>OZ012543.1:9708193-12208193 GCA_963935595.1 Schoenobius gigantellus | reverse complement strand
TTTTTTCCAGTTGTCACTCGCCAAATTCAAATCCTACCAATCCTGAGGCGCGTTCAGAGGCGCGTTCAGGGCCTTCGCGCGAAATACAACAACCGGGTGAAACAACCGGCCCGTTCAAGACCTTTGAGTGTCGGCGCGAGTTACAACCGAACAACCATCGAATTTGATGGTTGTAAAACGCTCTGACGTTTATGACTGAAATACTCTTACGTGATTGGATGATATTGGCGGCCATATTCTATAATGTCATCTACTAGAATGAGAGAGAAATAAAAAATCATGTGAAAGAGGGAGATATAAGATTTGGTTGCTGCAATCCGTTCAACGCCTTTGAGCGAGTTAAAAAACAACCGGACAACTACACCCAGAGGCGCGTTCAGACCCCCTAGACAAATGCCACACGCTAACTTTTCCGCAGTCGTTTCTCAGAAAAATGTATGAAAATGACATTAGCTGCGGAAAAAATAGCGTGAGGTTGTCGTAAGCTAATGTCATTTCCATACATTTTTTCTATGGAACGACTGCGGAAAAGTTAGCGTGTGGCATTTGTCTAGGGCCTCTGCGCCTCTGGATGTAGCTGAACGCGACTCAGAGGCGCTGAACACGCCTCAGCGCCTTCGCGCGAAGTACAACTTTTCGCTCTAACCCCGTTCAATGCCTTCGAGCGTGACAACCAGGTGAAACAACCGGCCCGTTCAAGACCTTTGAGTGTCGGCGCGAGTTACAACCGAACAACCATCGAATTTGATGGTTGTAAAACGCTCTGACGTTTATTACTGAAATACTCTTACGTGATTGGATGATATTGGCGGCCATATTCTATAATGTCATTTACTAGAAAGAGAGAGAAATAAAAAATCATGTGAAAGAGGGAGATAAAAGATTTGGTTGCTGCAATCCGTTCAACGCCTTTGAGCGAGTTAAAAAACAACCGGACAACTACACCTACCCTGCGTTCCGTAAAACGATAAAAGTGATAATATCGCGAATCCGACTAAAGTCACAACATAACCTACTGATTAATAATAATAATAATAATAATAATAATAACTCTTTATTAACATACATTTAGTACAAATATTAAGAAGTCCCTGACCACCGAGCTAGACTATTTGTCTGTATTTCAGTAGTCAGTGTCCCCCTCCATAGTTATACAAGAGTAACACATGAGAAGCTATACAAAATAATATCAAAGTAACAAAATAATAATAATGTAATATAATGCAAAAAAAAAAAAAAAACCATTCTATTTTCGTGTGGTGTGTGTGTGTGTGCGTGCGTGTGTTCGTGTGTGTGTGTGTGTATGTGTGTGTATAGGTGAGTATGTGTGAGTGTGTGTGTGTGAGAGCGTGTGCAATTGCAAACGTGTGTATGTGAGAAAAATGATGTGCATCAAATTGTAACGAGATGTGGATAATTAAGTTAGCTGTGAATGTTAATCTCTATTTGTCAAGAGGCTTTCTGTCTGATTATAATCAAGAGTCGATATAAAGCTTTTAATTTTCGACTTTACTTCATAACGTGATAATGAGTATATATTTATTTTATAATTTAATTTATTATAGAGAAATGCAGACAACCACTTCTTTTGATGTCTAGCGGAGGCTGTGCGTACAATAGGAACTACACAAATATTTCTGTTCCTTCGCTTATCCGTCACCTCGACACTCTTGGGTAGGGAATTACAGTGCGTATTTATTATTAAATTAAGTATATATAATTGCCTGACAGTTAAAACACTAGATTCTTCATAAAGACTTCTAGTAGGATACCTAATTATTTTGAATGCCATTGCCTTTAATAAAGCTCTTTGTGCTCTCTCTAGGTGTATCATATAAGACTTACAGGCTCCACCCCATACTTCAATACAATAACCCAAGAGAGACTGTGCTAACGCGTAATAAATAGTTTTTAAAGACTCGAAATCAGTGATATGTCTAAGCCTACAAAAGGCCCATATAAGTTTCCTGATACGTAATTTAGTAGACTCAATATGATTTCGCCAACAAATTTTATCATCGATGATAACACCAAGATACCTAAGCTCATGCACCTTAGATATTTCAACACAATCACAATCACATAGCTGGTAACACGTATGAATTTTTAGAGTTACTTCATTTTTTATTGACCTAACCAAGGAAAATTGCAGGAACTTTGTTTTGGAAATGTTTAAAGTAAGAAAATTTGAGGCTAGCCAAATACTAACCTTACGTAGACCAAGTTCAGCAGCACACTTGGCTTCGTCCCAAGTAGGCCCATCAAATATCAAGGCAGTATCATCTGCGTACGAAAATATTTTACAATTTGATATATTTTGCTGGCATAAATCATTAATATATATTAAGAAAAGGCTCGGACCGAGAATACTACCTTGCGGTACACCAAAAGTCACTGATATCTCTGGACTGACATAATCCCTAATTTTAACTTGTTGTTTGCGATCCATTAGAAAATCCTCGTATATTTTTGAAACTTCACCTCGGATGCCAATCTTGTTAAGCTTTTTGACAAGTTTGGGGACCGAAACAGTATCGAACGCTTTGGCCAAATCCAAGAAAACACCAATACATTTTCTTTTAGATTCAATTTTGTTTACCACATGATCAACTAAGTCACTAACTGCATTTTCTGTATTTTTACCTTGCCTGAATCCAAACTGGTTTTCTGATAATATTTTATTATTTTCTAAAAAACTAATCAATCTATTGTTAAGCACTTTCTCTAGAACTTTAGATAATGGGGTTAACACAGATATTGGTCGATAATTAGACACTTTTTTTCCGAATTTAGAAAGCCCTCCGACGGACCTACCCTGCGTTCCGTAAAACGATAAAAGTGATAATATCGCGAATCCGACCAAAGTCACAACATAACCTACTGATTCAATAGCCCTTATATTTTGTGACGATTTAATTTGGTCGGATTCGCGATATTATCGCTTTTATCGCACGGCCAGAGGCGCTGAACGCGCCTCTGCGTTCCGATTGACTAAAATAGTCAGCATAATCACTGAGTGCAAAAAAAGGCGACTGGCGAACTAAATCGCGATGACACTGACAGTGCTCACGTTGGATGAAAAATGACATTTTCAATTTGATATAATTTCAATTGTCCCACAAATCCCGTATACTTTTATGAGCCTGATGACCCGTAAAACCGGTTATCTCAACCTATCTCGGGCACCAGTCTCTCATTTTAACTGTAATTATTTTAGAGCCTACACTTTATCCGCTGTGAGAAAAAAAAATATTATTATTATTATATCTTACCATTCTCCATTCCCAGACCTATAAATGTAAAAACTAATATATTTTGTGTTAGGTTGGAATTTATTTACAGTGTAAATATTAATTTATATTTATTATTATTAATAACTGCACTAAGTTAAGATTTATGTGCTAGATTTGTTATGTTGTTGTGACGTCCTGTTTTGTCTTTTTACAGGTAATCTAAAACAATCTCATCTTCACACTTTCGGCGTTTTTCAAAAAGTACCTAAATTACCATTATTTAGTATTTTATCAAAAACTTGAGATTAGCAGAAATGGTTGTCATTATGAACGACTGCCATATTTTAAGAAGTTGAAGTTGATCTCACACCTTTATATTTTTAAAACGAAACGAAATTGATTTGTACGACAACTTGTTCACCCCTTCACTAACTTCACTTCTCTATTCTACCTATTTAACATTAAACCAATCATTTAAAATACTACTTTCTATTTTTTTGCACTAGCAACTTTGAAAAAAATTTAGAAAGCCCTCCGACGGACCTACCCTGCGTTCCGTAAAACGATAAAAGTGATAATATCGCGAATCCGACCAAAGTCACAACATAACCTACTGATTCAATAGCCCCTATATTTTGTGACGATTCAATTTGGTCGGATTCGCGATATTATCGCTTTTATCGCAATTCGGAACGCACCACTAATCGTCACATCACGATAAAAGTGTGCCCGTCAGGGACCGTAGCATCATATGACGATCATTGGGCCTCACCGCACTTTTATGCTTATAACTTTTGAAATACGTGTCATTTTCGTATGTAGTCTGCGCTACTCTATAGAGGAATAAACACGTTCATTCAATAACCAAAGATAATATAGACCGATAGACGAAAAAAAGCTGAGAGCGACTTCAAAATCACTGACGCGCGACGTCAGTCATATCGTCAGGGGGGGGGACACTTCCATACTGTGAGGTGCTTTAGTTATTCTTCTGAGGGTATTTCCATCAATCGTTCGGCACTTAAAATGGCGGACTGGACACGGTAGGCAATTTTTGTGACGTCACAGAAAATACATGCCACAGACGAAACAGTATGCATCTCTTTCTACAAATGTATTTTCACTTTTGTAAGAAAGAAACAAAACGATATTTGATAGATTCGTGTCAAAATATCAAAGAACAGTTTAACGGGGCATCTCCATATATCTATCTCAATGATTTCCATAAAGAAACTGGCGCCATCTCCTTTTCTTAACTTGGAACTTCATTATAATAGTGAGTGATGATAGATTTCAATAGATGTCACGCTTCTCAGACCGAATTATTTGGAAGCTCTTAAATTACACTAAGAACATGATTTTAATAGAATGTAGAGTACAAATATTTTATTTATGTTCGAATATTATCTAAAATAATAAAATAACTTATTTACTTAAAGTCGTAAAAAATCAACAAAATATAAATTTTAACATGGCAACAAAATGGCCGTTCGTCTTGTTTCGGAAGTTTTCGAAGTGTTTTGCGAATTTTGTGTTTTGGTGATATTTTCTGATGAATTTGTGTTTCTATGATTCAGTTTTATTGATATTATCAAGCTACTCCTTTTTTTGTGTGAAGACTGTCCGCGAAGTCATCTTCTTTCGTATTGTTTGCGACAAAGAAAGACGCTACCGTAAATGGGGTGAATAGAAAATGCGGGGTGAATAGAAAAAAAACGAGGAAAGTTTTTTCAAGAACAATTACTCGTTGACGGATATAGGAAAACTACTAAATTATTATATTTTTAATATGGTAACATTTTTTTAATATGGTAGCAACGCCGATTTGAAATGAAGTATGTCAAAAGTGATTTTAGTAACGTTTTTCAAAGCACCAGTTGAGCTGTGTGATTTTGAGGTCTACAAACTTTGGGTTTTTAACGAAAACTACGTTTCTTACGGTGTTGAAAACACTTTTAATCGATCTGTGGTTCCTCTGGGATAAATTTTGTGCAAAAGTAAGTACCATTTTTATAATAGATTTTTATTATAAACGTAAATAATGAATTGTGCCAATTTTGGTTTGTATTTGAGGTTAATAGACACGGGGAAAAGGCGAATAGACACGTAGTATGGGGTCAATAGATACGGCATACGGGGCTAATAAAAACGGGAAGGGGTAAATAGAAACGAGAAAGGGGTCACTGGAAAAAATCCATTTAGGGTTGCCACGCATGTTTAGTTCTAGTATATTTAAATTTAACTTCCATACATTCACATCCCGAATCTAATTCGAAGCAAAGTAAGCACTTACATTGCTTAGGCGTCGAGCAAATTGTCTCAGTATGTTTCAACGTAAATATTTTTTTCTTTACCTAGAGTAATATCAGACGAGTGAGTGTAGTGTGCCTACTTAGTGCACCAGGGATCGTGGATTTGATCTTCGCCCAGGACAATCCTTTATGTGATGAACATTTCTGTTTGTTCTGTCTGGGTGTTTATATTTATCTATATATAAAAAATCTCACGTCACAGGGTTTGTCCGAGATAAGCTCCAAAACAACTTAATCGATTTTCGTGTTTGGCTAATTGTCCAATTTAAAAGATAGGATTACTTTTTACCTCGACTATTGATTTTAATATTTATTATTGCGTTAAACTTTATTATGACAAAACGAGGATCGCGGGCATAGCTAGTTTATCTATATTAAAAATAACTTCGTTGGTAAGTGCCTAAGCTACGTATCACGGAATCAGATCAATGTTTGTGATGTTGTCTAACATTTCACTATATTTAACAAGCTTTTATTTAACTTGTTAATTTGAAGTTTATGTTATAAATCATTCATGTACGTACCTGTTTGTTCAAACAATGTGGTTTTGTTCCAGGTACATCATCAACATGCCAAGAATCTATAAAGAAAATTTGCCAACCCTACACAATTTTTCTATTCACCTCGTATACCGTATTTAATCACCCCGGGTTCGAGGCGAATAGAAAATGCGTATATTTTTGAAGTTTTTGCTAAAATAAGAAGGGAAACTTAGTTAAGTTTGCTTTTGACAGACTAAATAGACCTAGACTCATATAGTTATTATTATTCCCTAGCCGTAAGTAAATAAAAACATAGTTTAAATCTTATCTAAAGTTCACAATTGTGTCTATTCACCCCATTTTACGGTACTTACCTAGTTTGTAACTTTGTATTGTGAAAAAAAATTGCCCTATATTTTGTGTGCTGTTTGTAAAAAATCCTTTTTTACGATACCTCACCATTGTGCATTTGGATGTATGGCCACAGGTAAGAAATTAAGTAAATTTTTACAAGTTAAATAGGTATATCTAAATGACTGCCAATAAGCTAATAGTAGCCGATGGAATTAGGTAGGTATAACAAAAAAAATCTTGTTGGGTGATAATATAACTGTTTTGCATTACAACAAAACAGATATTATGTGTGTGAGAAAACACACAGCGTTGGTTGAAGAAGCATCCATAGATTTTACCGTCTTAAGTATTAAATTAAGGAACTTACCAGAATTATTCCTATGTATCAAGAATTTGTCTTTCACTCACCAAGGCTGCATGTACTCCATTCCCTTTTACATGTAGCTCAGTAGTGACATATACCAGCTGTCACTGTCATAGTCTTCAATAAACACCTGCAAGCCCTTGCTCAACGCTGTGTGTTTTCTCACACACATAATATCTGTTTTGTTGTAATGCAAAACAGTTATATTATATGTGTATCTAAAACACACAGCGTTGGTTGAAGATCTGTTTGATATCTGCTGGTGAAAGAAATTCTACAAATGCTATGTGAAATCTCAATAATAAATAATATAGACATCATAACTTGAAATCAAATCAATTATATTCCTGTACAAATCAACAAAAATAATTAAATTAGGAAATATATAAAAAGTATAGGGTCAACAAATTTTGGTTATATACACTATTGTCTTTCCTTTTTACTTCCTTATAATAAATTTATAAAAGGTCTAGGCATTCTTCTAGATAGATCTGTTCATAATATCGTCAATAATAGCTCTATTTTCTATCCAACCTTTAGATACTACTACAGAACAGTTACTGGCCATTCAAATCAGATTCTTATTTGATCCAGCCACCAATTATTGTTCTAATGACTGGTTTAACTACCCCAGCAATAGATATAAGTATCCAAGATCTGTTCACATTCCCTATACTCTCAGTTAATGCATTATTTTTCTCACATGATGAAATGGACAATTGGACATATTTGATGGATCAGGTACTGTTTCATTAGCCACCCTGATTGTCTATTAGTAGCAATATCAGCCCAAACTTGAGCCAAACTTGGACCAAAAACATATTTCTTCTTAGGTTATCTATTCAGGTAGTTCTAAAAGAGTGAATACCCTTCTGCCAGGGGCCAAAAGTAATATTATCGCTGTTCTGATTCCACAATTCTACTTCTATCTGAGTTTACAATTGGTGTCTCAATTTATTAATAATTAATTCTCAATTAACCAATCAAAAAGTATCTTGGTATCCTAAATTGAGCTTTTATTGTCTGTAGTCTAGCTAGCGGACCAATTTATTTATTTTTTATCTTGTCAATGTTAGTTGCACAGTAATATTATATGTATATAGCTGACTTGTGTAAAAGTCTGATATAATATGACAGCTTGTCCTCTAAATAAAATTTTGCTAAAAATCTAGCTACATCTTGACCCTGAGGTGATTTATGGTCAATATCTGTATGTTGCACCAATCAGTCCACCTCCTGCTTGGGGCCTTGTAAGTTGCCACTGTTGAGTCACGGCAACTATTTGTAAGCAGTTTCCTTTCCTGCGTTGACCTGTGAGCTATCTATACTAAATAGCCTCAATTTTCTAAGCAATCAAAACTTCTGTGTCTGTGGAGTTCGTTCTTGTTCATTGTGAAATCTATTTCAGCAGATTTTTTTTTTTTTTTTATCAGTTCCTCTAGAGCTCTTGTCTCCAGTTCTGCCAGCCAAAAAACACTGAAACCACTGAGGTGCTATCAGACTGAAGGTTACCTGAGCTGTGTTGTGGTGCCTCAGTACTCTGGGATTTAAGTTGGGCATTGAAACCTCCAGGCCAAGCTGAACCGCTAAAGACAACTTAATGGGTCGCAAAATAGCGCGGAGTCTCTGCAATCCCAGGTTATGCAGGCTCAGGTTACGTGGCACAACTGCGCGACGTGATACGAACAAGTCAACATCTGGCTTGCCCCACTTTTTTTTAAATATAGGCTCCAAGGCCTGGGGCAACAAATGCCATTCCTGCGCCGCTGGTCAGGCTGCGCTTTTTCGAGACGCGAACAATTCGACATGTGGCACACCCCATCTTTCGAATAAAGCCTCCGAGGCCTGGGGCAACAAGTACCATTCCCACACTGGTTGGACTGCGCTTCTTCGAGACGCAAACAAGTCGACATCTGCCATGCCCCACTTTTTGAATATAGCCTCCGAGGCCTGGGGCAACAAGTACCATTCCGGCACTGGTTGGACTGCGCTTCTTCAAGACGCAAATAAGTCGACATCTGCCCTACCCCACATTTTGAATATAGCCTCCGAGGCTTGGGGCAACAAGTGCTATTCCAGCACTGGTTAGTTTCTGGACAAGCGGCCGGCAATGCCTGTACCTCCCCGAGAGATACGCCGCTAAGTGTGGTGTTAAATTTGTTCGATCATCCCTAACAATTTCATTGCTAATTCAGCAAGGTGAGCAATAGCTTGGAATGTGTGCTACAAACGTTCTGTTGTACAACTGTACAAGTTTTGGCAGCTGACTGCTTATAACATGTGTACACAGCAAATATCCCTTTTAGGTTTGGGTGCCAACACTTTGTCTTTGAAACCATGTTTCTGATAAATCCGACTCGCCGTTGAGTTTTGTGACTCAGACCACGACTAACTTTTTTTTTTTTTTTAACATAAGTTACAACTCCCCTGTACAGTGGGGTGGGATTATACTGTGATCAACTGACTGATCTTAGCCACCAGCTCAGAACCTGGTACCTACCTCCCTAGGTAAGATTTATTTCATTCTGAGGTGGTGCTGCCTGAAACGTCTGAGAAACATCTATGTATGACGACAATAGGCGCCCTTTCAGAGTTGTTAAGCTTGAAAAATTTAGTAAACTTAATTTGCTTTATATCTGTTGTAAGATAGCTTGTCTTTTGTTGAGAATCTAGGTTATTGCTAGCTTTATTCTTGTGACTTTGTTTATATAGCAAGGCCATTGTTCTTTCCTGAGTATTTCAGAGGAGACTCAGGTACTCTATTGATTGGTAAGGTTCTAATACTGACTTTTTGTAACTTATATGTCAACCTAGCATCTCCAGTATATTTAATGTCGCAGATATTCTGCTATCCAATCTGATACCGCAACAAAAATCCGTCAGCTGAAGCTGGCCAAATGGAAAGGATGTTCATTCCTGTAAATCTATTTTAACCAACCAGTGATTGTCCTGCAGAAAGTCTACAATATCTCTCTGAGAAATTAGTTGAAAAGGTATTGTTGTAACATTCCTGTTCAATACCCCTAAATCAAAAATTGGCCATATTCCTCCATCTGGCTTTTTTTTTTTTTTAATATATATATTTTATATATAATTTTTTAAAGATATCCCATTCTTACTTTTGTCAGTACTTCTGAAATGCCCTTCTCCTTTAGACTGTAAATTACCAGATTCATCTGCGAAGAAGTTTTTATACAATATTTGTGAAAACTGAATCTGCTTAGATGACAAGAAGTAGTTTCTGTTTGCCTGGAATTTGGCTGTTGGTTATTATTTTCATGTTAAAAGAATTTGCACCTAACTGCTTCCAAGCATTAGCTAAAAATTATTTTTGTCTGATGTTAGATTAGAAATGTCTTGTGCTTGGTTGCTAAATGGGCTAAAATTACTGGTTCTCAGGAGAATATCTACCCTCCTTGACAACTCTTTATCTTTCTTTGTTCAGTCGTATTTGCTGATTCATGAGCATGACATAGCTGAAAGCTCTTGGAACCTGCCCGAGTCTTGTTTCTCAATTATGTGGGAGTGTATAACCACATGTGGAAACCATCTAATGATTGGATAATAGGCTGTAAAGCCGCCCAACTAAACAAGTGTTCATGCCTTAATGAAATAGAATAGAAAACATTTATGTTGAATAAACATGTTTTGAGGGATGGCTTTAAATTCATCTCTCTTTTAAAATTCTTTCTCTTCTTATTTCAATACATTCACTACAACTCCCACCTATTATCTGAAACTTTATGCAAAGGAGAGCCTGGACCAAGCAAGGTCCATTTGATCAAATAAGGATTTAACTCACACGGATTAACTGCTGCCCAGTTTACTAGAACTTGTAAAAACTGTCTTAGTGATTTACATTGCTCTAAATCAGCATTTGTTAGGCCGGTTTACATATTTTCTGCAGAAGCTAAATAGTCCCTAATTTATTAAAATAACATCTCATTAACTTTAAACAGTAGACACCTGAGGTGTTTTCAGAATAACCTCTTAATGAACATTATCAACAAATGCCTTTCAATGACTGTTATTCAAAATGCTGTAACTTATTAACCTTTAAATCTCGCTTCTCTCTGGCAGAACGGATAACTTTTTTATCATCCTATTCATTGTATATCTCACCTGTTTTTTTTTTAATGGTGTACCCTGATCTCACTTTGAGTATTAGGTATTAATGAAGAACTGGGCAGTAGGCAAGATATTGATGGTATGTTGGGGATAGAACTAACGTACTGCAGTAATCTTTTTAGATACTTATTTCGAAATGTAAGTAGGTACCTAATTCGATTTACCAAGGCCGAGATTCGTGGATCTTCTTGTCTGTGAGTCCGCTTTCTCCTATTATTTGGAGATAGTGAAACAAAACTCTGTTCGTCTTCCGAAGAGGAAGAAATTTTGTCAATACTAGCACTACAAGAAACAAGCACTTCCTCCGAAGCAGCGGCATTCGAGTTCCGAACATTAAGATCCACAATCTCTTTTCACAATTTATTTTGTTAAATAACAACTTACCCCGATACTGCTCATCACTATTTTTACTGTTTTAAATAGTAAAATAGAGCAACTGAAAAATTTTGTGCGTAATCGCGGCAAAATCTACAAACGCTATGACAGTGACAGCTGGTATATGTCACTACAGAGGCGCGTTCAGCGCCTTCGCGCGAAGTACAATTTTTCGCTCTAACCCCGTTCAATGCCTTCGAGCGTGACAACCGGGTGAAACAACCGGCCCGTTCAAGACCTTTGAGTGTCGGCGTGAGTTACAACCGAACAACCATCGAATTTGATGGTTGTAAAACGCTCTGACGTTTATGACTGAAATACTCTTACGTGATTGGATGATATTGGCGGTCATATTCTATAATGTCATCTACTAGAAAGAGAGTGAAATAAAAAATCATGTGAAAGAGGGAGATACAAAATTTGGTTGCTGCAATCCGTTCAACGCCTTTGGGCGAGTTAAAAAACAACCGGACAACTACACCCAGAGGCGCTGAACGCGCCTCTGAGCTACATGTAAAAGGGAATGGAGTACATGCAGCCTTGGTGAGTGAAAGACAAATTCTTGATACATAGGAATAATTCTGGTAAGTTCCTTAATTTAATACTTAAGACGGTAAAATCTATGGATGCTTCTTCAACCAACGCTGTGTGTTTTAGATACACATATAATTTGCAGTTTTATTAAACATGCGACACCCTAACCAAATATTAGTTTACCATACAAGCTTGAAAAACAGTTAGCACTTGTGTTATTTTATGGTTTTGTATTGTCATTCATTTTAGATTAATTCTATTGGTTGCACTATCTAATAAGAGATGACAAGGGGGACTTGAAATATAAACAACTTTTTACCTATTAGCCGACGGCACTTACGCGGTAGGGCTACTGGATCTGTGCAACAGATGAAAGGTTGTTGCTTATGTCTTATTATTATTTCAGATACAGTGATGCATGTCTTTCCAAATCCTCAAAAGTTTATGGAACGTTTTTAAACATGGGTCAGTCTCGTTGGTGCAGGCAGGTCTAGCTTCCTTATCAAACCTTGAAATTTACTAAAAGAAGAGGATTTGTGATGTTCATTTTATCAATGACCATCGCAATCGATTTCAGCGAATGAATGCATTGGCTGTACCATCTCTTCATTTACCAAGTAAGTTTAAGTATTTTTGTAAAATAATTAACAGACTGCAAGATTCTTAGAGAGTGTTATCATTTATAGATTTGTTTCTTTTTATGGACACAGATAGTTACAGTAAACAAAGACTAACAAATTCACACTACATAAACCAATAAAATGTCCACAAACAGCTCATATATTTCATTCTGAGCCAACAATAAAGATGGACAAAACAAAAAAAACACTTTCAAGCAACATCTGAATACAGAACAATACATAGGAATCATTTACAAACAACAATTAATGTAACAATTTAATTAAGTTTTTAATTTCGGTAATACTTTAATTGAAAACTAGTATATCTGCCTCTTGAAAATTCGTATTTTGTGATTGGTGTGCACAGTACAAAAACACATTTTAGCATATTTGATCTTGTTATCGGGTATATAAAATACATCCTTACAATGAGTGCTTGGGCGAGGACATCTTAACTGATATTTAATAATAATAATAGCCTTTATTTCACTGACCACAGTTTTCCTTAATTATATACTTAAAGTTAACTTATTCCTAATATCAGTCTGGTTGTTGATTGTCCAAATAATGCCACACCCTCCTGTCACATTTCTGTTCCAGTTGTTGCAAGTTTAGGTATTTTTTTAAATTAAAATTACCATGCACTCAAACTGAATTAGACATTCAATGTATGTTGTAATCTCAATTTAATAGTAATCTCTATTTCATACTAAACAGTACTTAGTATGAAAATAAATGATTGATATACGAATGAGAAATAAATTAACATTATAATACTTTATTATATGGCAAAACTGATAACAGTATACAGCAAATATAAAGTACAAGGGCGGACTTATCTCTAACAGAATATCTTCCAGACAAAGCAATAGTTAGTCCAAAGAGTTGAAAATAATGAAACTATTAACTATAACTTTCAAATAAAATACTTTATAATAGTAAAAAATTAATTCATATAGATGAGTGCCATAATTTTATTTGTTTTTCATTTTCAGGTGAAACTCACAACACTGCTGCAGAAGTGAATACTTTAATGGAGCATAATTATAGTAAACCCAGACCGAAAACATCTGTGCAAGGTAAGATAACAGAAATAATATTGTTTTGAGGTTTTATTAGACAGCATAGCATATTTTAAATTTGAAGGTATTTGTTTTTCAGGTACTTCTGAATGTCTGTATCTGAATCTGTGCATATGCTCAACCACTTCAAAAGAGAATTTGAAATCTGGGAAATGAAATAAATTGTTTGCGATAAAAGGGCAAATTATTTAAAGACCGGGTGGCTAATGCAGAGAAAATTTCGAAAAATGTTGCATTTCAACAAATAGCCAAGTATATGACCACACCAGCTCAACTGTTCATGCATATGCAACATGCAACAACAAGCAAGTAAGAAACTGAAAGGAAGACATTTCACTATTGAAGAGAAAATATGCTATCCAGTTGTTACGTAAATATTTTTCACTTCCTTCAAATAAATCAATTAACAATCGAAGATCCTTCAATACATTTGTGTAGCCTTATATTCAACGAGATGTCAATCACACCACAAATTTCTTCGGAAACATTAGGAGTTATGGTGCTAGGAATATTGCAGCTAACACAATGTGTATAAGAATTTTGCCAGAATACCTCTCGCGCCTACTTCTACCGCATATAAGTGAACATAATAACCGTTTTTTGTGATATAGTTAGTAAGATCGTAGTATCTATTCAATTTAAATGTGTGGTATTGAGAATGTTATTTTCCCACGGCACGGTGAGTTCGATGAGTAGTACGCCCTTACCGGGAGTAATGTAAAATGTCTGGCCTGGATGCAGTAATCCCTACGTCAGACGGAAACTTGTATTGTTTATCATACGTATCCATCACAAGGGTTCAATCCGGTGCCGAGCCTATGATCAAATAGGTTTTATTTATTGGTTTTGTTTTAGAGCCCTCTTTGGTGAATTGGATGAGGCTTGTGGTTGTTGTCATCCCTTTCTGGGCTCTTGCGACCGCTTCACTGACAGCTTCCCGTATAATTCTCAAAACCTTATCATGACGTCGCGAGTAATTGCCCTTTTCTAAAAGAACTCTGCATCCCACCAGTATTTGCCTAGCTGTTCCAGGTGCTTCGCCACACGTATAGCATGTTTTATCTGTTGCTATTCCCCATCTTGTTAGATTACATTGTTCTGGGAGAGTCACCTGGAAGGCGTTAAGATAGAACTTCAGACTTGCAGGCGATCAATCATAATAGTATATTATGGTACAAGTGTGTAATGTTGGTGATTACCGCTGAGGCGCATTGAGGCCCGAGCCGTCAGGCGAGGGTCTTAAGAAGCCGAGGACGGTAACCATCAATACACACGTGTATCATAAAACGTTTTTCAACACACTTCTGAATAAAACAATACTTTAATAAAAAACCATTTTACATAGTAGATAAAAAGTTTACTTAGAGAAACAATTAGTAAATGTGCAGTTAGTAAAATTATAATTAACTATTTTTGATGACATAGCGGTCTCATCAGATAGATTATTTATTGAAATACTTTCATGTTCTATTGTTATTTGTGATGGTTCATTATTCGTGTAGGTAGGTGAAATCCAATCATTGGACGTACTTGGTATTTCGCCAGTAGGATGCGGTTTAGTCGTTATATGACACATTCTGGATATGTCACATTCGTTAAAAAATGACAAATTCTATGTAAGACAAATTCTGTAATTGCCAAATTCTTTAAATGACATATTCCGCAAAAGACAAATTCTCGAAATGGCAGATTCTATTAATGACATATTCTATAAATGCCAAATTATCGTTAAATTTATTGAAAGCAGGAATTGTGATTAAATGAGAATACTTGGGATAATTTTACAAGGAAAATTATGAAAATGTGTTTTTAAATAAAATGAAAATATAATCATCTTTTTCAAATAAAACAATAATTTTCTCATAATTTGCTAAATATTGTAAGTAAATAAATCAAAATATTTTCCTGATTTTTGATTTGAAGAAACAAGTTCTTACGATATCAAAAATCCTAAATCAGCGGCAAACTTAAGTAGAAGCTGCAAGTATATAGCTTTTTCAAAAAGTGTTCAACGTTAATTTATCTTCTGTTTAATTGTTTTAATAATCTTGCATATTTTTATCAAACATCTTGACTCCGATTCTTCTATTTTTACGTTGATCTCATAATTTGCAAATTATTGTAAGTTGATAAATCAAAATATTTTCCTAATTTCTGTTATATAAAAAGAAACAAGTTCTTACGATATCAAAAATCCTAAATCAGCGGCAAACTAAATTAGCAGCTGTAGGTATATAGCTTTTTTCATAAAGTGTTCAACGTTAATTTGTCTTCTGGTTAATTGTTTTAATAATCTTGTATATTTTTTATCAAACATCTTGACTCTGTTTCTCCTATTTTTACGTTGACATTCGAATAAACTGTTTTTAATTTTTATGTCAAAATGTTTGGCTTCTTTGCGTATTTTGTGATAAAATAGTAAATATTTGGTCTTTTAGGAATGAGTACATTAATACGGTGATGCCAACCTTCGAGACTATTCGTAGTTCGATGCCGTTGGCCAACACAACTCAATAAACCTGGGCTCATCCGTGGGTACCACTGCTTTTGGAAGTAAGCTTTGAAACACGCCATAGAATGTACACTCCGAGCAAAAGTTTGGAAGCAGTTACTTGAAATTGGTTGCGCGTTATCTTGAGTAGTTAATACTTTTTTAATAATCGTAAAAATGACATCATTTTAAAAGTTCAACTCTTTACTTTTAAACTGTTACCGAATTCATTAAAAACAAGCCAGTATTTATGGAGCCATTCCGCATTAAGTGAAGGTGTATCAAAAAGGCGTGTTTCAATTGTTTGATACGTCACGAGTTGCGACCTATTGACCCCCTATAAAAGCACCTATTATCGGATTTTCTTTATCAGTCGACTTTCACACGTTGACCGGTACACATCTCCGCCACTTTTGACCCTTTACCTTGTACGAAAATGGAGACAACACCTACAGAAGCAGCACAAATCGTAGCCCTATTGCAAGAAGAGCTCAGCCAGCGGGTTGTCGCTCGTCGGCTCCACATAAGCCAATCCTGTGTTTCGAAAGTTTATAAGCGCTTTCGGGAGACTGGTGGCTTTATCCCGAGACCAAGATCTGGACGGCGCCGGTGCACATCGGAGAGGGATGACCGTTTTATCGTGTCAACCACTCACCGAAATCGGCATTTGACTGGTGTCGACGTCCAACAGGAGCTCCGAGATGTTCGTGGGGTAGCAGCCAGCGAGTGGACAGTTCGTCGACGACTCAAGCAAGCGAATCACGGCAGCTCACCGACAAGCACGCCTTCAGTTTGCTCGCACCCATCTTGATTGGGAGGTTGAGCAATGGAGGCAAGTCCTGTTCTCCGACAAAAGCAGGATGTGTTTGCACGGTAGCGACAGAAGAGGACGGGTCTACAGGCGGCCTGGGGAGCGATTTGCACAGTGCTGTGTCGCTGAAACAGTGGCTTATGGGGGCGGCTCTTGTATGATGTGGGCCGGCATTTCCTTCGATGGTAAAACCGAGCTTGTTTTCGTGCCTGGCGGGGGACGAGGAGGCGGTCTAACTTCGGACCGGTACATTTCCGATATTCTCCTGGAACATGTCGTTCCCTATGCGGGATACATCGGTGATGACTTCCTCCTTATGCACGATAACGCTCGTTGTCACACTACCCGTGTAACAACGGAATACCTCGAAGAAGTCGGTATTGCCACATTGGACTGGCCAGCGCTCAGCCCTGACTTGAATCCCATTGAGCACGTGTGGGATGAACTGAAGAGGAAGGTTCGTTCCAGAACTCCTGCTCCTTCATATCTGAATGAGCTGAAATCAGCGTTGATTGAGGAGTGGGAAGGTATTCCACAAGAATCAATTCAGAAGCTGATCAGGTCTATGAAGAATCTCAATCTCTAATCAATATAAACAACCTAGTATAAGTACTTTGTGTTTTATTAGGGAGCAGTGCGTACAGAACAGGTATTATATTTGTAACGTTTTTATCGGAATTTAAGTCGAGGAGAAGAGTAAATAGCTGATAAAATGGATGAGGTACAGATTTGAAAGTACTATCGGCGTAGTATCCCTTCTTAACCTTTCGCATAATTTGTTTCGACAATGTTGTTGAAAAAACTAGAATCTTCTCAACGTTACCATCCTCAATTACTAGAAACTTTTCACTCAGTGCTGGTGGTACAACAACATCTTCCAACTTCTCAAATACTAATTTGTCTGTTTTTAAGAACTTTTTTCGTGCTACATAAAGACAGTATTTCTTGTCACGAAAATTCGGAATGCGGTTTGAATTATTTGATGTACTAGTACTGGGCCTATTTAACTCATCTTCAAACATTTTCTCAAACAAAGGTTTAATAGGTGCGAACTTTTCACACACTTCTTTTTTGAGCTTATTCATTTTTATAAAAATTTCATTTTTCTGGTAATCAGCTTTGCATGTATGTTGTGATTTTCTTAAAATGTTTGTATTACTTACGTCAAATACAATTGAAGCATTGCAGTCTTTTCTATTTACGCAACGCCAACACGTACTCCCATCCTTGTTACATCTTTTGTTTTTATTATAGCGAAACCCGTCGTGTATAAGAGTATCGTATCCTTTTTGATTTTCGTCAAATATCAACTCGTTGAGATTCATAATGGATAGCACAGTTAAATACGATAAACGTAATAGGAAAATATCTGAACGATAACTACAAAATGGCGATTACAATATTAATCTACCCACATAATCTACCCAAACAATTTTGTAATAAATATCGTAATTGTCAGCGTCATCTTATGCAGTAAATGGGGTACCTAAATGATAACTTCAAACATTGAATTGATATCTATGAAAATAATTACCAATATTTAAAAATAAAAACTACTCTTGGTTTTTGAAAAATACTCATTAAACAATCTATATAAATGTTGGCGACAACCACACTGCTTACTCTGCTGACCTGAAAAATAAAAAGCCGGATCAACGAGGAACAAAACCTGTAAGCAGGAATGTCGTTTGCAATGTCACGTACGCCATGTGTTTCGACGCGTAGCGCCGCGAAGCGCATTCAAACGGCTGCACAACGGGAAGTGAAGAGTGAACCCGATGCTCACCACCAAAAAACTTTCATCAAGGAGTCCAAAGACAAAGCGAGCAAAGATGATGCGTCAGAAAAAACATCTTCATCTTCACTGGCGCGGAGAAAACAATTGGAGTACGAAGTAGCACAGGCTAAAGCAAAGCTCGAGATAGAAGCTGCCGAAGCCGAAGCGAAAGCACAATTGGCGCAAACAAAAGCGCGCATCGAGAAGGAGATACTGGAAAAGAAGTTGGCGGCTGATTTAGCTGACCTGGAAGGATCCCGCCGATCGGCAGCGTCATCAGGATCTTCCAAGTCAAAGGTCAGACAGTGGTTGGAAACATCACATTTATCTGAGTGTGGCCGCAACCACGCCAAGGAACCAGAGGAGTACCATGATCCGGAACCAAAAAGTTTCGCCGGGCCATCGAAGAAACAGAGTGACGTGGAAAGGCTGGCCGATGCTCTTCGCAGTGCTATAGATATTGCTTCGAAGCCGCAAAATGCTGACCAACAGCTGCTTACCAGGTTAGCTATATCCAAAGACTTACCATTATTTTTTGGAGACCCCTTGGAGTGGTTACATTTTAGAGAGGCATATAATGAGTCAACCCGGTTATGCAGCTATTCAGACACTGAAAACCTGTGGCGTCTACGAAAGTGTCTCCGTGGTGAAGCTAAAGAAGCTACATCCTCATTGCTGATTAGTGCCACTTCACCCAAGGATATTATGGAAACCCTTGAGCTGAGATTTGGTAGGCCTGAGAACGTAATGCGTAGAATATCACTTCAAATTAAGAAAATACCAGCACTACCACAAAATTACCACAGTGAGATAGTGAACTTCGCCATCAAAGTGAAAAATTGTGTGGCAGCTATGCAGGCCTTACATCAAGATGATTACTTGCGAAGCCCAGAGCAATTGGCTGTCATAATCTCAAAATTACCAACTGCATTAATTACAAAGTGGGCAGACTATTTGCACTATCAGCAAAACAGTGAAATGTTACCTAAGCTGGAAATGCTGTCAAATTTTTTACAAGAGGCAGTGAAAATATCCTCATCCGGAGTGAGTTATATAACAGCTCAAACTGATTACAAAAATAAATTTCAGCCCAGACACAGCAATCAGAACCAGGCCGTTTTATTGTGTGCTAACGAGAGGGCCCAGAGTACGTTCACGGCTAAGTCGTCAGTTTCGTCGAGATGCAAATTTTGCCGTGGACCGTTACATGCATTAAACAACTGTACAAGATTTAAGCGCGCCATGCGTAAAGATCGATGGCGGTTTGTACGTCTCAATAATTTGTGTTACAAGTGTCTGGACAAGCGACATAACGAACCGTCAGAGTGCGCCGCTGAAATGTGTGATGTTGACGGGTGTGGACAGCCGCATCATCGGTTATTGCACTGGCCCAGACCAACCCCGACGGAGAGTCAAGAAGATCTTCCCTCTGACGCCGCAGTGAACCATGTGAGCGAACAATGTCCGAAAGTGCTGCTCAAAATCGTGCCGTTGACAGTACGCGGCCCTAGCGGTGCGACTCTGCACACGCACGCACTACTAGACGACGGGGCGACCGTGACCTTGGTCGCATCCGACATCGCCGATCAGCTGGGGCTGCGCGGTAAGCAAATGTCTATGCGCGCGCGCAGCGCATGGAGCGGCGAACTGGTATGTCAAACAGAACTTTTGTCTTTTGATATTTTGAACAATAACGGTGAAGTGTATAACTTGTGTGCCCGTAAAATGTCTGAACTAGATTTACCCGTGCAATGTATTTCTAACACTAACTTGTATTCTAAATATAAACATTTGGGTTTGTGTAATTGTAAAATAAAACCTAAGATTTTGATCGGCCAAGATAATTATCATCTGATGGCACCTATTGAATGTATAAGAGATAGTCAAGAGCAGTGTGGGCCATACGTCACTAGGTGTATGTTGGGTTGGACTGTACATGGCAGAATAAACAATATTCCTTCTTTTGTGTCTCTGAGCGACTGTAGTGATTTTAATACAAATAAACACATTTACAATTATTCTGATGTTAGTCTAAATTTAAGTACAGTCAGCGCAGAAAATTACACTCACTCTGACATCCCCTCTTCTTCCACCTGTGTATCTTCTGAGGTTGGTCCCTATGACGACATGAAATTACACGATGCCGTACAAAGATATTTTTCTTTGGAATCAATAGGTGTATCTACAATACCGCGCCGTAATCCCGATGAGCTTCGTGCTATAGAAATTTTAGATAGCACTGCTAAATTGTACGACTGTACTTGGTACGTTGGGTTGCCTTGGAGGCACGACGATGATGGGATGCCCGACTCCTATCCCACGGCCTGCAAACGTTTGTTGACCGTGGAGAACAAAATAGCACGTAACGAAGCTTATGCGGCCCGGTACCGTGATAGAATTAACCATTTATTTTCGAATAATTTTGCCCGTAAAATAACTGAAAGTGATACTGGTGACAGTGTCTCGCGTCACCGTATATGGTATTTACCACATTTTGGGGTTGACAACCCCAACAAAAAGAAATTAAGGTTAGTGTTCGATGCCGCCGCTAAGTCTAAGGGATGTTCTCTTAATGATTTTTTGCTTCAGGGCCCAGATTTGCTGCAATCTTTATTAGGAATTATGTTTAGGTTTAGAGAACAGCCTGTGGGAGTGATCGGTGACATTAAAGACATGTTCCTCAAAATAAAAATTCAAGATGATGATTGTCACGCGTTTCGATTTCTTTGGCGAGATTTAGAAAGTAAAAACATACAGAAGTATGTTATGACGTCACTAATTTTTGGTGCAAACTGTTCACCGTTCATTGCGCAGTACGTTTGCCAAAATAAAAACACCGAACGATTTCAAAATTCTCACGCTGATGCTGTCGGTGCAATAAGAAAAAACCAGTACATGGACGACTATATCGACAGTTTGCCCGATGACGTCACCGCTACAAAAATGATCCGCGATGTGACATTCATCCATAGCCAGGGTGGTTTTGAGATGCGTAATTGGATGAGCAACTCGTCCCAGGTTTTAAAACATGTCCCAGAAAATTTATTAAGTGACAATGCTGTAAAATTCGATACGGAAAATCAGGCTGAGCGTACATTAGGTTTGTTGTGGTACCCGTGTAGTGATACGTTTGCGTTTGATGTTTCCATGAAGCGTATTCCTTCCGATGTTTTGACTTTATTGCGAAAACCTACGAAACGGGAGATGCTTTGTATTGTGATGTCAATTTTTGATGTTCACGGATTTCTTACCCCGTTCACGATACAGTCAAAAATATATCTTCAGAAAGCATGGAAAATGAAATTAGGATGGGACCAACAAATACCTGATAGTTTGTTTACATCATTTCGCGAATGGTTAATTCAATTGAAAAATATTAGTGATATCCGAATTTCGAGATGGTACTTTAATCCAACAACAGAAGGTTCAAAATCGCTTAACATTCCGATGTCTGAAGTCGATAAGCAGACGACGCGTCAGAATGAGACGACGATATCCGCGCCTGCCTTAGGGTCCGCGAGAGTAAGAGGGACAACTCTAGAGCTGCATATTTTTTGCGATGCATCTCCCAGCGCATACGCAGCCGTAGCGTACTGGCGCCAGATAGTAAACAATGATATCTGTGTTGCATTCATAGCGAGTAAAAGCCGCGTCGCACCTATTAAGCCTACGATTACTATTCCAAAACTAGAGTTACAGGCTGCATTGTTAGGGTGTAGGTTAGCTAATACAATAAAAAATGAACACAGACTAAATTTTACTAAAATTTTTTACTGGTCTGATTCAATGACTGTTTTGAATTGGATAAGGAACGATACACAGAATCACAAAATTTTTATTGCTAATAGGCTTGGCGAGATCGATCAGCTGAGTGATGTAAGCGACTGGCACTATGTTCCGTCGGAATTAAACATAGCTGATCTCGCGACGAAACTTCGCGCTGACTGTGGAGCGCTGCACAGCCACTGCGAGTGGTTTACGGGCCCGAAGTTTCTTCATTCTCCGGGTAATCAATGGCCTGCGCAGCCGGAATTCGTACCTGAAAAAGACAAAAATGAGTTAGAATTATTAAATGTAGTTAGCCGTAGTAATGGTAGTTCTTTACCTGTTCCCGAAGCTACGCGATTCTCTAATTGGTTGCGTTTGTTGCGTAGTACTGCTGCTGTGCTCTTATTTATTGATAAGTGCAGAGGAAATAAAGCGCGGCAGATTGATTTCGCGCTTATGAGACAGGCGGAATTAATTTTATTGCGAGATACACAGGCACGTTGCTTTTCGCGCGAAATATACTTACTTGAGCAAAATATGAACATCGAACGTAACAGTCGTCTGAACTCATTAACGCCATTTTTAAATAGTGATGGGCTTTTATGCGTCGGTGGGCGTATTAACGCAGTGTCCGGTGTAGATGATCAGGTAAAACGGCCTGTAATACTTGACGGTCGTGATCATGTCGCCCGGCTGCTTGTGAAGTACTACCATGTTAAGTCCGCACATGCTAACAACGAAACAGTTGTTAATGAACTGAGGCAGAAATACTGGGTAGTTAACTTGAGACCTACCGTTCGTACCGTGTCTTCTCAGTGCCTTATCTGCCGAATAAGAAAGGCCAACCCTGAACCACCGCGCCTAGGTGATCTCCCAGAGGGACGTTTAATGCATCACCAGAGGCCGTTTACGGTGTGCGGGCTAGACTTATTCGGCCCCATAGAAATATCGGTGGGCCGCCAGAGACCCAAGAGATATGGTGTACTCTTCACTTGCTTGACGGTACGGGCTATACATATTGAAATTGTGTCTAGTCTTACAGCAGACTCATTAATAATGGCTCTTCGCAGAATGGCTGCAAAACGTGGCTGGCCGCGTATACTCATGTCGGATAACGGCACAAACATGCGAGGCGCGTGTAACGAGCTGAAACAGTCCGTTAAAGAGCTTGATCGGGAGTCCACGGTTCGGGAAGCCCTGAGTCATGGGGTAGACTGGCGCTTTATACCACCTGCCAGCCCACATATGGGGGGAGCCTGGGAGCGCCTCATTCGAAGCGTGAAGACCGCCCTCAAAGTTGTGCTCAAAGAAAGGGCCCCTAGGGAAGAAGTGCTTACCACTGTGCTTGCTGAGATAGAGAATATGATAAATAGTAGACCGCTCACGCACGTTTCAGTGGACCCTTCAACTCAGGAGGCACTCACTCCTAATCATTTTTTGTTGTGCTCTTCTAGCGCCGGTGGCAATTCCACCTTTCACTTGCCGCCGCTCGGCGTATTCGACGACAGTGATCTTTACCTGCGTCGTCAGTGGCGGATCGCACAGCGTCTCATCGACTTATTTTGGGGACGGTGGATGAAGGAGTTCTTACCGGAACTTATTCCACGAAGTAAGTGGAACAAAGAGGGTCGCAATTTGAAGGTAGGAGATTTTGTTGTCGTTGTGGATCCAACCTTACCTCGAAACACATGGCCAAAGGGTATCGTGGAGCGTGTGTACCCAGGGGCGGACGACAGAGTGAGAGTAGTCGACGTCAAAACTAAGACAGGAATACTAAAGAGACCTGCCACGAGGGTCGCCTCACTTACCTTTGTTAATGAGTGTCTCTCTCGCGACACTAGGGGGGAGGATGTTGGCGACAACCACACTGCTTACTCTGCTGACCTGAAAAATAAAAATAAGCAAAAGCATAATTAGATATAAGAATAATGATATGTATAACAATAACACATAAACTTGTATATAGGTACTTACATGTTTAAATTGACGCGCCGCTGGCGAATATTTTGTCATTGCGTTGGTGGCTTAATAATAAAAAACTGTTATCCAGTAGCGGGGTTGCGGTTGTTCGTTAGTGTGATATTATAATCGCGGGTAATTTTAAGTTTTAGTGCCGAAACTACTTTCACCGCGACCGCACGCTCGCTACTGAGATCCTTGATTATTCGCATATTTTCGCTTTTCATTGTCCCTTATCCTCACGCCGGCGATCCATCGTCTACAATAAATAAATACTCTATCGAATACAAAAAGAATTTTGAAAATCGGTCCACAATTGGCGGCGAAACCGCGTAACATACACACAATAAAAAACATAAGCATCGAATTGAGAACATTGCTGAATTTTTGTTGCGTCCATAATTGCCAAGGCAAGGTTTCAAAAAAAGAAAATGTTAGATGAAAATCTGAATTTTTGTGAAATGGAAATCTCAATCTCGTGCGTTCGACGCATTAATAAGCAGCTAGTTTACGAATGTATTTGTAATTACAATAAAATCTGACATTATTAGAATCTGGCATAAATAGAATCTAGCATAAATAGAATCTGTTGTTTGTAGAATCTGTCATTTGTAGAATCTGGTGTTTAAAGAATTCGTCATTCATAGAATTTGGCGTTTTAAGACTCATGTGTCATTTCCAGAATATGGCATTCATCGACTAAACCTAGGATGCGTCTCAGAATCAAGTTTAATTCTTTTTGTGATTTTTGCACAAACTTCCTTCTTGTTTTGTATGGAATCTTCTACGTATGATTCTGCTACATTGCTAGATCGCCACCCGCCATGTCGCTTCAAAGTCATTATATCAGCTCCTGAATTTGCCAGCAATGTAGCTGAAGTTCTTCTGAAACTATGTCCAGTGTAGCTCTCAGCATCTACTAAACCCAAAAACTTAGCGATTTCTTTAGGCATAGAACCAAATTTGTTTATACCTATAGGCTGACAGGTACATTTACCATTCTGGTAATTTAGAAAGAAACGGTCATTTTTTGTTTTTGGCGAACGCAAACTTTCATACTTCTTAACAATATCATAGAATGGACCGTGTATGGTGAATGACCTAGGTATTTTATTTTTCGTGATAGGTATCTTCACTAAAAGCATCTGGCCATGGTTCTCTATATCTATTACAGTTATATTTGTTAATTCTTGTATCCTACAGGCACCAGTTACACCAAATATTAAAGCAACCTGAAACAAAAGAAACAATAATTAAGGTCAACACACAACACAAGCTGCTATTAAATATTTAATTAAAATTAATTTAACTAACCTTTGTAGCCAAATATTGGTTATTTGGAGCATCTTTAATAAATTTTTCAATATCATCAGATGATAAAACCTTTGATTTTTTGCTTCTAAATCCATCAGATAGTCTCTTTAGATAAGCTGACAAATTCGAGTATGTTTTTAAGTCCACTCCATTCTTTGTTCGGACTGTACTTTTTAACATTGAGTAAATACACCACAAAGAGCTAGGTTTGTACTTAGAAGATAATTCTTTAAAGTACGCCATGAACACATTTTCTGAAAAAGACTGCGTATTCTTGTCGTTCTGCCATTGTATGAAATTTTGGTACGCTAATAGATATTTTTCCTTTGAGTTTTCTGGTACCTAGTAAACTTTCCATAACGTTCTGGGCTTCACATCTTATATCGGGCGGTGTACAACATAAATCATTTTCTTCATAAATTGTATTTGCAGACATCTTAATTAATAACTAACTAAATAACTTCAAAAGAGAAAACGAGACGAGTTGTGAAAAATGTTTCGTAATGGCGGGAAAAATTAATCAGTTTTCCTATGCGCGCGCATCGGCCATAGACTAATAAATTTCGTAATGGCGGGAAAAATTAATCAGTTTTCCTATGCGCGCGCATCGGCCATAGACTAAAAAATGAGGTTTCTTTTTTTTGGGCTTTTCGCGGATAGCATTTTAGCGCAAGTGTAAGCGTAACTCAACCAATAATATTTTAAAAAAACTATTACTCACTCGTGAATAATAGTAATGAAAAAGTCACAGTTTCATTATAGGTGTCATTTATGTGCCTAATTGCCATGGGATTGGAGCCACTTTATGAGGAAGTGTGTTGAAAAGTAGTTTTCCACTTCAGAGCTGGCGGAATGCAGAATTCACCGATAGTTATCCAGTCATTTCCATCTCCAAGTTCATTGCAAATAAAGGCTCTTAGTGATTCCGAAGAAATGGATATTAATTTTAATTACCGAATTTGCTTTGACCAGCCCCATCAAAATGATGCTTGTACTAAGAATAAATACTACTTTATATTCAAGAGTCTTTTATTAGAATTATTACACAAATATCACAACCATCGTTATATCTTAGATATGTCTCTCAAGCTGTCAAGCCAGCAACCACAGGCCACTTATTACCGATGCCAAATCACACATCTTCACAGATAACATATAGCCTGATACAACATCCTCCTTATTTTAAATATAAGATCAAAATATATATAACTTAACTAACATAATCATTTAACCATATAGGTCTAGTTACAATTCTTTTACTTTTTCTGCATTCACTACTTAAATTGCCACTTGCATCACATATTTTATTATTTGTTACAATCTCATTATTTTCTGTAGTTTTGTGATCAACATTGCTACAATCAACATCCACCTTATTCCCCACAAAATGCTTGTTTTTACTCTCTACCTCTTTTTGTACATCAATGTGGTGTGGTGCCTGATAAGCATATTTATCATTTATAATACAATCATAATCACTATTATAATTTGCAAATTCTCTATAAGGTGCTGTTATAAGGTGCCATCTATTCCTACGATATATTCCTTTACTAGTACTTATTACATACGACCTTTTTTTTTTTTTTTTTTTTTTTTTCGAGGGGAATGCGTGTCCGCACCGTACTCGCCGTTGGCTAGACGACGAGCGTGTGTGGGGCTCTCCCGGCAGAGTGCCAGGCCTACCCACTAAACCCCCCGGTGTTCTCCCTGCCCTTATGGGCGCGCGTGATAGGGTCCACACTGCGACTACCACTATCGACGCGCCCGGGCTAGCCCGACCTCACTGGTCGGGCTATCGCCAAGGGGGGATTGCCCGAGAACACCAGGGCAATCCCCAGACGGAGGGCCTTACGGCGACGTGCACGGGGCCAGCCGTGCACGCAGGCCTCCACGGCAGGGTCATTAGACGGGCATCGCTTGTGCGAATACCCGCCTTCGCCTGCCTGTCCGTCTGCGGCGGATGGGAGCGGCTTGAGGATCATTCTCCCGCTCCCTCTCCGCGGCCTCCTTCTGCAAGATGACGTCCTCGCAGAAGGAGGCGACAGCCCCCCATTCCGCCTCGCCGCGGAGCATGGCCACGACCATGCCGGGCAGCGAGAGGTCGCCGCCTCCCAGCGCAGCGATGAGTTCGCTGCGCTGGCGTCGCCAGGCCGGGCACACCAACAGGGTGTGCTCGGCAGTGTCGTCGGGAGCGTCGCAGTGATGACACTGCGGCCTTTCCTCCCGACGCGCGACCCGGTGCAGGTAGTGACCAAAACAACCATGTCCGGTCAGTACCTGCACCATGCGGTACGAGAGACTGCCCTGCCGGCGCCCTACCCACTCCTCCAACACCGGACGTATCGCTTCTATCGTCCGGTGGCCGGCAGCTGGGAAGGCGAGCGCCTCACCCCATCGACGCAGAGCCTCCCTCTGCGCCTGGGTACGAACCCGCTCCACTTCTTCAGGAGCGGATCGTCCCCCCCGTTCTCTGACAGAAACCCGATGTCGATACACCTCCGCATGGACGCGTGCATCGACATCCCACGGCGTTTGGCCCGCAAGAACGCAGGCCGCGCCGTGGCTGACCGTGCGATAAGCTCGCACGGCCCGGGTTGCTATGACCCTCTGCGGACGTCGCAAGAGGGCCACCGCACGGGGGGAGAGGCACTCCGCCCATACCGGGGCTCCGTAGAGTGCCATCGACCGTATCACCCCGTGATACAGTCGACGGCACGCCGATCCTGGCCCTCCCACATTAGGGAGGACCCGTCCGAGTGCGGCTGCGGCGGCACACAGCCGTGGAGTGAGGAGCTTGAAATGCTCCTCGAAACTCCATCGGGGGTCCAGAACCAGGCCGAGGTACTTGAGGTGCGCCTCAACCGGTATACGGACCCCCTCCACTCGGACTCGGAGCCCCGGTGGGATCCTGCGACGGGGGGCGTGGAAACTCATGGCCCTCGTTTTATCGAGGGCCACGTCCAGGCCCAGGAGGCGGATGCGTCGGACCACCAAAGAGGTGCAGACCGACGCAAGGTGGGCCGCCTCCTCCCCCGTTTTGGCTCTTGCCGCGACGAGTGTGTCGTCGGCGAAGCAGACGACCTCCGTTCGTGGCAGAAGGCCGCCTCGCAGGACCCAATTGTACCCCAGGTTCCACAGTAGAGGACCTAGTACGGATCCCTGGGGTACACCTGCCGCCATTGCCCACGTATGGACGCGACCGTCCGGTCCCTCGTAGAGAACTGACCTGCCTTCCAGGTAGCTCTCCACGAGAGCGCGGAGGTACGGAGGCACCCGGTGGAAACGGAGTGCCTCCTTTATGCAATCGTGGGGAAGGCTGTTGAAGGCGTTGCGAATGTCAAGAGACACCGCAACAACAGTCTCCCCATGAGCTGTGGCCCCCTCAGTCCACCTCTTGAGGAGGGCTACTGCGTCCATCGTGGACCGGCCGGTGCGGAAGCCGAACTGGTTGTTAGCCAAGTCCGGCCCCCGGTCCTCTAGGTGCTCGATGATGCGGGAAGCGAGAATCTTCTCGAAAAACTTCCCGGCTTCATCGAGCAGCACCACCGGCCGATACCCAGTCGGGGAATCCGCGGGGCGGCTCTCCTTCCTTAACAGGCAGAGCCTGCCTACTTTCCACCGACTGGGGAAGCGGCCCGAGGCAATGCATAGGTTAAGCACCGCTCGGAACCGCTCCTCGAGGTGTCCCAGGGCGAGGGCCAGAACCCTACTTGGGACACCGTCCGGTCCCGGCGCCTTCTTTTTGCGCCGTAACCGATCCCTCACCGTGTCGAATTCCACGTTCGACACGGGAGGGATGGCGGCAGCCACCTCCACCGGAAGAGTATCCGGGGGGACCATTCTGGGGGGCTGGAACGGACCGGGATCGGGGAACAGAGTCCTCAACACCCGATCTAGCAGCCCCCTGTCCATAGCAGAGGTAGGGGGAGCGGAAGATTTGAATTTCCCCCTCACCACCTGGTATGGACGACCCCACGGATCGTCGTCCAGGAGCCGTATAAACGACTCCCTGGACTCCTCTTTGGCCCTGCAGATTTCGTTCCGCAGGGCCTTCTTGGCTGCCGCATACACCCGACGAAGTTCAGCTTCCTCGTCGGGTGTAGTTCTAGCACGCCTACGACACCGCACGTAGGCGCGCCTGGCCCTCATGCTGGTGGTACGCAGGTCCGCAATCACCTGCGTCCACCAGTACACCTGCCCCCTTTCGGGGCAAGCCTGCGCCCTAGGCATGGCGGCTTGGCAGACGACTTTCATGTCGTCTGCAAAGAGCTCCGCCATGCCATCGACATCCCCGGCGAGGTGGGGCGGCACTTCTGCCCACGCCCGCACCATCGCCGCCTCCTCCGCCACGTCCGGGCGGAGTTTGGTGAGCGCCCATCGAGGGAAGGCGCTCACCGCGGAGCCCCTGCGGTTCGGGGCCCCTTGGGATGCCGCGGAGACCTCGTATCGGACGTACAGGTGGTCCGATAGAGTCTCCACATCTTCCTCCACTCGCCAGTCGTTGATTCGACAGGCGAGGGAGGGGGTAGCGAAGGTCACGTCCACCACGGACGTGCCCTGCACCCGGACGCAGGTAGGGGTGGAGCCCCTATTCAAAACCTGGAGCCCCAGGGACAGAACCCAGGACTCCAAGTCTCCGCCCCTCGGACTGGTTCTGGAGGACCCCCACGCAGTAGACCATGCGTTGAGGTCCCCCGCGATCAGTACCGGTATCGGGGCCGTCCTCCGGACGACCCCTTCTAACGCAGCCAGGAAGACCGCGAAGTCCGCCCGGCTGCGATTGGGAGAGAAGTAGGTCGACACGACCAACATTCCCCCCCACATGGTGGCCACGTAGCCAGTACCCCTCTCTCTTAAAATGAGAGAGGGGGCTGTGCCACGCGCCACCCGCATTAAGGCGGCGGAACCATCCGCCGCCACCAACCAGTTTGGCGACTGCGGCGGAACGTAATACGGTTCCGACACAATCGCCAACTCCACACCCCACTGCGCCGCGGTCTGACACAAGAGGTCCTGTGCCGCGGCGCAGTGGTTAATATTCGCCTGGAGGAGCTTTATGGGACCACTAGGCATTGGTGGTTTCCATTTGCTCCTCCTGGGCCACAGCGGCGGCCGGTTCCGGCGGCGTCGGTGGTGCCAGGCTTCGTGGAGCCACGGTCACCTTTACTGGGGCCAAACGACCTCTGACCTGCGGGGGGTTACAATTTATACCCCCCATGCGGTGGGTGGCCGGCCGTTTCGCGTCTGCACAAACAGCGCAATTTAGCGCCGCTGTGCAGTCCACTGCTTTGTGCCCCTCGGAACCGCAGCGAAAACAGAGTCCACTGCGGTCCTTGGCGGAGGGGCACCGCTGATGGGCCGAGCAGCCACCGGCCTGTGCCAAGACCTGGCCTAGTTCTTCGGCGGACACCGAGTCGTCGAGGCCGATGACCCGGATGTCCGCCGTTTTGACGGGACGCGTTACCTTCGCCGCGTCCCCTAGGGCCTCACCCAGCTTCTCCGCCAGCGAATCAGCTTGGGACGGGGATGTCTCCTTCGGGAGCTCGATAATGCGAGCCCCGGTTATCCCTGTTCGAAATTTGGCGGGCCCGATCCCAAGGGCGCCAAGGCTGACGGAAGCTTTAGTCTTAGTAATGGCCTCACCATAAGTGAGACCCTTGGCCACCGCCTCTGGTTTAAGGGCTACCACCACCGCCAGGGAGCGTGGCGCCTTGGGCAGCTTCGGCGCCCCTTGCACCGTGGTGGCCCTGGAGGTCCCGGCCTTCTTGGGCAACGTCCCGTCGTTTGCCGGCTTCTTGCGGCCGCGCCGAACAACCGCGGACCAAGAGCCCTCGGCCGGTGCCGTGACCTCTAACGAAGAGGGGACCGCCGCAGATGTTGGGAGCTCAGTCCTCCTCTTGATCACTCTTGCCGCTTTTGGCATATTAGCCGGCGCGGCAAGAGTGGTATTGCCTGTTGCGGCTGTCCCCGATCGCTGCTGCAATGGTTGCGGCTGCGGCTGACTTGCGCGGTCTGCTGCCAGAGGTGGTCTCCGAACCTGGGCCGGCATAAGCCGTCCATCCACCTCTAGGCCCTCAAGGCGGGCCGAAACCATAAAACCCACCTGGGCCAGGAGTTCTCGCTGCATGAACTCCATGCTCTCCAGAAACTCCCCCCTGGAGATTCCTACAGCGGGTGTGGCAGATGCGACTTCAGCCGGCTGAGTTTCCGGCAGCACCACCTCTGGGAGCTCCACCTCCATTTCGTCTTCGGAGGCAATAGCATCCGACTCGACATTCTCCACAACAGTGGCAGCGGCCACCGCTCTACGGCCCCTCGGGCGTTCGGTTCCCCGCTCCGAGAAGGCCCGGCGAAGGGCCTTCATTTCGCTCATTAGGAGGTCCAGTTGACCCCGAAGGCGTTTGTTGTCGGCTTGAAGCCGACGCATCTCCTCCGAGGTATTTCTGGACGCCAGTGTCCGGACGATTTCGACGAGCGAGTCAGAGGCGTCCTTGATTTCCTTCACGCAAGTTCCTTTTAGATTCCGGGACTTGCGTGCTACCTCTACGAGCGCCTTTGCACTCTCTTCCGCTCTGCCGCACAAGAGATCGGCAGTGGGCTCAGGGGAGCGCTTCCCCTTGCCCTTCCCCTTTTTAGAGGGGGCCGCTACATTCTCCATTTCCGTTTCGCAGTCCGACTCGAAGTCAGTGTCGACCTCTGACTGCTGGAGTTCCCGCCTGGCTTGGGAGAGCCCTACACCGTGCGATAAGCCTCCTCTACCCCTACGGGTTCGGGGAACCTTCGGGGCATAAGGGGCGGTTACCTCCTCCGCCTCGGTTGTTGCGTCCAGGTCCGTGACCAATGGATCCTGGAAGAAGCGGCCTAGATTCGACCGCTTCCTCGCAACAACCTTCTTCAGGCGCTCTATTTCCCTATATGCAGGGCGAGTTGTAGGCGTACTGCCGACGTTTTGGTGGGGCGCACCCCCACCGACACTCCTCATTGATAACACGGGGGATACCACCCCCGCGTCTCCATTCTCCAGGGTGACCCCCTTAGCGGCCCCCCTCTCATTGGCGCCATCCGTCTCGGACATAGTGTCCGAGTCGGACATGCTCCAAACGTGGACCCTGTCCACCAAAGATTGTGTCGGCGAGATCAGAATTATATGTCTCCACCGAATACAATAAATAAAAATATAAAAAAAAACAACAGAAATACAATATACAACTTAAAAAACACCAAAAAAATTAAGAAAGAAAAAATTCAAAACTTAACCTAACCTACAAAATTCTACTTCGACAACTTTTCACTAATTGGAGCTCACTCACCGGCAAGCACAAACAAGTGGATCGTCGAAATATTTTTTAAAAACACAACACGAAATACTTAATCTACACTAAACTAAACCTATGTATCCACGTAAAAACACCCGAAAACTAACCCTAGAAAAATAAAAACACCAAAAAACTAACTCTAAGTGCGGATTTTTTGGTCCAAAAGAGTGCCACCTACAGCACCGAGGTGATGTAGGGAAGCCCAATTTTCGACCCAAAAATTCCTGAGTGCTTAATTTGACCCACTTGCAGAGCTACTAGGACGCTGCAAGTAGTATCAAAAGATGCACACAAGGGAGACCTATAAGTTGAAGACCCGAAAGTCCTACAACTTATAGATCCCGAGAAAAATGAGAAAAACAAAAATGAAATATCAAAACATACAAATTACGCACTTGCGCAAAATGCAAAAACTAAAAAACGAAATTAAAAATACTAAATAAAAATCAAGCCTAATGCCGATCTAACTAAACGAAAAAGCTTACTACTTAATATTTTTTAGATAAAAGAAAACCAAAATAAACCTAATAACAAAAAAGTTATTAAGCAAAAACCTGGAAAACCGAAATATTGCTATTTCGGTTTTCAGGGACCGAAAAAAATAACAAAAACCCTAACCAAAAATACTAAATATATATTTAAAAATACAAAACCAAAACCAAGAATTAACCCAAAGGGAACACTAATTTCTAACAAAACATCAAAAACGAAAATCGAAAACAGACAAAGATATTTGGAAAACAAAAGTGAAATTCAGCGCAGATTGCTCTGGCGAAAATCAGGCGCACCGTACTGGAGTGGACACGGGTGTACTCTGTCACCTCCGGAACGGTCTATTATTACATACGACCTAGGTTCTTTAGCTTTTGCTATTATCTTTCCATATGTACGCAAATCTGTTATCCATACATGTTCACCCACTTCTAAATCAGATAAATGCTGTGTTCTATGACGTTTATTATAATTTATTCTTATTTTAGATTTTCTAAGTTGTTCTTTTTTCTTATGTTCCCTACTGATTCTGTTCCTAACCTCTAATTGCTTATTTATTGTAGGTAAATTATCTCTAAGCCTTCGACTAAACATAAGTTCTGCGGGGCTGAAACCTGACTCTAAAGGGCTATTTCTGTAAATTAAAAGAGCTAAATATACATCTGAATTCTTTTTTATTAAGTTTTTTGCTACTTTAACTGCCGACTCAGCTGCCCCATTACTTTGTGAATAATATGGACTACTAGTCATATGCCTAAAATTGTATTCCTTTGCAAATTCCAGAAATTTACTTTTAAATTGTGTACCACAATCAGTTCTCACTATTTCAGGAATTCCAAATTTTGAAAATATATCCTTGCAATAATTTATTATAGAAGTTTCTGACAGAGAATTTAACATTTTAATATCAATGTACCTAGAATAATAATCAACAATAATTACATACCAAGTCCCCTTGTAGTAAAACAAATCCATTCCTACCTTTTTCCATGCCCTATCAGGAATATCTTCAGATAACATGTTTTGTTTTGGATTTTGCCTTTCTTGTACACAATTAGGGCAATAGGCTAGTTGACCCTTTTTTAAAGTAGGGCTTAAAATGTTCATAATTGTTGTATTAGACCATAGCACATGAATATTATTTTTTTCGATGGCTAAAAAGTGCAAAAAATCTATTTTAAATTAAGATTTTCAATTTTGGACCGAAAACACGGTCAGCCATGATAGTCTGTTCATTATCTGTAGCAATGACGTCAGTCTTATAGTAAACAAAGCACGACGGGGGCGAAATAACCTCACAAAAACAATGCTTTCTATTAAATATCACAAAATATAGTAAAACTGTATATGGAACGGGACAATAGAACAGTAATATAGAAATACCTCTTCAAAGACTCCAGGAAATCTGTGGATTAGACGTACCCAGTGATACAGACATGCGAAATATTTGGTTAACACTCGCTTAAAGAAATCCTGTAACTAAGTATCTACTGAAACTCAAATGTATTTTTGCGAAAATCACATTAATGTAAGTACTATAACTGAATAACTCAATCTGTGTAGGTACTTCAACTTAAACAAAATAGAAGTTTTTAGGTTGTATGTAAAACCAAATCTGTATGTAAATTAATTAATTTTTTATCTTTCAGTTAGAATGAAAACTGACTGCAGCCGACCAACCAAATTTTAACTTGACCAGAAAACTGAGAGAAAACTTGACCATTTACGCCTTTTTGATTTAATCTAAGTTATACACTGACACTAGATGATGTTTCAAAGAAAAGAATATGTACTTATGTCCAATTGAATAATGATGTAATTGAATATTAATTAAAAAGTATGTAATACAAACAAAAATATCAAAGTTTCATAATGAATATATTTATCTAAACAACTTTTACTTGAATTTACTGAGTACCTAATTAAAATTTGTTGCTTTCAGTGGTTACTTAATGAGAACTATTGTGTACTAACCTGTTCTCCTCTTGACAACGAGATTGATAAGGCAGTAAAAGTTGTGCAACATAATACAAAGCAGTGCATGCTCAGCCACAACATTAAAATGTGACCCGTCAACTAAAACAACATTATATCAACAAAATAACTCAAGTATTCATATACCAAAGCACCATAGAAGTAAATAGGTCCAGTTTGGTAAAACTGAAAGATGTTATATCTTCACTCATTAAACCTGCTGGCCACAATGGCTGGTAAATTTCAGAACAGCTTACGCAAGAATATGCAAGTTATCCATTTTAAAGCCGTATACAAATATATTAAATGTGATTGCTGTGTTGTCAGCCTGTGCTCTTCTTAATTTACAAGACCCTTCTTATTAAATAAATAATATAAAGAATTTTTTTTTCTTTACTTTATACATAACTAACATCTAAAGATGACATAATAAATTTTTGTACTACATTAGTCATTATGTTCTTCACAAAAAAAAATATTCTATGTTTATTTGACAATAATGACTTGTAAAGGTTTAAGTTGAATCAAAATATTTTAATTTGAAATGCATGTGTTTTATTTTTCTGTTACACCTTAAAAGATTTATAGTATTTTATAGGTTTGTTGCTCATTTTTATCATTGTTACTCAAATATAGTATATGTTCCAAAAGTACAAATAGGTTGAATAGAGTTAGATCAAATTTATTAATTTGTATATATTGCCTTAAGGTCGCAGGTAATAAAAGTCAAAATAATAGTAAAGTGATTTATTATGAAGTAATACTTTCATATAATTTAGGAAAAATGTAGTATAGTTTTCAAAATGACACTATTTGATCAATAAGTTTTTTGACATTCAGATTGTTAGAACAAATACCTATTATAGCTAATATTGTCACCTTTTGAGTGTTTTCAATATGACATACTGCTAGCAACACAATAGTATATAAGTTTTGTTTGCTTTAGCACAAAACATCTGCATCTATATTTGAGTTAAGCATACTGTTCACAGTTTTCCGTCTTTGATAATTAACATTATCTTCAGTAAAAGAGCATGACAATTTTGTATTAATCTAATTTTATGGATACCGTTTGTTGAATAGACTATTACAGGGTATTAATCAGAAATGAGGTCACATTTTGCAAATTTCAACCCAAATCTTCATCTTTCAACTTTTATCCACATTTCATTATACTCGTAGGTGTCTGCAAGATTTCCCACCAAAAATCTTCCCAACAAAAGAACCATCATGTGTTATGCACTGGCTGACTTTATAGCACATGGAAGCTGTTATTGTTTATAACGAAGCTCCAACTAAAGAGCACTTCTGTATTGATGATTCGTGGTTTAGTTTTCTATGCACTTTATTCTTTCTTCATTGAAGAGGTCTTTTATTTTTTAAGAAATATGTCACAATCTGTGTCTGTGAATGTATATATATTTTTCCTCCCGGTAATTTTCTTCATGCTTGACAAATGAACAACTGCCAATCTTTCTCTTTTTATGTTCATTTACAAATTCTTGCAGTACTACACTGGTATTTGACACATGATCCTGATGTTATCTTTTCAACATTTCTCTTGAAGTAAATATTTTTAGTGTTTATTTGACTTTTGAGAGATAGAATTCTATCCAATAGCATTCAACTGCTGTACAAAATAGCTCCTCACTGTGATGGTACAACCACACCAAAAATGCATGTTTGCAACTCTCTTCTGCCGCGTGACAATCTTGACAAGTACACTTGTAACCGTTCTTCATTATAACAGTATTGAAACTGTACTTATATTGTTTACACAAAGTGTTTAGCGTGTAAAATAAAGTGTTTATATTGATTAGCGATACACAAAGAATCTCCTGACCATCAATCTGTCTATTTTCGGAAGATTTGTACTATCTGCTCTCACAAATCCAACATCAATGGTTGATTTTGCTATTAATACAAATAATTTACGATATTTACAAATATAATAACGGAGACTTGGACGATTTTTTGCCAGTTTTAGGAAAGAAATTGCAAATCGACGAGTTGTTGAATCAAATTTGACATTTCTTTGTTTACTATATGAGTGACGTCACGGCCCTGACCACAGGATATCAAAGCATTTACGGCGTGAGATAAAAAAAGATTATTTCTAGCATTTTCAAATTAAAATTTTACAGCAATCATTCATTGTTATTTATTAAAATCGGTATATTGTGGAACCTTATGCCAAATACTGTTAGAAATAAACAATATTTTAATAAATTTTGATATGAGTCAACTACCCTATTATTGACTAAGGACTCAATTTGTGATGATAAACCTAGCCACCACACTGATTGCTTAGCCCTATTCCGACAACGAGTAATTCCCATATGACCATTATGTATTCTATTTAACATTTCTAATTGTAAAGATTTAGGAATAAATATTCTGCACTTGTACAATAATAAATTACTGACTATAGAAAAATCATACCTATATTGATAGTACTGCTTTAAGTTATCAGATAATTTAGTTTGCTTTGGCCATCCCTCATTAGTGTACTGTTTTATGATTTGACATGTATTACACTTGCTTTGTTCTACAAGAATTTTATTTAACAATGTATCACTAATGGATGTATCTTTAATTACAGAATTTACAAATGGTTCAAACTTGCTAACAGAATCACCTTGACCAGGCAATGGATTTCTAGACAAAGCATCTGGAATTAGTAGTTTCTTCCCTGGAATGTATGTTATTTCATAATTAAAACGCAACAATCTCATTCTGAAACCCATTAATCTTGGTGTTAATTCATCTATGGGTTTAGTTTGTAAAATTTGGAGTAATGGTTTGTGATCTGTTTCTAGCCATATTTTAATACCATAAATGAAATCTTTGAATCTCTCTGCTGCCCAAGTCAGTGCTAACGTTTCTTTTTCGATCTGAGAGTATCTTTTTTCTGTGTCTGATAAAGTCCTACTTGCATAAGATATAATTCTACGATAACCCTCACTATACTCCTGCATTAAGCTAGCACCTAAGCCATATGAACTACTGTCTGCTGCTAAAACTATTTTACATGATGGATCAAAATGTGCTAATACCGGAGCAGTTTTTAGCAATTTTTTTGTTTCCTCGAAAGCTTTTTGTTGATGAATATCCCATTGGAATTGAACATCATCTTTTAATAATAAATATAGAGGCTGCAGTAATTCAGACTTTTTATCTATAAATCTACCTACAAAATTGATCATTCCTAGAAATTGCATAACTTGTTTTTTATTTTTTGGGGCTTCAAAATTTGAGATTGCTGTTATTCTGTCAGGATCTGGACTAATACCGCTACTATTTATAACATGACCTAAGAATTTTATTTGTTTTACACCAAATACACATTTGTTTTTATTTATAGTAATTCCTTTCTCTGCTAATCTTGACAGAACTGTTCTTAATAATTTATCATGGCCAACTATAGTGCTATGGTACAAAAGTATATCATCGACATGTACAACTACTCCTTCTAGGTCTTCGAACAATTGTGAAAATTTCATTGAAAAATATTCAGGGGCACAGTTGAGACCAAACGGTAACCTTTTATACATATATCTGCCAAATGGTGTAATTACTGTAGTTAAGTGTGCTGAATCTGTCAAGGGTATTTGGTAAAAGCCTGATGTAGCATCAATTTTGCTAAAATATTGGGAACCTTTTAATCTTGCAAGAGTTACTTCAATTTTGGGTATAGGAAAAATAGGACGTAAAATATTTTGATTAAGCTGAGTGTAATCTCCACAAATTCTAACAGTGTCATTTTTGGGGACTACAACAATAGGTGACACATACTGAGTAGGCTGCTCTACTTTGACTATAACATTTAAATCACATAAGCGCTGCAATTCATTTTTTAGTTTATCTAGCAATGGTATTGGAACTATTCTAGGAACACACTGAATATAACTTTTGTTTTCATCCACTAATTTTATATGAAATGGTTCCTTAAAAACCCCTAGACTATCAAATATCTTTGGGAATTCATTTTCTACATTAACCTGACTATAAGTTGAAAAATTGTTTAAAGAGCAAATTCTTAAAATATTCATAGATTCTATAGCAGGTATACCTAATATAGGATTGCGCAAATTTCTGATTATATAAACCTGTCCATCATACTGTTTGTCTTCATACTGAAGTGTAGCATTCATCACTCCTACTACTGCCAAATTTCCTTCATCAGGACCCTTGATCACCACATTGCACGTCTGAACACTGGATAGTGTTTTATGGCTCACATAATGTTCAGGAATAGCCACTATATCTGCTCCTGTATCTATAAGAAACAACAGTGCTCCTTTGTATTTATTGTTTATTAGAACTTTCACATTGATTTTATATTTGTTATTCTGATTTATTGTGTTTAAATAATGAAACTGTACCTCTTCTATGTTCTCATTGCCTTCAATATTGGCCACATTTCCAAGTTTGCAGCATCTAGCAAAATGTCCCACTTTTTTACATTTAATACAAGTTGCTCGAAATGCTGGACACATTTGGCGTGTTTGGTGGATCTTTCCACCACAAAACCAACAAGCTGTCCATTTCTTTTTGTGCTCCCATTTCCTATAACCTTTCTTGATTTCTTGTAAATCCAAGCCTTAAAATTTCCCTTGTTTTTCATACACCTCCACGTTTTTTGAGATGGTTTTTGCATCCTCTAGTGTTAAATTACAGATTAAGAGCATTTTTTCACGAGCTTTAGGGCTTAAAATGCCCACGACTATACGATCCCTTATCATTTCATCTCTCACATCTATACTAAAATTGCATTTATCTGCAGCTACATATAAAGCTCTTATGTACTCTTCCACTGTTTCTCCTAAGGCTTGATTGCGTTTATTGAATTCATACCTAGCATAAATCGGGTTAGTTTTGGGCTCAAAATAATTATCGAGTGCTTCCAGTATTTCTGTAAAAGAGCCTTCTGCATTCAATTGCAGTAACAGATCCTCCGCCTTTTCTCCCATTAGGTATAGCAACAAGTCTATTTTATCTCTATCTTCTTTGCTCGTATTATCACTTACGGTCAGATACCTTTCGAATCTTCGTCGCCATTTTGACCACTTGCTAGCGTCGAAATCAAACGGCTCAGGAGGCATTATATTACTTGCAGCGTTTAGCTGCACCACATGTACTCTTTGTTCTTCCATTGTAATTAAATGAAAACACCGCCGCCACCATGTACTAAGGATAAATACTACTTTATATTCAAGAGTCTTTTATTAGAATTATTACACAAATATCACAACCATCGTTATATCTTATGTCGCATTTACACATGCGTGTTCGCCATTCGACGAAACATTCGACGAAATATTCGACGAAACATTCGACGAAACATTCGACGAAACATTCGACGAAACATTCGTGTGGCGTTTACACATTCGTGTTCGCTATTCGCCTCGTCATTCGACGAAACATTCGTACCTACGAGTGCCACCGCGAACTACTGTTCACACATTCGCGGGTGATTCATTTTGATATTAGCACACGAACACGGAGGACGTGAAAATAATGGCGGCATGCGTGCTACATTTTAGTTTTTAATAATTTAAGCTTTAATGTTACAAACATATGGCGGACTTAGCAATAAACATCGCTCTCTACCAGTCAACCATTAGGCTAAGGAGAGAAAGTAAATGACGGCATAAGAAAATAAATGTAATAAATGACAATAATTGTTATATTCAAATAATATGATATTAAGAAAAAAACATACATACACGCACATAACACTCACATATACATATTGTATATGTGTGTGTGTGTAAGTGTTATGTAAGTAATGTGTATGAATGTGTTTATATATACACATACATACTTGCATATACAGCGCGCGACAGAGCGTCGGTGGCGCAGTGGACTCGGCACTTGCCTTCCAATCGGGGGGTCGGGGTTCGAGACCCGCCATGTACCAATGTGTTTTTCGTTTCGAATTTCATTTGTCTGACGCTCCTACGGTGAAGGAAAACATCGTGAGGCAACCTGCATACATCTGCGAAGAAGTTCAATGATGTATGTGAAGTCGACCAATCCGCACTGGGCCAGCGTGGTTGACTAAGGCCTAATCACCCTAATATAGGGTAGGCTCGAGCCCCTCGGTGGGGACGTATATGGGCTGTGATGATGATGATGATGATGATATTGAAGTCGGTACGAAACGATGATCTCTTATAAAGTCTTAAAAATGACACCGACTTCAAAATAGAAGTGTGATTTTGTCAGTACCTATTCTTATATTATTTTTACCTTTTCAGTGTTTTTGAAGTCGGTTTTTATTTTTAACCGACTTCAAAAAGGGAGGAGGTTCTTAATTCGATGCGAATGTTTTTTTTGTGTGTATGTTATGCGATTACGCCGCCAATTGTGGACTGATTTTCAACATTCTTTTTGTATTCTCTGATAATGGGATCTCATGAAAATCGATGGAAACGCTAATGAAATACCAGCTCACTGATGAGCTGGTATTAAATTAGGGTTTTTGTTTTTACTAAAAAGATTTCATTCACTAAAAAGTTAAAAATAAAAAATATTTTACAAAAAATAAAAACCGACTTCAAAAACGCTGAAAATTTTAAAATAATATAAGAATAGGTACAGACAACATCACACTTCTATATTGAAGTCGGTGACAAATTTTAAGACTTTCGAGGAGATATCGTTTGGCACCGACTTCAATATAGAAGTGTGATGTTGTCTGTACCTATTTCTTATATTATTTTTAACTTTTCAGTGTTTTTGAAGTCGGTTTTTATTTTTTGTAAAATATTTTTTATGTGTAATTATGATTGCGATGTTTTGGGTTCCAAATGAGCTCTTCTCTATAATAAAGTTCTAGGAATTCTAAAATTCGCACTTTACTCCACTCTAATTTGTCTACACGTTCGGTTGGGTCGGGCGCTAGCAGTCAACTAAATGCATGCGAATGTGTAAACAGTAAGTTCGTGTTCGCCATTCGTGCCCTTTGATTCGCGTCCAAAAAACCGCTCCCGACGCGAACTCACGAATCGCGAGGCGAATGGCGAGGCGAATAGCGAACTTACTGTTTACACATGCGTGTTCGTTATTCGCCTCGCGATTCGCGCGAATGTGTAAACGCGCTATTTCGCGCGAATCTCGAGGCGAATTGCTAGGCGAATAGCGAGGCGAATAACGAACACGCATGTGTAAACAGCTAGTTCGTTATTCGCCTCGCTATTCGCCTCGCGATTCGCGCGAATGTGTAAACGCGGTGTTAGATATGTCTCTCAAGCTGTCAAGCCAGCAACCACAGGCCACTTATTACCGATGCCAAATCACACATCTTCACAGATAACATATAGCCTGATACAACAATGCTGGTCAATGTAATAATGTTTATCATTGGGTTATATAATGTAGTACTGACATTACTGACTGTAATGACATAAAAGGGTGTAAAGACTATAAAAAAAATTTGCTAGACATAACAATGATTTTAAATGCGCAAAAGATTTAAAAATAAAAAGTGGTTGTGTGTGCGGATAGAAATATTTTTCAAAGATATGCAAAATATGACTATTACTTTCCTTAAGAATGACGTGCCAAAGAAATTAAACAAACTATCATATCATTCGCAGAGACATTAATTGACATAATGACCCATTTGAATGTTGCATTCATAAAATTAAATTAAACAATGTTTTTAACACAATGTTAAACATTGTTAACACAATGTTTAATGTTCTAGTTTATTTGGTGTGTAGTTGGCGTCGATAGATTAATCGGATTTTATTGGGAAAACTTACATACAATGGAGATGATGTCATTAAAATAGCAGCACAAAATTATTAAACATAAAAATTGTAAATAAAAGGCAAGTATTTGATTTGATTTGTTTTATTTCAAACATATTACATATTTTGTGTTTATTATCTAAAGATTTTTTTATCTGGATCTAGTTTACTAAAAAGAAATTGAAAAAATCATTACAAACAAGTTGAAATTAGATAACTCTATAAAACATTATTTTCGAGGTGCAAAACCTCAAAAAACCCCTGCCTTTATATTAACGGTTTTAAAAATGCGGTCTTATTACAAAACTTGGCCTAAATTTAGTCTTGGTTTAAACTAGATGCTCTTTCACTTGTTTTAAAGTAGATAAAGACAGCATCAGGTTTAAACCAAGTCTAAACTTAGGTCATGTTTTGTAATAAGGCGGCAATTTAAGCCACCATATTTTAACTATATAGGTAGGTATGTATATGTACCACCGCGTTTACACATTCGCGCGAATCGCGAGGCGAATAGCGAGGCGAATAACGAACTAGCTGTTTACACATGCGTGTTCGTTATTCGCCTCGCTATTCGCCTAGCAATTCGCCTCGAGATTCGCGCGAAATAGCGCGTTTACACATTCGCGCGAATCGCGAGGCGAATAACGAACACGCATGTGTAAACAGTAAGTTCGCTATTCGCCTCGCCATTCGCCTCGCGATTCGTGAGTTCGCGTCGGGAGCGGTTTTTTGGACGCGAATCAAAGGGCACGAATGGCGAACACGAACTTACTGTTTACACATTCGCATGCATTTAGTTGACTGCTAGCGCCCGACCCAACCGAACGTGTAGACAAATTAGAGTGGAGTGAAGTGCGAATTTTAGAATTCCTAGCACTTTATTATAGAGAAGAGCTCATTTGGAACCCAAAACATCGCAATCATAATTACACATAAAAAATATTTTACAAAAAATAAAAACCGACTTCAAAAACACTGAAAAGTTAAAAATAATATAAGAAATAGGTACAGACAACATCACACTTCTATATTGAAGTCGGTGCCAAACGATATCTCCTCGAAAGTCTTAAAATTTGTCACCGACTTCAATATAGAAGTGTGATGTTGTCTGTACCTATTCTTATATTATTTTAAACTTTTCAGCGTTTTTGAAGTCGGTTTTTATTTTTTGTAAAATATTTTTTTTAACTTTTTAGTGAATGAAATCTTTTTAGTAAAAACAAAAACCCTAATTTAATACCTGCTCATCAGTGAGCTGGTATTTCATTAGCCACTGGAACGCTCGCCACGCGAAGCGTGGTGGGTTTCAAAAGCAAAAAGTAGTATATCTCAAATATCAAAGGTGCCGCCATTGCGGAATGACTCAACCCGGCGCGTACGGAGTGTTCAAAAAATTGCGGAGAGTGACATATACTGTCTACAAGAGAACAAAAAATACGTATGGAAAGGTAATTTAATATAGAAGGAACTTATAACAGTTAATTAGATAAGGATTAATAATTAAATGAATGAAGCGCGAAAATGTTCGGAAGGTCGCGGAAGACCCGATTTTTTTAAAAAAATTTTAGCACAAAAACTATTTTATAAAACTTTAAATAACCATATATATTATTATAGCCCTATTCTTGAAGATTATTTTGATATATAATAGTTTTGGGTAATATTTTTAATGAAAAAAGAAAAAAATAATAAAATCGATTAATTACGTAATTATATACGCGAGATGCGCACGCGCGACCTCAAATTTAAAAAAAATGCAAAAAATAAATTATTGTGTCTAAAATTAAATAAAAAATACGTATGGAAAGCTAATTTAATAAGGAATGAACTTATAATAGTTAATTAGATAAGGATTCATAATTGAATGAATAATGACGAGAATAGTAACTAAATATACGGCCAAGTAAGTTAAACCGCAGACTATGACAAATTTATTTCAATCTAAGACTAAAAATAAATTGGACATGACCTGTCAACTTATGAAAGAGACTATTGACAAAGGAATAAAGCCATAGAGAAAATATTTTATTTTTCACGATTTTTTTATCACACCGCGCGGTTTTACGCAAAGGGAACTGGGTACCATAGTACCCAGGTCGATCGAGAAGATCGAGATTTTGGGGACTATAGTCCCCACGGACGTTCCAGTGGTTAGCGTTTTCATCGATTTTCATGGGATCCCATTATCAGAGAATACAAAAAGAATGTTGAAAATCAGTCCACAATTGGCGGCGTAATCGCATAACAGTAGTTCGCGGTGGCACTCGTATACGAATGTTTCGTCGAATGACGAGGCGAATAGCGAACACGAATGTGTAAACGCCATACGAATGTTTCGTCGAATGTTTCGTCGAATATTTCGTCGAATGGCGAACACGCATGTGTAAATGCGACATACGAAGTACCAGTTAAGAAATGCAGATGGCGCTAGTTGACGTATCACACCGCGTTTACACATTCGCGCGAATCGCGAGGCGAATAGCGAGGCGAATAACGAACTAGCTGTTTACACATGCGTGTTCGTTATTCGCCTCGCTATTCGCCTAGCAATTCGCCTCGAGATTCGCGCGAAATAGCGCGTTTACACATTCGCGCGAATCGCGAATGAACTTATAATAGTTAATTAGATAAGGATTCATAATTGAATGAATAATGACGAGAATAGTAACTAAAGTGCTTAAAATTTCAAAAATACTCACTTTTTGAAAAAAACGTTTAGTGTGGCAATATAACACTATAAACTATCATAAACCATACATAATAATGTAGCCCAATTCTTCTAGTTTATTTTGATATAGAACACTCTACGAAAATACTAATACAGACTAAGTAAGTACGCAATAAATCTCATCGGTCATGGAGTAAGAAACGTATGGATACGGCCAAGTAAGTTAAACCGCAGACTATGACAAATTTATTTCAATCTAAGACTAAAAATAAATTGGACATGACCTGTCAACTTATGAAAGAGACTATTGACAAAGGAATAAAGCCATAGAGAAAATATTTTATTTTTCGCGATTTTTTTATCACACCGCGCGGTTTTACGCAAAGGGAACTGGGTACCATAGTACCCAGGTCGATCGAGAAGATCGAGATTTTGGGGACTATAGTCCCCACGGACGTTCCAGTGGTTAGCGTTTTCATCGATTTTCATGGGATCCCATTATCAGAGAATACAAAAAGAATGTTGAAAATCAGTCCACAATTGGCGGCGTAATCGCATAACATACACACAAAAAAAAACATTCGCATCGAATTAAGGACCTCCTCCCTTTTTGAAGTCGGTTAAAAATAAAAACCGACTTCAAAAACACTGAAAAGGTAAAAATAATATAAGAATAGGTACTGACAACATCACACTTCTATTTTGAAGTCGGTGTCAATTTTAAGACTTTATAAGAGATCATCGTTTCGTACCGACTTCAATATCATCATCATCATCATCATCACAGCCCATATACGTCCCCACCGAGGGGCTCGAGCCTACCCTATATTAGGGTGATTAGGCCTTAGTCAACCACGCTGGCCCAGTGCGGATTGGTCGACTTCACATACATCATTGAACTTCTTCGCAGATGTATGCAGGTTGCCTCACGATGTTTTCCTTCACCGTAGGAGCGTCAGACAAATGAAATTCGAAACGAAAAACACATTGGTACATGGCGGGTCTCGAACCCCGACCCCCCGATTGGAAGGCAAGTGCCGAGTCCACTGCGCCACCGACGCTCTGTCGCGCGCTGTATATGCAAGTATGTATGTGTATATATAAACACATTCATACACATTACTTACATAACACTTACACACATACACATATACAATATGTATATGTGAGTGTTATGTGCGTGTATGTATGTTTTTTTCTTAATATCATATTATTTGAATATAACAATTATTGTCATTTATTACATTTATTTTCTTATGCCGTCATTTACTTTCTCTCCTTAGCCTAATGGTTGACTGGTAGAGAGCGATGTTTATCGCTAAGTCCGCCATATGTACAAACCGTTTGTAACATTAAAGCTTAAATTATTAAAAACTAAAATGTAGCACGCATGCCGCCATTATTTTCACGTCCTCCGTGTTCGTGTGCTAATATCAAAATGAATCACCCGCGAATGTGTGAACAGTAGTTCGCGGTGGCACTCGTATACGAATGTTTCGTCGAATGACGAGGCGAATAGCGAACACGAATGTGTAAACGCCATACGAATGTTTCGTCGAATGGCGAACACGCATGTGTAAATGCGACATACGAAGTACCAGTTAAGAAATGCAGATGGCGCTAGTTGACGTATCACACCGCGTTTACACATTCGCGCGAATCGCGAGGCGAATAGCGAGGCGAATAACGAACTAGCTGTTTACACATGCGTGTTCGTTATTCGCCTCGCTATTCGCCTAGCAATTCGCCTCGAGATTCGTGAGTTCGCGTCGGGAGCGGTTTTTTGGACGCGAATCAAAGGGCACGAATGGCGAACACGAACTTACTGTTTACACATTCGCATGCATTTAGTTGACTGCTAGCGCCCGACCCAACCGAACGTGTAGACAAATTAGAGTGGAGTAAAGTGCGAATTTTAGAATTCCTAGAACTTTATTATAGAGAAGAGCTCATTTGGAACCCAAAACATTGCAATCATAATTACACATAAAAAATATTTTACAAAAAATAAAAACCGACTTCAAAAACACTGAAAAGTTAAAAATAATATAAGAAATAGGTACAGACAACATCACACTTCTATATTGAAGTCGGTGCCAAACGATATCTCCTCGAAAGTCTTAAAATTTGTCACCGACTTCAATATAGAAGTGTGATGTTGTCTGTACCTATTCTTATATTATTTTAAACTTTTCAGCGTTTTTGAAGTCGGTTTTTATTTTTTGTAAAATATTTTTTATTTTTAACTTTTTAGTGAATGAAATCTTTTTAGTAAAAACAAAAACCCTAATTTAATACCAGCTCATCAGAGAGCTGGTATTTCATTAGCGTTTCCATCGATTTTCATGGGATCCCATTATCAGAGAATACAAAAAGAATGTTGAAAATCAGTCCACAATTGGCGGCGTAATCGCATAACATACACACAAAAAAACATTCGCATCGAATTAAGAACCTCCTCCCTTTTTGAAGTCGGTTAAAAATAAAAACCGACTTCAAAAACACTGAAAAGGTAAAAATAATATAAGAATAGGTACTGACAACATCACACTTCTATTTTGAAGTCGGTGTCAATTTTAAGACTTTATAAGAGATCATCGTTTCGTACCGACTTCAATATCATCATCATCATCATCATCACAGCCCATATACGTCCCCACCGAGGGGCTCGAGCCTACCCTATATTAGGGTGATTAGGCCTTAGTCAACCACGCTGGCCCAGTGCGGATTGGTCGACTTCACATACATCATTGAACTTCTTCGCAGATGTATGCAGGTTGCCTCACGATGTTTTCCTTCACCGTAGGAGCGTCAGACAAATGAAATTCGAAACGAAAAACACATTGGTACATGGCGGGTCTCGAACCCCGACCCCCCGATTGGAAGGCAAGTGCCGAGTCCACTGCGCCACCGACGCTCTGTCGCGCGCTGTATATGCAAGTATGTATGTGTATATATAAACACATTCATACACATTACTTACATAACACTTACACACACACACATATACAATATGTATATGTGAGTGTTATGTGCGTGTATGTATGTTTTTTTCTTAATATCATATTATTTGAATATAACAATTATTGTCATTTATTACATTTATTTTCTTATGCCGTCATTTACTTTCTCTCCTTAGCCTAATGGTTGACTGGTAGAGAGCGATGTTTATCGCTAAGTCCGCCATATGTTTGTAACATTAAAGCTTAAATTATTAAAAACTAAAATGTAGCACGCATGCCGCCATTATTTTCACGTCCTCCGTGTTCGTGTGCTAATATCAAAATGAATCACCCGCGAATGTGTAAACAGTAGTTCGCGGTGGCACTCGTAGGTACGAATATTTCGTCGAATGACGAGGCGAATAGCGAACACGAATGTGTAAACGCCACACGAATGTTTCGTCGAATATTTCGTCGAATGGCGAACACGCATGTGTAAATGCGACATCAAATGTAGCATGCATAAAAATGCCACGAGAGGGCTCTCTATTCCCGACTCCCGTAGTACCTATTACTATTCTCTTTGCATTTCATTCTGTGCCCAACCGCCTCCCGTGCGATAAAAGTTGTTATTGAAATATTTGTGTTTTGTGTGGATTTTATGCGAAAAACGTGAGTAAAGTGTTATAATTACCTTATTTATAGTATTTTTAGTAATTACAAAGTTTTTAGGGTTTGTGTGTGTTGTAGTTTTTGTATAAAAAGGATTTCAACAAGATGCAAACTAGATTTCCGTTGGCTCGCGGCACATAGTTTTTTTGTCGCTATTATTACATGAATATTATCATAAAAAACTATTATAACCGTATATATTTAGAAAGATAATGTTATAAAGAATTGGTTTCTGTATCATGTTTTTGATTTCCGTTATGTTTTATCTGTTTTACTTCAATAAATCGAGCGCCGTAATTGAATCCGTTCTAAGAATGATTTTAGTATTACAAAACAATACAATGCCTATAACTATATTGATAATTTAGCAGACGGACTATTTTTGTTATTTTCTAAATGTTTTTGATATAAACCAACTCAAAAAGCAAAATTCCAATCGGCACGTGTACATACTTTACTGCGCATCCGTAAACGCTCTTAGGTTATACGCAATAAAGTCTGCATTAGTTTACCGGCTTGCCTCCTTTCTCGTGCCCCTCGCCAGCAACACAGATCAATATATGTAGCAAGCTAAGCAAGGACGCTCTTGCGCCAGTTTGTCGCCAGTTTGAGTCAGGGGCGGTCGACTTTTCTATTGGCGCAATGAGACATACCTACTAGGGATACATCGAGTGTTACCTCAAAAAACATGTTTCTAAAAATCCTAAAATGGTAGTAAATAATAACAAAAGATTCATAAATGTTAACCATATTTTCTGATGATAAACATCTTTTAAAACATAAATTTGCGTTATTTAACTAAAGTTAATATTTTTAAGTATATTTTGTTTAAAATTATCCAGAAAGACTTGAGTTTGAAGATTATTTATTAAATGGATAATGGATGTAAAGTCAATGTTAAAACTGGCAACATACATTCACAACAAATATGGCCGAATTTATATTTCTGGCGCATGAATTATTTTCCTTTTGTTTCTCCATTGCGAATTTACGCAATAATATCGAAGTGTGCTTGCTTTTGAGATAACGACTTTTCTTGATAGTGTCTTTTTGTGTTTTTACATGAGAAATAGACTCGTTTGGAGACAGTGACTTGTTTTGATTTTTGTGTTAAACTTGAGTTCTTTTTCGTGTTGTTACTTAGATTTAATTGCTTTTCCTGAGACAGTGACTCTAAAACGTGTCAATTTGAACAATAGTTTGTCAGGGAACATGCCTGATAACGTCTCAAGAGAAAATGTGTCAAGTGTGGAATCTCACCACAAGATGATGCAATTGCAAACATTATACTATATCGCTTTCCAAAGCCAGGAACAACAAATAATCGACGGTAAGTGTTGAAATCGACCAGTTTAAATACTTCTGACATTGCCACGTCCTTTTTTTGTTATTCAACAAGCCTTCATCGCAGTTGTCAAACAACGACGTTGAAAACTTATTTTAAATATTCGCGAAATTATTTTATGAAACTGTCTATCCTGTCACTTGACACTAGCAGTAATGGTTGTTATCCTCTCTAACTACTAAATGCTACAATAAAAAAAAAAGACAGAAAAGACCCCTGTTAAAGCGGTAGCGGTTATGTTCACAATAAAAAAGATAACACTTCTTTGAGTTCTATTAGCGTTACTGCAAGAACAAAATAATAATAGTCTCTAAATTCCGTAGATTAAATATCATAATGATAAATGAACTTTCGCTCATAATATTTTCTTTTTCAGATGTGAAATGTGGGCCAAGTATTGTTTTCCAAATGACAGTTGGTCATCTGTGGACTTCCAACATAAATTATATGCTGAGCAAAGGATTATAAGATTATATATACTATTGACTTTATTAATGTTGAAGAGAAGAGATTATCCAAACATGCTGTTCCAGATATGATTGGTTTTGACAAGGTGAATAAAAATAGCTTTTGTATATATCCTACCTGTTTATATCTGTGTTAAAATAAATATTTCTAGCATTTTATGCATTCAATGTGTGGATGCTGAGTCCTGAGAGTGGACTCCATCCTAAGACTTGTGATAGTTATTGATGCTCTTGTTGCATATTAATAATGATTATTTAGACAGTTCAGTGGTGTGACTATGGTTCATTTATTGATTGATAATGCCAAATTTTTTACATTTCAAATTGAGACAGCATACTTTATCAATAGTGCTTGCACTCCATCCAAATGTCCGAGTCTGAGCACTATGGATAAAGTCTGTATTATCAATTTCAATTGCTATGCAAGCTGTACTATAAACTACAACTCCTTACAATCATCATCATCATCACAGCTCATAATATATGTCCCCACTGAGGGGCTCGAGGCTACCCAAGGGTTAGGGTAGTAAGGCCTAAGTCAGCCATGCCGGCCTCGTGCGCATTGGTTGACTTCATATACACCTTTGAATTTCTTTATAGATGAATGCAAGTTGCCTCATGATGTTTTCCTTCACCATAGGAGCATCGACAAATGTACATATGAAATTTGAAAAACGAAAGACATTGGTACATGGCAGGATCGAACTACGGACCTCCCGATAAGAAGGACAGTGCCGAGTCCACAGCACCACCAATGCATCCATACTCTACTCCTTACTGTCCTATAAATTAAACATTTGGAACTCCAGTTAGATATGAATAAGCCAGTTAGATATTATTTAAACAATATACAATAAAAACTTGTCTAGAAGATATCAATTAATAGAAAATTGCGGGTCTGCTGGAAGAAATTTCATTTATGAAATAAGCAGATCCTTTGTACATTGTGTCTTATGTGTTGTTTGTGCTGTCTAGTTTTATGTGTACAAAAATTTTTAAATAAGTAAATAGGTAATACAAGAAAAAAATCCTTGGTTTCTAAAAATAGTTCTATTTCTTTACAGGCATTGCCAAGACGTGGAGTCACATTCAAGACTTTTATGACTGAGATAATGTAAATCCAAATTTCTTGTTTGCTCCATCACTGAGGAAGGATCACCTTAACCCTAATTGCAAAGAAAAGATAAAAGTTAGTCAGCTCAGGCAGCTCAGGTTTTGAGTCATTCGGTGGCTGCAGGCATGTTTGCAAAAATATCCCAAGGTAAACTTACCTACGTAATAATTTATATTGTTATATCAATTAATCTGAACCTGAAAATTTATAAAGATTTGATATGAATACCGAAAAATGTCTAAACTAAAATTTATAGCTCAGAGCAAAGAGTTCTGATTAAGAAAAGCCATGGGTTCGATTCCCACCCCAGCCCCCATAGCATGAACACTGAAACACAATAATTATGATAAAACAATAAATCAATATGAATGATAAAGCACTAAACTGTTTGATCATAGTGTGTTTTGTTGATCATGCTATGGGGTAGGCCTGATAAATTTTTTCTAGTTAAGTTTAATACCTTGACATACTTAAGCATTTCCTACAAAGTTCATAAAAAATTAACAAACAGCAGCTGATTTTAACTGAAAGTATTATTTATAAAAATATTTCATCCAGATGTTGGAATGTAAGATTTGTCATTGCGAGGGTGAATAACAATGCAAAATAAGGAAAACAGCTAGAAGAAATAAGTCGATTGAGTTGTAGTGTTGGACTGTCGGATGGCTCCTAGGAAAATATTGCCTGAATTCCTAGTTTATATATTTCTATAGTTTTGACAATTTTCATTATTTAGTTTTTATTACATTTTCAGGGGAACTGTCTGCAGGTGCAATTACAACGGCGGAAATTGTCGCCGTAAATAGAGACTCTGCTGTTTTGAGGAGAGGCAAACCACACTCAACAAACATAACCACGAACTCGCCGCATTTCAAACATTTTGAACTAATGAAAAATTTTGTGAGGAAGTAGAGTTTGTTGGATGCCGGAGCCCACCACCCACCACCTTCGAAAGATGGGTGGGTCTGGACTTTAAGAGGTATTTTGTAAATATTTAAAAATCTTAAAGAAAAACAGGATTAAATATCTGTCAACTCGTCGGGTACAGCAGGATGCAGTGGAAAATTTATTTGGCTGAATCCATGCAAATTGTGCAAATTGCCTGGATTGAAATCATACTGCCTCACAATTTTATAGGTGGATTGAAAACATCTATAATTTCTAACCCACATAGAGTCAGGAAACTGTGAAACAGACATTTATTATACAATAATAAATAATTTCAAGGACATGTTTTCTACACCACACACAAGCCAACAAGTAAAACCCCTAGAAGCCCCTGATATTGTGATCAATATGCTAGCTTCAGTGGACCACACTTTTGAAGCAAGCATGACTGACTCAGCTGAAATGCAAGCTTGTGCTTATTATGTGGGTTTATTATAAAAAAAACCTGAATGTGACTTGTGGTGTGTTTGAGAAGATATTAAAGTTGACAGAAAATGTACATTCATTCATAGAATGTAAAGAGTATGTCGACATTAAGAAGAAATTAATTTATGCATCAAGAAATTTAATTAAATGTGTTGAAGATTGTGCTACTCTATGCGATAATTTCTCTTTAATGTCATCATCAATATTGGATTTAAAAACATTGTTATTAAAAAACCTCTGTGAGGATATAAATTTCACCTTTTAGAAACAGTGTGAGAAATATGTCTCAATAAATGTAAAAATTATTATAAATAGTGTTTTTCACATAACTATTAAAAGGTATTGTACATTAAACAACCGAGAATATGTAGAATCTGCTTCAAAACTAGCAATAAAAAAGAAGATGAACACAATAAAACATAAATAAAACTATCATACTTTTATTTAATTTTTACCTTTACTATTCTGCGAATTCTGACGTGATTTATGGAAACTAGAAAATAATATGCAATGATTTATAATTAAAATCATTGCATATTATCTAGTTTCCATAAATTACGATTACAATAAAAAATTAATATTACACTGCTTTTGAATTTTACCGCGTAGATAGTGCGTGGGGCCACAGTAAGATGGCAGTACAGTCAAAATTTGTCCAACGTGTTTTTCTATGTAGTTGTCATTCTTCCCTTGGGTATATGTGTTCTGTGGTTTGAGTTGTGCCGCCTCGTCTCGATAGCTTATCGATAGTTTATCGATAGTTTTATTTTCACAGTAGATTTACTATCAATAAAGCCGTTAATGTTTTTGTATGTGATAAAATCGATTTTATTATTATAACTAATATTTTTATTTTTCTTTTCAGTAGTATCTACAAAACATAATAAGAAAATATTATTAGGTAAGGAATTATTTTATTTTTAGAATTATGAAATATCTTATGATAAAATAGAACTTATAACTAAATATTTTTATTTTTCTTTTCAGTAGTATCAACGTAGCTGTCTTTTTTCGGAAAATATAAGGTAAGGAATTATTTTATTGCAAGAATTATGAAATATAGACACTACTTCGGCAGTTTACAATGTAGGGTAGATGCGCCTGTTTCCCGACCACTGCCTATTTTCGACCATTTAACGGTCCTCCCTTGTTAAATGATCAAAAATAGTAATATTGGTATACTTGCATCACCAAAACATAAACAAGTAGCAACCTGAATACATTGTTCCCCCCCACACACACAAACTAGAAGAATTGAACGAAAGCTGCGAAAACTAACCAATTATTTGTCTGAGGTTAGCAGCGGAGAGCGTCACATGCGTTGAATATTAAGAAAAAAATAGTAAGGTGCCACTACTTGTACGGAAAGTTTTTAATTAATCTTAAGTAAAATTGGATTATTTATTGTTTGTGCAGCTAGTTTATGACCTTTATTGTGTGGATTAATTAGATTTTAACGTAAATTTCATGACCAAATTCATAAAATGAGGTGGTCAAGAAAGGGTACACGCTTTACTCAAAAAATTCAGTTTTCGACCGGGTGGTCGAAAAATAGGTAAGGCACCTACAAATAAGATTTCTATGTTGTTTTAAAATGTATGGAAAGATATTAAATCTAATTTGATAATGTGAGCTTTATTTACATATATTATCTAATGGCCAATTTTCGTCCATTATTTTACTTTGTTAATATAAACTAAATATGACAAACAATGTTGTTGGTCGAAAATTAGAAATATGGTATAATCATCCCAGTTTCCGATTCCGACTGCCTTTTTTCGTTTAGCTAAAATCAAAAGAATTGAATTAATTATTTAAAACTATTTGAATGAATTCTAATTAACTCCCACTTCTTAATCAAAATAAATTTTAGATTGTGTTTACTTTTTAAATAAATACTTCGAAAATTCGAAAAGTCATGTTGGTCGAAAATTGGGTACCTACTTATAGTGTAAAATTATTCCAATTATCGACCGTTTTTTGGTTAGTTAAAGTTTAAAGTTAATTAAAGCTATTTCATAAATATTATTATACATTCTAAATTAGAAATTCATAGTAAAAATATTAAAATATAATTAGTAATTTTCAAGCAAGCTGGGGATGAAATGACCCGGCCGGCCGACAACCGGTTGGGAGACCGGTTGCCCGTCTGGGGCATTATTATGTACATGTTTGTTGTATAATATGTTTCTATCTGAAAAATGTGTGTACAATAAAGAATATATATTATTGCACTTGGCGACCCCTCCGTAGAGTAAGACCCTGCGCTTGGGTCAGTGATGCTGGCTCACCGTCGTGCCAGTCTGCAGTGGGCGCACTCGGGGAATGGCTAACGCCGATCCTGATTGTGCCTCTATGGAGTTAAAAGTTGCTGGAGGGTGGTTTAGTCAGGTATGGGGTTAATACCCGAGTCCAATGGCATATCCTTGGGGCGGCCTTGTCAGCTTTTCAGTCCCTTGTCGAATCGTAAAGAGATTACCCCTCCTTAAAAAAAAGGTTAGATATTGTGACCACATGAATCTGAATTAAAACTGTATGTTTTCATACTCCGGATTTGATTAGGAATAAATAGACGTCCGATTAGGACCCGTTGACGAAGTTGACCAAAGCAAACGGAGAAATCGTCGCTTCGAAATCGGAGATTTTTTCCGAAGTTAGCACTAGCACCTTCTACAGTCAGCTATACGCGTCGCACTCACCCCGTCCCACGCCGGATGAAAAGGATCCAAGAGCCACCTTAACCCGCCATGCAACGAAGGATCTCCCAGACATCAGCCTAGACGAAATCGAGAAGGCTCTTGGGCAACTTAAAAATGGAAAAGCCCCGGGGGAGGATGGAGTCACAACGGAGCTTCTGAAAGCTGCTGGCAAGCCGATAATGAAGGAGCTCCAGCGTATATTTAATTCTATTCTTTTCTCCGGGAGAACTCCTAAGGCATGGCACATGGATTTTAGGCGTATTGTTCTTCAAGAAGGGCGACAAGACTTTGTTGAAGAACTATCGACTAATTTCACTCATGAGCCATGTCTATAAGTTGTTTTCAAGAGTCGTCTCGAACCGTCTTACACGAAGACTTGACGAAGCAACCTCCGGAGCAGGCCGGGTTCCGACGGAGTTATATCACCATAGACCACATTCACACAGTAAGGCAGGTTATACAGAAGATCAATGAGTATAACCAACCCCTGTGCATGGCATTTGTGGGCTATGAGAAAGCTTTTGACTCCGTCGAGACCTGGTCTGTTCTAGAGTCTTTGCAGAGGTGCCAAGTTGATTGGCGATATATGTTCGTCGTTGTCCAGAATGGTCAAACTGAGCCTATCCTTCTGTGACGTGGTGTGAGGCCGGGGGATGTAATATCACCGAAACTCTTTTCTCCGCTGCGCTGCAGGATGTATTCGGAACGCTCAACTGGACAGGACGTGGCATTAATATAAACGGCGAGTGCATCTCACACTTACGATTCGCGGACGATATCGTCATTATGGCTGAAACTCTGCAAGACTTACAAGAGATGGTGAAAAGCCTGGTTGAGTCTTCCGAACGCATCGGTCTCTGGATAAACTTGGATAAAACCAAGGTCATGTTCAACGAGCTCGTTGATCTGGGACAGGTTGTAGTAAATGGAGTATCTCTCGAAGTTGTACAGGAATATGTGTACCTAGGGCAAACTCTTCAACTAGGCAGAAACAACTTCGAGAGGGAAGCCAACAGAAGAATTCGGCTGGGCTGGGCAGCATTTCGTAAGCTTCGACATGTCTTCTCGTCACCCATTTCTCAAAGTCTTAAGTCGAAAGTCTTCGACCAGTGCGTCCTCCCAGTCATGACATACAGTGCCGAGACGTTGATACTCACGGCTCGACTAGTCCACCAATTTAAAGTCACTAAGCGTGCTATGGAAAGGGCTATACTCGGAGTATCTCTGAAAGACCGTATCAGAAATGATGTGATCCGTCAGAGAACCAAAGTCACCGACATAGCACACCGAATTAGTAAACTGAAATGGCAGTGGGCTGGCCTAATGAGCCGCAGAACTGACGGCCGTTGGAGTCGTAAGGTGCTTGAGTGGAGACCGCGACTCGGTAAACGTAGTGTGGGACGCCCTGCGACAAGATGGGATGACGATATATGTAGGCTGGCTGGAGTGGGCTGGATGAGAGTAGCCGAAGATCGGGAGCGGTGGCGTGCATTAGGGGAGACATATGTCCAGCAGTGGACGAGTGTAGGTCGATGATGATGATTAGGACCCGGGTTCAAATAGACACAGCCTTAATAAATATTAAAAGCTGATTATTTTAGTATTTTTATTTAAAAAAATATATATTCTATCATACGTTTATTCATAAAAATCTTTCTTAATTAATTGGTCGAAAACTGGTCAACAGATGGACGAAAACTAGAATTTTTGGTCGAAAACTGGTAAAATCGGCAATTTGACGCTTGGATTTAATAATAAAAAAAACTGTTAATTTGACTATTATAAAATATATAATTATTAAAAATAGACTATATGAGGAGTTACCACAATTTATTTTGATACAAAATACATGTCAGAACACACATATTTTTATTCCCAAAGTTGGCAACTCCACTAATTGGTCGAAAACAGGCTAATCTACCCTACTTTTATTCATATAACAGGGAAGTTCTTGACCATCATCTCACTTGATGGTACATGATAATAAGGCTGAAAATTGATTTTTTTATTTTTACAGATGGATCCAACGCCTTCTACTAGCTTTGTGCCGGCCCAGGAAGTTTCCAGATCTCCAGGAGGGTCACTGCGCTGTCCAGACAGCGAGAGCCGTGTCCTCCTGGAGAAGACGCCAGGACAGAGAAACCTCAAAGTGCGTATTTTTTTTTTGTTATAATTTTCTATACCAATATTATAAAGAGGAAAGATTTGTATGTTTGTTTGTATTGAATAGGCTTAGAAATTACAGAACTGATTTTGATGAAAGTTTGTATAGGGAAAGTGTACTCTTACACACACTACGTTTTTCATACAGGGTGTCCCAGAAGCCGACGTCAAGCCGAAAGCAGGCGGTAGACTAACTCATATATGTTATCAGAAAAATATAAAATCTGTCACTTATTTAAAAAAAAAATCTAACATTTAAAAAATCGTGTGCGTTCCCCCAGCAGGAAATTGTGTTCTAGGCTAAATTAAGTTTCATGAATAATTAGAGCGTAATTTGCTATAAATGTGCGCGAAATAAAAAATTTGTGCGCGTTTCCGTTTTGGAAAAAAATGAGAAAAACGAATTCTGCTGGGGTAACGTTTTTCCAGCAGGAAGATTTTAAACGAATAATCCGAGAGATAAATAATTTATATGAGCGGATAGCTTATATTTGTGCATAAATGTGCGCCAAAAATGAAATTTGTGGGCCATCGGGTTTTACAGATATTTCGTTTCCTGCTGGGGTAACGTTTTGCTGAAACTTGTTTCTCCAAAACCATCGAATGTGCGCCCATTGAATAAAGTTACATGAGTAGCTTTTAATTTGTGCCTATTTGTGACATAATTTGATTTTCAAAAATATTTACAGTTTAGGAGTAATCGCGTATTGAAGAAAACTCGAAAAAAAATTATAGCGCTTAAATGAGAAAACATAGAAGCTCACTGAAAACTTTATTTGATTGGTCTTATTGTTTCGATCAAAAATAAAAAGTTTCATGAATCTGGGAATACGCGTTTTTAAATAATATAACTTTAACTTTAATTGGTTATAACGTCACTTTAAACTCAAAATGCACGAAACTGATTAATGCCAAGTTAAATGGGTATGAATAAAAAATTAGTGCATGTTCCAAAATATATGTCATGAAAATTTCAGTTTCATACATTTATTAATAAAGTAGATATAAACAAAAAACCAAAATATGGGCAAAGTTTATGGTTATCCGACTAAATCCGAATGACCACCAAAAAGCGACGATTTCATACTTGTTGATGACATTCTATTCTTGACAGTATTAAACAACAGTTGTTGTCGATACAGTCGCGTTAATAACGCCAATTGAGTTTTTGAGTTTATTGTCATTAATGTATCATTCATAGCAATTTTAGTACAAAATAAACTGCCGTGCTTTTGTTAGATAAGTTATCCAACGGACCAAGTAAAGAGCTTTGCGGCACACTAGACATAGACTTTACTGGAGGGAGACTCTGTACTAGGGTCGTCTGCTTAGGTACCTCCGTCTTATATATTTCTGCCGCAAAGCAGCAGTGCTTGCATTGCTGTGTTCCGGTTTGAAGGGTAAGATATGGCAGTGAAATTACTGGGTACTGTGACTTTACATCTGGTGTCACAAGTTGGCAACGTACACTGTGGTTCTTGTGGGGGTTGCAGTTTTGCTGCGAATGTCACAGGAGCTACATGTATTATAGGCGACTGTTACTTACCATCAGGTGGGCAGTTTGCTTGTTTGCCAACTTTCTGCAATAAATACGTATATATACTTAAACATATTATAAATAAATACGTCCTATATACGTATATTGTCATGGAACTGTTCAATGACATGATAATGTGGCGTTCTATTCTGATAATAGGTTACAGACGAATCGAAACTCAACCGGTGCGATCGATCAATCGGAGCGCTTATATTGCCATTCTACTGTCCGATGAACTGATAATGTGGCGGTCTGATTGGTCGATCGCTACGGTTCAGTTTCGATTTAGCTGTAACTTATTAGTAGAATTGGGTCTGTGATCTGCGGCCGTACCGCCTAATTCAAAGCGATCACTCGCTATCATTTGTTCTAATGTCACGATAGCGATAGCGAGTGATCGCTATGAGTTAGGCGGTACGGTCGCGGGTGGTGATTCCCCTTGGGGACAAAAGTCTTAGTGTTGTTCACTATAATAACAATGCTAATAGCATTGTCGTGTTCACACAATTAGAGATAAATAAGGCTCTCAGTTGCTGAAGAGCCCAGGTGAAGCTTGTTTCCACTTTCAGCCTTATCGTCACTGACCATCAGATGAGATGAGGGCCAATATCTTGTTTTAATAAGCTTTTATTTAACTTGTAATGTTTGATTGTTGGTTTGGTTCAAATCCTGTAAGTCAAATTTAACCCACTTAACAGTTTTCGATTGAGCTGAAATTTAATACACCCCTTTAGTTCTAATAACAATGCAATTGTGTAAGTATAATTAGTAGCGCCGTAGATTGATGTTTTGATTCTATTACATTAAAAAAGCAGTTTCTAAGCATTTAAATAATTTTGCTGTTGCAAATTTTATGTTCATAATATAAAAGGATACTTTATTGGTTTCCTATCTATTTCTATAACTTGACCATGTTTGTGTTTGTTTGCCTACACTTAATAAATTTTCAATATGCCTAATATTTATTTGATAATTCACTTCTTAAACACATTTTTGCTGCTTGGGAGCGTAAACAGGATGGGATTGGTATATTTTGTGACCTATCGAAGGCTTTTGACTGCGTTGGTCACCAGACTCTTTGAAATAAACTCAAACATTATGGTGTCTCCAAAGAAGCAATTAGCCTTATGGAGTCTTATCTGTCCAGTAGGATCCAGAAAGTTGTTATTAACAAAACAGTCTGTTGGTGCATCTACATATAACTATGGGTGTGCCTCAGGGATCGATATTGGGACCTTTGCTTTTCTTAATTTACATAAATGACCTCCCACACTTCACTAACAATCTGTGCGATACAGTACTATTTGCACACCCATAATTATGGGTGCACCAGCAGACTTAGATTTGTTAATGACAACTTTCTGGACTCTACTGGACAAATAAGACTCAATAAGTCTAATTGCTTCTTCAGAGACACCATAATATTTGAGTTTATTTAAAAGAGTCTGGTGACCAACGCAGTCAAAAGCCTTCGATAGGTCACAAAATATACCAATCACATCCTGTTTACGCTCCCAAGCAGCAAAAATGTGTTTAAGAAGGGCAACTCCAGCATCTGTAGTGCAACGACCTTTAGTAAAACCAAACTGATTCATATGTAATATGTTGTTACTTGAAAAATAACTTGTTAGCTGATTAGACATAATTTTTTCAAATATTTTACTAAGAGCTGGTAAAATTGAAATTGGTCGATAATTTGAAGGATCGTTTTTATTTCCCGATTTAAATAAAGGTATTAATTTGCTATTCTTCATAAGGTCAGGGAAGATACCTTCATCAATACATTTATTGAATATAAACGCGAGTTGGTGAGCAAGTTCCTTTATCGCAGATTTGATCATGTTGGTCGAAATACCCCAAAGGTCTTCAGTGTTTTTTGTACTGATCATGCGGAATGTTTTCAAGATAGTGTCGGCGTCAATGTGACAGAATGTGAAGCCATTGTTGCACTTTTCTACACTCTGTGACAAGAGGGCCACAGCTGCATCGGGGCACGAGTTGAGACTACTTGTAGTTTCTATGGGTATATGGGAGAAAAAGTCTTCGAATACATTGGCAACTGCAATGTCCGAATTAACTGTAATATTATTGACTTCCAGTGAAATCGAATTTACTGAGCTTTTAGATTTCCCGGTTTCCTGGTTAATGATATTCCAGGTGGTCTTTACTTTATTTTTTGATAAGCTAATTTTGTTGGTTATATACATAGCTTTTGCGGACATGCACACTTTCTTAAATGTTTTGGAATAGTTTCTAACAAAATTTATGAAGTTAGGATCATTTGAGGTTGCTTTTAAAGCATATAGTTCAAATAGTTTCCTACGACTTTTATATATGCCTGGCGTAGCCCAGTCACTAAATTTCTTTCTTCCGTTATTGACCTTAATTACTTTTTCCTTAAATATACTATTACATTCATCTTTAACTATATGAAAAAAAATATTATACAGATTATTAGCGTTGTTCCCCTCGAGCAAATTACTAGTTTGATAAATAATATTTCTTTTGAGTTTCTCCATACCGCGTTTGGTTATAGGCCTACAAGTAATCTCACGTATAGAACAAACATGATGGTGCTCGAATGAAGCTAGTTGCCCGCTATGGTCAGAGTTAATACAATTAATGATTAACTTCTCTTGTACTTTACAGTTACAGAAGATGTTGTCTAAACAAGTTGCAGATGTAACTGTAATGCGGGTAGGTTCGTGAAATACATAATCCATATTAAATGATTTAAATAAGTTAATAAATCTACTAGATAGTTGTGATTTCTCTAAGATATTTATATTAAAATCACCACAAACAATAATTTTTTTAGATTTTCTATATACTATTCTTAAGGCATCCTCCATAGCGGACTCAAACTCTGAATAATTTCCAGAGGGGGGTCTGTACACACATATTATAATGAAGTTATCAAGTTCCACACAAGACAACTCAATAGTTCGTTCAATAGCGAGTGAAACAATGTCTTTTCTTTCCTTAAATTGAATGTTGTTATGCATAATTATCAAGGATCCACCTCTAATGGCAGTTTTCCTAGTAAATGAACTCACAATCTTGTAATTATCTAAACTTACTAATAATTCATGACTTTTCAGCCAATGTTCTGTAATACAAAGTATATCAATGCTTTCAAAATCTAAAAATAAATTTATTTCTAAGTCTTTACCGGAAAAGCCTTGAATATTTTGATGTACAATCCGTAAATAACTAGGCTTATCTTTGGTCAATCCCGGGCAAGAGGCCACCTCTTACGAACAAGGGATTCTCTAAGAGATTTATTTAGAGAAATTAATATATTGACTTTAGCAGGACTACATTTATGAAAATTTGATTTATGTCTATAAAAATTATAATACATTTGAAACCAATTTCCAAGTTCACCAGTTAAACACAAGAAATAAAAATAATCTTGCCGTTCCAACGTACAGGCTCCAAAAAACTAGAGGCTCATTTATGGGGAAATGTATAACTTTTTTCAACAAAGTTCCACAAAGTGTAACTGACTTGCCCTTTCATAAGTTTAAAGCGCATGTAAAAAAGACTTTAATGAGGAAAGGATATTATAAAGTCAAGGATTATTTAAATGATGCCAATGTTTGGATTTAATGTGAAGTTATTATTCGTTATAATGCAAATAAACGATTTTGAATTAGACCAACTTACCATATCTTTAGTAATAACAAATTATTGTATACGTTTTTTTTACATTTTAAGTATATATAAGCATACAGATTGTATTTTTTAAACTTGTAATGACTATGTAACAAAACCAAGATTGTAAATGGCGATTTAAAAGAGGAGATAAAAAAATTTTGACCTTTCGAGTTTCTTGCCTGTTCTTCTCGAGAAGGCTCTCCCAATTTCCGAACAGGTGTAGATTCAACATTCCTACTTGTATTTGCAGACATCTTGAGTATTTTCAGAATGTATGCACATACAAGGTTAAATATGTTTTCTTTAAATTAGAATGTTTTGCTTTGTTTTGACGTCAATAAGTGCCTGTAAAGGCCTATGTTGAATAAAGATTTTTGAATTTGAATTGAATTTGAATAAAAAAATTTGATTTTTTTTTGATATCTTTTTATTTCCACCTAAAGAGGTCTATCTCCGTAATTGTAATATTATATAATGCTATGATTTATATAATATTACATAATATATAATATATTCACATAATATATAATATTACATTATTAATTATCAATAGACGCACATTAAATAAGTAGGTATTTAAGTGGAAGTGTATATTTTTAATAATATAGACAATAAACTCAAAAAAAGTAAATAAATTCATTTTTCCAAAACAGTTTTATAGCAGAGTGTACACAGACGTGACGTATTTAAATTTGTTAGTGGGTAAAATTAAGAATGTCATCAACAAGTATGAAACCGTCGCTTTTTGGTGGTCTTTCGAATTTAGTCGGATAACCAAAGAATTAGCCAATTTTTTGGTTTTTGTTTATATCTCCTTTAATACAAAATATATGATGCTGAAATTTTCATGATAAATAGTTCTGAATACGCTCTAATTTTTAGTCTATACCTATGTAATTTTGGTTTAGTCATTTTCTTGCATTGTGAGTTTACAGTGACGTTATCACCGATTAAAGTTAAAGTTTAATTATTCAAAAACGCGTACATGTAGATTTTTGAAACTTTTTATGTTTGTTAGTAATAATAAGACTATTCAAAAGTCGTTTTCAGTGAGCTTCTATGCTTTCTCATTTATGCGCTAGAATTTTTTTTCGAATTTCCTTCATTACGTGATTACTCCTAAACTGTAAATATTTTAGAAAATCAAATTATGTCACAAATAGGCACAAATTAAAAGCTACTCATGTATCTTTATTCAATGGGCGCACATTCGATGGTTTTGGAGAAACAAGTTTCAGCAAAACGTTACCCCAGCAGGAAACGAAATATCTGTAAAACCCGATGGCCCACAAATTTCATTTTTGGCGCACATTTATGCACAAATATAAGCTATCCGCTCATATAAATTATTTATCTCTCGGATTATTCGTTTAAAATCTTCCTGCTGGAAAAACGTTACCCCAGCAGGATTCGTTTTTCTCATTTTATTTCAAAACGGAAAGGCGCACAAATTTTTTATTTCGCGCACATTTATAGCAAATTACGCTCTAATTATTCATGAAACTTAATTTGGCCTAGGACACAATTTCCTGCTGGGGGAACGCACACTAAAAAATCGATATAATTTACACCCTGTGACGGTTTTTTCACTCTTGTTCTTCTTTCTTTTCTAAACATTTTCTTTTGTTTTGTAATCCTGAATAATGTTTCTGTATACTCTTATCTAAAATTTAAAGCCAGCTGCTCCAAATTAGAAGAATATGCCATTTTTATCTAAATTAAATATTCAAAATTAATTTTTCGCATAGCTTTAACAAGCTGTACTGAAAAAAAAATGTACTATGCGAGTTTGGCAAGTAACTGCAAAAGTTGGCGCATTCAATAAGGATTCCAAAATGGTATGATACTTGGTAGATAATTTCTACGATTGCAGACAATATTTTTTTTCCAAAAACAGGCAGTTTTGAACAAATTTTTCTTACGTACTTAAAATTTATTCTAATGTACCCATGGTTTGCTTTAAGGCCGTAACTTTAACATTCTAGTTTGAGTGAGACCGAGAGAGTCATTTTACGAAGTGTGAGAGAGACAGATAGTGACGCTAACGTGACAGAGACGGAGAGATTCGAAGTATGAGCGAGACAGATAGTGACGCTAACGTGACAGAGACGGCGAGTCTCACATCCACTTCGTAAAATGACTATTTTACGAAGTGGAAGTGAGACAGATAGTGTCGCCAATTATTCGCTAACACACAAAAAAGCGCGAAACGTACACATCAGTACGTTTCGCTCCTTCGCTTATCGCATCTTTTTGTATTCGTTCGTGTTGATTTCGTGTTTACCACTTTCTGCTTCGTTTATTGGACTTGATTGCTTGTGATTTGGGTTCGGGTGTTTAGTTTCTCTACCGACGACCTTTGCTTTGCTCCGGACTACTTATCGTTGATTGTGTAATTGTGTAGTACCACCATGTCTGCGTACACGACACAAGAATACGCCAACATGCATTTAATTTATGGGGAATGTAGATGCAATGCCAACGCTGCAACTAGACTTTATCGTGAGAGGTACCCAAATGCAGCTCGTTTTCCGGATCATCGAGTCTTTACAAATGTGCACCGATTACTCTTCTCAGAGGGCCGACTGCCGAACCAAGTACATAGTGAAAGAAGATTTCGTCCCCCTTACGAGGACGTTGTACTAGACATTGTCGAAGAATAATGAAGCAAAGAAATCAGCTACACCCGTAACACGTACAGCGAGTACAAACTACTACCCCGGGACCATCGACCCCGTGTTGCGTTTTGTCAAACAATGCTAAAAAAACACAGAGAAGATCCGTGATTCTTCGAAAAAAATTTGTGGTCAGATGAGTCGACATTTAAAAAAGATGGTTACATGAACCTACACAACTTACACGAGTGGCATATCGAAAATCCTCATTTGATGAGGCAAGATAGATCACAATATCGATTTAAAGTGACTATGTGGACCGGAATTTTAAATGGACAAATAATAGGTCCTTTTGAGCTGCCAGATGCCTTGACTGGTGAAGTTTATTTACATTTTTTACAAAATGATTTACCAAATCTACTGGAAGATGTGCCACTTAACATTCTAAGAGATATGTGGTTTCATACTGGTAAGCTGTTTGGCGATACATAAAATGTTAAAATTGTATGTAATTTTTTGAATAAAAAAAAAAAAGCAAGATGGTTGCCCAGCTCACTATGCCAGCTCAGTAAGAGAATATCTCGATGAGGAATACCCAGGCAGATGGATAGGACGATCTGGTACTATCTCGTGGCCAGCCCGTTCCCCAGATTTAAATCCATTAGATTTCTTTTACTGGGGAGCGGTGAAAGAAAAAGTTTACGCAAAGCCAATCGAAACTGTGAACTGTGAAGCAAATGATTTTGTTAATAATGGAAGATTCGCCCGCTTGATAGCCCGATATTTTTTAAGAAGATGTCGAGCCTGCATTAGAGCTGAAGGAAGACAGTTTGAACACCTGTTGTAAATCTTGACATTTAAATAAATTATGTTAAACAATTTTTGTGTATTTAATTTATTTCACTATCTGTCTCTCTCACACTTCGTAAAATGACTCTCCAGGTCTCACTCAAACTAGAATGTTAAAGTTACGGCCTTAAAGCAAACCATGGGTACATTAGAATAAATTTTAAGTACGTAAGAAAAATTTGTTCAAAACTGCCTGTTTTTGGAAAAAAAAATTGTCTGCAATCGTAGAAATTATCTACCAAGTATCATACCATTTTGGATCATTTTGGACTTACTGTAATTGCTCCATATTTTTAAAAAAGATCTTGACGATATTAGTGCACCATTTCCATAAAAATTGTTGTGAAGATTCAAACATAACCAAGAACTTGCATATTCAACACTGGAAATCACTGTAATTGGTTACATGTAGATAATTAATGTTTTGGTGAGACTACAAAAAATCTGTTAATATTTAAAATATTCTCTAATATTTACGTGATATTTTTGCATTGTTCTAATTCGTTCCGAGTAATTATGACGTACTGAATGAAAAGAAACAGCTGATTGGTGTTTTGAGGTGTTTTGTTTTGACATTTTGACAACCGATACCACAGACTATCTAAAGATACCAATACACAGTCAGCTTAAGGTGCGTTCCAAAAGGAAAACAAAGAGAGTTTAACTCAAGGAGTTTGTTTTAACTGCAAGCCATAGACTAACTACATTATTTAGAAAAGCAAAAGGTACTAATTTATGCAGCTTCAGCTACCATTGCAATTTTACTGAGTTGCTACTCTCCTTCACAAATCAAATACTTACCTGCTTTATTTACCGCTTTTAATATTGCATGCATGATAATATATTTAATCATTTGAAAAGAATCAACCAGGATCATAGTCGAATTTCACTATGAATAACACTAGTATAAATCTGGACATGGAGAATGTAACCATCCGCACACAACGATATATGCCACCAACAAGATCTTCTTCATTGACAAACCTTTCCAAAGAAACACTATTTGATACGACAATGATAAGCTTACCAAATACCTCATTAAATGAATCTATAAGTGCTGTAGAATTTTATGAAAAAATAAAAACTCTTACGGAGCAACTAGAAAATGTAACACAGCAATTGAATAGCGCTCACCAGGAGATAGAAAACTTACACAGTGAAAACTATCGCCTGAAAAACGATCTTAACAAAAGCCTTAATGTTATTGAAAATTATAAAAAAGTCAGCATTGTGGACCAAATAAATGGAACGCCGACGGTAGGATCAAAGAAAAAAAAAGGAAAACGGAACAATACCCAAACTGCAATCAAATCTACAAAAAACCCGGAATCTGAAGAAAAACAAGAGGATTGCGGACATTGCAGACCAAATAATTTACAAGAACACTCTGGTAGCCACCCAATAAGCTCCAAAAATGTACAAGCCACAATTGGCAGAACAAAAAGAAAACTATGTATCTTAAGCAATAGGCACTATACAGGTACACTGCACTCTGCCGAAAATATTTTCTCTGCAGACTTTAATATTTGCCGAATTCTATTGCCTAACTCAGGGATTCAACAGTTACTTACTACTTTAAAATATAAATTGTTAAACTTTTCTATTGATGATTACTGTATAGTTGTTTTAGGCGAGATTGACTTAAAATCTAACCATAACCCTGTTGAATTGATTAATACAGTAAGAAAATCAATAAGGGGAATAAATCACACTAATGTGATAATATGTACACCTACATACATACAGGGAGCGCCTATTTACAATTACAAAACTGAAATGTTTAATAGTTTGTTGTATTTGGAGTTACAAAATCACGATTATGTACACTTTTTTGACTCTAACATATGTGTGACATACGAAATGTTATCCAACCTGACTGGAAGAATTAATAAATTAGGATTAGTAAATATTTTTCAAACTATAATGAACCATATAAAAATTGACATTGAAAGATTCCCTTTGACTACTAAAGATGACTGCAACGAAGCCATTGAGAGTAAGTCTGAAATAATATCTGGGTCTGTGTCTGAAATTGACTGCAACTGTTCTGATTTATGTCGTATATAATAATTTATATGTGCTACATCAAAATATAGATGGACTTATAAATAAATCAAATTCCCTTTTAGTCAATTTAGAATCTCTTAAAGAGTCAGATAAAACTATTGACATTCTTTGTATCACGGAACATAATAAGAAAGAAACCGACCTCAATCGTCTGAATCTAACAAATTACAAGTTAATGTCGTACTTCTGCAGGCAGCAGCATAGAGGTGGCTCTTGCATCCTTGTCAGAGACAGCCTTGACTGTGAAAATGTGCCAAATATAGTTAAGCAGTCCATATGTGATGTGATTGAATGTTCCGCGATAAAAATAGTTCAGCATAAAATATTTATTTTATGTATCTACAGACCTCCCCGGTCTAGAGCTGAATCATTAAATTTATTTTTCAGTAGACTTGAGGAAACATTAAATTTTATCACTAGTACTAATACTAACTATAAAGTTATCATTTGCGGTGACTTTAATATTGACATTTTGAAAAATAGTAAAATTGCCAAACATTTTAACCAAATATTATCGACATTTAATTTAAAATTTCAATTCAAAGAGCCTACAAGACTACGTAGCAACACCTGTATCGACAACATTATTCATAATTTACGTGGAATTAAAGGAGGTATTATTGAGCTAGCTCTATCGGACCACACAGCTCAAATAATTAATGTGCCTGTCAATAAAACATGCAGACTGAAACATTGGTTCACATTTCGTCGCGATTTCTCTCGTGACAACCTATGGAAGTTCGCAGACTGCATAAAAAGTCTCAGCTTTAAAGAAGTATGCGAAACAGAAGATCCAAATAAAGCATTTAATATCTTTCATGATTATTTTACGCTGTTTTATAAGTTATAACCTGTGCTTCCCAAACAAGAGAGTGAAAATCTTGACTCATAAGAAACCTAAATGGATCTCGAAAGGTATCAAAACATGTAGTAGAAAAAGACGAGATCTATTGTGGAGATACCGTACATCGCCAACCACAGTTAATAAATCAGCATTTATAAATTACACAAAAAGGTACAAAAAAATTATTAAACTGACTCAGAAAATACAAAACGAATACTACATAAATAAGTCTAGCAATAAATCGCAAGCAACATGGAGAATAATTAACAAATACAACAACAATAAGCCGAAAGAGAATATTTCTTGTATTATGAACAATGACACAAATATAACTGAGCCGACAAGCATAGCTAATACATTTAATAACTTTTTTATTGACTCAGTAAACACTACAAATAATAATAATAATCCAAATTTAAGTAATATACGACATAAAAATCAATTTCGATCAATATTTCTTTCGCCAACGATACCAGATGACATTTTAATTATTATTCAATCATTAAAAAACACCAACAGTGTAGGTCATGATAATGTGTCAACCAAAGCTATCAAGCAAGTAGGAAATATTATTGCACCTATATTAAGCCACATTATAAATCTATGTATGGAACATGGAATGTTTCCCGACAAATTAAAACTGACAATTACTATACCTATATATAAAAAAGACAACAGGAAACTGTTAAAAAACTATCGCCCTATTGCGTTGATATCCATATTTTCCAAAATCATAGAGAAGGTTATATACGATAAATTTTACAATTACTTTGAAACCTACGATATATTTACAAAACATCAATATGGTTTTCGAAAGGGTAGATCTATAAATATGGCAATATTCGATTTTGTAGAAAAACTAATTAGTAACGTAGAAAAACGAAAACCGACATTAGCTATTTACATGGATATGACTAAAGCTTTTGATAATGTTAACCATGAAATACTGCTAAGAAAACTTCAGGCATACGGTATAAGAGGTAATGCTCTTAGAGTCAACTTTTTTTTTTTTTCATTCCTACTTGTATTTGCAGACATCTTGAGTATATTCAAGATGTATGCACATACAAGGTTAATATGATTTCATTAAATTAGATTGTTTTGCTTTGTTTTGACGTCAATAAGTGTCTGTAAAGGCCTATGTTGAATAAAGATTTTTGAATTTGAATTTGAATTTGAATCTTAAACTAATTCAATCTTATTTGAATAACAGAATACAAGTTACACACATTACTAGAATTAATTATAAGACCGGGATTAACACAACCTATGCTTCAAATGAAAGGTCTGTCTACTTTGGAGTTCCACAAGGCAGTGTTTTAGGACCATTGTTATTCAATATATATATAAATGACCTTCCTAATGTAATTAACCATTCCATGACGATTTTTGCCGATGACAGTACTATCTTATTCACATATGATAATTCAGATGATATAGAACATGACATAAATAATTCCTTATTACTAATAATCAAATGGTTGACATTGAATAATTTGACGATTAACTTGACAAAAACGTACTTGATGAACTTCAAGCTACGCAATAATTACCCATTAAATTTTGACATTAGCTATTTAGGAAACGCAATAAAAGAAGTGAACACCACAAAATTTTTAGGACTAACGATAGATAATAAGTTGACATGGAAATTTCATATTGATAATTTAGTGAAAAATTAAACCAATTTTCATATGCTTTATACAAATTAAGATATGTTGCCTCTTTAAAAACACTCTTAACCGCATACTTTGGATATATTGCATCTATATTAAGATATGGAATAATGTTTTGGGGCAATAGCACTGACAAGCAAGCTGTTTTTATGGCACAAAAAAGATGTATAAGGTCAATGTTTGGTCTAATGCAAGAAGACTCTTGTCAACCCTATTTTCGCAAATATAAAATTTTGACACTCTCATCCATATACATTAGCGAGTTGGCAAATTTCTACAGGAACAATTCACATAATTTTGAAGCGTACTCTAGCGGAAGTCGACACGAGGGCAAATTGAAACTAATGCACAGTTATAAGACCTCTCTTCATAAAATAAGTGTTCACTGTATGGTGCCCACAGTTTATAACAAAATTCCGTTGTCAATTAGATCAATAACAGACAATCAAAAGTTTAAAACTGCCCTCAGTGGCTTTCTTGCTGAAAAAACATATTATAGTCTGAACGATTTCTTAAATGATAAAAAGACAGCATTGTATTGACATTGACATTTTAAATTTAATTTATAATTATCTTTGACTTTTCTTTATATTTTTTTTCCACTTTTGTATCCATTGACATCTTACTATGATATATTTGACTCAATTATTCGTTAATCACTACCTCAACATTGCATTGTATTTGACTCTTTAAATCTAATTTGTAATTATTTTTGACATTCTTATATTATTGCCACTTATTTAATTTTAAGATGCTCCCTTAATTTGACTTACTTTTAGATGTAGTATTATAATTAACAATACATAAGAATAATATAAACTGTAATTCTATTGACATTTGTTACATATAATATATTTTTTATTACTCTCGTTTACCACGCTGACATATTGTAATTTAATTAATTAGACTTTTTCTCTGTTCATATGCCTTCAAGGATAAGGCGAAACACGGCTGTACTCTTTTAATTTTAATATCTATGTGTATACCCATGTTTTATGAACAAAATAAATGAATTATGAATTGGAATCCTTATTGAATGCGCCAACTTTTGCAGTTACTTGCCAAACTCGCATAGTACATTTTTTTCAGTACAGATTGTTAAAGCTATGCGAAAAATTAATTTGGAATATTTAATTTAGATAAAAATGGCATATTCTTCTAATTTGGAGCAGCTGGCTTTAAATTTTAGATTAGAGTATACAGAAACATTATTCAGGATTACAAAACAAAAGAAAATGTTTAGAAAAGTCAAGATTTGTAGCAAAAAGAGTGAAAAAACCGTCACAGGGTGTAAATTTTATCCATTTTTTTAATGCTAGATTTTTTTTTAAATAGGTGACTTAGATTTTTTTCTCTGATAACATATATGAGTTAGTCTATCACCTGCTTTCGGCTTGACGTCGGCTTCTGGGACACCCTGTATATTTGGGTTTGGGTAAGCTTTGAACGTGCTGAATGTTTAATGTTTGGTGGTGCTGCTGTGGTGATGGGTTCTTCTCTGCTATTTTTACAAAGGTATGGAAACCAGCAACCACCCCCGAGGTCGCCGGCCCGTCGCGTCCCACCAAGTCGCGCCGGTGTCTCAAGCGGCGGCTTACCAACCGCCCTCAGAACATAATGCAGGCGCTGGAAGACTCCGCGAGCGAGTTGGAGGACGTCGACGTCGGGGAGGAGCATGAGTTTTTAAATTTCATTTCGGTTCGACATGACACTAGACTTGCCCGCTACGCCGTGATCAGTGAGGATGAAGACACTGAGGAGATGGATGCTGAGGAGATGGACGAAAGAGGGAACGAAAGGGAGAGACTGGAAAAAGAGGATGCTCAGGTGCAATCGATGGAACCACAGTTGGCGCTTGACGATTTCTCCTGGTCAGAAGATTTTTCGACATTTTCTGGCCAGGAGGAAACGTATACACGAACACCTGGGACATCGATTGCACCTGAGCATCCAGTTGATGTATTTTTACAGATATGGAACGAGGATATTATGAATTTGATAGTAAAAGAGACGAATGAGTATGCTTGGACTAAAATTGCATCTGCGACCGAGGACGGGGGATCGATCCCAGAGCCCTTAAGCTCTTGGACCGAAACCACTATCGAGGAGCTGCATGTATATTTTGGGTTGTTGATATTGATGTCTGTGTGTAATAGAGCAGTAATCAAAGAATACTGGGCGACGGACGTAATTAGCATGCCCGACTTCCGAAAGCTGATGCCCAGGAATCGGTTTATACTTATTGCACGCCTTATGCACTTCGTAGATAATAATACCTACGACCCTTCCCTTTCGTTGTATGAAAGGAAAATTCACAAAATTCGACCTATTTTGGATCACTGCAATGAGCGGTTTTCGGCACTGTACACGCCAAGGAAGCATCTAAGCTTAGATGAGTCCCTTCTATTATGGAAGGGCCGTCTAAGCTTCCTGCAGTGCATCCGCTCAAAAGCCGCAAGATTTGGCATCAAATCCTACGAACTTTGTGAGGCACAATCCGGATATACGCTCCGGACCCTCTTATACGCTGGCAAGGATTCGACAATGATCAGGGAGCCCGTCCATGGGTTCGATAACTGCACCGCGAAGGTGGTTCTCGAGCTGATGGACGGGTTCCTTGACGTAGGGCATACGCTCGTTATGGACAATTGGTACAACCAAATGTCTTTAACGAGGTTCTTGAAGCGGAGGCATACCGATGTCATTGGGACCATGAACGCTCGCAGAGCTAATGTTCCGAGTGACATCAAAGAAGCCAACGCCAAGAGAATGGCTCGGGGTGACCAAATAGCTAGACACAGCGGTGACGTTAGTTTGATAGCCTGGAAGGATGTTAAACTAGTCACCGCAGTGTCTACATTTCACGGAAACGAGCAGGTTCCCGCTTTACGGGCAGGTAAAAATGTATCCAAGCCACAATTGATTGTGGATTATAATAAATACATGGGGGGCGTCGACAGTAGAGACCAAAAACTGTCGATGTACCTCATGGAGCGTAAGCGGGGACAGAAATGGCAAATGAAGGTGTTCAAAAGGCTTATGAACATAAGCCTTTTGAATGCCTATATCATTTTCAAACGGTCGACGAACAGCGATCTCTTGCATAGGCAATTTCGCAGAGCTGTGGCAAAGGGCCTATTTGAAAAGTTCCAGCGCACGCCGTCCGCCATCAGATCCGCCGTTCCACCCGCCCCTACGTTTGGGCTACCCAAGCGCCTTCATAGGGGTGCTAACCACTTTTTGGGACGCACGGAGCTCAAGGACCCGTCAAATCCCAATTCTCGGAATCGGCAGAAGCAATGCTTGCGATGCGCAGCAGAAAGAAAACGCACATTGGTGACACATAAATGCAAATACTGCGATGCGCCATTGTGTGCTGATCGTTGTTGGGAGGATTACCACACCCGCCCCAACCTTTAAATTGTCAATATACATATGTATGTATAATATATAAAGCTCGATTTTTTATATATATATATAATAAACAATACAAGTTTCCGTCTGACGGAGCGATTGCTGATATATATAGCGATTGCTGATATTGATATGTATAATAAACAATACAAGTTTCCGTCTGACGTAGCGATTGCTGCATCCTTATCGTGCTACTCATCGAACTCACCGTGCTGTGGTATAATAACATTCTCAAAAACCACACATTTGCTATGTTGCATATGCCGTTTTTTGTGTCGTACAAAATTGTCAAAAATTGTGGTTGGAGCGCATCTTGAAGATGCCTACTCTTGTTGGCCGAGATGGCCTTTACAGCTTTATTTGAGACACCTGAGAGGGTGCGGGTCCTTGAACTTTGCCTTCATCTGACGTGATGGTAAGTGATGATATAATGTCACAGCTTGCGATTGCCTTGGCCTCATCTCACCTGATGGTAAGTGACCATATGTTCCATATGTCACCGCTTTCGTTGGCCTTCATATCACGTGATGGTAAATGACGATATGGTATCACCTGCCTTGGCCTTCATCTAACGTGATGGTAAGTCACCTCTTGCCTGGCCTTCATTCAGCTGATGGTAAGTGTATCTCACTTCTTGTCACTTCTTGCCTTTGCCTTCATCTTACGTGATGGTAAGTGACAATATGATGTCACTTCTTGCCTTGGCCTGCATCTCACGGGATGGTAACTGACGATACATACAACAGAGAAGCTCTTCTCTTAGCCTTCATATCACCTTATGGTAAGTGAAATTCATTGCAAGTAGTTTAAAATAGGTTTAGTTTTTATAATTTTCCTTGTCTTTTTTTGGATTTTGCCTTAGCCTTCATCTCACGTGATGGTAAGTGACGATACATACAACAGGGAAGGTTTGGCCTTCATATCACCTAATGGTAAGTGTCGATACATACAACAGGGAAGTTCTTGGCCTTCATCCCACGTGATGGTAAGTGACGATAAGGCCGGTTGGAAGCGAACTTCTAAATACAGTTACCACCAACCAAACCGAGCATGGGAATCAAACGCCGGACCTCTAGATCTCGTTTTTTTTCCTTTTTACACACTGAATGGTGATGAATAAATGTGTGATCACGGGCGTCATCCTGAACTATTTGTTTGTGTACTTCATTACCCCTCATTATTTTGTACCTGATTTGTGATTCAAATTGAGGATCTATATCATCTTTTTGTAACTTTATTTATAAGAATAGTTCAGGAAAAACTATATGTGAAAAAATAAAACCCATTATTGTACCAACCTACAGGAACAATTTTGTTTATTTCTCCAATTGTCAATGCGTTATACATAATACTCATCTATAATACGAAGGTTCTATTATGATGATTTTTATCATAAAGGTCGCATTGTCCTATGGTTTTTATTGGGAGTTATAGGTTGCATTCTTGTCATAAATAAATAAACTGTGTAAATAAGTTATCGTATGGACGTAAACTGTATGAAAATATCTTATAGAAAAGTATTTTATTTCAAAATGTAAAATATTTTTATAATTGTGAGTATTTGTGAACCAATAAATATCTTTTATATTTTTTTTGCTTATTTTTAGTCCTTACCAAATGTAATAATCAAAATACTTTATTGCACCCAAGACTGAGTAATATCCCGCCATGATACAGCTCTACACATCTGTTTGGTCATAGCAAGGTAAGATTTTTGGTAATAAAAATTAGGAAATGATTTTTATTACCAGTTCATCATCACAGTCTTTATTCGTCCCCACCAAGGGGCTCGAACCTACCCTAGGTTAGGGTGTTTTAGGCATTAGTCAACCACGCTGGCCCAGTGCGGATTGGTCGATTTCACGTACACCTTTGAATTTCTTTGCAGATGTATGCAGGTTGCCTCACGATGTTGTAAATGTACATATGAAATTCGAAAAACATTGGTACAAATCAGGATCGAACCAAGGACTTCCTGGTTATAAGGCTAATACGGAGTCCACAGTGCCACGACGCTCGACGCTATGTTACCAGTTAATAATAATAAAATAATAATAATTGCTCCAATAATAATAATAAAATGTTTATTTGAACAACAAAATACATTACATCACACAAAACTGACTCGTTTTCCGGTCGATTTTGCAGAATATTTTCTCTCATTTCTACGAGTATTCCTGTATGACAAGTAAATTTAAATTTAATGTTATTTATATCATTCGAAAGGTAATTTTATACACTAAACAAATGTGTATTCAGAAATGAGTTTGGGTAAATATAAAATTATGTACAACATCAAAATTTATTAAAATATTGTTTATTTCTAACAGTATTTGGCATAAGGTTCATGCAAGAACCTCCGCCGTATGCAACTGTTTCAGCGAGACAGCACGGTGAAAATCGTTCACCTGGACGCCTGTAGACCCGGCCTCTCCTGTCACTCCCATGTAGTACATTCTGCACTCGTCAGTGAACAGGACCGACCGCCATCGCGCAATGCCCCAATCGAGATGCTCTCGAGCAAACTGAAGGCGCACTTGTCGGTGACCAGCAGTCAGTTTAGGGCCCGTCGCAGGCTTTTTTGGAGCTAGGTTAGGTTAGTGCGTCCTTCAAGCGTCTTCTTATTGTAACTCGCTGACAGCCACCCCTCGTACACGTCTCAGTTCTTGCTGCACATCAACACCCGTTAAATGCCGATTGCGCAACGAGGTTGAGAGTATGAAACGTCTCTTTCGGAAGTGCACCGGCTGTTCCTTGGTCTCCGATCGAAGGCACCAGTCTCTTGAAATCGTCTATATACCCTGGACAGCAGACTGGCTTAAGTGAAGGTATGGGCAGCGACTGCTCGCTGACTTAGCCCCTGTTGCAACAGGGCAACAGCTTGAGCGGCTTCGTCAGGTGTGGTATCCATATTTTTGTAAAAACAATGAATGTAATTTACAGAGATGTGTACCGGGCAACTTGTGATATGCGACTGATAAGGGTAGCGGGCTGCGGGGGGCTTTTATGGCGGGGTAAGTATCGCAAGTCGTGGGTAGGTACCTTATAAAGCTAGTTTACTGTATCGCCCAATTAAATAGTGTAAATAAAAATAAGGGCTTAATTGTTAAGGAGTAGGTATATAGCAAAACTTCCGATAAAAAATGTCGGTAGTTGGTACTAACTACGCAGGCCAATGGTGCACCGCCCGCCCTCCCTCAATCGCATGCGACAAAGGAATATCAATAATTAGTACCACACCAACATGCAAATACCTACATAAGAGGCTGACAACTCTGAGCTGGGCTCATCGAGCCCCACTTAAAACTTTTTTTAGCAAAAACTGTTCAATATACCGTAGTGAAAAAAATATATGTTACTCTTGAAAATATTTTTCAGTATATCCATGTCCCCAAAACAAATTTTAATCGACAAATTTGCTATTCCTTTGTCGCATGCGATTGAGGGAGGGCGGGCGGTGCACCATTGGCCTGCGTAGTTAGTACCAACTACCGACATTTTTTATCGGAAGTTTTGCTATATACCTACTCCTTAACAATTAGTAATGGACTTCCGAAAAATAACGCCTGACACCATCAATTAAATAAGGGTTTATTTTTATGTAAGGTATTGGTGCTGATTGAAAACTTAAACTTTAAGCTTTCAAACGACATATTGTTGTCATGAATACCGTGTGTAGTTTTTGTAAAATTGATGTCCCTCACCTCGATGTACCTTTGTGTGCGCAGTAAATGGTTGAGTCGATTTGGTTGCTCTGCTCGCGAATGCAGTACCTAACGGCAAAGTACCTATGAGGAAAGGAAAGGTCGAACGCAATTAAAATTTTCAATCAATATTACATTATTTATTACAATACACAATCTGCATTGAAGTTTTATGGGAATTCGCCAGTAGTACGTGATGAAGTGGACTGTCAATATTATTACACTTTTCAGCTTTTTGTATCAAGTTTCATTTGCGGTAAAATTATTATTTCACGTTATTTGGAGGAGGGTGACGGCTATTTTTTAATACCTAAGTATCTATCTTTTACAATTGCAACATAAAACATTTTAAAAACTAAAGTATTCACCTTACAGATTTACTTAGGCACAGATTACATACCTAATACTAATTACTAGTAACTAGGGGCCATTAGGCCAATTGGAATATTTTGCAGGTTTACGAGATTTTTTTAACTGTGTACTAGTATTATGTTATCTGTGACTGTGGTATTATAAAAAGCAAATAAGCGCCATAGATAGAACACAAAAAACTGACAAAATATCGGTAGATCGTGTATTGGTATTATACGACTAAAGTCCACTTGGAAGAAGTTTTGCGCTAAATCTCGATTTAAATAAAACTAGATTTACTTAAGCCATACAAAATTCTCATAATGTTATATTTAAATTTAAAAATTTGCCATTCTTGATGGGTGAAAATTAGTTTTAGTTAAATCGAGATTTAGCAAAATTTCTGCAAGTGGACCTAAATCTAGTACTTATTACTTAAATCGAGATTTAGCAAAAGTGCTGCAAGTGGCCCAAATACAAATAATTGTCGACCTGTTAAATACTTAAGAGGATTGTGAAGCTGTAAATTTTCATACAAAAAGCGATAACGCTTTTCTCCCTCTTAACATACTCGTAGTCCAATTTTCATAATTTTTAGAAATGTTATAGATATAACCTAGATCGTTTGTACGTTTTGATTTTGAAGTAATATCGATAAGAATATAAATTATTACTTAGTATTTTTATCTTTTTTGGCTAAATTATACTGAATTACAAAAAAAGCAAAACGTACAAACATAGATTATGGTATACTGAATCTAATGAGATCAAAAGTGTCTAATTTCGTAAAGGTTAATATTTCAATAAGAAATGTAGACACTTGCCTCGGGCTTTCAGCTCTAAACGGTGTGCAACAAACTGCATTTTTGAAAGTGCATACTCGAGCCACGAATTGGCACTTCACAGTCCTCTTAAATGCTTCCATTGTACACGAGATAAAATAATGCCATCGTGGAAGTAAAACTTACCTGCAGTCCTGCACGGTGTCACGAGAAGGCCAAAGTCCGATCCAATTTCAAAAACAATATAATATACATTAGCAGGATCCTCAAAACTCGGAGAACGAAGATGAAAATCGGCCCGGAGATCCTCCCGCAGTACTTGGCGCACGTCAGCGTCGCTCCTATCCAGATCAATATCCTACTGGTTTCAACCGAAGATTTGTTCTGGAGTATCCTTACACAGAACTTGTAGAAGTGAGTAGAAGTTGAAAATATCAAAAAGAAGAAACACACTTCAAACTAACTTCAAACTTAGAAGTTTACATGCATTCGATTCTTTGTGGCAGGTAGAAAAGTAGGTATTTTTTTAGTTCGATTATTTCAAGACCCTTTAACCACCTACGAGTATCACTACCCCACGGAAGTTTGTGGCCACAAATATTATGTCAATAAAAATATTTTGAAATTGAAAATAACCGGGCCTAATTGTCTCAAATACCTGTCATAGAAAATCAGAGGACTTAGATGGGACTACGTGACTTGTGTCATTTATAGGAAATATCTTTTTGGTAAAATTATTTTAGCTGTATCCTGAAAGTACCCAACCCAAGCAAGCCTTCACTTCTTATATTATTACAAGCTTTTATTTACTTTCACCTGTCCGTGTCTATAATGAAATCTTCGGTTTCCGACTAAGCTAAAATTTTGCATGCATATGTACCTATATCGCGTGACAATGCAATATTATCTGATGATGTAGCTGGAAGGTGGCCATAGGAACTCCCTCCCCTACTAAAATGATACAACCCCATTGAGTTTGGGCTTGTTTTGTTTGATTCGTATTGATGAGTACTTTGATCCTATATGGTAAAAAAGGTTGTTTAAAAAAAAATATCCCTAGAAAGTGGCCTTCAGAGGCAAATTTAGAAAAGATTGTGCAAGTAAGTATATATAAAAAGGTATCTACTAACCGCCCCCTTTCCTGAGTTTTCTGTTAGCACTGTCAGCATGAATCGGTGACGTCATCGATTACGTCATACCGCTAACAAATGCGCACATGAGCCATTTTGGACCGATTGTTTGCGTACAAATAGCGCACACGAGCGCCGATATCCAATTATGGACCGCACTCTTTATGTCAATGGTTAGTAGTACCAAGAGCATAAGAATAACTAATAATACGAGTATAGAAGCGAATCTCCTTTGTTGGTGCGCCAAATGCCGCTATTTGCATACCTACAGCGCCCTTCCCCCTGTAACGCCCCGCAGTAGTCTGCGGACGCCGCTAGGGTCACCACATGGACGTATGGTTACCACTACAATATTTTTTATATAGGTACCTCCATATTTTACATTAAATGAGAAACTGAGCATACACCGAGTCTTATTGATTTTGTACTTCAAGTGTAGCGAGCGAGCGACTATCTTTAGCAATAGTACGCACATTTTTAGTTTATTTGATTCCGCAGTTATAAGAACCTGCCTATTTTTGATTTTGATTATTTTGATTGAGCTTAATCCCTACACTTCGAGAACAAAATCATTAAAATGTTTCGAATTTCGATGTACAAAAATGGTCTGTAATTTAGGTATCGTACCTACGTTTATAGTCCAAGAGTTGAAGTTATGAATGTACTAATGGATAAAACCTAAGCTCACTTTTTACTATCAGACCAACATTTTCACTTGAAAAAAAATCTGTTGTTTCATAATTTTAATCAAGTATTGATTTTTTTTCTTTTTTCAAAAACGTCGCCCCACACTAGGATTATCTCCTGTGTCGTGGGTGCAGTTACAAACATAGAATATCACATGCACATACGCCCAGACCGGAACAAATTTCTGTAGGCCATACAAAATATCTGTCCCATGCGGGAATCGAACCCGCGCGCGACCCGTTGCACAGTAGGCAATAACCGTGTCGTCGAGTCGTCGTGTCGTCGATTGTATTTAAATTTTATATGGAACAGTGACAAAGGTCGATAAAAATATATATAGCAGTACCAAAGTTTCTCATAATTCAAATTATTCCCGACTTGACAAAAAAAATCTCATACAGAGTTTCAAAATTGCACTAGTTACGCGTACAATGACAGCTTTAGAAACTCGATTCATTATATTGTATTAGCTTTGACATGTAATGAATATTACGAATAAAACGGTATCTGTATCTAGGGTAGGTATAATAAAAATAATTTCAATTCAACAGAAATATTTACAAATGTCTGATAGTCATAAAAGATGGCGTTTTTGTAGATGATTTGAAGTTTCGGTTATTAAACTTCAGCGCGTAGTAAATACGCATTCTTATAAAAAGCTTAATCAGGTAATCAATAGGAAAACATTCACAAGGTACCTGAAACCTGAAACACACGGTGCGCGCCTTGACTGGCGATTTCGTTCAACGGAAATCAAACGGTAGGTAAATAACGTGGCCTTGACCGTTCGACGGCCGGGAGTTTCGCTTCTATACTCGTATTATTAGTTATTCTTATGCCAAGAGGTACCAAGGATGATATATTATTGTTCGTCTATGGTAGTACGTACGGTTACGGTTGCGGTACTAACTAGGTGAGCGCGGGGACGTGGGTCGTCGTTACCGGAGACGGGAGGGGAGGTAATTGGTAACTCAACAGATTTAAATCATCCAATTTTTATTATTTTGATGTCGACTTACCTTAGACGCGTGTGTGGGTGGTATGGTAAGCACAGAACTCAGAAGATAACGTTTTTACGAGCGTTCTGTGATACTAACTTCGTTTTGAGAACGATCTTTGAACATTCGTTATATAGTAGATACAATTTTGACGACACGTTTAGCGCAGAGGTCGAGTGATCACCTACTGCGCAACGGGTCGCGGGTTCGATTCCCGTACGGGACAAATATTTTGTATGGCCTACAGAAATTTGTTCCGGTCTGGGCGTATGTGCATGATTGTGATATTCTATGTTTGTAACTGCACCCACGGCACAGGAGAAAATCCTAGTGTGGGGCTACGTTTTTAAAAAAAAAATTACTGAAAGAGCCAACTCAATACAATATTATGCAAATTTTTTACAGAACATGAAATCGGATATCAAACAAGACGATATGAAGTTGATTCCAGTCAAGGTAAACTGTTCAAACGATATTTTAGTCGGAACTCTACTACTTTGTTAATCATAATTTAGCTTTCAATACGCAAGTGAAGTCAGCGAAAGCAACTACTTGTTAATGTTTCAGGCTTCACCAGAATTGGTGTTGAGAGTCGCTATGGAGTCTGCGATAGACGAGGCCAATAATCCAACGATACAACCAGATATATATCAAAAAGAGCTGTTGAGAACTGGCGTAAGATACATAATCAGACACGTTTTAAATAATTTTTATTGTATAGGTATTACTCGCACTTGACCTGTTTGTTATGACCACAGAACACAGAAAGAAGTTTCTGTGTTCTGTGGTTATGACCACCCAGAACCGACTCGGGGCATTCCAAACACAATTGGATAGGTAGGTAGGTAGGTTATGGAGTCACACTGTGAGCGGTTACAGTAGGAAATAAAGAAAGAAACTTTTTATTTGGCCAAAAAAAGAACAAAATATTTACCAAAAAATAATTAATGGTTAAACAAACTTACCTTTGTGATGTTTGACCATAATTATACGAGACGTTGCATCCGAAGAGATTTATATATTAACCAGGTAGTCCACTTTCCAATGTACCGGGCACCAAGCACAATTTTAGAGCGAAGACATAAAAATAAAAAGATAGGTAGGTAGTTTTAGTATTATTCACCCGCTCGAGCGATGTTACGCCGTTTGACTCATTCCTTTAGAGCAAAATTTCTCAAAAACATTGGGTATTTATTTGCAACACAGCAAATAATGGGTAGGGAGGGAGTATAAATCTCTTCGGATGCAACGTCTCGTATAATTATGGTCAAACATCACAAAGGTAAGTTTGTTTAACCATTAATTATACCACGACGTTGCATCCTCGAGATTTATATATTAACCAGGTAGGATGTTTAGAGTATTTTGAGAAATTTTTGATTAGGAGAGAGAAAAAAAATAGTTTGTCGTTAATTCGGTATAACTTTTTTTATATATATATATATATATATATATATATATATATATATATATATATATATATATATATATAAGTAATTTATAACAAAATCTAAATCAATAAGTTAAGAGTTTTACGAGTATTACGCATGATAGACTCTTGATAGAATCTTGATAAGAATTTCCAAGGCACAGAAAATCATCTAAATAATTTATAATAGTAAACTCAGCACTTCTAAGATAAGATAATTGGGTTTAAAAAGCTTAGTGAAAATGTATGGAGCTGAATCAAGTGCAAAGGGAAGACATTGAAATTCATAAGTTACTTGCTCAAATTTAAATCTAAGATAATGTTTCGACGATTGATGCGTAGTGGCACAAAAATAGACATATAAATCAATGAACGCCATGTAACAGAATTTAGACATCAGCTTAATAGCCGTTCGAATGTCGTCCATTTTAAAAGGCAACTCTGAACTTTATTGAAAGGTTTGACAATAAGAATAAATCTGTTCTAACCCTCAGGTTTACGGATTGTAACACCGTTTATTCTTGAAATTTTATTAAACACAAATTTTGCAAAAACACTTTGGTTTCACTGTTGTTTCTACACAAAAATCACAACTTTTTTTTTTAATACAGCAATTCTTTGTCAATTAGTTTCAAAATATCCTTAACAACGTCATTTTTGCACGTGACAATTGCAACTACCTTTGATCATTGTGCAATTTGTGCATAGACAAAATTAATGAAAATAAATTTGACATTTAATCCGTTTGTTTTGATAACTTTTAGAGACATTTAACAGAACATATTTTAAATTAATAGATCATACTAAATGAATACATTTAACATGAGACATATAAATTGATAGACATATAAAGATTTTCGTTGAGTACAGTTTTTAAAAGCGTTTACATTTTTGTTTATTGTTAATTATTCATGACCTTCTGTCATTTTCAACCAAACATTCAAAACTTTTACCTAGAATAACTACTGATTATATATTGTAGAACTTCCAAAGATTCATATGTTGACTGGTGACGGTGATGAGCGATAAGTCCGTCCTTAACACATCTTGAATCACAATGAGAATTTCATATTGTGGTAGTATGGGTATGATTCCTTTGCCAATACCTTGACCTTAGAAAAAAATAATCCGTAATTTTATATATAGTAACGAAGTCTTCTGCGTGCATTTCATTTTAAGAAAAATAACGAAATAGTTTCGTTGGAATTTACTACTAAGTGCACGCGACCTTCGAGGTTTTGTTTGCAGCTCCAGATCAAGGCTCTGGATACGCAATACATACGTAGCTATAAATGATAAGGATTCGCCGAATGATTCATCAATTTGTTATAATAATTTAAGTACTTACGCCAATTAACAAGGTACCTAATATATTTCTAAATTACTTGAATTTTTTTATGATTTAGAACAGATTTTATTAACTTTTTTTTTTTTTGTAACTAGGTATTAGGGTTTTTTCAAGCACATTATATTCTCCAAATTCGTATTTTACATCCCCTATTTCATTAAAAAACCCTGATAGTAAGCGGAATGTTGGTGGATTAATGAACAATATTTACACATTACATGTCAAGTTCCAGATTTTCACCATAGAAAGTTTCTGATCACTCTCCGGCAAACAACTCACAAAGGCTATTTTCTTGAATTAATAGTAGCAGTTGCACACGAAATAGGTAGGTGCTCTCTCCTCCATATGTCATTCCCACAATCCAACAAAGAAAATTTTACAATTTATTTATAATTATGTTTGACAAACCCATTGTTAGAGCCCCTGACCATAAGATCGTTAGGCATGTTTACATATTATATTCAACCCCACACTGTGGTATGAATCTCTAGGGCAGTTCCCATAGGGCTTGACTGCCTGACCCTTCAGTCGAGGAACTAAGAAACAATTAATATAACGAGGAAGAATTCTGTGAAATAACATAATTATCTAAAACATATAAAATTTAAGAAATTGGAGCACATCGGATACGATCCACTAACCACCGCTTCGGGGAAGGCTAATCACTTAGTTTACTTCATTACCCAGTTTTGTTTCCAATATAGATGATAGCTTTATGAGTTTGATACCGAGATTGATTAAAAAAACCTGAACCTTGATTATATAGTTGCACTTTGATTATTGAGATTTCTGTATCTATTATAATATAGGTACCTGATTCTCTCTAATTTAACTTACAACTCTAAGGATATGATTGTATCTGGCTATTATTATGATGGCTGGCTTATGATTGTATTGTTCTCCTATGCTTATGCATAAGAGAGCTGTTTGTAAACAAATAAAGCTTATTATTTTAGTAAGTCAAGGATTAAATTTGTTTTCCTTTCCAAATTTTAATTTTCAACCTAATTTTGACAATTAGCAAGAAAAAAAAAACATTACAGGTAGGAAATATGTTAGATATAAATTGATCTAATCCGTCATTGTATCGTTTTACTGCTCCCATTTGTTATAACTTCTTAATTTCATAACGTAATGTCACAATATCTGACTGTGAAAAACGTGAACTTATAGGTAAACATCTTTGAAATACTGGTTTGTTAAAAAGAATTTTGTAATCCACTTTACCCGTTACAAATTCTTATACAACTGAATCGATAGTTTTTTTTTTCAGGTGTGAATAAAATATTCACATTTACCAGAATAATTATTAAATTTTACCGGCTTACTTTTTTATATTTTGATCGGCGCCTTTGGTCGAGACTTCATTGTCTGATATCGATCTACTACAGGTGTTTTCCTCGCAGACTAATGGTACGACGCACTCGTCGTACCTCGTCTCTGCGCGCGTGGCAGTTGATGCGGTGGGGCTTTCCAGTTTCCCTGCTGGCTGACTAAAAGCCTATTAGAAGAAGAAGTACTCGTAGCTGGAACTTTCTTGATTTGGAGTCCCGATTTTTCTGCTGACTTCGATGCTTTAATTTTATCAGTGACTTCTCGCCATAGAGAAATGAATTACTTCGTACATCTTCAATTTTTTTAAACTTTTAATGTAATGAATACATTATTAATTTTCTTTCGATTAAGCGTGTTTTCATAATGTAGGTCCAGTATAAGCTGATTTCTTCGAGTAACAAAGCAGTGATTTCGGGATTCAATTTGGGTGTTTGAACTAATTGAAAGTTTTCAGGTATCTTACCCACTTACACTTTCTATTAATCCTTATTTAAGCCTCCGCACAATATATGACCCCAACGTTCAGAGATTTCATTCTGGTTTTTTGTTCCGAAACCCTCCTATTTCCTTTTTGAGGTCCCTAAGACCTCTAAAATATTCTCAAGCAAACTGGTTGCTGGAGGGTCAACATCATTTACAAGTACCTGAGAGCTAGTGGATGGTATGGGACACTCGGCTGGTGCTTGTGATGTCATCACCTGTATATTACTAGGTTGTTCCTTGAATCACTCACTGAACATCCCGTGTATGTGAACAGACTGAAGCCAATTTATCCTCTTCATGGATTTTTTTTTTATTTTATTTAACAAAATGCATACATTATAAACATAAATACCAAATTATTTAGTAGTTTGTCGGCGAGTAACATTAGCAATATTCTGCGAGGCGAGTAATATTCTGCGAGGCTATCCTCAGCCTGTGAGCATTCCGTTGAAAAAAATAAATTAGGTCATGATCGCAACATGACACTAAGTGTTGTTATGGAGACCGTGATCGCGTCACGGTACTAATATAGGTAATTATATGACCAAAAGAACATGACTACGATCGCATCGTAGTACTTACTGTGCGCGACTATGATCGCATCATAGTTTCAAGGCACACTGTTCTATAAAATATAAAGAAATAATAACATTCTGCTAAAAAAATAAGCTAGGTCATTATCGCATCATGATCGTGCTGTGATCGAGACCGTGATCGCGTCACGGTACTAATATAATAATTATATGACCAAAGAACATGACTACAATCGCATCGTAGTACTGTGCGTGACTATAATCGCATCATAGTTCCAAGGCACACTGTTGTATAAAATATAAAGAAATAATAACATTCTGTTGAAAAAATAAGCTAGGTCATGATCGCATCATGATTCATGACACGAAGTGCTGTGTGTGGTTGAGACGGTGATCGCGTCATGGTACTAATAAATATGACCAAAAAACATGACTACAATCGCATCGTAGTACTGTGCGTGATTATAATTGCATCATAGTTTCAAGGCACAGTGTTCTATAAAATATAAAGAAATAATAACACTTGAACACGTGTAAACAAGGCGTGTTTCAAAGTGCCAATTCACGGTTAGTTATTATGAATGAATGCTTGAATAGACGTTTATTTGGTACCAAAAAATACAATACACAAGGTAATAAAACATATTAATATATATTCAGATAGATTTTAGGCCATATAGGCCCCGCTTGGCATATGCAAAGTCACAGAGTGCTTTGATGCTGGTATTCTGCGGATACCATTTTATTTAACACTGCATATAGCATATTCTCTAATTACACAGTAATGTTAGGCAATGCATAAACAGCAAAGCGCTCTTTGCTGCTCAATAAATTTCAATAAAATAATTAGTGACCTAAAGATAATCAACTGATTCGAACAAACACGAAATAAAGTCATGCTTTCAACGAACGAAATGCAAAGATGAGAACGTGTCTATTAATAGTACAATATTATAAACGATAAACACTTATATTTAAAACTTACATACTTCCAGTACTACTCGTATCAGAATGTATACTTCACTTCATTAAAAATGGCAATCGATCGTAATAACCATTTTTGCCAAACTCAAGTTTTGGATAAAACACTGTTTTTGACAGACCAAATGTGTCCCAAGTATATTGTTTTGGCTTACGTTTTCTTTTACCCATGTTGGTATCTATAACAACTACATAACAAACTAAAAATAAAGTTATAAAATAATAAAACTTTGATCTTTAATATTTCGATGCTGTGATGCCCGCACAAAGAAAGCGAATGAGTCAAACGGCGTAACATCGCTCGAGCGGGTGAATAATACTAAAACTACCTACCTATCTTTTTATTTTTATGTCTTCGCTCTAAAATTGTGCTTGGTGCCCGGTACATTGGAAAGTGGACTACCTGGTTAATATATAAATCTCGAGGATGCAACGTCGTGGTATAATTAAGTATAAAATGGCCAAACAGTCCCATCTCAGCTAGAAGCTTCTGTTACATATTGCAACAGAAGCGCTGGTTTTCAGATGGGACTGCAGGCCCATGGTATAATTTTGAGAAAAAGAAGTCATGAAATTCGACATTTCGTATTACCGATCTCCAATGATATCATCACTATGGCATAATTTCAATAATATCATCATTAAATAATGAACAAATGATAAAAAATCTGACCGGAAATCGTATTTTTCGCTTCGCACTTTTAGGATATCATATGATATCATTTGCGAAACCATGAGATCGGTAATAGGCCCTCTGATTCGAATGAAATAAGATAGGTATCCTGACGATTAACAATGCAGCGACTTGTTGAGACTTTTCCTTTCGAGTCCCACTGTTATTCGTTACAATAATGTGACTCATCATCATAACAGCTCATATACGTCCCCACCGAGCATTGGCGTATCTAGAGATTTTTTTAGGGAGGGCCTGGCCCCTGATTTTGTGTGAAGTTTACAGTATTTTGGCGTCCATATAATAGAATTTTGAATCGGTAGATTAACATTCTGAGATGGGCACTAGACCATACTAGGGTGGGCATAGCCCACCCGGACCCTCTATATATGCCTATGCCACCGAGGGGCTCGAGCCTACCCTAAGTTAGGGTGTTTCGGCCTAATTCAACCACGCTGACCCAGTGCGGATTGGTCGACTTCACAATTCACATACACCTTTGAATTTCTTCGCAGATGTATGTAGGTTGCTTTACAATGTGTTTCTTCACCGTCGGAGCGTCAGACAAATGTACATATGAAATTCGAAAAACGAAAAGCACATTGGTACATGGCGTTCGCGAACCCCGGACCTCTCTATTGGAAGGCAAGTGCCGAGTCCATGCACAGCGCCACCGACGCTCTTCACAAAATGTGACTGGTTGGAAACAAAGGACATGTTTTACGTATTAAACTAGTTGTAATACGTCAATTCGCAAACCACGCATGATGTTGCATGTCGCAAAGAAATATCGCTGACTTGATGAAGCTCAATTAAAAAGACAATGTTTGCCTAACTTTTACAGAAATACTGGAATGGATATTGGAAGGAGGAGGTGGACCCAGAGAGCTTACTGAGCGCAGCTAAAAGACCCGTAAGTACCGAAAGAGTCACTACTACTCCTGTATCGATAAAGCGGGGTACAACCCGTGGTCGCGCTACGTTATTCCATTGTAAGCAGTGCCTGATTTAGAGTATTGACCGCCCTAGGCTAACTATGAAAATGCGCCCCCCAGCCTGTCCTTTCCTACTTTTTCATTCACTTACAGGTGCATCTTATTTAATTACAAGTAGGTACAGAAGAAAGCTTACGTAGGTAACCCACGGATTTACATTAAGTAACCTAACATTTTTGAATCAAACTGTCAGTAAGTAGGTAAACGAAAGAAACTGAATAATTCCAATGATCATTTTTACAAACTATTTATTTTGTCCTAAAAATATGCAAGGAGAAATTTTAAAAAATCATTTCAAAAACACTGAAAAGTTAAAAATTATTTAAGAATAGGTACAGACAACATCATATTTCCAATATTTCTATACAGAAGTTGGTGCCAAATTTTGAGACTTTCTAGGAGATAATCGTTTGGCACCGACTTCAATATAGAAATATGATGTTGTCTGTACCTATTCATAAATTATTTATTACTTTTCAGTGTTTTTGAAGGTTTTTATTTTTTGTTTTTTTTTTATCTTCTTCAATACATGCCTATTGTATTTTAAAAAGTAACCTCTAACTCCTAAAAGTTAACGATCCTTCCATCCATCATTAGCTCTCTTTATGCCTACCAGACGCCAATAGGTACCTGAATAGCTTCGGAAAAACAGGAAACACGTTGGCCTACCTATAAAAAAGTGTTTCCATCGATTTTCATAGAATCCCATCATCAGATCCCAACTTTGGTGGCAATGGGACTAGCTCAAGAGTATCTATCGAATACAAAAACAATTTTAAAAATCGGGCGGTTATGCCGGTTATTGAAGTGTGGATCCAGTGTGTACATCAAAGGGGGGCGGGGTCGGTGGCGTTGTGGACTCGGCACTTGCCTTTCAATCGGGAGGTCCGGGTTCGAGAACGCCATATACCAATGGGTTTTTCGTTTTTCGAATTTCATATATGTATCTGATGCTCTTACGGTGAAGGAAAACATCGTGAGGCAACCTGCATACATCTGCAAAGAAATTCAATGGTGTATGAAGTCGACCAATAATGCGACGAGAGCACTAGGCCATTGTTGACTAAGGCCTAATCACCTGTAACGGGATATAATAAAAGTAGACGTTGCATAATCACACTGATTTAATTTCGTTTTACAATCGGGCAGAGCTCCGTCTTAGAAACAGTAAAACAGAGAAGTGATCTAAATATGAGATGGCGCGGCATTTTATAGTTTCTCCGGTAGTAAGGCGCTAGCTTGGCTTGGCTCTGATTGGCTGGCTTGGGCTGGCTGCCACATGGCTGCACGTGCTTGGCTCTGATTGGCTGGCTTCGGCTGGCTTGCGATTGGCTGAGGCGGTGTGGCGCGTAACAGTCGGCCGTCCTGAAACAATCATTGCTCCCGCAATGGAAAAACACGTGGTTAGCTTTCAAGTAGGTCAATGAGATCTTCGGTTTCAAGCTGGTCATCAGAGCTACTGGCACTGTATGATATAGGGTACTGTGATTCTGTGATAGGGCCTCAAGAGTCCGATGCAACCAGGCTAGTAAAGGCCTTGTAGCCTCGGAACCCCTTGATACTGAGGATTCTGTATATGTCATTACCCACACCTTAGTAATGATATATGGACCAGATTAAATATCATCAAGCTTCGTGCTCACTCTTGTTACACTACTTGTGGGTGCTTGCCGCCAAAGAACTAAATCTCCCTTTATGTAAATTCGACTACTTTTCCTATTTTTTATCGAAGTAATTTTAATCGCGCACTAGATCTATTATTACGCCTGATTTCAACCGATTCATTATTACTTTCATAACATCAAATCATAGGGCTATACGACTATATTGTACTTTCATTTACAGTATTATTAACACCCCAAATAATGTTAGGTTAGCTATTGGCCCAATAATTAGAAGTCTGGCTAGGATCAATCGCACGTAACGCATTCAGTAAGATCCGGTTCCACTTAAGAGGATTGTGAAGTAATCGTGCGCGGCGCGAGTAGGTATTTTATAAAATGCTATCTGTTTCACACCGCTCGGCCTCCCGTCTGGCGTTTACACCACAAATACAACACGCGCAAATTCTCACGCACACAACGACAGCAGCGCGCGACTCCTCGGCGTGAGAACGCGAGATCATTATTTTACCGATTGTAATGTTTTGCGTTGCTTAGGTATTCCTGACTGCCTTTCCGCTCGCAACTTTGCCTTCGTTATTTTCGTTTTTCGTGAGGGAATTTTGTTTTCCCGTATGAAAAATTATTTTATAACCTTATATTACTCAGTGATAAAGTAGCATTCTATTAGCCAAAAATTTTTTAAAATCAGCCTAGTAGTTTTTAAAAATATAATAAATAAAAATAGCTTTATTTCTAAAAATCATTTTAACAATAATTACGCCGAGACTTCCCAGTGAGCTAGTTTTTGAGTTTATTCATTACAAACAAAAATACAAATCTTCTTTCCTTATAATATTTTAGTAGATAAGTTTCGTAAATTATTTCAGTATTCCTTTGAAATTTATAGTGTAGGCACTTACTTGGTATCCCTACCAAGTCCTACTTTATAGGACTGAGCTCTTATTTGTTATGAAAGTACCTATCTATCGTACATTTACCTGTCTAAAGAAAATTACTTTTTGTAAGATGAGTATTATACTGAATTAAAATGATTTCCATTTGAGATGTGAATCAATAATGGATCCTTTTATGAAAAAAATAAACACTAAACATAAAATGACATTAAGGGTCTGTTTCACAATCAATAAGTAAGTTTTGAATAGCTTACTTGACAGATTCTTTGACATATTTTTCATATAACAACCGTCAAATCATCTGTCAAGTAAGCTATTCAATACTTACTTTTCGATTGTGAAACAAGCCCTTACAATTGTTTAAACAAGAACAGACCTCTTGTTAACTTAAAAATAAATAACAAAAAATCTATTATTTTAGATAGATAAATTAATACATACAAACTAAATAGGAGCAGGGATTTAAAAAATATAAAGTAATAATTATGCATCAAATAAAAAATACCTCTCATTTTTATACACTAATCTTGGGTAGTTATACTAATAGTCTTAGGGCTTGTTTCACAATCGAAAAGTAAGTATTGAATAGCTTACTTGACAGATGATTTGACGGTTGTTATATGAAAAATATGTCAAAGAATCTGTCAAGTAAGCTATTCAAAACTTACTTATTGATTGTGAAACAGACCCTTAGAATTCTAATTTTTACCACCTCCGTGGTCTAGTGGTTGAGGCCACCGGATGTTGATCGGGAGGTCCGTCCGGCGGGGTTCGATTCGTCGGGTTCGTCCGGACTACAAAAACACTGAAAAGTTAGAAATACTATAAGAATAGGTACAGACAACATCACACATCATTATTGAAGACGGTGCCAAATTTTAAGACTTTCTAGGAGATCATCGTTTGGCACCGACTTCAATTTAAAAATGTAATGTTGTCTGTATCGATTCTTACACTATTTTTAACTTTTCAGTGTTTTTGAAGTCAGTTTTTATTTTTTGTAAAATATTTTTTTTGTTTAACTTTTTAGTGAAGAAAACCCTAATTAAATTAGGGTATCCCTCGATTTTCATAGGATCCCATCATCAGAACCTGACTTTGGTGACCTAGGGACCACCCTAGGAGTATACTCTACCGAATACAAAATGAATTTTGAAAATCGGTCCACAATTGGTGGAGTAATCGCGTAACATACACACAAAACGGTTGACACGGTTAGCGCAGAGGTCGAGCGATCGCCTACTGCGCAACAGGTCGCGGGTTCGATTCCCGCACGGGACAGATGTTTTGTATGGCCTACAGAAATTTGTTCCGGTCTGGGCGTATGTGCATGTGATATTCTATGTTTGTAACTGCACCCATGACACAGGAGAAAATCCTAGTGTGGGGCGACGTTTTTATAAAAAAAAAACACGTTGGACGCACCTAAAAATTTAAGGATTTCCCTCCATTTTTATGGGATCCCATAATCAGATCGTAACTTTGATAACCGTGGGACCACCATTGGAGTATAATCTTGAGAATACAAAAAGAATTTTGAAAATCGGTCTGCAATTGGCGGCGTAATCGCGTAACATACACAAAAAAAAAACATAGGCATCGAATTAAGAAACTCCTTTTTTGAAGTCGGTTAAAAAATAATTATTAGTATATGTAATCAGCTGCTTTAAATTTTATAGTTAAAATAAAAAAAAAACTTCAAAACCGTATGAAGGGTGCCTTCTTCCCATATATGCCTACCCTGCCTACCCTACATACTCGTATATTATTTAGGTACTTTGTCGTTTGTATTTTTTATACAATCGTAGATTCCATAACGCGAGTAAAGCCTTAGAGCCCAGCTTTAGAGGAATAAAATTCAAATAAATTTTAATAATTGCATAACAAATACCTATCACAAGAAACAAAATACGAATTTATTTTGAGTTGGTTTCTTTATGGCATATATTTAATATAACAAACAACTACTTACATACTTACTTTTTTTCCATTTTTGCTTTTGGGAATTTACAGTAAAGTTAACAGGCTACAGGCTGCTAACCCTTAAATAAGGAAATTTGTATTGAAATAAAATCTTTAAAATAAAACACTAAAATCAATAAACGTATTCAAAAAGATATTTACTTCTTCATGTATAAGGTATTTGTGAAGATTAATAGTTCCGACTTGAGTAATAACTTTCACTATTGATCGATATATCGATATTACTTTCTCCTCCCTAGGCGACAATAACTACGATAACATTATGTCACATCACTATCACTACATTGTACCCCTGCCCCCGACCCGTATCGTGCGATAGAGAGAGTTGCAAGAAATGGTCGTAATTGCCTACAATTCCTGTTTGAAATATTGTTTCGGGCGATAACTGTTTTACCCCCCTAAACCTTTATGAAATTAGACGCTTTTGGTGTCATTAGATTCAGTATACCTTAATCTATGTTTGTACGTTTTGCTTTTTTTGTAATTCAGTATAATTTAGTTAAAAAAAGACAAAAATGCTGAAGGTAGTTTTTAAGTCGAAAATATAGATATTTAGATGCTAATAACTTATATTCTGAGCAATATTTCTTCAAAATCAAAACGTACAAACCTAGTTTTTCATTATATCTACAAGATTTCCAAAAATTATGAAAATTGGACTATGTTTAGAGGGAGAAAAGCGTTATCGCTTTTTGTATGAAAATTTACAGCTTCACAATCCTCTTAACCATTGGCTCGTGGACATGCAACAGATGTCAACATGTACTTAAATTGCTTGTCAGTTGAATTTTTTTAAAATATCTGCTGGTAAAAGCTTTGCCATGATCACTGACAAGTTTATGAGGGTAACCAAACAAACTAAATATTTTTTAAAGTGTTCTTATTGTTTTTTTTCTGAATTGACCGTGGGTGGGCACAGCAATAACAAATTTAGAGAAATTATCCTACTTCCTACTAATATAATAAACGTGAAAGTGTGGATGTTTGGATATTTGGATGTTTGTTACTCAATCACTCAAAAACGGCTGAACGGATTTGGATGAAATTTGGCATGCATGTAGCCTTTGACATGGAAAAGAACGTGATATAGGCTACCTTTTATCCTGATTCCTTAAGTAGTTCCCGAGGGAAAATTAAAAATTGTTTAAAATTGAAGTCCACGCAGACGAAGTCGCGGGCAGAAGCTAGTCTGTAATAACCAACATATTATATTGATAACCCGCTGTTCTACAAAAGGGGCATATGGTCGACATGAACCATGACCATGGCTTCTGTGGGTTTCGGAATAGGGAACAATGTACCATTTACTCCCTCTTTATTAAATCTATACATTTTTGAAAGCCTACATGACTTATATCGTTGTGGTGCATCTGAACTAGTCTATCTGATCAATGCAGACACCACGAGGCGATTACCATACAATGTCTTCCTATAGAGTCTATCATCTGAGAGCACATAGTTGTTTATATCAGGGGCAGCTAAGCTATCTTTAAGCTGAACAATGATACGCCTTAACTTGTCATCCTGGTACTGGACTGTATAGAACCCATCTGACACTTCAAGGCGGTTGACATTAATAGCATCGACGGGATTTCTGCTTAACGCGTCTACGTGTTAAATTTTTTTCCCCAGGTCATATTGTACACTCATGTCAAAATATTGTATTGACAGCCAGCACCTAGCAATACGTGGGATAATGTCACGTTTAGTAAGGGTGGCGCGAACGGCAGTACAGTCAGTTACCACTTTAACATGTATCCCTACTATAATACACTAAACCTACACATAGATTCTACTACGGCAAGCGTTTTAAGCTCGTAACTGTGGTATATACTTTCTTCTTTACTCGTTGCCCTACTGAAATACATAAAAGGCCTAAGGGAATTATCAGTTTATTTTTGTACAATAAAATACCTGCGATATCGGATTTGCATGCATCGGTGTGAATCTCAGTTGGTAATACAGGGTCATATAAAGCCAGTATTGGCCTTGTACACAAACACAGTTTTAATTGTTGAAAACTATCGACTTGTTCAGTGCCCCATTTCCATAAGTGCGTTTTTCTTTGTTAAATCTGTTAAAGGGCGAGCAATTAAATTGCGAAACTTAATAAATTTACGGAAATAGCTACATAGCCCTATAAATTGACGTATTTCATGAACACTACTAGGGGTAGGAAACTGTGACACTGCTAACAATTTTGATTCACCTGGTTGAATGCCATTCGAAGATATCTCATGTCCTAAGTATGTAATTTTGTTTTATAAAAATGAACACTTACTCACATTTCACTTTAAATTTTCCGATCTTTATTTATGAAGAACTTTTTGTAAAATATCTAAACCTGACTGAACATCAAAAGAAACATCAATCATCAAAAGCAACAAATTGTCTAAGAATGCTAAAATTTCATATTTATCGGGAAAGTCATTGTGGGTTTTTGAACTACCGCCTTTTGTGATTGGAATTTCGTATTGAATCTACAACCTTATTCATTATTCGTATAACAACAGACGGTGCGTTATCTAAGCCAAACGGAACAAGCGTATATTCAAATACCAATGTGGCGTTATAAAGGCTGTTTTGTGGTTATCTGCAGGGTCGATTTTGACCTGATGGTAACTTTGTGCCAAATTAAGACTCGTAAAGAAATTCTTAACGGCTAATTTGGAGACCTAATCATCGATATTGGGCAAGGGTCAACACAAAGTCTACTATCGCCGTTCTTTTTTTTATGAATTACGGGAGAAGCAAAACATGATTCAGATTCTTGAACTATACCTGCGTCTAGCAATTCAAACACTTTGGATCTAACTACTAACTGTGCGACAAGCTGTAAGGTTGACGGTATATAGGCTGTTCACTTGTTAACTTTATTTTTATGTTTAATAAATCTGTACATCCTAAGTCTTGTGTTTTACTCGCAAAATAGTCAGGGAAATTGATTAGTAAAGCAATCAAATATTCATAATCGTGTTTTATTCAATAGATCTGAACTGATTTCCTCTATGTTTGATGCCCCGATTGTGCTAATATTGGCTTGGCTAGTGTGCAATAGATTATTTTGGCTACAAAGGTATAGTGCAATAAAATAATGTGGGCTAACCTGAACCTCCGAAGGCGGTGTAGTAGTGCAGCTGGTGGCTCTGCTCAGCACTTCGCCCTGCTTTTTAACAAGGCAGACATTTTTTTGTTTCCTTGTCGGCTGACGACATCTTTACTTGACGGGCTTGTTCCAATCCAAATTGACGGTGGCTGGTAGTCATCGATCACACATAGGAAGCCTTCGTATAATTCTTCGGGTCGCTCGCATTGATATGCTCTCGCATTCGCTTGTGCTGGTGGTGGTAGACCGCGAATGATGCACGAGACAACTGCGCTGTCTGACAACTTACACCGAAAACACATGGCGACTTTGTCCTGATAATATTTGGTCATCGAATCCATATTTGCGATGTCTGGGAAATGCACGTATCAATATTTGCTTCCAGTCTTCCCAAGAGTAATCGTATTCATCCAGCCGGTTGTACCATCTTCTTGCTTGACCTCTTTAATCTATCTTGCAGATGAAACGACTTCGTGTTTTCGCACCATCCATATGAATTTCGTCAAGTTGATCAATTTTTTTTTGAGCCATGCTGTCGCCGTAGTACACTCTTCGTTATCCGGGTCGAACTCGGGGATTAGCAAGGCGGCACGGGGTTCTTTTCTTGTAGTGACGAAGGGTATTTCGTAATTTAAAGAACTCATGGCCTTTTGTACCTCTGATTTCAAAAGCTTGCGTAGGATTTTTCGAGCTGAAGGCGAGGCTGGTGGCGAAACTTTGTCTTCGTTTTCACTAGTTGTCTCGGATGACTCTTCACGCGGAGATTTGCCCCATTCGTGCGGACGGACCAGGCGGCCTACACTCGACGCATTGACGTAACTACGTTTTAGGGTTTTTTTTATATTTATCCCACTTCTGATATGTAACGGGATATAATAAAAGTAGACGTTGCATAATCACACTGATTTAATTTCGTTTTACAATCGGGCAGAGCTCCGTCTTAGAAACAGTAAAACAGAGAAGTGATCTAAATATGAGATGGCGCGGCATTTTATAGTTTCTCCGGTAGTAAGGCGCTAGCTTGGCTTGGCTCTGATTGGCTGGCTTGGGCTGGCTGCCACATGGCTGCACGTGCTTGGCTCTGATTGGCTGGCTTCGGCTGGCATGCGATTGGCTGAGGCGGTGTGGCGCGTAACACACCCTAATATAGGCTCGAGATTTTTCAACTGAACTTTGAGATAAATCAATGCCAGCGTGATATTTTTCTATGATGAAAGATCGTTAATCTTCAAATTCGGTGTGTCCCGCTTTTACTTCGTCAAAATGGAATTTTGGTTTCTTTTTTCTTAATGAATGTTTTTTATTTTCAGTGATTCCGCACACTTCAATTGCTTCCGATTCCAATTTTTCAAACTATTTGTGGTCTCGTAATGTTTCAAGATGTGAACATAATGACTCATATACACGGTGTTTTAAAATAACTAATAAATCAATTCTTTATCAAAAACTCATTATTGAAATGTGTTTACACGTAATGTCATTCAACCCAAAATTTTCATGTAAAACATACCTAGACATGATGATGATACTATGATTTACATGAAAATTTTGAGTTGAATGACATTACGTGTAAACACATTTTAATAATGAGTTTTCGATAAAGAATTGATTATTTATTGGTTATTTTGAAACACCGTGTATAGTAACAACTTTGATAAATCAACGTGACTTGCTTGAAGCTGTACACTAACGTTTTAAAATAAAACGAGAACAGAGCTCCAAAAATACAACATTATCGTCATCACACAGGAATTTTATTTTAAAGCACATATTTTTTTAGCACAATATTACCAAATATTATGAGTATTACTAGGTGTCTCAGCTCAGCGCAGCGACCGCCGCCGCCCCCTTGATCCTTGCGCCCTAGCCTTATTAGCCTGTGGGTAAATCAGGCCCTGATTGTAAGTACTGGTAGGACCACCATCTTGTGAAGATAGTGGTGGGTTGGGTCGTTCCCATGTCAACGGAGCCCGCACGCGCCGTAGTTTTCAAAATCAAAATAGACTTTTCGACATGATCGAAAAACTCTATTGAAACCCTCTTAGCCCTGCTCCAAAGGACATCCCCATTTTCCATACAAACCTGGGCCTGATGTTTGTTATATCGTTACCGCTGTGCATGGACTGGTCGATCAACATAATATCGAAATCGATCGACGAAATCATGTCCTTTTCACTGCTTAAGAATATCTGCCAATTTATTGATTTTTGTCGAGTATGTCGATTTTGTTGTGCAGAAATAGTTACGACGGAGGTACCTTTTTTTTTTCTCGGGGGGAAATGCGTAACCGCACCGTACCCGCCGTGGGCTAGACGGCGGGCGTGTGTGGGGCTCTCCTGGCAGAATACCAGGCCTACCCACTAAAACCCCCCGGTGTTCTCCCTGCCCTTATGGGCACGCTAGGTAAGGTCCACAGTGCGACTCCACTACCCACGCGCCTGGGCAAGCCCGACCAATTGGTCGGGCTATCGCCAAGGGGGGATTGCCCGAGAACGACGGAGGTACCCAAGCAGGCGACCCCGGTACAGTCTCCCTCCAGTGAATGCGCGCTCTTTACTGATGTGATGACAGAGATACCCTGATCCTGATAAATATTTGGCTTATCAAGAAACTGTAGTACGAATAAATCACATCACGAAAAGCGTAAAGTGACAAAAGCAGTTTTATTGAAACGCTATCAAGACACGATTACAACGTTAAAATTAGAATTACATAGGATTCTGCAGTTTGGCAGTTGCGTTGCAATCGCGGAATCTCGTCGTTCTGTTTTGAGTTCCAGTGTGTCTTGAACATATTGCTAAAATTTAATACAACTTATTAGTCTCGTCAGTCTGTTTTGAGTTCGAGTATGTCTTAAACATATAAAATTTAATACAACTTATTAATCTCGTCCCTCTGTTTTGGGCTCGAGTGTGTCTTAAGCATATTGCTAAAAGTTTATACAACTTATATTTATATTACAGGCCTCGTTGCGAGCGAAAATAGTGCCCGGATCCAAGTTATATCAACTCGTTTCAGTGCTACGAAACATATCGCCAAAGCTTCTATACGTTATAAACAATAAAGATTGATTTGGAAAAAATGATAGTTATTACTTATATATCAACCCATAATCCATATAGAACCCATGTATCTATGTCTTAACCTTGAAAGTATGTATTTATGTTAATTACCTTAGTTACTGGTTTTTGTGTAAGAGCGTTAACGTAAAAAGTCGGAGGCTGTCATTAAAAACTAAGTGTTTCAAATGAAAAACCTAATTTAAATTTTGTATGTATCCCGGACCAAGTAATGTAGGTAATGAGAAATAACAAAATTGGTGGTCCAAAATGTATATACTTTGAGATACTTACAGTATGTAAAAAAATTATTGAAGGTGTTAGATGCGGATGCATCAAAATAAAAAGACCTTATCATCAAACTTCCAATACTATAAACGAAAAAAATGGTATTATAATCACCAACTTTATTCAATCATCAATTATTTTTATAACCAAATTATTTGGTGTATGTTCGTAGACGTCTGGAGGTTTTTCTTGCTGCTTTTTATATTTTGAGAAGCAACGCATAACCTTCTTCTTTACTTCGGCGTTTTTAGGGTTGTCTAAGAATTCCACCATCTGCCTGGCATCGTCTTTAACTACCCTCTGGGTCATAATCCTGTTCATTTCATCATAAAAGTAATTGGTCGTGAGAGGCTTGGTCTTCAAAAACTCAAATATCTTATTTCTCTTTACCTCCAATTGTTCATTTAGTATTTTCTTGGTCTTTTTATCTTCTCTGGTACTGGCATCTCTTCTAGTTAAATACTTTGGGTCTTCCAGAATCCAAAAGATATAATCTTTGGCATTGGCAAGTACTGATTCCGAACGTGATTTATGTAATGATAGTTCTGCGTTTGTATTGGGGGCATACGCTGTTAGTAACTGGAACAAAAAAAAAACAGTTGGTTACAACGATACAGGCGCCTTTTATTTTGTACGTCTGCAAAATGATTCAATTTGATTCCATTTGTTTTATTTATGGTAAGTACAGATTATGAGGATGTTTGTAAAATTATATTAATGTCCAAAACATTACATTTAAATCATCTCAGCCTCTTACTATTTGGAGGATTTGTTGTTACTTAAATTATAGGTACCTTGACAATCTTATAAATACAAATTCATCAGAATGAAGGACTGCTTTCTTATACCTTTTCCACAGAAGTTTTAATACAACGAAATCGAACCTTATCTTTCACAATTGAAAATTAAAATGGAAAAATATTTTTTTATTCAATAAACAGGGAAGCTCTTATATATCCTCGTTACCATACAGCCACGAGAAACAATAATAACAAACAAAAGGGTGAGATAACACCGAAAATGAAAGCGAAGGTAGGCGGACAGGTAGATAGTAGGAATCTTCTTACATGTCGATTATAAAAACTATCATGTATAATAAAATAATTCAAAACGACTTACAAAGAACACAATCATTTTCATACAGTTTCGCAGCACATGATTTTTATTTTGACCGCTGGTCATGGTTCAAATCAGTTATTAAACTATCTACCTAATTTTCAAATACATTTCATATCTTTAGGTTTAATGCTTATTATTATGCTAATTAAATCTAGGGATAAGAAATTCGGATTGTTAAATTCTCTAGTACTATTTAGTAATTCGGTTGATTGTTATTATAGACTTTTTAAAGATAGGATGATTAGGTATCTTTGGTTTATTGTCACATACCAATCTGATTTTTTTTAAAATAATGGCTTGAGACTGCTGCTCCCCAGGGGGTTATTCCATGGCCCCTAACCTATAATCGCTCTAAATAATAATTAAGATCGCACTGAGAGCGAGATGGCGCTATACGCAACAAGAACGGTGTCTCGTTATATTTTGCTATGATCATGATATGGCCCCTGGACTGGGCCATTGTGAAGGGATAAGTGAGTTTTATTGTGGCTACGAGGATGAAAAAAATGAAATATACTGGGTGAATTTTTCAAGTCATTTTTCAAGCCAAGATTGGACTCGACTCACGCATTATCTCACAATTTTAGTGACATAAATCTCTACGTCTTAAAGAGTGGCACGGCGGCGGCACGTATTTAGTGTGACTGACGTGATAGAAATTTCTTGACGGTCGTCGACTGACGTGATAAAAATTTCTTGACGCTCGTCAAGGAACACGTGTGACTGAGTTTTATCACAAATTTCTTGGCGTGCCAGTGCTCCAACTGCTGTGGTTGTAGCAAGGGCTTTCATACTTTAAAAGATGTAACATCAGTCGGAGAGCAAGAAATTTGTGATAAAACTCAGTCACACGTGTCCCTTGACGAGTGTCAAGAAATTTTTATCACGTCAGTCACACTAAATGACTAAATACGTGCCGCCGTGCCACTCTTTAAGACGTAGAGATTTATGTCACTGAAATTGTGAGATAATGCGTGAGTCGAGTCCAGTCTTGGCAGTAAGAAACTAACCCTAAATCATCTCACCCAAATAAAACTAAAACTGTAACTTATGTCATAAAGTTGGGAATTAGCACTGTGTCACTGCTGGGTTTGAAGATTTGCAGTTCTTGAAAGAACCATAATTCTGATGCAGTCCGTTTTAAAACCGCGTTCGTATTTATTGTAGGTATATTCAGAGATTAAATCTCCGGGTATATTCATAAATAAGTATGGCGGCAATACAATAAAATTTTGATTGCAGCGAAACATTTCTTCTGTTAACTGACTTGATTCGAATGTATTTTACGACCGCGTCCGATCAAAAAATCTTCAGTACAACAAATATCTCAACCGGCGGCCAAAATTGGAATTATTTTAAAATTTAATAATTTTATCACGGGTCATTACATCATTACCCTGTAAGCTGCAGGAATTCTATTTAGCAAAGTACTAAATTCGACATCAGCGACACCATTATCGGGTCAGATAATTTTGTGACTGTGTAAAATGTTTATATGGCTTTTCACAACATTATTATTGACAACTTGTGCAGTACAGGTGACCGAACGTAATTAATTGTACTTTTTAAATGATGTTATTTACCATGCCCTGTTTATTTGAGTCCAATTTAGTAGTTGAAATTTTATCCCCTTCCTGTTGACAAATTGATGTGATATTTGGTACACAGTTTTAGTTCTGATGACAATACAATTTCATAATATAATCAGCATCATTGTAAATCCAAGATGCCGCAGCCACAAAATGGCGGATTACATAATATATTCACAACCCCTCAATATGAGTATCAAATGAAACGGCTTAACTTGTAGAATACTGCACACTATGACAAAAATAAAAAAACTTTAAAATAAAATAAGTAAAAATATGTTTTTATGTAAGGCGGTTTTGATGAAAATAAAGATAATAATTATGTATATAATGTACGCTTAAAGCTAAAAAATAATTCAGAAGGTCCTAGGTACCAGTCACCACACCACTCTCCCATTAATATAGGGTTCTAGGGCATTGATCAGACGAAAAAAAAGGAATTGTGGGGCGCTTGCAATTTCTATCAACAGTCATCTACTCTTATCGTTATAAAAATGCTATTTACTTTGTTCACAGTTTAACAATCATACAGTTTAGAAACGCGTTTGATGTCGGACGATGCCGCCGGCAGCGTGGGAACTTACGCTGTCACTCGCAAATGTATAAGGGTTGTCAAAAAAGAAAAATAATTTAAATGCGATTATAATGTAATTTATTTACAAGAAGTACCCATATTCCTAACTACATTTACATATGTTAGGTATGTTAGGTAGCTATGTCAGGTAAGTTATCGGTGCTCGTAGGTGAATTAAAGTACAGACACCGAATACCTACCTAAGTTCGCCATATTTTAAAGGTATAAAAATGTCTACAAAGTAAAAAAAATTGCATTAAACTTTTTTGTCGTCTCTTACGACATCCACGGGAAGATACCTAGGTAGCGGCGATACATGTATTATAGAGTTTATTCATAGTTCAGAATTAACTATAACCTATATTTTAAATTACACTAAACTATTTTAGTCGTTTTTTTCGACATCCACGGGAAGAGAGGTAGTGGCGACACATTTATTCTAGAGTTTATTCAAATATAGTAGAGAATTAACTAGGAAGTATTTATTATTATTGCACTAAACTCTCATAGTGCATAGATGCAGAATGTAACTTTTTAAATCTTGAAGTTATGCTTTAACCTTTTGACTAGTATAATATCACTATACGAAGGATATAAATGGTGTATACAAAAAATAAAAACTGACTTCGAAAACACGGAAAAGTTGAAAATAATATAAGAATAGGTACAGACAACATCACACTTCTATATTGAAGTCGGTGCCAAACGATGATCTCATAGAAAGTCTTAAAATTTGTCACCGACTTCAATATAAAAGTGTGATGTTGTCTGTACCTATTGTTATATTATTTTTAACTTCTCAGTGTTTTTGATGTCGGTGTTTATTTTTTGTAAAATATTTTTTATTTTTCACTTTTTAGTGAATGAAATCTTTTTAGTGACAGAAACCCTAAATTAGCGTTTCCCTCGATTTTCATAGGATCCCATCATCAGATCCTTTGGTGACCATGGGACCACCCTTGGAGTATACTCTATCGAATACAGAAAGAATTTTGAAAATCGGTCCACAATTGGCGGCATAATCGCGTAATATACACACAAAAAAAAAAAAAAAAACATACGCATCGAATTGAGAACCTCCTCCTTTTCTGAAGTCGGTTAAACATAAATAATAGTACTAGACGATAGCAATTTGATTAAGTAATAATAAGAAATTATAGAAATAAATATACCTCGCGTCGCGGGGAAATCTATGGAATCTTAGTTCCTTATTGTATTTTGCGGTCGAGAAACATCCGTATACAGAACAAGTGTGCATCATTATAAATATTGTAATAAACAATTCACGTAAAAAACCAATGCAAATTTCGCCCGCGTATCACACAGTCACACACAGTCGTTTCCTTTAACCCTCAGCGTTCGAGTAAACAAACTCGGCGCGTTTGTAGGCGACGGACCGCGCCGCCCACTGCCCTGTGAGTTCCCCGCCGTTGCTCTGCGCAAACACGTTCGTTTCGTAACTGTATGATTGTTAAACTGTGCTGCGGTTACGCTAAGCCCCACGTTTTTATTTTTGTCTGATTAATGCCCTCGATTATAGGAGCTACTGCTGATCTGAAGGTTTGGAGTTCGACTCCCTGTGGAGGCTGAAGATTTTCTGCTTGGTTTGGTTGATAGTAGGGCGTTTGAGTCCACCTGGCTAGCTACCACCGTCTTATCTAAGCTTGTCGCCATAGTAACAATACTTAATAACATTAGTGTGTTCTGACAATTAGAGGCAGGATAGTCAGCTCCTCAGCTGTTGAGGAGGCCATGAAGCTTGCTTCCACCTTCGGCCCTGTTGTTACATACCATCAGATGAGATGAAGGCTAAGAGCTTTGCTGTTGTATATAAAAAAATCTTATGAGTTATTCCTATGTTCCTGCATACATATTACTTAAAGATTTTTTTTATATTTAGCACATGACCACATCCAGATAGCTGGCATGGGGCTATTTAAATCTCGTGGGCAGGAACTTGGAAGTGGCACAGTACCAGAAATAACTGGGCACCCCATATACTCTCCACAATTTACCAATCTTCAGAACCAAAGCTTCCTGGACGAGCTAGGATGGCTGGAGAGATGTGGTTGGTGGAAAATATTCTTATGGCGAAGAAGAAAAAGTAGAGATGTGTCGATCTTTACAGAAACGACTCAGTGATTCGTTTCTTCCAAGTGATTCACTGATTCAAATCTCTAACAGCGCTGCAAATGAATCATTCGCTCAATTGCATCTCTGTTTCAATCCGCACGCGGCGCTCGCACGATTGAGATAGGTAAATAGTTCAGAGTCGGAGCGCTTCGGATCGCGTCGCTCAATTGCATCTCGGTTTTATTCGACACGTGGCGCTCACACGATTGACATAGGTAAATAGTTCCGAGTCGGAGCGCTTCGCGTTGCGTCGGCGATCGCCAACCGCCATCTCTCTCACTAATTCATTACTAGTGGGTGAGTGAGAGAGTCGGCAACACTAGCCCAAATAAAATCGATTTTGAAATACGCCAGTTAGATCTTTAACAACTAACTGACAGTCCTGTAATAAGTATGAAGGAAAATCCATTTCTATAAAAACTTAAATGAAAATAAAAATTGAGTGAATCGATTCGTGTGGATAGCACTACGGTGCCCTCTGCACTACGACTGTCATCAATCATCATTCAATAAAAACGATTCATGAAGGTATTTATTTCATTTATTTGCGATACTAAATCGGTTCCGAGTCACTGATGCAAATGATGCAAAGAAGCACTTTACTGATTCGAATCTTTGTACTGATCCGGATACAAATCATCCAATCTCAGCAAAGATACGTTTTTTCCATCTCTAAAAAAAGAGATCATGTGGACAGCATAGGCAAGCTCAGCTACTAGCATGAGAGTAGACAATGTGAGCAGCTGCTTATTGTCAGGACAGCAATTTGCAACATGAAAACCAGACATAAGTAGACAACAACTTAGCTTACACCAATCTCTAAAATATTAACTATGCTTTAAGATAATATTTGGTTTGCAGGTGATAGCATCACGGTTTGAAGTACCACCACACTTCAGGTTTATCAATTACCCACCAATCGCATATCCATTGCCCAAGAGGACACTCAGCTGGGCCAGCTCAGCAAGACGGAGTAAGCCAAAGCGATTATGAGTAATTAACACAAGCAAAAGAAAAATAAATAAAGAGAATTTCACCATTTTGTAAATTACATTTTTTGCTAGGTATCCTATTTTTACTAATCATTAATGTTTACTTAATTTAGAGACCACTTTTGTGGTCTTGTTACTTGACAACAGCTAAGGGGCCGTCCATATATTACGTCATCGATTTTTGCTGATTTTCGACCCCCCCCCCCTACAATTTTTCTTATCGTCATTTCCTAATGACCCCCTCGTAAAACTGACGTCATTACCAGTTTGACAAAATTAATACATTTGCGGATTTGAGAAAAATAGGGTAACATTAAAAAATTTTGTTATAGAATCATCTTTTATTATTTATTTTGTACTTAAGCAATGTTCATTAATATAATTCTTCCCTATTCCCTATTCAGTTTTTTCCCTATTCATTAGTTTTCTTTGGATAACTCCCACGGAGTTTTCACCCATTCTTGCATACAAGTTCTCGAATATAATGTAGACAAACCTTATGTAATAAATAAATGAATAATGAGCTTAATAATTAATACCATTAGGTACTTGCAAAATATTTTGTACATTTTGGAGTAACTGGTATCATAAGAATGACGTCAATTTCGAAACTATTATTTTTTTTTCTTTTATTTTTTTTCCTAACATTATTAAGATTTTAGTATAGTGCATTATTATAAACGGTTATTTTTCTATCACCCTGGAAAATTTAAGGGACGCTTCACGACATGGTATTAGAATGATTTAAATATGAATAAAAGAATAACTCACTTACTTAATTTTATATTAATTTTCCAAAAAATCCAAAAAATGCTGCACTAGTTGAGAGCAGCATTCTTAGATTTTTTTTTTCATTTTTTATTAAATTTTTGTTATTTTTTATATAATAATGGATATATGCTGAAGCGTCCCTAAAATTTTCCAGGGAGATAAAAAAATAACCGTGTAAGTATATGTATGTATGTCGATATAACGGTCTTGTACCCACTGGACCTTCATAATTGGACCTTACCTACACGATAGGACCTATTCGACCTCCTATCAAAAATCTGGTGCCCATTGGACCTTCAAAATTAACGATACGTCTTATTCGACCTCCTATCAAAAACATGGTACCCACTGGACCTTCAAAATTACAGATTACCTACACCATTGGATCCATCAGACCTTTTATCAAAAAGACGTGTCCCATTGAACTATTTAGCTCTTTTCTTTTGGAATGTTACATATAGTCATGCAGAAAAGTAAAATTGTTAAAGAAATAAATACAAAAGATATAAATCAAAATATTTAATCAACATATTTTTAAAATTCAACATATTAATCATCAGCAACAAATCAAAAAGAAATAAAATATAAATAACCTACTATAATCACATAACCACAGATCCTTTTTTACCTTACTTTTAACGACAATAGAGAATATTTTTTATAACTATAAGTTAGCCTAAATTGCCAAACAAAAATTATAAAAATATTTTAAATAAATCACATATTATCACATAAATTTAATCGATCTGTGATTTATAACCTATATTAAAATATTACATTATTTACTTTTTGGTAAAAAAAAAGACTTCAGTTTAGTTAGTATACTATTCTATCGATTTTAATCTACCTTCGGCAGAGCTTTGACGAGTGGTCTTAAGATAGAAAAAAATTGATTTATATAAAAACAGATTAAGCATGCATACAATTAAAAATTGATAAAAAAAATGACGATTGGATCATGGGGGAATAATCAACATAATTACATGTCATTAATTATGTTAATTAATATTCAGTTCTGAGTTGATCTCCCATTTTATAAAACTATAATATGGGTGTTTTTTTTTTAATTTAGTTTTAACTATTTTATTTAATCAAATGTACATTGACTATCAACAGTATACTTGTGATTGTATAAACATTTTTGTCTTTGATTTAATATTATGTTAAATTGCGATGTCGACAGAACCAATATAGGAGGAATGTAACTTCTAATCCTACCTACATATTACTTAAAATCAATAGTTGACAATAACTCAGTTTTTTGTTACTCCTTTAAAGTAGCCTTTTTTCAACCCTTCAGGTAGTTTTTTGGAAAGTAAACAATAGACAAGAACGAGAAAGAATTATTGCCACTGAACGTTGCGCTACAATACAAGAGGCGAGAGCAGGACGAATGTCGTGAGAGTGAATATCAATACAACTCTAATTGTAAGAAAAAAAAGGACGTCCGGTTTTCTCCATATTTTTTTCTGCTCGGAATAAGTGGCTGTGCCGATTGAGATATAAGTAGGTACATACATAGGCTAGAACAGCTCAATGGTATTTACTTACTTTTCAATGGTATTGGCTCTATTACAGCTCCTATTAATTTCATTTTAGTCTTCAATTTTCTATATGACTGTACTTTTTTGAATAAAAATGTCAATAAGGTCCAATGGTTCCCATAAAAAAGGTCCTATGGGCACATTCAATATAATATTTTAGGAAGGTCGAATGGGGCATACAAATAAGGTCCAATGGGTACAGTTGCAATAGGGTCTAATCTTGAAGGTCCAGTAGGTATCAGTCGAATTCAAAAAAGAGGTCCAATTGCCGCATTGAATATAATATTTTAGGAAGGTCGAGTGGGCCCTGTAAATGAGGTCCAATAAGCACTTTTTGCTTTTGGGTCGAATCTTGAAGGTCCAGTGGGTACAAGACCCATATAACTATATATCTATACTAACATCAGGGGGGTTTCACTCCGTAGTTTAGGTACGTTTGGCCGGCGGACTGACTGGGCGGTATGTGGCAAAAACTTGCCGCTCAGCTCGCATGCTGGCCGCGTAATAATTGAGGTCATTTTTGTAACGATAACTGCAAATCGGTGAGTGGGAACCCTGCGCTCTTATCGCCAAATCGGTATCGGGTCAGCGACGCGTTACGGAATAGGAACACTCCTGTCATGCAATAAATTTCAATTTCCCGTGCAGTCAGATGAAGGTCGTAAGAGTAGGTAAATTTTCATACCTAAACTTGGCTTTTCTTCGGGAGTGATCCTTCTGTACTTTAATACTATTATTTATTCTGTGCTAATATTATAAAGCTGAAGAGTTTGTTTGTTTGAACGTGCTAATCTCAGTAACTACTGGTTCGAATTGAAAAATTATTTTTGTGTTGGATAGTCCATTTATCGAGGAAGGCTTTAGGCTATATAATATCACGCCGCGACCAATAAGAGTGAAGAATTGACGCAGACGAAGTCACGGGCAACAGCTAGTATATTATACATATATGAAACCATAGACGAAGAATAATATAGACTGCCAATGTCATACAACTATAAGAAAGGTCCTATTCCCGCCTTATATCTAGATGGCGCTGACCTATAAGGTTGCTAACTTAAATTTTGTTGATAACTTATACTGAATCATGCCTGAAAATTAATAAAAAGTTGTTTTAATAATAGTAAATTACAAATAATTCTACAATATTCCGCCAGAACAATTTTAATCTTTATCAAAAAGTTTAATCCTATTACACGGTTTCTACGGTTTCGCGCTAGATGGCGAATACAACTAAGCACGGTGCGGTCAGTGCGGTGCTTAGATTGTTATAATACTTTTTTACTAGATGGCGCTTAATTTAATGGATAATGTTACATTCAATAATTTTTTTTTTTTAAATTCTTTCTGTGTATATTATAGGAATTGTAAATGATATCTCATGTACACAAATATTAAAAGAAGTAACAAAAAGTGTATTTTAAGCTGTAAAAAAAAGAAAAAATACACGCGGAGAAATTAACTTCGTTATACCCGATGCTCCGATACATTTTAATCTTAGAATAATAACGCATAAAAACCCAATCGGCGCGCACAATTTGAAGCAACTAAAACTAAGCCATAAATGGCTCACTACGCCGGACAGCTCCGCAGTGTTCAAGGTCAATGTGCTTCGAATGTATCTCTCGTAAAATAATTAATAATGATGACTTGTGCAGTTGAATGGTATCACGACACCTGAAAAGATTATAAAGTGTAATAACATTGTTATCACAGCAAAGATTTAAAAATTGTTTAGTATTTTATCCATATAAGATAAATTATACGAAACTTTTCATTTCAATCGTTGTATTGCCAGTTTGGAAACATAAATGTCCCAATTTAACCGACTAAACAGGTTATGATTAATATGAAAAATATTTAGGTATCTACTTATCTAGGCGACACTTATCCTGTTTATAATATAGGTTTAATTTGAAGTTAAAAAAAACAACGCATCGAAGAGCGAGACGCGATGCGTATGATTATTTTCTATAAAATCGATTGGGATTTCTAATACAAGCCATATTGATCCTAAAAAAGAAAAAAGGTTAGGGTGTAGCAAAGGGAGTGCAGCACTTAGAAAAATTTCACCGTATTTTGTAAGAAGCCCAGGACTTATTTTCGACTGTTTTTAGAAGAAACTAGCTTCTGCCCGCGACTTCGTCTGCGTGGACTTCAATTTTGAACCATTTTCTATTTTCCCTGGGGAACTACTTAAGGAATCGGGATAAAAGGTAGCCTATGTTTTGTTCCATGTCAAAGGCTACATGCATGCCAAATTTCATCCAAATTCGTTCAGCCGTTTTTGCGTGATTGAGTAACAAACATCCAAATATCCAAACATCCACAATTTCACATTTATAATATTAGTAGGATTTTCTATTTTCCCTCGGGAACTACTTAAGGAATCGGGATAAATGGTAGCCTATGTTCTTTTCCATGTCAAAGGCTACATGCATGCCAAATTTCATGCAAATCCATTCAGCCGTTTTTGCGTGATTGAGTAACAAACATCCAAACATCTAAACATCCAAAAATCCAAACGTCCACACGTCCAAAAAAACATTTTTTTTGGGGTGGATACCATACCATACCATAGTATAGTGGGAGTAACATTTTTTTCTCGACTAACCCATCGTGTGGGGTATTGCTGAATAGGTCTTTAAAAAACAATGTACGGTTCAGAATACCATTTTTCGATTTAGGGATTCGTTTCTGAAATATTTAGTTTTAAAGTGCAAATTTTTCTTAGAGGTAAGTGTCCCCCCCCCTCTAACTGCTAAACGGTTATACACGGTTATTTTTTTATCACCCTGGAAAATTTTAGGGACGCTTCAGGACATATCCATTATTATATAAAAAATAAAAAAAATGAAATAAAAATTTAAAAAAATTAGATAAATCTCTAAAATGCTGCTCTTAACTAGTGCAGCATTCTTTGAATTTTTTTTGGGAAATTAATATAAAATTAAGTATGGGAGTTATTTTTTTATTCAAAGGTAATTTAAATCATTCTAATACCATGTCGTGAAGCGTCCCTTAAATTTTCCAGGGTGATAAAAAAATAATTGTTTATATGGACACGTGAAAAAAATTACAACAGTAGTATAAATGTATACAAGGTTATTTTTTAGTTATGACAAAAATGTGTGCTTGTTCAGACAAGCAAACTGAACAACTTTCACTATGGGACCAACTTCGAAATCGCAAAAAAAATCTGCTGTTTCATACATTTAGGTTCAGTGAATGTTGAACATTTGTATGAAACAGCTGATTTTTTTTTGCGAATTTTACGTTGGTCCCATAGTGAAAGTGTTTCAGTTTGCTTGTCTGAACAAGCACACCAAATTTTTGTCATAACTAAAAAATCAACTTGTATAACGAAGTTTAAAGGAAAACTATCAGAGTTGAGTATTAAGTACAAACTAAAAAGTTATAGACGAAAAATTAGTACTGAATATAAATTTACGAACCAGGTGAAGTTAAGTAAATATAAAATCATTGGAGCTTTAATCATAATAATAATTACTAATTTAATAGCAACGTGTCGTGAGGTGTGATGTGAGTGTGAACTCAAAGTTGGCATTTGCAACTACGGAACCCTACACTGCGCGTGGCCCGATACGGTTTTTTTAGGAGCTCAAAAATAAAGAAGAGTTTTTGTGTTTTGCAACGCGAACTTGCTTTATTTTACAACTGTTCTGCACAAAGCTTTACTTACTATTTGCAAACTTTAACTTCTACATAAAAATGAAAGCCACTAATCACAGAACAATCATCAGGCGAAAATTACTCCACTTTGCTTCTCGAATGTTATCAATTACCTTGTTCTCGAATGAGAGGGAATGTCTGGCAGAAAGTGTCAAAAATGTATATAGCGCCATCTATCGTGCTCTTGTATAACTACATAAATCTATGTAATCACTGCTGTGCACCCTAGGAGCGTGTGTGCTTTGTTGCTTTTAGAAATATCGACAAATTTTGGATTTGATACAGCTCGCTCCATCTATTGCTCGTGGTTATAACTAATTTTAGAAATGTTAGACATTGACAATCCTTTCTTTATATCATCCTTGATGAAACATATATTTATTTACATGTTGATAGGTATACATTTATCTTATACCTATTTATCTTATATAGTAGTATAGATAATGTTGTTCACTTCTTTGGAATTGGTAAATCTACCTCTGAATTCTCTGCATGGCCTAAAGGTTGACTGGCAGATAATGTCCCAGGCATTAAGTCTGCCTTTGTACACAAACATACATGATGAATAAATAAATAAATAAATTGTGTACCATAAGTTTGAAAAGAATATAAAAATAAAATAAAAATGAATGAAGTTCAATACCTTTATTCAGCCCCATTCAGTGATGTTTGAACTTTTGAAGTCTTCTAATTTAATCTTTTTTATGCTTGGAGGGAGATTTTCTCCATAGCTATCCAGGTTACTATTGTAGGTCCATGGCAGTATGTAAGTGGCCCCATTGCTGTCACACCATACTGTGTTCTGCGTTTCAATAGCCTCATTTTGTGTTTTTGCCTTTTCATCTTGTAATTTATTATATAGCTCTTCAAAATTGGGGTGTTGGGAAGTTTGATTTTTATAATTTTTCAATGCAACTGCAAAACAGATATTTTTCATGTAAATAAAATCGTTTTTTTTCTATAATTGCAACTTTTGCATAACAAACATATCTGATGCTATTCATACATTTCCACTGTCTCAAGACATGATATTATAATGTGGCTTTGCAATATTTGAAAGTTGACAGCTTCAAAGGGATATTATTATTATTTATGCAATATCTTGTCAGATTCAACAGATCCCTTTGTTAAAAAAGAATTGAATAAAACTTTATACACAGTATATGGGTTGTAATAGGCATAAAATTTTACAAGTTTGCCTGGAATGGACCACATAAATATATTGAGATGACAGTAGTAAAATAATAAATCTGATGTTGATCTCCACTCTAAGAGACCCAGCTTTAATCATCCTGTGACCACAAAATGCTAAAAAGCATTTGAAACATTGGGCTAATAAAAAAAATGATTGATATGAAATATGTAAATCCAAAAACGTGAGTTTTTGGATTTACTGACAACATAAGAGCAGGAGCACTGTGAAGGAACACTGTTAAGGTGCTTGTGTTGGCATTGTGGAGCCTTAGGTCAGTAACACACGTGACTCTAATCAAAAATATCTTTAGCTATTCAGCTATTGTAACTATAACTAGACATCAGATGTGCTTATAGGTATGTTGTATGATTCTTTGCCTCCCATATGGTATATAAAAATACTTCCAATAACAAATCATAGTGATATACACTACCATATTCTCTAAGAGCCTCAATTTCTTCTCTAGTGTAATGTGAGAATCTGCAGATAGCTCCAAATAAGCATTCCCCTTTAGCATATCGAAGACATGGCTTTTTTGTTGCCTCTTCCTGTAAAATAGCTTCAGGATCTGAAATTAGAATATTGTCAAAATTATATCAATAAGTCTGTGTAATGTATGTATGTTTGTACTAAACTCATTGACTAAAATAATTGCCCCATTGACTAACACCATCAATAGAGCATACTGAAGGCTGTGTAAATAAGTTTAATTAAAATGAGAAAAAGGATAGCTAATACAGGAATTATTTACCTACCTTTAAACTGTCTATAATGTTCCTGTACGAGTTTCTGATGTGCAAGACCATTGTTGTGTGTTTTTATTATCGAAGGTGTATCCACCATGGTTTTATTGCAATAATCGCAGTAGTATCTTTTACCCATATTGACAACAGCATAAAACTATATATTGCTTTTAATCTAGCTGATTTCCTTTTGATTTGTGTTTCACTTTCAAATATTATTTTCTGACCATTGAGTCATTGACGTTTAGGTTACGTTCCTAAATCCTTTAGACGGATTTAGACCAAATAAATTGTAACTATTGTAAAAAAACAATTCTTTCAATAGAGCATTTATTTAATAATGATAACGATATAATTAATACTTATTTTATTGAAAGGAATTTTAGATATTTAGTTATATAGGGTTGCGTTCCGAAACAAAATTTCCTTTGTCGGGTAAAGTTACTCGATTGAAAATCGGTTTTGGAACGGGGTAAAAAGTGATTTCTCGAAGAATTCTGACCTAGCGTCGCGGAACGCGTTATCTGGGAATTTTTTACCCTCTCTCCCATATTATGTTTCATCGCTATCTCTCGGTAGAAAGTATATTGTTCTATGATCACTCGCTGCCGGTATCATCCTCAGAACAATCACCCATATTATGTTTCATCGCTATCTCTCGGTAGAGAGTATATTGTTCTATGATCACTCGCTGTCGGTATCATCCTCAGAACAATCACTACAGCATAGAAGGAAGATTAAAACAAGAATTAATTGTGTGCTATTTGTCTCTTTCTAACATACGGCACAAAACTGTGTAAATGTAAGAGATGAGTAATATTTGTCTTTTGGCATATCACAAGGTGGTCAGTATATGAATTGATTGAATTGTCATTTTGGTTAAAAATATTAAAATTGGTTAAAAATATATAACACGGCTAAATTCTATAGTACCTTCTATCGAAGATAGACCATCAGAGTTTGAACTATTTGAATTGTTCGTATAATAATTGTTTGTGCGTCCCGTGGCTAGTAATATTTTGATGATATTTTATTAATATTTAAGTGATTAGAAAGCAAGAATTCTTTAGGTATTTACAAATAGTGTGTGTTTGTGCACTCCGTAACACAATGTCTTGTGTAGTTTGGGGCTGCAAGTCTCATTCGTCGCGAAAGGAAAACAATCAAAATTTATTGACCTTAAATTGGCATGTTTTCTCATATTGTTACTTGAATGTGAGCTAATAAGTACACTTATATATGTCGCGAAGGTCGCGAATAGACAATAATAAAATAGCAACACTAGTGACGCACGCTTCAACCAATCATAGTTAAGATAAGGCTAATAGCGATTCTTTAGTCTATGGCAAAATAAGTTTGTAAATAGAATAAAGTTCCAACGACCAATTGCCACATATTAAAAAAGAAGAAGAAGAAGAATAAAGTTTTCGATGTAAAAGTGAAATATAAAGTTTGCTGTGGCTGAAGCTGAGTCCTGAAGTGCCGTCGATATAATTCTAAGTATCTTGCATATCTTGTAGTTAGAAGATCAGTAATGTGTGTGATTCATTGTTATAAGTGTAACTTGGTTTCCCACTAAGTTCACGGTTAGGCGAGGTTGCCGGGACGTGAGGTCCTGGCAACAAGCCGAGTCCGGGCCTCCAGAATAAATGGCCCGGGATCCAAGAAAGTGATCGGGTAGGCGATGTTCCGGGACGTAAGGTCCTGGCAACAAGCCGAGCCCGGGCCTCCAGAATAAATGGCCCGGGATCCAAGAAGGTGATCGGGTAGGTGAGGTTCCGGGACGTAAGGTCCTGGCAACAAGCCGAGCCCCGGGCCTCCAGAATAAATGGCCCGGGATCCGCCAAGAAAGACCTGGTATAATAAGTGTTCCAGGCCCAGTCGACTGGAGACGTCCAGAGAAGAAGCTCTGGGTCTATTAAGTTGGTAGAGCCGCGGTGATGGTTGTTGGTCACCGGGTCTGCAGTACCTCCAAGGTGTTTAGTAGTACATGATGGGAAATCAAGTGTGTTTGTGTTGTGCAGCGTAGGCTGCTAGCGTTGAATACCAACGATAAGAAGTTGAAACTACTTGATGATGTAAGGTATTTAGTTAATAGTTAAATTTAACCCACAGGAGGTGAACGGTACAATCCAGTGGAAATTAGATATACATGGGATGCTCATATCTCAGGTGCAGATGTATCTTAATGCGAAGCAGATATAAATGAGACAAAGATAGAAGATAACTCAGGTATGAGATTTGTATTGTAACTTAATTAAACCTGCCATACATAGAATACTTTCGTCCCGTCCGCCCGTCACGCCGGAAGATGGTAATGCATATACCTAGCTATCTAACTACTCTCTCATCCTTCTCTCTGTGTATGATGTGTCTCTGGGTATATGTGTTACTCACACCCCCCATTCGGACGTAGTCGGTGGCGGGCGGGGCGACATGGTGGAGGTGCTGGGATCACCTCATGAGATCTGTACCTGAGATATGAAGAGCATAATTATATGTGGCATTTAGATTTCTGAATTAGTAAAAATTGGTATTAACATAAAGCAAAAACTGAGCTATAATTTCCATAGAAGAAAATGGAGCTGAATATGTGAAGTTGTGAATAATAAAATGAATCATGTTCTGAGATAAATACCCTTTCCTTCCATAAAATTGTTTGTTCCAAAAAAGGAAAAAACATTGTTTGTTTGTTTGCTGGTTACGGCCTCTACATAGAAAAGTTGGAGATAAAGGATTATAAAACTTACATGTATACATCTCAACAGATGGCACACAATAAGTCACTCATAAAGAAAACTTATGAGAAATGAAATGCAAAATATTTAATAAAATTGGGATGTAATTACTCTTGGTTATGCCTAGCTGATTAGAAATTCTTATTTTGTTTCATTCATTACCTGTAACTATTAAAGAATTTATGTTTATTTCTTAAAACAATTGAAACTCAAAATTCCCGCTAATGGAAACATCAATTTGTGGTGTGTTGGCTGACAACAGTTTGTTTATGTGTGCGAAGCTTTGTTGTTTGAATAGGTATGTGTACATGTGGAGCGACGCTATATTAAAGTTCCGTCCATTCCATGAACTCTGGCGCCATCCTGCAATTTTATGCTAAAAGCTTTAAATAAAAAAGTAGAAAGAAACGACAAAAGGAGTTTTGTGATTTTGCAATGTGTATAACAATTTGTTAAGAAAATGCCAAGTAATTTATGTGGATAAGAAAATCTGAAGCTGTTTCATAGCTTGCATTCAAGCACGGGCACTTGCCTTAATTGTCTTAATTACTTAAGCCTACTTTTAAGACCTAACAAGGTATGGGTTTGGTGTGATTGTATCATACTTAATACAAACTTCATCACTTGCCAGAATTGCTGAAAACAAGTGAGAATGAGGATGAGGAGGCACACAAATACGCTATAGCATGCACGGCCATACCGATAGCAATATTATTGGTTGTACATTTTTTACTAAAAACAAAAACTAACTTACTAAATAATAAAGCCACATTGTTTGACAATGTTGCAACAAGGCATGATTCCTATTGACCCTAAACTGGCGTCACTTTGTATGTTTTGCATGTTCTTGTTCTCTTTTGTAAAAAGGGGAATTTGGCTAAAGTTATAAATAACACTGGTGAAGAGTAAATGTTGTACATTTATTAAAATATGACATACTTATTTGGTAAGATGTGTTTATTTAACATGAGTGAAAGAAGATAAATACCAGCTAATTTATAAGCCTTTTCTCAGTGTTTTAAAGAATAAATAAAGTGAAAATAAATAGTGTGTGAATACACTGAGCGTGTCATAGTGTATTTTATTTTTAAAACTTACTTGAGCTAGCAGAGTTGTTTTTTTAATATTTACTTAGGTACTGTAATTTATTAAAGAATATAAGAAACTAAGGTTATTAGAACAGAACATTTATAATTTTAGATAAAGAAACTGCATATTTGCACAGGCTTGTCTAACTGGTTACCCATTTTCTTAGACAGTATATCTACAGCAACATGTACTGTCAGTGTTAGATAGAATAGAATAGAAGAATTGAAAGAAAACACTACCTTACTTTGTGAGAATATTATTGGTTCACTGATTGGTAAGGGAAGCCTGCGACTATCATGTAAATAACAAATTTTATTCAGTAAATGTAAGTACATGTTATCCCATGTGAAGTGAAACTGATTTATTAGTGGTTGTATTCCCACATATTTAATGAAACTTTAATCTTTAAGAGGCCTAAGCTATATAAAAAAAAAATTTAATTACTTAATAAACTAAAAATCACGAAGAAAAGTTTACATCTAGGTACTCTCTTTTGAAGTTGTTTAAATAGTGGTAACAAGTTTATGATTTTCATTTAAACAATTATTGTTCCCTTGTTGGTAAATTCTAACAAAAGGAATTGAATGAAGAACAAAGTACCACTCATTTTATTCTTTTGAATTAGACTACTGAAAATAATATTCTTGACTTAACTGGTTCAATTTATTATAACTTAACTATGGATGGATGATGATCTTGGAAAGTACTGTGATCAGTCAAATAAATATATTTATTAATAATATTTGTTCACGCTCGAGGAAGAGCGAGTGGCGGCACTGCATTCTAGTCTGTGCAGTGACAGCTTTTTTGGCGGCCGGCCGCATGTGATATGTCAGTTGAGTCGAGTCGAAATGTCATAATTTGTGGTTAGGATGATGTCCGGGCATCCATAAAATATAATACACAATATTCAAGCAAATAGTGATTTGCGCGGCGCACCTAATATCGGGGTGCGAAAGCCCGCTTTGTGTTTGTGTTGTGCGAAATCGCATATGTGAGTCGTGGTGGCCTATTAGGCATTTGTAGTGCTCCGGTCTCCACCGGTGGATCCACTGCAGATCTTCAGGAGCCGCGACTTCCTTCGAGCTAGCTCAGGAAGTCCACCGGCTCCGGAGGAGACCGACGGAGACAATAGGACTCAAGGTAAGTAATACCAGCTTTCTATGAGTTGGTAGTCAAATAAAATTCAGCAATACAAGTCGGTGAAACGCCGACGTGGTGGAGTCTACTTGGGGCACCACCATCTCTTGGTAGCAGAGCGTGGTTCTTAGATTTGAGCATTTGATTAGTATTGTACAATTAATATTGTAATCTTGTTGGTTGTCCAAACGGGCAATACATATTAATTGGTTTTGATTGCTGATTTTAAACCGACTACCAGCTCATTTGTGGACCGATCTCCTTAACTAATTGTCATTGTATATGAAAAATTGAGGTTAAATGTCTTTTGTTGTTCTAGTTAAGTTCTAGCATTTACCTATATTTAAATTTTGGTTTGTTTTTTCATATCTTTGTTTTGCCCTTGACTATTTTGTTTGTTAAGTTGTAAACTTATACTTGAATTTAATTTGTGTAAAAGATATTGCTGCTAAATGACTTTGCTGTTGTTGTAATACACTATTTTGCTGTGTTAAGTTTTAGCATTTACATTTGATTTTGTTTTGTTTGCCTTTGAATATTGTGTTTGTTAAGTTATTGACTTAATGCTTGAATTTAATTTGTTTGAAAAATTCTGTTGTTAAATGCCTTGTTGTTCTAGTTAAGTTCTAGCATTTATACTTGATTTTGGTTTGTTTATATATTTTGTTCTGCCTTTGAAGTTCCTCCCGATCTGTTTTGTTGTCTGCGGTTGTCGGTCTGTTTGTCCGTGTATTATTATAGTGTTTATTAATTTTGGTGCAAAATGGTCCCGCCAGTCAGCCCGCTTAGTGGTGCCCGCGCGGGTGCACAAAAGATTTTGAGATGGTTTGCTAGTGCCGTCGCTTTGGTAGACCGACCAGACCGAGAACAGGCCTTGTTAATTCGGCATGAGGGAGTACCGGCTCGCTTGAAGGAATTGGAGCAGCTTTTCGTTGCTCATCAACAATATCTGCTCGACCACCCAGCCGAGGGTGCCGCTGAGTTGCGGGCAGTCGACCAATTTAATGCCGATTATGATCAGTGTTTTGAACAGGCGGATGTGATTATAAACAAGGCTCAGGCAATCCTATCCGTCCGGAGGGGTGAGTCGTGCACGCCCGGGGAGGTCAAGCCTACCCCGGCCGGCTTGCTGGGCAGACTGCCCACTTTAGACATCCCAACCTTTGATGGGAACTTGGCTTCTTGGATGGGGTTCATTAACCTCTTTGATAGCCTGGTTCACTCGAGGGACGACCTGTTCCCTAGCCAGAAATTGGCCTATTTGCTCTCTGCCTTACGGGGAGAGGCTGGTGTACTTGTCCAGCATCTACCTGTCAATGATGACAGTTATGATATTGCAAGGGCGTTGTTGACCGCCCGGTATCAGAATGTTCGCTTGCTAGCGGACACACATGTGGCTGCCATTTTACGGCTGCCACGAGTATCGCGGGTCTCCTCATTGAGGAAGGAGATTTTGAACCCGCTGCTGAGCGCTATTAACGCGCTCAAACGACTTGATCTACCGGTGGACCAGTGGTCCTTTATTTTGCTCCACCTCATCCTCGATAAGCTTCCCATGGAGATGAAGGGGCGCTTTGAACAAAGGTATGGGGGCAATAGTGCCTCGTACCTCCCCCCCTTCTCGGATCTCCTCAGATTTTTGGAGGATGAGTGTCGGATGACCGACCACTTGGATCTGGTTCCTATACCGGGACCGAGTACAGGCCGCTTTGAGGCGACCCGGGCAGCGCCACGGAGAGAGCGCCGCCCGCACAAGCAGTATACTGCAGTGCGGCAGAACTCTCCACACGGGGAGAGGCCGAGGCCTTGCAAGTGTTGCAAGCGGGATGGCCATCGTTTGCCGGCCTGTCCCAAATTTGTTGGCCTACGCACCGAGGGGCGTAGGAATATGGCCAAGCAGCGGAATTGGTGCTACCGCTGCCTGGGGGCCCATATGGCATCGGCTTGCCCCCACCCACGAGATTGCCACTGTTGTGGAGGGGCCCATCACCCCCTTTTGTGCTTCAACAATAGAGACACTCGTGAGGTGGTGAGAGAGAGGGACTCGCACACGGGCGGGGGCCCTCCTAGGTCACCCACCTCTCCGAGGAGATCGGAGGGGCGTGCCACCCCTCCGCGGAGATTGGACAGGCGCCCCCCCTCCAGTGAGAGGATTGGGCGCCCCACCCCCCCTACGGGCGGGGGGGATCGACGCGCCGCTTATGAGGCGCCACCGCGGGATTGGGCCGCGGTTATTAGGGAGCCACGTCGGGAGACAATACGCTTCTCTCCCCCTCTGATGGAGAGACCCCGGTTGTCACGGGCTCCCCCAACTTTCGCCCATCATGGGCACCGCCCGGCCCCCCGATGCAGCTTTGGTCGGGGTGTGTACGTGCCGGATTGGGACCCGCTCGAGCGCCTTGAGCGCCCTATTCCTCCGCCGCGCACGCATTTTTCTTCGGACCCCCCTTCCCCCCCGTTGCGGGGAATGCGGGAGGATTTTCACTAAACCAACTGTCGGCTGCAACCCCCCCACAGGAGCAGGTGCTGTTACCAACAGCCTCCGTACAGGTGTGGGGCCCGAGGGGCACCTTTGTTTTAGTTCGCGCCCTTTTGGATACGGGAGCTCAGGGTTGCATTGCCTCCAGCTGGCTGGTCCGGCAGTTGAGTTTGAACACATCTCCATACCTTGAATCGGTACGAGGAATCGGAGACCTGCGGATCCCGGATCCGATCGGTCAGGTTTTGTTCTCCTTCTCCCCCCACTTCTCTTCAGCGCCCAAAATTGGCGCTACCGCGATTGTTTATGAGAAGGTTGTTGGTCAGCTTCCGCAACAGCACGTTTCGCGCACTGTCGTTGATGCGACATCAGGATTGACCTTGGCTGACCCTTCCTTCCACCGAACCGGTCCGATTCACTTATTGCTCGGTGCCGATGTTCTAGGCCGCGTGTATTGTGGGAAGAGGAGAGAGTTACAGAAGGGTGGGCTGGTAGCCTTATCTACATCGCTTGGGTTTGTAGTGATGGGACCAGTTAGGCATAACCCACCATCTCCATCGGTGGACAGTTACATAACTGTTAGCTCCACCTTATCGGATGTCCTTCAACGGTTTTGGGAGGTGGAAGAGCCACCTACCGTGAAGCGAGTGAACCCCTTGGACGAGGAGTGTGAGTTGTTCTACCAGAACAATACAGGTCGCCTTCACTCGGGACGGCTGATCACTCGTTTGCCCTTTTTGTCAGTTCGCCCCTCACTTGGCAGCTCCCGGCCGTTGGCCGAGAAGCGGCTGCTGTCCATGGAGCGTCGTATGAGTAGGAACTCCGACCTCAAACAGAAGTATGTCGACTTCATGCGAGAATATGAGCAACTGGGGCACATGTCGGTCTCGCGACTGGACTGGCGAAACGAGGAACATAATTTTCTTCCTCACCACGCGGTTTTGAAATCTTCCACCGGGAAGATACGCGTTGTTTTTGATGGGTCAGCTCCCACGTCTACCGGAGTTTCGCTGAATCAATGTCTGCATGCTGGACCGAAGTTGCACCACGAGGTGGGTGATGTATTGACCAACTTCCGTCGCCATGCCGTCGTCTTTGTGACCGATATCCGGATGATGTTTCGGCAGACTGTGATTCACCCGGACGATAGACGATATCAGCTCATATTATGGAGGGAGGATCCCAGGGATCCCATGCTGGTCTACGAGCTGAACACCAATACATACGGTTTGCGTTCGAGCCCCTTTGTGGCAATTCGCTCACTTGTGGAACTCGCTGAACGTGAACGATTACGATACCCTCGCGCATCCTTGGTTCTCAAGGAGGATGCATTTGTTGATGATATTTGTACGGGCTCCTCTAGTGTCGAGGAAGCCTTGATTTTGCGAGATGAACTAATTGCTCTTCTCGGGGCTGGTGGTTATGAACTGAGGAAGTGGATGTCCAACTCACCTCAGCTTTTGTGTGACTTGCCAGACGACCACCAGCAGGAGCCTCATATTTTTGAGAATGCCAACACTCCAGATTTACTGTCTGTTTTGGGAGTGCAATACAGACCTGTCCAGGACACGTTCACCTATCGATTGGAGCTGCCAAGCCCCAAGGTCTGGACGAAACGGTTGGTTTTGTCTACAGTAGCTCGTACCTTTGACCCAAATGGCTGGATTAGTCCCGTAGTGTTTTGGATGAAGTGCTTCCTACAGGAACTTTGGTCAGCCGAAGTGTCGTGGGATGAGCCCCTCTCGGGCCGTTTGCTGCGAGATTGGGAGTCCTTCATGTTGTCTCTCCCCGACATTAACCGTGTTAGTATCCCTAGACATATACTGCCTAAGGGACGGTTTACGGCCAGCCTTCATGGCTTTTGTGACGCGTCTGAGAGTGGATACGCAGCCGTCGTATATATCCGGACGGTTGATGATAGAGGAGCTGTTAAGCTCCACTTGCTAATTGCTAAGAGTAAGGTTGCTCCACTTCGGACTCGATTAACGATTCCGAAGTTAGAATTGTCTGGAGCTACTCTTCTGGTTCGGTTGATGAACCACGTTGTTGACACCCTGGGACGTAGTGTGGACTTTGAGTCGCTCTTTGCTTGGTCCGACAGTCAGGTTGTCCTGTGTTGGATTAAGAACTCCGTCCACTCCCTGGAAGTATTTGTGGCCAATCGGGTATCCCAAATACAGGCCTCGAAGGCCACGTTGATTTGGCGCCACGTGCCAGGTGAAATAAACCCTGCTGACTGTGCATCACGTGGCAGCGAAGCCCCTCAGCTTATTGACCACACTCTGTGGTGGGGTCCCGACTGGTTGTTACAACCGTCTTGGCCTTCCACACCAGCTGTGGTGAAGGTACCAAATCCGGGCTTGCGTGTTCACGCTGTCGAGACTATGGCGGCTCCAGAGCGGGAATTTTTATTAGACCGCTACAGTTCTCTGGACAAGTTGCTCGGCGTGACCGCTTGGATAAGAAGATTTATACGAAATTGTCGCCGGCCTCAGGACAAAGATTTGTGTCCGGTCCTCTCACCGCAGGAGCGCCAAGATGCTCTTCTGCATTGGGTGCGTATGACCCAGTCTAGAGCGTTTGAACCGGAACTTAAGATTTTCCGTACCGGGACGTCCAAATTGAAGGGACCCTTGGTGCGTTTGACTCCCTTTCTGGATGATAAAGGACTGTTGCGTGTAGGAGGCCGATTGAGGCACGCTAACTTGCCTTATAGATCACGTCATCCCCTGTTGCTCCCCAAGGACGGACCATTGGTGCGATTGTTGATCATTGATCGCCATGTGAAGAATGCTCATGCCGGATGTAATGCATTGACCGCGCTCCTCCAACGGGAGTTTTGGATTTTGTCAGCGCGAAGAATAATCCGATCTGTTATCTTTCGATGTCTGCCCTGCTATCGTTTACGCCCCGAGACGATGCAGCCCCAAATGGGTGATTTGCCTGCTGATCGTGTGAATGAATCGATGACCTTCTTAGGAGTTGGAACTGATTTCGCGGGACCGTTCACTATAAAAACGTCGCGACTCCGTAATGCTAAGACTGAAAAGGCTTACTTGTGTGTGTTTGTTTGTTTGGCCACTAAAGCCGTTCATTTGGAGGTGGTGAGTGCGCTCACCATGGACGCTTTCTTAGCAGCGTTAGGCAGATTTGTCTCCCGCCGGGGACTGCCTTCTCTAATTCGGTCCGATTGTGGGACGAACTTCAAGGGCACTGATAGACATATAAGAGAAGTTTGTGAATTTTTAGATAAAAATAATATTGAGATCGGATCCACACTCTCCCGTAGGGGGGTAACATGGCGATACTCCCCGCCGTCTTGCCCTCACTGGGGAGGGATTTTTGAATCTGTTGTAAAGGCCGCCAAGACTCACCTTCGCCGCGTTATTGGGGAGACTATTCTCACGTTTGAGGAACTCGCGACGGTGTTTCATAAGATTGAGGCGGTTCTCAACTCGCGTCCGTTATGTCCGTTGTCTACCGACGCGAACGATTTGCAGGCCCTCACGCCGGGCCATTTCTTGATAGGCAGACCACTTAACGCCCTGCCCGAGTATCCTTATAGAGATATCAATCCCGGACGCCTTTCGCGGTTTGAGTTGCTCCAGCAGCTTACCCAGAGCTTCTGGCGCCGCTGGCACCTTGAATATTTACACATTTTGCAACAGCGCGTTAAGTGGTCAGATAAGACAAACCCACCGAGGGTTGGAGACCTCGTGTTAGTGAAGGACCCAAACCTGCCACCCTTACGTTGGCGTCGCGGACGCATTGTCCAACTTACTCTAGGGTCTGATGGTGTGCCCAGGTTTGCCGAGGTCCTAGTTGGGGATTCTGTTTTGAAGCGCGCGGTCGCTACTCTTTCTCGCCTCCCCTTAGACTGATTTGGCGGACAGTCCGGGACTGTCCGGAGCGGGGGGATGTTCACGCTCGAGGAAGAGCGAGTGGCGGCACTGCATTCTAGTCTGTGCAGTGACAGCTTTTTTGGCGGCCGGCCGCATGTGATATGTCAGTTGAGTCGAGTCGAAATGTCATAATTTGTGGTTAGGATGATGTCCGGGCATCCATAAAATATAATACACAATATTCAAGCAAATAGTGATTTGCGCGGCGCACCTAATATCGGGGTGCGAAAGCCCGCTTTGTGTTTGTGTTGTGCGAAATCGCATATGTGAGTCGTGGTGGCCTATTAGGCATTTGTAGTGCTCCGGTCTCCACCGGTGGATCCACTGCAGATCTTCAGGAGCCGCGACTTCCTTCGAGCTAGCTCAGGAAGTCCACCGGCTCCGGAGGAGACCGACGGAGACAATAGGACTCAAGGTAAGTAATACCAGCTTTCTATGAGTTGGTAGTCAAATAAAATTCAGCAATACAAGTCGGTGAAACGCCGACGTGGTGGAGTCTACTTGGGGCACCACCAATATTGGTATTTAAATACTTATAGTGCTTGTTATACACAGATGAAAACCAAGTATATGTAAGTATGTGTTCTTGATATTTGCAAGTGATTGATTAATAATAAGTTAAGTTTCTAATTTGTATTAGTAATAACTTATTACTAGTTAAACTAGTTAACCAGCTGAATAAAAATTTAATAAAGTCTAAATAACAATAAAATAAATAATAAAAAAAAAATATTTGACAAAGGGATACTTAAGTCATAAGTCTTACCTATAGATGTGAGAAATATATTCACTTACAAGATTCAATATGAAAGAAATTCGGAAAAAGAGACTTCAATTAAGTAGTATATGAACATATTGATAAAAATCTTTTAAGAATCAAAGACCTTCCAAATACCCTTACCTCAAATGAGATTTGAGGCGCACAAATATTATATAATAAATTAAACTCAAATATAAAAGTTTCAAAGAAAAATTGACTGAATATTTAAAAATAAATGAAGATGCTCCTATAGAAGAGATATCGGTCATGTCAGAAAAACAACTTCTCGCTGAAGAAGTGTTAGTTGAGCTGAAGACTAACATAAGTTAATTCTGCAAAAATGGAATTGAGTAATAAAGAAAGGTCATATGATGCCGGTAAACTCCCAAAGGTAGCATTACCTACCTTTAATGGGGATATTCTCAACTGGCACTCATTCTTTGATAGGTTCAAATCGAGTGTACATAGTAAAAACATCTCAGATGTAAATAAACTTCTTTATTTAAAAGCTTCACTAATTGGAGAACCTAAGAATGCAATACCGATAAAAACTATCTTATTGCCCTAAACACCCTTTGGGAAAGATATGGCAAGGTGAAACATCTCATTGATGCACACTACTCAGCATTATATAAAATAGAATCCGCTGATAATAACATAACCAATTGTAGGAAAGTCTTCGACGATTTGGAAAGACATCTTCGGATATTGGAAACTTTAGGAGAAGATATTAATCACAATCACCTTAGATTTCTCATTATGGAAAAGTTCCCTTCAGATTTGATTTATGAGATTAAAATTAGAACAAGTACTGATGCTATAGAAGAAATAAGAAAACAGTTGGATACAATGATTACAGCTAAAGAAGATGCTGATAGAATTGGGATGATGACTGAATTCTAATTTTTACGTCTCGTCATTAAATATTAAAATACCGTGGAAAAAGATGCAGTCCTGTGAAATCAGAATTAAAATCGGCTTAGAAATACATTAGATACAAGCATTTTAAGTTGTTAATTTGAAAGCGATTAGAAAGAGAGATCCGACATCAACCGTGACGTCATAGTTGAGTACGGCCATATAAACTCCTTGTAAATTGCCGTTTTGCTAGAAAGAGATGGAGAAAAATCTTTAATACCTTATATCTTGGTTGTTTTTATAGTTATTCGAAAACCGATTTTTTCTTTCTGTTTATTATATGAATGAGCTTCTATTAAAGCAAGAAAATTTTTTTAGTCATCTAGCCTATTGCATTCAGAAAATGTTCTGAGCTTTCAGAACCATGCACTGTGGAAACACTTCATGTGCGTGACCTTCAACAAACCAAATCAAGCCAAGGAAGATTTAAAACTAGAATTAGAAATGGAAATCAATCAAGAATAGAATAGAATAGAATAGAATAATTTTATTTGCTAGAATATGGTACAATAATAGTTGGTAGTACATTCTGTTGCTCCGACATATCCTATTGACAACAATGTGCAAATATTTCGTCAACTATTTTTAGGTATTATAATTATTTCGTTGCACTAACATTCTGAAAGACGTTATACATTTATCAATAAGTAATACTTAAATTTTCTATTCACTACAATAAAAAAATCCTTATGTCAATAATAAAAAAAATACAATTGAACTATGTCAATATCTAAGTATAATACATTATTTAAAATAGTTATTTCTGTCACAATTTTTATTTAAAAAGAAACAAGAAACAAAATTAAAGAGAAGAAAAGAATACAGACTTGAGAAAAACGACAATAACACAGGAAGAAAAATCATAAACCAGCGGAAGCGACGATATGAAAGTCAGGAAAAATTTTGAATAAAGAATTAGAAATAACATAATTGTTCCCTCTGCGCTTAATCCAGCAGATGTTTTTAGCTACAAGAATAATGAGTTCAATTGAAGAAAAGCAAAGATGGTTAATAGGGCCAGACTTTCTTAATGAAGACCCAGCGTTATGGCCACCCAATATTGCTTCATCTGCTTCTTCCTTTTTGTCGAGAGAGGTTCTGACCGAACACGCTTAGAAAGATACAACCCCGAAAAATAATGTAGGTGCTATTTCTGAAATCCAACATGATAAGGACAAAGACAAGGAAGAAACTATGTGTGAAGGACAACACAATAGAAATTTAGAAACAGAGACAGAAAATAAGATTCAAATGGAATACTTTCGAGTACTAATTAATAATGGAGAACAGACATTGTAAGAGAGGGATTTCCCTATTTACGTGTTTGGCCGTAAGGGCGATTCATCATGAGGTTGTTCAAAATCTGACGGCAAAAGATGGCTTGCTAGCATTAAGAAGATTCATGTCATGCAGAAGAACCTTAATCACATAGATAATCTTAATCACATCAGATAATGCACAACACTTAACCTAATGTCCGAAATACTAGATAGTGAATATTGCATCATAGATAAGAAAATAAAGTGGAAATTCATTCCTCAATTATAGCGCCTTCCTTAATCCATTATAGCGCCATCCCTTAAACATGACACAAACAAAACAACATAACTTTGCTTCTTAGAGTTAGACTATGGATACTTAACTTAGTCTGAGCTTTGCTTAGAACACGTGCTGTATGCTGATTCCGGTAATGCCAGTAGATGGCGTAAAAACCATATTTGATTCAGCCAATATGATAGGATAGGACAAATGATTCTGATGAAGTAGGTAGGTAGGTATACAGAAGCAAATAGAATAAAAAACCTTTTTAACAACAAGCTTTTATTAAAATGCACTAAAAAGAAAAAATAATCTTTTACACTAAAACTTTTACTTATAACGTCATTTCACATTTGACACAATTTAGGTAGGTAAGTAAGTATAATATGACATAAAAGCTTGTCGCGAGATTTACTTGTGTTAAGTAACTTAAGAGTACTTACTTTTAAGTACTTATTCGTATTTACTTACTTAGTTTGAAAATTCTAATGTACTTATTAAATAATTCACATCAAATTATTTATGTTTATCTACAAAAGTAAATCTAGCGACAAGCTTTTATGTCATATACCTACTTACTTACCTAAATTGTGTCAAATGTGAAATAACGTTCTAAGTAAAAGTTTTAGTATAAAAGTTTATTTTTTCTTTTTAGCGCATTTTAATAAAAACTTGTTTTTAAAAAGGTTTTTTTACGTTTAATTTATTTTTTACTTTTTAGTTATCACTGGACACGTTTCTCAGTCTGTTCATCTCATTTAACGCATCATTGTTGCAGGGTCGTTTGCCGGTTAACTTAGAACAGGCTAGCTCTTCATTAAGAAGACCTTCTAATGATTATATTTCGTCGCTTCATTCTTCAGATATTATATTAACCACGTAGTTCCTCTAACCTACAAGGCAACGGGACGCACTTTTTAGAGCTCTTTTTTTTTTTTTTGTACGGTAGGTTGTCGTCGACTTGGGTCGCCACACTTCGTAGCTTCGTCATTCCTTTTTCGTGCGCGGCAACGAACGGACGTGTACCGAAGAAAATTAAGTGTAAATCTCATAAGAGAATGCCTAAACGAAGTGCTGAAGAAAAAATTCTACATTATCAAAAGAAAATTAAAAGGCTAGAAGAACGAAACCGAATAAGAATACCAAGCGCATTATCTCCTGATTTGCTAATAAATGAATGTAAGTACACCTAACTTTTAATCTATCGTTACACCTGGAAGTTGCCCGCGATGGTAACATGAAGGTAGAAGCCGGGAGGTTAACCGAGATGTTAACACAATGGTACATTTTATTTATTTGCTGTATCTTACAACCTACCGTACAAAAAAAAAAAAAAGAGCTCTAAAAAGTGCGTCCCGTTGCCTTGTAGGTTAGAGGAACTACGTGGTTAATATAATATCTGAAGAATGAAGCGACGAAATATAATCATTAGAAGGTCTTCTTAATGAAGAGCTAGCCTGTTCTAAGTTAACCGGCAAACGACCCTGCAACAATGATGCGTTAAATGAGATGAACAGACTGAGAAACGTGTCCAGTGATAACTAAAAAGTAAAAAATAAATTAAACGTAAAAAAACCTTTTTAAAAACAAGTTTTTATTAAAATGCGCTAAAAAGAAAAAATAAACTTTTATACTAAAACTTTTACTTAGAACGTTATTTCACATTTGACACAATTTAGGTAAGTAAGTAGGTATATGACATAAAAGCTTGTCGCTAGATTTACTTTTGTAGATAAACATAAATAATTTGATGTGAATTATTTAATAAGTACATTAGAATTTTCAAACTAAGTAAGTAAATACGAATAAGTACTTAAAAGTAAGTACTCTTAAGTTACTTAACACAAGTAAATCTCGCGACAAGCTTTTATGTCATATTATACTTACTTACCTACCTAAATTGTGTCAAATGTGAAATGACGTTATAAGTAAAAGTTTTAGTGTAAAAGATTATTTTTTCTTTTTAGTGCATTTTAATAAAAGCTTGTTGTTAAAAAGGTTTTTTATTCTATTTGCTTCTGTATACCTACCTACCTACTTCATCAGAATCATTTGTCCTATCCTATCATATTGGCTGAATCAAATATGGTTTTTACGCCATCTACTGGCATTACCGGAATCAGCATACAGCACGTGTTCTAAGCAAAGCTCAGACTAAGTTAAGTATCCATAGTCTAACTCTAAGAAGCAAAGTTATGTTGTTTTGTTTGTGTCATGTTTAAGGGATGGCGCTATAATGGATTAACTTCTTTTTGTGGTTTTCTTATTTTCCAATGAGTAGGGAAACTTCGTGAGGCAGACGAACAAAAAAAATCATAGAAAAAGTCCGTTCTCGAGATATCTTGGAAAAACCGATTTTTTTCAGATGTTCTTTATAAAATGTATGAGAAAATGAATATTTATATTTTAACAAATAGGGGGTCCTTTTATTAAGGAGTGAAGAGTGGAGTCGAATTCCACAAATTGAAAAATCATAAACATAAAAATAAATCGGCCGTTTTTCCATACAAACGTAGTCCCCTGTTTCCTTCCTGGATATAGTTGCTCTATTTTCTCCAATAAAATCAATGACCACTATTAAGCATGTTCCTATGTAATCCTTTTTTTAATAATTTTATTATTAAAAGTGATTTTAAACCTTCAAAAACCCAAAAATCGCGAATTCTACGCTCGTGGAGGAAGCTGGCCCCCTAGACAAGATGTCTTTCGATAATCGCTAACGCAATCGCTAAATTGACAATGTATGAGAATTGACAATTGCGCTCGAAAGCTAAGCGAGGGCTTATGACAAATCACATACATTTTTCTTCTAGCGATTGCGTTAGCGATTATCGAAATGCATCTTGTCTAGGGGGGCTGGCAATCCACGTACAGAGCTGCGCGGGTAATCCGTATGCCGGAAGCTTGGAAAGGAGAGCCTTGTGCCAGACTCTATCTATACTAATATTATAAAGCTGAAGAGTTTGTTTGCTTGAACGCGCTAATCTCAGGAACTACTGATTCAAATTGAATAATTCTTTTTGTGTTGGATAGTCCATTTATTGAGGAAGGCTTTAGGCTATATAACATCACGCTACGATGAATAGGAGCTGAGCATCAATGAAAAATGTTTCAAAAACGGGAAAAAATAGTATGGCGGAACGTAGTTCGCGAGCACAGCTAGTCATGTAATGTTTGTTAGTCCCATTGAGGTAATAATACTAGTACATATTACCTCAATGGTTAGTCCGTGATTATCTCGCGTTTGGCTGAATCGATTTTGATGCGGTTTTCAGAAAAGTATTTGTTATATTTATGAGAAGGTTTCGGTATTAATTAAGTAACTAAAAATATTGATTTTTTTACGAAAAATAAGTAATATAAGAATACAAACACAGTTTTATATTGAAGCTTGAAGTCGGTGCCAAGCTTAAAGCTTATGGTGCCAAGCAATGATCTCCTGGAACGTCTTAAAAAATATAAGAACAATTAATGTAAGTAGGTAGGTACTTAGTTAAAATTTGGCACGAAGATGAGTTGATACCACAACTAAGTTACGCTAATGAATGGTATCTCTTAGGCCTTATTGAGAAACATGGCTATGTCTCTTATATTGGCAAAGTCCATGGGTGGCGGTTACCACTTACCATCAGGAGTGCCGATTGCTCGTCTACCATCTAAAGCAATAAAAAAACCAAAGTACTCATCAAGACGAATCAAACGAGCCCAAATTCAATGGATGTGTGTCGTTTTATTGCGGAATTCCTATGGTCACCTTCTAGCTTCAGCATCAGACCCTGGTTACCATACTACTATTAATAAGGCTAGTACCTATGTATATTTTAAGAAATGGGATTCTGATATGGTAGCTCAGAACCATAAACTCAATAATATTGGCGATGACTGTACTACCCGAACAGTAGGTCCAATGCCCATATAATGTAATTATTTTATTGTTTTAGTCCTACTGATAGAACCACGGGCGAAATAAAATGCCCGTGGTACTACCAGTTTGACTACGTAGTTGGACCACGGGCAATGAATGCAAAAAATATGGTAAGTAAAACGAAAAGGTCCATTTAAAATCTAATATAATTTAAGCGTCCCTAATTGTAGTGGTGGATACCTCTGTAACAAATATGGATGCATCATTGGAGTGGTGACCACTGGTGGGCTTGGAAAATAAAATCGGTTGCTGTTTTTCGTTATATCCGCCATTTTGAGAATATTCAATAGAAATGGATCGGTCACTATTGAGTCGGCATTTCGTTGAATGTTTGTGTAACGTGATTTGGTTGGTGTGGCCATGGGCGCCAAAGTTGCAATATGGACTTTTTCAATGTTCTCATTGGAATGAACATTGATTGGTTGCATTTGTGCTGGACTTCCATTGTACTCGTAAGTGTTTCTGTCATGTTTACTAGTTTTGGCGAATTCATGGCTTGCCAAGTCTAGTGTTGACTGTTGGACTGGGAACGGAGATTCAACAATCGGTGATTTCAGGCGTTGATATGGTATGGGGCTTTCTGAAACAAAACAATATTTTTTAAACAACACTTTTTGGATAGTGATGTACTATTGCCGCTCGCGGCTTCGTCCGCGATATTATTGTAAGTATACCAGTGGGAATTTTATATTTTCCCGTAGGAACAAATTGTTTGTAGCTTATTATATAGAAGACTGTTATTATATTTAAGAGCTCGTATAATAAATTTAATAGAAATTGGAGCAGATTTTAAATATTTCTTCAGCTGTGAAGAGTTTTATGTAAAAAAAACTAATTTAAAAAAAATGCTGCGGCCATGTCAGTTTCTAAACAGCCAGTGTGAACTTAGCGCAAACTTCTTTGAGCGGAATAAGCCGCAACAATTACGCGGTGAGTTCCATATTAAAAATTTAAAAAGTCGACATAAATTAGCGGCATACTAATCTGTTATGTATCTGTGACGGAATTCAAAAAATAGGTAATAATCTTTTATGCTAAGATTTGAATATTAAAAATGAGTTCCAGCGATTCCGAAATGTTGACACCAGATTCGATTAAAGACGAGGCAAATTGTGTTATCGAAAATCTTTTGCCAGAAATTAGACATGGGCTGGATTAGCTAATTTCCGTACCTAATCCACCTGTTCCTAATATTTTCAAACACCTAATCCAAATACCTGTTCCTAATATTTATTCAGTTCCACTAAAAATATTCGGAATAGGGAATGTATTAGTTTAGTACTCGTAATAGGTCCTTATATTTATTAGGTACCGGCATAAATATTCGGAATAGGGAATGTATTAGTATCGTAATAGGTCTTAATATTTATTCAGTATTGGCATAAATATTCGGATTAGGGAATGTATTGGAATAGTAATAGGTCCTATTATTTAATTTCATTCTTGATTCAAGTTTAATATTTTTTACCGTTTTTTTGTGAGTATATTACGTGATTACTCCGCCCATTGTGGACCGATTTTCAAAATTATTTTTGTGTTCAATAGAGTATAGTCCTGGGGTGGTTCCATTGTCACCAAAGTCAGGATCTGATGATGGGATCCCAGGAAAATCGAGGGAAACCCTTAAATTTCATAGGTACGTCCAACATGTTTAATGTTTTTTTCGAAGCTATATTCAGGTATTTGCGTCTGGTAGTCATGAAATGAGCTGATGATGGAAGGATCCTTGACTTTTAGGAGTTAGAGGTTAGTTTTTTAAATATAATAGGCACATTTTGATGCTAAATTGCATTCTTTTAAGTTACTTCTGTGAGCTGGTATTAAAGGACATGTCCTATTTTGGGCTAAGAATATAATTATTTATTAACCAACATGTTTCAGGTATTATTGTAAAGAGTACTCAAAAATCTAGGGTTTAGAATAAAATTTAGGTTTTTTTAGGCCTGCAAATTAAAAAAAACAGCAATTTTCTGATTGACTTTCATAGTATGTAAAACAAAGCGATTTTTGTATGGAAACCAATGACAAGTTACTGAAACGTGTCATAAACGAATAAATAAGTAACAAAAGCGCACAAACGATGTGATAGTGAGTGACTTTCTGACTAAAATTCACATAAATTACATTTTTAATGTTTTATCAAGATTTACGAAAAACATGGCTGTATGAACTTAGCTCCCTCTGCCTTCTCTTGCAGAAGTGACAGCGTCAAAAAAGCCTTGTTTATTTTTGTGATTTTAATGATCGTGATCGCTTGTAATGTAAGCAATCACAATACATCACAATACTTTTTATTAAGAAGTGCACAATCTTGTGTTGTTGCCGCAATGACTGTCAAATTAAAGGCAGCGCAGACGTTATAGATTTTTCCTTCGACAATAAACCCCCAGGTGACCACATATTGAATTGGATTGCAAATTAGCAGCATTGCAGGTCACTGCTGGTAACAAACAAGCATCTCTGACTCTGACCAAAAAAATGATACATGTAATCAATAGGTCCATGCTATTAAAATGAAATCTAGCACAATAAATGCATTGGTTGGTGGCAGATGACTTCTATACTTTACTTTGTAGCAGTGTGTTTGTGCAGCATTTGTTAGGATGAGCCCCTGGCTGTAGTGTCTAGTGTGTGATACCTGTTTTACTCTGCCTACTCTTAGGATAAGCACCTACCTCACAGTAATAAAATATCAACATAAATAAAATATACTGGTCTGTTCTTAAGAATGCTACAGTTTTACTATTTCAATAACAAAAGATTTTTTACAAAACAAATGCTAATTAATGAACTAAGTGCAAAATTCTCTAAGATTACTATAATGCCAATTCAAAGTGTAAATATTTACTTCTATATGACTACATACCCTCGATTTTATCATGGGTACTAAATATGTAATATGAAGTGTTGAATAATTATAATAGTGGAAACTATGTGAAAGAGTTGTAATATAGAAACTGGTTGCAGGTATGAAATAAAACCCAGAAATTATGTAATTTTTATTTATTCAATTTCAACATCTTCCCTCATTAGTACGTAATTTCAAAGTGGTGTTATATGAGTTTGGTGCGGAGCCCATCCTAAATTCATGGATTTCATTTGATTTTTCCTCTTATCAGCAGTCTCATGTGATGGATCATTTTCTTGAATATGTTCCCCAAAATATGACTTAGCTTGCTTAATTTAATATGTTCCAAGACTGATTAAGATTAAATTGAATATTTTCATTCCGGGGAACATATTCAAGTGTGGAATTTAAGCATCAATATGTACAAAGATGGCTTCTAATGCCCTATTTAAAATAGATTGACCACCAGGTCGGTTGGTCGCTTACTGCAGCTAGCAGTGTAAGTTATAAGATTTCTTTTGAAATAGGTAATTAGAGGACTTTTGTAAGTAAAATGTGAGTAACCTCTAATAAAACAATGGAATTGTTTGAATCACACCCAAAGAGGTACAGTTAGTTATAAGGTACAGTTAGTTTTCTACTGGACAGGTTTTCCCTGCTTATATGGGCTATACCTAAATGTAAAAGTGCATATTGATTTTTGAACCAATAACACTTTTTTATATAAGTAAACATGAGTTTTTGAAATGCATACCCGAGAAGCAATTCTGCAAAGGGATTCCTTAGACCATAGTCTGACTTAATATAAACCTAAGGCCTTTTTAGGCTTTGAACAAACCTCACCTAATTGAGTTAAGCAAGAGAACAATAAAACAAATTGTGTGACTGTTAAACCTGTCCAGTATTGACATACTATATCAGTGGAATTTTCTATATTTTCAAATTCAATTAGTTTCTGTTCTTTGATTTTATTGTTAGTAAGTCAAGCATGAATTATTACATTTGGTGTAAACTATACAGTTAATTTCTAATACACATAAAAATGCAAAATCATATTGACTTGATAAGTAATAATAATGTTTATGTGTATATGTGTGAATGCAAGTATTTGTTTCTTTTAAACCGTACCGTACCGTAAACGTAAAACCTTACGTTTATTACTGTAAAAATGCAAAATCATATTGACTCATGTGATTTTCACAGACTCTGGCATTACTTTACGAATATTTTACAATCCCTGAGGATCTTCTTTCTTAAATATAATGGTACCCTTCGACATTCCGAATTATAGCACTCTGGTACAAAAAAAATGAGAAGTTGTATCAGGAGTGCGACTGTAACCTGGAAGTATAACATTTTGTTGTTCAATTCTTGGGTCTGGTTACTTCGTACGTTCGTACGTTCAAATTACGAGAAAACTTAGTCCAGTTAGCAAGCCAATATTTAAATCACATGTAAAATCAAGAACCTGAGCATAGCTGTAGAAAATAAAAGATACTATTTTGTGAAAGGAAGGAAGGTTAGACACATACACACAAACAATAAACAAAAGTCAAAACGACAGCTACAGTGGCATTGACAATGACATTCTTTTAATTGCCAGTAAAAAAAAACTAAATGTGGCCCTGCTAAAGAAACAATAAAAAAAAACATTTTTAATTTTTTTCTCCTAAATGCAGGCCTTAATATTTTTAATATTCATGGATAAACATCCTTCTCATAAAGTTCTATTACCGTCATAAATTTTTAAACTGGTTAAAAAAGGTTCAGAATAAAATTCCACGTTCCATACAAAAAGTGGACATGTCCTTTACAACAAACATGAAAAAAATGTTACCAAAAAATAAAACCGACTTCAAAAAGACTTCAATTTGGCAGCGACTTTATAATAAAAAGGTGATGGTGTGCATTCTTATATAATTTTTGACTTTTAAGTGTTTTTGAAGTCGAATTTTTTTTTGTATTTTGTAAAAAGATTTTATGATTTTGTTAAACTGAACAAGAGATTCGCTGCATTTTCTAAGCAAAAAATAGTTATGGTATTTTATCCTAGATGACATTTGAAACTTAATAATTAGACGTAAAGTGTAGTTTTGTTTACAGGACCTATAGTTTGACAGATTGATACTTCACGATTAACAAACATGGTATACGAATACCTAATCCTAGGTGGCATGGATTAGGTACGTACTGGTAACGAAAAATACCTAATCCACGTACCTAATCACATATTTATGCCTCAAATCTACCAGAAATCTCAAAAGAAAGATATACCTATTACCTATAGTATATTATCAATAAATAGTTTAGATAAACAACTAGTTTTATTTTCCTCATATTCGAAATGAAAAGTAGAGTGTTTAATACGGGTAAAAGAATCAATTCCGGTTAACAATCTACTATTCCGAGTTTCTTGCCTGTTCTTTCGAGTACCTAGGCTCTCCCAATTTCAGAAAAGAGGTAAAGTCAACTTTTTTTATTTTGTTGTTACTAACTTGTATTTGCATACATCTTAATTAGGAAATCAGTAATTTAATTGATTAATATCCCAGTAAATTAGATGTTTAATTAGTTTCTTGGTTTATTTTTTTTTTGTTTGAGTAGGATAATGTTTTTCTTAAATTCCGTAAAGGGGTAGGTACGGAATATTAAAACACACACAACTCACTTCTAACAAACTCCACGTCCTATTTCTTTTTCCAATCCACATAAAATTCATGATACTAAAAATCCTTCCTACCCCTGTATTTGATACAGGGATAGATAGGGCATTTCTCAATTGATTGGGCGCAAAAACACCAACATTTAAAATCAAGGACACATCATTGTCCACATTGTTGATATTTTCATGGACAAAGCATGGAAAACATGGACTGTCCACGGCAAACGTGGACACCTGTGTGCGGAGTGCGAGTTTTATCGAGCCTTACTCGATCACACGCATCGAACGCGTAAACGCGAATTTGTATGGAGTTAGAGCAGTGCCATCTAGTAGTCACTAGATGAAGCTGTCTCTCATTCCATAGCAGCCACTAGACGGCGCTGCTCTAATTCCATACAAATTCGTGTCATTTCGTGTTCGCGCGTTCGATACGTGCGATTGAGTAGAGCTCGATAAAACTCGCACTAGGCACTATGGCAGCTCTAATGTTGCCGCGTGCGTCACCCTTATTTACGGGTCAGTTTAGAGTGAAATAATTTCAGGAAGTTGAATAAGTGTGTGAGAATGAGGAAACCGAAATAGACAACTATGAGTGGAAAAGTTGAAAATTAGAAGTAAGTAAGTACTTAAGTAGATTAACTAGAAGTAAAAAGGAATAAGAATGACTAACTTCTTCATAGATTAGGTAGTACAAAAGGGAATCCAGTTTGTGGAAGTTGAATAAGAATGTGATGACGGAGAAACCTATATTTAAAATGTGGGGAAGCTTGGTAGAAAACACTGGAAAACCCAGTTATGGGAAAGGTTTGGGTAATAAATAAGGTCAGTGTTTTTACACTTAGCATCAAAATACGAATTCAACAAGCTACTACAAGTCATACCTACCTATATTAAAATTTGATTAAAATAAGGGAAAATAAGGGTCCATGATCCAAGATACTAGTATCATTGTTGTTTGTACTCATCATCATCAAAAGGGAAATTCAATGAGGTATTTGTGTTCATGATAGAATATAATAATAGGTGGTACTCATTGATACTTGAAATTTTACACATATTACATTAATGTTATCAAAATATTATAATAGTGTGGTACAGTAAGCTCCCATTCAAGCTTTATATTTACACAACGAATACCGGCATTATTACGAGCGACATGAACGTTCCAAAGGTCAAACAGTAGGTATAGCTTGATAAGGAGCTTATAAATGTACCAGACGGGATTCTACGAACGGTTCTCTTTACGCACAGATTATTGGATGTGGATTTTGTATGCATTTTGAGTGAGCATTATGTGATGCATTACGTCTATTTTTATATTACATTTAACTATAGCAATTAAAGTATAAACCGCAATGTTAATATGCGCACCTAATTAAAAATTGTATAAGTACTCTCAAATAAATTAAATTCAATGACGTAAGTACCTAGCAAGCTTTGTGTGATAATAACATTGCATTACTTCCGTATTTATTTACTTTAGGTTATATTGGCATGATAATATCGATTTATTTTTTTCACCGGAGGGAGACTCTGTACCAGGGTCGCCTGCTTGGGTACCTCCGTCTTACCTACTTCTGCGGCAAAGCAGCAGTGCTTGCATTGCTGTGTTCCGGTTTGAAGGGTAAGATATGCCAGTGAAATTACTGGGTACCATGACTTTACATCTTATGAAACAAGTTGGCAACGTACACTGTGGTTCTTGTGGGGTTGCAGATTTACTGCGAATCTCACAAGAGCCACATGTACTATAGGTGACTGTTACCACTTACCATCAGGTGGACAGGTGTTTGTCAACTTAGGTAGTTGTATAAAAAAACGTACAACAGGGATGCTCTTGGCCTTCATTACACCTGATATTAAGTGACGATAAGGCTGAAGATGGAAGCGAGCTTATCTGGATTCCTGAGGAACAACTGAGGAACTGCCTGTATTAACTATTATTGTCGGAATACAATAATCTTGTTAACATTATAAGAATATTATGAGAAATATTTCTATGGCGACAAATTTAGGTTAGATGGTGGTAGCTAGCTAGGCGGACACTACCAACTGAACCAACCAGTAAAGCTACCGTTGAAGTTACCCTTGAAGAATTAAGTCCCGACCATCCGAACCAGGTCATGGTCTGCATATGTAAATAAATTTTACAAATTTTTATAAATAAAATTACTATATCTACCAGTTTCACTGAAGGGTTGAGCAGGTTTGATGCCTGACTGAGAATTTATTGCTCCATAGCTTCTGATGCCCTGACCAGATCTTGCTTTGGTATCCAATATTTCATCATCATACAACATTCTTCTGTGACCACTTATTAATGTATAGCCCTCACTGGAACTATCTCTTGAATTTATATTATCATTTATCGTCGACAAATTTTCTTGATTATTAAGTGTACTATCATCAGTCAATTTGTCATTGTCAGTATTTTTAGCGGCTCTTTCTGTATCTTCATTTTTATGTACTGTTTTCGCAACATCGTCAATATTACTTTCGGAAACCTCACTGGATGTCTCTGGATCCTTTTTTACACTTTCTTTAGGGGCTCTTCTACTAGTAACGGCTGTAGGCGTAGATTTTTCGACATCTTCTGTGTTGTCCAATTTAATACCATCTGTGGTTTGCGAGCCACTTTTTGATACCTCGTCTTCGTCATCGGTGTTTATTGGTTCGGAGTCATCTGGATTTAGTTTCACAGATCGATCCATACGTTTCTCGAACTCCACGTCACGAACTCCCGCATCTTTAACCAATTCACTCTCATATATTGCATCATTGATTGAGATAGGTAATGTACGAGGACTTTCGACGCGACGAGAAAAGTTGCCAGACTTATCGTGTTCAGCTATTCGACTTAAATTTTCACCATCCATTACCTTACTCTAAAAAATGAAACGATCTCTTCTTTAATTTTGAACGAATATTTTTGACATTTATAATAGCAAAATAGATAACTTACTTGGGGCTCATCATTAGCATGTATCAAGTGAGCTGCTAATGAAAACATATACACAAGAATTAGTTTCATGTCCGTGATTTCTTTACTTGTTTGCACAATGCTCCCGTTATTGCTACTAAATGGCACTAGTTAGTTAATACCACTCTTATGATTAACGCTGCCATGAAATCGATTATCGAGGCTGCGTTCGGTCGACTCTCGTAAACTATCGGATGAATTTCTTATATTTCACTTTTAACATTAACTGCTGATTAATATTCACGCTTATTAATTGTACTGTTTCCGTCACAAGAGAAAAAGTGGGATATATTTTTATAGTGACATATTTTTTTAAAAGCGAAGTGTAGGACGCCTTCAGACAAGGTGGAGCGACGACCTTCGCAAAGTCGCTGGCAAAAGCTGGAAGAGAGTAGCCGCGGATGGTGATCAGTGGCGTGCACTTGGAAAGGCCTATGTTCAGCTGGATGTGTGTAGAGTAGAGCCTACACACGTCCACCTACACTATAGGCTGATGATGATGATATTATTTTAATACTAGCTGTGCCAGCGAACTACGTTTCGCCGTATATTTTTTACCCGTTTTTGCAACATTTGTCATTGATGCTCAGCTCCTATTAGTCGTAGCGTGATGTTATATAACCTAAAGCCTTCCTCGATAAATGGACTATCCAACACAAAAATATTTTTTCAATTTGAATCAGTAGTTCCTGAGATTAGCACGTTCAAGCAAACAAACAAACAAACAAACTCTTCAGCTTTATAATATTAGTAAGTAAGTATTAGATAATATATTTTATATATAGATAATATATTTACTGTCATGCGTGACATTAACTATCACGGGAGTTCATAATTATAAAAAATTTTGACTTTATTTGTTTTATTTAATTTTAATTCTATTTACAAGCAATGCACTTTCAATGAAATCTAGAATTATTAATCATAATAGTATTTAACAATAACTCCATAAACTTTCCTGTTTAAAAAAAAAATCGCAATCCTTATGAAAAATATTGATTGCACTGTGCAATTTGCACAGCAACAGTTTTATGAGCGCACGATTAGGTATCTTATAATAAAGCCCACAGTAAACCTAAAGAAACACCAGTTTGTCTGCGATTTTACAAAATGAGAGCAGATAAACTAAGTATTTGTCCCAAACCAAGTGAAATAGGTAGAATTCGGATCTGTCAAGCGCCAGTCGCTGTCGCGGCACGATGTGGTCGCAGTTGTATGTGGTCATTTTTATTTTTTTTATTGCTGACGGTGGCAGACGAGCAAGAGCCTAGAGCCTGCACGGTACATGGAAGAAATGAACGCTGAAACCGAACTGTGTTAGACTTCCATAGCTGAACTTAAAGTACATAGAACCAGTCGTACTTTTAGCTCTATAAATAACTTCCTTTCTTTCTAATAAAGATTTGTAGATTTAAAGTAAGTTTTGGTTAATACAGTAATTATTAAGCAATGCATATTGTTAAAAGTTTTTTTATGTTTTGCGTTGAAATAAATCTAACGAGCAATCTGTATAATTGATCTGTAAAAAATATTTAATTGATAAATATAAATTGACGTGAGGGAAGTTCATTGATGTGCATTTACAAAAATTACCTACCTACAGGATGTAAAAAGCCCGGTACCGAAGCCGAAACCCACGTATTGCTCCCATCATCACTATAGTTTTTGTCTTCTAGACCATGGTTGTGAAATTAATAGTTGCCGAGATATTCAAGTTTAAAGTCACAATTTTTTTTCGAGATTTTTATACAAAACTGTTCGAAATGTATTTGATAATTTTCGTTCAATGAAACATCTACGAAAAAATCAGTATTTCCTAACAAAATTTATGACTGACTCACTAACACCGACGCGATATCCGGACGCGCAAGCCAGGCGCGGGTACGCGTTACATTGCGTAGTATTTATTGTCGTTGTTTTTTTTAAACCTAAAAATTAATTTTGTTTCACATCATTGATCTTTCGTTATATTGCTTAATTTAATGGTCTGAATGCGTAGACGCGGGCTTCGGTATACGTCTTTTTACACCCTGTATAATAGCCTATTTATTACAAGCTTTGATTTACTTTCACCTGTCCCGGTGTCTGTAATGAAATCTTGCAAGTTTTATTGATTTTTTTTTTTTTTTTTAAATTAAATTTGATTGAGCTGAATTTTTGCATATGTTTGTTTATCGCGTGACAATGCAATATTATGATGACATAGAGCTGATCTAATGCTGGAGCTGGAAGGTGGTCATAGGAACTCCGCAATAAAATGACACAACCACATCGAGTTTGGGCTCGATTGATTCGTATTGACGAGCACTTTAATCCTTTAAAGTTTGTTATTTTTTTTTTAATAACATTGCTTTACCTATATCATTAGGCCCGGCCTACACGTAACGTAAGCGGGGATATCCGAGAATCCGTATACGTATAAGAGATTTTTTCAGACCCCTGTATTCATAACTTTCGGAAAACAATCGAATTAAGGAATCTCTATACTTATCTGTCACTTTTTATCAATCATCATCGCACTAAAGCGGGATGGGACGTGACTTTCCGAATCTAATACGCGATCCCACAGGTGTTAATAGGGGGACTGATCTGGAACGTGCCTCGGGGACAGGGATAGGTTTCGGAGGAAGGTTAGCTGGGTATTGGGGATAAGGAAAACCCGCCGATGAACCAGAGTCCCACGACATATTCAAGAGGGCGGTCTACTCAGTTTTGCCTTTTGGCATCGTTATTAAATATTCCACCTCAAAAAAGAAATAAGGGCGGTCTTGTCAGCTTAGCCCTTTGGCATCGTTATTGATTCTACCTCAAAAAAAAGAAATAGATCTGTCCGACGCTGTTTTGAGAAGAATTTTGTCGATGCGTAAGACTGGGGTGAAAATGTGTACCTACTGAGTAGACCGGGGGGTTGATTATCTAGCTTCGATTGCTAACTAAAACTGTAGGTAATTTTTGAAAGAAACTGTAAGTATATCCATCACTAATTAACCGACTTCAAAAAAGGAGGAGGTTCTCAATTCGATGCGTATGTTTCTTTGTATGTTACGCGATTACGCCGCTAATTGTGGACCGATTTTCAAAATTCTTTTTGTATTCGATAGAGTATACTCCAAGGGTAGTCCTATGGTCACCAAAGTTAGGATCTGATGATGGGAGCCCATAAAAATCGAGGGAAACCCTTAAATTTTTAGGTGTGTCCAACTTGTTTTTTTTGTATGTTACGAGATTACTCCGCCAATTTTGGACCGATATTCAAAATTCTTTGTGAATTCGATAGAGTATACTCCTAGGGTGGTCCCAAGGTCACCAAAGTCAGGATCTGATGATGAGATCCCATGAAAATCGAGGGAAACCCTAATTTCTTTCACTAAAAAGTTAAAAATATAAAATATTTTACAAAAAATAAAAACCGACTTCAAAAACATTGAAAAGTTAAAAATAATCTACACAAATTAGCCTGCGGACTAGAGCTGCATGGAGCTGTGTACCGAGCGTTGGATGTTTAGTTTTGGTTGTGGTTTTGTGATGCTAGCGGAGCCGCGCCGCTCACATTTCTATTCATCATCACTGCGCGCCTTCATCGCCTTCATCGCGCGCCTTCATCGAGGCACAGAACAAATAAATCTTCGCTAAGAATGCGCCATACCAATATGATACATCTCCGCTCAGTGGTATCCACTGAATCTGAGTGGAGGCGAGATGTTTGAATATCAACTCTCTGCTTGTCTTCTCTCAGCATTGCTGGTGGAGTCCGACCCTGAGAACTTAAATAACATCATGTCTTGTATTCGGATCGACTATATTTTATGTTTTAGTACCTAGGTTTAATATTATCGATGTGTATAGGTTTAAATATAGTTTCAGAACATTTTTTTAAAGTAAGGAAGCTGTTAAAAGTAGACGATTACCCACTTTCTACCAATGACACTATAGAGTATTTATTAAACTAACAGAGACTGACATTATTTGCTAGAAGAATAAGTATTTGACATTTATAATAATTGTCTTCGTATTTCTCTCCAGTTTACTTTGATAGATTTGTTTCAGTTATTTTTTAGAATAGTTTTTTATTACCAATTGTTTTTAGCACGATAGGTATATGGTCAGTATACATATCACTATGTAATTATTTTAGCGTTAAGCAAAATCTTCGTTTGTCTATAACTTTTCTTGAAAACTGCTCTACAGGCTGATCTAAAGCCAGCGCCCGGTGGGCGGGGAAACTTCAGGGCATTGGCTCAAAATGAGGAGGAGGAACTAGCATTTGACTATGTGAAACACAGGAATATTCCAAAACCAACAGGGTATGATAACGAGAGAGAATTTTTATTGCATGCAGTAGTTGAAAACAATTTTCATGTTCTTGTATTAGGAAATCATGTAATAGGTCACAGTACGATTGGTCTGATAAATTGAACATCTTATCCTGGAGTCTATAACGAAGGTTAACACCAGTGAAAAAATAGATGCACCAATAGTATACTGAGCTTAGCATCACAGTCAATTATACTATGATTACTACCATCATCATCATCATTTCAGCCAAGAGACGCCCACTGCTGGACATAGGCCTCCCCCAGAGATCTCCAAACCGATCGACCCTGCGCCTTCCGCATCCAGCGGCTTCCTGCGACCTTCACCAGATTGTCGGTCCACCTTGTGGGGGCCTACCAAAGCTGAGTCTACCGGTACGTGGCTGCCACTCAAGGACCTTTCCGCCCCAACGGCCGTTAGTCCTGCAAGCTATGTGTCCTGCCCACTGCCACTTAAGGTTTGCAATTCTTTGGGCTATGTCGGCGACTCTAGTTCTTCTACGCATCTCTTCATTTCTGATGCAATCGCGTAGAGAAACCCCGAGCATAGCCCTCTCCATTGCCCTTTGAGTGAAATTGAGCCATCTGAAGAGACCCATTGTAAACGGCCACGTCTCAGTTCCGTACGTCATCACTGGCAACACGCACGAATTGAGACTTTCACTACCAGAGATCAGCCAATTATTTTTTCCAGGGTGATGGGATCTATAGCCCACGTTGTTAAAGGTGCCTTGGGAGGAGGTATTCTTGGAGGTCATGTGGCATATATGAAGGCTGGTACTTCTGTGGCGGTGCCGCTCAACATTTTCTTTGGCCTTTTCATGGGGTACTGTTTGCATGTAAGTTTTGGGTGATCTTAGGGATAACCGTATTTTTTATGACAATTCATTAGAATATAGAATCTGAAGGGATCTGTGTTCCGGCATCCAGGTATCCAGGCTTTGGCCTATTGAATGTACTTACCATCAAGTAAAATGAATAGTAAGAGCATGTAAAAGCTATGTTTTCTTAAATAAATTAATATAATTTAAAAAAGGTTTTCGATTTTAAATAGTTATTTTTTACATTCGGCAGGGAAGCTCTTGGCCTTCATCTCACCTGATGGTAAATGATGATAAGGCCGAAGATGGAAGCGAGATTCACCTGGACTCCTCAACAACTGAGGAACTGGCTATCTCACCCCTGATTATGGGAACACAACAATGCTATTAACAGTGTTATTTAGGCAAATGTTATGCAGGTGTTATTTAAGCAGAAAAACTTCTCCCCCATGGGGATCGAACCCCGGATCTTCCGATCAACAGTCGGTGGTCTCAATCACTAGACCACAGAGGCGGTTGAAAATATACTGTCAATTCGCGGATTCCTCGCTTTGCAGGCACACTGTAGGCCCTATAATCTGTTTAGACTTACTATCAATCAAAATGAAGGTCAAGAGAATCCCTGCTGTTGATAAAAATACATTTTTATTGTTGCGCTACGTTGTAAAGTATAATGTATGTACTGCAACTTTCCAGTTGCTCGTGTCTTCCGCGCAAACTTTGTACAGAAGGACGAGAGTTCCAACAATGTCGTATCCTGACGTCGGGGAAGCTGCGCTTGCCTGCTTTCCTAATCCCAAAGTTGCAAGGTGGTCGAAAACATTCCGGTGAGTAAATCGTTACAGGAACTCTATCGACGATAATCCGGAAGCTGCGAGCAAATTCGAGGCTTTTATTGAAACTATGTATTTTGTACTGATTTTTAGAAACAACTAAGCGAATGTTAAATAAATAAAAACTAAGATGTTGACAACTTTGGAATTGGTCAATGGAGTGTTTAGGAGGAGATATGCTTTTGTAGGCAGTTTCCGACTTCCCGTGGCTGAGGAGTGGTTTGTCTAGTCGAACTAGCACCAGCTGGGAGATTATCGTCAATTCGTCACCTAGTCACTTGCCTGGGGATCACAAACGAGTCTACAACCTGGTGAATTGGTGATCGCTCCTTTGTGAAGGCCTAGCTCGTGGCATTATGATCACGTGACCACATGTAACGTCATTGTGTAATAAACAAAATAAGTCGTCGCATATAATAAATAAATAAATAAAATAAAATTCGTTTATTTCGGGCTACATGGCCCATATAACAGAATATTAAAATTTCATTATTAAATTACATTATTATTAAAATTTCATTATTAAATTACATTATTATTAAAATTACATTATTACTTAAATTACTATGATAAAATAAAACAATTAAAATACAATTCAATACAAATCACAGAATAATCAGTCTAATATTTATTGTTAGTCAGTATATGTACCATAGAGCAATGGTGCACATACTGACAGTCAAACCTGTTCGCGAATACGCTCAGGATGCTGTTAGCGCTGGCCCGAATCCTGCGCACCAGGGATGCACACCGTTTCCGTATGATGGTGTAGAAACAGTCCACCTGCGCATCTGCAAACATCCCTGACGCGCTGCAGAATCGGGGCAGCCCCATCAACACCCTGAACGCATTGTTATACTGAACGCGTAGGGCGCTGTACTGCTTTTGCGTATGATTTATCCATAGGCTGCTCGTGTAGAAGTTGGTACAGTAGGCCCGAAAAAGAGTTCGCTTAACTTCTGCTGTACTACGAGCAAACCTTCCTATGAGCAAACCTTCCGGCTACCATGTTCGCTCTAACAGAAAGCGCCCTACGCTCTCTTTCTATATCGGCATCATCTTTTAGGTCGGAGGTGATGATATGACCCAAGTATTTGAATTTGTCAACCCACTGTAGTTGTGATTTGTTTAATTTTACAGGAGGTATGGTGGTCAGACACTTTACTCCGACCTGAAAGACCATGCATTCACTTTTATTTATGTTGTAAACCAAGCCATGCTCAAGGGTGTACCTTTCACATATCTTTAAAAGTTTTGTAATGCCACACACAGATGCACTCAACAAGACCATGTCATCGGCGTAGTTTATATTGTTTACTGGTACCCCATCAATGTGACATCCGACACGGCTGGCGCTGAGCTCACCTATCAGTCCATCAATATATAAATTAAATAGGTTCGGCGAGGTCAACCCTCCTTGCCTCACCCCGCATTCCATTTTATATGGCTCAGAAAATGCACTAGACCATCTCACCACATTGACCTGATTTTGATACCAAAACTTAAAGATGTTATTAAGTTCTGATGGCAAATTGATGTCATTTAGTTTTTGCCACAGGATCTCATAACTAACCAGGTCAAATGCTTTGGAGAGGTCCAGAAAACAGGCATATACTGGTGTTCGACGGTCTGTATAGTACCTGACAGTCTGCTTTAAGCTCAAAATAGCCATATCAGTAGAGAGTCCTGGCCTAAAGCCGAATTGGTTGTCATGTAAGCTTAGATAACGGCTAAGTTGTGCATTAAGTAAACTGTCAAGAACTTTTGCTATTATAGTTGCCAATGAAATGGGCCGATAATTAGTTTTATCGCTTACATCACCAGTTTAATTTTTGATGATCGGCACTACAACAGTTTTCATCATTTCAGCCGGTAAATAGGAGTGTCCGACACAAAAAGAAAACAACATAGAGAGTACCCTAGGCAGATGGTGACCCGCATGCTTTAAATGTTCGATACTAAGTCCATCGTGACCCGGAGACTTAGGCCTTGGTCTCCTATAAAATGCTATATGCAGCGTCCGACTTCAGCGTAAACGTTTCGATCGACGTCTGTACGTCAGGCACAGCGTCAGCGGTCAATACGTCTCATACGCAAACGACGACAAACAGCGTTCACGCGTAGTCGTGTGATATAAAATGGATATAAATTCGTCACTTTTGGCTGCGCTTGTGTTACTTGAAGAGGAGGTATAAAACAATCACATACAAAGAAAACTCAGGGCAACAAGGCACCGATTATGTATAAAGAAAAAGAAAGAAGGATGTATCCAGATGTTAATAATGAAACACTTAAAAGAACAATATTTATGGAATATTTTCGTATCAATCAAGAACAATTCAAACATATCGTAGAACTTTTGTAATAAAACTGCCATCAAAAAGGCATCTTAATCCCATATCACCTGACGAAAAAGCTGCTGTAAACATTTGTGTTTATAAATACTATTTTCATGTTCCTTGTCACTTTTATTGTATAACGTACTATAACATTGGACTGATTCAATCAATAATTCATCTTTTTCTTTATAAAATTTCGACATTTTGTACTGACGCTAAATAAGACGTTTACGCTGCAATGGTTCGAAATAACTAGAGACGCGGCGCAAAGCGTTTCAATGTCGCCTACGGCGTCCACACGCCTGCGTCAGCGTATGAAAGAGACCACAATAGTACATTTCTATAGTAAGCATCGTAACGCAGCGTACGACGTGACGCTGTACGCGGCCGATGGCGTTTATAGGAGACCATAGCCTTAGCGTCAGTACAAAATGTCGAAATTTGATAAAGAAAAAGACGAATTATTGATTGAATTAGGCCAATGTTATAGTACGTAAAAGTGACAAGGAACATGAAAATAGTATTTATAAACACAAATGTTTACAGCAGCTTTTTCGTCAGGTGATATGGGATTAAGATGCCTTTTTGATGGCAGTTTTATTGCAAAAGTTCTACGATATGTTTGAATTGTTCTTGATTGATACGAAAATATTCCATAAATATTGTTGTCTTTTAAGTGTTTCATTATTAACATCTGGATACATCCTTCTTTCTTTCTCTTTATACATAATCGGTGCCTTGTTGCCCTGAGTTTTCTTTGTATGCGGTTGTTTTATACCTCCTCTTCAAGTAACACAAGCGCAGCCAAGTGTCGAATTTATATCCATTTTATATCACACGACTACGCGTGAGCGCTGTTTGTCGTCGTTTGCGTATGAGACCTATTGACCGCTGACGCTGTGCCTGACGTACAGACGTCGATCGAAACGTTTACGCTGAAGTCGGACGCTGCATATAGCATTTTATAGGAGACCAAGGCCTTACCGTGCGACATTGACTGTATAGCCTTTCTGACATCTTTAGCTAAAATGTTCCATGGGGAATGCTCTGAGGAGCTCTTTAACCTTATCCCTCCCTCTCCATTCCTTAACAGAAACACGCGTAAGGGCCTTCGGAGTCATCCGTACACTGTGTCCTCCTTTTCACACCGTACCAAGAAATTCCAAGATTCCTTCTTCTGTCGTTCATCCCATACTTGGAATTCTCTACCTGCGCACGTGTTTCCTCCATCCTACAACATGGGTTCCTTCAAAAGAGGTGTGAAAAAGCATCTTTTAGGCCGGCAAGGGGCGGGCAGGTAGGATAGTGGATGTCGTCCCTACTCTATCTGTCAACTCATTTGGGCCTCTTTCACCGCTTAACATCAGGCGGGAGGAGGTCATTTGCCGGGCCTTACATAAAAAAAAAAAAAAAAAAAAAAACCTAGTATGGAGCTCCTGGTCACGCGCAGGCACATCACTCGCCAGCCGGGTGTAATTGAGTGGTGATTTGATAGTAAAGTGGTCTCTGAATATGTCAGCTATATCTTTGCAATCACTAATCCCATCAACACTCACAGGGAGACTTGGTTTACCATTAAGCTTGTTTGTGACCTTCCAAAAACTCTTAAAGTCCCGCCCAGAGTGCTTACATGTCAACATGTCCATTTTTAATTGTTCTTTATGGTTCTGACACCACTTTAAACGAGACTTGAAAATATTTCTACTTTCAACCATTTCATTATATGCGTGGCCAGTTTTAGGTTTTCCGTACAGCAACCACAAATGGAATTTACACCTAGCCTCACTGTGCGCTTCCCGTACATGCCTGTTCCACCCCATGACAGGCTTACGCTTACTAGTTCGATTTACATTTATGTCACTTATACTATCGGCAGCGGCCTGTGTCAACGCATTTATAATTTTACTATACATCATGTCAATAACTAATCGATGGTCAAGATTTTTACATATATGGTCACAACAGCACAAAAATTCATTAGGAAAGTCTATTAATCTCAATTTTTCATTGCACAATTTACTATATAAATTAATCTGTTCAGGCTTACGCTGATTCCACAATACTTTGTTATTAACATAACATTTATCAAATAACATTTTAGGTTTTATTATATCAAAGTTACAGCGCAGAATTAAGGGAAAATGGTCTGACCACAGAACGTCATAACCAATAGCTACACTTAAAATTGATTGTACCGAAGATTTTGTGACTACACAGTGATCTAACCATCTTTTACACCCATGCGCTTCACTTACATAAGTGAATGTCCCCGAGTTAAGTCCCAACATATCTACATCCGCACAAACCCATTCTTGATCAGTACAAAAACATGTCAATTCGTTAAAAAAATTGTTCACTCGGATGTGCATTAAAATCACCAAGTATATACACTGACTCAGTATTCTCATTGTTTATTAAAGAACTTACCAAGCTCAGACAATCCGTAAATTCCATCAGGTTCTCCACTTTACCCGTAGGCATATAGACACTGAACACTAAGAATGATCTTTGACCTACACACATTTTTACAGCACATACTCTCGGGTTATCACACTTCACTACTGACACGTTGTGAAAAATGCGTTTATCCCACAGTATTGCAACTCCACCATAAGGTCTACCGCGCAGTATACCAGCTTCCGTGTCCACAGCTGACGTACCTGTCCATCCGAAGTTTTCATCTATTTCGTTCAAAAATTGAATATCTTCCGGCAGAAGCCAAGTTTCTTGTAAGGCAATTATGCTCGCAGTTTGGCATAACAATCTCACATAGTCGATAGACCGTTTAATACTCTTACAGTTAAAGCTGACTAACTGGTGTGAGGAACTATTGGCCATTTTGGTTAGAAATAGGGCCGTGCACAGCATTAACACTATTCATATTTTTTGCCTTGTAATGCACAAATCGTCGAAAAATAATACCCTGGGGCCACAAATTACTGTCAAGAAACACTGACAATTTATGTTCCGATACAAAGAACTTGTATGCTTTGTATCCTTTTTCTATTTTGAAAATAATTTTCTCTAATATTATTTTCTCATTCGTTTTCTTATATACATACTCTGAAATATCCTCGTCAGTTGTATCTATATGCACTTTGGTAATGAAAATAGGCACTTTGTTTTCTACAGCTTTAAACTTTCCTTCGTTGTCATATGAAACCCCAGTCATGCCGTGATAACGGTAATTCGTTTTAATTTTACGTCTTTCTACCACTTTCCACTCACTGTCGGCCTTTAACTTATCCGCAAATGATGAAGTCTGTGGCTCAATTACATTATTTTCTTCGCATCGCGCATTGTTTACACTAGTCATTGGGGTAGATGTATTGCACAGCCGATGAGCGGCAGTCGCCGCCGCTGATGGCGCTGGTTCACTTAGCAGACCGGTTTTGCAACCTAGCGGCGTAGACTGCGTGTATTGTAGAGTATAATGGGTGTATTGTAGAGTGTATTTTGCTCGACTTTTAGTTATGAACATGACATTTTTTTTTACAAAAATATAACCGACTTCAAATTCACCAAAAAGTCATAAATCAACATTACAGTTTTATATTGAAGTTGGTGCCAAATTTTCAATAAGTACTTACATTAATTGTTCTTTTATTTTCTTTCCAAGTATTCATTGCTTGGTACCTTATGCTCTAAGCTTAGCACGTAGGTACTGACTCCAATATTAAACTGTGATGTTGTTTGTATTCTTATATTATTTATGACCTTGTGGTGTTTTTGAAGTCGGTTTTATTTTTTAGAAAAAAAATTTTTTCCAATCTATTTAGTTATAACTCAAAATAACAAAAGCTTCACCTAAACAAATACTTTTCTGAAAACCGCATCAAAATCGATTCACCAAACGCGAGATAATCGCGGACTAACATACAGGTCAAACTGAGAACCTCAAATTTTTTGAAGTTGGTTAAAAATTAGATTATTTTGATATACAGAAATCCGATTTATTATATTGCAACATACTTTTCCACCAAAAGCGCGTCATTTTTGGTGAAGTTCATACAGTCGTCTTTGACAAACTTTTTCATTATCGCATCGACAAATTTATTTGAATTTCATAATAACTATCTATATTTTCTTAATTTCTATCATTAAGATTTTTTATGAAAAGATCAATTAGTTGTTATCACTTTTTTAACATACCATCAACCCGTGGATATCTTAATTTTGCAGCCACACTATAGACTTTATAATCTGTTTGGATCTTTTTGGCGCCTGCGCATGTTACCAATTGATTATAGCTAAATCTATTAAGCAATTGGTGGAGAACTCACAAGAGACATCGTTGGAGGGCATTAATGGTACGTCTCGCTTTGGAGTTATGTTTAGATGCTTTGGCTAAAGTATTGGCTCGAGCTTACCTAATTTTATTAATCATTTGAATTAGCTTAATAGCCACTATTGTGGTTAGGAGGTAGAGTCCACACAGCCTTGATCTGGCGGTCGAGGGTTCGATTCCTTGTGAGGCAAAAGATTTTCCGCTCAGACTGGTTGATAGCAGGGCTTCTGACTCCGCTTGGCTAGCTACCACCATCCTTCATAATAACAAAGTAATAACAGGGTTGTGCTTGTCAATTGGGGTGAAATAGTTCCTCAGTTGTTGAGGAATTTAGACGAAGCTCCGTTCCATCTTCAGCTTTTTCGTCACGTACTTCATGTGGGAAATAGGCCATGACTTTTACTGTTGTGTGTAAGATTAAATAAGAGAACTTAGTATCATGTGTATCAGCAACATACTTGAATCTTTTTCATTAAGTAAAATTTAACTTTCTCCTGTTTAAGGCTACCCAAACCTCCGAGTATATTTGGCCTGCATAATCGTGCCTATGATACTGATATGTTTGATAACACATTTGCAGTGGCTAGCGCCGTTTTCGCTTCTGGCTAACTTCATTATTGGTATGTTTTCAAATAAAATATTAATTTAGTGGGCTCAATAATATTGCCACCTAGTTAAAGCTTTGTGTTGTAATTTCTTGATGTAACTCCATGGTATCTTGTTATTAAAACACTAATTTCATAAGTTCCACTTGAATCTTTATTAAGTATATTTAAGTTATTGCGACCGGTTTCGATACATCATCGTCAGGCAGAAGATTACTGACTATGATGTATCGAAACCGGTCGCAATAACTTAAATATAATAAAGATTCAAGTGGAACTTGTGTAATTAGGGTTTTAATAATAAGAATATTGCCACCTTTTGATTTTGCTAGAACGGCAACAAAGTAATCTAAAGGAGCTAGAGGAACTAGTTCGCGGAAGAAATTTAATAAAAAAAATATGGTCTTCTCAATGGAAGAATTCCATCAAACATTTAACCACTAATGTAAAAAAATATTAAAAATATTAGAACTCTGTGTTGTAGATAGAGTAAATTTAAAGTAGGTAGATGGTTGTAGAATGTTTAATTGACGAATGTCACCGAAGTTCGTTCAGTTTTTTGTAAGTTATACTCGTACAAGTTTATTTTTTAGTACCTAACTAAAAATAGTACTAATAACTAAGTAGTTGTAAGGTGCGCTAACGCTGTACCCCTTTCCGAGACAATATATTTAGAGCGGTCAGTGTTCTCCGGGCCAGCTCGTTACCCTGTTTCTGACTTGTTCTTTGAATGCTGTGGTCTGATGGCTTTTGTTGTTTGATGGGTTCGAAGTAAACACATAGATTACAGTGAACTCGGAACGCAGAGCGAAGACCGCCTAAGCAGTTTGTTCAGCGCCTATAACATTTAATAAATGTTTAGGTAATGCATTCTACTGAATGTTCCAAAATAATAATAATAATATCGTTTGTCACCGTTATGAAGAAATGTAGACTTGCAAAATAGTCTGGAGTATGATTAAAGAAAAAATATGCATTTGATTGAGAGTACTAAGTATAATTATATATTTTGTTTTTTTTCACAGTGATTGCTCTTGGTGTAGCTGTCTTTTACGCTTTCGAAAACAATCCGAATTTTGAGAATCTGAGCTCGCACAATGGAATGTATAACATACTAGAGTTCACCGGTATTATCGTATTCAGTATGTCCTGCGCAGGTGTCGTTATCCCCATTGAAAACAACATGAAGGATCCCAAGAAGTTCCCCATAGTGCTAGTTGTGGGTAAGTGTGTAGCAATTGTTAAGACATGATGACCATAATAGAATATTGGAAGACGTTGAATTTTCTTCTTAATGCTCGTATTATAATGATTTCTTCTTTAACGTTGAGGCAATTATTTGTTTATTTGTCCACACCTATTATGTCAGATTTGTCAGATATCAATACCACAGATAATATAATACTACAATACGATTAAAAATATCATCCTGGGTAGGGTTCTCTCTCCAAGACACAGTCACGCTATAGTCTGCTCAAGATAAGAAGATTCCCGTGATAGGTCGAAATTTTCCGTTTCATGCATTTTAGTTTCCGTGATTAAAAATATTATGTTTTAAAAATATAACGATTCCGTTATAACGTATATATCGTTCCGATTCACGATTCATTCATTCAATTAAACAAATATTTTTTCAGAATTACAATTAATTTTATAATTATAAAGAATTAAAAAAATAACCTAAAGAGATGTTATATTAGGTCCTTACATATGAAATTAGCGTTTTGCCATACTGACCACTTTGATCTCAAATATCTCCTCTATGGTTAGGAATTCCAAATTTAAATTTATACAGCTACTTATTTACTCATGTATTTGTGTTTCGAAAATTATAATTCCACAATTGTATTTTCCACAATTGTTTTTTTTTTGCGTCACTCAGCTTACAAAATGGAAAACTTGAAATATCGCGGTATTTACGAGTACGAGTTCCACCGTGGCACCAGTGCTGCAGAAACGGCTCGAAGGATTAATGATGTCTATGCGACGGTGCCGCATAAGAAAACACTGTGCGTTCTTGGTTCCAACGTTTTCGTTCTGGAAATTTCGACCTGCAGAACAAGCCCCGTGGACGGCCGGAGACCAAAGTTGATAATGAAGAATTGAAGGCTATTGTGGAAGCGGTTCCATCGCAAACCACGTCCGAGTTAGCTGCAGGCTGCGGTGTTAGTGATAAAACTGTTTTAATCCACTTGAAGCAAGTTGGGAAGGTGAAGAAGCTTGAGTGAAGCAAATCACCAAACGCGCATTGCCTGCTGCGTTGCATTACTCAACCGGCACAATAATGAAGGGATTTTAAATCGAATCGTTACTTGTGATAAAAAGTGGGTCCTGTACGATAATCGGAAGCGCTCATCGCAATGGCTGAACACCCAAACCATGCCCCAAGCGAAAATTGACTCCAAAAAAGTTGAAAACAAAACAAATGATTGAAAAGTCCAAAACAATTGAGGAAAAAACAAGTGAATTATAATTTTCGAAACACAAATACATGAGTAAATAGCTGTATAAATTTGAATTTGGAATTCCTAACCATAGAGGAGATATTTGAGATCAAAGTGGCCAGTACGGCAAAACGCCAATTTCATATGTAATGACCTAATATTTTCAAAACATAATATTTTAATCATGGAAAGTATAGTATACAGTCATGAAACGGAAAAGTTCGACCTGACACAGGAACCTTTTAATCTTGAATAGACATAGTACCTACTATGTACTCAGGAAGGCGTTGATTCAACTTTTTTGCAAATGTTTACTATGGCCTTAGTGTTCTTTAGTGCAGTTTATTGTATTTTTGTTTGTATTTCTATTTTGCTTATGTATTTTTTTTTAAGATTAAATAAAACGATATTCATTCAATCACTCAGAATTAACACTCATATTCGTTTCGTTAACGTTATACGTTCTATATCGAACGGCAATGTATGAAAATGACTCCTGATGTGGAAAATCACTCCCATAACTTTTGTTTTTTTTTTAATTTTATTTCATTTCGTTATCGTTTTTGAATTGTTACTTTGTGTATGCCATCGCTCGACCAGCGAAATGTATGCAACATAAAGTTAACAACTTTGCAACATTTGCACAGCGTTAAGCCGCAATTAGACGGTTCATCAAAAGTGACTCATTTCTGCGATGAACAGTGAACGATGAACAGTGAATTGGGTTGATTGTATGATGGTTCACTTTTGATGAAAGCTATTAAGATTTCATTGCTAGTTGAATTCCCGCGAGAACACAACGCCCGTGACTGTTTAGACGTTTCACTTGTCGTTCATTGCCGATGAATGATGAAAGATGCTAGTGAAAACAATCGGGAGCCGGAAGCTTTCATCGCGAAGGCACATTCCGATGAACGTCACTTTAGACATTTCATTTTCAGTCATTCATCGATGAAGCATCGAAAATGAAAGCAAAAATGAACCGTCAAATTTCGGCTTTACCAGCAACATGTTGATTATTTACTTAAAAGCCATTGTTTACTATTAACGTAAAGTCATATGCTTCTGTCTGTACTGATGTGGTCTAAACAATGTCGATGATTCATCACTGTATTTTTAATGGAACATTTCTCAGAACAATCTTGCAATTGTTCCGCTATTTAATTTTAGAGTGACAGCCGTCCCATACCTATTGTTATGATTAGCGTCTTGTTAATAATTTTTTATTCAAGGATTTTATTATTTCTTAAGCGTTACTCTACTTTTGGGTTGAGCTAATTGATAAAAATGAAGAGTACGTACGAGTATAATGACGAACGTGAGATAGGATGAGTGACTGACAGAAGATTTAGAAATGTTTTCGTATTTAGAAAAGCAATTCACTGAAACAGTTTAATAAAGTAGGGATTCGTTCCTAACATCAAAGGGAATATGTTATCAGAGGCCACAAATGATTTCGACTAGACTGTTTTTTTTATCAATGAAAATAAATTGTTTAAGAGAAAATACGGTAGTCAGAGTTTTAAACACTTCTGCCGATGATTTACGAAAAAAATAAATTAAAATTTATTTTTACTAATCAGACGAATTTAACAAACGAGAATCGACCATGTTACGGCAGCAACATACCATTTTAAACATTTGTTTTAAGCATTCTCCATTCTCCCACCTCGCTGGAGTGCTAGAGCAGTTTAGGTTAGCAGTAGTCCCATAAGATGTTAATCGGAACTCTAACCATAATCCACCATCATCATCATCATCATCATCACACTTATAATAATACACAATCGAATGATTTCAATAAATATTATTAATGGCTCTTTAAGGTGGCACGCTGATTGTCGCCGGTACCGTGTTTGTCTCGTTCTTCGGCTACGTGGGGTACTTGGAGAAGAGCGAAGCGCCTATCACTATCAATTTTCCAATGCGCACGTAAGTTTGAAATGTACTAACTACAGCTTCTTTTGTAGAACCCAAGACTTTGGTATCACGATCTTCTTCAGTTTGATTGTGATAAGTAGATGATACAAATGAGTTATGTATAATTAAGTAATCTACAACATCCAAACTGATGTTGGAAATTGAAATGAAAATGGACGGGTCATATTGCGAGATTACCAACCTAAAAGATGGATAAGTAGTAATTACCTTTTTAGCGTCCTCGGACCTACCTTGTTTTTGATTTATATCAATGACTTGACAAATTTAAAACTTAAAAATGGATCTGTATTCTCGTATGCGGATGATACCGCTCTGCTATTCCATGGAGATAGTTGGCTGGATGTTTTTGCAGTGGCTGAGGCTGGTCTTGCTAACGTTATGGACTGGTTAAACTTGAATTTGTTATCCCTAAATATGTCTAAAACTAATTATATAACTTTTTCGATCCGTAATTCAATGCAGCCGGATAATACTCTCACCATAAGTGCACATACATGCAAAAGAGATAATGTCTCTAATAGCTGCAATTGTTATAAATTAGAACGTGTTAACCACACAAAATATTTAGGAGTCATGTTAGATAAGAATTTAACCTGGTATCCCCAGCTTGAAATGGTTGGTAATCGAGCACGTAAACTTATTTGGCTTTTTAAATACCTGCGTGAGATAGCTGACAAAGAACTTATTATATATATTTATATGAGCCTTGTTCAATCTTTATTGTTATATTGTATAAACATATGGGGAGGTACCTACAAGACAACATTTATAAACATTGAACGGGTACAAAGACTGATTATTAAGGTAATGTTGCGTAAAAAGAGATTGTTTAGCACAAACTTATTGTATAAAGAAGCTAATGTTATATATTCTTTATTGTACACACATTTTTCAGATAGAAACATATTATACAACAAACATGTACAAGGGCGAGCTTATCTCTTGAAGAAATCTCTTCCAGCCAACCCTAGCGGAAGTGAAAATTAAGTAGATGCGGGACGAGGTGTACATTTATAAAACCTTACTACTATTATAAGTAACATACACAAACACACACACACACACACACAGGTATATATACATCACTATAACAAATTCGAGAGCAGATGAGCTTTTAGCTGCTTCTTAAATGACACTATGCAAGTGTTTTTACGGATATCAACCGGCAGAGCATTCCACAGTTGAGCAGCATGCACTGTAAAGGATTTGTGGAAGAACTTTGAGTGATATTTAGGGATATTAAGTGGTTTTGGTATAACACAGGAACGCTTAGGACGAATGTTCTGACAGTTAGAAAATTATATGTACTACAGTGCATTCTTGATGTACATAAAAGTTATTCTTTCGACCCAAAAGTGCTAAGTAAACGTAAAGTTAACACAGTAGTACCCGTTAAAGCTACCAAAACAGCATTTGCTAGAAAACAATTCTCGGTTCAATCGGCATCAATATATAATAAAATAAATAGAATTTTAAACATTTATTCACTAACTTATTATAATTGTAAAATGAAAGTAACCAAATGGTTAAAATTGCAAAGTTACGAAACCATAGAAAAACTTTTATCTGACCACTAACATCTAAAAAAAAAAAAGAGAATGATCTGATTTTAGTTGTTGCATACAATATATTAAATATGGTAAGCAGTAACTAAAATTAGATACACATTATACAGACATATTTTGATAATAAATAAGTAATAATAAGAAAAACACTAGATTCACTCAAAATATGAAAATGAAATGTATTACAGAACACGAAAAATATTTACACAATTATAAAAATATTTTACAAAATATAGTTATCTTATTTACACAAGTTTAGTTAATATACAATTACACAAGTTTTTTTGTTTTGTTTTTACTTTTGGAAACTAGAAAAGGTATAAAAATACACAAGTTTATTTTAATTTATTTTTACAACTTCTGTCGATGTTAAAGAAAATTAATCGTTTTATATAAAGTATGTACCCTTATTATTAAGTTATTATAATTAAGTTAAATTATAAACCTTATAAATATACTAGAAACTTCCTATGTTATAAATAATTGTCATATTGTTGTACAGAAAAGAGAGGGGTCTTTTCTAATACAGGTTTTTTTAAACTTAAAAGAAGAGACCCACACATTCTAAAAGCTACGTGTAGTTAATAAATTTATTTTTGATTTGATTTTTTGATTTTTGACCTGGTTGTCGCTCGTGGTCCCTATAGACTCATAAATAAAGCTTTTTTATGGAGGCATTTCCTATAGTAAAAACTCTGGGCTTCTTTGTAGACGAACACAATATTATTATAATTACTAAAAAAGCCGGAAGCTCAAATTTTTTTTTTTTCATTTATTTGGGATAACAAACAGTATACACAAACTAATTATACAAAGCCTTAAATAAACAATAATTAATAACTGTGCTACCAGCAACGCTATCCACATCTAAATTAATTATACATATAACTAACAAACTGCAGTTGAAAGACGGTGGTGTACATATTCCACAACTTCCTAAGGTCTATTTTATTATTCACATATTTTATACTTTTATATTTCAGTTATTCCTATATTATACATTTATATTGTTTATTATAATTTATGTTTTATATTATTTCGTGGTGTGTGCAATATTTCATTAGTCAAATATTGTTTAATAAATATTGCCTGTAGAATTTTGCATACATTCAAGTTTACTAACTATTGCATTTTTATATGTACTGATTCGTGTGTTCATCACATCGATCAAATTAAAACAACTATTATAAGAGTCTAGCATTCGATGCAACGGAGCTCGCTTGCCCGCATTAGTACGGCATGGAGCAGTGGAAAAGAGCTGTACGTGATTGCGACAGTGTGTCCTATACGGGACCCTATAGCATAATTTGTTATGTAGATCAATACAGTCATATTTGCAGTTACATAGCTCGTAGAGGAACATTGCCTCAAGCAGCAAGCGCCTATGTCTTAATGTTAGTAGGTTATATTTACAAAGTAATTGATCATATGACAGATACCTGTGAAAACATCTATAATGCATAGCTCTTAGAAATAACCTCTGTACAGTCTCAAGTGCATCAGCGTATTTATTGTAGAAAGGATTCCATACAGGTACAGCATATTCAATCTGTGAGCGAATCAACGACTTAAATAGGCAAAGATAAGTTGATGGTTCTTTAAACATTGTGCTAGAACGCATCGTAAAACCATACATCCTATAGGCCTTGTTAATAATATTGTCCACATGCATGTCAAGATGAAGCCGCCTGTCTAATATAACCCCGAGGTCTCTAATATGATCTACTACTTCCAGTGTTACGCCACAAAGCTTAAAAGTATAGTGATAGGTGTTCCTTTTTTTCGTAAAAGTGATTATTTTGCATTTATTTAAGCTAAGACTTAGCTTATTGTGTAAACAATAGCTCGTAAAAGCATCTAAATCATGTTGAAGATTTTCTTGATCTGCGCAGCTATTAATCGTGTGATAGATTTTGAGGTCATCTGCATATAACAAGTAATTACTGTATTTAAAACATGTATTTATGTCAGTTATAAAAATTATACATAACAAGGGTCCTAGAATCGAGCCTTGCGGGACTCCTGAGGTTACGGTGACAATACTTGATTCAAATCCATTTATCACTACCTTTTGTGTGCGATTAGTTATATAGGATTTGAACCAACGCCAGAGGTTTCCCCTTAATTTGTTAATATAACTATTTATGTAAACGTCACGGTTTCAGGTTCCCAAAGATCTTGAAGGGGCTGATTGCTGTGATGATATACGTGACCCACGCGCTGAACTTCTGGCCGCCGTTTATGATTTGCTTCTACTATCTGAAGAAGCTGCACAGCGGCAGGTTTCTGATGTGGGAGCTGATCTACAGGACTGTGTTTGTCACCATGATCAGTATGATCGCGATCGTCTTCCCAACTATTTCGTCCCTCATGGGCTTTGTGAGTAGACTTCAAAAACTTTTTTTACATAACTTAGATGGCAAATGAGAGCATGGTAGGTGGCGACAGTCACCTAGAGTAAGTATATGTGGTTTCTGTAAGATTGGCAAACATGTTACTCCTACAAGGACCACAGCGTACGTCGCCGACTGTCGACAGGAGGTGTAATGCCACAATACTAAGCACTGCAGCAATGCAAGCACAGCTGCTTGCGGTACATATAGGGAAAATAGATGTACCCGTACAGTAGTCTCGGGGACAAAGTGTCCCTCTGGTAAACTACAAAGACGTCAGTCAACATTTTGTTTTACATTTCAAAACTTAACAGTGGATATCTCACCAACTCAGAAGCGTACTGCCTCTTCGCTCTTTTATAGAAACAAGTCATTATTATCATCGTCATCCTGCCCTTAGAGTTCTTACTCCTATGTGGGGTTGGCGCAATACGTTATTTTCTTTCATGCATCTCTCTCATACGTCATCTCAGTACTGACATTCTTCGCATGCATGTGAAGGACATGATCCATCAACACTTTCACGAAATTATCCATCAATACTTTCTTAGATCTTCCCCTATCTTTATGTCCATTCACATTCATATCAATAACTCTTATATTTATATAAGTCTTATTCCTTCTCATCACATGCCCATACCACGCTAGGCTGTTACTTCTTATCTTCTCCGTCACTGGTGCTACTTTCCCCGATGTCTCATTTGCACCATTGGCCAGCACCTTCAATGGTCCAAACGAAACCACCATGTCTCGTTAACAACGTTGTCATGACTGTGTGCCAAATTTCAGACTAATATGTTCAATAATTTGAAAAAGATCAGTCTGTTAGTTACGGTTTCCTTATTGTAATGGTGCAAACGAAACTACTATGACTCGTTTGCATCATTTCAAATTTCCTCTTGTATATTCATTCCTATTATTATCCATTCTAGTCACACCACACATCCATCTAAACATTCTCATCATCAACATCATCATTAGAAACAAGTATCTTATGAAAAATATTTATCTTTTATTTCGAATTTGATACTCTTTTTGGATAAAATATGGCTTGTAAGTTCAATGAAAAGCCAGAAAAGCATATTGTTCCTCGTGGTTTCGATAGGTACCTGACATCTCTACTTCCATTTATTTAACCACTTCTAACCGATGAGACTTCCAAAATAGGCTCATTAAAAATGAATGTTCTTACAACATTACAGCGTATAAATGTAAGTCATTGGTCATTGCATACCATAAAAAACAATACGTGGTTCTAAAAGCTACACACTGCTTTTGAAATTACGAAGCCAGTGATTTTTAAATATGATGATCAGTTTTGTTCATTTCAGCTCGGATGTTTCTGCCTCACAAATATGGCCTTTATTTGGCCTGTTATGATTAATACCGCAGTGATATGGCACAGGCCCGGCCTAGGCAAGCACAAGTGGAGACTCTGGAGAAACATGGCCATGATAATTTTTGGTGTTTTCATATTCATCTGCGGTGGTCTGGTGAATACAATTGAACTGATGTCGGTGTTTTTTGAAGAGAACGTAAAACGGTTTCTTTGAAGGCTCTGTTGAGAGGCGTCGCCTATGGAAGATGTTAAATCGTCAAGAGCTTGACTTGAATGTCTTAGTCTTAATAAAATGCTAGTGATGATCTATATAAATTGATATTCATAGAAAGTGATCAAATTATCAAATAATTTATTTAATAATGTGCTGTGCTGTTTTGTCATTATGTAGGATATGAGGAAATTGGGTCCGAAATAATCAAGAAAACAGTTATTACAGCATACTACTGCAATTCGTCTTACCTAATTTAGAAGAAAATTCTTAAAGCTCTCTCTCATTCTCCATTCCTTCTCCACTAACTTTTAAGCGACATTCATATCGCTCGGTGTACTACATTATCTCTGCTATATTTTGACGAGGAGATCCGATCCGTTTTTATTAATGTTGTTACTAATATATAAAATTACTATCGAAATTTATTTGAATTTTATCCCGACCATTTTTTAGCATGATCTCAGTTTCTTGACTTACCTAATATACAGCTGTTTTTTAATTAATTTGTTTTTTTTTTCTCATTTTATTGGTGCTGTCAATTTATGATTGTTTAAGGCCGATTCCATAATGCACGCAGGCGGTGTGACTCGGCCTTTATGGGTTTTTACGTTTCATACGTTTTTGAACCAAAAAGTAGAAGTGTCGGTCAATAAAAAGAGGGCATAACTGCTTGTAAGTTTTTGGTCGCTAATCCCAATTTTTGGTCAAATATGGGTACTTACAGGCGAATCAAAGGGCTTAGAGAACGTTGATGTTAGGAAAATCAATCAATCAATTGTCTTAGCTATCTTATTTAATTTGTATAATCTTATATTAACAATATCAATTAATTCTACGGTATTTCAGGCATCAATGTATAATTTTACAAGTGACTAATTAATCCCTTAAGATTTGAGTAGGTTCCAGCACACAGGAGTAGCACGCCAACAATCAATACTATGATGTTCTTCCATAGACGCCATTTGAATCTGCCTAGTCCTGGGTCTTCCCAGATTACGAGGACCTCAATAATCGCTGGAAATATGAAGCCCATGTTGGACAGACAGAACGCGCCCAGCTAAAAATAAACAGCGAGATGAGTCCTCTTTAAACGTAGGTAGAGCAATTCCGTTTCTGTCAAACGATTATCAGCTCTTAAAAGAAGTTGTAAATATTAAGATTATTTTTTGTGTTTATTTGTCTGAAGAATTTAAAAAATAATCTTATAACTTTTAAAATCTTTTTACTTTTTATTCTAATCATCATTATCAACATTAATTAATGAAAGGCTACCAAATTGACGGATTTTATAATCAAAGATATAATATTGTTTGAATTTAATGTGGATAATGTTAAAATTAAAAGTACGAATAGCAGGAAATAGGACATATTAGGTTGGGGAAAAAGTCTTTTCGCATTATAGTATGTATAAACTTGTAATAAAATCTCTTTGGCTATACTATTTGTATCTGGCTGGTTTTGGTATCATTGAAAGTTTAAATTTTAAAGAATATAATTCCAAATTCAAATTAGGAAAATGTGTGATTTTTCATTTGTTTTTCGTACCGCCAAGATGAGTGAATCTAATGAAGAAATTCGATACATTTTAAAATTTTACTACAAAAAAGGTAAAAATGCAACGCAAGCCGCGAAAAAAATTTGCGATGTTTATGGACCTAGTGCAGTGTCTGTGAGAGTAGCACAAATTTGGTTTAAGCGTTTTCAATCCGGAAATTTTGATGTCAAAGATGCACGTCGCTCTGGTCGCCCTATTACAGATAAAATGGATGCCATTTTTGAAAAAGTGGAGCAAGATCGGCATGTCAGTAGTTACGACGTAGCTGAAGAACTGGGAATTGACCACAAAACAGTTTTGGCGCATTTGAAAAAAACTGGGTACACAAAAAAGCTCGACATTTGGGTACCTCAAGAGCTCACTGAAAGAAACCTAATGAACCGTGTACTCATTTGTGATTCTTTATTATGACGTAATGAAACCGAACCATTTTTGAAGAAGCTGATAACTGGTGATGAAAAGTGGATCACGTACGACAAGAACGTGCGAAAAAGGTCGTGGTCAAAGGCCGGTCAGGCTTCACAGACTGTGGCGAAACCCGGGTTAACTCGCAACAAGGTGATGCTGTGTGTGTGGTGGGATTGGAAGGGCATTATTCATTATGAGCTGTTACCACCAGGCAGGACCATCGATTTGTGGCGAAACCCGGGTTAACTCGCAACAAGGTGATGCTGTGTGTGTGGTGGGATTGGAAGGGCATTATTCATTATGAGCTGTTACCACCAGGCAGGACCATCGATTCTGATCTCTACTGCGAACAACTGATGAGATTAAAGCAAGAAGTTGAGAGAAAGCGGCCGGAATTAATCAACAGAAGGGGTGTGGTTTTTCATCATGATAACGCTAGACCTCACACATCTTTAGCCACTCAGCAAAAATTAAGAGAGTTTGGCTGGGAGGTGTTAATGCATCCGCCGTATAGTCCTGACCTTGCACCTTCAGATTTCCACCTGTTTCGGTCTCTTCAGAATTCTTTAGGCAGTGTCAGGTTAACATCACGAGAGGACTGCCAAAACCACTTGTCGCGGTATTTTGACCAGAAGTCCCAAAATTTCTATAGCAATGGGATCATGTCCCTACCTACAAGATGGCAAAAAGTTATCGAACAAAATGGTACCTACATACTTTAGTTAAATGTAAATAAACTATATAAAAAAATGTTTTGAATTTTCTTAAAAAATGCGAAGAAACTTTTTCCCCAACCTATTATAACCGGGGTGCTTTTGTGTCGAAGATACAGAAGCATTCGGCACTCTACAGGGTGACAGGAAAAGTAGACGTATTCCTTTTAAGGGGTTATAGTACAGGTCATAAGCAACAAAAAAGCCCAATTAACCAGGGGTCCAAAACAGTTGGTTATCGAGCTAGGACGGTTTCAAAATTTTTGAGATTTTTTCCGACGTACCAAAAATTTTTTTTTTAAAAAACCACCATTTACAATGACAAATTGATTTATAGCGGAAAGCTGAAAAATGGGCAGTTAATTTAAATTAAAATTGTTGACAAAAACATACATAATTTTGGAAATAAGAGGTCTTTATTGACAATTAAGTCGATTAATTTTTTATCTTTCTGAAAATCGACGTCAATTATTGAAAAAAAATGTATGACAGTTGGCGTAAAAACTACTAAAATAACTTGCTGGTTTCATAAGCTTTTAAAAAAGGTAAAATATTATATACTTTTATTAGTAGTTTTTACAGAAATTAGCAAAAAGTTGCGCTGTAGGTCAAAATTCATAATTTCATCTTTGAATAAATATTGTCTGGAAAAGACAAAAGTACGAAGTAGAAATAAAGAAAATTGCTTCTAATACATAATCCTTTTTGGATAGCAAACCTCTTTGCTATCCAAAAAGCTGTAACCTCTTTGGATTGACCTAACCACAGAGGTTGCATAGGTTTTGGACGTTTTGGAACATGATTGATTAGGATTACGAATGTTTCGACGACATCATTCATTTGTTTTCCTGATTGAAATTGTTTGTTAAGTTTGAAACTACTTTTGAGATTACGGACAAACTTTTGATAACAAACAAACCGATACGCTTTTTTGAAATGGCTGCTTTCGAAAACGAAGAATACGCAGATATTTTGTTTTATTATGGTTTTTGTAATGGTAACGCCGCTGAAGCACAAAGAGAGTACCAAATCAGATTTTCTGATCGCCGTTTGCCTCACGTGAGCGTGTTTGGTGCATCCTATCAGCGCATTCGAGAAACGGACTCTGTTCAACGACGACAACGCGATCTTGGTAGACCGCTCGTTGGTAATATTGGTGTTGACAAGGACGATGATGAAATTATTCGGAGTTTCAGAGCAGATCCTACTGTGTCCACAAGGCAAGTGGCAAGAATACATGGCATATCACAATGGAGAGCCTGGTTTGCCGCATCGCGTACAGTCGATTTTCAGAAAGATAAAAAATTAATCGACTTAATTGTCAATAAAGACCTCTTATTTCCAAAATTATGTAAGTTTTTGACAACAAATTTAATTTAAATTAACTGCCCATTTTTCAGCTTTGCGCAATTTGGTTTTTCAATTTTCTGCAATTTGGTCCGCAATACCTACAGGCAAAGTGACACACTAACCACGTAACTAAATAGTAATGGTAGCAGAATTTTTCTATTTTGATTGTTGAAGGTAGACATGTTTTTTAAAGTTAGGTATGTTGTTCATATATTTTAGGGAACACGAAATATAACTTACCAAACCCATTAAATTGCCTATATTTGGAAAAGCAATGGCTATCAGAGTGATCATCACAATGGAAGCGGTTCTGTAAACCCGCTCCCAAATCCAATGTCTCTTAGGATCATGCTTTTTCGAGACGTAGTGCCACACTAGATTAAAAGGTGCCCAGAAGTTTAATGCAAACGTCACGAAAATCATCACAGCCATTAATACCTTCAACACCGTCGGAAACCTGAAATGATAAAAACATCGATTTCCTAAACAGAAATTAATCAGTCATGGTTGAAAGTGGGGACGTATATGGGCTGTGATGGTGGTGGTGGTGGTGGTGGTGGTTCAAAAGTGTATTCGTACTTTCTCAAAGTTAAAAGACACATCATGAAGAATTGTTCAAAATTAAGTACACGGTGAACTTCTTAAGTCTTAGTTATAAAAAATATGAGGCAAAATTCTCATATCATCATCATTCTCAATCAAATCATAGCTGATTTGTGACATTCCCAACATCGTTTTTATTACCTATTCAGAATTTGAAATCTAATAATATGGACGACTTTATAATATGTTAAAATACAGTAAATTTAATTATGTATTTTGGAGTTATATGGAAAACTTAATTTTATAATGAAGAGAGTTATCTTACTGACAAAACAAAATCTGCAACTAGTGTAGCAAAGCTTAGTTTATACAAAACACTTACGTTTCAGATGGAAAATTTAATGTTACTGGTGATGTTGAGTTTTCTCCAAAGCCCCAGTAGCCGAAAAACCCTACCATTATCAGGAATGATACAACTATCACCATTGCTGTAATTAAAACAGAAAATAAAATAATTTTGTAGAAATAGAATAAATCTTAAATAACTTAACCTTACAGGATACCTTAAATACTTCTTTTTTAAAATTCTAGGCGAAGTAGTTCCTAAAATTGGTTCCTTTGATTGTATTCTTGTAATAACAAGTATAGGCGTACCAGAATCTGATGGCAAATGTAGAGTTGAATTTACTGTAATAAAAACAAAGTTACTTAGTTTTTTTAATAATATATAACTACTTCACATGACTAATAGATTAACGATAGAGATTTAAAGATTTTTCGAAATAGCAACCCAAATAATTTCTACATTTGCTATCAGATTTAAGTCCACCTATAAATGAGCCTCGAAATATTTAAGCTGTATCATCATTCTATGCGTAAAATGTCATAAATATAATGCCCTGTTTAGCGAATCAATGTTGGGTTTAGTGAATCAATGTTGGGTTTAGCGAATTAATGTTGGCAGATCTACTTCAAGCGCATTTTTAAGCCATATTCGATCCGGTAAATTAATATTGTCTGGGTTTCCAGAATATCCCACAGAGGCCTTAGGGATACCGGGTAATGTGGCGGACAGTCTCTGCTTTCTGCGGGAAAGTCCCACATATGCCTATCATTACCTAACCTATGGTATGATTACGGTACGTAAATTGCAAAAAAGTCTAGCATTTTATTAATGTTGTTTTTAATGTTTATAAAAAAGCTTGCCAGTGACTTGGCAATTTTTTCAGATCATCAACTCACCAGCTGTCAATACCATAGAGAACTGTTTTGGATTTTTCATGTTATTTTCTATCGGCAGCGATACTCCAATTCCTTCCATGCTGAAGATGGCTATCCCACAGAATTCAAAAAAGCCTATAGCATCCTTCCATGCTACTGCTTCGGAAATAGGGGGAGCTACTCTTAAACTGTACACTATTGTTGCTATGACGCACGCCACTGTAATAAAACATTAGATCAAAAACTTTTAACGGTGTCTGTATGTATTTTAGACGTGAATAGACTTTTTGCAGGATCGACAGAAGGTCTCATGCGTTTTTGGAGAATTGATAAAATTTTGTTAGCTACACCAGTTACAATCAATTTGAGAAACAATGAAATCACTGGTTATCAAAAATATTGGCATTTGTACCCACAAATGTTCTAAAGCATCGAAGTCAAATCGAATCAAAATGTATTCGAGTTAAATCTGTAAAATTATAACATTTAATTGTGTAGCACTCATGCAAATGCTATTTAATGACATATTGATTCAGTGTTATTCAGGTAACCCAATGGTAGCCTACAACAATGACTCAGAAGTAAAAGGGTGTATGTTGTTGTCAAGAAGTTTAACCAGCCTGTTATGACAAAATGGTGTGACAGAGAGTAAGCATCCATAAAATTCAGTATAGAGTGTGCTTACCAATAAAACCATCGGCCACCAATGTGAAAGGCGCTAAGTACTTCAAAGTTGTGATCATGCAGAGCAGCATGATCGGTACAAACAGCGCCAGCACGTACAACCTCAGCTGGGACAGGTCGTGGTCTACGGGGTCCAGCTCACTTGCACCCTGAACCAGCTTCATAATGGTCCGCGCTATTATGATTTGATAAACGCAGCAGGCGCCAAAGAGATCAATGCAGATTATGATATCCACTGCATACCTAAAATCAATATAACAGTTATTCAAAACGCAATTTTTATTCCTTTACCTTTAGTTAATTCTACTTCTGTAGCTTGTAGGAGAAGTAATTTGTGCATTGCCGATCTGACCCAAGCTTTGTCCCATTTATTAGCTCCACGAGGATGAACCTGTATAAAGAGCTAGGAATGCGTCATTAGTGATAATTGTAAATGACAAACTGAAAACAGTAGTTACTATTACAAAAGATAATAACTTATCAAATGATGAAACAAGACGCCGATTATGATCCGTGATGAAAATAGGATTTTGAATTAAATACTGACCTGAACCATTTGCTGTATTTCCTCAGCTTAGGAAATGGTCCAATGGCTAATGATGCTTCCGCTACATCCGGGTAGGACATTTCTGGTATATGAAGTCTTCTGTACAGGACTTGTGCCGATTTTACTAGTAGCTGAGAAATGTAAATGATACTGTGAAGGATACCATGTTTCTTAGCAACTTCTATATTGAGATAACATTACAAACAAGATGCTTTTTTCAATTTGAAGCGAGTCGTAAACATTGATGGCATGGGGCCTATATGAGAAGAACAGTTTACTGGGTATTGTGACTTAGACGTACCTACATCTTTATGTCACAAGCTTGCAACATATTCTGTGGTGGGGAGACTGCTTATTTATCATCTTTATTGAATAAAAAGAAAAATGGTTTTGCTGTCTTTTAATTTCTGAGTTCGTTACGTATATGTTTACAAATAGTTTACTGACATGGACACAGTACGTAATGTAGAAGCCGAAGATGATGGTCACCACCACAGACGTCCAGAGCCCGGCTTTCATGAATGCCTCGTGTATGCCTAATATGCCGCCGCCGAGGCATCCCTTTATCAGGTGACCTGTCGACTCCAACGCACTGAAAAATTGAGAAGTATTTACCATCCATGAAACTGAATACATGGCTTGTTCCACTTGGGTCGGGTAAAAGAATTTTCGTGCAATAAATATCAAAAGTGCGAAACCGCCATATTCATTTTGCCGATAGAACAGTCTTAGGGCTTTTGTATGTTTTACATTCATCTCTATGTAGGTATATGTTTTTACGTAGAAGGAGAGTATTAGGTATGTTTGCATGACTTGCATGGCAAAGAATGTCTCATATTTTATTTTACTAAATAAAATATAATAATACTAAATATAAATAAAATACTTTTAATTTTAGTATCATGTCACATCAACTATTAGTTGATGTGACATGATACTAAAATGTCCATCTACTTTTTAGGCTGACCGTACCTATGTTAGTAAAATAAAATATGAGATAAGGAATAGTTGATAACTATTCCTTTTTTTGTATGGTTACACCTATATTACATTGTTAATAGTTGGTATGACATGGTACTAAAATGTTTATCTACTTTTGAAGCCGACTGTACTTAGCGTAGATATAAACTACATACTAGCAAAGTTATACATCTTAGTTTGTAAGATATATGGACAAAACATAGATATAGAATGAAATAGATGGGCTATAAAAGCCGTCAAACATGAGGAAAAGAGATAAACTTATACACATTGCCAAAGGAAAGAAGAAGATGGCATAATTTTTTTTGTCCTTGTTACCGTATATAGGTGAAACTGGTAGTGGGGATTGTTTATCACCAGCGTCTGGTGCTAAACAAATACGTGGAAGAAATTTGTTCTGTGAATTATAGCTTACTGTGTAATTATTTAACACTTTAATTAGTGTAATTGTGAACTATTTGAACATTTAAATCATGGTGCACTGCTCCGTTTTAGTTTGTAATAGTGATAGTGCTAGAAAACAGGAAAATATAACCTTTTACAGGTAAGACCTAAATTGTGTCAATAAAAAGCGCCAAAACTATTTTTTAAATTATAGATACAAGTTATATTGCAATATTTTATCCTTCTACTATGGTTCTCAATCATATTATGGGATTAAACATGAAATTTCAAACTAAGTAGTAAGGTTATTGTTAACCTAACAAGCTAGGAATGTCGCCATACAATATGGCCACGTATACAGCCAACGCGTATAACATTTTGCCGGGTTATAATTATACCAGTTACGCTACGACTATTTTTCCTTGATTCGTAGGTAATTTGTTACGTGAAAGGGAACTCACATATTAGTTTCTGTGTTACATTAATATTGACATATTTAAGTATAAAATTTTGAGCATTTTAGATAACAAAGGTAATTCTTTTGAAGTGAGACTTTCCATTTGCTTGTTTGGCTGTATTTAACAGATTTCCTTCGGGGAACCTCCTTTTATTTTTAACCTGTATACATATTGTTTCAGGACGCATCGGTGTTGGATTTCGGTTCAAATTTGAATACGCCCCGAAAGAGAAAAATGCGGCTTCAAATGCTGGGTTTGAAACAATCAGCGAGGTCATCAAATAAAAAACTACGGCCAGTGCGTCAACCGCTTAGACGATTGGGAAAAAAAGTAGTCTAATTTTAGAAAATGTTTATTTAAAATTTAATATTATACATTTTCTAAATCTTCACAAATATTTAGTAAATGTGTAAATATTGGATTTTAAATAAACTGCAGAGATAAAGAAAAAACAATGATTATTGCCCGCTGTATTCTTAATCGAGCGACGATCTTCGCAAGGTACCTAGCTGGCAAAAGCTGGAAGCGAATGGTCGCGGATCGTGCTCAGTGGCGAGCACTTGGAGAGGCCTATGTCTAGCAGTGGACGCGTGTGGATGATGATTCCTAATATTTTTTCTTATATTTGTAAAGATGTTTACATAATAGCTTAAATAAATAATAGTAAAATGTTTTAAAACGAAATATACTCGAGTAAATCCGAAAAGTGTAGTTTTAGTTAAAAGTGTAAATAACTTTAGACTGCGGCGAAGGTTCAAATTCAAATTCAAATTCAAATTCAATATCCTTTATTCAATTGGGATTTTACAATCACTTTTGAACGTCAAAGAAGCTACGCCATTGGTTCACAAGACTACGGCGGGAGACCTTGTACTGGAAAGAACCAGCAAGAAAACCAGCAAGGGCTATTTTTTTCTCCCTGTATTGTTACAGAGTCGTCAATTGGAAGCAGAACTCAAAAGTAAAGATTGTGTTCAACTTCCATTACAAGATTAGATGTGTCAGTGTACATTATACATTTAAATCTATAAATTAAGTCTACAATTAAGACCAAGCATTGACATCATTCAGATAATCATTGACTTTATAATATCCTTTACTCATTAGAGTCTTTTTTACATGCGCTTTAAACTTATGAAAAGGTAAGTCAGTAACACTCTGTGGAACTTTATTGTAAAAAGATATACATTTCCCCATAAATGAGCCTCTAGTTTTTTGGAGCCTGTACGTTGGAACGGCAAGTTTATTTTTATTTCTTGTATTTAAGTTATGAAATTTAAAATTGGTATCGAATGTGTTATAATTTTTATAAACATAAATCAAATTTTCATAAATATACTGTCCTGCTAAAGTCAATATATTAATTTCTTTAAATAAATCACGTAGAGAATCCCTTGTTCGTAAATTATAAATAGCCCGCACGGCTCTTTTTTGAAGTACAAAAATACTTTCTATACTAGCGGCTGATCCCCACAGTAATAGCCCATATGACATGACACTGTGAAAATAACTAAAGTAAATCAGTCTTGCCGTTTCAACATCAGTAAGTTGTCTCATTTTTTTTACAGCATATGCCGCAGAACTGAGTTGAATGAAGAATTCAATAAAAAAAATCGCAACTTCCTCCCACTTTTATTTTTTGAGACATATTATTGAGCGAGGGGCGCTCATTAAAATGTCTCAAAAAAAATACGTAGATCAATCAACCCTACTTTATGTTTATAGTGGTAAAAGCCACTATAAACATAAAGTAGGGTAAAACATAAAGCAACACTGGTATACCCATCTACTTTAGGCAGGTATGACGTCATCTATGTCTGTCCCTTACGGGTATACGGTCACGTCCTATCTATTCATTCTTTATCTAAGGGACAAAATAATGTCGCCTTAACAGAAATAAATAAATGTAGGTTATAAAAATCTCGTGTCATAGTGTTTGTTATCGAACTCCTTTCGAAACCTTTTTTTTTTTTTTGTGTATAGGTATTTGGTAGGTCTGAGAAATTTCGTCGGCGTTTTTTTATACGCTTTGGTGATAAGGGTGGTCCTCTCCAGATTATTTATAATTATTATGGCGAAATGTTTTTAGCGGTTGGAGGCCTTTATAATGGACCGGAAAGCAACAAAACGGATAATGTTGCGCTCCTGTGCGAGGTGGGTATAGCTTCCCTTTATAGTTCTGTGGGTTAGAGTTTTATTTGACAGATGTTTATGCTATAGACATACTGCAGCCGGAACATGGGCACGCCAAGAAATTTGTAATAAAGCTCAAGTCACACGTTACATTTGGCTCAAGTCACACTTGGACTGATTCATATTCGGCAATATGAGGCACCCATGAGACACGATTTCTTACATAACATGACCTCATCACAATGTGACATATTAAAAAAAAGAATTTGGTTCCATGCGTAAAAGCGGTATTAGACAGTGTATAAAAAACAGACCAAGTGCAAGGTGAACTCGAGCACCAAGGGTTCCGTGCAAACTTGTATAACTTCCTAACTATGTATATTTCCGGTTTTAATTTAAAGATTTTTTTCTTAATATGTGCTATAAGTCCTTGCTTGCTTACTTGCCAAATTTCATGATTCTATATGTCAATGGCAAGTACTCTATTAATTTTGATTCCCTCGAGAGTGTCGAAATATGGAATATAGATATCTTTTTTGCGACAAAAACGGTCGTATCTTCTTTTTACGTTAATTTAGAAGTTTGATTTATCACAGGTTCAAAGGACTGTAGACCTGAGTATAAGGTTCGGTTTTAATTTTAAGTCCACGCGTTCCCGAGATAAAGGGTCTTGACAGACAGACGGACCGACGGATCCAATGTAATCCTTTAAGGGTTTCGTTTTTTCCTTTTGAGAAACGGAACCCTAAAAATGGACTTGGAAAAGCTCACCAAGCAAATATACCAGGAAATTTCAACCACAGGTGGAGTTCTAATTTTTCGATGTGTTTGAGTGATGTCGTCATAATCAGTATATTTTTTTTCTCATATTGGGTTACCTACATTCATTTGTTTAAATTTGCTCATGGATCGTCGCGTAGTTTTATTAGCTAGGAAGGCTATTTTAATATTCGGAATATGCTAGATAGAGGCAATCGATTCTGTTTCATGTTTCGTGCGCTATAAAGTGCCTATTAGCATAGACAAACTCATGTGAGTGTTCAAGCTTCGAAGACATTATTTCAGCCACGAGAATGCTTTTCGTGATATAATTATACAGTATGGGTGCCAGCCCCCTAACCATGATAGCTCAAAACAATACTTAAACCAAACTGAGAGAGGGATATAAGGGCGGTGTCTTTGTTTTAATATTGCTTTAAGCTTGCTGTAAGCGATCATGGTAATCTCAGTACGATTCACACCAACCGGGCGACGCAGGAGCGCATTGCGTCGCATCGCAGCGGATGCGCGAGCACGCGCCGGTAGCCGGCCACGTCCGCCCGACGGCTACATCTGCTCGAACCCGGGCGCGTGCTCGCGTATCCGCGAGCATGCTCTTAGCGCCTAGTAAATGATTTCGTGTTGCAGTCAGTTTCTATTCGCGGTATTGACGTGACGTACGCGAGGAGCCGACCGCGTACGCGAGCAGCCGACCGCGTACGCGAGGAGCCGACTGCGTAGGCGAGGAACCGACCAGCAGCCGTGGCGTACGCGCGCATTCCAAGCAACGTAAATTCCATGCAAACATGAACCTTAACATTTGTATAGAAGTCTGAATTTACTTTAGCACAGTGTTAATAGGCTAGATGACAAAAAATTTTTTTTTGCTTTAATAGAAGCTCATTCATATAATAAACAGAAAGTAAAAGTCGGTTTTCGAATAACTATAAAAACAACCAAGATATAAGGTATTAAAGATTTTTCTCCATCACTTTCTAGCAAAACGGTAATTTACAAGGAGTTTATATGGCCGTACTCAACGATGACGTCACGGTTGATGTCGGATCTCTCTGTCTAATCGCCTTCAAATTAACAACTTAAAATGCTTGTATCTAATGTATTTCTAAGCCGATTTTAATTCTAATTTCACAGGACTTCATCATTTTCCGCGCTATTTTAATATTTAATGACGAAACGTGAAAATTAGAATTCAGTCATCATCCCAATTGCGCTCCGGCGCGCTCCGCCGCCCGCCACCGCCCGGTTGGTGTCAATCGTACTTAAAAATCCCGATGTCGTCACTAACTCACTAACTGACTGATTATCAAAATTCTTAGACTTCCTGCAATCCTAGAAAGCTGAAATTTGGTTTGTAAGCTAGTATTAGTACACAAACAACGAAAAAGTCTAAAACTTGGAATTTTTACCCTCCAACCCCTTAAACTAGGGAAATGGAAGTTTGTTTGTGACTTCCGCAAATGTTGATGCTAGAGGTCGCAAAATTGTAATTATTTACGGTATAACATAGGCTACTATTTATCAAGATTTTTTAAATGCTGCCAAGAGTTAGTATTCCACGCGGAAGAAGTCGCGGGCACAGCTAGTAAGTAATAAAATACACATTTCAGGACTTTTAGTAAATCATCCCCCACTATTCAAATTGGATGGAGTTAAGCGCATGCAAAACGCCTTTTTTTTTTTCCGGGGGGAAATGCGCAACCGCACCGTACCCGCCGTTGGCTAGACGGCGGGCGTGTGTGGGGCTGGCCCGGCAGAATGCCAGGCCGACCCACTAAAACCCCCCGGTGTTCTCCCTGCCCTTATGGGCGCGCATGGTAAGGTCCACACTGCTACTAATGTGTAGCCGATGTGATTGATCATAAAGCAAATACATTGCGGTGTGAGTTTGCCGTGCGAACAGAAACGCCTGAATTCAATAGCGTTCAACCCGAACGGTCACACACGTGAGGGGGCACACGCAACTTACAAAAAGAAGTGAATTCCTACCAATAACATTTTTACTCGCTCTAACTCTACAAGCCCTAACTTCACAAAGTCTACACCTTAGTCAGAAGATCTCATGTGGAGCCAAGCTTCAAGCTCCACACGCCCTAACTTTACAAGCCCTAACTTCACAAAGTCCACACCTTAGTCAGAAGATCTCATGTGGAGCCAAACTTCAAGCTCTACACGCCCTAACTTTACAAGCCCTAACTTAACAAAGTGCACACCTTAGTCAGAATATGTGGCTCGGCCGTTTCGTTACTACAAGAACTCTTGTATAATGAACAGTAATAAACAGTGAATAAATTTTTCACCTTACGCTTTATAGTTTATTATCTTTATAGTTTGGGCGACAGTTGTCTTCTGATGTCACCCAAAAGTCAGATTTTACGAATTTGATTGTTTTTTTTTGTTTGAAAGGAGAATTAGTCAGGAGTGCTCTTAGCTATGTTTTATATTTGTGACTTTACATTTTTTTAAGAACGGTAAATAAATTTCAAACTGAATGAGGCAATAAAAGAAAAAAAAAATTAATTATGTGTTGATACGTAGCTATTAACACAAAAGAAATCAAGACAGTCGAAATGTTGTCCGGGTTGGATGAATTCTCGGTGGCTTGATTGGTCGTGGCGTTCACACGGTTTGTTGAAGACAGACGTTAAATACCAAAAGCTTTTTTAAGTAGGTACATCCTCCAGCCTAGCTGTGAGCAGTCCGGCGATATAACGACGCCCTGTCTCATACCTAGCTGAAGTCGAGTTTTGTCCTTTTTGCTTTGGTTTCTGTGGATGACTGTACAAAATCTGTTCAATCAAGAATCTGTCATAAGAATCTGCCGTATCCAGAATCTGCCCAAACCAGAATCTGTCCCAAACCGAATAATCCTTCGAATCCTGTCCGAGGTAAAATTTTTGAAGTGAAACTTCTTTAGGCACGCTTGACTTGGGGAGTAAGCTGGCGAACGCGTTACGAAAAGTGTGATCGGGCAAGGCGAACGGAAGTTAAGTGGGGGATATAAGCAAGAGACAGCAGTGCGCGCGCACATTTTCTTTCTCTCTTCCTCTCATAGAAGTTTCACTTCAGTCGTGTGGTCATAAGCACACTCGTTTTTTTTTTAATTTATTTATTTAGTTTTTAAGCTCTTACTTGGTAGGTTTTGCCGTACTCCTATGGGCGATGTAGTCATACGGCTCTTTGTCTGAGTGAAGAACGTATTTAGGCCTCTCTCCATCTGGCGGGGGTTGCGGTGGTGGTTTACTGTTAGGATCCTGTCCTTCTTGCTCTGTTGGCGTGTGGTTACTCTGTGGAAATGTCAGCAGGCGTTTCAAGAAATGTTTTAAGCTCCTATGAGCGGTTTGAGAAAGAGAATGAAATGCTCGAAGTGGGTCGGGTTCTGTCAATTTTAAAGAGATCCACGGAACGGTTGTCGTTTTTCGCACCAATGTCAAAAAATCTCGTTCGCAAGGATATTAATACAAAACAAGATCGGAAATTTTCATGAACTCTCGCAGTCATCTACAACAACATCTAATAAACATTTTGTTTTAACTAGACATCAATGTCGATTTTGTTTTTGTTAAACTTTTTATGAGCAGTACTCTACATTGTACATACAATTAATTTCGCCGAGTCATAGAATCACTAGGCATTAGGTACATGGAAATTGTTCAAGATAATTTATTGGGGTCCAGAAGTCAATACCTACCTCGCAAAATATAGCAGAAAGCCAACGGCGAAAGAGACCCCCTAACCATAACAGCTACCAAGTATTAAGTTTACGTCGTAAAACACCTTAGTCGCAAAATGACTACTTTTAATAATATACGGTCATCAAAACCAGGATTACAGTACACACCTTTTTGAAGGCCATCTACTGTGTTTTAACTTTTCCCATTCTTAATTTTTAATAAAATATTTATTACTTGTTTTTTTTTTTGGAACATAAGTACAAATTATTTTTTTGTCAATAGCGGTGTAAGAATTTTCGTTTCTGTAAGTTGTATTATTTTAGATAAAATATTTTTACTGTAATCCTGGTTTTGATGACCGTATATTTTAAAAAGTAGTCATTTTGCGACTAAGGTGTTTTAGGACGTCGTCTTAATACTTGGTAGCTGTTATGGTTAGTGGGTCTCTTTCGCCGTTGGCTTTCTGGTATATAGATATTTTTCTACATAGACATTTTGCGTTGTAGTTTTATTTACTATATAGTCATTTTACGAGGTAGGTATTGACTTCTAGACCCATCTATTGATTTTACAATTTTTTAAAAAATAGAAGTAGAAATCTTATGACAATAAGATTACGCTGTGGCCATTCTCCTTCAAAAAGGTTGGATTTTTAATAAAACCTCGAAACACAACAGATGGACAAATTGTGATGCACCTAAATAATAGAATATATTTAGGTAAATTTTGTTGAAATGCAAAAAATATCGCATCAAAAAAAGCTTAATATAATGAGTAATGAACGTTTGTTTACCATGGTACCATTAAGTGAATATTTTGATTGTCGGACTAATGCAAAGTATTTTGGCGGAACCAAGTTTGGACTCTACCAAGATGTGCTACACTACAACCTGGCTTTTAAATAAATAAGACAAATGGATTCTTTTGTGCAAATATGTCACGTAGAAATAATAAAACTGACATGTTTTATACAAAATCAAGGTTCCTTAACAATAAAATTAAAAAAACATGGAAATTTTGAATGTACTCATTATTAATATCATAGTCATTACCATGCAATGTTAATGTAATTTTTAAAACCTCAATTAGGAACTCTATAAAAAAGCCTTGCTGCATGTCTTTAAAAATGAAGGGTCTTAATTTCCCAAACGTTTATATAAACATATGAATAAGCGTTCTAAAGGGTTTCATTTGAAATTTCATACTATACATCCACTCATTAAAAATGACTTTATTATTTAGTAACACTAATGAGTTCTGTATGTTACTCGCACTAATAAAGATTTAGTAACATCATTATAAATCCAATTCAAAAATGTGTTATTCATATACATATACAGGCTACGTTACACTCCACGTTTGCTTAAAAACACTCAACTGCAATATTCCGGAAAATTATCTTTTCAATACTCACATGGTTGCTGTTCATTTCCATGTTGCATCACAAAAGACGTGTGTCTTTAAAGAAAACCTCACATTGAATCAATTGGAAGACGCAGACGCATCACTCTGCGACCTTGCTGAAGCGTCCGCTACGGTGTCTCTGAGATAATGTTGTGATATGACTGATTTCAGCCTTATTTGCATTGCAATTGTACGGCCAGCAAGTAGCTGGGCCGCTTGGGTTCCGTAGTTTTGGCTGTAAACATTTCAACCTGCTCCTTGTCTCAGAATTGTTTTTAGCGTGATCCAAACTCGGTTGGTAAAGCACTCAGCATTCTGTCTGTTCGTCTGTTTGCCTGTCCGTTACATCGAAATCTCGGTTCCTGGCCCTCCTTGAGACTTCGGATTTTCATTAGTTCGGCGACTCCCTCAGGCTATAGATAGGCTAAAAGTTATAATAGAGAAGCCAATCTTAAGAGGATTGTGAGGCTGTAAATTTTCATACAAAAAGCGATAACGCTTCTCCCACTAAACATAGTCCAATTTTCATAATTTTTGGAAATGTTGTAGATATAATGAAGATCTAGGTTTGTACGTTTTGATTTTGAAGAAATATTGCTCAGAATACAAATTATTAGCATCTAAATATCTATATTTTAGACTTAAAAACTACCTTGAGCATTTTTATCTTTTTTTGACTAAATTTTACTGAATTACGAAAAAAGCAAAACGTACAAACATCGTTTAAGGTATGCTGAATAGAATGAGACCAAAAGTGTCTAATTTCGTAAAGGTTTAGGGGGGTAAAACAGTTATCGCCCGAAACAATATTTCAAACAGGAATTGTAGGCAATTTCGACCAGTTCTTGCAACTCTCTCTATCGCACGATACGGGTCGGGGGCAGGGGTATAATGGGGCAAAATCTACTAGTGATGTGACATAATGTTATCGTAGTTATTGTCGACTAGGGAGGAGAAAGTAATATCGATATATCGATCAATACTGAAAGGTATTACTCAAGTCTACACAAATACCTTCTACATCAAAAAGTAAATGTCTTTTCGAATACGTTTATTGATTTTAGTGTTTTATTTTAAGGATCTTATTTCAATACAAACCTTATTTAAGGGTAAGCAGCCTGTAGCCTGTTAACTAACTGTAAATTCCCAAAATCAAATAAGAAAATAAATTGTAAGTAAGTATGTAGTTGTTTGATAACCGACTTCGAAAAAAGGAGGTTACTCAATTCGACCGTATACCTATATGCTTTTTTTATGTTTGTTCGCGGATACCTTCGTCGTTTAGGAACCGATTTTGATGATTTTTTTTGTATTCGATAGGATACTCCAAGGCTGGTCCCATGGTCATCAAAGTTAGGATCTGATAATGGGATCCCATAAAAATCGAGAAAAACCATTAAATTTTTACGTGTGTCCAACGTGTTTTGTATATATGTTACGCGATTACTCCGCCAATTGTTGATCGATTTTCAAAATTATTTTTGTATTCGATAGAGTATGGTGATGATGGGATCCCATGAAAATCGAGGGAAACCCTAATTTCTCTCTCTCTCTCTCTCTCTGGTGCCTCTCCACTACTGGAGGTTGGCCGTCAGCTCCGCGAACTTTTCCCGGTCTTGCGCCATGCGAAAAAGCTCTTCGACGCCGGCAATATTGGTCCACTCCCGGATGTTACGTAGCCATGATTTCCTTTTACGTCCAGCGCGCCGTTTACCTTCAATTTTGCCCATTATTATTAATTGGAGGAGGCTGTACTTTTGATGACGCAACACGTGACCGAGGTACGCCATCTTCCTCTTTTTGATGGTTTGTAATAATTCTTGGACTTTACCGACACGCTGGAGTACTTTTGCATTCGAGACTTTTTGGGTCCAGCTGATCCGCAGCATTCTACGATAACACCACATCTCAAAAGATTCCAAGAATTTATGCGTGTTAGCTTTAAGAGTCCATGCTTCACAACCGTACAATACCACGGGCCAAACGTAACACTGGAGCATTCTTACCCTGAGCTTAATGGACAATTTGCGGCTGCACAAAATTTTTTCCATCTTTTTAAGGGTGGCTCGGGCAATTTCTATTCGGGTACGAATTTCTTGTTCACTGTCCCATACTTCATTGACCCAAGCACCAAGGTACTTGTACTTCCGCACACGCTCTAGATCTAAACCTGCTATATTGAGTCTTGGGTTGAAGTTGTTATTGGATATGACCAGGTATTTAGTTTTAGACACATTCATACACAACCCTGCCCGCTCACTGCATTCATTCACTCTATCCAGCAGTATTTGCAAGTCTTGTTCAGTCGATGCTATAAGTACGGTGTCGTCGGCATAACGTAGATTATTTATCACTTTGCCGTTTACTTTGACTCCGACTTCCAGTCCCTCTAGAGCCTCAGATATTATCGCTTCAGAGTAAAGATTGAAAAGCAGAGGCGACAAAATACATCCCTGTCTGACTCCCCGGCAGATTTGCACTGCGCCGGTCTCTGAATGTTCAACTCTCACTGTTGCTTGCTGGTTCCAATACAAGTTTTTGATGATTCTGATGTCCTTGCCATCCAGACCGGCATCACGCAAGCGCTCCAATAGAATGTCATGCTTTACGCGGTCAAATGCCTTCTCGTAATCAATGAAGCATAAGATTACATCGGTTTGCATATCCCTGCACTTTTGCACTAAAACATTAAGGGCGAACAACGCTTCGCGTGTCCCCATTCCTGATCTAAACCCAAACTGACTCTCTCCTAATTGCTCATCACATTGCGGACGTATTCTGTTGTGAATGATGGATAAGAATACTTTGAGAACGTGACTCATAAGACTAATTGTGCGGTACTCAGTGCATTTCTTAGCTTTAGCCTTTTTTGGCAGGGTGATAAAAGTGGATTTGAGCCAGTCCTCAGGGAGGGTCCCGGAGTCGTAGATCTTATTGAAAAAATGAGTCAAGGCATCCACATAGCCATCCTCAAGGAGCATTATCACCTCGACAGGTATGTTGTCCGGACCAAGTGCTTTACCTGTTCTTGCCATTCTTAAAGCTTGCTTTACCTCTGATGTTAGTATGGGTGGGCCAGACTCATCTGTGACATAACCACTCTCACATCTGGAGAGATCGGCAAACATCTGGGTTATGTAATTGCTCCAAGCCCTTTTTCTGCTATCCAAATCTAAAAGGAGTCTTCCCTGATCATCACACAAGATATTGGAACCAGGTTTTTTGTTCAGACCAGCTAGTTCCTTTACCTCTTTATGAAGATTGAAACTATCATGCTTCTGTAACAGCTCTTCTAAACGATTGCACTTGCCCTCGTAGAACTTATCCCTGGTATATCTGATTGTTTTGTTGATGAGTTTGTCTAATTCTGCATATTTGTCTGGTTTCGTGTTTTTATAGGCTCTGCGTTGTTCCATCAGGTCTAAAATTTCATCTGTCATCCACTGCTGCCTCTTGACAACATGGTTGGTCTTCAGCAGTGACTGGCATATGCCACTGACAGTCTCTTTTAGTGATGACCACGTCTCCAGAATTGTAGATGTTTTACTCAGCTCCTGTTCCGCCCAATGATTTATTTTGCTTGAAACACATGCTTTTGCAACCCTAATTTAATACTAGGGTATTATATTAGGGTTTCTTTCACTAAAAAGACTTCATTCACTAAAAAGTTAAAAATAAAAAATATTTTCCAAAAAATAAAAACCGACTTCAAAAACACTGAAAAGTTACCGGCACCGACTTCAATATAAAAGTGTGATGTTGTCTGTACCTATTCTTATAATTATTTTTAACTTTTCAGTGTTTTTGAAGTCGGTTTTTATTTTTTATAATAGATATGTGCCACAAAGACACACAGTCAAAAGAAATTCGTTTTTTGTTTCTTGTGATAGGTATTTGTTATGCATTGTATGTTCGTTATCGTATTCTAAGTTGCTCACAAACTATTTTTCGTATAACCAAGTTGGAGCAGCTAAAAAACGTGTAACAAACTATATGCAAGTAGCGTTATTTTCAATATTATTTTATTTGTACTCGCGTTATGCAATCTACGAATGTATAACAAATACAAACGACAAAGTAAATAATATATGTAGGTTAGGCAGGGTAGGCATATATTTGGAGAAGGCACCCTTCGTACGGTTTTGACGTTTTTTTTTTCATTTTAACAATATAATTTAAAGCACCTGATTACATATAATCCTACTAATAGGTTTTTTTTTCATACGACAGGGAAGCTCTTGGCCTTATATCGGAACACAGCAATGCTATTAACATGTTATTATGGCGACAAACTTAGGTAAGACGGTGGTAGCTAGCCAGGTGGGCTTAGAAGCCCTACCACCAACCAAACCGATCAGAAAAGCTTCTGTCCCCAATGGGAATCGAACCCGGACCTCCCCATCAATAACCGGTGGCCTCAACCACTAGACCACGGAGGTGGAAAAAAATAAATTCTAAAACTATTAGTATAACTAGTTATTTACTTAATAAAACGCCTGCGTTTTTTAATTGTGGATGTCAGTCCAGTCTACTTTTTTAATGTCATCTAGCCACCTTTTCCTTTGGTATTCCGGGCTTTTCGCGGATCTTGGGTTTGAGGATCAATTATGGAAACTCATAGAGGGATCAGTCACAGAGCCCTGTTGTTAACCCTGATTCCACCGACGCACATTATTTTTGTTTTGCTGCTGACTAATTTCAAAGATGGATGGAGATGGAGCTAGTTGCAGATGATGTTACGTTTGGCTTATTAATAAAGAAATTGAGGTGAACATCACCAACAAAAATAATCATATAATTATTAAAAAATATTATTCATCATCTAAGCCTTTTCTTCTACCATGGCGGTATAGGCCTCCTTCAACTTTCTCCATTCCGTTCTATTTTGAGCTACTCTAATCCAGTTTGTGCCCACCATCTTGACGATGTCGTCCTTCTACCGCATCTGTGGTCTCCCGTTGGGTCTTTGACGGTTCCATGGCCTCCACTCTAAGATAGTTCTGCACCACGAGTCCGGCTTTCTGGCTATATGTCCAGCCCATTGCCACGTGAGCTTTGCTACGTGGTGTGTAATGTCCGAGACCTGACGCCGTTTTCGGAACCAACTATTCGTTTTCGTGTCCCGGAGTGTTACTCCTACTAATTTTCTTACCATTGCTCTTTGTGCCACCTCTAGTTTGTGGACGATGGCCTTAGTTGTTATCCATATCTCGGCTCCATAAGTAAGCACTGGTAGGACACACTAGTTGAAGATCCGCGCTTTCTGTTTTATGCTAATGCTCATATTAAAAGCAAAGCCAAGTTCTGCAAAAGCTGCCCAGCCCAATCAAAAAAATATTATTATTATTTATTATTACTTTTTATTTTTGTATCCCTGTTCCTATTTAGTTTGTATGTAAAAGTATTATTATATGTTTAATGTTTTATTTTCAGAAAAGATTCACATCTCAAATGCAAGTTATTTTAATTCAGTATAACACTCATCTTAAAAAATGGCATTTTCCTTAGACAGGTAAATATAGGATACATACTTTCCTGACAAAAAGTCCTCACCCTCAATCCTATAAGTTACCTATAGGGATACCAAATAAGTGCCTTCACAATAAATTTCAATACAGAAATGTAAATAAATTCTGTATTCCGAACCTCATCTACTAAAATATTATGAAGAAAGAAGATTAAGTACGTTTGTATTTTTGTTTGTAATGAATAAACTCAAACACTACCAGACTGATTTTAAAAATTCTTTGGCTAATAGAATGCTACATTATCACTGAGTAATATAGGCTATAAAATTATTTTTCTGTGTGAAAACATAAAATTCCCACACGAAAAATGAAAGTAACGATGGCGAAGTTGCGAGCGGAAAGGGAGTCAGAAATATAAGCAACGCAAAACATTACGAACGATAGAATAATAATTTCGAGCTCTCGCGCCGGCCGCAGCCGCCGAGTATCGTGGCCGAGTCGCGCGCTGCTGTGTCGTAGTGTGCGTGAAGCGCATGTTGTATTTGTGGTGTAAACGCCAGACCGGAGGCCGAGCGATGTGAAACAGATAGCATTTTAGAAAATACCTACTCGCGCCGCGCACGATTACTTCACAATCCTCTTAACGGAAATGAAATTGTGTTTTTGACGTAGTGTAGAAGAGGCCTTTTTCCTTTTGCCCCCCGCGTAAGTTTTCGTGACTTCCATAAGGGTTGCAACCTACAGATTGAACACTGCGCTAGATGATAGGGTATAAACTCTAAGTATTGGAATATTTTTTATCCAACATACAAAAATTACAAAATGGTAATTGCCGCGTGACCCATAAATCCATTTTAAGCCGTGGGCCCACCGCGAAACCGCACTGGGGGGTACAGATAAAATATCACTTTATAAACAGGAGCCAAATTTTGAGAGCTTGTTCAGACAAGCAAACTGAACAACTGTTACTATGGGACCAAATTGAAATTGCAAAAATTGCAAAGATGCCGGACGGGACGGAGACTCTTACCAGGGTCGCCTGCTTGGGTAACTCCGTCTTCTGCCGCAAAGCAGCAGTGCTTGCATTCCTGTGTTTCGGATTGAAGGGTAAAATATTTAATTATATTTTTTTTTATTACTGGGTACCGTGACTTTACATCTTATGTTACAAGTTGGCAACGTACCTACACTGTGGTTCTTGTGGGGGTTGCAGATTTCTGTGAATCTCATAAGAACCACGTGTACTATAGTTGACTGTTACATCTTACCCCCAGTATGGTTGTTTGTCAGCTTAGCTGTGAAAAAAAAAATTGCGAGCTTCATCTGGACCCATCATCAACTGAGGAACAGCTGGCTAATCCTCTAATCCTTGGAACACAACAATGCCATTAACATTGATATCAGTCATAAACTTGGGTAAGACGGTGCTAGCTAGCCAGGCGGGCTCAGAAGACTTATCACCAACCAAACCAAGCAGATCAATATAGGGTGGTCTCAAACACTACGAGTAGATCATGGAAACGGTTAGAATCGTCTCAAGAAAGAGCCCCGCCCAGCAGTGGCAATAGGTATTAGCTGAACTCTAGCTGTACTACTGTTACAGGGTAGTGAAGTCGACATGCATTCATCACTGTTAATAAAAGAACAGTAATCGCAGATTTGTACAGACGCCGCAAGGAGTATCAAAATCGATACGAGATCTTACTCTTACTGGTGTGTAAATAAACGCAAATACACGCCGACTTTGGCGAATCGTGTGCATCTTAGCCTTTGTGTCAGTAGTAAATAATTAAACTATAATTAAACGCCTATATATCAGCATTGATGAGATAATGTAGCCACGGTTATCTATACTAATATAATAAAGAGGAAAGATTTGATTATTTGTTTGTTTGTATTGAATAGGCTCCGAAAGTACTAGACCGATTTAATAAATTCTTTCACATTAAGAATCCTACGTTATCCCTGATGAACATAGGCTATAAAATTATTTTTCCTACGGGAAAATATAAAATCCCACGGGAAAACAAAAATAACTAATAGAGCGGAAAGCTAGTTGCAAATAAAGCGTATTATTATTCCTATATGTTATGTTATATCATATTTTGTTAAGTTGTTACGGAATCGATTGTTTCCGTTAAAGCATAAAAGGAATGCTAATGCGTGGTCATGCGTGCGTGGAAATCTCTGGATGATTTTCTTTGATTTCCCTTTTAAACTCTACTGTATTAAAAACTTGCGCGTCCAAAAAGTTCGAATAGCCAGTATAAAAATTTGGAATAACTTTTTCCAGACAGTTCGATAGTCGAACTATTGGTAGTACTAGATGGATTAAAGGATCATTTCGAATCGTCGCTGTTGGGTACGTGGCGTTAATTGTGCCTAGTAGATACGAGACCTTAGTGCTCATAACAGCTCGTTATGATGAGCACGTTCCCACCGAGGTGCTCGAGCCTACCATAAGGTGTTTAGGGTGTTTAGGCCTTAGTCAACCACGCTGGCCCAGTGCGGTTTGGTCGACTTTATATACACCTTTGAATTTCTTCGCAGATGTATGCAGATTGCCTCATGATGTTTACCTTACGAAAAACACATTGGTACACGGCGATCTCGAACCCCGGACCTACTGATTGCAAGGCAAGTGCCGAGTCCACAGTGCCACCGACGCTCCTAATCTTCAGCTATCAGTATCAAAATAAATATTTATTGAATGCTGAGACATAGCTATATTTAAAACTGACATTTCGAAAGCCTTCATAGAATATTTATAAGGACTGAAGGCTTACATTTATGTAACAGTTTGATTATTTCAGTACAAAATTTCAGTAAGTCTAATTCATAGAAACATCGGCTACAAATGTATGCGGAATCATAATGGATTCTTGGTAAAATTAGAATCATTTCTCAAACATTTCGGAACATTTCTTTTTACATAATGTAGGTATTTCTAATACAAGCGACGGTAGTAATATAAGTAGGTACAGGTACGTTGTTTTAAATTCTTCTTTCTAACACGAGAACTTCGGTTAAAAGAGAATGTAGAGTCACATTATAAAGGGACTCTACGTTTGCATGCCATACACGTCTACACATGTAGTAGCTATCTCACTCCAATATAGAATTCAGGCTTTCGGGAAATGCAAATTTTAATTTCTGAAGACTTTGGAGAACTATCGTCACGCCTAAAAAGTGAACTAATCCACCATTTGGCCAACCCACGACAGGTAAGTTTGGATATTAATTTTTTCTGCGAATCATGGAGAAGGTTACTGTATTATTTTTTTATGCTATTAAAATATCAATTGAAACAAAAGTGTGAAAGAATCGTAAAAATATATCCACAAATAAAGGACATTAAATTTGCGTTTGCAAAAATAATTTCGCCCTGTGCGACGGGAAGCTCACCGTCTGACGTCACGTGACTTGAGTTCATTTGCGCTTTCAAACGTCGCTGAGTTTCGCTTATTTCTACAGATACACGTCATTTTTCGTGATATCTGAGACCACTGAGACTTAAAGCCAGCATAATTTGTAGGGCGCTGCAACGATGCGATACTCGAGTACCCGTGTGACGTCACGGGACCGTCACGGCCAGTGAGCGGCCACAGTCTTAAATTTTAAAAAATAAATTTTTCTGTTTTTTGTGGACGGATTTCAACAAAAGTCTTCTTCATTGAGGAAGGAACAGAAAGATTATATTATATCATACAATGATGGGTTGTCATTTGCACTACGAAAACCGGCATTTTTACAACATTTAATGGACAAGACGAACATCGAGGTTGGTTTTGTGGGTTTGCCCCACAATCGGTAGGGGGAGTCCCACACACCTGTCAACTAGTCATTGTCAGCCTGCGGAGTGCGACAGCATTCCATCTCGTAAAAAAAACCGGCCAAGCGCGAGTCGGACTCGCCCATGAAGGGTTCCGTGGGATTTATGACGTATTAAAAAAACTACTCACTAGATCTCATTCAAACCAATTTTCGGTGGAAGTTTGCATGGTAATGTACATAATATATATTTTTTAGTTTTATCATTCTCTTATTTTAGAAGTAACAGGGGGGGGGGGGACATTTTACCACTTTGGACGTGTCTCTCGCTCAAACTATTCAGTTTAGAAAAAAATGATATTAGAAACCTCAATATGATTTTTGAAGACCTATCCATAGATAACCCACAAGTATGGGATTGATGAAAAAAAATTTTTGAGTTTCAGTTCTATGTATGGGGGGGGGGGGGGGGAACCCCTAAAATTTATTGCTTTTTTCTATTTTTGTGTGAAAATCTTAATGCGGTTCACAGAATACATTTACTTACCAAGTTTCAACAGTGTAGTTCTTATAGTTTCGGATAAAAGTGGCTGTGACATACGGACGGATAGACAGATAGATAGACAGACAGACATGACGAATCTATAAGGGTTCCGTTTTTTGCCATTTGGCTACGGAACCCTAAAAAGAGCGATAGTTTTGCAGCTTGGGGGAGGCTTATATCTAGTATTGATCGTGTCTTAGCTAAAATAAATAAAGATTATTAAAAAACTGACGAGTAATCGAGAAAAAATGAATTTCATAAGTAAAAACCTTGTCTTAATTACTCATCAGTTTTTTTTCAGTCCATGAATATTTAATTGTGTATCTCCGCCACTGTACCCTTAGCGAGGCGTGATTTAAGCCCAGTAATTATGTGGAGTTATAAAGATAACAAATCAAGAAGCGTGTTAGTTTTATCTGTATTTATGTATGTAATACTTACATTCCTGTATTGTTAGTAACAGAGCAGTTTTTTTTACGTGCGTGCTGGTGAGAATTTGTGGTAGGTAAAATTTATTTTTATTTAAAAATACTTTAATAAAGATAAGTACTAATCAACTCACTTCTGTTGCTTTGTCATTACAATGTTAGGTATCCATATCCTAGTCTTGTCATAGGTCTTGGTTTGACTCAGTTTGTTGATACCTACATGGTAAATAATTTCAATAAATACACTTATCAACAAATTCTAAGACTCAAGCCTATTTTCGTAAATTACTAAAAACATTGAGCTATTTTATATAAACAAAAGAGTAATTTTAGGCTTGTTTATTAAAATAAAAAAAAAAGTTTCAGCAGTACAAAAAAAGTTTTATTAAATAAAGAAAAGAATTGGTGCAGAAATGAATACAGATAGGTATTAAAAAATGCTTCTTTTTTAATTTTGGTGTTTGAAATCGTTAAAAAATTTTGTAGGTGACAAATCAATAGTCAGTTGGGCCTCTTAAAGCATTGGCTTAGGCTCTGCATCCTCTTGGCACGCTGAATATTAGATTCGTGGGGTGTCCGAGAAAGATGTAAAGAAAGTTGTTTAGAAGCCATTCTTCCTAGCAAATCCCAGGCGTGCTCAATAGGATTCATATTGCAGGACTGGGGATGCGAGTATAAGAGTGCATTGCCTTGCATGAAGATGAAATTCGCCCCCAATTGGATTCGGTGTGGGACAACAATAAGTACCACCACCTCGTTGCGGTATTTTTCGGCATTCATGTTGCTCTATATGAAAACGAGGTACGTTCTACCGCCAACGCGAATACCGGCCCAACCCATAATTGTTACGCTATGGTAGAAATGAATTTCCTGAGGGCAACGAAGCCATGTTCATGACGTCCAGAAGCTCGCCACACACTTATTCTTCTTGAGTCCGGGTGAAAATCAAACCTGGATCCGTCAGAAAACAGGACATAAGCCCATTCTTCTTCCGGCCATCGCAGGTGAATACGAGCCCACTGCCAGCGCTTAGCACGTTTGCCACGTCGAAGCGCTACGACCCGTAAAGGCCTACGAGAATGCACACCGATCTCGTGCAGTTTCCTCCTGGCAGTTTGAGCCACTTGATGTTGAAACTTCAGGCTTTCAACGAGTTGCTGGTCGGTAGTTTTGGGCTCCCGTCTGGTAATATTATAAAAAGGTCTTGTCTTTCGGTGGTTATTCGATATCTACCAGGATGTCGTTCAGCCGTGTTCCCAGTGAGCCGACAGCGTTCCCACAATCTCCGGATAACCGACTGGTTGGAGTGGATGGCATTCGCAACTTCACGTTGGGTACGCACGGCTTCAAGCATACCCACAGCACGTAACATTTAATTTTGAGTTAAATGCCGACGTGGTATGATGTCTGATAAACCAGTCTTTAAGTTACAAAAGAAATTTTAAAACATTCGATTAAAGATTCGATATCAATTAACTCAAATTGTATCCAGAAATGATGAAACTTAAAACAGGAATAACGTTTTGCCGCGAATTCATGCTAAAATGAGCTAAAATTATGGAATAATGTTTTCGAAATTTTAAATTAAGAACATTATTTCATCACGCTTTTATTTTGTTCTTAAATTTATTAGTGGCCTATACTTTTTATTAAAGAGATTTTACAAAAAAGTTCGTCTTGGTGGTAGAGTCTTAAAAATAAAGTTAAATCCATTTCCGGATACGACATATTCCAACATCCTGAGCCTGACCGGAAAGTCAAGGCATGCATCATTACCAAACGTGGGGCGGGCAGAATGATTGGTCTAGCCCAATATTCCACCCCTAATCTATGCGCCGTGCTAGTGAAGCACGGCATTAAAAAATTCGTTGCGGTGTCGGTTTACGTCGAGCCCAACAATGATGAATATAATACGCTGAACGCACTCGACGCCCTAATCAGCGAATACCGCAATATGCCGTGCGTCATTGGTGGCGATTTTAATGGGTGGCACTCGCTCTGGGGCGGTGCTGGGGTACGTGCGACCTTCCGAGGAAGGGAGGTTTATGACCTGGCCCAAACGCACTCCCTCACCTTGTGCAATGAAGGTACCTCTCCCACCTTCGATGCGGTTACCCATGGGGTGGTCAGGAGTTCGGTGATTGACCTGACTTTTGCCAACGACAGCATGCAGGAGCGCGTTTTGGACTGGAGGGTGAGGCTGGACATCTGCAAAGCAGTACAACACAACTGCATAAAATTCCAAATTGATCTCGGACACCACTCGCAGCATGCGCAAAATCCAGCCTCCACCTTTCGATACAATACCAGCAAGGCGAATTGGGCTGAATTTAATAGCCAGGTCAATGTCAGAATGTCCACCTCCGACCTGCTGGACTTTGACTTCTCGCGGGCCAACCCCGAACAAATCGATGGTCTTGTCCTTGAATTCACCGAGCTCATTCAAGCCGCTAGCGCATACTTACAACTATATACTAGACAACTTTACATAGAACTTTAGTTTTTAAGTTTTAATTTCATTCTAATTATTTTGACCTTACATTTTATATTGACATTTTAATTTTTTGTGTGTATTAAATTGACGAATTTATTAACGACTAGGGCTATTTACACCCTATCTTGTAATCAATTTAATTTATCGAAAAATTGAAAAGAAAAAGCACTATATCTGACACATTTTTTGTCAAATTTTGACCAAATTTGGCACGAACGTAGGCGTCGACTTTTTTGTGTAAAACACATTTTTTGTATTTTTTTATGACTTGGTATCGACCGATTTGGGACTTTTAAAGCTCAATATCGTTTAAATTTTACGCGGCATCCGACCAGAGGGTTTTCGTTGCGTTCGCGCGCGGAAGTACGCGCGAGTACAGTGCTTCATGATAAGTAATGGGCATCGGCTAACTTCATGTTTCCGAAGATGACTGATACTGGCACTATATATAATGATATATCCCGGATGCGTGAGCAGTGGCGTCGCATTGTGGACCCTATCACACGCGCCGTAAAGAGCAGGGAGAACACCGGAGGATTTTAGTGGGTATGCCTGGCACTCTGCCGGGAGAGCCCCACACACGCCCGCCGTCTAGCCAATGGGGGGGTACGGTGTGGTCACGGATTTTCCCTCGAAAAAAAGGAAGTGGCAATGATATAGAGCTGTTCTTGTGATTGTAAATAATTTTTAGAGGCAAACTACTTTTTGTCAATTGGGATGATGACTGAATTCAAATTTTTACGTCTCGTCATTAAATATTAATATACCGTGGAAAAAGATGCAGTCCTGTGAAATCAGAATTAAAATCGGCCAGGAATACATTGGATACAAGTATTTCAAGTTGTTAATTTGAAGGCGATTAGACAGAGAGATCCGACATCAACCGTGACATCATTGTTGTGTACGGCCATATAAACTCCTTATAAATTGCCGTTTTGCTAGAAAGTGATGGAGGAAAATCTTTAATAAGTACCTTATATCTTGGTTGTTTTTATAGTAATTCGAAAACCGATTTTTTCTTTCTGTTTATTATATAAATGAGCTTCTATTAAAGCAAAATAATTTTTTTTGTCATCTAGCCTATTGTTATTGATAGTTATGTTTCCGATGCCCATTATTTACCTTGATGTTCTGTAATGACTAATGGTAGCACGGTTAGTTTATCTTAAGTTTTATGTGATTTAATACGATTATGATTTGAAGTCACCATTACATTGACTAATTGTTAAAGTTGACCATGTATCGAAAAAACTGGTCCTTTTGTTTTTTTTAGGTTTTAGCGAATCCGATTAAAATTGGATTTGTCTGAAGCAGTTATAATTCAATGTAATAGAATTATATTATTAAATTCTGAGGTTACATGCGAATCCGCGTAGATAACGCTTCTTCGATGTTTTTATAATAAAATCTTTGTAGAATGTGAATCAACTTCGAAATTGAAAACTTTTTTTTGGTCCTAATTATCTCATTTTTAAGCATTCAACACACTATTTTCGATCCCTAATCTATGATGCCGTTATTTTAAACATGCAAGTAAGCCTGCAGCATGGAAGCAAGCATGCAGGATGCTGTGTGTCATCATAATGTCTGATCTAACCATGGACTTATCAATCAAAGAGGATTGAGCTCCATAAAAAATGACGTATGCAAAAATACACCGTATCCCTTACGCCCATGACTCAATTTAGGCCACCAACATGATAGAGATAAAAACGAGCGGAGAGATATAGCCCGAACAGAAGCCGTTTGTCTCTTTCTGTCATTGCCATTTGGTAAAAATTTATTCATTTTTATTCTTTAAGCTTTTTCCTTGCGGGGTGCTACCACATTAGATCCCCCTGCAAAGCAGCTTCACCCCCTGCACCCCTACTCATCCGACCAAGCATTCATGCAAGATTGATAGCATGCAGGGAAACAAGCAAAAATGCAAGCCTGCAGCATGCAAGCAAGCATACAGGCAAGCATACCGCATGCAGATTGATGTGTGTTTGTGTGTGGTTACGATGTTTAACCTAACCAAACCTACAGTGTTATTCGATAAGTTCTTTTCTTCTTTCCTTGCGGGGGCTTCCACCCCCCAACTTGCACCCCCTGCAACCCCGCTCATACAGGCAAGCAAGCATACTACATACAAGCAACATAGAGATGATGATGTGTGATTACAATGTCCAACTTATAATAACCTCTGTAAACTAATCAAACAACCTATTAACCTAATAATGTTCGGTACAATATTGTTTTGGTGAAGTGAAAATATGTCAAATAAATCATCGAGCAATTGATAAAAGTTCAAAGGTCAACTGTAAGAAAAATTTTGAAAATCGGTGAAACGTAGTTCGGTAAAATGAGACTTGTGTCAAATAATATTTCGGTGGTCTAAAAATATGGCAAAAAATACATAATAGTAAAAAGACGGTGTGCGTATGGATTGAGGAGCCACATCACAAAATCAATCGAAGTTCCCGCCCAGATTTAGTTGCAAATTAGGCGAAATCCTGGAATTTGTAGAAACACACATTAAGAGTTAGTACATTATTTTAAATGTGGCTCCTCAATCCAGATGTTTGGATTGAGGAGCCACCTAGAACTCGGAAACTAAAATTTTTCTGTCAAATAATAATTGGTCAAATAAATTCCGACAAGTAATAGATTCCCTTTTGTAATAAGTTCCCAGTCTCCTTCCTGGATAGTGGTAATAGTTGCTATATTATTTCCAAAAAAATAGTTTAAAAATATTTAAAGTTTCAAAAATAAAAAAAAATGGCCAGATTTTCTGCTGTATTCAAAGATCTAGCACAGCCTAAGCCTTTCTTTAATTTTTATTGCAAAAAGCACGGACCTTTTTGTAGGTTCATGACAAAAAGTAAATCGGTCTTGGTTTAGAGGGGAAAACAGGGGACTACGAAACATTTATTTATATACTACTTTTCTTAGGCATCTTCGCTTCGAGATGCAGTTGTATCTGTCGCGCTCAGCTCGGTTGTTCGAGCACAGCGTGATAGCAATACATTTATATAATTAGCATACATTCTGATATTAAAGCCCTTTCATTTGATACCCATATTGCATATGTGGCAAAAGGAACGCAATTTAACAAATATCATTCTATCAACCTTATGGCAAATTTCACCAACCTTGACTTAGATTATAGGATACTCTTATGAGTAGTCTTAGGTGTCATGCTGTCACATGCTTGTTATTAAAGAAAAAAGTAACAGCATGCTTCTTAGGAGATTCCTAAGCTAAGACACGGTTGGTCAAATTGGGCATTAGTGTTTCCTCTTAAGTATGTAGCTTTGGTTAAATTTTATTCGTTTTGGTCATGACGCACGTTCGCTAAATCTTATGAATTAAAAAATATATTTTTTTTGTGTAAATATCGAATTGAGGGGTGATTTCCCTTGTAATAGATTATAATGTAATAGATTATAGCCCACTGGTTTCACCTACTGGGGAACGGGGGTAAATTCGGATTAGCACAGCACTAAGTTGGAAAGGAAATAAAAAAATATCGATTTATTAAAATACTGCGTCGTATCTGCCAACCGACGAAATAAAACGTTAACAGATTCTACTATAGGGACGCTTAAGCTATGTATATATCTGCCTCTTACAAGCGGGCGGCCTGGGATGCTGTTTTTCACTTTTGTGAAGTGGTCATGGAGACGAAGGAGCGTCACGAGAGAGCTCGTAAGGCGGACCCCTCTCCAGTGCGCGAAGACGCTGAAGGGTGAATAAGGGGTTGTAGTAATGTCCTGATCCCGCCAGCCTAGTGGGGGTTGGCGGGCAGCACGGTTGGGCGCCATGTTGCCTGAATTGCATTCGACCCCTGCGATGGTGGGAGTAGCTCTGAAACACTAGTTGCTCTCATGCCTCTGGCGGCGAGGGAACCCTACGGACTAGGCCGTGCTAGCTCACGTGAGCGCAGCGTTATGTACATGCTCATCGTCACTTTAATTAGCCGGAAACGTGTTCCCAAGGGATTAAGTGGGTAGTTGCGACACTCTGCCGTAGAGTCTCACACAACCTTGCCCCTATTCGAGGGCGTGGACGGAGTGTCAAAGCATTTGCCTCGTTAAAAAAGGTAATTTCTGCCGCTGCGTTCCGGCTTGTAGGGCAGGATAGTCAATAAAATTACTGGGAACTGTTGAGAACTCATCTCAACACTAGCCACAGACAACAAGCCAAGAACACTGGCTTACTCTTGAAACAATTCCGATGGATCGTCATTGGGATTGTGGTTTTTCATACGCTTGAGTACCAACACAAGTGCCAAATTGGATTCGTTTTTTTGAGAAAATTAAATAATACCAAGATCGGTTCATCTAAAATCCGTGCAATACGGGCTCAATTCAGAGCCAATGTGAAAAAATAAGCGTACGATAAATCACAATCTCAATGCTGATCAATCGGAATTAGTTTAACGAGTACAGAACCAGCTACTTTCGCCGGAGCGATCACAATGTTATCGTCTTCAAAAGATTGAAACAGTTTGCATCTTAAGGCGCATAGTAACGTCAATCATAAAAAATCACTGCAGAAAAAACCGGTTCTCTTCATAAATATTGAATAAAAAAATCTTTGATAAAGATATGTTATTATTCAACGCATTCTTTAGAGGATGGTCTTTTTAATTTTTTGATAAATTAATTAAAACTTGGTTAAAATGTGACCCAAACATGCCTCAATTTTAAAACTATAAACCTAATCGCTTCGTAAATATTAGGTTAAATCACATACTTTCGATTTCAATAAATAAAGTGAACAATATTCTAGGGGATGGTCTTTTTAGATTTTTCTTATTCGCCTTTATTATTTTTTTATTTAAATAATTCATCTTACGCGTAAAGGTTTGCTTGAATATTCCCCTCACTCTCACTCACTCACTCCTATGTAATCAGTGCGGGACGATCGACGCAAGGTCATTGGGAGCACTATGCGCCTTAAGTATTGCTCGACTAGCTTTCTTGCTGGTTTTGATTAATTATTTGTTACGTTTCGAATAAAACGAGCCTAAACTCAATGGGGTTGTGTCGTTTTATTGCGGTGTTCCTATGGCCACCTTCCAGTTCCAGCATTAGATTAGCTGCATGTAATCGTAATATTGCATTGTCACGCGATATATATATATGCATGCATGCAAAATTACAACTCAATCGGACACCGGGAAGTGGGTCAAATTTATAACATTTCATACAGACACAGCGACAGGTGAATGTAAATAAAAGCTCGTAATAATAATAAAAGCTTGTAAAAAACTGTTTTTTATTGTTGTGATGATTTTATCTGAGACGTTTTTAGTGCAAGTGGTTCAAGCAACGGTGACTTACTGTAAGATACTTACTTGTGAAGTTGGCAACATATTAAACCTGACAGGAACAAACCTTTAAGATGAATAGTTATTAGCTATTCATCTTAAAGGTTTGTTCCTGTCAGGTTTGCAAATATACACCATATTAGCAAACCTGACAGGAACAAGTAGCTACAATAGGTGACTGTAATTTGCGTTCGTTGCATAAAAAATATAAACTGCCGACTTTGTTGTAATTAAATCAAGAGATGACGCAAGGAGCAAGGACTGTAAGAATTATGAAATATGAAATAAGCATACCTATCATGAGGGCATTTGAGCCAAACAGCAATGATTACACCAACGTGTCTAGCCAGCGAGATGTAGTGGGACATTTCCTTCTCATATAAAGAGAGACGTGCAGTGCAGTGGAATGTTTATGGTTTGAAATGTAGCTTTCCACTTTCTAGCTTTCCGCCCGGAACTGCGCCCGCGTTTTTTAGTTTTTCCGGTGGGAATTTTTCTTGTTTGAATTCGCTTTTTTCCCGTAGTAAGACAATTCCAACTCAGAAGCAAAGAATTTTTAAAAATGTCCCGTTGCAATACGTTTATAACGCGTGTTCATTCAGTTTTTATTGTCAGATTAAATACAAAATAGCATGCTTTGACTTCCATGCAAACTTTCAACCACCTTTGCACCTTCTTGAGGGCAAAATTTTAAAACATCCGTTTTAATCGACATGTCCTATCCACCAATCTCTGCCAAAACCTTCCCGCCAAATTTCATGTTCATAAGTCAGTCTGCGAGATTTCGTAATTATATAATGAGTGACTTTTCGCTATTATATATTTTTTATACAACTAAGCTGGCAAATAAGCATACTGCCCACCTGATGGTAAGTAGTAACAGTGACCTATAATAGTACTTACATGTGGTTCTTGTGAGATTTGCAGCATATCTGCAACCCCCACAAGAACCACAGAGTGGGTACGTTAACAACTTGTGGCATAAGATGTAAAGTCACGGTACCCATTAATTTCACTGCCATATCTTACCCTTCAAACCGGAACACAGCAATGCAAGCACTCCATCCTGCTTTGCGGCAGAAATAGGTGAGACGGAGGTACCCAAGCAGGCGACCCTGGTACAGAGTCTCCCTCCAGTAAATATATAGAGATAAATTACAACTCTATGAGGATACTTCGTCAGGTTTGTTCATGACGGCGTCATCTGCAGAATTAATAAGGTGGTTTGAGAGTATTTCCATACAAAAGCCGTCATATTAGTAAGTTTAGTCCTCGGAACAAAAATGATGATAAAAAATCCGCCCTAAGTTGTGTCCGGTATTATGTTAGTATTACATATTCTAATGCTGCTACTGTATTCTATTCTGCTACTTTCTATACTACAGCATTCTGTATGTTTGTGGTTCGCGTGTGGTGATGAATATATTTGCGGCGTCAATTTGCATCGGCGAGCGTCGCGATTGACAACTCCGTTCAATGGTTCAATGAGATCGCTTTATTGTTCCAATGACACCTTATTTGAGTGCGGTTGCGAAGGTTCGCCATCCACTTGGAAGCGATAACATTCGAAGATACGTAATCTATCTTTTTGCTAGTTGCTTCGTTTGCGTGGCCGAGCAGTGACTTGTTAAAGGTAATCGGTATTAAGTAAAAACTTAAACTTTTATTATAATGTTGGCAATTTAAAAGACGAGACAAGAAATTTGACCCTCCGAGTTTCATGCGTGTTCTTCTCGAGAAGGCTCTCTATCATATTCGGAATAGGTGGTAGTCAATTCCTTTTTATGTGTTTGTGGTCTATATAAGTCTGTAATTGTATACAGGATTATTAAATTCGAAGCAGAACCCAAATTTTGTCTACTTGTTCAGACAAGCAAATTGAACAGCTTTTACTATGGGAAGAATCTTGAAATCACGAAAAAATCAGCGCTGTTATCAGTGGCGTAACTATACCATCTGAGGCCCGTGGCAAATTCTTTGGATGGGGCCCTCCTAGTAAAATAATCGACGTCTTTTCGTTTTGAATGTGTTGAAATCTTGATGATCTTGATGTGTTGTTGAATTTAAAATTGGTCTTTAGTTGGGTGCTTACTCTATGTCACACCATTCTGTCACACCAGTGTGACACAGGCATGGACTTAATATAAGTCCATGGACACAGGAGAATTTTTTTCCTGACAGTCACACTACCTGAAGTAGCCTGGTGTGACAGGCAATAACTAATAGAATTATTAAGACCAAGCGTCACACTATGTACTCGTATTATTAAACAAAAATAATAGTTCAAACAAATCATTATTTATATTACTCAAACAAAAAAAAAACATATAATTTTATTAAAAGTCTTAACGTAAGTATACATTTAAGGTAGTCCAGGGAACTTCCCTGGTTAAAATAACGTGTGAATTAAATAGCGCAATCCCTCAGACACCCCAGCTTATTATTCTCATTTTAATTGATTTTAATAAACTATTTTACAACTTTACAAATAATTTTATAAAGGTTAGGTTATTCCTGAGCTCGCGGCCTCTTGGGCCGGGGCCCTCTCTGGTCGGGGGTCTGTGGCATTTTACTTCAGTGGATGTTGAACATAGTGTGTATGGAATAGTTGCTGATTTTTTCGCGATTTGAAGATTGCTCCTTTAATAAAAGTTGTTCAGTTTACTTGTCTGAACAAGTACACTCAATTTGGCTCCTGAAATTAAGTGATAACATTAATTTGCGACTAGCCATCAACAAGCTTAACGCCTGTGCGTTAAACATTTCTTATAAAATAGTGTATGTCGTAATTTGATTGTTGCATACATGGACCTACAAAAAAAATACGGACGTAGTATGGCATTAAACAAATGTGAAGCATGCAAGGTAAGACAATTTCATGTGTTTGTACACGACCTACACTCACACAAATGTACCAGCTAAGACAAAAAGCTGTCATTTTTCAAGGAACAAGTCACGCACACTTACAAATGTGCTGTCATTTGCATGCTTCACTCTTGATTCAACAACGCTCCGTCCGTCTTTTTTTCAGGTCCGTGGTTGCATAGTAGCAAGGAAGAAAGAGAGGCACATTATCAGTCGGATCGGTCATTGCTTCGATTTGACCACATTTGACCACAATTCCAAGTATTTTTCCTCACTGAAGACACTAGAAGCAAACTAGTAAAGAAACATTTTATATAATTTCCTCAGACATACGTTAGTTGCACGAGTAATTTAATAGGTGTGAACACAATAAAAATGGAAACTGATTCTAATCTAACCATGACATCCTTGTTTTGAAACAATTTTATGAGTGCTTTTACTTGTACAAAATATTTAACTGAAACTACTTACTATTTGTTTAATACTTTCTAAAAGCCATTAATTATGTTACTCGTCGTTCAAAAACTGATAAAAATCTCTAAGTCATGATTTTGAAATTAAATGATTTTGTTTCCAAATATTGTGAATTGCCATCCCACCATAATAGCGTCTAATATAATGAAAACGGTAAACACTGAGAGCTAATTGAAAGTATAAAAAATAGCTCAAATGTGTTTGTTTGTAAGGATACATTTGTAGATTAGCGTTCCGAATAATTAATCCACTGTACCTTCCGCGAGATATGCACCTATCTATATGTATTGATCTATGTATTGAGTCAGCCATGATGCAATAGTAGATTATGCACCGAAGGATTAAAGCAGTGTCTTACGTCACTGGCGCCATATTGAACCCCGAGTGCAACTCTAGCTAGAGTTAACTCCCGAGCGTAGCGAGAGACTTTAAATTTAACTCCTGAGCGAAGCGAAGGAGCTATGTAGAGTCCTAAGTGAAGCGATTATTCCAGAGGTGAATACTATACTTTTTATATCATCTGCAAGACAATAAAAAATCAGTGCTTATAACCAATTACTTTGCATCTTCACACATAGCTCATATACGTCCCCACCGAGGGGTTCGAGAGCCTACCCTATGTTAGGGTGATTAGGCCTTAGTCAACCACGCTGGCCCAGTGCGGATTGGTCGACTTCACATACAACATTGAATTTCTTCGCAGATGTATGCAGGTTGCCTCACCATGTTTTCCTTCACCGTAGGAGCGTCAGACAAATGTACATATGAAATTCGAAACGAAAAACACATTGGTACATGGCGGGTCTCGAACCCCGACCCCCCCGATTGGAAGGCAAGTGCCGAGTCCACAGCGCCACCGACGCTCTTATATTATATTGCAAAGTATAGTTTCCTAATCCAGTGGACGCCAAGTATTAAGTGATTTTCCATTATTCGGCATTAAGCAATCTATTAAGGGTCTTCTCTTTACCGAGTACATTAATTTGTTGCATTTACAACTGACAACAATGTATGCGACTGTCGTGCATGTTCTTTGGACTTGTACACGGATACGACATAATTATACGTCAATACACATAGAATACGAGACATAAAATTCTGTGTTGGTAAAATCAATAATTAGATATTGAATAACGAATCATTACTTCAAGAACTCAGACCTAACAAAAATTGAATAATTATACAGAAAAATGTCACAACGACTAGGAGACAAAAATAGTATGTTTTTTTAACTTATGTTTCAAGGTAAATAAAACAGGGAAGGACATAGTCCTTATTCCCGCTACAAATATATGGACCTGTATAAAGTGTCCATGATAAATATTAACTGGTAGATGATTTTTTTGCAAGGGTTTGAATTTCATATAAAATTTTAAGATTGGTTTTAGTCTCAGCATAATTATTACTTTTGGGGTATTCCACTAGAATCCCCTTCCTTGTATTTTTTACTGACTTGGTAAAGAATGAGTTTAAGAGGAAACACTAAGGTCGAGAGAATTTAGAAATAGGTATTTGTAAATCGTATTGCTGTCGCGCTGTATGCCCAAACTATCGTTCAGCACGCGTAGCACAAGGACCCTGAGATAAAGATGTCTATAATTAACTGTCACTTCTAGCTATCTCATTCGCTACTGTCAAAAGTGACATTTCAGTATAGAGAAACAGACCTAGAAAATACTCTCGCGATCCTTGTGCTATACGTGCTGAGCACGATAGAGACAAATGCAGAGGCTCGGACCGAAAATACCTATAAGAAGTACACAAAATACTTAATACGTTTCGCAGTCCTCTATTTTCTCCACTAAAACTAGACCGATTTTATTACTTTTTGCGTTAGAAATTAAAGAAAGGCAGTGTTTATGTGTTTTGCTTTTTTCATATAATCTCGTCAAATTTGTTTGCTCGATGTTTGAATATAGCAGAAAATCAGGCCAATTTTTCAGGTTTTATTAAATAGAACAGCTATTACCATTATCCAGGAAGAAAACAGGGGACTACGTTTGTATGGAAAAACGACCCATACGATTTCCTCTTAATAATTCCAATTGACCATAGACAAAAACCTACCGGGGTTGATTAAGTCTAGTGCTTACAACACTGATGGTCTAGCTATCGGATCTGAAATATACGTGATCCATTTCTTTTCAAGGCCGTAAGAGCTCCACACACAGTGGAGGCAAGGCAAGCGGGACGGTACCGGAGCAGAATTTTTTGTAATGTTCGTGTTATTATGGACAATGCCAAACAGAAACCGCCCGCGGAAGCGACGCGGCGCAAGAAAATCGCCTACCGCAGTTCCGCTTCCGCCTCTGTGTGTGGAGCCGCTGTAATAGTAACAGTTAATAACGATGTATCAACATCAATTACATGTATACTACATAGTGTCACTTTCGTATTTTAATAAGCGTTAACAAAGTGTTATTGTCAAAATAATAAAGATAAATGTATTGTTTAACCTTCAAACGCCTGCTCTAATTGCTTGTTCGTCAATTTGTGAATCTATATCAGCGTGTATTCTTGGAGGATGTTACGTTAAGCCGTCGAGTTTCATTCGATAATTTTTATCAAGGTATTAAAATCTATGATCCACGTTCGCAAGTATGTTGTTAGTCGAAATTTCATGTAACATCCGATGCAATGGAATTCGATCAGTTTGAAGTATCTTGTCCAGGGTATGTAAAAGTTCAACGGTGATCCAACCATAAGCAGAGGCTCACCAAAGTATTTTTTTTTATTGCAGAAAGTTGGCAAACAAGCAAACTGCCCACCTGATGGTAAGTGGTAACAGTCACCTATAATACATGTGGCTCTTGTGAGATTCGCAGTAAAACTGCAACCTCCACAAGAACCACAGTGTACGTTGCCAACTTGTGACACAAGATGTAAAGTCACAGTACCCAGTAATTTCACTGCCATATCTTACCCTTCAAACCGGAACACAGCAATGCAAGCACTGCTGCTTTGCGGCAGAAATAGGTAAGACGGAGGTACCCAAGCAGACGACCCTGGTACAGAGTCTCCCTCCAGTAAACAATCAGTATCCAAGTACTCATATCATTTCATCAATATCTTTCGACGTTTTCCTACCTCAAGTAAGTTACCTATTTAGCACAACCTCATTATAATATTCTCAGTCTTTGGTAATAAAATCTTAATCCAATCTAATATATAAAATTTTCGTGTAACAGTGTTCGTTACCAAACTCCTCCGAAACGGCTTGACCGATCTTTATGATTTTTTTTGTGTAAGTACATTCGGTAGGTCTGAGAATAGGTCTTAAACAATTTTTTATATTATGGCGAAACAAAGTTCGCGGACACAGCTAGTGTCACAGTGTTTTTGTAACCGAACTCCTCCGAAATAGCTTGACGATTTCTATGATATTTTTTGTGTATATTCGGTAGGTCTGGGAATAGGTGGTAAACTATTTTTAATACCCCCTAGCTAGGTGATAAGAACTTTTCGGCAATTATTATGGCGAAACCATTGCGAAACGTAGTTTGCGGGCTAGTAATATATTATATATGAATATGTTTTAAATGTATGTATTCTGTGTAGTTATGAGGTGTAATAATTAATTTTTACATTTAATTAATATTTAACTATATGTATATCTGGCTGACACACTCACAGGTTTGCTAAAAGAAATTTTAGTTATAGATAAGACCACCTTTGTAAACTCTATTTAACTTTCTCTCTTAATATTCATGCGCAATAAAGTGTATTTATTTATTGGCGTATAAATTCTATTGAAGGGAAAAGATATAACAGATTGATCTTTTTGATTTAATAATATGTTTAGCATTTTAAAACGTCGTCGTCTGTGGATTATATTACCACAGTTTAACAATGTTAAAATATGATATTACGTCGGTACGTTCGTCAAATAAACCGACCAATAGTACAATGAACATAATTTACCTATTTTTTTAACCGATTTCAAAAAAGGAGGAGGTTCTCAATTCGATGCGTATGTTTTTTTTGTGTGTATATTACACGATTACGCCACCAAGTTAAAATCTGATGATGGGACCCCATAAAAATCGAGAAAAACCCCAAAATTTTTAGGGGTGTCCAACGTGTTTTGTCTATACGAGTATGTTACGCGATTACTCCGCCAATTGTGAACCAATTTTAAAAATTCTTTTTTTTTTTGAATGAGAATACTCCTGGGGTGGTCCCAAGGTTACTAATGTCAGGATATGACGATGGGATCATATGAAAATCGAGGGAAACCCTAATTGGGTTTATTTCACTAAAAGTTAAAAATAAAAAATATTTTACAAAAAATAAAAACCGACTTCCAAAACACTGAAAAGTTAAAAATAATATAAGAATAGGTACAGACAACATCATACTTCTATATTGAAGTCGGTGACAAGTTTTAAGACTCTAGGAGATCATCGTTTGGCACCGCCTTCAATATCTAAGTGAGATGTTGTCTGTACCTATTATTATATTATTTGTAACTTTCAGTGTTTTTAAAGTCGGTTTTTTTGTAAAATATTTCTTATTTTTTAACCGACTTCAAAAAAGGAGGAGGTTCTCAATTCGATGCGTATTTTTTTTTGTGTGTGTATGTTACGCGATTACGCCGCCAGTTGTGGACCGATTTTCAAAATTCTTTTTGTATTCGATAGAGTATACTCCAAGGGTGGTCCCATGGTCACCAAAGTCAGGATCTGATGATGGGATCCCATGAAAATCGAGGAAAACCCTTAAATTTTAAGGTGTTTCCAACGTGTTTTGTGTGTATGTTACGCGATTAGTCCGCCAATTGTGGACCGATTTTCAAAATTCTTTTTGTATTCGATAGAGTATACTCCTAGAGTGGTCCCAAGGTCACTAAAGTCAGGATCTGCTGATGGGATCCCATGAAAATCGAGGGAAACGCTAATTTAATACCAGCTCACCGAAGGTGAGCTGGTATTAATAAACGATGATCTCCTAGAAAGTCTTAAAATTTGGCACCGACTTCAATATAGAAGTGTGATGTTGTCTGTACCTATTCTTATGTTATTTTTAACTTTTCAGTGTTTTTGAAGTTGGTTTTTATCTTTTGTAAAATATTTTTTATTTTTAACTTTTTAGTGAATGAAATCTTTTTAGTAAAAGAAAGAAAGAAAGTTTCTGTGTGATGTTGTCTGTATTATATTAAGGTTTCCCTCAATTTTTATGGGATCCCATCATCAGATCCTGACTTTGGTGACCTTGGCATCACCCTTGGAGTATACTCCATCGAACACAAAAAGAATTTTGAAAATCAGTTCACAACTGGCGGCGTAATCGCGTAACATACATACAAAAAAACATACGCATCGAATTGAGAACCTCCTCCTTTTTTGAAGTCGGTTAAAAAGTCGAACACATGTCCTAGTAGATTGCATGATAATAAATTTCATCGTACGACGGAGTCGATGCTCATACGATCATAGCCAATTTTGAAATTAAGTGCTTTATAAGAGTTTTCGGTCTTACAGTTTGCTATTTAGCAAAAACTTTTAACGAACTAATTATAAAGATTGGTGTACCAGCCGTTAGCGATATCCGACGAGCCATTTATCTAACAGCTACTGAACCTTGAGCCAGCCATTATCCGACAGTTAGCGGACTTACGGCTAAGATTTCGGATCGTTAGCAATATCGTAGAATGTTACAGCCTACTTCTGGCGCTTTATTGGAGAATTCAAATTTTGAGGAGCGGACGCCACAGAGTTGATTCTGACGACAGATTTAAAATTGTTTGCAAGTTCTGATTACTTTTTAACCGACTTCAAAAAAAAGGAGGTTATCAATTCGACCCGTATGTATGTAATATTTCCAGAACTGCCCAGTTTTCGTATATGTTAGTCTATATCAGCGTCTGAACAAATGTGCCAAATTTCAAAAGTGTATGTATGTATGTATGTTTTTATGTTTGTGTTCACATATCTCCGGTACTACAAGTCCGATTTAAGTAAGTAATTCTTTTTTTGTTGTACTAAGTATTGTTCAACTTAGGGAATACTGCAAGTTTCATCAAAATCGGTTCAGTAGTTTTTGAGATAGGGAATTTTAATCGACTTTTTACCCGACTTCAAAAAAAAAGTTACAAATAAAAAATTCTATTACAAAAAATAAAAACCGACTGCAAAAAAGTTAAAAATAATATAAGAATAGGCACAGACAACATCACACTTCTATATTGAAGTCGGTGACAAATTATAAGATTTTCTAGGGGATCATCGTTTGGCACCGACTTCGATATAGGGTGTCCCAGAAGCCGACGTCAAGCCGAAAGCAGGTGATAGACTAACTCATATAATATATGTTATCAGAAAAATATAAAAAAAAATCTAAGTCACCTATTTAAAAAAAATCTAGCATTAAAAAAATGGATAAAATTTACACCCTGTGACGGTTTTTTCACTCTTGTTGCTACAAATCTTGACTTTTCTAAATATTTTCTTTTGTTTTGTAATCCTGAATAATGTTTCTGTATACTCTAATCTAAAATTTAAAGCCAGCTGCTCCAAATTAGAAGAATATGCCATTTTTATCTAAATTAAATATTCAAAATTAATTTTTCGCATAGCTTTAACAAGCTGTACTGAAAAAAAAATGTACTATGCGAGTTTGGCAAGTAACTGCAAAAGTTGGCGCATTCAATAAGGATTCCAAAATGGTATGATACTTGGTAGATAATTTCTACGATTGCAGACAATATTTTTTTTCCAAAAACAGGCAGTTTTGAACAAATTTTTCTTACGTAACTAAAATTTATTCTAATGTACCCATGGTTTGCTTTAAGGCCGTAACTTTAATATTCTAGTTTGAGTGAGACCTGGAGAGTCATTTTACGAAGTGTGAGAGAGACAGATAGTGAAATAAATTAAATACACAAAAATTGTTTAACATAATTTATTTAAATGTCAAGATTTACAACAGGTGTTCAAACTGTATTCCTTTAGCTCTAATGCAGGCTCGACATCTTCTTAAAAAGATCGGGCTATAAAGCAGGCGAATCTTCCATTATTAACAAAATCATTTGCTTCTATTATTCTTTGCCGTAGGTGAGTCACAGTTTCGATTGGCTTTGCGTAAACTTTTTCTTTCACCGCTCCCTAGCAAAAGAAATCTAATGGATTTAAATCTGGGGAACGGGCTGGCCACGAGATAGTACCAGATCGTCCTATCCATCTGCCTGGGTATTCCTCATCGAGATATTCTCTTACTGAGCTGGCATAGTGAGCTGGGCAACCATCTTGTTGAAACCACATTTTTTTTTTATTGCTAACGGTGGCAGACGAGCCAGTGGCCCACCTGATGTTAAGTGGTAACCACCGCTCATGGACATCTGCAATGCCAGGGGCACAGTTCTGTCACTGCCTACCTGGAGAGAAATGCTCTTCTTAAGCCTCGTTTGAAGAAGGACATATCGTAGCGCTGAGGAAACACCGCAGCTGGGAGTTCGTTCCAGAGCCTACACGTACGTGGAATGAATGAACGCTGAAACCGAACTGTACTAGACGAGATTGGTTCCAGGTAATATGGATGAACTCTACTGCGATGGCGGGTGGTGCGATGGTAAAAAGGTGAAGAGGGCACCATTGCAAACAGTACCTCAGAGCACTCTCCGTTAAAGAGCCGATAGAGCACGCAGAGAGAACCAAAGTCTCTCCTTTGCTCCAGCGTCTCCATTGAGGCCGTGATATTGGGATCACCAATGATGCGGAATGCACGCCTTTGCAGGGAGTCAAGAGGGTTGAGCTGATATTTGGGAGCTCCCACCCAGAGGTGCGAACAGTACTCCATATGCGGCCGAATTTGTGCTTTATAGAGCATTAGCCGCTGGCTTGGAGTGAAGTACCGCTTGGCTCTGTTCAGGACGCCCAGCTTTTTGCTCGCCAATTTGGCTTTGTCCTTCAAATGACTCCCAAACTGCACTTTAGCAGAAATTTCCACACCGAGGATTCCAATACCATCGGACATACGAAGAGTAACTCCCTGGAACTGAGGCACTACGATAAATGAGTCCTTCTTCGCAGTGAATGTGCACACTTGTGTCTTCGTGGGGTTGAACTTAACCAAGTTCTTTGCACCCCATTCGGAGACTCGCCCTAGAGAGTCTTCGACTTCAGACACAAGTTGTAACCGCCTTTCTAGCAACGAACTCCGAGGGACATTCTGGTGGTCGGTATACCGCGCATCACCCGTACTGTCATCTGCATAGCAATGTATGTTCTCAATTGACAACATGTCATTGATATGCAGAATGAACAGGGTTGGGGAGAGCACCGAACCTTGTGGAACACCAGCGTTTATGGGCATGGTTTCGGAGCAGCAGCCGTCGACGATGACCTTAATGCTCCTACCATCCAGGAAGCTGGCTATCCATTTGCAGAGTCCCTCGGGGATTCCATATGATGGTAACTTCGTGAGAAGAGCTCTATGCCAGACCCTATCAAACGCCTTAGCGATATCGAGTCCAACGGCGAGAGCCTCACCTTTGCCCTCCAAGGTTTCCGCCCATCGGTGGGTCAGATAAACTAAAAGGTCACCAGCTGAACGGCCGTGACGGAAGCCGTATTGTCGGTCGCTAATCAGCTGGTGTTCTTCTAGGTACCGTAGGAGGCGGGAGTTGATGACCCGCTCCATAATCTTGGAGAGCAAGGACGTTATCGCTATTGGCCTGTAACATATCTCTTAGAATGTTAAGTGGCACATCTTCCAGTAGATTTGGTAAATCATTTTGTAAAAAATGTAAATAAACTTCACCAGTCAAGGCGTCTGGCAGCTCAAAAGGACCTATTATTTGTCCATTTAAAATTCCCGTCCACATATTCACTTTAAATCGATATTGTGATCTGTCTTGCCTCATCAAATGAGGATTTTCGATATGCCACTCGTGTAAGTTGTGTAGGTTCATGTAACCATCTTTTTTAAATGTCGACTCATCTGACCACAAAATTTTTTCGACGAATCGCGGATCTTCTCTGTGTTTTTGTAGCATTGTTTGACAAAAAGCAACACGGGGTCGATGGTCCCGGGGTAGTAGAGTTTGTACTCGCTGTACGTGGTACGGGTGTAGCTGATTTCTTTGCAAAATCCGATGGGCTGTACTTTTGGGTACTCGTGTGCTTCTCTCTATTCCACGTACAGAAATACTCCGATCTTCTTCGACAATGTCTAGTACAACGTCCTCGTAAGGGGGACGAAATCTTCTTTCATTATGTACTTGGTTCGGCAGTCGGCCCTCTGAGTAGAGTAATCGGTGCACATTTGTAAAGACTCGATGATCCGGAAAACGAGCTGCATTTGGGTACCTCTCACGATAAAGTCTAGCTGCAGCGTTGGCATTGCATCTACATTCCCCATAAATTAAATGCATGTTGGCGTATTCTTGTGTCGTGTACGCAGACATGGTGGCACTACACAATTACACAATCAACGATAAGTAGTCCAGAGCAAAGCAAAGGTCGTCGGTAGAGAAACTAAACAGTCCGAATCCAAATCACAAGCAATCAAGTCCAATAAAACGAAGCAGAAAGTGGTAAGCACGAAATCAACACGAACGAATACAAAAAGATGCGCAGTAAGCGAAGGAGCGAAACGTACTGATGTGTATTGTTTGTGCGTTAGCGAATAATTGGCGTCACTATGTCTCGTACTTCGTAAAATAGTAATTTTACGAAGTGGATGTGAGACTCGCCGTCTCTGTCACGTTAGCGTCACTATCTGTCTCGCTCATACTTCGAATCTCTCCGTCTCTGTCACGTTAGCGTCACTATCTGTCTCTCTCACACTTCGTAAAATGACTCTCCCGGTCTCACTCAAACTAGAATGTTAAAGTTACAGCCTTAAAGCAAACCATGGGTACATGAGAATAAATTTTAAGTACGTAAGAAAAATTTGTTTAAAACTGCCTGTTTTTGGAAAAAAAAAATATTGTCTGCAATCGTAGAAATTATCTACCAAGTATCATACCATTTTGGAATCCTTATTGAATGCGCCAACTTTTGCAGTTACTTGCCAAACTCGCATAGTACATTTTTTTTCAGTACAGCTTGTTAAAGCTATGCGAAAAATTAATTTTGAATATTTAATTTAGATAAAAATGGCATATTCTTCTAATTTGGAGCAGCTGGTGTAACGTTGTATTTTGTTTCTGTGTTTAAATAAAATATTTATGCATTCTATTCCATTTGTTAATATCAGCCTTCTATCCATACTCAATTAACTATTTTATAACAATACGTTTCTACAAAATATTTATTTAGTACCTATATTTACACATATAAAACCTCATTACTTTTATCCAGCCAGTATTATTTTTTTACCTACATTCGCGCGCCGCAATATTATTGGCTGTTGTTGTTTCCCGCGGTAAATGTGACGTTTGGCAGCCCGCGCATGCGTAGAAGGCGCGAGTGAAAAATTCAAAGAGATTTTCATTTGTTTGGTTCTTTGGATTATTTCTGAGGCTTGCAGAACGTTGACTGCAATTTTTATAAAACGTTTTTGATAACTTAAATATAATTCTAACTGTAACTTTTTACAGAATTATTAACGTTTGCCTAAGTATTCACATACAAACAAAGAATTACATAATATATTGTGTTTTTTAACTTTATAACAAAGCTCACGGTAAGTTCGCATATGTAGTCATAAAATTATTTGCACAAGATCTTACGTAGTATATAATATTTATATGGTATGATATTTATTATTAAAAATTAAGTATTTAATTTCAATTACAGTACCAACCTACCATCGTCCGTGTCAAATGAGAATTTTGATTGTACAGCTACGGGGAGTTGTGTACTGTTACTGTGGGATACAGTTTTTTAGGGGTACGTATTAACTTTGTATACTTACCTATATACTTATCTCGTTTGGAAGATCGGAGTATTTATTAATCCGATTTTCTACTCGTTTAGGAGAGGCTGAGGAGGGATATTTTTTGTATTTTTATATTTTTCTGGCGACGTGTCAAGTAGTCTTTCTTGCGACACTTTCGGGTCTTACGATACGTCAAATCAGGCATTTGACGACTTCGAAACGGAAAAGACAACGCAGTTACTTCTGGATCTGTTTCTCCACTCACAGGAACCTGTTGAAGGTCAGACTTTTCCATCCTGAGCTCAACAGGTCTTTTAAGCGTCGACGAGTTTAGAAGTTGTGAGTTGCGGTAACCGATTTTTTGCCGCAACATCTAACTATATCAAGATAAGCGTAACAAGTCGTTTTATATAAGTATTGTACATAAACTTTCCATATTGAGAGAGCAAACGATAGGGTTACCCACGTTTTTAGTAATAAATTTAAGGTTTGTAAATATTTAATTAACTGTTTAAAAATGTTGTAAAATTTATGTTTTAGTAGTTTTCATTTTTTTAATTGTTAAGGAAAACTTTCTGTTTTAAAATATAAAAATTAAATATTTTTTTTTGTTTTTACCTGTTATTTTTCTTTTATTTAAAAAAACCTGTTCACACTCTCTCTGTCTGAGCCGGGCCAGGGAGCAGTGTGACACTGGCTTTAAATTTAGGACTAGAGTATACAGAAACATTATTCAGGAATAAAAAACAAAAGAAAATGTTTAGAAAAATCAAGATTTGTAGCAACAAGAGTGAAAAAACCGTCACAGGGTATAAATTATATCGATTTTTTTTAATGTTAGATTTTTTTTTAAATAGGTGACTTAGATTTTTTTTTATTTTTCTGATAACATATATGAGTTAGTCTACCGCCTGCTTTCGGCTTGACGTCGGCTTCTGGGACATCCTGTATAAGTGTGTAAAATATTTTTTTTTATCATCTTGTTGATGAAGATAATCTGATGTTATGATATTCTCATCATCATTATCATCACATCAATCCATTATATATTCAACTATGCACGGTTGGGCACGTGTCTACTCAAATTAGTAGGAACTGGTTTAGTAAAGGTGTAATTTCGGTAAACTAAGTCGGCTCTTACGACATCCACGGGAAGAAAGGGAGCAGCGATACATGTATTCTATCGCCAGCTATGATGTATTCTATCGGTCTTATTACAAAACCTGGTTTAAACCTGGTCTAAAGTTAGTCTTGGTTTAAAAGTAGTGCGCTTTCACTTGTGTCAATATACTCGTACATAGATAGAGACAGCGTCAACCTAATCCTGGGTTAAACCAGGACTAACTTTAGTCCATGTTTTGTAATAAGGCGGTATAAGTCTGTCACCGTCGCCGCAGAGACCAGGGGGCCGGTTCACGCATATTACGTAAAAAAGTTTGAATTAGAGCTTCTCCTCGAGCGGTAATCAATCAGTTTAGTCAATCAGAACGCAGGCTCGTTTTTTTTAGCGAAAGTCGCTTGTATTGTCTCGAGTGCCGGGAGTAGTCGAGACGACAACTTAAGATTTGAAGTACCAATGGTTTTTGTTTCCTATTCTTGCTCTTTTGATTATCTTATTATATATTTTTTTAAATTTATATTCGATTACATTAGATAGGTATTTATTACCGAATTTAACTTAGTATTTTGTTTGTCCAAATATTATTTATTCAAATTAAAATTATTTTATTGAAGGTTAATTTATCTCAAATAAATAATTATTTCTTAGAAAGATAAAGAGGTGAAAAAGAGAAACCGATCCTACTGCATGAGAATTAATCAACGTTACTTTAAAAAAATGGCCGAGCTCGGATTATGTCCGTTCAGTGTTCTGATTGGCTGAGCTGTGACTACCGCTTGAGAAAAAAATCGTTTTCGAACTTTTTTCGAATCCGTGAGGGACAGCCCTCTGCTTTCTTCTGTAGTATCGGAATAGTGTGGTCATGTGGTGCTTTTAGACTTCATAATCACAATTTTTTTGAGGTTCAGAACATTGCTTGCAGGTGTTTGTTGAGTCTAAAATAGGGCTGTAGGTTGCAGGTACTTTTTCTGCATTTGCTGGTGATCTAGGTACTTATTAAAGATTTAAGATTTCACCTTGTACACCACTTATTTCCATGTACCCAAGTTATACCAGGATCGAAGATTTTTTTCATATGGTCAAAACATGACTTGAATATTGTGTTTTATAATTAATTTATAGTAATTATCGCTGAAAAAAATTGTGAAACTAATAAACACGCATCATAGTGGCGCCAAGTTTTCATTCAAGGCAGCTAACTTTGACCGTTAAGTTTACCCGAATGCAAAGAACGATTCGATGAATAATTTTACTTCTAGCGTTAACCTACCACTTATATGACTCATATAAGTTGAATTACTTGTACGTATAGGTGTTATTCAAATACACAAACATGTCTAAACAGATATCCTATAACCAAGTCTCAATTTTTTGGAAGGCCTTTAGAGATAGTGAGAGTCTATTTAAAAAAAAGAAAATGCAAAGGAGTTTTAAATTCCGTAATGACCGGTCGTGTCCTGTGTCCTGCTGCTGCGCAGCAAACGCAGGCGTGGGCTGGAGTGACGAGTCACCCTACGATTAAGTGCGGATTCCGTGTCTTTCAGCGGCTAATCGGCACGAGAAGAAATGTTCATTTTTTTCGTGCTGTGAAGATGGGTACATTTCCCCGTAGATACCATCCTAATAGATTATATTAACATGCTCTTGCATAATCTCCTCTCCCAACGAAAAAGATCCCAACTAAACGTTTTTCTAGGTAGTATGGTGGATCCGTCATGGAACAGGCCCAACAGGCCGAACAGGCCCAGCAGCTTTTACACACCTGAGACTTGGTACATTTTTCTTTTGAACTCCCAAAGATTGATACACAAGGTTGGAAATGCAGCAAAATTCGGCAACCACATCAGGTGACCCGTATGGTTGCCGGCCAAGTTGTATGGAAAAAAGTGGTTTACAATAAATGAAAATTCAGGTAAGCAATATCCTCAAATATTGGACAAGACATTTGACATTATCAGGTTTAAGTTTTTTACAACTATGATTACGAAAAATGACACATATCATCTGTAAAGTTTAATTTTCTTATTAGGTACATTTGTACTAATTATTAATAGAAAAGAAGCTGCCGATATTGAGGAGAACACCGAAGGCAAAGATGAAGATATTCTTTAACATATACCATCTGAAAAATAATCATTTATTAACAACTATTAATATCATCTTTCCTCGTGAATTCAGATCTAAGGGTGAATCTACGAGGCTGAACTTTTTATTATCATATTTTTTCACTCTTTGCTTCGTTACTTAGGCGACATGAGTAACGACTAGTTTTTAAAAATCTCCAATAATTTAGGCAAGGGAATTGGGATGATGACTGAATTCTAATTTTCATCTCTCGTCTTAAATTATTACATTAGCTAGAAGCATTTTAAGCTGTTATTGTGAGAGCTATAATTTTTTTTCATTCATCTAGCCTATTGAGTTGTTGTTAAAAAACTGATGCAAATGTTATAACCTGTTACTTAGTGTCATGCTCCGCACCATCATAGATAGAGATCAATTGTATTTTAAAACGATTAACGTCAAATGCACCATACTGTACGTGGTCAGCTTGCTATTAAATTCTGTTTTCTGATCAGCGGATGAATATGCATTGAATATGGTTCTGCATATTCTCTGATCGAGCAACTTAGAAAAAGAACTCAGGAAAGGTTAAAAATAAAGATATACTCGTGTGTATTTTAAAACCAATGTGTACGTCAAAAGTAAAACAGGTTGTTTATTCAACATAGACGAACAAATCAAAGATGGCTTGCAGACGTTGACGCGATTGAGGGCATCATTCTTACCAATCTATAAAGAGCGGAATCATAGGAGTAAGTCACGTTGGATATAGTGATTACTAAATATTATCGTCAATTCCCAAGAAATGTTGAAGTGGCATGCCTGTGATATAGTCTACATATACATATATGGTCACAATCACATATGAATACTGCGTCCTCGGAAACCTAAATGCAGAAGCGTTTCATTTTACCTACAATTTACGCAAATTTGATGTTGAGATTGGTATGGTTGGTATTGTCAAAAGCTTTACGCCATATGGTAAGAATTACCAGAAAGCTGTTGAGAAATTAAAATATCGTTTTTAAACAAGGATAATAATAATAAGACTTCTTCAGCTGATCTTAGCCCGAGATAAGCAGTTGTCGTTTGATGCTCTAAATGATAAGCTGTCATCACAAATTTAAGTACCTACTCGATTCGCCGAATGTGTCGTGTGAAAAATGCCTCCGTGCTTCTGTCCACGGTAGAAGGTATGAAATATTTCGGGTTGGAGAGAGAGATCCCAAACAAGACAATAGAAAAACAGAGACAGAGATGAACATTTATCAGTAACTCACGTAAAGAATTGACAGCGTTAATAAGTCATTAGTAAATATGACTGTATATAATATTTTTCTGACATGGAAGGATGTTAAACAACCTACATACTTTGCCTACGCCTAGTCTATACATGAAAAATGTAACCGACTGACAAATATTAAAAATAAATTATTGAAAAAGACAAGTTTCATAAATTGCTACTTCTATTTTACATTTTCAACACAGGCTATAAAATATAATTGAACACCAACTAATTATTGGAATAATTATGCACTGAATATGACTCTGCTGCAGAGCATACTCTTAGTACTTGTTCAATTGATTTAAAAAAATAAATGTGAAACAGTTAACTCAGTCTATGTTTGAATGTTGTTTTTTAAGAATTCTTGATTCTGATTCTAACAATACCATTATTGGGCGCTATCTACGATAGTGACTTTGCTGGAGAGCATGATAAAACATGTAATAATTTAACCGAACAATATCTCAGAAAATAATCTGTAGAATTTCTTACTGGAGATAAACTACTGAAAACAACCGTAAGTCATACATTCACATTAAATAAGACATGAGCTAATAGGCTGTGTAATGTAATACTAATTACTTGCTTGGTATGCCGCCGGCTATGATCCGTCCAGATCACCAGTGTGTTGACAAGAGCCGGGAACATGAATGAGATAAATGATATGAAGAAGGTCCCCATCTGGAGGGCAGGGTTTGAAATAACACATTGTAATGTAGTGATCACTGATCTTCGAATGTCTTAAAAACTCAACGATTTAAAAGTTACTTTAGTCTTGAATAAAAGATAAATAAATAATGAAAAATGAAATAAAAACAAAATAAATCTGTTTGTAATTTCATTTTTTTATGTATAACGTGTTAACTAAATTGCGCAAAACCTGAATATAGTTTGTCCAGAATCAAGAGTAGAATCAAGGAAGAAATGTTACATCATATACAAAACTGAGTTACATTATCAGCGATGTACAAGGAAAAATATTCTTAGTATAAAACCGGGGAGCTACTGCGATCACTCGTTATCGCTTTGGGATAGGCCGCGGGTAGTGTACTAAGAAACATTTGTTATTTGCAATGTAAGAAATATGTGTTTCTTAGTACACTACCCGGTTTTGTACTGAGAATATTTTTTCCTTGAACATCGCGATTGCTGGTAATGTAACTAAGTTATGTACGAGTAACAGGGTTAAAAAATATGGGTAAGATGTTATCCAAAATTAAATTTTCAACTACGCCGCTTTTAAAATTTACAACTTTACATCTTATCGGCGTCGCGACGGCTAAGCGACAACATAGTATTCGCAGGCGCGCGCGCGACAGAGTTTTAAATTTGCTAGATATGCAACAAAACAGAAAGATGGACATATCTTTGTAAATAATCCACGAGAATTTCATTTATATAATTCATTTATAATTTATAATAAAAATAATTAGGGGTGTCTGAGGTTTTGCGTTATTTAATAAACATGTTGTATATTATTTTAGATACTATTTATTTGTCTTTATACTTGTAAATACGAGTTAATTGACTTACAAATATCATCAAGTTAATAAAATTAGGGTTCGCTATTGACAAACAAGTTATGAGTGACACGAGCAACCCTCTGTACGCCCTTTCCCATTCACCTCGTTTTCTGTAAAATATATATCATTAGGATTTAATTGGGTTCTTGAATGAAGGTTAATGGGGTCATAAAGGAAGGTTCCGCCGGTTGACAACGATGGCAGGATAATATTATCGCCAGACAATGATGTGGGCTACGAAGGAGAAATAATTAATGAATTTCAACTTGTAAAGAGCCTCATCCAGCAATCGGGCAAAACTTAACAAGAACTTGTTAATTTGCAAATGTAAAGTTCAATTGAAAAAGCAGCGTACCTCTTGTGACCTTTGCCTAAATAATGCCATATTATCCTGAACGGTATGAAAAAGTTCACGGCAAACGTAACGGTTAATATTGCGATCAGTAAAAATTGCATTATGATGGGTAATCTGAAACAGAAATAGAATATTATTATTAATTTCAAAATCAGTAACTTTACTTTTAGTCGTAGTTCTAGAATCTAGAGGTTCAGTAGCCATCTTGTGCAGTTGCACAGGTTTTCGACTGGAGGTATGAACGCATTCTTGAGTTAGCGTTGGTTTTAAATTCTTGACCGTCCATAGGACGGGGTAACTGCGTAACTTAAAAGACTTAAATCAAGTCAACAAATTGTTTGTTTGTCATCCATGTAATAAAAAAAACTGCTAAAGAGATTTCTACAAATTTTTAATAGAAATTACGTTTGCAGCGGCATCTGAATGGTAAAAGGGCTTCGACATCTCTCACCGTAGCCCCAATAGCCGAAAAAGCCAACCAGCGTCACAGCTATAATCACTGTTCCCATACCTGAAATATGATAAACACAAGAATCTATTGATTAACAGGATAGTTATGTACCTACCTACACTAAAATCGTTGTCACCAAATTATCATACAAGATTAAATACTATATTTCACCACAGAATAACATTTCATCTGAGTTGTCGTAATGTTTGTTTTTTTTAAATGGGTTAAATGAAAGAATTGTTCAAGTACGCGGAGCTACGCATTAATACGCATACCTGTGGCTAGGTGGTACCCCCACATGACACTTCCACTGTTTTTCTGTTCCGTAAGAACAACAGTAACTATCTAGTTATTTTTTTAAATATGGAGATCTTTATACACCGATACTCTTGGAGAAGTTTTTGTGCCTGTTGTTTTAGAAGTTGCCTGTGGGACGAACTAGATGAATTAGGCTTAATACTACATCAAGAGTCACTGCCTTATTGGTTGGCTGCTAATGATCCCCGCGTTCGAAATATAATTCAGCTCGGTATTAAAGCCTGGATGGTAGTAATAGGCCCGCCCTCAATATTACATGGGAGAATATTTCACGAGATACGGTGGTGTTTATAAATCTCTATTTAACCCTTTTGTAGAGTAAGCGTCATGTCATAATATTTCTTTTATTTTAAATTTAAGACATTTATTAAAATTGATCTCACCGAATTGCAGCACAGTGGAATAGTACTGAGGTGATTTCATATTGTTTTCGATGGGCATCGTAATACCAACGCCGTCGATGCTGTACAAGAAGATTCCACAGAATCGGAGAATGCCTGGGAAACTCTTGAACGCTGGTCTCTCGTTCAAAGGACCGGCTTCGGACAAGCTATAGTACATAGCAGTGGTAACACATATTGCTGAAAGATGATTTGAGATTTATTAAATTTCATTTTTAGACAAAATGCAAAGTTTCAAATACAAAAATATATATATACAACTAAGTTGATAAACAAGCAGACTCACAAGTAGGTGGCTATCAGTCGACCAAGAAAGTGTAGTATAGTGTTTTAGTACGGTCGACCAAGAAAGTGGTGTACCTGTTTTGACAGAACTTCCCGTATAAACAAAATATCAACGAAATATAAACCTCAAGGTGGTGAATCACTTTTTTGAGCGACTGTACGCTAGGTGCCCTGTTCTTGTGATTTGTCAAGACAAATTTGCACTGCCCCTACAAGGAAGACAATGTATGTTGCCAATTTGTGACATAAAAAACATATTATTCTAATGTGCAGCTTTTTTAAATATATTTAAGTTGGCGAACAAGCACACCCCCTGATGGTAGGTGGCTACGGTCACCTTACATGGCTTAGAGTACAGTTAAAACAATAGTGAAACACGGATATCTTCATGCCCTTTCATTTGATACCCATATTACTGGGGTTGAAACAGAAATTTCACATACACCATTTATGTGCGGCGGCCATATTGAATCAAGGGCAATAATGCTAGGTTGATAGTACTTGAATGCGTTGCATCAATAATATCTTTTATTCCACTCTTTCATACGAATTTTTCATGTCTCTCTCTTTCTAGCAGATGACGCAATAGATGAAGGAATTTCAGTAATAAACGTCAGAGCGTTTTACAACTATCAAATTCGATGGTTGTTCGGTTGTATTGTAACTCGCTCTGACACTCGTCTTGAACGGGCCGGTTTTTCACCCGCATTGAAGCGAAAAGCTGTACTTCGCGCGGAGACTGAACGCGCCTCAGTATTTTTGAAGCCTTTTTACTACCCATTTTATTAGGATTGGAATATACATTTTGAGCACGGCCACATTGAATATAAGGCAATATTGCGAAGTTCATAATGCTCTACTGTTAATGCTATTTTGCTATTTTATTTAATATCCAAATTAATGTGGTTGGCTTACCGAAAAAATCAAGCAAAGACGACACTCATCGCTAGAAGAATGAGTCAAAAATAAAACTGCCCCGAAGATGGATTTATCACGGTAATATTAGGTCAACCATATTATACTTGTTTTCCATGCAAATATTATAAAAAGGCTTTTGTCTGATCCACCATTAGGAATAATTTGAGCAATTCATTGATAAAATTTTTTGAATCAACTTACCGATAAACAAATCGGCAACAATTGAAAATGGCGCTAAGTATTTTAGGTTTCTTATCATGCAAACGATAAGCAGAGCCGGCATGTATATTAATACGTGAGTTCGTAGAGAAAGATTCCAGGTTGGCCATATTGCTTCCAATTCCTGCAATAATTAATGATGCTAAAAAACTGAAACATCATTTGCTATTATTTTGAAACTACCATTAAATAAATTAACTGTAGACTCTTTGGAGCCCTAGCAAAAACGTCAAAACGTAGGTAGCAGATAAAAGATAACAATAAAACGAGTGTGTCCCATTCTATGTGTGTATCTTGAAAAATAATACACATCTAGAATTTGTAAATTAATATTATATTAATTTTAGGCGTAGGTAACTAATATTTTATTATTTTCGTCAAAAACGAACAAAAAATCAATAAGAAACGAGCGCAGACGACTGTAGACTGTACTGTACGAACACTCGACATCAGACGAATGATTATTAAATAAATTTTGGTTTATATTAGATATAATGATGTCGATACTTTGTAACGGAGATCTAATGAGCTAAAATGATACAAGATCCAAACTTATTAATAAATAAACCTGAGATAATGTGAGCACAAACGCCAAATTTCTAGGTGTACTTTTTATAAAGAGAAATGAACGTGGAACGGAATTCAGAATCATGGAAGCGTCATGGTCAAGCAAGTTTTAACATTTACAATTAAAATACCAATCAATTCATCCCTACTGTGTAAAATTTTTGATAAGTTATATATTATTTGGGAGCATCGGATAGGAATTTTCAACATACCAACCTGCTGTATAGAAAAGAAAGTCATAACGAATAAAAATAGGGGTTTTGGAGTACTTTGCCTAAAATAATAATAACTGCCTAAAACTATTTGGTTGGTGGTAGGGCTTCTGAGCCCGACTGGCTAGCTATCACCGTCTTACTTAAGTTTGTCGCTATAATTTAATAACAATGTTTATAGCATTCAGTTTCCGAAAATTAGAGGTAAGATAGCCAGTTCCTCGGATGTTGAGGAGTCCAGGTGAAGCTCGCTTTCACCATCGGCCTTATCGTCACTTGCCATTAGGTGAGATTAAGGCTATGAGCTTCCTTTCATGATAATATGCAATCAAACAAAGTTTGAATTAAAAAAAAATTAAATAGCTCGTAAACATTCATTTAAAGATCAGCAATCACCTTTTCGTGTGTATCCAGAAACATTTTCATAAGCAATAAATCAATATTAAATCCACTAGGTATACCTGTTTAAGCGTTTTCGCAATCATTATCTGATAAATGCTGCACGTTCCGCATAGTTGGAGAAAAAGAAAGAGTTCGATAATGTACCTGCGAAACAAAGACAGTTTCAATAGCTAAAACAATATATGATTTGCTATGAATAATCATTCCTGCTATTATTAATTGTTAATAATATAATAATACCTCCTCTCACTCACACTCATTATGAAAAAGTAAAAAAAGATAAAGGTTAAATAGCAGCAGCACGTTCTTTCATATCTTAAAGTGCACCACACTAACATCCGTGGTTTGCACTCCAATATCGACCCGGTCCACCACCATTTCGAGACCAACAAGCCGCATATGCTGTTCCCTACGGAGACGCAAATCAGATGTCCGTCAGACACGTCGTAACTTAACTACCCGGGATACAGCTTGGAGCACTGTTTCAAGCCACGCGCTGGAGTTTGTGTGTACGTTCGTGATGACATCTACAGCAGGCGTCTCCGTAACCTTGAATAACCCGATTGCTCGGTGCTGTGGATTATGGTAGACACAGGGGTGGAACAAATTGTTTTCGCCGCCCTGTATAGATCACATAGCGGGGATCACGACTCGGCTTTTTGACTACCTCAGCACAATAGCTGACAATGTACATAAACGGTATCCATTGGCACAGTTAGTGTTTCTGGAGGACTTTAGCGCCCACCACGAGGAGTGGCTGTGCCCGTACCAGAGCACTGATCATGCTGGGCGAGAAGCGCGCAAGCTTGCGTTGTCGCTAAGCCTCACCCAGTTGGTCAATGAGCCAATGAGAATACCGGATGTAGAAGGTCACATCGCCTATTGTTTGGATCTTCTGCCGACAACAGATCCGGACAGGTTTTCGGTAGCCGCATCATCCCCTCTGGGAAGCTCCGATCACTATCTGGTAAAATCTTTATAGACTTTCTCCCCGCCTGACACTGTTCCTAGGGAAACCAGGCGGAGATGGCGATACAAGTCAGCAGACTGGGATGAGATGCGACACTTTTTTGCATCTTATCCTTGGCGGCAAACGTGCTTTGCATCTGAGGACCCTACGACCTGCGCCGACAACATTGTTAAGGAAATACGGCAAGCTATGGATAAGGAGGTTCTTCTATCGCTAAGGGATCTGAATGTGAGCAAAGCCAGTGGCCCAGATGGAATTCCTGCGGTAGTCCTTAAAACTTGCGCTCCCGAGTAGTTTCCTGTTCTCACACGCTTGTACCGTCTGTCTCTGAACACCGGTCTAGTTCCAAGATCTTGGAAGCTTGCTAATGTGCAGCCAGTACCCAAAAAGGGAAGTCGTGCTGACCCACAAAACTACAGTCCAATAGCTATCACCTCCATTCTCTGTAAGAGTATGGAGCGTGTACTGAATACTCGTCTCATTGGCTACATAGAAAGTAACGACCTCCTCAGTAACAGACAGTACGGTTTCCGGTCAAGACGGTCAACTGGGCTCTTCTGGTGTATGCCACACACCTCTGGAGTGAAGCCATTGAGAGGTACGGTGAAGCTCCCGCGGTTTCACTGGACATCTCAAAGGCATTTGATAGGGTCTGGCACAACGGCTTACTTAGCAAGCTTCCCTCATATGAACTACCCCTAAACCTTTGCTCATGTATATCTGGTTTCCTGAGGGACATCGATTAGGGTAGTCATTGATGGCTGCTCGTCTGATCCCTTTTCTTATTGCAACTACCCTTGGCTATCGATGCCGGAGTCCCCCAGGGATTGGTCCTCTCTGCGACACTTTTTCTGCTACACATCAACGATCTTTTGAAACCCGGTATCTTTGGGTAGGCAGATGATAGCACAGTTGCAGAGAGATATATGTTCAATGCTAAGCCTTGGAAGGCCGAAGTTGAGCTGCTCAGAGCGAACATGGTGGAACGCGTGAACTCGACCCTGCAAGAAGTTTCGGATTGGGGGGAAGCTAACAGAGTCAAGTTCAATGCCTCCAAGACCCAGGCGTGTCTTTTCAGCTTCAAGCGGAAGCCGTTTAACTTGGTTCCCACTTTCCGAAATGTACTCTTGCCTTTAACGGACCATTTAAGACTACTGGGCATCGATCTCTCACCGAACCTCAACTTTGGGCGTTCTATTGAGGCGAAGGCGGCTACTGCAGCTTTTAGCTTAGCATACTCTCGAAGGTTAGGCGATATTTCACACCGGGGCAGCTTCTTACACTTTATCAAGCACAGGTCCGGTCGTGCATGGAATACTGCAGCCACCTTTGGGACGGCTCTGCTAAGTACCCCTTGACTCGGTAGCGTCGGGCTGTTATACCTGGCTGGCTAATATCAGTAAACATGCTGACCATCAGAACTGCTATATCAGCAATCTGCCTTAGTGCTCGAATTCAAGTTCAGTATGTCTGATTTACCATTCGGGTGCGGTTGCCTCGGGGTCCCCAAATCCGTATATTCAGTGTTTAGTATAATAAATTAATTAATTCCATTTTATAAAACGCCTTTTCATTGGGACCCCATAACAGGGCGAAGAGGTTGATCAGTGAAGACACTGAAAATTTCAAATTTCCTGAGTCCTGAACATCGCCGCACAGTGGCCCGTTTATCTGTTTTTTACAGGTTACATTTCGGGGAATGTTCCCAAGAGCTGTTTGATCTTATTCCACCATCTCCCTTTTACTACCGAGGTACCTATCCGGCGAACGGCAAACACCCATCCCTACGTAGCAGAAATTCCACTTCTCCGCACGCCACATTTTTAATGCGTAGGTATTGCAAAGGAATGGAATTCTTTGCCGTCCTCTGTGTTTCCATCTCACTACAACCCGGGTCTTTTCAGGACTAGAGTGAATCGGCACCTAATGAGTAGGCACGCTCCACCTTAGTCCTCACCTTTGCTTACCATCAGGCAAGATGAGGACAAGTGCCTACCCATAAACTATTTAAAAAAATAGTTTATTGCACAAAACTTAAGCACATAGTTTCTACTATATATTAATTTCATGACATTGTTATATTATTATGTTACCAGATAATATTTTATAATTGGCAAGGCAAGGAAGAGATAAAACTTAAGCCTTGGTCACGCGCCCTGATAAAAATACATTTGGTAATCGTGTAGGGTCCACATAGACACAAAATACCTATACAATTTTTAATATTGGGAAGAAAATTAGAAAAGACAAAACATTAATTCTTGTAAAACGCCTTGTTTCTGTGATGTCTGATTTCAAGGAAAAAATACTTCATAACCTATTAAAACAATACTTATTAAATATTTTAGTTAAAGACAATTATTCTTTAAAATTTTAAAAAATGTTGTCCGCTAACATCTGATCATTCTACGATTTAAATGAATATCATACTTTTCTCATGTCATGTCAGGTCTTGAGTATTTTAGACGTTTTACGCGTAATAAACCATTCTAAATGTATACAATAGACCTCTGTCGCCTTAAAAAGGAGGTTTAACTAACTTTTATATTTAATCATAATATCAGATTGTAGCAAATTTTTAATTAGTCAGCACCACTAAATCGGTTCAAAGCTACTGTTACCATGCTAATCTAATAACAAATTGAGTGTCGGAACAACTTTCTTAAGTTGCAGCGAGAAGTAGGTAACCACTAGGAGCTAAGTTTCAAGCAGCACAAAAGCTTGTTTCCTTAGTTGTACACTTATCTACACATCTCTTGCTACAACTTATGCAGATTTAGCTCTTATAACAACGGAATACGGATGGTTGATAGATAAAGAGGCGAAGCTTAGGAAGCGCCTAAAGTACATATTAATTTTAAGAGCATCGCTGCTTTGAAACGTTGGTGCTAAAGACAGTGTTTAAGGCGCATAGTGCTCCCAATGACCTTGCGTCGATCGTCCCGCACTGATTACATAGAAGTGAGTGAGTGAGAGTGAGGAGAATATTTAAGCAAACCTTTACGCGTAAGATGAATTATTTCAATTAAAAATTAATCAAGTCGAATAAGAAAAATCTAAAACGACCATCCGCTAGAATATTGTTCACTTTATTTATTGAAATCGAAAGTATATGATTTAACCTAGTATTTACGACTCGACTAGGTTTAAAGTTTTAAAATCGAGCCATGTTTGGGTCACATTTTAACCAAGTTTTAATTAATTTATCAAAAAATAAAAAAGACCATCCTCTAAAGAATGCGTTGAGTAATAACATATCTTTTTTAAAAAAAAATTATTCAATATTTATAAAGAGAACCAGTTTTTTCTGCAGTGATTTTTTTATGACTGACCCTACTATGCGCCTTAAGGCGGATATCGTGAAGAAGCTGTTCTCATTATAATTTCCTTTATGCGTCAGCTTCACAATTTCATAAGAATAAACCTTGCTATGCCGAAGACTTTGATATGAAGTTTTGAACTATTTTAATCGCCTCTTTGCCAGATGCAAGTGGGGGCTTATTGAATTATTATTGAAAAATTGTGTCTTCTTCAACTCATATGCGTTTCACTATTGAACACGAGTTTTTCTCTACTAAGATGAGAAGCAATTGACATAAGTATTAAATTATAAAGTTCTAAAACAATACGAGTCCACCTGTCGGAATTATACTACAATTTACAATATATGTACCTAACCTTATAATTACCATTTTACAATTTTGTCTATTTTCCATCATGGTAAACTTGTAAATTGTATTCTTTATTAAACAGAAACTTGTAGATTTGTAGCCTGTAATATACAATTATAATTTACAACCTGGACTGCTTTCAGAACAAACGTCTCATTTTTGGAGCAGCTAAAAATAACGCAGCGTCTTTCAACCGTCTGCCATCACCGCACGCTCAAGTTTTTGGGACATATTGCTAGGAGTTGTCCAGCCAGAGTCCCTCGAAAAGTTAATTATGACGGGAAAGTTGATGGGGGAGAGACTAAGGGGTCATCCACCGGTACGTTGGTGTGACGTCACCAAAGAACATCTGCAACTCCAACTGCATGCTACTCACGCCGCTGCTGACAGGGACAACCGGCCTCCATACATGACACGACCTGACTGATGGTGGTCACGATCCCCTACATTGGGGTAGACGGATAGAATGAGAATGCTGATGATGATGACGCTTTCATTTTCGGTTTTATCAGTGCTTACCATGTGCTAACTAGTCAGCGAGATGATGCTCAAGAGCTTAATTATCTTGATTACTAATAAAAACATCTAATGAAATCATTGAGCAGAAGAAACACGAAAATATTATTTTAACTCTTTTTTTGGTTTGATATGACAGGATCTCCATTAAAAATTAAGAATCTTTGTAATACACGGCACAATATGACATTCTTTTGCTGTTAGAATACTCGTAGTAATATAGATTCAATACCATATACACCGTGGCCCAAAATAACGTTGAGAAAATTAAAAAAGAAAAATTGTAGTAATGGAACACGGCACGATGTTCTTTTATTTTTCTTATATTTTCATACATGTTAGTAACGTTTTGCAGTGGATCGCTTATTTAAAAATATTTCATTATTATTGTTATTTGCCATGTCTTCGCAACGCAAGTCAATAATTTCTTTACACGAAGACGGAAAACGACAGTGTGAGATTGTTCGATTCCTTAGTGTTAGCCGTCAACTAGTGTCAAAGACTATTAAGAGATTTAATGAGCTCGGGCATGATGCAGACCGCCCAGGAAGAGGAAGAAAGAGGACTGTTAGGACTCCCAGGCTCCGCAACATTATCAAGAAACGGCTTAGTCGTAATCCACGGACCAAAGTGCGAAAACTCAAATTAAAAGCGTACAAACTGCCTAAAGTACAACTTCTTGAAAATAAAGATTTAGAGTTCGCCTTCAAAGATGTCGTTTGATTAGGAAGCGCTCCGCTACTGAAAAATGGGAAAACATCCTTTATTCAGACGAAAAACTTTTTCGTATCGAACAGGCTCATCATCAAAATGTCGGAATATATTCTTCTAGACGTCCTGGAGAGGCCGCAGTTATTCCTCACCGCCAATAACCGGATTCAGTGATGGTTTGGGGTGGTATTTGCTCTACTGGTAAAACTCCCCTTATATTTATAGAAAAAGGTGTCAAAATAAATCAGGAAATCTAAAAAAGAGACATTCTTGAAGCCTTAGTTCTTCCCTGGAGTCAGCAACATTTTGGTAACCAACATTGGATATTTCAGCAGGACTGTGCTCCATCTCACAGGGCCCTTAGTGTGCAGCAGTGGTGCAAAGACAATTTTCCTGGATGCATAAGCTCGAAAGAGTTATTCGCCTGATTTAAATCCAATGGATTATAGTTTGTGGTCAATTTTAGAAATTAGGGTCTGTGCCACTAAACATACAAGTGTTGACGCTCTGAAAGCAACCCTTACGAAAGAGTGGGCAAAAATAACGTTGGAGGAGCTGCGGCATGTTGTGGATAATTTTAGCAAACGTTTGCGTCTGTGTATCAAAGGCAAAGGAGGATATTTTAAAGATAGTTAGTGTTTTTTATAGTTTAATGACTGGCGTTCTTATTTTAAATTTCATTTTGTAATAAACTTGAAAGTATTAAAAATTATTCCAAAAAATCTTTGTCAACGTTTTTTTGGGCCACCCTGTAAATATACACATTTAGTTTAGATTGTTCAATGTTTATCACTCAATCTTAATACAGTTTCGCCTCTAAATGACGAGTCATGTCCTATAAATAACAATAAATTAGATCCATCACATTGCTGTTACGTCGGGAATAGGCGTTTGCTTTCAGTGTAAAAGCACAGAATTATTAGTAGTAGTAAAAGTAGTAAAAGTTACAAATAAATAAGCCAACATGAAGCGCCATCAGTTGCAGGTGCCCTATTAAACTGACAGACTGATGTGGCTTACTTCGCTCCAGAAATAATATCCGCTCATTAGAATGGAGAACTTGGAATTGATATTTCGCCTGTCGGAAATATTCTTAGTTTGAGGCTGGCTAGCTACTATATGGTATTTTGAGCCTTAGTTTCTGTGAATATTGTTGGTTTTAGATCACCTGAATATCTTGCTGTATTTGCGGCAGCACTTCAAGGGGCCAGCCGCGACGGCTGCTTCGACTAAATCTGGATACGTCAGGCGCGGAACTCTCAGCTTAGTGTACAGTTTTTGAGCTGATGACACCAGCATCTGTAAATAAAATTTTACTTTGGTTCCGTTTAATGGATTGTGTTAATTACCTACGGACATCTTTATTGGAGTAACTTCAGCGTAGGATGTTTTAAGTATTAAAATATTAGATATACCTTAATCACGTACCTAACGCTCCTTGAAGACGTAATTGTGTGGTTGATAAGGACTCGAATGAACCAATCATCCTCATAACAGCTCATATACGTCCCCACTGAGGAGCGCGAGCCTACTCTAAGTTGGGATGTTTAAGGCCTTAGTCAACCACGCTGGCCCACTGCGATTTGGACCACTTCACATACACCTTTGAATTTCTTCGCAGATGCATGCAGGTTGCCTCACGATATTTTCCTTCGCCAATGTAATATGAAAGTCGAATCGTCTGTCGCTCCTACGGTGAAGGAAAATATGCGGAGGCAGCCTGCATTCATCAGCGAAGAAATTCAATGGTGTATGTGAAGTGGACCAATCCACACAGGGCCAGCGTGGTTGACTAAGGCCTAATCACCCTAACATAGGCTCGAGTTCCTCGGTGTGGATGTATACATATGAGCTGTTATGATACGTCCGCGTAAATAGTAAATAAAATATAAACAGAATCACTTACATACATGTTATGGACGACGATGGTGCCGACTATAGACGTAGCGCCCACAGACGCCCAAAGCCCACCATGCATGTAGGCTTCGTGCATACTGAGAATGCCAGCGCCCAAGCATCCCTTGATATGGTGTGACGTCGATTCTAATAAGCTATGAGAAAAGAGTTCTTAGCTTGTTAGGGTTTTCCTCTATTTATCAGGTAATATTTTAGAGAAGATTACTAAGAAATATTGTTTTTTTTCTTAAGTTTTCATCGACAACGACGATATATTGATTTGAAATGTCGCATGACGTCGAGGGCGCCATACGTCACAGTAGAAAATTCACCTACAATTATATAAATCTAGGTAAAATTTTCTACTAACTTGTGACGTTGGGTGCCCCTGCTCAGTAACTCTTTTTAAAGTGAACCTTTTTTTACAACGCCCTAAAGGATATCGGTCAACTCCTACATGATTTTATTTGAGATAAAGTTGTTGCGTCTTTAAACAATACAGTATTACTAGATTCAGCGTAAATTACTGAGATTCTAAGTGTGAGATTTTTTACAAGAAAAAGCAGAGATAAAAAGATATTTAGCTTTAAACTTTTTAAAAAAGAATCACATTTAAAAACTACAAAAATATTTTTTTTTCTATCACGTAATGGCTGGTCGCTTGCTAAGTTTTGTAGGATATAGCTATTATTTAGATCAAAGCAAATCACAACGAAACAGATCGTTAAAAAGACTCTTATGAGCAAAGGTTATATATACAAAGTAGGTAAATGATTATTTAAGTGATCACACGATATGGAATTAGCTGGACTAAGTTATCAGATGTCTGTTTGGTAACAACACAATTTATTGTATAATGCTTAGTGTATAAGTTTATAAAATTTTTCTGACATTTTAAGTGTATGTCAGCATACTGATTGTATTACCTTTCAATGACTAATGTAATAAAACCAAAATTGTAAATGGCGATTTAAAAGAGGAGATAAAAAATTTGACCTTTCGAGTTTCTTGCCTGTTCTTCTCGAGAAGGCTCTTCCAATTTCCGAACAGGCGTAGAGTCATCTTTTTAACCGACTTCGAAAAAAAGAGGTTACTCAATTCGACCGTATCAATGCTTTTTTTTATGTTTGTTCGCGGATAACTTTGTCGTTTATGAACCGATTTTGATGATTCTTTCTGTATTCGATAGAGGATACTCCAAGAGTGGTCCCATAGTCATCAAAGTTAGGATCTGATAATGGTATCCTATAAAAATCGAGAAAAATCATTAAATTTTTACGTGTGTCCAACGTGTTTTGTGTATATGTTACGCGATTACTCCGCCAATTGTTGACCGATTTTCAAAATTCTTTTTGTATTCGATAGAGAATATTCCTAGGATGGTCTCAAGGTCACCAAATTCAGGATCTGATGATGGGATCCCATGAAAATTGAGGGAAACCCTAACCCTTTGGTGAGCTGGTATTATATTAGGGTTCCTTGCACTAAAAAGACTTCATTCACTAAAAAGTTAAAAATAAAAAATATTTTACATAAAATAAAAACCGACTTTAAAAACACTGAAAAGTTAAAAATAATATAAGAATAGGTATACAGACAACATCACATTTCTATATTGAAGTCGGTGACAAATTTTAAGACTTTCTAGGAGATCATCGTTTGGCACCGACTTCAATATAGAAGTGTGATGTTGTCTGTACCTATTCTTATATTATTTTTTAACTATTTAGTGTTTTTGAAGTCGGTTTTTATTTTTTGTAAAATATTTTTACTTCTTTTTTTTTCATTCCTACTTGTATTTGCAGACATCTTGATTATTTTCAGGATGTATACACATACAAGGTTAATATGTTTCCTTTAAATTAGAATGTGTTGCTTTGTGTTGACGTCAATAAGTACCTGTAAAGGCCTATGTCGAATAAACATTTTTGAATTTGAATTTTAAACTATGCAAATAGCTGTGAAACCACTCCACTGTCGTTGAAGATATGTTAAGAGAGCTAAGTAGGCCAAGGAGTAGGGTATAGTCTAGCTAGAGTATTAAATGCATCACTTAATTTGACTAATGCCAATAATGAGAGACAGGTATTTATTGTCCACGTCAAAGCGAATATCATCACTTAATTATCTTAATAAGAGCTGTAGTCGTACTATGGCGTTCTAACACCTTGGAAAGAAACGGTAATACAGAAATTGGACGGAAATCAGACATAGGAGGGGTAATGCTTTTTGGGTAGGAGTATGACTTGAGCCATTTTCCAACAAGTCGGAAAAGAACTATAGAGAAATTAAGAATATAGGTGATTATTGGAGTAATGATATCAAGGAGTGGAGTGATCATCTTGCAGTTGATATTGTCTGTATTAACCGCATTCGATGCAATAGAAGTAATGCTCTTCTTAACACCACAATCAGTAATGTGGATGAAATTAAATACTGAATGGTCAGGGGTTGGTTGCGTCAGGAGATTACTCAAAGCTATCGGACTTTATGTTAATTATCAATAAAAAAGCATTTAGGAAGATACTATTCAGTTCATTGACATTATATCACTAGAAAAAGCGTCGCACAGAGTTTTTTCAATTCTCAGTGATCTCAGGAACTCCCAAACCTTAGCAGGATCTTCCACAGGGTGACACTTTTCTTGAATCGTAAATTAGAGCTTTTTTATTTAGTAAACTATTTCTTAATAAATAAGGGTTAAAAAACAATAGTAAATAATTTAAGCATAAGAAAATAAATTTAATCTATTCTGCATAGCAAGAGTTTGCTTTTTGAAATTATGGTGAATGAGTTCTTTATGGATTTATAGATTTTGTCAGTTATGCTTTTCAAATGTATGTCTTTTGTATATTATGTCTTGAAAACTTTATGGCAAACATAAATTACGCCTTTTGTTACTTATGCTTATTCAAATTATGCCTTTTAATGGTTATGCCTTACATATTTCGGACTTATAATGTTATACGTTATAAAGTTATGATATAAAGACTTATGGCAAGTGACGATTATGGCAATTAACATTATGCATTTTAAGTTTGACGAAAAATGTTATGCGTTTCAATAGGTAACTCGTCCACAGACTTGTGAATAAGCGATTTTTTTTATTTAGTCTTCCAGTACAATTTGTTTTACAGAGGCGGACTTAATGCCAATGGCATTATCTTCCAGTCCTTATATTATATAATATGATATTATATCCTTATATTATATTGCTTATAATATAAGAATATAATTCTCGTAGCTTATATCGGAGGGAATGCGATGATATTTTGCTTTCGCGCGGACTCTTTTTAATATAATTTTTGATCTCCCCAGTGAGCCAGGAAGCAGTAAGATGCTTGAGTTTAACCGGGTTGCAAAGGAGCGTGTTTATTAGAAAAATCAATGAGCAAACTGTTGAAGATGTCAATCTGATCATCAATATTCACTGCATCTCCTACCAACGACTCATCCAACTTCGCTGAATCCTGCCGTAGCAGTTCAAAATTAATATCCGAGTAATTGCGCATCATGGAGCTTTTGCCCTTTGCCTTGGGTGGTCTTACTTTATACGTTAATTAGAGAAGATTGTGATATGAGATGGCTTCGACATAGGTATCTGTGCTATGGGGAGAAGTTATGTCTAGGATATAAATGTATTATTGAAGTGGTGCAGCTATGTAATTTACTTTTTTATTAGTAAGCTATGATATACTTTCTTTTGATGTCAGTGTAATTACGGTAGCTTCCTTTACTCACTTAGTGCTATTTACATTTCTTCTCTCCATTGCAAAGTCATATTCGATCCTTTCAGCGCCAGGATAAACTTCGTGATATCTTGAGCTGCTATCTCTTCCAAGGTAATTGTTTAACTCCACACCAAGCGTGCAGATCGAAGCTAGTTCATCCTGAACATGGTGGACCATACGAACATAAAGATATAGCACGAAACCTATATTCAAGTCAATGGGCAAAGGACCAAGGAAAAGGAGAAAATACTGTTTTATCAAATACAAAGTTTAACAGGTTTCAATTCGAAAATAGGAATGTTTCTAATAAGAGCTACAGTCTGCCCAAATTCTTCCTTCCCACCTGACCATTCGACGGATCATCTGAGATTGAAGGTTATTTCTACTTTAAGATCAAAATGCTTTTTTTCAACTATACTTACTTCATTTGTTTCGCTTTTATCGGCATCATGCTAAAAATAAAATATATCAATACATTTTTTTACTAATTCCACAGCCTGAAAATTTTATCCTTATTAGAGGTGAACAGTTTAAGATAGTAAATTTCGCTCGCTATTTTTATTTTGTATTTCGTCTGTTAATTTATGGCATTATACTGTGAGAAATGAGAATATGCTACAGAAGTAAACAGAATCCTCGTATTGCAAAAAGGCGTAATTGGAGATAAGAGCAATTTATAAATTAGGGGTAGTAATTGTAAAAGTTTTTGGCTTTAATCTTATCTTATCTTCATGTGACCTGATAAATGACAATAAGGGCGAAGATGGAGCTAATGAGCTTCACTCAAAAAATAAATACCTGTAGGATTAAAAGGATTTTCTACAGAGCGAGTTTAAAGAAATGAATGTCTACCCTTTGTTAGTTAGTAAGATTCAAAGCTTAACTTAATTAAACAAATAATTAAAATAAGGTTGTGTGTTAATAATTATTGAATCTACTTCTGTTTACTACGGCTGTTTTTTTATATTGAGATTTGGTTTTTGCGTCGTTGGCCAGGGCCTTTGGACGTCTTTGGACAAGGCCATCGGAACCTTTGCGAATACTTTCACGACCTCGTCGGCGTCTGCGCAGCCATGGGAGAGCTTTTCTCATCCCCTATAATAAGGAGGCCAAAAATCCCCCGGGGCATCCGTAACCTTTCATTGTCCCTTGGGTATTCTTTTATTTAGTTAATTCTTAATTTTTATTTGGCTTAGGATAACTCCCGTGCACATAGATTCAAACACAACATATACTTTCACCGCTTCAAGGGTAAAATTTTCGATAACACTAAAACACGCGTTCTTATCTCCTTCTTAATTCTTGGTCTGAATGCACATGCTTGGAACTTAAATTCCATGCCAAATTTTCAACACCTAGCTGTTTACGACCTTAGAAGTACTTAGAGTCTCATGTATGTTGTGGTTACTTATTGTGACCCAAATTTGTCAAAATCAAGTGGTTTGAGATGTACGTACGTTATTCCTTACTTACGGCATTATTTTTATGTGGCAAACAAAATAGATGCCAAAGCAATATTCGCATGTCGATTTTTGAATTAATTCTTATAACCTGCAGTGAAAATGTAAAATATTACCTTAATTTCTGGCTCTGACATCTTATTGATTATTCTGATTGAATTTTATCATATACTTTGCGAAAAGTAAATATGTGTTTTACATAGTTAATATATATTTTATAAAATAAATATTTAAATGATCTAGTAGGCACGCGTAATCTCTTTCTTTTATGTGGCTATTGGTCATTGAGAGAGCTCAAAATCAATCAAATATCTTTAATTAGTCATACATAAATAATCTTTTAATTGACATAATACTTGACATATTGTCACAGATTACTATACCATATTTTTGCATAGACAATTATTCTAAGTCTATGTGTTTTTTGTATTTCCTATGGTCCGCAGTGCGTTTGATAGTATGTAAACTGCTGACATCAATCGTTAAAGCTTCTCTTGATAAAAATATCTAGGTAGTCAATTATGTCTACCTAAAATATACAGGATGGAAATTAAACGTTGGAGTCAAGTACCTAAATATTGATGATAGTAAACTTACCAGAAATTAATCATCTTTGATTTTTTAAAAAAGGTAAAACTGTATTCAAATGATACCTTTATTCAACTTGTACACTTATTAGTCGGTGAATTTCACAAATAAGTGAAACTGCATCCAATAATTTCAGAACATAGGTACTTTCTTGAACCGGGAATCGAAAAGAAGAATCATCAGCAAAAATCCAAAAAAATAATAACATGCCATAAGGTGGCTTTGAGTGAGAATTATAATAAAAAATACTTAAGAGTAAGATAACATAACTCAAATAAGAACATAGCGCTGTAAAATAAAATATTGATAGTTCCTGAAACCTCATAGTATTTTATGTAATTACATATTGACTGGAGGGAGACTCTGTACCAGAGTCATCTGCTTGGGTACCTCCGTCTTATCAATTTTTGCCGCAAAGCAGCAATGCTTGCAATGTTGTGTTCCGGTTTGAAGGATAAGATATGGCAGTGAAGTAACTGGGTACCGTGACTACATCTTATGTCACAAGTTGGCAGCGTACCTACACTGTGGTACACTGTGGGGGTTGCAGTTTTGCTGTAAAACCCACATCAGGTGGGCTGTTTGCTTATTTGCCAAACTTAGTTGTATAAAATAAATGTATGTACTTAAAATTATTATTTTTTGCTTCGTCGAGCGTCGGTGGCGCTGTGACTTCGACACTGGACTGTGCTCCGAGTAGAATCGGGAGGCCCGCGATCGATCCTGCCATGTAGCAATGTGTTTTTCGTTTCTCGAATTTCATATGTACGTTTATCTGACGCTCCTACGGTGAAGGAAAACATCGTGAGGAAACCTGCAGACACCTGCGAAGTAATTCAAAGGTGTATGTGAAGTCAACCAGCGTGGTTTGACTAAGGCCTAATCGCCTTACCATAACTGGTATGGTCAGGGTAGGCTCGTGCCCCTCGGTGGAGACGTATATGAGCTGTGATGATGATGATGATGAGAAGGAAATTTTTCAACCAAAGTAATTCTGCTTAACGAGTTGTATATTTTCAACTAACGCCCATCTGTGGCTCTAAAAATTTTAAAACAGATTCTCAAAATTAATTAAGTCAAGGCGATTCTATTGTTCTGTGTGTTTGCTGCTGATACGGACCGTAAGAATTATGTTTAAGCAGGTAACTACGACAACAGGTTCCTGTTTGATTTTTTTTGAGAAACCAGGATGAATCTCAGAGAAGTTCGAGCCTATCTTTGCTTTATCGTTACTTTTAAAAGGGAGGAGGTTCTCAATTCGATGCTATGTTTTTTTTTGTGTGTATGTTACGCGATCACGCCGCTAATTGTGGAAAGATTTTCAAAATTGTGTATTTGTATATTTGATAGAGTATACTCCAAAGGTATAAGTATGCCTTTGGAGTATACTCTCATGGTCACCAAAGTTAGGATCTGGTGATGGGATCCCATAAAAATCGAGGAAAACCCTTAAATTTTTAGGTGTGTCCAACGTGTTTTGTGTGTATGTTACGCGATTACTCCGCCAATTGTAGATCGATTTTCAAAATTCTTTGTGTATTTGATAAAGTATACTCCTAGGGTGGTCTTAAGGTCACCAAAGTCAGGATCTGTTGATTGAATCCCATGAAAATCTAATTTAATACCAACTCACCTTCGGCGAGCTTGTATTAAATTAGGGTTTCTTTCATTCACTAAAAAGATTGCATTCACTAAATAGATAAAAATAAAAAATATTTTACAAAAAATAAAAACCGACTTTAAAATTACTGAAAAGTTAAAAATAATATAAGAATAGGTACAGACAACATCACACTTCTACATTGAAGTCGGTGACAAATTTTAAGGCTTTCTAGGAGATCATCGTTTGGCGCCGACTTTAAATAGAAGTGTGATGTTGTCTGTCTGTACCTATTCTTGTAGGTATTATTTTTAACTTTTCAGTGTTTTTGAAGTCAGTTTTTATTTTTTGTAAAATATTTTTTATACAAAAAAGTTGGCAACCAAGCATACTGCCCACCTGATGGCAAGTGGTAACAGTCACCTATATACATGTGACTCTTGTGAGATTAGCAGCAAATCTGCAATCCCCACAAGAATCAAGGTGTAGGTACATTGCCAACTTGTAACGTAAGATGTAAGCTTACGGTACCCAGTAATTTCACTGCCATATCTTACCCTTCAAACCAAAGACAACAATGCAAGCACTGCTGCCTTGCGGCAAAAATAGGTAAGACGAAGGTACCTAAGCAGGTGATCTTGGTACCTACAGAGTCTCCCTCCGGTAAATTTCCCAACAGACAGGATAAAATGATAAGTTTCCCGAGTTATTATGAATTAAAAAAAGGTAATAAGTTTTAAACTGTCACGAATTAATATTGCGTGACCAAGGAAGTAATAATATAACTTGCTTGTGCCTGACAAATTCGAGACAGTCATTGAATTAGCCCACTCACATCCCACAAGATTTTTATATATTAGAAGATAAGTGCATTTAATCTCAAATCTAGAAAATAGCTTTACAACATTGTGGTTCTAGTAGACTAACGGCCGAATACTCAAACGACACAGATATTTATGAGCTGCTCAAATAGTTGAGAGCAACTTAACTCATACTCAAAACAAACATTAACAGCTACTTAATTTTTGAGACGGTCTTAACTTTAAGGTTATTTTATCAACAAAAATGAACCAAAATCGCATACTCAAACGTCAATTATCATTTGACATGTGATTAATGCCACATTAACTGCATTAATGTCGCTATTATTTTAAGGGAGCTTCGGACGTCGCTCAAGTGGCGCGTAAGGAGTTATGATTGAGATTTTCTTATACAAAGTTACCATTACTATTTTTCTAAATATGTTAAAACTAATAAAATTAATGTTTTTACAAACCTATTTGGTAAATGCAACTGAAAGTTGATCGTACCTTCCTATCAATATGTACTTTTATAAATATAAAACTAATAGTAAAAAGAGATTTTTAAAAACAATAATACAATACTTATTTAACTTGATCTTGATATTGGTAATTCTAAGAAAAAAAAACATTTGTTTTTATAAAATAGGTAAATCTTGTGACAAGCTTTTATATTTTCGAATCTAACGAGCCCAAACTCGATGGGGATGTGTTGTTTTATTGCGGAGTTCCTATAGCTACCTACCACCTCCAGCATCAGATCCTGGTTGCCATGTAGGATTAAAGTACTCGTCAATACGAATCAAATGAGGCCAAACTCGATGGGGTTGTGTCTTGTGTCGTTTTATTGCAGAGTTCCTATGGCCACCTTCCAGTTCCAGCATCAGACCCTGGTTACCATGTAAGATCAAAGTACTCATCACAACGAATCAACGAGCTCAAACTCGATGGGCTTGTGCAGTTTTATTGCGGAGTTCCTATGGCCACCTTCCAGCTCCAGCTATAGAACCTCATGGTTACCATTTAGGATCAAAGTACTCGTCAATACGAATCAAACGAGGCCAAACTCGATGGGGTTGTGTCGTTTTCATCACAGTTTTATATTGAAGTTGGTGCCAACACAAAAGATAGGTAAGGATTTATTCAAAACCATATTAATTTAATATTTAATCATAAATTTTTACATTACTTGAAAAGTCACTAAAAACTATACTTACAGAAGAAATGGCTGTATGTGCTTAAATCCGTTTGCTTCTTAAACTTGGAAAACTTAAATCTACAAATGTAAAAAACATGGCGAGATTTAATTTTTGTTTGATTTTATTATATTTTATGATTTTATTATATTTTTGAGTATATGTTGTCGATTCAGAATCAATATTTTTTTTCGCTTAACAATATAAAATGGTTTTCTATCGAATATGCGAAAAATTTATTAATGTTACCAGTGTACAAATATATGTCTCAAACAAACAAAAGCAGCCGTTATCAACGATAAAAAATTGTTTCAGTATTTCATTTAAATCTAAGACCTCCTTAAAATTAGGAAGACTTTTAGTAAGATTTTATTTTATAGTTTATAATGGTCAATTATTTGTATTTATGGTAGTAAATTATTAATATCTGCTCATTTACTTTAACAAGATCATCAGTAATAAAATAAAATAGCAGTTTAGATAAAAGTTAAAATGATAGAAAACATCAATATTCACACAACATAAATATTTATTAACATCTAGTGCATGTTGGCGCATCTGTCGACATAAGGTAGCCTTTGGTGCTACCGTCACATTTTTCACGTCTACATTCTGAAGTTGTGCATGATTCGCATGAATCTTCATCATCATAGTCTTCACATTCGTATTTCTCGCCACATTCTTCTTCACACTCGTCCCTTTCGGACCCACCACAACTGATTTCACATTCATCCCTAGCATTACAATTTAGAGATCTCAGTATGCTTTTGACTATAGGAATTTGTGCCCTTGCATTATCTTCTATGCCTTTGCTTTGTTTGTTGTTATATTGTTCTCTTTCTAATTCACTATATATTCTGTCGTTATGATCTTCGTCATCATCACTAGCTCTTTTGAAATAATCGTGACCTTCAGATTTAATAAGACTTCTTAACGGTATGTAATGATACCTTTTGGGCTTACCGTATTTCATGTTACTATTTTGTTGATGGCCTCTGTTGTAGTGATCATTATTTATGTATTTATCCCTCCTTTCATCATATTGTTGCTTGTATTTGTTATATTTATTAGACCTGTAATAATTTGTAGGTCTCTTCTTTTGGTTTTTATATGTTGCTCCATAATTTGATAGATTTTCAATGGCGTACTGATTAACAGACTGAAATAGGATCAAAGGAAACAAACATAAGTTGATTATTAATCTATATATCAATCAGTTGTTATTTGACGTTCTTATATTAAGTACCTGGTCAAGTAGCGATGGATTTGGCTTACGATGGTTACTGTAACCTGCACCAGAATGAATGTTGCTAGAAGAGAGTCCGTCAGACAAAAGAGACTTGTCTAGTATGACCACTAAGGGCTTGTTGTATTTAGATGACTGCTTGTAGAGGGAAGATAAAAGAGATGACTTTGGCACTTTTGTTGATGTGGTAATCTGAAATGATAATTTTTCAATATTGTAAAAACGAAAGAATGGACATAATTTTTGAAAAAAAATCCGGTAGATGTTGTCCAATTCATACATTCCAAGTTATACCTATGTGAGATTTAGATGTAAGATGTCGTCAGAGAGGTGATTGCTAGGAAACTTGGGAGTGATAGTAATGATAAACTTAATGCAAGAATATTTTCAAAAAATAATATATCGATATAAATATAAATGAATCGCCGAAACGTATGTACGCGCATTACTTCCGAACGATTGCACCAAATTAGATAATTCTTTTTTTTATGTTCGTTAATATCAGAATAATTGTTATAAATAAAATTTATAAAAATATTTATTTTTTAATTATTATAAAATGAGTGAGTGAGTGAATGAGACAGAAGATTTCAATTTTGTCTAAACAGTTCGATAGTTGAACTATTGGTAGTACTAGGTACTGGATGGAATAAACCAGATCTTCAATATATTTACAAAACATTGACAGGTTGACATTCAGTTGTTCAGGCAGCAGCAGCAGTTGATAACGTTAAACAGGCCATACGTCATAATTTATGACTGATAAATCATAATGTCAATCTATCCATACTGTCAAGATTTCGAAACATATTTACGAAGAGAAAATAGCGCGGTATTAAGTTCGCTGGGTCAGCTAGTAAGAAATAGTTTTATCGTCAAGATTAAAGTCTGGTCGTCTAGACGTTTATCGCAAAAACAGGGAAAAAATCTTATATATTTCTTTACAAAATATATCGCTTCTTGAGAAAAAAGGAAATAAAAACTCACGCTTTCCATTAGAAGTAAAAAAGAAAACGTCAAAAGTTTTCTTAGGTATGTCGCCATTTTGCTGCACCGACGACCGCCGTCTATAAGAAAATGTGAATTAATAAAACATTTCTGAAGTTATTTTCACTTTGTTGATTGTTCTAAATTTAATTAAAAACGTTCTAGCGAGACTTTGTTTACAGTAGAAGGTAAATATTATTTGTTTCCATTAAAGATTCCGTTTTATTCTCCTCATTGAAGATTTTTGACTGAAATAAGATCGTGAATTTACGTACAATTGTTAAAATAATGAGTTATTATTATTATTGATTTCGTCTTAATTCTAGTAATCTATAAGAAAATTTTATTTATTATTTATATACATATAGATAGGTACTTATGTATGTTTTTAAAGGAATTAGAACAGGAATTACAAAATGCTTATTGAGTTTTAATATATGTGATTACTTGTATAATTATCCCAATATTGAATGCGGAAATTATTTCATCCTTTAACACGAGACACAATAAATGTATTTTTCAGTCTCCTTGATAGTGCTTGTTCACTCTAACTTTGAAGGATCCCAGATTATACCATATTATGTCCAGATTATATCATAGACCGCATCGACGCTTACTATTAGGCGAGATAAAAGTTAAGCGCCCTATTAGCACATAGTAAAAAAATATATTTTTAGATTCTGTGATGTACTTTGTATAACAGAGCATTAGCTAAAAAAATCATGAATTTTTCACCAGAAAATGTGCAATCAGAGGTGGATCCTTAATAATAATGACATTTTGCATAATGACATTCATTTTACTCTGTGTTCAACGAACCATTCACTTGTCTTCTTCCTGAGCCCTGAGTTTTTATTGTCTCGCAGATGATATGAAAAGTAGAGTATTCACCTCTGGAATAAAGCAGTATCTTCGTCTTAGGTGACTTGAACCTCACGCTTCACTTAGGACTACATACTCGTAACTGCCTCGCTTCGCTCAGAAGTTAAATTTCTCTAGTCCCTCATTTCGCTCGGGGTTCAATATGGCGCCCGTGACGTTAGACACCAGCGTTGGACAGGCAGGCTCAGTCCCGCTTTTCGGGAATAACTCTGCCGCGTGCTGAGAAAGCACGGCCGGGTGACAGAGAAGTGTATTTTTATTAAAATACATTTTCTATGGTTATTTTTGCTATATATTGTTACACATAAACGTAATTTAAAACTCAAAAAAAAATATTTAACAAAAAATAAAAACCGACTTCAAAACACTGAAAAGTTAAAAATAATATAAGAATAGGTACAGACAACATCACACTTCTATATTGAAGTCGGTGCCAAACGATGATCTCCTAGAAAGTCTTAAAATTTGGCACCGACTTCAATATAGAAGTGTGATGTTGTCTGTACCTATTCTTATATTATTTTTAACTTTTCAGTGTTTTTGAAGTTGGTTTTCATTTTTTGTAAAATATTTTTTTTATTTTTAACTAGGAGTATACGAATCTATCGAATACAAAAAGAATTTTTAAAAACGGTCCACAATTGGCGGAGTAATCGCGTAACATACACATAAAACACGTTGGAAACACCTTAAAATTTAAGGGTTTTTCTCGATTTTCATGGGATCCCATCATCAGATCCTGACGTTGGTGACCATGGGACCACCCTTGGAGTATACTCTATCGAATACAAAAAGAATTTTGAAAATCGGTCCACAGCTGGCGGCGTAATCGCGTAACATACACACAAAAAAAACATACGCATCGAATTGAGAACCTCCTCCTTTTTTGAAGTCGGTTAATAAAAAGATACATAATATTTAAAAACATCTGATTATATACGTTTTTTTACTACGTTCCGCTTTCGTTGAAAGAATCCCGCTTTTTTTACCTCAAAAGTTTTCAAAGTCACGACTTGCCAAAAAAAAATCTGGCAACGCTGTTAGACACTGCTTTAATCCTTCGGTGATTAAATCAATTCGGTCAATTTCAGAATTTTGTGAAAATAAAAATTAAAGTGGCACTCGGGGACTGCCGCGGTAAAGCTATTGCATAGCATTTTTTATCAACTTATGCAATTATAATTATTTATTTATGCAGTATTTTTTTTCTTTGATATTAATTCAAGTTACACTTCTTGAGCGTAGTGACCGATAAAAAAACTTTTTTTTTTATTGAATAAATGAGAAGTTAATATTGTTTAAAATATTTTTATTATCTTACAATACATGTAGGTTATTCAGGATGTTTTATCATTAAAACTATAAGTTTATGGTATGAAATAAGAAACATAAGTTTGAGTCTTGATATCCTCTAAATATCTGGAAAATACCGCGTTAAAACACCGTGCCGAAGTCTGCCGAACTGAAACGACGTTAGACGATGCACGGCTTTCAACGCCGCACCGCTGTGCCGCAGGCCTATTCTCTAACTTCGGTTGCTAACTAGTACTGTCATTTTTGAAAGAAACTTATCATCCATTACTGCTATCATGAACGCTGCCGTAAGACATAAGATCACTTAACTTGTAATGAATATAAAATGTCTTTCAAAAATGACAGTTCTAGTTACCAACCGTAGTTGGTGAATAGGCCTGCCGGTCGGAGTGGGAGGTGTTAGGTTTTTTTCGTTACGGATTTTCTTGATTCGCCACGCTCAAAGCCCGCGATAAAAGCTATAACAATAATATTTTTTTATTTCAGGTAATGTCAACCCATACAATTAATAATAATAAATTGAAGTAAGTAATGCAATAGCTTAAAAACAAAGTAGAATGCAATGTAAACATGAGTCTAGGTAAGCAGCATACCTGGGTATTGAAGCTATTGAAATGAAATGTGTGTTCTGTCGCTGACCGCTGAAAATCTTGATCTGACAAATTCCTGATAGCCTTGAGGCTGATAATTACGGATGTCACAGATCATAAAAAGACTTCTCTCTATAGCGGTATTGTTGCAATCCTAATTATATTGAGTTAAAGATAATAATTATAATCTTTTTCAACGCCTGAGTGAGCTCTGGGATATAACAATAACAGATGATGACTAGAAGTCCTTTCCAGTACAAGGTCTCCCGTCGTAAACTTGTGAACTAATGGCGTAGCTTCTCTGACGTACAAAAGCGATTGTAAAATCCCAATTGAATAAAGTATATTGAATTTGAATTTGGTCAGCCTATGAATGACGTTACGTGCATCGGTGGCGCTGTGGACTCGGCATTTGCCTTCTATTCGGGAGGTCCGGGGTTCGAGATCGCCATGTTCTAATTTGTTTCACGTTTTTTGAATTTCATATGTACATTTGTCTGACGCTCCTACGGTGAAGGGAAACATCGTGAGGCAACCTGCATACATCTGCGAAGAAACTGAAAGGTGTATGTGAAGTCAACCAATCCGCACTGGGCCAGCGTGGTAGGCTAAGGCCTAAACACCCTAACTTAGAGTAGACTCGAGCCCCTCGGTGGGGACGTATATGAGCTGCTATGATGATGAATGACGTTAGTGCTTTGGAAAAGTGAGAAGTCCTGCGTTAACACAGCGCCCTCGCACCACACGGCAACGGTTTGAGAGCTGGGGCCGAAACGGCTGGCGAACAAGCGGCATAAGTATGTTTTATGTACTCGTATAGTTCAAAGCTGCATTTAAAGTAGAAACCAGGAACATGGGGTCCAATCGTGGAGTCGGTCGGTGCTTCTGGGAACACGACGGCTGGCGTTTGCTTTTTTCTTTTTCAGTAGCTAAAAGATATCCTGTAGGCTTACTCGTGAACCAATTCCGATCGACCGACATTGAGATTGGGATTTTTAGTATGCTTATTTAGCAACACTAGCGACAAATTGGATCCGTATGTTGAAAAAATTTAATAGCACTGAGTTTGGTTCTCTCGAAATGCGCGGCCAATTAGGCGCCAATGTGAAAAGTCAAGCGTACAAAAAAATCACAATCTCAATGTCGATCGATTGTTATTGGTTCAAGAGTAAGCCTATTGAATGGGTGGTAGGTAAAAAAAAATAATGATAAAAAAATTAAATGGTTAAAAGAGCTTGTTATTATGGTCATATTTTAATAAAGAATATTTTGATGATGATTTTTTATTTTGATTTTCATAACAGACGCACGTGATCCCCTTAAGAACTATTTGTATTTTTATTTCTAAAGCCTCCAAGATGGCGGCATAGTTCTTCCGCACTTTGGTTCATTGCACAACTCCTCACAAGACTCCTTGTCGCATGGTTCTGGAGGCGGGGAACATAGTTTTAAAGAATCGTGGACTTTTTGGCACTTCTTCGGACACGATGGTTTGTTTTGAGGGCATTTTTGAACGCACCTATTCACTTTGCCACACGTCGATCTTAAGGAGGTTCGCATAATGTCTTCGGTATCTTCAAAGCTATATTCGGAGTTCGCCTGGGACTCAAATGGGATGTGCTAAACAAACATTATTGATGTAATAATATTTTCATCTTATTTCATAATCTTTATTATTGTTCTAAAGAAAAATTCTAAGTTCTAAGTAACAAAGTTTAATCTCACGTATTTATTCACCCTAATATAGTTTTCATTTTTGCATTCTGAACCTAAAAAAATGTAGTGCGTAGTATACGATTAAGCGTTTGTCAGTATGCATGTGGGCCTCTTGTGTTACCCCAGACACGTAGAGGTGGATTTAATTTTTTTGAGGATGAATAAAATATATTATATTTTTATTTTCTCTATATCTCTGCGTTTTAACTGGCGACAGCGCCATCTATCTATGTAAATTTGATACTTTATACAAAACATAAGACCGTGCCACGGTAATTACCGTGACCGTGCTGTTCGTTGATGCGATGACGTTAAGCTTTATTTACTGGTGGACAAACCACGAAGCAAAACAAACTAACAAACAAAGTTACAAAGCAACAAGAAAGTTAGGTCAGAAAAACGTGAGTTTTTCTCACTTTTTTCAGTCAACGTCTCATTATACAAATTAGGTATTCCAGCGCAAGTTTGTGATAATAAGTTTAGTCTCCAATTTTTATAATAATTCTTAAACAATATATACCTGTTAGATGTACTTACTCGTAAAAGTTTGTATAATTTTAAAGCATTGTTCTGTCTGTCCTCCACATAATCTACATACTCGTAGTCAGAGGAAGCTAAGTCCTCCCCGTGAGTAAAAAGTTTTCCAGATTAGAGCTTCTAGGTTTGCTGGTCAAATTGACGAAAAGTACAATTGGTCTTTTTGATTTTGACCGAAACAGTTGTTTAAGAAATGCTCTAGAACTTTGTGATCTCGGAACGAAGGCTTGCTGAAAAAAGTGAAATAATCTAATAAAAGAACGACGTTTCAAACAATTACATAGTTCAGACCTATCAAACAATTACTTAAAATAGTTCATTTTGAATTAATATTATTTGAATATGTGACCAAGTTTTCTATACTTAACTAAATTCACCGTAATGTCCAATATGTAACGTCCAAATATGTAACAGTTTTATAATATGAATTTACTAAAATATTTGATATGTAATATATTTTAAGAAGTTAAACTTACAATGACATTTAACAAGAAGAAATATAAGAGCACTATACATAAAACACGCTTGGAAAGGCATCGTTACGTTTGACGGATTACGAAATAGTAGATTAATAACAAACATGAGATGCTTCAGTTGTTTTAAACCAAAGAATGGAACCAATCATCAAAGTATGTTTTTATAATAGTTGAAAATATTTGTATACATATATTGTGTTCGATTCATCATCATAATAGCTCGTACACGTCCGCACCTAGTGGCTAGAGCCTACCCTAAGTTAGGGTGTTTAGGCCTTAGGCCGTAGATATTGGTCGACTTCACATACACCTTTGAATTTCTTTGCAGATTGATGCAGCTTACCTCACGATGTTTTCCTTTACCATAGGAGCGTCAGTCAAATGAAATGTACATATGAAATTCGAAAACGAAAAACTCATTGGTAGATAATAATAATAATAATAATAATAACGCTTGACGGGTGGATCAAGGGCCAGATACAGAAGGCGGTGATTCTTGACACCGCACGTATCGTTCGGAGATTCCTCTCCCTGTAGCCCTAACCACCGGTAGCTTGGGCCATGCTCCGCTGCCAGTGGAACCCTAGATTTAAGTTTTTTATAATATTTGTGTTTTTATATCTATATATTGTAAAAAACTTAAATTTAAGATGCTTTTTTGAATAAATGTATAATAATAATAATAAAATTGTTTATTACACCAAGTACATATTGTTTACACAGATACAATGCACCCGCCAAACTGCAACAACAGTTTGTTGGCGGTCTCGAATGCCGGTTCTCCCGATTGCAAGGCAAGTGCCGAGTCCACAGCGCCACCGACGCCGTGTTCAATTGGTAACTCGTTATTACCATATGCTATTTAAATCATCCTTAAATAATATCATCATCCTCAATCATCCTTAGATAATTTTAAAATAAGCATAGGATTTAGCAGCCCGACTGCTGAAATACCTCCAATCACATCACAAAATAGGTATCGCAGCTATGTATACAGTTTGGAAACGCGTTTGATGTTGGACGATTTCGCCAGCAGCGTGGGAACTTACGCGCTCTGTCGCAAATGTGGAAGGGTTGTCAAAAAGAAAAATAATTTAAATAAGTATACTTCACGTTCACTGAGTAGACGCGAGCGCCGGCCGATAACAGGGATAGCGCTATGCGGGTAAAAGAGAAGGTAGTCGTTCCACTTCTTGCGTCATTTCGATTGATAACCGCGCACTCAGCCCTACTAAATTCCACGCACACATTTGTGCGTGTACAAACGTCATTTCCTGAAGTTGTAGTAATAGGTAATTGATTTGCAAACATTGTATGGAGTGTCCGGAGTGTGCCAAGAGTTAAATATTTTAAAAAATATGGAAAATGCACATGGATCAAGCAGTTCCGGGGTTTGGAGATAGTTTCAGTTTTTTTCGCAATATTTTTAAATTCAATATTGGATTTGGTAGCCCCAGACAAGACGTATGTTCGACGTGTCTACAATTAACTGAAAAAATAAAGGTAGAAAATAACGCACTAGGAAATGTTAAGCTTATGACAGAGCTACGTATTCAGAAGCTCCGCGCGATAGCTTTTTTTTTAACAACTTTTACTAAGTTTACTAATATTAGATTTGCAATTTTAACAAAAAATTTACATTTATTGTGGCTTACATTCATTTCAGCATACCTCATATTTATAACATCAATAGCTGCTTTGGTGACAACCCTTGTATGTAATTATTGAGGAGTAGTTTTTATCAAATTTTGGTAAGTCCGGTATAATTTTATCACATATGGCTCCTTGCCCAAATCCTTGCCTTATTAGTTCAAAATCGGGTAAATCCAGCCATGTTATTATTCCCTTTATACGTTATATCAAACGTAGGTAAATCCAAACTAAAAACTTTTTTTATTTTATTCGACGTATTATTATTATTTTTAATCTTTAATTAAACTGTTTAATGTCTATTTTATACGATAAAATATTACCTTTAATATGAAACTGCTTATTTTGGTCAGCATATGTTTTTCTCAAATAACTCAAAATCACTTTCGATGCAGATACCTTTATTTGAAGTAAGGCGACAATTTTGTAGTGCGTAACAAAATACACCATTATTCATCAGCCACGTTTGATTAGGCAGTAGATAATTGCAAATAATTGGCTTTGTTCAAATTTGGCTGGAATTGTTCAAAGAAATTAATATCTTAACTTTAGCCGGTCAGTATATTTATGACAATTTAGTTTATGTACACAAGCATTATGCTACATTCGATAAAAATAGTGATTTCCATAATATAAACACAAGAAATAAAAATAAGCTTGCCGTTGCAACTTACAGGCTTCATAAAACTAGTGGCTCATTTCTCGGGAGGTGTGTAGCTTTTTATAATAAGCTTCCACAAAGTATCACCGATTTACCAATTCATAAATTTAAAGTTCACGTTAAAAAGACTCTCATGAACAAAGGTTATTACAAATTGAGTGATTATTTAAGTGACCACACGATATGGAATTAGCTAGACTAAGTTATCAGATGTCATGTTTGGTAACAACATAATTTATTGTATAATGCTTAGTGTTAAGCTTATCATATTTTTCTGACATTTTAAGGGTATGTTAGCATACTTACTGAATGTATTTTATAACTTTCAATGACTATGTAACAAAACCAAAATTGTAAATGGCGATTTAAAAGAGGAGATAAAAAATTTGACCTTTCGAGTTTCTTGCCTGTTCTTCTCGAGAAGGCCTCCCAATTTCCGAAGAGGTGTAGAATCAACTTTTTTTTTTCATTCCTACTTGTATTTGCAGACATCCTGATTATATTCGGGATGTATGCACATACAAGGTTTCCTTTAAATTAGAATGTGTTGCTTTGTTTTGACGTCAATAAGTGCCTGTAAAGGCCTATGTTGATAAAGATTTTTGAATTTTTTTTTGAGATGTATTTTATATCTATGTCTGATAAATTTTGCTGTTTCATAAACATGCATACAAGGTAAAGTTAAAAGCTTTAACTGTTGGAAGTATTATTTGCAATATCCGTTTGCTTTAGTTTACAAATGGACCTAATCCTACATTTTTTCTGTGCTTTAAATACAGCGACACACAGCAGACAGGGCCCGAGAAATCGGGACCCGATAGACAGGGTCCAAGAAATCGTGTAATGTAAAGAGCATACGAAAACCAGCTTAATTTGTTGCACGTACTCTCTATATGCATTTTCCAGTTCAAGTTACAGTCAGTAAGTAAACCAAAAAAATTTGTGTATTCGACTTCGTCAATCTTCTTGCCATTATAATTACTCGTAACATTAAATTGAGAGGGTATTGTGTATGTATTTATAATCAAATTCCCGAGAATACGAGTGCGAGATACAAAACAAAAATGTTCCGCAAATAACCTTCCTGCGCCCGTAACAAAATACCGGTGTTTTCACGGTAGCAGAGATGCCGAAATTTGTGTCGTTTGCAAACATTTGCAAAAAACCTGAAGAAGCCATCCATAATTCTTGGGTAAACGGCGCCACGCGTGGTTTGTTTAGAACAACAAATTTCAAACGAAATTGAAGGGAGTTACTTCGAGAAGTATGGAAATCTTTGTTTGCTTTTCCCTAGATTGTACGTTTTCTATTTTTACAATTACGCTATTCTCTTGTTATTTATATTGTGATGCAATAGTTTCGGTGTTCGGTGAAAACAATAACTTATGTTTTTTAACGTATCAGTAATTGTCAACTTAAAATCGTAAAACTTAACATATTTTTAAGCAATTTGACAGATAATATAAACGTGTATCAAAAAACTGTCCCTAAGGAGATCTGCAGGCCAATTATGGATCTTTCATCGTATGACATGGTATAAATTTGAGAAAAAGAAGTCATGAAATGCTGCATTTCGTATTACCGATCTCCAATGATATCATCACTATGGCATAATTTTAATGATGTCATCATTAAATAATGAACAAACGATCAAAAATCTGACCGGAAATCGTATTTTTCGTCTTGCACTATGATATCATATGATATCATTTGCAAAACCATGAGATCAGTAATAGGCCCGCTGAATCTACGTCTGTGTTCGTACTAAGTCATCATAGCCCAAAAAACCTGGCCAAGTGCGAGAAAATTATACGAATTAATTCCGCTTTCTCCTTTCCATCTCAGAAGAACCAGACGGCGGCTGTCATTGATGCACGAAGCAATGTGCTTCTTCACTCATATGGCGAACGGCAGGGGAGTGGAACTCTTTGCCCCCAGATTTGTTCCCTATATACAATATAACTTGAAACTTTTCAAGATGAGAGTGAATAGGTACCAACTGGGTAAGCGTGTCTCATCTTCAACCTCATCTTCACTTTCCATCAGATGAGATGAAAAGTGCTAACAGACGATCCGATTTGGTTGGATCCAACGTGATCCAACCAAATGAGGAGCCGACGCGCCTACAGACGGTCCGACGCGGTTGGTAATCCAACATTAGGGATGCCCTAAAAAGTATTATTAGTACCTATATCGATATCGATACAAAATACTATTTTGGCCAATACAAAAACATAATTTGTCTTTGCGAAACTCAAATAAATTAACACCTTTTGTTAATATTTTATAAAGTTTATAAAATTTTTTTATAAGGAATAAATAAATAGGTACAGATAGACTTCATGGTAAATTTTTTGAGGTAATGTTTGTTAGAAATATTTATTTCCTGTGATCCGACTATCGATCGGTATCATAAAAATCCCGAACATAAAATCCAAAAGATCCAAAAAATTATCGTACTCGTAAAAATATTGAAAGAAAAGTATCAATACTTCAAATTCAAAGTGTAGAGTACTTCAACGTCAGTCAGTGACTTGAAAACAGCAACAAATTAAGTAGGTGTGTATAAACAATAATAAAAAAGCATCTGTAAATTCACAAATTAAAGTTTATTATATTAGGTAGGTACTCATAAATAGGGTAATGTCTGTTAAAACACAAACAAAAAGTAAAACAACATTTTTGCAACATATTTTTTTCTCTACTTTGTGGTTTGGCAGGACAGCAGTTGAGTCATTTTAGTTTACTAAATTATTAATTTATTACTTTAAGCACACATAATTAAATTAAACCACAAAGTATCGATACTTTTGTCTTTTGTCGTGTCCCTACTTGTCGGATGAGCGATCGGGCCGTCGAGCATCCAACAAGCTAATAATAATTATGTCGGGCCGACAGCCGTACACACGTTCCAATTTGGTTGGGGTCGGGCGGTTGGCTCCAACCAAATCGGATCGTCTGTTACGGCTAGAAGGGCCAAATGCTCATCCAGCATTCATAAAAAATTGGACATCGGGCCACAATCGGCTGAGTAATCGCGTAACATACACAAAAAAAATATACGCATCGAATTGAGAACCTCCTTTTTTAAGGTCGGTTAAAAAGCAGCACCAACCTTTAAACTAACGTCTAATGACCCTGCCGTGGAGAACTGCGTGCACGGTTGGCCCCGAGTACGCCGCCGTAAGGCCCTCCGTCTGGGGATTGCCTTGGTGTTCTCGGGAAATCCCCGCTTGGCGATAGCCCGACCACTCAGGTCGGGCTATCCCGGGCGCGTAGGTAGTGGTAGTCGCAGTGTGTACCACGCGCGCCCCTTATGGGCAGGGAGAACACCGGGGGCTTAGTGGGTAGGCCCGATACTCTTCCGGGAGAGCCCTACACAGGCTCGACGTCTAGCCAACGGCGAGTACGGTGCGGTCACGCATTCCCCTCGAAAAAAAAGGTAGATGCAGACAACCTTTTAGACGATTCAAACCCATTAATTTTACGCCTAAGCTATAAAATAAGATGAGTATTGTAACTGGCATCTACAACAATATGTGCCCCCAACTAAAACAAGCAAAGCACTGACAATTTAACTCCTTTACAGTCTCAACTTTAAGATGTACAGTTTCCCGGCGAATTCGGCGAAGTTCCATATTTCATATCGCTCCATATTTCATGGCACTGCTTGAGTTATGACTCACTATTATATTCGTAATTAGTCCAAGGTATAACTATTGTAGTAACGCCTTCTTCCGCTACTAAATACGCGAATTTTAAAGACACCATTAAAAATATAAAAGAAAAATACACCTGGCAACTCCACCGTCACCATAGTTCATTCGTTTTTTTCGCGCTCTACGCAGCTGACACATATTTTACATGTTGATGTTTTTTAAAGTGATTTAATTATCTAAATAAAACTAAAATCCAGATACGCAGTGATAAAAATGGAGAAAAGATGTCAAAAGTTGTTCGAAAGTAAAATGGTTATCTTAACATAAAGAAAATAACCCAAGATGTCGAAACAGTAAGTACCTACCTGTTTTGAAGATGCGTCGTAATTTTGATTTAGCTTGGCAAGAGGACCTAGATACAATTAATTTAGATAAAATTTTATAAGAAATATATTTTTTAAAACTGCCTGCTTTCCGTGGGAAAGCGTTACCTATCAAGGCAAATGAATTAGATGATGTATCTAGGTACCTACTCGATTATGAATTCTATTCATTGGATATAGGCTAAAGCACAAATACCTTTATAGGAAATTATGGTATATATGAGTAGTTTATATTTATGACCAAGTTTACAAAGAATTGCATTGAAAAATATTTTAATTGAGGTTGCCTATGTAGATAAAGTTTCTTGAAAACTGCAAACTGTTAGATGGTCCATAACATAACATGGAAATTCCTAATATCCTTCTAAAACTTGAGATAAATTACTCGAAAAATAAAGTCAAAGGAAATGAGCTTTGCAATAGCTGTAATATCACAAGTATTGACTTCAATTTCCAAACAATCTTCTTAAAATATCTGAGTGATGTCTTTAGATTACAATGCAATAAGTTTACAATGTCAGTACAGCAGGATCAGAAGGAAACATGACTATGCTTTTATAAAAGACCTAATAGAAGCTATTAAAAGCAATAAGAGGGATGAATATTTGTACTCCAATAAAAGTGTAAAATTATTTACAGTCATAAAAAGAATGATAAACATTCTAAAATATAAGCCATGTATAATAACCTCAAAAATTTGCTTCTAATTTGAAAACCTACCAGCAGCCTGTGTGCTACAATAAGCAGCCTGTGTGCTGCAATAAGCAGCCTGTGTGCTGCAATAATTTCTAACAATATCCTCCTCGGAGAGGCTCATAGAGAGAGGGCCAACCTCAACTATCATTCAGGTCACGAATGAACATGCTCTGTTTTCAGCAGCCAGTCTCGAACCAATTATCCATAGACCCCATATTTTTACCCATCGTGGGAATAAATAACCGAGGTCAATTAATTTTAAAAGTGGATAAGAGACTATGTAATACATTTAGTTACTATTTTGAATCAACTTTATTATCCACTGGACAATAATAAATATTGTGAAATGGATAATTATACAAACAAATTAACAACTGCATAGGTAGCAGAAATGCTTGGCCCCATGCAAAGATTTCTAGAGTTTTACCATTTTACTATTCCTAAAAGGATGGTTCCATAGATTTATTTCAAAATAAAATAATGATTTCTTAAAATAAGTTGATAATAAGTTTATTGAAAATCTACACTTTCAAATGAAGATTTCATGTTATAGATTTGATTAAATTAATGCATGCACTATTTACATCCAAATTATTCATAACGAAGAAAATTGTTAATTTTTATGTTTGAATAATTGTATGAATACAATTGCTTTTACCATGCGGGTTAAATACAGTACATACATACCTTAACCATTTGTCTCAATTCAATTTCAGGTATTTTTATAAAAAAAAATGTGTATTTTTATATTGTAAAAAAAATATATATATTTAAGAAAAAAGCTGAATAAAGAACATAATAATAATTAAAATTAATAAATGTTTGACGACTTGATTAAAATATTGATAAATCAATAAGAAATGTTAGTTATTGTAATTTTAAACTATAACTTATAACGGTTTACAATAGTTAGGCTTTATTTTTTAAATAAAAATAAAATTTTACTAATTTTATTCAATGTAAAATAATTTGTAGGTTTTAAAATATATTCCTTGGATATGACTTTAAAGATTAAGTGCAATAGAAAGGAAATGTATCACACTATTAGTCATCATCACTTATAAATAAATTTGGTATGTAATTTTGCTCAATGTTTCATTAGGAATGGCAGTTTAATTGTTTACACTTTGAGCTCAGATAGATATAACTTTATGACTTTGAACGTTTGGGGGGCAATTACAACATGCTTATGTATATGAAAAGTATTGTAAAATGATTCTGCGATATGGAGTACTTCCTAAACATTTTCTTTAGATATTTTCTCAGGTGTATTATCAACTGACAGTAATTAAATGGTAAAAGCAAGACAGTATCAATTTCTTAGAACTGTTAGATACATAATTATGCATTAAGATGTTTTGCTGACCTCTCAAGTAGATGTGATATTTTATTAAAAATAGATAACACCACACTTTCAATACATTAACAGAAAAAGCTCAGTTTGATATCAATCCAAATGATCTTGCTAAACATTTGGCTGTGGTGTGAAACTAGCAGCATCTGATTTTTTGCTTAATATATAAAATTTCAAAATATTATTAAGCTGATTTTAAATCTTGTAGTCTCAATGCAGATGTAAGTTGGAAACAACACATTTCAATAAAAAAAAAAAATGATTATATGATAAATAAATTATATTTTATTATATACATGTAATCATGGCATCGTCTTATGTTTCAAATGTTGATACTTTTACCATAGGAATAATATTTTTATAAATGAAGAAGAAACTCCTTTTCTTTGATTTTGAAATTTTTGCAGAGTTATAACTGACAGAGTTTAAGGAATCTAAGTATTTCCTTTTTAGACCATTACCACTCAGGCTTACTGCAAAGAAATAATGTTTCATTCAGATCTATCCAATGTTTTAATACCAAAAAGTTTCTTTTTTCAAATCTTATGTTTATTTTTAAAGCAGAAGCATCACATCAATCATTGCATTTTCACTGTTCAGCTCTTACTCCAATTATCTAACTATAGGCAATAGAATAAGGTCAGATGATAAAATTAAAAAATTGATAAATCGAGTTAAAAGACTATGTCTGGCAAAGCCAATGTATGTCAGCATAATGGAATATGGCATATGCAATCCTGCCATAGTTTTATATTACCTTAAGCATGGGTCATCTAGAAACCTGACATTGAAATAACCTAGACTCAAGAAAACTGACATTAAAAACTGCTATTATTAGCAAAACCACTGCCCAAAAAGTCACAAATCCTATACATAATTAGTTATGTATTAATTATAGTTTTCTCAAATTAAGATGGCTATTTTAAGAGATATTAAAAGTTCTTTTACAGCGACACTTAAGCAAGTTGTCTCTTCTCTATTTAAAGATTATTCCAGATATTTTACTTGTGAGAACTTTGTTATTGCTTTAGAAGTAACAAATAATAAAGGACCATAGAAATAAATTTATTTTAGACTTAAAATACTACTACTCAATCCATTAGTAGATGACTAAAGCAAACAATGGAGGAAAGTTAATCTAATTGTTCATCTTTCATATTAATATTCTATTTATTCATCAGCCTCCAAACAATATGCTTCAAATTATCATGCATATAGGGCAGGATTAACTGTTTATAATATTCTAAAGGCGAATAAACATTTTCAGTAAATCACTATTTTACATTTTCGCGTGGCGATTATGTACTCTGTCCGTGGGACAGGCTGAAGGACATATATCTTTCAAAGCACATAAAAATTTTTTTTAGGGAATCGTTAATTCTACATTTTCGCGTGGCGAGGATGTAGGTACTCTGTCCGTGGGACAAGTTAAAGGACAAATATATGTCCAGGCATATGAATGATTTTAAGGAATTGTTAATTCTACATTATCGCATGGCGATTATGTACTCTGTCCGTGGGACAGTCCTAAGGAATTGTTAATTCTACATTTTCGCGTGGCGATTATGTACTCTGTCCATGGGACATTCCAAAGTACAAATAGGTACCTATAATGGTAAATGATTGATTTCAGGATTTTATTACTATTACATTTTCGCGTGGCGATTATGTAGTTTGTTTGTGGAACAGACTAAGGCTAAATTATTTTTAATGTATTTGATATTCATTATTAACTTCTGTACTTACAAATATTTCACTAAGGCAGAATTAACTGAGTCTTTGTACTGTACAGTGAAATCCCATTAGGTTTCAATCTGGAAAGGGAACCGAAACTCACAAAGAGTTAGATAACACATTGGGTGGCATATCCCCACTATTGGATGATCTAATAAATTATCGATATTTGCTAAATATTATAATATACCACGCCAGTTAGATTGGCAAAGCTTTTTGCCACGGCTGGTAGTTCTTGAAATTTATATATAGTTATTATATGGTTAACATGAAACTGTTAACACTAGTAAACGTTATCTACATTATGAAATAAATATTGAATGTTATTGAATACCTATTGATAGTTAGTAAATAGGTACTAATGTTTACCTATTTATCAAAAACTCTAAACATCTACAATAGTTATACCTTGGACTAATTACGAATATAATGATAGGATTAAACGAACTTACCTAAAGTGAAGTTCAATCCATATTATATGAAGTAATTAGTCCAAGGTATGGAGCATCCCACCCTTCCCTTTTGAAGTAATAAATTACTAACCCAATTATATATACCTAATACTCTAAACTAATGAACTATGGTGACGGTGGAGTTGCCAGGTGTATTTTTCTTTTATATTTTTAATGGTGTCTTTAAAATTCGCGTATTTAGTAGCGGAAGAAGGCGTTACTACAATAGTTATACCTTGGACTAATTACTTCATATAATATGGATTGAACTTCACTTTAGGTAAGTTCGTTTAATCCTATCATTCCCGCTGCCTTGTGTAATTCGACGTGCAAATATGTTTGTAGATGGTTTTCATTAGCTAATTATTGTCATTGCAGATTCACGCTCGGCGAGGTGAATCGTAATAGTTGTGTATATTGCGGCGTTAAATGTACGAGTATGTTCCCGAAATTTAATAATTTTACGCTAACGAAGTGTTTTAGGAGCGTCGCGTCGCGTCGCCGTCGGCGGGGCTGTGGACTCGGCACTGGAATTTAATCGGGAGGACTGGGGTTCGATCCTGCCAGGTACTAATGTGATTTTCGTTTTCGAATTTCATATGTACCTACATTTATACGACGCTCCTACGGTGAAGAAAAACATCGTGAGACAACCTGCATACATCTGCGAAGAAATTCAAAGGTGTATGTGAAGTCCAATCCGCACTGTGGGCCAGCGTGGTTGACTAAAGCCTAAACACCTTAACTTGGGGTAGACTTGAGCACCTCGGTGAGGACCTTTATGAGCTGCGATGATGAAGTGTTTTAACGTAATGTAATGTTTTTGTAATGTTATTTATTACATTTTTTGTACCGAGGTGTAATATCATAAAAAGTAAGAGACAACAAGAAATGTGTTTTTTGTTTCCATTTATTGTGCTAACATGCAGTGATCTAAGCCTCAACCAAACCAAATCCAAATAAAACTAATTAAACTATTATACTAAAATATAACTTACTCAATAATAAAACAATAAATAAAATCACAGCCCATTTATAAAAATATTGAACGGGGAACAAAAGACAATTTTCTTAGCATTCCATAGATTCACTGTGCGTGCGGGTGCCGGGTCCATCGCGCTGCAGAGAAAGGAGTGCGATGCAACGCCTGGGACTTGTGCGACTCAGGGGGATTATTGTCTAAGAAAAAATCTATCGGGACCGCTTACAATTTGTCCATCCATTGCTTTTTTATAAAAGGAAGTCGGCGCAAAGTCTTGTGTTTACGGCACAATGGCTGACAAATTATAAGCGATCGTGATAGATTTTTTCTTAGACAATAACCCACTAGGTGTAGGTTTAGAGGGCCCTCTTAGTGTGCATGTATTAGCGTTCACCTACGCTACCCCCACTCCTACCACTGCCTCACTATATCTAGTAAGATCCTACAAGTGCCGTTTTAGATATTCTTTGCAATAAAGAATTTACGGTTGACCGTGACAGGCCAAGATTTTTCAGTAGGTTATAAAGAGATTTCGCTGGTATACCTCTTGCTCCCGCTTCTAACTGCATAATGATTTACAGTGTAGCGATTCTTTATGAGTTAATTTATCAGCTCTTAGTGTTTGTTTGTTTTTATTGCTTGGTATTTGGGGATGTTAGTTACCCACGGGACAGTGAGTTCTACAAGTATTATTATGTTTTAGTTCTTTTGAGAATGGAAATATGTCTGGTATGGATAATGAAAGGCAAAGATCCTCTGGGATTTTATAGTGTTTTTTACATGTGTCCGTCCATAGGGTTCAATCCGATGTGAGCCTAATAATGGAGTAAGGTTTATTTCTTGAATTTTCAACTAAACCTAGCTTTACAAATTTGATGTTCCTTTTATTTGTTGTCAATCCTTTCTTAGCTCTGGCAACAGAAAGACCAACCGCTTCACGTATAATTTCCAGGACTCTATCGTGGCGACGTGAAAAATGTCCCCCCAAGAAGATTAAGAAGCACCTTACATCATACTAACAGGTGTCGGGCTGTGCCTATAGTCTCACCGCATATAAAACACGTTCTTTCAGATGTTTTTCCCCATTGTACCAAATTGCTTTGATCTGGCAGTGTCATCTGGAACGCGTTAAGGTACAATTTTAGTAATGCTGGGGACCAGTCGTAAAGCAAAGTGCGCCACTTTAATGCTAGTGGGATACAAAATTTACCGATGTGAAGTCAATTGTTTTCTATTTCTAGGTTCATCGCGTGCATTCTATATTTTTGTGTTCTTGATCTTGTTGGATAAATGATCTAATTATCGCTTTGGTTTTCTATTTTTCTTTCCAGTCATTGATTTACTACCAAACGTAGATAACGCATGAACGTTCGAGAAGTGGGCCGGTGAAGAACTGCCCAATCGCGACTCGTGCAGTTCTTTTCCATAGTTACTAAAACGTCAATTGATCTGTGGCTAGGTATGAAATGATGTAACTTCACACGATTGTACTTTAAAAAGTTGCCGTAATAATGTAGAATAAGGTTGAATTCGTTAAATACGGTCCTTTCTTTATGGTAATTTTAATTCGGGCGTACATATTCAACAATATATCAGCGAGTACAAATGTATATAGTCGATTAGGTGACAGATTTCAAGCGCGTTTTTGTATGAAGTGCTCTATCTACGTTTGGTAGTAAATCAATGTTTCCAGTCTAAACCAGCTCTGTTAGTTTATGCACCTACCATTGATTATGGAATTTAAGCCTTGATTCTAACTCAAAAGCATAAATGTTTTTTGGAAGAGATGTAACTACATCGTCTGTAGATTTTGCCAAGACATTCGTCTTGGTAACACTGAGATGTTTGTAGAGTTCCGGTGGTTTTCTTCTAGTTTCATCCCAAAACAATTGGAATCCCCAAATAAATCCGACGAGTCCGCTGAGTGTGCCAATCCAAGCCATGATTTTGAAACTTTTATGGTTTGCATATCTAACTTTCATAGGAGGGTTTTACTGATATCGTATACGATACGAGGACAGGCCAGATGAAACGTTAAGTTAAATAGTTGTCGTATATTTAAGCGTTTTCCACATCCTCTATTAGTTGCTGGTCTACCCTATTTAAGTCTATTATAAAGCTATTAATAACACTTTCGAACGATGGCGAGCGTCTCTTGCTCGTCCCGTCGTTAATCTTTCGCCCCAGGAAATTTAAAAGGTACTACTTATTACAGTAAATGTAGAAACGCATTGTCCTCCTATCGAAAGTCCTGGATTCCAATTGTATGAGGTGTATTTCGTGTCTCTCCTATCCAGATACAGACAGTAGCATTTGCTTGGTTTTATCTTCATTCCCTCTGTCCATTTACAATTAGTAATAAATATAGTATAAAATTATCGATAATCGGCCCTTAAGGCGAAGTTGTTGGTCGGCAATGCTGTTCCTTTGTGCAAGAACTCTCCTGCACGAGAATCTTGAGTAGCCTCCTAGCCTTTTGTCAAAACAAATAGATTTTTTAATCTTGCTGTAACTGGTACGTATTATCAATGTCCCTTAGGCACCACTCAATCTGATTGGAAAGACTTAGAAGAATGCATTTAGAAATGCAACCTTAATACTCTCATTTTGCTCTCATTTTGTTTGTAGCCGCTGCGACAGGTAGGAAGCAGGCTACAATTGGACGGACACAGTCACCACGAATGTTTACACTCCTTGTGAGGATAAGGCCTCATATGTGATAGATGCTTACGCCAAAATCAATTGGTTTACTTAGCGCAACTTGATTCACGCTCGATGAACTTGCTTACCTCGCACAGTTCCAATTCTTTGCGTGGGGGTGGGATCCAGGCCATTGTCTTCCTGGAGCCTTACTATGATCGCATTGAACAAGGTTAAAACAATATTGAGGCCGTAACTTGTGGTTGCATTAATAATATGCTCTACTGGTAGGGCCACGAGGAAATATGGTTTCGTATGGTCCCACTGATCAATAGGACTACATGGAATACCTTTTACCGTTCCATGTAAATCCATTTATAAGATCCTCTATTCCTAATAGCCATTGGCTAGTGGTTCCATTGGTCAGTGAGACTACGTGGAACCAAATTTCCTCGTGGTCCCACCAGTGGGGCAAAGTAATGGGATCATACTATAAGGCTTAGCGCGCATTGCGGTGCGGCGAGTTACGGTTCCGGTTTTAAAACCGGTGCGGTAAAATTCTGAAATGGTTTGCCGCGCGCACTGCGATTAAACAGCCGCAAGTTTTGCCATTCGTATCTCAGCTTTCGTAGAGAAAGGTCGAATAGCATGGATTACGAAACCAGGCTCCGAATTTGCATTTATTAAATTTTAACGGCAAGAAAACAGAAACCCTTTATATATCTATCCTCTTTTGTCCTAATTCCTTTCCATTCGTTGCCCGTGGTCCTACTGTGTAGTCCTACTGGTAGTACCACGGGCAATTTATTTTGTCCGTGGTTCTATCAGTAGGACTAGGGACAAGTATCATTGCCCATAGTTCTGCTAGGAGTAATAAGAGTAGGTACTTTTTTCCTGGTTCTACTGTACAACATTAAAGAGTTCATATTTATTCCATAAATCAAACGAGCCCAAACTCTATGGGTGTGTGTCGTTTTATTGCGGAATTCCTATGGTCACCTTCTAGCTTCAGCATCAGACCCTGGTTACCATACTACTATTATTACCATACTACTTACCGGAGGGAGACTGCACCAGGGTCGTGTGCTTGGGTACCTCCGTCTTACCTATTTCTGCCGCAAAGCAGCAGTGCTTGCATTGCTGTGTTCCGGTTTGAAGGGTAAGATATGGCACTGAAATTACTGGGTACCGTGACTTTACATCTTAAGTCACAAGTTGGCAACGTACACTGTGGCCCTTGTGGGGGTTGCAGTTTTACTGTGAATGTCACAGGAGCCACATGTATTATAGGTGACTGTTACCACTTACCATCAGGTGGGCAGTTTGCTTGTTTGCCAACTTAGTAGCAATAATTTTTTTTAAATAAGGCTAGTATGTATATTTTAAGAAATGGGGCTCTGGTATGGTAGCTCAGAACCAATAAATTCAATGATATTGGCGATGACTGTACTACCCGAACAGTAGGTCCAATGCCCATATAATGGACTAAAACAATAAAATAATTTATTGTTTTAGTCCTACTGATAGAACCACGGGCAAAATAAAATGCCCGTGGTACTACCAGTTGGACTACGTAGTTGGACCACGGGCAATGAATGTTCCTTTCCATATCTGTGTTTTTCATTTCGTTTCAATAGAACATCCCGTTCCTGCCACGACCTTATCCTGACTATACCTTCCTACTCAACACTATTCCTCTCTTACTCTTTTACTGTGGAGGCAGTCCGATTATGAAATGCTTTGCCTGTCAACATACGGAGGGCGCGTACGTGAACATCCTTTTAAGGCATTGGTGAAGAAGCACTATATAGCTCACTTAGACTTATATATTCTACATCCTTCATTTCATTTATTACTTCCTTATACATCGTTTATTTTTTAGTTAGATAAATGAATGAATCGTTTCGCATTATCTTACTTCTACGAGTATTACCATCTTAAAAAATTGTACACTATTCCATCTCTCTGCTGTTTTCTATCTTTTATTATCCCTTTTCGATGGTTGCGTGAAAGAGATTGCTGTACAGCAATAAGGCTGCCTATTGCTTTTGTTTCTTTGTTATGTTTTTCTCTATGTTATGTAATTATGTGCTATGCAATAAAGTGTTGTGTATGTATGTAAACATAAGATATAAACGCAAGCAGTATTGGGTTCATCCATCATCAATCGGGTTTATTAACAGTTTCTCCAATTGACAACTCACTCCAGTTTTCTAGAATCTTCTCGTAGTCGTGGTCCCACATCTATGATTTTAAAACTCTATCTGCATATCATTTAGTATTTTATCCATAAGTACGGGTCGACTTTGTATTTCCACGATCAGTGCATCAATGTTTACATCAGCGACCGCTTGGGCCGTCGCGTTGTCGGACGGAGCGCTCGGTGACAATATTCTCTCATGGCTGCTCGAGCACTAAGTACTGACTGCGGCGCACTCCGACTCCGGTTTTTCTGCCGCAGTGCGCGGGGTTTGACACAAGTTCATAGGATGCAAAAAAACCGTGCGGCGCCGCACCACAACAAATCTGTGGCAAATCACAGATTTTTTACCCGCATGCGGTTGAACAACCGCAGTGCGCGCACCGCCACTGTGGTTCATACATCACAGATTTTTGCGGGAGCAAACCGCAACTAGCCGCACCGCAATGCGCGCTAGCTCTAAACGCTACGAATTTATTAATAAACTATGTCTAAGCTAGTCCGTCAATGTCCTGTCGTCGCAATTTTGTATCGTCGTTAGCTGTCATGCCATAGAGTCGGTCAGTATTATGTGTAAAGAGGTTGGACGTAACAACTTTGTGGTACTTTCACACAACAACAACTCCGCTATTGCAGCATGTAGCGCCTTCTCACTCTCAGTATGGTTATTATAATACTGTTTTAAGTGATAATTAAGCGGGCTCATGCTAGAACTCCTTATGTACGGTTCAACGGCGAAGGGCTAAAATAGGGATTAAAAATTAGTAATATTGAAGTTCAAAGACCGCGAATAATGCTTGCCTAGTTGCGAGGGCATCCAATAAAGGCAATCTTAAGCATTCTGAATTCTGATGAAAGATAAAAATAAATTATTCCCAGTGAAATAGAGGCAGTCGGAACGTTAAGTTGTTGACAAATATTTGGCATACCCTTGAGTCCTGGCGGAACGGAATTGATTTCCTGTTGTTCCAAAAGTTGCCGTTCAACAAACTCCCAATCAATGTTCTATTCGTTCTTGGTTTATCTGGTAATTATATAGGATCTAAATGAAATTTGCGTATTTAAAATAACATTGAATAAACAGAAATTGTTGCCTTAAGTTTAGCGTTCCCATGTTACCAAAAACACCAGTCATTCGGACCGCAGCCCCGGTCGTGACTAGACGTCTTTTGTTAGCTTCGTAATAATTTTAAGTTAATTTATTGTATTTTCGACAAATTGCTGTAAATTAATGCATTTTTAGAATTAGTATTGTGTTGAAACGCGGTTGTATTGTTTGTGAAGCGATTCGCGGTGCTATTTTATGTTTATCACGACAAATTTATGACGACGTTAACACCTACTGTCACGGATTTGAACGAGCCAACGAATATTTTCGAAGATCACGGCAAAAGGCTAAAATTTTAATTCCAAGCCGTTTGATTATCAAGAGGAAATACTTGGAAAAACTGAAATCGTGGAAAGTATCCGTGGTACAGAGCTAGCAAGAAATTCTTCAAGCTAATCAGTGACGGCAGTTTTGGTGATTGACGGATTACCTACCTACTCATACATAAACCGGGGGAGTATTGTATTTATTATTACACATTCAGTCCTCATTTAGGCAAATCTTCGAACATAGGTACCTATCTTACTCTCCAACATAGGCAGCACACTTATTAAAAGCTATTGAGATTTATCCAGTTTTACCTTAGAACATTCAATTTTCTGTTACACGTTGATTGTTTCACTTTACATACAGTGAAAGTAGGGTTCAGCTTTAGTTCAGACATATAGTGACATTGGTCAAATGTTTTTATACCTACATTTACAAACAAATTTTATTAAGTACTTAGTAAATTAACTCAATAATTCTCACGTAAAGTGAGACACGTCCAGTATCACACTTGGGCTAAGTTGTGTCTCTCTTAACTTGACATAAAGTGGAAGTTAAAGTTGAGACTTGTCAACGCCTACAGCCTCAGACATAGCACCCTCTACACACTGCACAGATATTTTTCTGCTGAAAACTTTATTAGTATAACAATATAGTACATATAATATATTATAATTTATATTTTTGGGTAACCATTATAATTTTCAATCATACTTTGATTTAGATAGTTTATTCATGAAGTTTTTTTTTCTTAATAATTCTAATACAAATAGGATAACAGTGACTTACTATACCTTACAAATGTAATTTGTGATTATGTATACAGTGCTCAGCGGCTGTGACAAACTGGGAACTGATATGTTACATTTTAACTAATTATTAAAAATAGGCTAAAAAGTGACTTTTCATAGTTTCATAGTATAAACTGATTTCATTATTATATCTAACCCTAGATTCTATTGCTAAAAAGTCCTAGTTATTTCTTGTGATTTTTTTTTTCTTTTTCCTTTTCTAACTTTCAATAGTCTTGATTTCTTTGTGTTTTTTGCATCCCTATTTCTTTGCACAGTTTATACTTGAACTTAAACGTATTTGTACATTTTTAGGTTTTCTTTGCTGAAATATCAAAATGTTGACCCGTAAAGCTGCTGCACAAAACACTGAGGCAAAGCTCAGACAGGCTGTATTGGAATTAAAAACCCTAAAGGATTCCCATGAACGGCTACTACAGGAACGCGATGACAGTGAAGATGAGATAAAAAAGATTATCGACAGAAACACCACTCTCAAAAGTGAGCTCTCAGCGCTTGATGCCAAATTTCAAGAAGTCTTAGAGGAGCGGCACCAGTTACAAGACCACATCAATGACCTTACTCTGTGCAATAGTATGTATGAGGCAGCACTGAATAAAATCTCTGAACTGGAACGGGAGCTGAGTGATGCAAATGGAAAAATCGGTAAACTTGAACAATCTATGCAAAATAGTGAAATTATACATACCCATAGTCTTTTTGAGGAGCTAATGCAATCTCCTGGTGGACAAAATCTCACACAGCAGTATTCAGGTACATCAGTTAAGTCCATACCTTTCCATTTTAGTAGTAAAAATAAACTCAAAAAATATGTTAAAATTAATAAATTAATTAAGAAGAAACAAAAATTAATTAAGAATCATAACTCTTTTAAAAGTAATATTAAATTACGAAAGCAGCGTGCTTGCTTAATAGATTCGTTGGACATTTTTGACTCAAAATTGAGAGAGAGCAGAAACATGTATGAAAGGGACATACAAGAATTAAATAATGTCATTAATAACTTGCAAAATTCTTTAGCAAACATGACAAAAAATTATTACAATGCTCAAAATGAAATTAAGGAGCATATCCAATCAGTCACAGAGCTAGCCATACTTTGTCAATTTAATGAAGACAGATATCAGGCCTTACTGGACAAACACTCCTTAAGTTCCACTAACGATAGCTTAACATTGGATAGCCAAATAATTTATAATGTTGTACCTGATCATGCGTGTCCTGCTCTCAACATGGTATCTCAGCCACCAGCAGCTGACTATGCACAATTACTACAGACTTCAGTGGTCACAAGTGACAATATTGTTATGTTTAGTGATGACATTGGCATAGGTATGGGCCAACTTCTAACAAACATGGGACATTCAATAATGAACTATTGCATGCCTGGTGCTTCGTACTGTGACATACTAAAAAAAGTGATTGAATGTGAATTTAACCAGTCTACTACATTGTTGTTATTTATTGCAAATAGAGGTAATATGAACAAAAAAGTCCTGACTCATTATTTAAATAAATTAAATAATTTGAATGTACAAAAAATTATTTTGTTCACATTACCTTATTACAACAACTTGTCACAAGAGGAAAATAGTGTAAGATATAAATTGAATTTAAAGTTAAGTACCTTATGTCATAATAATAAATTTCATTTAATTGACATCAATAATTATGTAAATAGATTGTATTTGACTAAAGATAATAGATATTGTCTATCAAATTATTATAAGAGACGAATAGCAAAATCGCTATCATATTATTTTTATATCTCAGCCAAGAACTTGGCTACAAAAATTGCTCCTATTGAGCATCGTAGAAGTAGGATGACTGTCAGTAATATTACTGATGTATTAGTTAGTAAGTCTTTAAATTAGGTATTGAGACAATAGAGAAATCCTCTTGCATAATGTTAAATAAAGAACAAAATGAAAATTGTTTATTAGATAATGTACTGGAAGACCCATTTGAATATAATAAACATGTAAATTTTATCAACCTGGTGCACCAGAACATGCAAGGAATGATGGGCAAAGATCTGGAAGTTGAGTTATTCATGAACAGTAGTAAAGTAGACATTTTTTGTATAACCGAACATTGGCTTAAAAGCTACCAGTTCATGTTTAATTTTAGCAACCACCAGGTTGGTAGTTCGTTCAGTCGAGAAAATGCAATTCGCGGTGGCTCATTAATCATATTAAATAAAAAGCTTAAATATAAAGATCGTAAAGATATTGTGAACCTCTCAGTTGAACGAACAATAGAAATTGCCTGTGTAGAGTTGGACCAGATTATTGTAGTGAGCGTATACAGGCCTCCTTCGGGATTGTATGACCACTTTGAAAATATAATGGATGAAGTTTTAAATAAAGTCTGTAAGCAAGGCAAACAAATATTAGTCTGTGGAGATTTTAATATTAACTTATTAGAAAACTCTAGTTTATGTATGAGAATTAAAAATTTGTTTCAGTCATATAATCTTAAAAACTTATTTCTGGAGCCAACACGAATTACTGAGTTTTCTGCCACATGCATTGATAATATTTATACTGACATAGAACCATTAGCACAAAATGTTTTTTAATAACTTAGAATCTGACCACTCTGGTCAATTTGTTACTATACCTTACAAATGTAAGCTTATGGCGAAAAAGAATATCACTGTTGTACCAAAGACTGCTGGCCGCTTGGAGCGTTTCAATAATAATCTTGGTATTAATTTAAAGTATATTGATTATGACGAAGACCCAAATAAATTGTATGAAAACTTTTTTAACACATTTTGTTGTGAATTTAAAAATATCTTTGTTCCAAAAACCATCTCAGTCAATGGTAGATTAGCTTTTAGTGAATGGGCCACACCAGGTATTCACAAAAGCAGAATAAAACTTTATGAACTTTACAATGAGCGTTCATTAAATACTAGTGATCAATTTAAATTGTATGTAAAAACTTATTCCAAAGTATTTAAAAAAGTTTGTAAATTTGCAAAGTCCAATTATTTAAGCTCTAAAATAAAAAATAGTAGTGACAAAATTAAAACGACATGGAACATTATTAATAATGAAACCGGAAGAGTAAAAACTAATAACAACAATTTTTGTTTAAATATTGAAAATAAGAAAGTTACAGTAGATATTGAGGTAGCTACAGAATTTGAAAAATTCTTTACTGACATTCCAGTTTCAATCACAAAATCTTTGGATTCCTCCCCCACTGTAGCCGAATCTATTCTAAAAGATTATGTTAAAACTTGTGATGATAAATTTAAATTTGCCCATATTTGTGCAAATGATTTAATAAAGTCATTTAAAACGCTGAATAAAAAGAAAACCGTGGATCTGTGGGGCAACTCTGTAGATGTTTCCCAATCTGTAATAGAAACAATAGCTCCAATACTTGCTAGTATTTTTAATGATTGCATTGACTGTGGTGTGTTTCCTGATCTAATGAAACTGAGTAAAATTATTCCATTACATAAATCTGGTAGCACATCAGACCCCAATAATTTTAGACCTATCTCTGTGCTACCTACTTTTAGCAAAATCTTTGAAAAAATAATGTTGGAACAAATGCAAAGCTTTTTTAACAGAAATAATCTTCTACACTGTAAACAATTTGGTTTTAGAAAGGGTCGCTCAACAACTGATGCTGGTGTTGAGTTAATACAAAATATATATGAGGCCTGGGAGGACTCACATGATGCGCTGGGCGTTTTTTGTGACTTGTCCAAGGCGTTTGATTGCGTTCATCATGACACCCTGATCAGGAAATTACACTACTATGGATTTCGCGACACTGTTCTGGATTTACTCATCTCCTATTTGACTGAGAGGATTCAGAAAGTAGACGTCAACGGGGAGAGGTCCCAGGGCGCCTCGGTTAAAATGGGAGTTCCGCAGGGTTCAATTCTTGGTCCTTTTCTATTTTTAATATATATAAATGACTTGCCTGCTTTTGTACAAGACAGGCATGAGATTGTATTATTTGCAGATGATACTTCACTTATGTTTAAAATTAAAAGACGATTGCAAATTTATGACGATGTAAATAGTTCTATCTCAAGAATAGTTTACTGGTTTAATGCGAATAACTTGTGCCTCAATGAAGGGAAAACTAAATGTATAAAATTTGTTTTACCCAATGTTAAAGAGGTTCACACCACTGTTAACATAAAGCATAAAAATGTGGACCTTGTGGATACTGTAGTATTTCTTGGTATTACTTTAGATTCAAAGCTTCAGTGGGGCCCACATATTGATAAATTGTCGAAGAGACTTAGTTCTGCAGCCTACGCTGTATGGAAAATACGTCAGCTGACTGATGTTGATACAGCAAGACTTGTATACTTTGCCTATTTTCATAGTGTGATGTCGTATGGCATTTTGCTGTGGGGAAATGCTGCCGACATTCAGACTGTTTTTGTGCTGCAAAAAAGGGCTATTCGTGCTATTTATAACCTTAAAATAAGAGACTCTTTGAGAGAAAAATTTAAAGAAATTGGTATTATGACCGTCGCGTCGCAATATATTTACGAGAATATAGTATATGTTCATAAAAATATACATTCGTTTTGTAAAAACAGTGATATTCATTCAGTAAATACTAGGCAAAAGAATATGTTAGCGTTACCAAATACTAGGCTTAAAAAAATTAATAATTCTTTCAAAGGCCTTTGTGTACGTTTCTACAATAAAATCCCAAATAATATTAAAGCACTTAACTTGAATAAATTTAAAGTCGCTATCAAGGGCGCACTTATGAAAAAAGCATATTATAAAGTGTCTGATTATATGACAGATAAAACTGCTTGGGATTGACAAAAAATGTGATAATTGACGTTTAAAGGGTGTTAACACTTTGTGATAGTGGGATAAATTTCATTCGAGTAACTGTTCCACTCACACCGACAGGCATTTCTATATTATTTAAAAAAAATGTATGTGAAATATAATATTGTAATGTTGGCATTTTAAAAGAGGAGACAAAAAAAAAATACAAGACCTTCCGAGTTTCTTGCCTGTTCTTCTTGAGAAGGCTCTCCCAATTTCCGAACAGGTGTAGAGTCAATTTTTTTTTTTTTTTTTAATTTTACTTGTATTTGCACACATCTTAATAATGATTGGGGTGTGTGTACATACAAGGATTAAATAATTTAGTTAATTAGATTCTTGGTTGAAGATTTTTATGTTTTTATTTTGACGTCAATAAGTGCCTGTAAAGGTCTATATTGAATAAAGATTTTTGAGTTTGAGTTTGAGTTTGACCAAGACGAAAGAATCCTGCAATTTATTAGAAGAAAAATGTTTTAAAAAACCTGCATCGAGCTTGTGTTAAATGGGTACGCATGGATCTTTCTGCTTCCTAATTCCGTGCTTCCCTAGAAGCAAGGATGATAATATTAAAAAAATCTAAGCACCGCACCGTGCTAAATTGTATAGCGCCATCTAGTGCAAAACCGTTGAAACCGTGTAATAGGATTTAATTTTTCGATAAAGATTAAAATTGTTCTGGCGGAATATTGTAGAATTATTTGTGATTTACTATTATTGAAACTACTTTTTATTAATTTGCAGGCATGATTTAGTATAAATTATCAACAAAATTTAAGTTAGCAACCTTATAGGTCAGCGCCATCTAGATACCTATAAGGCGGGAATAGGACCTTTCTTATAGTTGTATGAAATTGGCAGTCTATATTATTCTTCGTCTATGCTAGAAGTGACTGTAGTTAGATAGGTCATAGGTTGACCTTTGGTGAGCCGGCTACTCGTTGGTACTGCTGACTGTGGATGCGATTGCTCAGCATTCGAAAGCAACAGGCGGAAAGGCAGCAGGATTGATGCAATAGAAGGCAAGCAATGCATTAACAAAGTAGTAAATCCGAAGTATTACCACGGGAACTTACGTAGGTAAGTTATAATCGAAATACCTACTACCAGAACACATGAAACTTTTTTCATGTACTCTCTGGAAATACTTGTGAGATGCGTAACCGACATTTTGTATACATCTTTTATCTGTACAAATAAATAAAATTGAAGTGTCTGTTTGTAATGTCAAAATAACAACTTTTTACTAAATGGGTATGAATGTATATCGAGTAGCAATAACAAAAACACAATTTAAAAAAAATTGTCTGTCTGTTTGTTCCCGCTAATCTCCGAAACGGCTGGACCGATTTTGACGGGACTTTCACTATTCTATACAAATAAATAAAATTGAAGTGTCTGTTTGTAATGTCAAAATAACAACTTTTTACTAAATGGGTGTGAATGTATATCGGGAACCAATAATAAAAACACAATTTAAAAAAAATTGTCTGTTTGTTTGTTCCCGCTAATCTCCGGAACGGCTAGACCGATTTTGACGGGACTTTCACTAATAGATAACTAATTATATAAGGTATAACATAGGCTACTTTATATCAAGATCTTAAAAAAAATGCTTACAATAATCAAAATGCTGGCAAAAGTTACTATTCCACGCGGACAAAGTGGCGGGCACAGCTAGTTCGTTATTATATTATCATCATTTGGGTAGATAATTTTAAATTAATTTTATTTGCTGGTGTTCGCTGAACAAAGGGAACATGACGGCTATATTTCATCGTCGAGTTTCAATAGTTTACGATCAGAGGCCCTAGATAGACAAATGCCATACGCTAATTTTTCCGCAGTCGTTTCGTAGAAAAAATGTATGGAAATGACATTAGCTTACGACAAACTCACGCTATTTTTTCCGCAGCTAATGTTATCTCCATACATTTGTTCTGAGGAATGATTGCGGTAAAGTTAGCGTGTGGCATTTGTCTAGGGGAGCAGAGATGATATCAGTCAGGTCATGTAGTTAGATAAGAACAAAACTTAGCAGTAAGTCTAAATATCTCAGGAATGAATCTACATAACTAAATCGTAAAATTTTTCATCAGATTTATCTGAATACAGGAGATGGAAATCAATTTTGCTTTGGAGGGCGCTCGAACGCGTACCAATGTTTGGACATCACTTGGAAATTGATTCGCTCGTCGCGCAACTTTAATGGCGACAAGTTTTATTATTTTCTATGTATTTCGAGCTTACGATCAGTTCTCTCTTATGGGTCCCTTGCATATATTTCATTTGCTAAGCATGTAAGAGTCTACTCGTCTTATAATCTATACCAGATTAAATTGAAATAGGGAGTTTAGTAAGAGTCAATAGCGTTTTTGATGACTCTAGAGATTTCGACACGTCACATGACTGTGTGGCGCGGGACTGAATCTGCTAGATTGCTTTCACTGCACAGACACTTTTTTCATTGCACTGTCTACCACTTTTCACTTCACTTTTCTTCCTTTTTCTTCTTCTCTTCTCTTCCTCAAACATGCTCTCAACTGATGTTCGTACGATGCATGGTCGATTCCTCCTTACCCGACGATTTTTTGGACTACAAAACAAATGCCGAAACCAATTTAGTTAACTGTTTTACCAAAACTGATTTAATTAATTAATACTCGTACTGATGCCAGAAAGAATTTCTCCTTCTTTTTACTCCAGATTGTTTTACTAAGATTTCATAATTTAAATTTTAATATCCTATAAATACAAAAATTGTATGGGTGCTCGAGCCACGGACGTCTGATAATCTTTGACTCTACACTGTGTACAACGAGCCATGGGCTCGTTCACGTGAACCTTCGAAATTTTGAATCCGTTTTTAGGATTCTAAAAACTCTCAATTGCTAGCGACCGTCATCATAATATATACTACTAGCTTTTGCCCGCGGCTTCGCTCGCGTTAAATTCGGGGTAACACCGAAGATAAAAAAAAAATAAGGCAGGTATTTTTTCGTTGGTAACAAAGAGTCTGTGTACCGATTTTTAGCTTCCTACCTTGAAAACTGCAAAAAGTCCCATGTAAAATTTCACCCCCTCTTTTAAGGGGTTGGGGGCAGATTTCCAAAAAAAAATGATGCACGATTTTTTTGTTAGTCACAAATAGTTCGCATACCAATTTTTAGCTTTCTACCTTGAAAATTGCGGAATGCTCCATACAAACTTCCACTCCCCATTTTAGGGAAGTGGGGGGTTAGAAAGAGACAAAAAGTAGCCTATGTCACTCTCCATCCGTTCAAATCATAGATATAGAATGGAATAGATGGGCTATAAAAGCCGTCAAACATGAGGAAAAGAGATAAACTTATACACATTGCCAAAGGAAAGAAGAAGACGGCATCATTTTTTTTTGTCTTTGTCACCGTATATAGGTGAAACTGGTAGTGGGGATTGTTTATCACCAGCGTCTGGTGCTAAACAAATACGTGGATGAAATTTGTTGTGTGAAGTATAGCTCACTGTGCAATTATTTAACAGTTTAATTAGTGTAATTGTGAACTATTTGAACATTTAAATCTTGGTGCACTGCTCCGCTTTAGGTTGTAATAGTTATAGTGCTAGAAAACAGGAAAATATAACCTTTACAGGTAAGACCTAAATTGTGTCAATATTAAGCGCCAAAACTATTTTTTAAATTATAAATACAAGTTATATTGCAATATTTTATCCTTCTACTATGGTTCTCAATCATATTATGGGATTAAACATGAAATTTCAAACTAATTATAAGGTTACTATTAACCTAATAAGTTAAGAATGTCGCCATTCAATAAGGTCACCTATACAACCAACGCGTATAACATTTTGCCGGGTTATAATGATACCAGTCGCTACGACAATTTTTCCTTGATTCGTAGGTAATTTGTTACGTTAAAGGGAACTCACATATTAGTTTCTGTGTTACATTAATATTGACATATTTAAGTATAAAATTTTGAGCATTTTAGATAACAAAGGTAATTCTTTTGAAGTGAAACTTTCTATTTGTTTGTTTGTCTGTATTTAACAGATTTCCTTCGGAGATAATTACTCGAAACAGTTGGGTTAAAGCTACTGGTCGATTGAATTGGCAGCCAACCAAGCATACCCGAATGTGTTCTAAGCATTTTGAACAACAGTGGATTCAGAAAAACAAAAAAGGCACTTTTCTTGGGAGTGGTGCTATTCCTAACTTTTTTTACAGGTCAGTAACTTATACATATTATATCTACAAAGTAAATACCCTATCAAGCCGAAACCTATATTTATTTTTCACAGACCCAACTATTTGTATAAGTGATTTCAAAATTAATTTTACAGTTTTGGATTAATGACACCAAATTTTTTATAAGAGTATGTTAACATGGGTAGGTACCAAATTCTTTTCTACTATTTTGAAATGGCCAAATATATTATTAATGGTTTGATTTTGGACATTTCCTATTTACATAACAAGTCTGACCATTAGTACAGATACAGTTTACAAATTTCTTAATTATTATTTTTAATGTTGTAAAATTAGCACCTGCTTTTATTTTTAACCTGTATACATATTGTTTCAGGACGCATCGTTGTTGGGTTTCGGTTCAAATTTGAATACGCCCCGAAAGAGAAAAATGCGGCTTCAAATGCTGCGTTTGAAACAATCATCGAGGACATCAAGTAAAAAACTACGGGCAGTGCGTGAATCGCTTAGACGATTGGGAAAAAAAGTAGCCAAACTTGAAAATGTGTTAAGTGATTTGAAGTGTAAGTTAATGATGCAAAATGAGCGGTTGGACATTTTAGATACTGTAGGAGAAACCAATAGAGATTTTCTAAAAATATTATTAAGTACATACATTCCCTTTTGCACCAATGCTTAGAAAAATTGTTAAATAATTTTTTTTACTGAAGAGTTTACGCATAATCACTACCCGCTTTTGATGAAATGTATTTGTAAAAAATATTTAAATACGCGAATTCATTGCTAATACGCTGTATTCGATGACAATAACGGAGTTATTGAAATCTAATTTTAGAAAATGTTTATTTAAAATTTTATATTTATACATTTTCTAAATCTTCACATATATTTAGTAAATGTATAAATATTGGATTTTAAATAAATTGCAGAGATAAAGAAAAAACAATGATATTGCCCGCTGTATTCTTAATCCCGATGATCTTCGCAAGGTACCTAGCTGGCAAAAGCTGGAAGTGAGTGGTCGCGGATCGTACTCAGTGGCGAGCACTTGGAGAAGCCTATGTCCAGCAGTGGACGCGTGTGGGCTGATGATGATTCCTAATATTTTTTCTTATATTTGTAAAGATGTTTACATAATAGCTTAAATAATTAAGTAAAATGTTTTAAAACTAAATATACTCGAGTAAATCCGAAAAGTGTAGTTTTATTTAAAAGTGTAAATAACTTTAGACTGCGAAGGTTGAATGAAGAATACAATAAAAAAATTCGCAACTTCCTCCCACTTTTATTTTTTGAGACATATTGTTGAGCGAAGGGCGCTCATTAAAATGTCTCAATAAAAATACGTAGATCAACCAACCTTTTTACCACTATAAACATAAAGTAGGGTAAAACTTAAAGCAACACTGGTATACCCATCTACTTTAGGCAGGTATGACGTCATCTATGTCTGTCCCTTACGGGTATACGGTCACGTCCTATCTATTCATTCTTTATCTAAGGTTCAAATATATCCACTTAAAAAATCACTTCAATCCGTTGCTTCGTTTTGCCGTGAAAGACGAACAAACAAACACACACACACACTTTCCCATTTATAATATTAGTATGGATTATCGTCACGTCGTATTGTATAAAAACAGACATTATGTCCTACCCGGTAACTTCGGAATTTTATGACCAAAAGGCTAGTCTTTATTTCGTGCAAAGATTTAGCCTCGCTGTATAGCAAGGTAAAGTGGTCAATTGGCCACCCTTATTGGTTCCTTATCCTTATTGGGAGTTAGGCGATATTTTAATTTAATATTGCTTGTTCAAGTTACTTTATTTTATAGATAGCTGCTTTTGCGCGCGACTTACGTCTAATCTTTCGCACTTGTGATATTATAGTATGGATATTCAACTTTAGATTAATAAAGTTTATTTATTTAATTTTCAGTACCTTTGTGTACAAGGCGGATTTAATACCATAAGCATTCTCTACCAGTCGACAGTCGGTGATTCTGAGAATCACAAGGTATATGTAAAAAAAAAGAAATGTTACCTACTGCTATAAACTTGTTAGTTACATAATTTAACTAACAATGTTAAACAAAAAGTAAGTTTATAGCTTATGTAAGGTTTTTATATTTGTATCTATTGTTTTAGCTCTAATAGTGATCGGACCTCGGGCAACAAACGGGTATACCTACCTACCTGATTGAGTAATCATCGTTGAAGGTAAAATATTAAAACTAGTATTTGCTGGCGCAACAGGCTCATTTTATAACGTTAACATTTAAGTACTATGAAATGGTTTTTGGAAATTCAGCCCCTAAGGAGGTACAATAAGGGTTAATAGTTTGTTTGTAATTTTTGAAGCCAAATGTGTAAAAATAAGAGCTTTAGCGTTTTTTAAAATTCCAGCTATTTCCAGCAGGATTGAAAATGTTTATAAAAGTTTGTTTTTTGTTTCAGTATCACACTAAAAACACTTACCTAACGTATTTTAACGACACTTTTTTGAATGTTTTTACTGTATAGTTTGGATTGTTGTCACGACGGAAAAATTTAGAACTGTCACGGAACAATACGAAAAAGTTTTTGATCGTAACTGGTTTCATGCAAGGACGAAAAAGTATTCGATCGTAACGGTTAGGAAGCCCCAGTTTCGTACGCGGCCGAAACGAAAAAAAGTGGGCGAAGTTGCGCGAGGAAAGATTATAATATCTATAAAACTGTAAACTTTTTATTGTTGCTGGCAACATATAATAATAAAAAAAATATTATAATAATGTCCTCCTAACCGATATTCGGTCACGGCGGCCAATCTCAACAGAGACTAGCCATTTGTCTGATATATTTTCTAAAATAATTGTCTGTTTTAAAGAATTTACGAGTACATATACGAGTAATATATAGGTAAGTCGCAAGTAGTAAATTGCACAAATGTAATGTCGGACGGGTCGTTAGTACAATATAAATTAATTCAAATCTAATAACCAGCTAAGTGATTATACTTACTGGAAAAATATGTATTACATCTGAAACGTCAATTTGACAAGGACAGTACTTTGTTAACAAAAATATTTTTGAATTAGAAATCCGACTTTTTAGTTTCTTTTAAAGTTAACAGCTGGAGTTACTAACCGTAGTTAGTAAATACGCCTGCAGAACATTGAAAATGGAATATTTAAAACTTGTTTCGCACTAAACCCACATAAATCCAATGTCACCAAAGCCATTGGCAAACAGTCGTCTGTCAACAATGAAGGCATCAAAGGCCGAAATTATGTAAACTAAAGCGTCATTAAGGATACCGCGGATGTTCGGCGGCCTAACACAGACCCGAAACCTTACTTTCATCGCTTACATACTGAAACATAGATACCACTCTTGCTGCGTATATGCTATAGCGCTATCTCGCTCGACCCTGGTGGCCTAACTCGTTTTAATATCGTTTTAAGAGGACTGTGAAGTGCCAATTCACGGCTCGAGTATATACTTTCGAAAATCAAACCAGTTTGCAACCAATCAGTTTGTTGCACACCGCTTAGAGTTGAAAGTCCGAGGCAAGTGCCTACATTTCTTATTGAAATATTGTTTCGGGCGATAACTGTTTTACGAAATTAGACACATTTGATCTCATTAGATTCAGTATACCTTAATCTATGTTTCTACGTTTTGCTTTTTTTGTAATTCAGTATAATTTAGTCAAAAAAGATAAAAATGCTCGAGGTAGATTTTAAGTCTAAAATATGGATATTTAGATGCTAATAATTTATATCCTGAGCAATATAACTTCAAAATCAAAACGTACAAACCTAGATATTCATTATATCTACAACATTTCCAAAAATTATGAAAATTGGACTATGTAAAGAGGGAGAAAAGCGTTATCGCTTGATGTATGAAAATTTACAGCTTCACAATCCTCTTAAGCGATCATGGTTAGGGGGCTGGAATGGGAATAATAAACAGGAACTATACCACACAGTCCCTTAGCAGCTCCTTTAGCGTGCGCGGGGCTACAACCTCGACACAGAGGCTATGATTTTAGTTGTAATAAATTTGAATTTCGAACAACAAGGGTCCTCATCCTTTCTCCTCCCCATCGGCGTTTAAACCGTCCTTGTGGTTGAGATTTGGAGGTCTGTGGTTGGATACTCTGTGGGCAAATAAATTTTTCGCCATAGTTTTTGGATGTAGGTAGCATAACTGGATACCATGCACTGGAGTGCAATATTATTAATTACTAATATAAAAAGCACTTAAGTACTAGCTTTGCGCCCCGCAGCGTTGTGGCCGCGTTATTTTCGTTTTTACCGTGGGAATTTGTTCCTGTGGGAACTCAATATTTTCCCGTAGTAAAAATATTCAAACTATAAAGCAAAAGCTATTAAAAGTCCCGTTGAAATACGTTGAGCAGTTAAATATAATTTAACAAAAAGCAAAATTTAAAAAAATAACCCCTCTCACTTTTCTATGGGGAGTATTTTTAAAATACGTGTTTACTCATTTCTAATTATCAGCTTTAATACAAATTTTCATGCTTCTAGCTTCAAAAATGTCAGACTTCTAGACTACATACAAACGCTGAAACAGACTGGTGCTTACTCATTTTTAATTAGTAGTCAAAATATAAAGGTTAATTTTCTAACTTCAAAAATGACGGACTTCCATACAAACTTAAATCCCCGTTACGAGTAGAATTTCCAAAAATCCTTCCTTAGTGGGTATCTAGTCTACTCAATATAAAATTAGCTATGGTTTTATTACACCCATTAGTTACTAATGGGTCTAGGTATCTTCAACGCTCGTCGTTGATGAATAAGTCAATCAGTCAGTGAATCAGGACATGTTATTTCAGACTTTTTTCGATTGCATGAGAATCAGCCCCCAGGTGGGCAGCCTAGTCGTTTGCCAACATAGTTGTATAAAAATGGTAAATTCCGCCTCGTCTATGGAGTGACCCTACCAGCAGCGGGACGTAGTATATGGGGTAAAGAAGGTATGGAACTTACTTACCGTGGACGTGTTCTCTTTGCATTAATATCCTGTGTTTCAGGCAACAAAAGGTTCAAAGTCAATTTTGTTTAAAATGAGTATTGTTGTATTGTTAAATTCAATACCTGACAATAAAGGAAAAACCTCTCCAAAGGAAAAACGGAAGCCGTATACGATCACTTCGTTTTCCGTCTGCCCGTCTGTCTTTCTGTCAATACCCTTTTATTCAGGAACGCGTAATGATATGAAACTGAAATTTATATTAAGTATATACTCGGGTCAACGGTCTCTTCTAGTTGTGAAAAATTTAACGCCATCAACCCATACGACCGTTTATATCTCATATTTTCGTATATCTTGTGACTCAATCAAGGGGAATCAAAATCTGGGGGCCTAGACAAAGTGACAATTCAAAAACAATAACGAAGTTTGACAAGAAGAAAATGTATGGGACTGAAATATGCCTTCGCAAAATAACGTGGCAAATCGATCAAAGTCATCGATATGTAAGTTGGTAGACAAATTGATTCGCAACGAATCGACGAAGTATAGCGAATTGTTTTTTTCGTAACTTTCATAAATATTACTCAAAACAAATCATTTTTCATTAAAATGAAAATATTATTTTCATCCCCCCATCTCGGAAAGAGTATTTTTGCTATTCGATATCTGACCGCCAAAGCCGTTTTTATCCGCTTGAGGTTAAAGTAAATTTGAATGTGGAACATCGCGTGCACTAGTTTAAATGTGATTTCAAAACATCATTAAACCTATTTACTTCCATCTCCATGGTGCCGAATTTATCATACAACTTTTTATAAATTTGTTAAAAACTCAGACTCTGAACCTCCTTGGTGTACTTTTGTTTATTTCCTCGCTGAGGGGGAATGAAAAGTTACGTGTTGCACTCGAGTGCAAAGATTTTTCACCTTGTGCTCTTTTGATTCCCTCGCTAACGCTCAGGATTCTAATTTTTTAATCACTCGCTGCGCTCGTGATTCAATTTCAGAATCAATCACTCGCTGCGCTCGTGATTCAATTTCAGAATCCTTCTCTTGCTCGGTCATTAAAGTTGAGCACGCGGTTAAAAAGCAACTTTGCACTCATGTATAACAAATAATTATTTCACCTCTCCAGCACGAAAAGGGTGCTTTTGGTGCGTCAAAACTCGCAGCAAAATCGTTTTTTGCTGCGAGCGAGAGCCAAAGTGATTTGAATTTCGAACCTTTCTTTCCTTTTGGAATTTACTTGGCGCTGAAAAAAATTAACTAGGCGAGGTTCGTTCAGAAACTCAATTTGGCCAAGCGATTCAACTCATTAATATTTGTTATTAATAATAATTTATTGAAATTTAAGTTAATAAATTATACTATTACCTTTTTAAAGACGTAATGTTTAAAATAAATACCAGTGAACATTATATTGCTTAAAAATCATGTTTGGTTTTTATAAAAATGTCAAGCAGTGCAATTTACAGACGCAATTTCTAAAAAAAAAATTAGAAAACGAAATGGTGGAATTGGTGGCAAATCCATTTCATTCAGTATAAGGTCGTTTGAAATAATTTAGTGGATTAAACGAATAATGAGTTTGAACAAATTTAGTGGATTATACGAATTATTGAAAGTCCTCCAGTTTCACTAGGCCCTTCTGCAAACCCTACGCAATGCACAAACGTAGAGACGGAAATATTACATAATACGCAAGTAAATAATGCGACAATTACAGTTCCGAACAAAACTTATTTTTAACTTGCAAAATTGCAGTAATTTTACTTTTATTTTTTAATAATTATTGTTATTTTTTGTGAGGGTTTTTAGTTATAAATAATAAAAAAATGTAAATATTGTCTTAGTGGTTTTCTTACCTATACTTTTCTCGCTGGTAGAGGTGAAAAGTTGTATGTTCAACACGAGAGCCAATTTTTTTTATGTCGCGTGCCCTTAAATCACTCACTGTGCTCAGTAGTCTATATTTAATAGATAATTCTAGACTACTTCGCTAGTTCGTGATTTAAAGTCAGCCTCGCAACAAAAAAATTACTTTGCTCACTTGTTGTACAAATAGCTATTACTTTAATAACATTTTTTACCATATTTTTTCAATTTTTCAGTTTTGAGTACTTAAATAACCAATATTTTGTTTTCTTACAGAAATAACAATTCGACACAGCGATCGCCAATCCTATGTACGTTGGCTAGAAGGTTTTCGTTATCTCAGAGACGATGACGAATATAGTTATCGTTTCGCTATGAAACGATTGCCACTTGTCTAAGCCCCCAGTACCATGATCGATGCCATGTGGAAATGTTTGTTTACAAAATATATTATCTCCAAGCGAAAGCCAGTGTTAAATTAACACGAGGCAAGCTCGGGATTATATCACTCCGTCAGTTTCCACCGGCACAACGGCTAATATCCTTCAGTCAAAGGGTCACCCCTTTCGCCGCTCCGGGTTGCAGGGTGCAAAATTTACGATTCAACCGGATTTACAACAGTCATAAAGTATTCAGAGTGCGCGGCCGCTTGCCGTTCGAGTGGTGTTGTCTGCGCGGCGTTATTTGGCCCTTTGCTCTTTGTTTATTACGAATCCGTCTTGTTGCGCCATTCGGCGGAGAGCCATTCGGGAATCAGGGTTAGGTTAGCCGCGAGTGTGAATTAAGGCGAGGTCTTCCTGGAAATCTACGCGTACACGGCGATTCCTTTATTGCGAGGTAATATAGTTGATAATCGTATAGCTTCTAATGTCGCTTACGCGCCCGTGACCGAACGAAATCGTTACTTTTTACATGTTTTATACGATTTTTGGAAAACTGGAGTACAAAATAAAAAATGTATTTTTGCAATTTTTTAGACAATAAAAATGCACATCTATTGGTAACACTTTTATTCCATTTATTATTTTATTTTCTGATTCACAGCTGTTTTAAAATATTGAACAGAGTAATCTTTGGATTTTTTTTCTATCGAGTGAAATATTATTAATCATGTTTCTGTCTTTAAGAATGTTTAGATAAAATGTTCAACAATATCATATATGAATTTGAGAACTGCATGTTTTATATTCGTGGCGGTACAGTTAATCGAAATTGTATAAAATGGGAAAGTAGCGCCTTAACAATATTTTCACTTTGAGCTCCTCGCGTCGCTTCTGCCTTTTCGGCTCACTTCTCTTGGGGTAACTGCGTTTCTTGTGTCGCTTCATTTAAACAAATAAAAAGTCCTGTGGCTTCGTTGTAAACCACCTATACTAATATTATAAATGCGAAAATGTCTCTGTCTGTTATCTGTCACGCTAAACCGCTGAACCGATTTAGATAAAATTTTGTAAAGAGATAGTCACGGGAAAGGATATAGGATAGTTTTTATACGAGAAATCGTCCTTGAAGGGGGTGAAAAGGGCGTGGAAGTTTGTATGTGGAATCAATAACCACTGAACCGATTGAGATGGAATTTTGATATGGAGATAGTTTGAGTTATGGGGAGGGATATAAGCAGATTGGACAAAAAATAAGCTACACAAATTACTTATCCACGCGGACGAAGTCGCGGGCAAAAGCTAGTAATGTATACTAAGATCACAGACTGAAGCTGAAAATAGAAAAAATACCCTGTTTGGTAGAAATTTCCTTTCGAGTATTTTTAAAAGTGTCGTTTTCTTAAAAAGGCATGTAAAGGTTTTATGGGTCTACTATTCGCGTGTGCCGTCTCTGGTATCGCAGACGTCTTCCAGTGATCGCTAACGATGAGATGACTCCCTCACACGGTTGTTTGCCTGTTTTTAACTGACTTCAAAAAAGGAGGAGGTTCTCAATTCGATGCGTATGTTTTTTTTGTGTATGTTACGCGATTACGCCGCCAGTTGTAAACCGATTTTCAAAATTGTTTTTGTATTCGATAGAGTATACTCCTGGGGTGAATCCAAAGTCACCAAAGTTAGGATCTGATGATAGGATCCTATGAAAATCGAGGGAAACCCTGATTTTAGGGTTTCTTTCACTAAACAGATTTCATTCACTAAAAAGTTAAAAATAAAAAATATTTTACAAAAATAAAAACCAACTTCAAAAACACTGAAAAGTTAAAAATAATTTAATATATACAGAGAACATCACACTTCTATATTGAAGTCAGTGACAATTTTAAGACTTTCTAGGAGATCATCGTTTGACACCGACTTCAATATAGAAGTGTGATGTTGTTTGTACCTATTTTTATATTATTTTTACTCAAAAATGCATGTAATGTGGTCATTATTTTGACAACCTTGTTTGAGCAAAGTCGACCTTGCCGTTCTGTTTCAAGGAGTGGCCGGCAAAGTTTAGCTTCTAGTTAATTAATATATTTTATATTTAAATTACTTGCTGGTTTTATTTAGAAATGAGAGTAACGACTGTTTCCAAATAACGAATAACAGTGCTGTGTTATTTCCATATAGCTGTTATTGTAAACTGCTGTTCGTTATCCTGTTATACTGCTGTTTTGCACAATGAACAACAGTGTATTCACACTGTTACCAACATCGAAATAGTTCCAAACACTAACTATAAATCAATTATTATTTACACTTACGCTAACTTTTAACACTTACACACTGAAATAATTAAATCGTAACAAAAAATAATCACAATTTCTCTAATTGGATCTGTTGCTGAACTGAACAGAAGAGAATTGAGCAAACAATAAAATTTTAAACAACAATCTCATTCAAAACAGCAGTATAACGAATAATTATTATTCACCTGTTATTTCAAATCGTCGCGATCATCTAACATTTTAAAGTGAACTTTACGTCAATGTGAGAAAGCACAAAAATTAGTGGTTTGCGATCACCGTGTCGTCCCGTACACACCTATTGCGCTCTCGCTCTTTGCTTCACTCTCGCGTTACGTTATCGGCAACAGCGCGGTGGGTGGAACGTCAGTCATTGCGCTACAACGCTACAACATCAACAGCAGTTTATAATGATAGCAGGATAATCCGTTGCTCAATAATGTGTTATTCGTTACGTTCATATAATACATTATATTATCTGCTATCGTAATAACGACCATCTCTAGTTTTATTTAGATTAGGTACTTGTATTTTTGAGTCTACAACAATACTATACAAGCCTTGGCCCATAATGACTGCTTCGCTGGTCGCGCTATGATTGCCTCGAGCTAGCCTAACTACGCTCTAGACCTTCCAGCTTGGCCATCATTGCAGCCCTTGCTGTCCTCACTGTAAAGACATCACCTCATTATAGACCGCGGCAGTAATGTACCTACTATTAACTTTTCAGTGTTTTTGAAGTCGGTTTTTATTTTTTGTAAAATATTTTTATAAGGAAAGGCGATTTGAATTGATGAATGAATGAAAGAAATGATGAATGAATGAAAGCCGTGATAAAAGCTTCGCCAAGAGCCCACCCCAAATGGAAATAATATTTTCGTATAGTTCAATGGTGGTACTATCATATGTAATAATTTCCCAGTTCTATCTGTCGACTTAGTTGTCGAGATATAGCTTAGCAAATGAGTAGAGAAAAATCTGATGAACGACATACATGATCGAAGACAGTATTAAAGAAGGCGAAGAAACTATTGAATGTGGAATTGATTTTATTTATATGTTACATATTTTCTCGCAAAACGCTTTACCGATTATACGTTTCAGTTAAGTTAGATGAAATGAAAAGATAAAGGTATGACAGTGACAAATACCAGACCCATTTCATTTGCATTCACCGCGAACAGAATTCTAATTTCCCCCAAACTCTTCTAAGGCCGAGGAACACACAACACGGCACATCTATTGAAATAACTAATATTGCCCTCATGCGTATTAATCACAATACCAGCAGGTTTGCTCATCAAATAAAATTATTATACCTTAATTTATCGTCTCGAAAATATATAAATGGAGCCTCGCTGAATACGGCTGAAAGGCGCGTTCAAAGCCCTCGAAATTGAATTTCAGCGATGTTGCAAATAGTGTTGGGAATATGATAGGGTGTCTCATTTAAGTGAATTATTTAATTAGATTCTTCAACCACAAAATACCTGACTACGTTCCTTCGAATCGTCATAATATACCTACACAAGCTGTTGGTGTTTTGATTAAAACATCGTCTTATCGAGTTACGGAGGCAAACACAGAAGTCCTGCCAGCATACAAAGTAATCCAGAAAAATGTCTGCTATATCTCAACCGGACAGAGGTGAACCACAGAAAGAGGCGATTAAACATTTAAAAACATAATTTATTTATTATTGGCCGAACTACGGACGAACAAAACATGGACTAAAGTTAGTCCTGGTTTAAACTAGGACTAAGTTGATGCTGTCTCTATCTATGTATATTGATACAAGTGAAAGAGCACTACATTTAAATCAAGACTAACTTTAGACCAGGTTTAAACCAAGTTTCGTAATAAGACCGATAAAGTTTGTAAACAAACTTCTCATATTTAGTTACTCTCTGCTCTTGTTAATATCAAAAAATACTTTACTGCTCGTTCCAGAAAGTCTAATATGTAGGTATCATTACCCCGCTATATTTGTTATACTTGTCCGTTATACTAGAAACGTAACGATATTACTCGTACTAATACCTGTTCCAGTTTGCTTCGTTGCACTATCACATCACTAAGTAGACAACAGCGCTTACAGCTGCGGATCTAATATGCTTTTAGAAGCCAGGAATAATTTCCTAGAATGCTGCAATGTTTCTCATCCTCAAGAATCCTCGGGGATTCCTACGCAGCCGATTACTTGAAACACAAATTCAGGCGTTGTGGGCTGCGTGACCCTTAGGGAGGTAAGTTTTTGCCTAATAGCTTATACGATAACGTATGAAGTCTTGGTTTTCCTTGTACAAGTTTATTAAATTCTATTCACAGTATGTAGTACTACAGATAGAATCCCGATTATACGGGATAAGTCCAGGACACACCAGTAAACAAAATTGCGGAGCAGATATTGCATAATCCTCAGCTCCCATCATTTGCTTAGTACCATTTGAGAGTTCCCTTCACCTAGACCCATCATTAGTGAGCCTGTGTGCCTCATGTCTCCGTCATATATACTTTATTCAAACTCTAAATACTTTTTCTGTTGTATTGTAGCTAGACTACACAATTATCAACTGCAAATATACGGAAGTCAACATTGCATCCTTAAAGCGCAATTAGAACGGGCACTTTTCAGTTTGTCTTCGACTACCATTCATTTTATTTATTTGTATATATTGTTTATGTTTATGTATATATTATGTACTAATTAAGTAAATATTTATATTATTATTTAATATTATTGTTAAATTTGTAAAATTTGTAGTTGGCCCCAAAAATTTCCCTACATGGCGCTATATGCATTGTAAAATTGTTGCTAGTATACAGCAAGAGCGGTGTCTCCGTATCAATATTGTTTTAATCTTGCTAAAAGTCTACATACAAGCTTACCAGGTGAACCCTAGACTTGTGCAGAGTATATCACTGAGAGGAAAAGAGAGATATGTATCTTTTGGAGCTGCTGATATATATCACTCTTTTATATCACTATATCATTTATATCTTTATCTAGATCATTAACTCAGTGACTCAGTGTTTCTTTAATTTATCAGTGATATAATGAATGTGTGCTCTGTGTCTAAATTTCTTAATTTCATTTTATTAACTTATTTATTATTTGGAGATTAGCATTCATAAAGAGATTTATAATTAATTTGTATGAATTTGTGTTCATATATACTTCGAATAATTTTCTTAATACTGTTGTGAATATGAAAAATCAGTCACCTAATAAAATCCTGCCGATTGAAGGAGAAGAGTTACTGATTCAATGCGGTTTCAATGCTCTCGGACATCTCAGGCGACTGAAAGAGATACTGAGCTACTGATATATTTGAAACTGAAGTGATATACTGATATAATCACTCCTTGCGTCAGATATATATCTTTTGAATCAATCACTCCTGAGTTACACAACTCTAGTGAACCCTTAAAATCTTTTCTTTTAAACCTGAAGCCATTTTAATTATTTTGGTGGGAATGTTACGGAGGTGAGGTCGGGGATTCGTTTGGTGGGGTAGAGTGAGTTTTTAGATTAAACTATAGATATATCCACATTCAATATCTTTGAAAAAATGTTAGAAACGTGTTTGCACAAAATGACATTATGAGAAGTTTCCAATATACCAAACTATGAATCATTATACTATCATAATAATCAAGCCATCACCACTTTACCAATGCGCACAGCGCCATCTATCGATGTAAAGTTGAAACTTTATAAAACGGTCCATCAATTGATGTAGGGCACTCACTGTTAATGTTTGAAACTAAAACTCAATCAATCTTTATTATTCAATACAGACCTTAAAGGCACTCATTCCTTCCGGGACTTGGCTGTTCATGTGATTGAATGTCCAAAGGCTTTCATTGTGCAGTGTCAAAATGTACAAACTTGCAAAGGCTTAAAACACCTATAAAGTTACAAACAAGAATGTTAATCGATTAACTGTGTGCAAAAATGTACAGTTGTTTGTTGTTATTGTTTTGTCAGTATATTGTTTTATAAGAGCTGAACAGCACCCATTACAGTCGAGGTTCGCTCGATCGCCAATAGTTCGAGATTGCAATGAGTGTGTTCAACTTTTCATTTCGAATATGAGGAAACTACACAAAACAACACTAATATTCTAAAAATATATTAGTGGTCGATGACATTGGTTTTTCCGCCGTTTTTCCACGCACAATATGTAAGCGCTATAACGCCATGGCATTTTTTGTGACTGTTACTCGTAAATCGGAAATACAAATAGAAAATGCTTCCGTTAATAAAAAAAATAGCTAAAAGCATATTTGATTTGTTCAATGTGTGGCTTTATAGGCTTTTTGTCATTGCTCAAAATAATAAGTTTTTCTTTTTATACAGGATTACTTTTATCACCCTGAAAAATTTAAGAGATGCCTCAGAACACATTCATTATTAAATATATAAAAAATATATAGAAAATCTTTAAAAATACTGCACTAAACTAGTGCAGTATTTTTTGTATATTTTAGAAAATTAATATAAAATTAAATAGGAGTAGTGTATTATTGTTCCTTCTATATCTCGTTCAATCGCAGACACGATTTCACTCCATCTAGAAGGAACAATAAAACACGTGGTAGCAGCGTCTAGTAAGTAAATTATCAGATAAGATTCAATTCAGGTCTGTAATTGGTTGTAAAATATTCCGCTATTTATAACGTTTTAACGCGACAATGCAGTCATCATTTTGTTGAAGTACACGCATCACATCGGTCACATTTAAGTGCAGATATGAAATTTATCAAACAAAAACAATCACTAAAATTAGAATGTATTTGTCCTACGTCAATGAATGAACCAAAGCGTCATGGCAACTTACTACCAAATACCATTCGCTGTGTTGTTTGTGGCCCATCGAATTGTGGAAAGACCAACTTAGTAATAAGTTTATTATTACATGAAGATGGTTCACGATTTCAAAATCTGTATGTTTATTCAAAGTCTTTGTATCAGCCTAAATATACATTCTTAGAAAAAGTTATGAGTATGGTTACGAACACGACTTATAATAAATATAATCATAATAGTGAAATTTTAAGCCCTCACGAAGCTTTGCCGAACTCGATCATTATATTTGACGATGTTGCTTGTGAGAATCAAAATAGCATCCGAGACTATTTTGCTATGGGACGTCATAAAAACATTGATTGTTTTTATATTAATCAAACTTATACTAAAATACCGAAACAATTAGTACGAGATAATTCTAACTTGATTATTTTATTTAAACTAGACGACATTAACTTAAGACATGTCTATGAGGAACATGTAGGGTCTGACATGTCTTGGGCTCAATTTCGAGAAATGTGCTCAACTGTTTGGAATCAACCATTCAGCTACATTGTTATCAATAAAGACTGCGAACGGAATAAGGGATGCTATAGAAAGGCATTTGACACATTTATTATGGTGGACTAGCATTCATAAAAAGGTGTTACATAAATATGGAATCAGTTTCATTTGTGATTTCATACCGAGAGGAAATATAAACAAAATGGAACAAAATTTGAAAGAACAAATTATAAAATCTGCCGCAGCTGTGAAAAGGAAGGTTAATATGATAAAAGATGCAAAAGACGCTAGCAATATGGCATTAGAAACAATATTTAAGCCTATTGTAGAACCACTTAATGTGTTAACAAGCAAAAATAACGAAAGTCTTCATAAAAATTTGGATATTGACCAAAACCACCCAGTAAAAAAAAATAAGTACAGCGAAAGTGAGTCATCAAATTCTGTAAGTGAAGATTTCGAGGAAGCTATGAACGAAGAAGATGAAAACTCTTATGGTGATGAGGCTTATAAATTATCTAACAAAACTCTTACGATATTACCCTCTGAAGATCACGATGAGCATGAAAACTCGTTTAAATCCATTCAATCATCTCCGAGTATTGCAAAAGAATCTTTCTCATGGCCTACGTCGTGTGATCTAATAAAAGATATACCTTATGGAGTCAGAAACGAGCGAGGTAAACTTTTGCTTGGCAAAACTCGCGTTTACGATGAAGGTTGTAGACTGAGGATTGGAAATCATGATCTGGAAAAAACGCCCGGTTTAAAGGAATTATTGTTTAAAAAGATTCCAAATTTAGACCTTGTCACTGACGACGACTTACAAAATTATAAACAGATACTAATAGATACTAATGCTCATAAACGTAATTACGATCCTTTAAAACCAGTGAACAGTAATAAAGGATTTAAATATATACGTATTATTAAACCACTGTTTAAATACACAAGAAATATTACAAGTAGTGTGGAAAGTATTCCTCGAGGAGAAGGTATAAACCTTTTAAAAAGGGTTAAAACAGATACTGATTTGGTTTACTGGGACGATCCAAATGAGTTAGTGGAACGATTAAAATTACTACTAGCATCAAAAGAAGCTGGTAATACCGGAGTGATAAATGAAATATATGCAATAATTGAAGAACTATATGAAGCTGGCATCATAAATGTAGAATATAAAAAGCATCCATCAGGAAAATTATTCAGTCTCGTTTCAATGAAGACTGCATCAAGACGACAATGAATGTAGACAAATTTGGACATCATGTACACAAGCGTTTAAGATTATCAGAATTCATTAACACTCTCAATGATACTTTAGTAAAATCTGAAACAGGTGACTTTGATTTAAAATCAACAAAGTTGAAGGGTTTGCAATTTCCTGAAAATAACGACGAAGCAGTAAATAAAGAATACGTGGATAAATGTATTGAAGAACTAAGACAAGAAATAAAAAATAATAATAGTGATGTTAAAAGATATTTAAGTAGTTTAGAAAAGGCGACAATTGTTAGTTTGAGTGCCTTATTTTACACAAAAAAAGAAATAGATTTTATGATTCAAGCAAATTCAACTAAGGATGAGTAAGCGAGACGTAGTTAACGAACTTCACAAAGCAGCACGAAGAAATTTTTCTCGTCGATGTACATTCATAAAAGGAATTGATGATCTATGGCAAGCAGACCTTATGGATTTACAAAAATATTCACAATTCAATAAAGGCCATAAATACGTTCTAGTAGTGATTGATGGCTTATCAAAATACGTTTGGGCTAAACCTTTAAAATCAAAAACAGCAAACTGTGTTATGAATGCTATGCAAAGTATATTAACCACTTCTTCGCGTAATCCTAAAAATTTACAAACCGATTTAGGAACTGAGTTTTATAATACGAGTTTTAAAAAATTGATGGAAACGTATAAAATAAATCATTATTCTACATATTCTGCAAAAAAAGCATCCATTGTCGAACGTGTCATTAGAACAATCAAGTCTCATCTTTACAAATTATTTAGTCTTCATGGACGATATCAATGGCTTGAACATAATTTGGATGACGTGATACAAAACTATAACAACTCTAAACATCGAATTACTAAATTTAAGCCTGTTGATGTTACTAAGTCAAACGAAATTTTTGTTAAGTCAAACATTGTTAAAACGCAACAACCTAAAACAAAAAAGAGATTTGCGTTTCGAATAGGTGATTATGTTCGTATAAGTAAATACAAAGGAGATTTTCGTAAGGGTTATACTCCAAATTGGTCTACAGAAATTTTCCGCATAGTAAAAGTTAATGAAACCAATCCTCAAACATATCAAATAGAAGATAAACACAAACAAATTATTTTGGGATCTTTTTACGGGTATGAATTACAAAAAACTAAAGTTCCTGATCTTTACCTTATTGAGAAAGTTTTAAAAAGAAAAGGAAACACACTATATGTAAAATGGTTAGGTCTAAATAATAAAGAGAACAGTTGGATTGACAAGAGTGAATTGGTTCAATAGTATAAATATTGCTACGCAATTCTGTATCTTCTATTCACTTTAGAATTATCAATGAAGGAAGGTGGTGGTATACTTAACACAATAATAGACAATTTACCGATTGAGTTACATTTACCTGGATATCAATTTTGTGGCCCTGGAACAAAACTTCATAAACGGTTGCTTAAAGGTGAACGAGGCATAAACAAATTAGATAATGCTTGTATGTACCACGATATAGCTTACACAAATAGAAATTTAGACGTTCGACATAAAGCTGATTTAGGACTTTTAAATATGGCGAAAAGAAGGTTAAAATCCAAGGATGCTGGAAGAGGAGAAAAGTTTGCCTCTTGGATAGTTAAAAATGCAATGAAAGCTAAACTCAAAGCAGGGAGTGGGCTCAAATCATTTATGACCGGTGTAAAAAAAATACGCTTACAATTAAAAAAACTTAAATCTAAAGACAGTCACTCTGCAATTAAATATGCCCACGCTGCTGCAAAAAAGATATTTACAAATAAAAAGGGAATACGTTTGCCGCGTCGCATTCCTATTCCAAAATGTGGAGGACTTTTACCACTTATTCCGATTTTTGCGGGATTGTCGGCTTTAGGTTCATTAGCCGGAGGAGCAGCAGGTATAGCAAAGGCTGTTAATGATTCTAAAGCTGCACAAAAAAGTCTTCAGGAATCTGAACGACACAACAGGATGATGGAAGCTGTGGCTCTTGGAAAAGGGCTGTATATAAAACCTCACAAAAAAGGAGCTGGACTGTATTTTAATCCATCAAAAAACTAAATAAGGGGCTACCCAGACGTGCACTTACCAATATTGATATATTAGAACACGCAAGTGACATTCCATTTTTTCGCGGTGTTTTCATGAGAGATACGTTACCTACGAAACCTAAAAAGATAGAATGTGCGATATTGAATTTGGATAGCTCCAAAAATCCTGGAACACATTGGGTAGCCTTCGTCAAGCAAAACAATTACGCTGAATATTTTGATAGTTTTGGTAATTTGAAACCTCCATTAGAATTAATTCAATATTTACACAACTTACCAATAAACTATAATTACGTACAACACCAAAAATTTGGTACTACTAACTGTGGTCATCTATGTTTAAAATTTTTAAGATGTTATTGGAAAAATCATTTATATAACGTGTAAAATAAATAAAATTGTCAGTATAAAAATGTCTTTCACTGTGTCTATAACTGGGAGAGGAGCCTCCTTGACAACGAACTATTCGCCAACATTGGAGTTACATGGCGACTATGAATGTGGTCTTTTATATTTTTCTACTTTTAATTCTATTCCTAATATTGATAAACGAAACAATAAATTTTATTATGGCGAAAATGAAGTCATCGAAATTCCTGAAGGGTCTTATGAACTTCAAGATATTTGTGATTACATAAAAAGTAATATTAAAAACACCGTATTAAAATTGACTTGTAACAACAATACTCTAAAGACAAATATATTTTGTTCCAAAAATGTTCACTTTAACAAAAGTGATTCACTAGGTCAAATTTTAGGGTTTCGAACTGAAACAATACATGCAAATATAAGTACTGAATCTCAGAATCCGGTCAGCATTTTATCAACAACCATCGTGAGGATTGAATGCGACGTAGTCAGCGGTTCATTTGTGAACGGAAAAGCTAGTCATATAATTTATGAATTTGTGCCTAATGTACCACCAGGATATCGGATCATTGAAATACCTAAAAATTTAATATATTTTCCAGTAAACCAAAGTTCTATAAGTGCGATTAGCATACGGTTACTAGACGCTGAAAACAAACAGGTAAATTTACGAGGTGAAGAAGTACAACTATATTTGCATTTCCGAAAAAAAAATGATTGATTTCAATAAAAAGCAAGAGGCATCGTGTACTCGAGTCAGTTTGAAAAGATCACCTCAAAAAGACGCACCGCTTCGGCTTAGAAAGAAGTTGACTAAAAGCAATAAGGATTTTTTGAAGTTAGTGGGCTTGTTAAAATGAATATATTAAATATAACTCAACCGACGTCAATAGATAACAGCATTGAAAGTTTTGAATATCACTCGTACAAACCATATGTAACAAGTTTCAACAAGAATGATGAAATACGAATACCTATCAATCAGCAAGATTTGTATGTGCTGCCCTCACTCAGCACTTTGTATATTGAGGGCACAATTAATGTTTATAACAGCAAAAAAGAAAAGGTGTCAAGTGTGCATTTCGTAAATAATCCGGTGTTATTTCTATTTCAAGACATTCGATATGAACTAAACGGAGTGGAAATAGACAAAATAAAAAATGCAGGAATTAGCACAACTATAAAATCTTATTTATCATTAAATGAAAATGAATCCAAAAGCGCAAGAGCTTGGGGCTGGTCGACTACAGGTACAACTAGTGTTGGTGATGGCGGATTCTCTGCTTCTATACCAATGAACAAAATATTGGGTTTTGCAGAAGACTATGAAAAAGTTATAATAAACTGCAAACATGAGTTAGTATTGTTGAGAAGCAACACAAATCTGAATGCTTTGATATTAAATAAAGGTGAAATAGTGGATGATATAATAATTACTAAAATTGCTTGGCGAGTTCCGCACATTAAAGTATCAGACCGTGAAAGAATTAACTTACTAAAACATTTAGAGAGAGATCGAGCAATCACTTTAGCTTTTCGTAATTGGGACTTATATGAATATCCATTATTACCGAAAACTCGTAAACATACTTGGTCTATCAAAACATCTTCACAAATAGAGAAACCTCGATTTGCTATAATTGCCTTACAAACTAATCGGAAACATAACGCTGAATTATCAATGGCAGAGTTCGATCATTGTCATGTACGTGACATACGAGTCTTTTTAAATTCGTCATATTATCCCTATGAAGGACTGAATGTAAATTTTTCAGATGATAAATTTACTTTATTATACGAACAGTACATTAGATTTCAACAGTCTTATCACGGACGTCGACCAGAGCCGTTGATGAGTCTAAAAGAATTCAGAGACGTCGCTCCTTTATTCATCATTGATTGTTCACGTCAGCATGAAACGTTAAAAGGATCTATTGACGTTAGAGTTGAAATTGAAACAGATCAAGAAATACCTGACCAAACAGCTGCATATTGTTTGATTCTGAACGATTGCATATTTGAATATAAACCTTTAAGCAATATTGTAAGGAAAATATCATGAACAACGATACGATAATTGTAGATTTGCAAGGATTTAAAAATAATAAAAATGAGTTTTTAGTAAAAGAATTTGTTATAGCAACTCTCGAGTTTACCCATATATTTTTAATTAAACCTCCTTATCCGTTTTCTACACTAACTGATGAAGAAAAAAAACAAGTTTGTTGGATAGAAAGAAACAGAGGTTACCAATGGAGTGAAGGATATATAGACTACAGAGAATTTAACAGAATTATTAAACCTTTCTTGAAAGACAGGAAAATAATTGTAAAAGGTGAAGAAAAAGTTAAATGGGTAGAGGATTTATGTGGTCATAATAATATCATAGACATAAGTTATACAGGTATACCAAATTTAAATACGTTAAATGATTTGTATAGTAATAATATGTTCCATTGTTTAACTCATAAAAAAAGATGTGCGTTAAGAAATTCATTGTGTATTAAAAAATGGTGTTTTCTCAATGGATACACATTATATGATTTTTGAATCTAAATTTAGAGAAACAATCTTGTTTAAAAATTAATATACAACTATATTAAGAATTTTTCAAATAAAATGTCATGTGTAATAAAAGTTGTTTTTATTATGTTTGATACCCAAAAAGAAAAAAACTTAGTACTTGAAAATATTTTTTTATTAGGAAAACGTTTTAACAAAATTAAAAAGTTATCTATAAGTTATCACCACAAAGTTTTTTGGATATTTTTCTTATAACGGTTTCCGTAAGGTCCATGATTTCATCCACCGGTTCCTGCACCACATATTGAGCACTCAGCACTACGTTTTCTTCCGCATCAGCAATGTCAAAGCAGCTATTTGATGCACTTGAAGAATCGTTCACTAAGTCCAAGACCAGTATTTTAATTAATTTCACGCCTTTCTGCTCCTTAGTGATCACAAATGATTTTGTAGATTTACGAGCTCTTTTTCTTGTGATGTCCTTTCTTTGTCTTATTTTTCTCTCTCCCTGTCTTGATTCATTAGTTTGTTCTTCCCGACGTATCATGTTTTGATATTCTTGCGTGAAGCCTTCCAATGGATCTTGTGCATATTGGGAAAACAAGATATCCGACGAGTTTGACATTATCTGTAACAAGTGAATAATAATAATGAATAAGTTGATATCCATAATTACCTCAATAATCAATAATGATTAAAAAATGATATGAAAAGAGAATGATACTTACAATAATATTACAATATGGACTGCTTGTCACGAACAACGAGTTATGAATGAATATAATATCAAATAAAGTTGAGGCTTAGACTAAATTTGCTTATCTAGCATTGCATCACACTTGACCTCAATACAACACGTGGAAATATATGACATGTGTAAGTGCAGTAATTTATAGTGTAGGTATGCAATAAAAAAACACAATACTATTTTAATGCTTATTTGGCATTGCATCATATTTAGCCTTAATATAACACGCGGAAATATGTAGCATGTGTAAGTGCAGTAATTTATAGCATACTAGCTTTCCGCTCGCGACTTCGCCCGAGTTATTTTTGTTTCCTGGTCTCGAACTATCCCTATACCAACTTTTATCTAAATTGGTTCAGTAGTTTCGAATCCTATACAATACAAACAAACAAACAATCAAATCTTTCCTCTTTATAATATTAATATAGATGCAATAATAAATAAAACACATAATACTATTTTAATTGCATTTATTAACTATAAAAAATATTAACAGGTCAAAAACAATTATATTAACTAATTTAACACTATCTTAGATTAGATTTTCATGTCCCCAAGCCCAGGTTCTAATTTTATCGGATAAAATAAAACGTTTATCATCTTGATTAGATAAAGCTACTTTGTTAACACTCTGAGTAAAAATCTCATGCTTAATGCATCTAAACAAAATATTTTTTTTCCGTATTATTTTGTCGTGAAGCAGAACTGATTTATAATCATCTAATGTTAAGTCTCTTACTACATTTTTTTTCACACCTTTTGCTTTTTTAATAAATGCTGATTCCGTTTTTATACAGTACAACTTAGACCGGAGACCTACGAATTCTGTCATAATTTCACCTCCTAATTCATCTTTAAATAAACCCGGTATCTTTTTGTTTTTTAAAGGCAGACCAAATATATTGTCACAACTATAGTTACTGGTGTCAAAGAAGCTTAAAAAGTTATCTTTCAAATCATGATAAAAATCTTTCGTTTCAATCTTATAAACAAAGCTATCAGTATCGGTGTAGCAAAGTTGTATTTTATTTCCATAGTAAGGTTTTATGACAGAATAATGGAATTGATACATATGACTTTTAGATAGTTCTAAAACAGTAAAACCAATATAAATTGGCTTATCCAAGATAACCCTTTCAGGTTTCATTTGAACCCCAACTAAATTATTGGAAAAAATAGTAGCGCTGTGAAAATTAGGTCTCGCTATTAATTTGTCCGCTGAAATGAACTTTTTTGTCTTGTTAGATTTATCACACCACTTATTAACCAAGCGAACATCGACTCTTTTTTCACTGTCTTCCAATGTTTTTCCAAACACTGAATTATTCATCAACTTAAAAAGGTCTTGCTGAAAAGTAGTTACAGCTTGTTTTCTCAGTTCTGTGTTTAAATTGATATATTTAGCCAAAAAAGGGCTTTGTTTAAAAATTAAGGCGCGATGAATTTTATTTAAAACAAGACCATTATTAATGCATGTTTTCAAATAAACATAATGGATTACATACTGATATTTAGAATACAGATTAGGACAGAGTTTAGAAGTTTTACCTCCGAGTGGTACAAATTTTTCGGGACAAAAAGGATAATCGTTATGGTCATTATGTAGCTCCTCGGGATATGTTAAGTCCACTTCAAGAATATATCCGAACTCAGCATCATCTGCTACGTTCATGATATTTAACAAATCTACTTCGCATTCGCTTAAAAGTCTAAAATCTGAAACAGGTAAGTACTGACACATACTATAACCATACAAGTTATTGCAATCGATGTAAACTAGAAAAGAATCTGGTTCTGTAAAATCATATTGTGGCATATATTTATTGTTTGCACGAGCATATCGCGTTGAGCACATACAGATACCTCCCCGTATCCCTTTCTGTATAAAACGTATAATTTCTAAGTCAGTTAATAATTCTAACTGAATGCCGGTCTTAAGTAACATAGCATCGAATGAAAGACTTGGAGCTGTTAAGTAAAAAGCAGGATCTAATTGATAGTTCAATTTACAAATTTCACGGAAATTTTCAAATACATCAGTCAATAGCAATACATCGGTTTTTAGATAAAGGTCTGTGTACCCACCCATATCTTGTATTCTAAATGTAGACCAAACTTCCTGAGCATGAGTGTAATCTTTATCACTTATATCTTCATCAGTTAAAGAATTATAGAAACCTTTTTTGTGTGGAAGTTGTTTCTCGGAAAATGATTTCCAATGTGTCATATGATCATACGGATATACTCCTTTGCGTGTTAATAATTTAAATTCAGTTGCGTTTGGAAAATATTTTTTTAAATGCTTAAAATCTGTTTTATCTAACCCACTCGCTAATTTTTCCAAACTGGTTCCTAAGAATTGAAACGAATCGACAAATCGTATTTGAGCATATTTTTCATTCTTTAACTGTAAAAATTTTGTAAATGATACGTATTTTTCCTTATTTTTAGGTATGACTTTAACAGGTCCTAAACTATCGGCTAATTCTTTGATGAACAGATGACAGTCATAGCCGGATAGGTTATGGAAAAAAACGGGAACTAATTTAGGAACGCTAAACCGTAAGTTACAGTATTGATGCGCAGCACCTCGATAACTTCCAGTGAGGTGACAATGATCTCTCACTTTGTCAAAAAATAATAATTGCTTACAAATATGACAAACATTGGTACGCGCATAGGCCTCTGCGTCATATTCATCGAATTCCATCGCAATTTCTTTATCTAAGATGTCATAAATCTTTTTAACGTCAAAATACAGTTTATCAAGAAATTTTTGGACACAGTCTTTTCCTCGATACTGTACAAAAGAATTCAGACTGGTATCGTACGAGCACACTATGTGATAAGCAAAAGCTGATGGAATGTGCTGTTGACGCTGAGAAGTAAAACTTAATGAAGGGTCAGGCTCACAGCCATCGAACGGTATAAGAAGAGTTTCAAAGTCAGCATAGACCACAAAAGGAACGTCTTGCTTCCGTTCGAAATTTTTGAATTGTAGATAAGTTCCTTTCTCAGGCAGTACTGTACAAACGCCGCTGCATGTATGATTATCAAGATTAACTTCAGAAGTAAAAAATAGCAAGCAATCATCACAAAAATATAGTTTCTTATGATTTTTCGTAATTTGACTTCTTACAAGTCGAGAAAGGTTTTTTATCAAAACAAAGTGACATAGAACATTATTTTCAAGTAGAAGCAAGTTAATTTTAGTTCTGGTTTTGGATTTATATCCAGACTTATAAATGGGACCTACAACTATCTGATTATTCTTTAATGAATATACGTTTACACTTAAATGTGGATTGTTTTGTTCGAATTTCGCGATATCCGTAAACGTTACTGGGAAAGATATATCGTCGGTGTTTAGGACCTGTTCAAAGTGCGGATACGACGACGTACGGTCACCGTTCTTTTTAGCCGGGTACAAAGCGGCAACGACGCTCCACAAAAAACAATATTCATCTTTATTCCTGATGTTAATACACGCCTTTTTCTTTTTTATCGCTAGTGGTAAATCTACATAAGTTGAACCAGACCCTCTTAGAGGATCATATCTATTAATGTTAACTTCTAAGGAAACATTACTTAAAAAAGTCCAACCACTGTCACGATCCTCAAATTCTTCAACTTTGTTCTTAATAGTATTTACGAGTGTTTCAAACAACTCGTTAAAATCAAAATTGCGATGAATCGTTAAATTTTTTGTAACAAACGACTTAATGTTATTTACCTCGTTCTTAAATAAAAGAAAATCGGCAAAATATTCAAAATTTACTTTTAAACATATATGCTTATTTAGAGACATTTGCAAAAGATTATAAATTTTAGAAAATATACTATGCAAGAATGAATCGGGTAAAGAGCATCGGTACTCATCTGTAGGAGTAATTCTGTATGTAACGATGCGACCTCTAAACGCACTCGCGAGTTCGACAACACCGGCGTCGTCGTGCGCCCGCGACACTGCGCACCTGCGCTTGTGCGCGCTGCTGCGCAGGTGTCCTACCCATTGTCTGCTGCCTAATTGCATCGAACACTCTGAGCAAAAAGGCATCGTAGCAATTCAGAAAAATAAAGTATACAACTTGTTACCTAACGCTAATCTATAGTATTTTTAGTTAATTACTTATCCACTTAACTAAATGAATGATTACCGTACCTCATTAATACCTAAGTTACGACTGTAACTTTACCTGGACGTGGGCTCAAAAAAACCGGATTAAATATAAAAACCTATTGTAAAAAATATTTTACTTGCTTAGTTAATTTATTTATTTAATATTTGTTTTATTACTATAAAATACAGGCTTATCTTTAAACAACGACTTTGACCGCTTTAAAAACTGCTGCAAGTAGTCCCACTCGGGCTGGTCTGGCTCTAGCTGCACCTTGAGTGTGACAAGCGCCTTGGTGTACCGCTGGTCGGGCGCTACGGCCAACGCCTCGTCCGTGCTGTATACGCGCGTCTCCACGTAGTAGCGACCGTCGAGCGGAGTACGCCGCAGGAGCGTGCCGTGCGCGGTCTTGTTGGCGAGGCTGCTGTCGAGTCGTTTGCCCTGCCTGACGCGTGACGCACGCTCGGCTGTAACTTCTTCGTCGTCCGACACCAACCCGAACAAATTCAACGACTCCTTTGAGCTCGACTTAGCCTTTTTCGATGAACCAGACCTGTAAAAGACAAAAGAGATTGTATTATATCCTATGTTAGGACAATCAGCAAGAACGTGAAACAACTCAACAATAATTGATATTACTATGTTGTTGTAGAACGCAATGTTCCTATCCTACGATTGACACCTGCAATCTTCGAATTTATCTAACCCACTATGATCGATAAAGAAAACAACACTTCAATACAAAAAAAAAACCCACTCTATCAGTGATGAACCTAAAACGAAATTACCACTTCACTTGCATAAATAACTCATATCTTACCTGATAGTATCGCGAGAGATTGGTTTTCTCTTAGGCTTAGGCTTCTGCGCTGGCTCGAACAGTTCTTGCTCGGAGTCAGACCTGAAAAGATAAATTTAATAATATTGTTAGTCTCCTAGCTAATACTGATCAGCAACAGCATACTAACACCATTCACTCATTCATAATCATTTTAGTGTTCAATTGTTATCCACTTCAATCTAATTCATTAATATGTGTACTGTTGGCATACCCTAATAAATAAATATTGTGGTATTATCACATAAAATCTTCACTAACGATTCGAAGATTTAATAAATACTATGACGACAGCATAAATTAAACCTTACCTGATGTTATCTCGAGATGTTGGTTTTGTCTTAGGTTTGGTCTTCTGCACTGGTTGGTAGACTTCAAACTCGGAGTCAGACCTGAAAAAGTAACGCAAAATTGAGTATCGGAAAAAGACAATGCATACTTACACTGATCCTTCATTGTAAGTGTGACGATCTTTAAAACTATCTCATTGTTATTTTCTCCGTACGAAACTTGGAGGAAATAGTAATTACAACCAACTATCAGTAAACCTTTCAAAGTACTTACATAATGAACACTCACAAATAAAGTACTGTGGCTGAAGATCTGGGTGCTGGGGAGACTCCTCGACGACGACTGACGACACTGTTGCAGCTAGTTCCTTGGCTCGAAGCACTTTGAAGAACAGAATGAACCACTACTCGAAAATTTCGCATTATATAGGAACTTATTGAAAATTCATCAATTTTTACTAGGGTTGTCACAAATGTATCTGTTTTTGAAACCTGAATAAGAAAAACTACAACGAAAAATAGTATTAACTTTAAGTCTAACACAAAGAGATCAATATGAAGTGATAGTCGATGCACTGTGCTGGTGCAAAAGTTGATGAAGGTTGATGAGCTGTTGACTGTACGTGAAAAAATTATCCTGAATGTTGTTTCAGTAAATCTACGTTAGTGAAAAACGTAATCAACTTTCATTAGAAAAAACAATTTGTATTTTTTTTAAGTAAAGTAGTTTATAAGTATTTTGTTTCTAGTTATTCCTTTTTTCTTTGTATACTAGTTTTAGTAAGACATTTCTGTGACGTCATTATTATGTCATCAATAATTAAAAATATTTGTTATTAAATAGAAAAAAACAATACAATGTATAATATTTATACATTGTTATTACAGATTTTGACTATTGTAACATTAAGCAAACAATCAATACCTATATGTTTAACAGGTCAGTACACTAGGATTGTCCTAAAACTAATTGAATACTATTACTACTAAAGTAAAATCTTACAGCAAAATCTTGTTGTCGACGTCCCACTACGACTGACTCTCTCTCGTCACTCGTGACAACCCTATCGAGAGTTGCGCGCTAGACATTTTTCGCCGTGGTGCCGTGTGCAATAACCTATTTAAATGACTTTACGTATTGACCTTTAATTTGCTCGTTAAAAACTTTCCATTCATTATTGAAATAATTCAATTTCAAAGATTTATTATTTAAACACAAATTAAACAAACATCAATTAAATTTTATACATAAAATATATTTATTAGGGTAGTTTATTGACATAATTGTGTTTTAAACGAAAGAAATTCATTATTAGATTTTAAAATTAATGTAAATAAGATACATATATACCCACGTTTTTAACTAAGACGACATTTGTTACTAAAAAGTTTTAAAAAATGCAGTAATACCTTGTAAATGCATTTTTATAACTTTCAATGTATTTGAATTTTTTATATATTACTAGCTGTGCCGCGCGAACTACGTTTCGCCATAATAAAAAATAGTTTACGACCTATTCTCAGACCTACTGAAAATATTCAAAAAATTTCATAAAGATCGGTCAAGCCGTTTCGGAGGTGTTTGATAACAAACACTGTGACACGAGAATTTTATATATTAGATTTATGTTTCAGTGTTATTAAAACAAACCAAAAAATAAGAATGAAACATTATTAAACACGAAAACTTATTGCAATTTTAATTAAAGTACAATCAACAGCACATCAACCTACGATAAATATTTAATTGGGTCTTTGTTAATTAATATAATAATAGTTTCATTGATTGAAAATCAGTTGTTATGACCTTTAAGTTTTTGGATATGTCGAACTGCCTTTACCATTTTTTTGTCGAGGGGAACCGTACTCGCCGTTGGCTAGACGACGAGCGTGTATGGGGCTCCCAGCAGAGTGCCGGCCTAACCACTAAACCACCCCGGTATTCTCCCTGCCCTTATAGGCGCGCGTGATAGGGTCCACACTGCGACTTCCACGTAGTTAAAATGTGCATACGCTCATTATGCTGCTATTTATTTATATGCTTTATTATGTTAAACCTTATACATATTTAATTCAGACAGTAAGTAGGCATGCCTCCTACCCGGTGGATAAGTGACCTGGTTAGGGTTGAAGGAGATTCATAGGGAGGCCTATGTCTTCTGAGCAGAAGACCTAATGGCTGATGATGATGTTGATATTTGATTCTAATCGCTAGTCCATATCCACTTATTTAACTTACATATATTAATATCTAGTGAATGCTAATAAATAAAACCAAATTCAGTAAGTTGTACATATATATTAACCTTGGGCGTTAATAATTGTAATAAATAAATGATTGGGTTTAACCATTATTTCTATATAGGTTTTCAAACGAATAATTTACATTTTGATATATACTTACATATAAAATTAAGTATTTTTGCTATCATTTGGGTCCGTTTCTTTACACTTATATCAAACAAAACTGACAAGGATTATAAACATAAAATAAAAATCCTACGTCATATGGAGTACATCTTTTTGTCTATTTTTAGTGCAAGCATAATATATATTTCATCATAACGCTTTCTGTTTGTACGCTAATACTAGAAAAACCGCTAGTATAACATTTTTCACATTTAGGAATGTCGCAAAATCATTTAAACAAAGTGTCCTCTGTCCAAAGGTTCTCCGGAAGATATCACTCTTAGCGATAAGACTGTCGAAATTGTACATTTTAGCTTTGTAAAACTTCTGTAACTGTACTACTTTCGTGGTGAGTAATAAATAGTATCTTTCTATCATCACTTCGTAGCCCAGGGTCTGATTTGCTTGGAATGACAATCACTCCAAAACATAGTTTTGACTGAGGTTTTTACAGCCGATCTGTCTGACGCCAACTTTCTTTGGATATAATAATAATAATGTCCTCCTAACCGATATTCGGTCACGGCGGACAATCTCCACAGAGACTAGCCATCTGCGCAGGAGATATTATAGGGCACAAGTGACTGCGCAAACGCAAGTGCACTCTCTGTTCCTTCACTCGCCTAGTCCGATGGGACGGTTAACCGACACGATCGGGGTGAGATCAGGCGCACGACCCACTGTTTAACGTGCCTTCCGAAGCACGGAGGAGCTTGAGATGTTTCTTATTTTGGTCACCCAACCTAGGACTGACCACAGCGAACGTTGCTGTGGTCAGTCAAACAAAACCGTATTTCTAGCTGCAATATTCAATTCAATTTAAAATAATTATTTTTGAAGACAAAACAAGTGTAATTAGGTCGCGGACGCCGCGGTCACACCGGACGCGGCGAGCCATACGACACTAAGAATTTGCTGACAGTAAATACTTAACTACTTAATGGCGCAACGAGCCATATGACGCTAAACATTTGCTGACAGAAAATACTTAACTACTGAAATGGTTAGATTTGAAGTAAATTATTTTGAATGATAATTTATCAAAACATAACCAGCAATCGCTGGTTCGAATCATTAGGTGATTTTGTACTTAAACACGGAATAATACGAGCGTAAACTTCTAAACTGAAAATTTACTTTTGTAACTGTAAAAATCTGCTACCACGTGTTTTATTGTTCCTTATAGATGGAGTGAAATCGTGTCTGCGATTGAACGAGATATAGAAGGAACAATAATACACTACTAATAGGTGAGTAGTTTTTTTTTTATTAATATTTATATCATTCTACTACCGTATCCTGAAGTGTCCCTTAAATTTTCCTGGGTGATTAAAAAGTAATCCTGTATATGGCTGTATTGGGCTTATCTATGGCCGCGAATGACAAATAGTGAATTTCTTTTTTATTTTACTTGTCGGCCCTGGGGACGCGATGTATAATTTTCAGCCCTACAGCTTTACCTAAACACTGACCTACTTTTTAGATTAATATGAGAAATTAAAAGTTAATTAGTTATCACCTATGTGAGTTGGATCTTAAATTAGTTAACTATCTACCAAAAAGTCCTATCAGTCATAATAGTGGCTACAATGGTGATTTTATGGGGAGTTGTACATACATAAAATTTAATTTATAAAATTATTTTTCCGAAAAAATATCACTGCCATCAGTTTATGAGATTAAATTGAACGTTAATAATATTTTACTACTAATTCATTCTTAAAAATGATTGGACAGACAATGGACTCAATTCTGAAGTGACCGCTAAATTTCCTAATTTTTTTTAGGTATCGCTAAACCATTTTCCTATTTTGTGGTAACTGTCAAATTCAACTGACACTGCTAATTTGAATCTGACGTGTCTTATTTTAGACGGTCAATTCAACTTAGCTTTAGCCGCCCAAACGCAATTCCAGACGTGACATTTTTACGCGTAAACATCCTAAACTGACTTAAAATTAGTCAGTTTACGACTAAAATAATCCCGGTTAAAATTAAACCTTGCTAAAAATCCGCCAATTTTGTAGTGAAATTTCAGATAACGTTTTGCAGGATCCTGTCGCCCTTACTTTTAGTCTTTTGGTCTGTTCTTGAAATATAATAAAAGGACGCAAAATGGATAAAGAATTTATTTCAAAACTTTATATTTTTAATTTTTGTTTAAAACAAGATGAAAATTTACAGAAATGTATTAACTGTTATATAAACACAAAACCGATTTATCTTCCTACTTAACAAAATCCATTTAATTCTTTTATTCACTTTTAATATTATTATTAATATTTTTACCATAGTAACACAAGTAGAATTAAAGTTATCCTAGATATTTTAGAATTACGCTTAAACTCTGCCTAAATTTAGTAAGCCTGTCATCGCAGAATAGCACTTGCATTACTGGGCATTTAAATTAAGTTAAAATTTATAAATTTGTATTTTTATTTATTTATTCTTTATGTATTCAAAAGAAGTACAAAGGTGGACTTAATAACCAAAAGCTTAAATTTTTAATTTTAGCTTTTGGTTTTTAAGTCTACCTTTGTACTTCTTTTTACTTTTAGCTTTTGGTTATTAAGTCCGCCTACTGCTAACTTTAAAAAGTTAGACGGCGGGCGCATAGAATTGAGTCCAATGTCGCACACTATTATTTATTAGTGGTACGTAAGAGTAAGTCGAACTGTTTGTTTGCCGATATGCGCATGTTATGAACACTTTTTAAATATAGATAAAAAGTATTTTTTCTCAGCTCATTTTATCTTTAAATAAGTTTTTCCAAGCGATCACCTACTTCTTAACCATCTTGGCCCTAAATGACCGGACGCTTACAAAGTTACATAGTGCTAAGTTAACCTGACCTAAGTAACATGCTTCGAGTTTCACCAACTTAATTCCAACTTGAGCATGCTTACTTGCCAGATGTTGGAAATTTAAATAGGTTTCTGGTACATGCCGTAAGATATAATAAGTAAGTTAATATTTTTAAAATTGACAACCAGTTTAGCTGTCAGCTGATGGTTTAATAAATGTTTTGTTTAACCATTTTCTAATCCATAAGTTAAGCTTGATGATCAGAAATACAAATCAGTTTTCTTTTGTTATAAAACATACCGAATCAGAAGATTGATGAATAATTTTGCTATAATTAAGTAATAAGTTTCCTCTGTACCTACCTGAGATTCTGCTTGATGCTTTTCCAGATTCCACCGTAATCTTTATCATCATTTACATAAGCATTTACTATTGTCAGCTGTCAACAGAACAGTCGATTTGGAATCTACAATATTCATTACTAGTTTAGTGAGTAGCTGTGTTTTGGCGGTGTTCATTATAGCAGTAATGAGAGAGGAATACAAGAGGAAGAGAGGAAGAGAGAGGAAGATGAAAGAAGAAGAGAGGAAGAGAGGAATATAGAATAGGTATACCTACCTAAAAAAACTTTTAGGTAGGTATATTATTTTAGGCATTTATTATTGAATACTTACCTTTGTTTTTACCTGGAATGGGCTTACTCTTGATGAAATCCAGCCTGGACGCAAGGATAAGATCTACGGTAGGACGAGTTTGGTCATCTCAAGTACCTCGGCTTGGTTCTGGACCCCCGATGGAGTTTCGATGAGCATTTTAAGGCTCCTCGCTCCACGGCTGTGCGCCGCCGCAGCCGCACTCGGGCGGGTCCTTCCCAACGTGGGAGGACCAGGATCGGCGTGCCGTCGACTGTATCACGGGGTGATAAGGTCGATGGCACTATACGGAGCCCCGGTATGGGCGGAGTGCCTCTCCCCCCGTACGGTGGCCCTACTGCGACGTCCGCAGAGGGTCATAGCAGCCCGGGCCGTGCGAGCCTATCGCACGGTCAGCCACGGCGCGGCCTGCGTTCTTGCGGGCCAAACGCCATGGGATGTCGATGCGAGAGCCCGGTGCGAGCCGCCGTCGAGTGCGCACGCGTTCACGTGAGCTCCGCGTGATCGTGTTATCATTGTCGTTCGGTCAGTGTGCCATCTTATATTTTGCTGTTTGTTTTACACAAATACGTATTATACACCTATCCGTTACTCGGGTCAGGCTGTTATAATCGCGAAAGTGACGCTAGATAAGTGGTTGTGGTTTTGTTGTTGCGACTTGCAAAAAAAACCTGTGGCGTAGCTGTTGTTTTTCACTCATCCGACATCTCGCCAACCCGGCGCTGCTGCGTCGAGGTTCTTCAGCTGTGCGGGAGCACAGTACGAAGATTGGATCGACGAGGAGTAATTAAAGACGAGTTAAGTGCGTGATAGTTGTAAGTTAGAAATAAGTTATTGACTTTATTAGTGCTAAGTTATGAACTTTAAGTACCTAGTAGTTTAATATTCATATTAAGTTTTTGTTTTTCTCTGTACATTATTATTGTTTTTGTTCCGTTGTTGTGTTGTGTTGTGTTCCGTTGCGTGGAAGACAGTTTTAATTCTGCTTTCTCCAACGGAATCTGTGGTGGGTAGGGTCCACAACTGGAGCATGTCCGAATCGGACAATATGTCCGAGACGGACGGTGCTGATGAGGGAGGGCCTGTAAAGGCTACCCTTAAGGTTCCAGCGAAGTCCATGAGGGAAAAAAGCCGTTCGCCGGTCATCGATAACGGTGCAACAAAAGATGGTCAGGGGGTAGTGTCCCCAGTTTTGTCACCGGCGAGCGCCGGGGGGGTAGTGCTTCGTCGGAGCTCTCGTGTGCGGGTGAATAAGCCTTCCGCTTACAGGGAAATTTCTAGCGGGACGAAACCAGCACCGAGGAAGAGGTCGGTTTTGGGCCGTTTTTTCCAGGACCCGCTAGTAACGGACCTGGAAACCGAGGCGGAGGAGGTAACGGCGCCGTATGCCCCGAAAGTCCCCCGTACACGAAGGAGTAGGGGAGGTCTAACGCACGGCGTCGGGCTCTCGCAAGCCAGGCGGGAGCTACAGCAGCCTGAGGAGGACACTGAAATGGAGTCGGAATCTGAGGTGGAGCTGGCGGAGGTAGCGGCCTCCTCCAAAAAGGGGAAGGGTAAGAGCAAGGGGAAGCGCTCCCCTGAGCCCACTGCCGAGCTGCTATGCGGCAGAGCGGAGGCGAGCGCAAAGGCGCTGGAGGAGGTAACACGCAAGTCCCGTAATCTCAAGGGGAACTGCGTAAAGGAGATTAGGGAGGCCTCCGACTCCCTAGTAGATATTGTCCGCACGTTGGCGACCAGGAATACTTCGGAGGAGGTACGTCGGCTTAAAGCCGACAACAAACGCCTCCGGGGTCAACTCGACGCCATCATGGGGGAGCTGAAGGCCCTGCGTCGGGCCTACTCAGAACAGGGGGAAGAACGCCGTCGGGTTGTAGTGACCCCTCCTCCCGAAATCGCGAAAGTCGTCGAGTTGGAGGTAGTGGACTCCGAAAATGATTTGGAGGAGCTGCCAGAGGCGCAGCTCCCGACCGCCCAGCCAGCGAAGACAGCTCCCGCTGAAGCACTCTCAAGAGCGGAGTTTTTAGAGAGTATGGAGTTCCTTCAGCGGGAACTAATGGCCCAGGTAGGCTTTCTGGTCTCGGCCCGCCTCGAGGGCCTTGAGGTAGATGGGCGGCTCATGCCGGCCCAGGTTAGAAGGCCACCTTTAGCGGCAGACAGTGCGAGTCGGTCACAGCCACAGCCACAGCCGCAGCTGCGGCTTCAACCGCAAGGGACAGCGTCTGGCAACACTACTCTTGCCCCGCCGGCAAATATGCCGAAAGAGGCAAGGGTGGTGAAAATGAGGGCTAAGCCCTCTACATCAGCAGCAGCCCCCTCTACATCGGCGGCGGCTCCCTCTCTATCAGAGGCTGCAGTACCGGCCGAAAATCCGTGGTCCGTGGTTGTGCGGCGTAGCCGCAAGAAGCCGACCACAGACGGGGTGCCGCCCAAGAAGTCCGGAGCCCCCGGAAACCATGAGAACGCCATGGCACAGAAGGCGCCGAAGCTGCCTAAGGCGCCGCGATCTCTTGCGGTGGTGTTAGCCCTCAAGCCAGAGGCAGTGGCGAAAGGCCTCACCTACGGGGAGGCCTTAGCCAAGGCCAAATCCTCGGTCAGCCTCAGCGCCCTAGGCATAGGGCCTGCCAAATTTCGGACGGGGATTACCGGAGCTCGAATAATCGAGCTCCCAAAGGAGACATCTCCGTCTCAGGCCGATTCGCTGGCGGAGAAGCTGGGAGAAGCCCTAGGGGACGCGGCGAAGGTGACGCGTCCTGTGAAAACGGCGGATATCCGGGTCGTCGGTTTAGACGACTCGGTAAACGCCGAAGAGCTGGGGCAGATCCTGGCGCGGGCTGGTTCGTGCCCGGCCCACCATATCAAGGTGGGCCGAGTGCACACGGGTATTCGGGGTGTCGGGGCGGCCTTCGCCTCCGTCCCCGTCGAAGCGGCGAGACGCCTGGCGGACGCCGGGCGCATAGAGGTTGGATGGAGTTCTGCCTCCATCCAAATTCTGGAGCAGAAGCCCATGAGGTGCTTCAGATGTATGGGCATGGGCCATCCAATCCAGCGGTGCCCCTCCGCCAAAGACCGCAGTGGACTATGTTTCCGTTGCGGGTCTGAGGGCCACAAAGCGGTGGACTGCGCAGCGGCGTTAAACTGCGCCGTCTGTGCAGACGCTAAGAAGCCGGCGTGTCATCGCATGGGGGGGATTAATTGTAACCCCCCGCCGGTCAGGGGCCGTTTGGCCCCAATAAAACTGGACATGGCCCCGAGAACCCCGGTACCACCGGCACCCCTGGCACCACAGGAAGCACCGGCCGCAGCTGCGGCCCAGGAGGAGCCCATGGAAACCATCAATGTTTAGTGGTCCCATAAAGCTCCTCCAGGCAAATATTAACCACTGTGCCGCGGCACAGGACCTCTTATGTCAAACCGCGGCGCAGTGGGGTGTGGGTTTGGCGATTGTGTCGGAACCATATTACGTTCCGCCGCAGTCGCCTAACTGGTTAGTGGCGGCGGATGGTTCCGCCGCCGTAATGCGGGTGGCGCGTGGCACAGCCCCCTCTCTCATTTTAAGAGAGAGGGGTACTGGCTACGTGGCCGCCATATGGGGGGGAATATTGGTCGTGTCGACCTACTTCTCCCCCAATCGCAGCCGGGCGGACTTCACAGTCTTCCTGGCTGCGCTAGAGGGGGTCGTTCGAAGAGCGACCCCATTGCCGGTGCTAGTTGCGGGGGACTTCAACGCGTGGTCTACCGCGTGGGGGTCCTCCCGCACCAATGCGAGGGGTGGAGATCTGGAGTCCTGGGTTCTGTCCCTGGGGCTTCAGATTTTGAATAGGGGCTTCACCCCTACCTGCGTCCGAGTGCAAGGCACGTCTGTGGTGGACGTGACCTTCGCTACTCCCTCCCTCGCTCGTCGAATCAACGACTGGCGAGTGAAAGATGATGTGGAGACTCTATCGGACCACCTGTATGTCCGATACGAGGTCTCCACGGCATCCCGAGGGGCCCCGAACCGCAGGGGCTCTGCGGTGAGCGCTTTCCCGCGATGGGCGCTCACCAAGCTCCGCCCGGACGTGGCGGAGGAGGCGGCGATGGTGCGGGCGTGGGCAGAAGTACCACCCCACCTCGCCGGGGATGTCGACGGCATGGCGGATCTCTTCGCAGACGACATGAAGGTCGTCTGCCAAGCCGCCATGCCAAGGGCGCAGGCCTGCCCCGAAAGGGGCCAGGTGTACTGGTGGACGCAAGAGATTGCGGACTTGCGTACCACCAGCATGAGGGCCAGGCGCGCCTACGTGCGGTGTCGTAGGCGCGGCAGAACTACACCCGACGAGGAAGCTGAGCTTCGTCGGGTGTATGCGGCAGCCAAGAAGGCCCTGCAGAATCAAATCTGTAGGGCCAAGGAGGAGTCCTGGGAGTCGTTTATACGACTCCTGGACGACGATCCGTGGGGGCGTCCGTACCGGGTGGTGAGGGGGAAATTTAAAGCTTCCACTCCCCCTACCTCCGCTATGGACAGGGGGCTGCTAGACCGGGTACTGGGGACTCTATTCCCCGATCCTGGTCCATTCCAGCCCCCCAGAATGGTCCCCCCGGGTACTCCTCCGATGGAGGTGGCTGCCGCGATCCCTCCCGTGTCGAACGTGGAATTCGACACGGTGAGGGACCGGTTCCGGCGCAAAAACAAGGCGCCGGGACCGGACGGTGTTCCTGGCAGGGTTCTGGCCCTCGCCCTAGGACACCTCGAGGAGCGGTTCCGGGCGGTGCTTGACTTGTGCATCGTCTCGGGCCGCTTCCCCAGTCGGTGGAAAGCGGGCAGGCTCTGCCTGCTGAGAAAGGAGAGCCGCCCCGCGGATTCCCCGACTGGGTATCGGCCGGTGGTGCTGCTCGACGAAGCCGGGAAGTTTTTCGAGAAGATTCTCGCTTCCCGGATCGTCGAGCATCTAGAGGACCGGGGGCCGGACTTGGCAGTCAACCAGTTCGGCTTCCGCACCGGCCGGTCTACGGTGGACGCGGTGGCTCTCCTCAAGGGGGGACTGAGGAGGCCACAGCTCGTGGGGAGACTGTTGTTGCGGTGTCTCTTGACATCCGCAACGCCTTCAACAGCCTGCCCCACGAGTGCATAAAGGAGGCACTTCGCTTCCACCGGGTGCCTCCGTACCTTCGCGCCCTCGTGGAGGACTATCTGCAAGGCAGGTCCATCCTCTACGAGGGGCCGGACGCGTGCGTCCATACGTGGGAAATGGCGGCAGGTGTGCCCCAGGGTTCCGTACTAGGTCCTCTACTATGGAACCTGGGGTACAACTGGGTCCTGCGAGGCGACCTCCTTCCACGAATGGAGGTCGTCTGCTTCGCCGACGACACGCTTGTCGCGGCGAGAGCAAAAACGGGGGAGGAGGCGGCCCACCTTGCGTCGGTCGGCGCTTCACTTGTCGTTCGACGCATCCGCCTCCTAGGCCTGGACGTCGCCCTCGATAAAACGAGGGCCATGATGTTCCACGCCTCTCGTCGCAGGATCCCACCGGGGCTCCGAGTTCGAGTGGAGGGGGTCCGCATACCGGTCGAGGCACACCTTAAGTACCTCGGCCTGGTTTTGGATCCCCGATGGAGCTTTGAGGAGCACTTCAAGCTCCTCACTCCACGGCTATGTGCCGCCGCAGCCGCACTCGGACGGGTCCTCCCTAATGTAGGAGGGCCAGGATCGGCGTGCCGTCGACTGTATCACGGGGTGATAAGGTCGATGGCACTCTACGGAGCTCCGGTATGGGCGGAGTGCCTCTCCCCCCGAACGGTGGCCCTCTTGCGACGGCCGCAGAGGGTCATAGCAACCCGGGCCGTGCGAGCTTATCGCACGGTCAGCCACGGCGCAGCCTGCGTTCTTGCGGGCCAAACGCCGTGGGATGTCGATGCACGCGTACATACAGAGATGTATCGACATCGGGTTGCCGTTAGAGAACGGGGGGGACGATCCGCTACCGAGGAATTGGAGCGGGTTCGTACCCAAGCGCAGAGGGAGGCTCTGCGTCAATGGGGTGAGGCACTTGCCTTCCCAGCTGCCGGCCACCGGACGATCGAAGCGATACGTCCGGTGTTGGAGGAGTGGGTAGGGCGCCGGCAGGGCAGTCTCTCGTTCCGCATGGTGCAGGTATTGACCGGACATGGTTGTTTCGGTCACTACCTGCATCGGGTCGCGCGTCGGGAGGAAACGCCGCAGTGTCATCACTGCGACACTCCCGACGATACTGCCGAGCACACTCTGTTGGTGTGCCCGGCCTGGCAACGCCAGCGCAGCGAACTCAACGCTGCGCTGGGAGGCGGAGACCTCTCGCTGCCGAGCATGGTCGTGGCCATGCTCCGCGGCGAGGCGGAATGGGGGGCTGTCGCCTCCTTCTGCGAGGACGTCATCTCGCAGAAGGAGGCCGCGGAGAGGGAGCGGGAGAATGATCCTCAAGCCGCTCCCATCCGCCGCAGACGGACAGGCAGGCGAAGGCGGGCATTCGCGCAAGCAATGCCCGTCTAATGACCCTGCCGTGGAGGCCTGCGTGCACGGTTGGCCCCGTGTACGCCTCCGTAAGGCCCTCCGTCTGGGGATTGCCCTGGTGTTCTCGGGCAATCCCCCCTTGGCGATAGCCCGACCAGCTAGGTCGGGCTAGCCCGGGCGCGTTGGTAGTGGTAGTCGCAGTGTGGACCCTACCACGCGCGTCCATAAGGGCAGGAAGAACACCGGGGGGTTTAGTGGGTAGGCCTGGCACTCTGCCGGGAGAGCCCCACACACGCTCGTCGTCTAGCCAACGGCGAGTACGGTGCGTCACGCATTCCCCTCGTAAAAAAAAAAAAAAAAAAAAAAAAAAATGGGATGTCGATGCACGCGTCCATTCGGAGGTGTATCGGCATCGGGTTGCTGTACGAGAGCGGGGGGGACGGTCTGCTCCACAGGAGGTGGAGCGGGTTCGTACCCTGGCGCAGAGGGAGGCTCTGCGCCAGTGGGGTGAGGCACTCGCCTCCCCAGCTGTCGGCCACCGGACGATTAAGGCAATTCGTCCGGTGTTGGAGGAGTGGGTTGGGCGCCGGCAGGGCAGCCTAACATTCCGCATGGTGCAGGTACTTACCGGGCATGGCTGCTTCGGTCACTACCTGCACCGAGTCGCCCATCGGGAGGAAACACCGCAGTGTCATCACTGCGACGCTCCCGATGACACTGCCGAGCACACACTATTGGTGTGCCCGGCTTGGCGATGCCAGCGCAGCGAACTCAACGCTGCGCTGGGAGGCGCAAACCTCTCGCTGCCGAGCATGGTCGTGGCCATGCTCCGCGGCGAGGCGGAATGGGGGGCTGTCGCCTCCTTCTGCGAGGACGTAATATCGCAGAAGGAGGCCGCGGAGAGGGAGCGGGAGGCAGATCCTCAAGCCGCTCCCATCCGTCGCAGACGGATAGGCAGGAGAAGGCGGGCATTCGCACAAGCGATGCCCGTCTAATGACCCTGCCGTGGAGGCCTGCGTGCACGGTTGGCCCCGTGCACGCCGCCGTAAGGCCTTCCGTCTGGGGATTGCGCTGGTGTTCTCGGGCAATCCCCCCTTGGCGATAGCCCGACCAGGTGGTCGGGCTTGCTCGGGCGCGTGGGTAGTGGAGTCGCAGTGTGGACCTTACCACAGAATAGATAATAGTACTACGTACAGAACGGCCACTCACCTCCTCGCACTCATTTCAAATACCTCGTCCTACCCGGCACTTCCCTGTAGACATCACTGACACGTAAACAAGGCCGCGCGCGATCGCTCGGACGAGTAGACGCGAGCGCCGGGCGATAACAGAGACAGCGCTATGCGGGTGAAAGAGAAGGCAGTCGCTGCACTTCCCGCGTCATTGCGATTGATAACCGCTCACTCAGCCCTACTAGATTCCACGCACACATTTGCGCGTGTATGAACGTCATTTGTTTAAGTAGTAGTAATAGGTAATTGATTTGCGAACGTTGTATGGAGTGTCCGGGGTGTGACCTTACCTAGCGCGCTCATAAGGGCAGGGAGAACACCGGGGGGTTTTAGTGGGTAGGCCTGGCACTCCGCCAGGAGAGCCCCACACACGCTCGCCGTCTAGCCAACGGCGGGTACGGTGCGGTTACGCATTTCCCCCCGAGAAAAAAAAAAAAAGGACGAGTTTGGTCAGAAAATGCCTATTCACCCTTACTCTAAAGATTTCCGGGTTGTATGAGCTCGGGAATATAGACGCCGGCATAGGATTCCACATATTGGCTGCGCTTTGTGCGACCAGTGCAGCGGGAATGTCAACCAGGTGAGGGGGGGGGGGGGGGAAACCAGCAGTGCGTCTAGATTCCCGATAGAATAAAGGAGAAGACCGGATCAGCTCATGCAACCTCTGAGCACACTCCCCGAAGTACAGCCTGTAGAACACAGGTAGACAGGCAACACTGCGCCAGTGAGCCAGGCTGTGAAGCTTGGTTTTTATCGTTTTCTTGTCCCCAATAACTCTCCTGACTCTGCGTTCCGCTGAGTCTAATGCGGCGAGTTGGTATTTGGCTGAGCCATCCCAGAGGTCTGCAGTACTTACTCCATACACGATCGGACTTGTGCTTTGTAAAGTGTAAGAAGCTGTCCTGTTGTGAAGTACCGCTTAAACTTGTTCAGGATGCTTAACTTTTTTGCCGCTGTTTGCATTATTGATAACGATATTGTAATTTCATTAACCTTGTCTCAGTTTAGGGTAATCTTAGGTGACATGCTGTCACATTCTTTACATCAAAGACAAAAAGTGACAGCACACTTCTTAGGAGTTTCCTAAGTTAAGACAAGTTTGGTGAAACTGACCATTAAATTATTGTCCCTTAACTGTTATGAAGTTGTACTTTCCATCACCAGCCCCCTAACCATGACCGCGCAAAACAATATTAAAACCGTACTGAGAGCGGGATGGCGCTATACGCAGCAAGAGCGGTGTCTCTATTCTAATATTGTTTTAACCTTGCTATAAGCGATCACGGTCAGGCCCCTGTTCACCGAGGCAATAAGTGCTTATTGCGTTTAATTCTTTTTTAAATTCATGATTTATTAAGGGGCTTTTAAACATTGCTGAATATGCCAGCCTCATCATACCCTTAATGCTAGTTGCTACATATCGTGATAATCATTGCGGAAACATTATTTTGGAGACCATACTGTAAAGCATTACCGCCTCATCTGATATAGGTTTGGCAAGAATGCCCTGCAATACGCCTACCTCGTTTTTGTTGATCTCGAGAGAAGTAAAACAATTCTTAAACGTCAAGGATCCTTTAGATCATTATCAGCTCAGCATGATCTAAGAATCCTTGATGACTTTTACAGGACAAACAGCTGGATAGCAGAAAAAAACATGAAACACGTTGGAAGTGCGTATAAAATTATTCTATTACTAGCTGTGCCCGCGACTTCGTCCGCGCGGAACAGTAACGGCTGGACCGATCTTGATAAATAGCCTATGTTATACCTTATATAATTAGCTATCTATTACTGAAAGTCCTGTCAAAATCGGTCCAGCCGTTCCGGAGATTAGCGGTAACAAACAGACAGACAGACAGACCGAGAAATTTTTTTTAAATTGTGTTTTTGTGATTGGTACCCGATATACATTCATACCCATTTAGTAAAAACTTATTATTTTGACATTACAAACAGACACTTCAATTTTATTTATTTGTATAGATTATTCATTATTATATTGGTATTCCATTACCAGATCCAAACTTGGTGGCACTACTTCAAGTAGTGTATACTTCAAGAGCTTTGCATACATTATTCAGAATGAATGATGAAGTTTTGATTTAGATAGATACGAATAGCTATATGTATACTTACAAAAAAATATTATAATGACCAACGTTTCGATTCTAACGCAGTGAACGCACTCTTTCGGCATTTCCTATGCTGACGCTTCGTACGCTGCGTACGCTTCGATTCCGACGCAGTGAACGCGTAGCTTTAATAGTTAATAAAAATTTCAAACATTAATCTCGATACAATATATCGAGGCACTAAAATTGTCATACTCAATTACAGAGTGTGTTAGTCGTTGGTAAATCAGGAGCTATCGGATAAAGTTTATATACGCTTATTTGAAACGACTTAAACACTTTTGCGCTCCCGCGAAACGTTAACACATATTGTCGAGTTTCGCAAGCTAACGTATTTCCTTGTTAAGTTAACCACGCCGCGCTCAACTTTTACAAACTTAATTCTAAGTTAAGCGCTAAACTACAAGTGAACGAAACTGTAATTTTAATGAGGCTTTTCTTTGACGGTACATGTGTTAGTTCAGTTGCGTCGTAAAGTAGGTATACGGTCGCTAAGATTTTCAACGTTTACTTAAAAAGGTGTTGTGTAAAATTGAAATTCATACATTTTTATTTAGCACGCTAGAACTTGGCACTTGCCCTCCAATCAGGAGGACCGGGGTTCGAATTATGAACCAATTTTTCAAGTTTCATAATAATTATGTACATTTGTCTGACGCTCCTACGTGAAGTAAAACATCGTGAGGCAACTTGCATACATTTGCGAAGAAATTCAAAGGTGTATGTGAAGTCGACTAATCCGCACTGTGCCAGCGTGGTTGACTGAGGCCTAAATAGTGTTCTTTTGATTCCGGTTATTGGGTTAACATGCAGTGATAATGATTAGTATAATATATTAAAATATAACTTCGCTACGATTGTTAATGTTTACTTAAAACGGTGTTGTGTAGAAATGAAATTCATAAATTTTTATTTTTATTCAGCACAGTAGAACCATGTAGAACTTTACATGTACTTATCGACGACACAAACAAATCATCATCAACAGCTCATATACGTCCCCACCGAGGGGCTCGAGCCTACCCTAAACTAGGGCGACACAAACAAATACAGAATTCTAATTGATTGAGGACATAATGTCTAAGATACTTAACTATTTATATCCTATATGTGTTATAATTGCAAATTTTACTATTGTTGTAAAATCTACTAAGTTTTTTTTTGCCTTGAAGGCCACTTGTATGTATGTCAAAGTTGTGGTCTTCTCATTAAGAAAATTCTGACGGCAGTACTTTATCTAATTGAGTCCGTGGTTCAACGTTTTATTTCTAATTAGCTGCCAACATTGTCTAATAACAGTTAAGTACTTGAGGTCTGACAAAGTATTTAAGCGCCTTTACAGTTTTTCTTAATTGAAAATCCTCTGCCATTCAAAACATTCATAATTATTTCGCAAGTAGTTCTTTGTTGTTATTTTTAATTTTTGTTTTTCAGGTTAATAAATTGTTTGTATTTAATAAACTAAAGGCCTTACTAATAACCATTGTATAAGCCTTGTATAGTTAAGTAGTGTTTTGTCTCTTTTGTTCGAATTTGAAATGTCATTCGAGTGAACGTGACAAAACACTGTTTAACTAAATCAGGTGTATACAATGGTTATTAGTAAGGCTTTAAGGGTATATACATAATATACATAGATAGTGTTTTGTTATTATATAGGTAGAGAGGTATTCACTGGGTGCGAAGTACTAGGTGGGGGTAATGACATATATCGCAGCACCTATGGAGGCCAAAAGTAGAAATAATGTTAGCTCTGTTATCTAGGTATCATGTTTGTTAATTTGTCAAACACAAATTATATATATCAAAGCAATCTGTGTAGACTTAACTACTTAATTTTAATAATCGCATTATTACGCCAACAAAAATGAATCACAGCAGTTGTTGTGTTGTAAATTGCAAGAATACTGGCAGAAATTAAATAGTAAATGCAACTTTTACCGATTCCCGAAAGCTACTTGGAAACTTGAACAACGCAAGAAATGGAAACTTGGCGTCAAGAGAAAAAAGTAGTAACGTCATTTTAATCCTGTATTTGATATTATGGGTTGGCTTTAGTATCCTGCTGCACTAGTATTTGGCTAATTTTGGCTATAAATAAAAATATAGTTTCTAATTTAAATATCATCTCACAATGCCGCCATAAAATTTTTCACAACAACCAACAGAGTTGCGGACGCTAGGTGGCGCTGAGCTTCCAAGTATCTGTATACACAAGGCAAATTGAAGTTTTAATCTGAACCCCCCATCGTAAAGTTATACCTACGCCTATGGTAGCAGGGTTGCCGCGCTCCGCTCGGAGTATATTGTACTGTGTGCCGCTTACCATCAGCAACAACCCTGTCGCTCGAGCTCGTAGCGACGTGAGGCTTTAGAAAAAAATACTAATAGCATACGCTAACCCACGGCGTTATGGTGTGATTCAGCTTGGATGCTCTTCTGTGCAACGAAGAAGAAGTGCAACTTCAGTGCATAGTCATCATTTCAGCCAAGGGACACCCACACCGCTAAACATAGGCCTCCCCCAGGGATCTGGATCTCGAATCAAACCGATCGGTCCTGCGCCTCCCGCATCCAGCGGCTTCCCGCGACCTTCACCAAATCATCGGTCCACCTTGTGGGGGGCCTACCAACGCTGCGTCTCCCGGTACGCGGCCGCCACTCGGGGACCTTTCCGCCCCAACGGCCGTCAGTCTTGCGAACTATGTGTCCTGCCCACTGCCACTTAAGGTTTACAATTCTTTGGGCTATGTCGGCGACTCTAGTTCTGCTACGGATAATAGTACGGTGCATAGTACTATTATCTATTCTGTGATATGGTCCTGACCTGAGGTCTAATTGTGCTAAAAAGATACAACCGAGTCGAAACTAAATCGTTGCGATCAGCGAATCAGTTCGATGACGTGATAATGTGACGCTTTGATTGGTCGAACGCAACGGTCTAGCTTCAGTTCAGCGGTAGCTCATTAGCAGAACTAATCTTCTGATCTCTAGTCTGGGGTCAATAACGTGTTTTTAGCCCGTTGACTTCCCTAGGGTAGCTCTTGAAGCTTGTTTATACTGCTGGGCCTGTCTTTAGGGGTGCGTTCAGTGAATTGTCTTTCCTGATCCCGAGCGTACCTCTATCGGGGGCGGAGAAGTTTTGGAGGGTGGTTAAGCAGAGTATGGTCGCCCCAGCGGAACAGCTGCTGGTGGATTAGAGTTCCGGCGCACCCAATGGGTGGTCTAGTCAACTTAGCCCATTGGAAGTTATTGGCGAAGGCCTAATGGTAACGGGAACATGTATCATATTAAAAGAAACAGTCTGAAATACCTACTCCCGATATACGCCCAATTTTTAAAACGCGCTGATAATTCGGTTTTCTACTGAATGTTTTTAAACCCAGCGAACAGTACATTGTTTTAAGCACTAATAAATGAATACAGTAAAGCTCTTTTCCGCTAATACTGGACTGTACAAAACACTAAAGCCTCATATTAAAAATTAAGCATTTTCATATTATTTCATATTATTATGAAATAATGCTACAGGAAACCCTCTTTGCGAAGCGTGACCTATGAGTTCGCTCTAGTCTTTGGGCTGGGAATCATACTTATCGATAAACTTTAAATATATTGTTGGCAAATTTCAATTATATTTCTTTCGTATAAATACTGTACCCACGTTTGTGCTGTTTTTTATTTGTCTATTATTGTTTATAAAAAATGAAAATTTCAAAAATGTTTACGATTTCGCATCACAAGGAAAAAAGAAAGTTAAGTAGGTATACAATCTGTGAATCGTATTAATTACTATTTATATTTTATTTGATGCAGCAAATACCCCAGTCTTTAGTTAGACTATTGGAATAGTGACAATTTCAATACTACAATTGCTACGTTTTAAGAAGCTAGTTTAGACAGCTGGCATCCCCATTGTTTATATGTCAGTTTTGACAGATAAACTATAGAGAAGACAGCTGTCAAAATAGGTTTCTTAGAATGTAGGGACTGTAGTAAAAATATGGCTGAATATGATACAGACAGTTGGCCAGCATTGTCCGCAATATGTGGACGTCACAACGTACTGCCTCCTCACCAATATCTCTCACTGCCTACCGTTTCCGAATTTATGATTTGCAGCGAAATTGACAAAACATTCAGCGAGAATCAAAACATACAGGAGGACATAGACCAGGAGACACATTTTTGAATCATTAGAAATGAATCTTGAATTCGAACACGGATACAAATGACGTGTGGTATTATTTTCTACTGTTCTCAATTTTAAAGATTTTTGAATCACTCGAATTCAGTGTTGTCACTGAAAACAAGTTCTATATGTATTAAAAACCGTTACACAAAAAAAATATCCGGTACGTAATCACATGGCAATAAGTCATTAATTTAAAAAACCAGCGATGAATTGCATGTAAAACGGAACGTATGTATGTTGCGTATATTCTACTAGTAGAAATCAAAAACGACTGGGTAGGACCGCTCGTTGCGGAATTCATGGAATGCATATTCAAAAATAGTGAATTTGGAAATTCGTATGCGAATCTTTCGATTTCGAATACGAATTTGAATTCCATTGTTTCAAAAATGCGTCTCCAGGAGACGTATTTTTGAATCATTAGAAATGAATCTTGAATTCGAACACGAATACAAATCACGTGCGAAATTATTTTCTACTGTTTCCAATTTTAAAGATTTTTGAATCACTCGAATTCCGTATTGTCATTTAAAAGAAATTCCATATTAGAAACCGTTAACGCAGAAAAAATAAAATCCGGTACGCAACAATCTGGCAAAAACTCATTAATTTAACAAAAACAGCGTTGAATCGCACGTAAAACGGAACGTATATAGGCGTATATTCTAGTAGTAGAAATCAGAAACGGATGATTAGGACCACTCGCTGCAGAATTCACGGAGTGAATATTCAAAAATAGCGAATTTGGAAATTCGAATGCGAATCTTACAATTTCGAATGCGAATTTGAATTCCATTGTTTCAAAAATGCGGCTCCAGACCTACGGGTATGAGGTGGGAATGACGCCCTTCATTAACCGAGGTAAAGGGTCCCAAGGATAAACATCATCTTCGGCACTTTTGAAACTAATTACTGATTTTGTTTATTCAAATATAAGGATTTATCTTAATTCTGCGAAATAGTTACTACTTCCTAAACTGTAATTATACTCGTGGTATACAATTAAGAAAACGTTTTTGTTGCACTTACGAAAAGAAAACTATCACTTGTAGAATATCAGAAAAAAAAAACAAACATGCCCTCACGTTTTGAAAATAATCCTTCTCTCTATCCTTTGTTGTTTGACAACTTCTAAGATATTTGTAATGTCACTTTGAACAAACGATTAGTAACGCACGTATGAAAGTAAAACTCACGAGTACACGATAAGTTTGCGATGCAAAGTCAGTTGTCAATTTTAGAAATAAAATTCAGACAAATGTCGATAAATTTAAAAATTGTACAACCATCACTATTGCTGAGTGGCCCATTGTAGTTAATTACATTAGCTCTCAGTGAATTGAGTTGACCATAAAAACCCGGGAGAGTTAAAACATTTTGACTATAATTTCACATCTTTGCATCTGTTTTTGTTTCAGTCGTTCTCTTCATTCTCTTTTGGATGTTTCAGTTAAGGCACTAAAGCTATGCTTCCTATAATAAATTAATAAATTTTGTTAATCGTTATAGTTTACAACGCGTTAATAAAATAGCGCTAATTCTCAGCCACGCCAACTTATTTTTACTATAAAATAATTAGTAAATTATGACAATACCTTTTCGTGGATATTTTTTTTGGTTTGTAGCATATCTCACAAATTTAAAACTATGGTCTACGACAGTTTAAAACTGAGAGTGCGATATTGCCGCTTAGCCGTCGCGCTGCCGATAAAATAAAAAGCGGCCTGGCTCAAAAATTTGTTTGGATAATAGGTATAGAAACAAATTTTTGAGCTCTATTACTAGGCTCTATTACGCTGAAATTCCATCTCGTGAGCTATAACCACCATAACCATAACTCGCGACTTCGTCTGCGTGGAAATTAGTTATACAGCGGATTCGGTTATATGATATATCACGCGTATCAAAGTGAGCTCATTAAAATTCGGGATAGAAAGTACCCTTTGTCTTTCCTCAGGTCTTAAACTATCTCAAAATTGGTTCAGCGGTTTAGGTGACAGCAAACAGACAAACAGAGCTACTTTCGCATTTATAATATTAGTTAGGATTAGTAGGAGAGTAGGGATAATATGCCAGTGAAGGAGCAGACAGGTACCTGTGCACTATTAGTACATTACGATATAAGTGCGTTATGGTGGTTATAACTCACGAGGAGGAATTTCAGCCGTATTAGAGCCGAGTGAGTATAACCAATATACGCACGTATATCCTACGACATTTTTTATACTCTTGTGACGGAAAATACTTAAGGAAACTGAATTTTTGGATTAAATAACACAAATCATTGTTAATTTGTAGACAAAACTAAATAATGGTATGAAAATAATCGTTTGAAAAATGAATTTAGTTCGTTGATGTCTTTTATATTATTATTATTATTGTAGAGACTTTGGGCCATGTATGCACTACCTCGACCATTGCTGATCTATTGTAGTAGCCCTTTATCTTATATCTCACTGCTAATTCCCGTTGCTTCTAGAAATTTCCAGATTCTTTGGGGAGTGAGGTATTGCAGGTCTTCGGGGTACATGCTATGCGGCCCTAAACGGATGCTCCTATATCTATATTATATCATATTTTTTATTCTTCTTCTTCTTCAACCGGCCTTGTTCCCATTTTGATTGGGGTCGGCTCTCCTAATCAATTTTAGCCACAGGTTGCGGTCCTGTGTTGTCTTCGGGTCAATGTTATAGTTCTTCACATCATATTTTTTTATTAATACACAAAAATCTGAATACGTCAATCTCACCCGTCAAAGACTCGACTATCCATCACAAAATCAAAAACCAGTCATTCACTAATTTCACTACCGTGGAAATCATCATATACTCGTACATCGACATCTACTTAAATATCAGCATAAAGGATCTCGCTGTCACCGCGTCGTAAATTGCCAGTTTTATGTCCAGAACATTACTCCGACCGACAGTTTATGGCGCATATATGGACCTCGAGGAGCCCGCATACAAATTTCCCGTCGAACTGCAAAGATTCCGGCTGTTGACTTGGCGGACAATATTCGTGATGCAGCATAGAAGTTGCGTTAATTACATCTACTTATATGTATTTTACTCACCATTACGCGAAGAAAGTTTGCCGGGAACGTCATGACGTCATGCAACGTCATTGGTATGGTACGGGGCGCGGTTGCCGGAGGCGGGAGGAGTCAAACTCAAACTCAAACTCAAAAATCTTTATTCAATATAGACCTTTACAGGCACTTATTGACGTCAAAATAAAAACATAAAAATCTTCAACCAAGAATCTAATTAACTAAATTATTTAATCCTTGTATGTACACACACCCCAATCATTATTAAGATGTGTGCAAATACAAGTAAAATTAAAAAAAAAAAAAAAAAATTGACTCTACACCTGTTCGGAAATTGGGAGAGCCTTCTCAAGAAGAACAGGCAAGAAACTCGGAAGGTCTTGTATTTTTTTTTTGTCTCCTCTTTTAAAATGCCAACATTACAATATTATATTTCACATACATTTTTTTAAATAATATAGAAATGCCTGTCGGTGTGAGTGGAACAGTTACTCGAATGAAATTTATCCCACTATCACAAAGTGTTAACACCCTTTAAACGTCAATTATCACATTTTTTGTCAATCCCAAGCAGTTTTATCTGTCATATAATCAGACACTTTATAATATGCTTTTTTCATAAGTGCGCCCTTGATAGCGACTTTAAATTTATTCAAGTTAAGTGCTTTAATATTATTTGGGATTTTATTGTAGAAACGTACACAAAGGCCTTTGAAAGAATTATTAATTTTTTTAAGCCTAGTATTTGGTAACGCTAACATATTCTTTTGCCTAGTATTTACTGAATGAATATCACTGTTTTTACAAAACGAATGTATATTTTTATGAACATATACTATATTCTCGTAAATATATTGCGACGCGACGGTCATAATACCAATTTCTTTAAATTTTTCTCTCAAAGAGTCTCTTATTTTAAGGTTATAAATAGCACGAATAGCCCTTTTTTGCAGCACAAAAACAGTCTGAATGTCGGCAGCATTTCCCCACAGCAAAATGCCATACGACATCACACTATGAAAATAGGCAAAGTATACAAGTCTTGCTGTATCAACATCAGTCAGCTGACGTATTTTCCATACAGCGTAGGCTGCAGAACTAAGTCTCTTCGACAATTTATCAATATGTGGGCCCCACTGAAGCTTTGAATCTAAAGTAATACCAAGAAATACTACGGTATCCACAAGGTCCACATTTTTATGCTTTATGTTAACAGTGGTGTGAACCTCTTTAACATTGGGTAAAACAAATTTTATACATTTAGTTTTCCCTTCATTGAGGCACAAGTTATTCGCATTAAACCAGTAAACTATTCTTGAGATAGAACTATTTACATCGTCATAAATTTGCAATCGTCTTTTAATTTTAAACATAAGTGAAGTATCATCTGCAAATAATACAATCTCATGCCTGTCTTGTACAAAAGCAGGCAAGTCATTTATATATATTAAAAATAGAAAAGGACCAAGAATTGAACCCTGCGGAACTCCCATTTTAACCGAGGCGCCCTGGGACCTCTCCCCGTTGACGTCTACTTTCTGAATCCTCTCAGTCAAATAGGAGATGAGTAAATCCAGAACAGTGTCGCGAAATCCATAGTAGTGTAATTTCCTGATCAGGGTGTCATGATGAACGCAATCAAACGCCTTGGACAAGTCACAAAAAACGCCCAGCGCATCATGTGAGTCCTCCCAGGCCTCATATATATTTTGTATTAACTCAACACCAGCATCAGTTGTTGAGCGACCCTTTCTAAAACCAAATTGTTTACAGTGTAGAAGATTATTTCTGTTGAAAAAGCTTTGCATTTGTTCCAACATTATTTTTTCAAAGATTTTGCTAAAAGTAGGTAGCACAGAGATAGGTCTAAAATTATTGGGGTCTGATGTGCTACCAGATTTATGTAATGGAATAATTTTACTCAGTTTCATTAGATCAGGAAACACACCACAGTCAATGCAATCATTAAAAATACTAGCAAGTATTGGAGCTATTGTTTCTATTACAGATTGGGAAACATCTACAGAGTTGCCCCACAGATCCACGGTTTTCTTTTTATTCAGCGTTTTAAATGACTTTATTAAATCATTTGCACAAATATGGGCAAATTTAAATTTATCATCACAAGTTTTAACATAATCTTTTAGAATAGATTCGGCTACAGTGGGGGAGGAATCCAAAGATTTTGTGATTGAAACTGGAATGTCAGTAAAGAATTTTTCAAATTCTGTAGCTACCTCAATATCTACTGTAACTTTCTTATTTTCAATATTTAAACAAAAATTGTTGTTATTAGTTTTTACTCTTCCGGTTTCATTATTAATAATGTTCCATGTCGTTTTAATTTTGTCACTACTATTTTTTATTTTAGAGCTTAAATAATTGGACTTTGCAAATTTACAAACTTTTTTAAATACTTTGGAATAAGTTTTTACATACAATTTAAATTGATCACTAGTATTTAATGAACGCTCATTGTAAAGTTCATAAAGTTTTATTCTGCTTTTGTGAATACCTGGTGTGGCCCATTCACTAAAAGCTAATCTACCATTGACTGAGATGGTTTTTGGAACAAAGATATTTTTAAATTCACAACAAAATGTGTTAAAAAAGTTTTCATACAATTTATTTGGGTCTTCGTCATAATCAATATACTTTAAATTAATACCAAGATTATTATTGAAACGCTCCAAGCGGCCAGCAGTCTTTGGTACAACAGTGATATTCTTTTTCGCCATAAGCTTACATTTGTAAGGTATAGTAACAAATTGACCAGAGTGGTCAGATTCTAAGTTATTAAAAACATTTTGTGCTAATGGTTCTATGTCAGTATAAATATTATCAATGCATGTGGCAGAAAACTCAGTAATTCGTGTTGGCTCCAGAAATAAGTTTTTAAGATTATATGACTGAAACAAATTTTTAATTCTCATACATAAACTAGAGTTTTCTAATAAGTTAATATTAAAATCTCCACAGACTAATATTTGTTTGCCTTGCTTACAGACTTTATTTAAAACTTCATCCATTATATTTTCAAAGTGGTCATACAATCCCGAAGGAGGCCTGTATACGCTCACTACAATAATCTGGTCCAACTCTACACAGGCAATTTCTATTGTTTGTTCAACTGAGAGGTTCACAATATCTTTACGATCTTTATATTTAAGCTTTTTATTTAATATGATTAATGAGCCACCGCGAATTGCATTTTCTCGACTGAACGAACTACCAACCTGGTGGTTGCTAAAATTAAACATGAACTGGTAGCTTTTAAGCCAATGTTCGGTTATACAAAAAATGTCTACTTTACTACTGTTCATGAATAACTCAACTTCCAGATCTTTGCCCATCATTCCTTGCATGTTCTGGTGCACCAGGTTGATAAAATTTACATGTTTATTATATTCAAATGGGTCTTCCAGTACATTATCTAATAAACAATTTTCATTTTGTTCTTTATTTAACATTATGCAAGAGGATTTCTCTATTGTCTCAATGCCTAATTTAAAGACTTACTAACTAATACATCAGTAATATTACTGACAGTCATCCTACTTCTACGATGCTCAATAGGAGCAATTTTTGTAGCCAAGTTCTTGGCTGAGATATAAAAATAATATGATAGCGATTTTGCTATTCGTCTCTTATAATAATTTGATAGACAATATCTATTATCTTTAGTCAAATACAATCTATTTACATAATTATTGATGTCAATTAAATGAAATTTATTATTATGACATAAGGTACTTAACTTTAAATTCAATTTATATCTTACACTATTTTCCTCTTGTGACAAGTTGTTGTAATAAGGTAATGTGAACAAAATAATTTTTTGTACATTTAAATTATTTAATTTATTTAAATAATGAGTCAGGACTTTTTTGTTCATATTACCTCTATTTGCAATAAATAACAACAATGTAGTAGACTGGTTAAATTCACATTCAATCACTTTTTTTAGTATGTCACAGTACGAAGCACCAGGCATGCAATAGTTCATTATTGAATGTCCCATGTTTGTTAGAAGTTGGCCCATACCTATGCCAATGTCATCACTAAACATAACAATATTGTCACTTGTGACCACTGAAGTCTGTAGTAATTGTGCATAGTCAGCTGCTGGTGGCTGAGATACCATGTTGAGAGCAGGACACGCATGATCAGGTACAACATTATAAATTATTTGGCTATCCAATGTTAAGCTATCGTTAGTGGAACTTAAGGAGTGTTTGTCCAGTAAGGCCTGATATCTGTCTTCATTAAATTGACAAAGTGTGGCTAGCTCTGTGACTGATTGGATATGCTCCTTAATTTCATTTTGAGCATTGTAATAATTTTTTGTCATGTTTGCTAAAGAATTTTGCAAGTTATTAATGACATTATTTAATTCTTGTATGTCCCTTTCATACATGTTTCTGCTCTCTCTCAATTTTGAGTCAAAAATGTCCAACGAATCTATTAAGCAAGCACGCTGCTTTCGTAATTTAATATTACTTTTAAAAGAGTTATGATTCTTAATTAATTTTTGTTTCTTCTTAATTAATTTATTAATTTTAACATATTTTTTGAGTTTATTTTTACTACTAAAATGGAAAGGTATGGACTTAACTGATGTACCTGAATACTGCTGTGTGAGATTTTGTCCACCAGGAGATTGCATTAGCTCCTCAAAAAGACTATGGGTATGTATAATTTCACTATTTTGCATAGATTGTTCAAGTTTACCGATTTTTCCATTTGCATCACTCAGCTCCCGTTCCAGTTCAGAGATTTTATTCAGTGCTGCCTCATACATACTATTGCACAGAGTAAGGTCATTGATGTGGTCTTGTAACTGGTGCCGCTCCTCTAAGACTTCTTGAAATTTGGCATCAAGCGCTGAGAGCTCACTTTTGAGAGTGGTGTTTCTGTCGATAATCTTTTTTATCTCATCTTCACTGTCATCGCGTTCCTGTAGTAGCCGTTCATGGGAATCCTTTAGGGTTTTTAATTCCAATACAGCCTGTCTGAGCTTTGCCTCAGTGTTTTGTGCAGCAGCTTTACGGGTCAACATTTTGATATTTCAGCAAAGAAAACCTAAAAATGTACAAATACGTTTAAGTTCAAGTATAAACTGTGCAAAGAAATAGGGATGCAAAAAACACAAAGAAATCAAGACTATTGAAAGTTAGAAAAGGAAAAAGAAAAAAAAATCACAAGAAATAACTAGGACTTTTTAGCAATAGAATCTAGGGTTAGATATAATAATGAAATCAGTTTATACTATGAAACTATGAAAAGTCACTTTTTAGCCTATTTTTAATAATTAGTTAAAATGTAACATATCAGTTCCCAGTTTGTCACAGCCGCTGAGCACTGTATACATAATAACAAATTACATTTGTAAGGTATAGTAAGTCACTGTTATCCTATTTGTATTAGAATTATTAAGAAAAAAAAAACTTCATGAATAAACTATCTAAATCAAAGTATGATTGAAAATTATAATGGTTACCCAAAAATATAAATTATAATATATTATATGTACTATATTGTTATACTAATAAAGTTTTCAGCAGAAAAATATCTGTGCAGTGTGTAGAGGGTGCTATGTCTGAGGCTGTAGGCGTTGATAAGTCTCAACTTTAACTTCCACTTTATGTCAAGTTAAGAGAGACACAACTTAGCCCAAGTGTGATACTGGACGTGTCTCACTTTACGTGAGAATTATTGAGTTAATTTACTAAGTACTTAATAAAATTTGTTTGTAAATGTAGGTATAAAAACATTTGACCAATGTCACTATATGTCTGAACTAAAGCTGAACCCTACTTTCACTGTATGTAAAGTGAAACAATCAACGTGTAACAGAAAATTGAATGTTCCAAGGTAAAACTGGATAAATCTCAATAGCTTTTAATAAGTGTGCTGCCTATGTTGGAGAGTAAGATAGGTACCTATGTTCGAAGATTTGCCTAAATGAGGACTGAATGTGTAATAATAAATACAATACTCCCCCGGTTTATGTATGAGTAGGTAATCCGTCAATCACCAAAACTGCCGTCACTGATTAGCTTGAAGAATTTCTTGCTAGCTCTGTACCACGGATACTTTCCACGATTTCAGTTTTTCCAAGTATTTCCTCTTGATAATCAAACGGCTTGGAATTAAAATTTTAGCCTTTTGCCGTGATCTTCGAAAATATTCGTTGGCTCGTTCAAATCCGTGACAGTAGGTGTTAACGTCGTCATAGTCGTGATAAACATAAAATAGCACCGCGAATCGCTTCACAAACAATACAACCGCGTTTCAACACAATACTAATTCTAAAAATGCATTAATTTACAGCAATTTGTCGAAAATACAATAAATTAACTTAAAATTATTACGAAGCTAACAAAAGACGTCTAGTCACGACCGGGGCTGCGGTCCGAATCCGCGTAAACAAACTACCGCGTAAGTAAACAAACTCTCTGCGCGTAGCTAATAAGAATGAGAATTTCACTGTGGAATTATGCTTGAATTACCTCTGTGGTCTCTTGTCTGAGAGAAATTCGGTGTGGGGCAGAAATTGTGTTTTTTTCCACAACATTGCTTTCTGGTGTTTTTTGCACCATGTCTCGAGACAGAAGCACGCGCTAACAGTGCAATAAATGTTCGAGGCACACTTAAAGCATTTGTCAGGCACTTGAATGCTGGCCAATTGAATAATAAATGTGTACTTTAATTTAATCCAGTTTTCATTTATAAGCAAATTAGAATAAAAAATAAATTAAAATAAGCATAATAATTAGAGGTAAGATAGCCAGTTCCTCAGTTGTTGAGGAGTCCAGGTGAAGTTCGCTTCCACCTTCGGCCTTATCGTCACTTACCATCAGGTGAGATGAAGGCCAAGAGCTTCCCTGTCGTATGTAAAGAAAAATAAGATTACTGAATCGTACGCGTACCAAAAATGCTGATGATTTCTTAACTTTTTTTTACAAAAACGTAAAATAATTAAATTAATAGACGAAAAGCAAAGTTGTTTTGTTATTGTTTTTTTTTTATAAAAATAATGTATAATAAATTAATAATAAATTATGTTTTATTTCACCATCTCTGACAGGTTCGATAATTTTATTGTCAAAATATATGACATACCCCATTTCACTATCTCTGATAGGTGCGACTATTGTCAAAATTTCTGACATATTATATGTCATATATTTTGACAATTGTCGTGAAATAGGGCCCAGGTATTTTAATAAATTAATACCTACTTCTCAAAGTGGGCTACATTGGTAGACTGCGTGAGTGCTTGAGGATTTTCTTAAGCGCACACGTAGTGAAGTCTGATTCTTACGGATTCGAAAAATGTTCAAATTGGTTTTTTTTCTCGAGAGGTAGTCATAGCTCAGCCAATCTGAACACTGGACAGCTTGAGCTCCGCCATTCCGTCAAATCTCCAGTGTCTGTTCCAAAAACATGCAGTTTGATTTTCCGCTTGCTTCGGTCACTCCGCTGTCTGCGTGGTCACAAAGTTATTTTATGGCGGCAGAATCTTCTTTTTAATTTTTTCCAAATACTTCTTTTAATTTTATACTTTCAATGAATTTAATACCGCCTCATCGGAGTAACTTAAAAGAATATGACTCAGGATTAATACGTGCCTCTTATATTTGTAAACCTCACCTCTATCTCCTAGAAGTCAAGGATCCTTCCATCATCAGCGCGACTCATGACTACCAGACGCAAATTCAAATTCAAATTCAATATCTTTTATTCAAATTGGATTGTTACAATCTCTTTTGAACGTCAAAGCAGCTACGCCATTGGTTCACAAGTCTACGGCGAGAGACCTTGTACTTGAAAGAACCAGCAAGAAAACCAGCAAGGGCTATTTTTTTCTCCCTGTATTGTTACAGAGTCGTCAATTAGAAGGTGACCTCACAGCAGAAGTTTGAGCTCAACTTCCATTACAAGATTAGATGTGTCAGTTCTCTTCTTACTATGTAATTACCAAAAACAATATTTGTTTAAATAAATAGTTATACATATAACAACACGATTCATTATCTGCAAATTAACACCAGGCATTGGCATCATTCAAATAATCGTTGATTTTATAGTAACCTTTACTCATAAGAGTCTTTTTACATGCGCTTTAAACTTATGAAATGGCAAGTCAGTAACATTTTGTGGAAGGTTATACATTTCCCCATAAACGAGCCTCTAGTTTTTTGAAGCCTGTATTTTGGAACGGCAAGTTTATTTTTGTATCTTGTGTTTAGATGGTGAATTTAGAAATTGATTTCAAATGTATTATAATTTTTATAGACATAAATCAAATTTTCATAAATGTGCTATCCTGCTAAAGTCAATATATTAATTTCTCTAAATAAGTCCCTTAGAGAATCTCTTGCTCGTAAATTATAAATAGCGCGAACCGCTCTTTTTTGAATTACAAAAATACTTTCTATACTAGCAGCCGATCCCCACAGTAATATTCCATATGACATGACACTGTGAAAATAACTAAAGTCAATCAATCTTGCCGTTTCAACATCAGTAAGTTGTCTTATTTTTTTAACTGCATATGCTGCAGAACTAAGTCTGTTTGCCAAGGACTCAATATGTGGATCCCACTGCAATCTAGAATCTAGTGTAATACCCAAATATTTGGTAAAGTCGATGAATTAAAGTAAAGTCGAAAATACCTGAATAGCTTCAGAAAAAACGTAAAACACGTTGGACGTGGCTGTAAAAGAGTTTTCCTCGATTTTCCTGGGATCCCATCATCATATCCTGATTTTGATGACAGTGGGACCAAACGGGAAATATACGCTCTAAAACAAAAAATAATTGTCCAAATCGGTTAATAAATGACAGAGCTATGAGATAACAAACATAAAAAAAGCATTCACAATCGACTTCCTTTTTGTGAAGTCGGTAAAAAATAAACGACGGGTTGCACTCCGGGAGTGCCGGCAGAAGTGAAAACTTAAGTATTAACGTTGTGCGTTTTGAATATTTTGGAATGGTCATGGAATAATTTTGCACGAATTGCTTTAATTATCAGAATAAAAGTATTATCTTTTATGTGGTAGAATACAATATTTATTTATTGCGCTATCATACACAAACATGACAATTTATATTACATTAAAAAGTTTATCCATAATAATTATATAACTAGTAATAATGAATCAAAATATTTACAATTAAATTAAAAATATGATCAAAACAGACATTAATATACTACTTAAAAACGTAATTTTATACTAACTTACCTAATTAATATTTACAACAAAATCAAATAAAAGCACAATTTAGATTTTTCCTAACAAAGTAAATAAATTGATTAAAACTGTCTCAAGTGACGTGTGACTTCCAGTACTTTTGCCAGCCGCTATTGTTCTCGGCCGGCTTACGTGGACCCCTCACCGCACCTCGACAGTTCCTGCGGCCATTTCAATTTTAATTGGCTACTCTCCATCCGTCTTACGATTTTCGATCAGGGTCACGTGTCCTGACGGTCACGTGTCCTGACGCGAGTTTAACATTTTTTACCCATTACAAAAAAAGTGTACAACGCCGCTAAAAAAGTTCTCACTTCAAAAAGCTTTGTTTTTAAACAAAATATGAAATAGATTAATTGTGCGCATAGCTATTATGAGATATGCGTTCATAAAAAAGATCCACTTAAAAATAAATAGCGATCCGTTACGAATTTATAATGTTGCTAAGATTATATTGAGGTTACATATTTTGTCGTGCAATCAGTGTTTTTGATTAGGATTGGGATTTTTTTTATACAAAAGGAAGACTTGCAGTTAAATACTGACCCAAAATATATAATTGCTTCGACCTCTTTCCTTGTTCCTAGCAAGAACAAATAACTATTTACATTGACTATATTAATTATTTGAATGCAATACACACGCCTTAGGTATAATAATCAGATGTATACAGCACTAGCGAATAATTGACACTTAAACAAACGAATTAATTAAATTTCGTGTCAGTTTGGATCAAGCGAAGAGCTCGCGTGACCTTTGTATCGAAATTTGATTAATTCGATTCTCGCCATTGAGTTGTTTCATCTGAATTACTTCAGCATATACTTGTGATTAGAGAACGTACAGAATAAGTAGTATGTACACTCAAGGAATTTAATTCCCGATCCATTTCGTTGAAATATTGTTAGACACTCGCGATGCATTAAGGTCAAACAGGGTCGAACATTCCAGTTCAGTGATACTCGTTAGTACAGAAATGTCAATAACCTCTTTGCGAGTGTTAAGTTATCATGTGTCAGTGTCAGTCAGTCGGAAACTTTTACTGACAAGCAAAGGTTTTGTTGATAAATTACAATATAAACAATTAAATGCTTGCGGCTATTTAAACGTGAACAATTACGAGTTCAAATAGTGGAGTTACACTAGCATGAAGTGACTTGAGATTTTCTGGCTAACTACCACTATCTTACATTTTTCCACGTTATGGATTTTATTCATATGCACCTTCCTACCGTAGCGACTACGGACAGGCGTTGTGGAACTCTTCTTCTCCACATAATACAGTAAAGTGGCGGAGGTACCACTAAATCACGCTATGTCCTTTTTGTCCCTGGCGGGATGATCCGGAATCGATAGGATCCAATTGCCGGTCTATCCTGGACTGGTCTAGCCAGCCAGGCCGGACAGCGTATAGGTTATTCCCAGCCTTTTGGTACAAGTCCAAACCCAGCTTGCGACTGAACTAGGTTTCCAATAGCCTAATATCAGGGTTATATATTGATTCAATTGGCGAGGAACTCGGTGTCCGTTCACGCGGCGGATTCACAACCAACAATCATTGACCTACAAACAAGTTGGCTTTTAGGTCAAAATGCCAACAATACAATTCAAAAGCACGACGCTAGTACTCACCTACCATTCTGTATGGTATTATATCAGTGTTACCTAAAGCTTGATTAAATATATTTAATATTAAATTCTCGCGTAGGTTTGACCGTCCCTAACAGTGAACTTTGTGAGTTCTAATTTTCTTGGTATATGCAGATTGGATAACATCCAGCCAATATAATATTGGTATTGGCTTAGTTGCGATAAAAAAATCTGGTTAAATCCACTAAGAATTTCACTAAAAAGATAAAAATAAAAAATATTTTACAAATATAAAAACCGACTTCAAAAACACTGAAAAGTTAAAAATAATATAAGAATAGGTACAGTCAACATCACACTTCTATCTTGAAGTCGGTGCCTAGAAAGTCTTTAAAATTTGGTTTTGAAGTCGGTTTTTATTTTTTGTAAAATATTTTTTATTTTTATCTTTTTAGTGAATTTAATACCAGTTCACCTTCGGTGAGCTAGATCGAGACAGCTAGACCAGAAAGTTATAAGTTTGTATTTAAAATAATTAATACTATCTATAAAGCTAAAGAATTAATACTATCTATAAAGCTAAAGAATTAATACTATCTATAAAGCTAAAGAATTTGTTTGTTTGTTTGGTTGAACGCGCTAATCTCTGGCACTACTGGTCCGAATTAAAAAATATTTTTGTGTTGGATAGTCCATTTATCGAGGAAGGCTTTAGGCTATGTAATATCATGCCCGTGCGAGGGCGGGCAGCTAGTATGCAATAAATGCAAAAACTTCGTGCTTTGGGCATGATTTGAAATTATGTACTACGACATATTGCTAAAGGACAAAGGGATTCAGTGTTGTGTACTGCAAGAATTTAATCAATAATACTGACGATTCTGTTGTACCATACTGAGCAGGTCTGACAGGCGAGGTAATGGACAGCCCTAGACGACCCTATTTTGCAAAGAATATTAATTGATAGTGCCTGCGTAGATATGACAAACATATTATTCTGAGCAAATTATTTTTGTGAAATACATTATTAATAATGTGCGTCAATAAATATCTGTGTCAATAAATATGAACTTGAAATTGGAGACATTTTCGAGAATTGTTTTGGATAAATTAATATGTTTTTTTTCATAATTTTACTTAGTCTATTTAGGTTCTTGCAACTAGCGGTAATCAACTACGATGCCAGATTGATGGTGTCAACTACAACAATCTTTAATTATCAAGAGTTAGTATAATTTCATAAAATGAACATACATTATTCAACGAGATTTCACTGCATATTAAAGCTTAGCAACCTGTTATCATATTTTTTGATGTTACCAGGATTTTTTAGGTGGCTTTCTATCTGTGTTTTGCTCGATTTGTTTTGATTTTAACAATGGCGGCGGTTGTTGTTCTTTCAAGAACTAAACCGGACCACAACCTTAGATTATTTCTGTTTCTTTACTCGCTTAACAAGCTTATTTTTCTTCTCTTCTGTTAATCTAATATATAAAAGTCTCGTGTCACAGTGTTTGTTATTAAACTCCTCCGAAATCGCTTGACCGATTTTAAAGATTTTTTTTGTGTATATTTAGTAGGAATTATTTATACCCCTAGGTGATAAGGGTGGCTCTCTTAAAAAAAAATTAACTGTTGAGCTTTATTAACGAAACGTAGTTCGCGGGCATATAGCTAGCTACCATTCGCTCCTCCTCTAATGTATCATTCGCTCCTCCTCTAATGTATCCGTTAAAGGAAAATCGACTAACTATTCATATAGCTAGCTACCATTCGCTCCTCCTCTAATGTATCCGTTAAAGGAAAATCGACTAACTATTCATATAGCTAGCTACCATTCGCTCCTCCTCTAATGTATCATTCGCTCCTCCTCTAATGTATCCGTTAAAGGAAAATCGACTAACTATTCATATAGCTAGCTACCATTCGCTCCTCCTCTAATGTATCATTCGCTCCTCCTCTAATGTATCCGTTAAAGGAAAATCGACTAACTATTCATATAGCTAGCTACCATTCGCTCCTCCTCTAATGTATCATTCGCTCCTCCTCTAATGTATCCGTTAAAGGAAAATCGACTAACTATTCATATAGCTAGCTACCATTCGCTCCTCCTCTAATGTATCCGTTAAAGGAAAATCGACTACCTATTCAAAAGTTTTGTAGGTACAAAATCTTCGTGTGTTCTTCTGTTCTTCTCTGGCCGTACATGGGTCAGCCCATTCAAAATTCATTGTCGATAATGAGCGCGGTGCATGTCTAACATGTATCGATCTGCGACATCCACATCACCCCATAGTAAGTATGACAGTTGCTAGTAAGAGAAATGATAGCAAATTACATTGATGTATAATTTGCCAAATTAGTTCAAACACAGCAGAACATTAAATTTAAAATTTTAAAAATCCGCACTCCATAAACAATAAACATTGAATAAAAACTGAAAAGGAAAAAATAAGCCCAATAGTATAAATTTTTAGCAGTCTAATCTGGATAAGCTCAAATATATTCCCAATGATGGAATTCTCTTCTTTTTTTTGTCTTAACTGAAAATGGGGAAAAATTTTAAAGCGTTGGTACGGCCGAAAATTGAAGCTAACACCATCGCTTAGGAATGGCCTTTAATTTTTTTATTATTCCGAACGTAATAAATGCAATCCCACCAAAAACATTTTCAATAAATGCAATCCCACCAAAAACATTTTCAAACATTTTCATAATTTCACATTTTATTAATAACTTACCTAGAGATCTTAAAAACAAAATAACATAAAGATTCTTTTAAAAAAGCATTACCTAAGTAACTTAAAATAATTCACCTACAATAACTCATAATATGCCATTATTTATTACTATGCCTTCATTTATTACATGCGATTGGATAGAAGTTTTAGCATCAACTAATCCGTTCATAAAATGGGACATCCTTTATATAGTGTGTTGAACATACACTCGACATGACGTACCAGATAGCCGGCCGACCGGTTTTGTAGCAGAAGTGAGCGACATTTTCAGAAATATTTTTTTTGTACCGCTGCCGAGTTTAGCACTTACCTAAAATCCCTGGCGTGTCTGGTACGTCATGTTCACTCTATGATTTGTATACCTAATAAGCTTAAGATATCAATACTTTACTTGATTCTGTATTCTTAGTGAGAACTTAATGTTTAGACAAGCCTTATTTAGGCTTAAAAACATTCTAGATAGCCCTATGTAGTATAAGCAGATGTAAGAAATAAATAAGTAAGTGTAAAATGTTGTCAAGACGAGACCGTATGGCCAGCACTGTCAAAAAGTTATCGGATCTCATGTAGAGCCAAGCTTCTTACTCTGCAAGCCCTAACTCTACAAGCTAACTTCACACACACTCAATCTCTAGACCGGCTATACTCAATCTGCGTCCCGCCATGCCTTTGTCACTGGCCCAAGTGGCCCATTTTCAGTTACAAAAATGTAAACCATCAGAGAAACTGTGGGCGCTCTGAGGAAATAAAATAAGGAACTAGGTAACCCCTCCCGGGGTGCGTTGCATTGAGCGTTGCCCGAACGAGAACTTTTCTTTATTTTAATTAATAAAGGGGTGTTATTTAAATGGTTAGCATAGTATTCGTATTTTTGTGAGCAGAAAAATATAATCTGTGAGCAGAAATAGCTAATTGATCAGCAACTCATGGCCAGCAAACATTCCAAAATCAATCGGCAATTTATGTCATTCTGGATGGCTGTAATTATTTTTGTACAGCATATTAATTATATAAGCTGCAATGAGCTGTTCCTGTTTTAATAAAATTTTGGTTAGCACTCATATAGTAAGCAAAAAAATTCATTTTGAGCTGCATATAAAAGTAGCAAAAATACTTGTCATGCGCAAAATGGGGCGCATTCCTTATTAAGATTATTTCATTTATTTACTCGAGTGTTATACTTAAAACCTAAACACAAATTGCCTAATAACGTTTGGCCTAAAACACATATCACCTAAAAACGAAATGCCTAATAACGTTTAGCGTACCTAGAATCATGAAATTTGGCAAGAGAAAAGGAAGTACATATCCAGAGATATGAGCATTTGAAATTTGAAAAAACTAACCTCGAAATTAGCAGTTTCAACAAGCAATAAGCATGCATAAAGTCGATAATACACATAAAGTTGTTTCTGGCGCTTCGCCGACCGCTGCCGCGGCTCGCTCGCTTCGCTCGCTCGACTCGCGCGATTGGTTCATGTTCAAACCTACGCTCGTCGCTTCGCTCCTCGCTAACTATTTTTTGACCCGCCTACACTGAAAAAAAAATATGATTGTTTCTACTAAGATCTTGTTTATTATAATCACACATCATGAATCCATATGAGCGTGTAAAGATCATGGCTGCTGTGACTAAGAGATATTTGTTAAGTCTTCCATCAAGTTACAGTACTGTCCTAATAAAAGCTAGTTAGCCAGTTTCATTCAGATCTTGTCCAGAACAGGCATGAAACAGTATCACGTTGTCAAAGTACGTTTGTAGATTCAACTAAGAACATAATTCGCCGAACAATGTTAGTTAGTCATTTCAGCTTAATTCTTGTTCAGTCTGATTATTGAACTTTTTTAGACCAAGGATTTTACTAAGTTGCGTCTATGAAGTACTGTACTGGCTTAAAAAAGTATGCTTAGTTGAGATAGTCATACCTTAATCAGTGTAAGCATGACACCTTATTTATAGCTACAAAGTTCGTTTCTAGGTTCAAATAAGTCAGATAGCTCTATCAACTAAAATAATAGCTGTACGAACGATGTTATTTATTTATTTCAGATTAAGGCTTGTCTAATGTGATATTTTAAACTTTATTAGATCAAACAATTTCTAACTTTAGTCAACCAAGATGATTGTTTGTATTTATTAGGAATTTAGGTTGGCTCTGAAATCTGTATTTATTGTATCTATTCAGAATGTTTGTTGATGTACTTAAGACGTGTAGTCAGTTTAATTAAGATCCTTTTCGAGTGGCACATGTTATATTGTTGTATTTAGTAAGTGTATTAATCAATTCTAGCAATTTTAATAGTTATTGCAATGTACTTTATTTTTGTAAATTAATAAAGATAGATATGTATGTAGTTTGCACGTAACTGTTATTGCGTCATTCTGCTTCTTTATGAAGTTTTAAGTTCGGATATTTAGATTTTATAGAAGAGGTAGAAGGGGCTACCACGTACTCCGATACACTTAGCCCCTTCTACCTCTTCTATAAAATCTAAATATCCGAACTTAAAACTTTATAAATAAGCAGAATGACGCAATAACAGTTACGTGCAAACTACATACAAATCTATCTTTATTAATTTACAAAAGTAAAGTACATTGCAATAACTATTACAATTGCTAGAATTGATTAATACACTTGCTAAATACAACAATATAACATTAACAGTAGAATTGTATGTTAATCTTATGTAAATTTACATAAGATTAACATACAATTCTACTGCTAAATTCTTACCACAACTATGAAATATTAAAAAAAATATTAGTCCCATACATTTGATCATCTGATTGTGCTAGTTACAAAATCGTTGTTTTCAGGTTCAGATCCATAGAAAAAGTTGGTAATAAGAAAAAGATGTGTTTGATCAGTGGAATCACCGGTCAAAAAATTTTTATTCAGTAACATGGTCGGTCATGAATAACTAGAAATACCCAATACAACACAATCTACACCAAAAAAACATATGTCTACTAAAAAGATATTGTAAATTGTTATATTAATGTCTATTAGTTTAATTACGTTATGAGGTTTTGTAATAAATAAAATATTTAATAGTACTTCGAAAAAGTTTATTCTTCAATTTTTATAATGTACATCGTAAAGTTACATATTTTTTACCGTTGCTGAGAATATTAATGTTACATGGGATAGGTGACACCAAATTCTTGTGATATTTAACAACATATTCTTTTACTTCTGTTTCTACAACTTCGTAGACAAAAAAATGTTCATCAAAAAGTATAGTTCGCAATAATATTCCCATAAAAATCAAATTATTTGAATCATACAAGTACACATTTTGGACTATAAAGAATACTGGGAGCAAATCAACATTAGAACTTGTATCATAAATTAGGATTGTACCTTTTAAATAACGTGTAGTAGACACAGTTGCCCAAGTTACATGTATTAGAGGCTTATTTTGACATAATTGTAAAGTTGACTGTATGAATTTTTTATCGGCAGATTCATTACAAGTTAAATGAGCAACAGGACCGGTTCTAAGAGTTTCAGGCAATCTTCCCTTAAGAAACAGTTCATTTAACTGTAGTTGATGTTTTGATGTTAAGGTCAGTGTAATATTCTTTCTATTACATGAAACATTTGAGGCCAATTTAAAAATTCGGTGTTTTGCTTCAAAACGCATTGACCATAGACCAATAATAGGACCAAATTTTTTTAATGCTCTGTGATAATGAATTAAATTGTGAAATTTGGGTTTCAATGAATCATTAGTTAATGATATATACAAAATGTTAAGCTCCGTTACAGCTACCTGTAATAATTCCTCAGTTCCTTTGGCAAATGCTGTAGATAAAGTGATTTCTAAAACATTTCTTAATTTCAGATACAATTTCCAAATTTCGTTATCTCTAGGTATAAATTCTCCCACTAACAAACCAAAATATCGTATAAAAGTAAGCATTTCGGATGATGAAAGACGTACATTCCCTTGAATTAAATGATCCATAGAAAATGTACAAGGTTGATTTCGACGGTCTGGGCCATATTCAAATGCATGAATTTTGTTATTCAGTTCAGTCAATGTAAAAAACTTAAAGCGTCTTAAAAACTGAATAAGAATAAATTGCATCACATATTTAGCAACACCTTCTAAAATATCATGCATACAATCAACACCAACCTGGTTAAACAAATCAAAATCTCTTACATCAAGCCAGACACATTTTTCTTTAATACCTGTCTCAGAGGGATTACAAAGACGTATATCATTTTCATAATTTGTCGTGTTACGTAAAATATCTTCATTTTCAACACATTGGTTTTTCATAACTAATTTAGAAACTTTACAAACTCGACAACAATAATTTGCTGAAAAACTTTCAACAAAACCTGTTATAGCATGGATACCCAGGTTATCTCCCAAGATTAAGCCTAGTTCAAAATGAATTACCCCTTTGAAGTCAGGCAAATTGAACTCGATACCATGTTCGCTGAGGTAGTTGAGCTCGTCAATCACACATTTAAAAATGATATTATTCCCAAATACGGTTCTATCGGAAGAATGAAACAATAGTAGTAGAAATATGTTTCTGATTGCTGAAGATCGACGTGGTGGTAAACAGGGTATCGATGCGTAAACAGCACCTAACTTGTGTTGCCCTGCTCGAGAGCCTAATGCATTTCCGGTTTCATAATCGTCAAAAAATATGAAAATAGGAATCACAGTTTTTCCTTGTCGTTGACCTAACCTGCTGCGCCAGAATGACCCCTGAATAAAATTTTCTATTGCAACATTTTCACCTGCTCTATTTAGACAATACATGTAGCTTAAAGTTTCAGACAGGATATGCTCAAGAGAAAAAAATGATTTTAATACTTTGCGAAGTGGAATAAAATGCTGTTCACATGTAATTGGTTGAAGGCGGCTAATACCCGATTTTTTAACTCTCTCTAATCTTTGACCGATAACTACTGGTACTGGTTTGATGTATGTCTCTTTATATTTAAAATATTCTATTCTTTTATGTTCAGTATCTAGCTGGCTCAAAGGGTGTGTCAAGAGAGGCTCTATTTGATTTATAACAGTATTAAGATTACTTTGTGGAATCATATTATTTGAAGTTAAACTTTCAAGCTGTTTTTTTATTGCTAATAGTAAAGGATTGGCCATAAATTGAATAAAACCACTAACTACTGTTTGTACTACATTTCTCGGTAAAGATTGATTGGCATACAAACTTGCTATAAATATTGAAAGTCCGTTCTCAACTATCTCATCGCAGGTCAAAGGCATTGGAGAGGTTAAATCATTAAGAGATGATAGTATTTGCTGATCCTCAGCAGAATCCTCAAAAGCATGACTCATCGCTAAGTTAACTGTGCTTAGATTTGGAGTTAATGCATTGTCTGTAATGTTAGATAAATGTTTTTGTACAATGTGCCTTCTAAAAGAATTAAATAATTGAAATTTACGGTTACAGTCGTCTTCAATACATTTGTATGTTCGTAGTTCTTCAGGCCTATGTAATAACTCGAAATGCGATTTAAGAAATTTAATGTTCTGTATTTGAATATGGCAAATAAAACAAGTCAACATCTTATTACAAATGTTATAAATCTATAATACTTGCATATGATAAATAAAACAATTTAACATCTTATTAAAAATATTATAAATCTATAATACTTGCATATGGCAAATATAACAAGTCAACATCTTATTATAAATTAAATTAAAAATATTATAAATCTTTACTAATCAAACAAACCTACTGTAACTATAGTGCTTTGGTTTAATTAATTTACTTTGGCACATAATATTTGTAATAATTTAACATTAATTTTACCAAATAGCCGTTGTTACTTACTAACTACTTATAAGCTAAATAATGTTATCTATATGCACCCTTTAAAAAACTCTCGAAATGACAATAATAATTAAATTACTAAATCAGATTTAGTTGGACCGTAGTATATTGTACCTATTAATAAGACAGCTTATCACGTAAGTAAACGACAAAATCAAAATAATACCTATTTGTAATAAAAAATACAAAGAACAAGATCCTCAAAAATTGCAGTCTGTTAAGAGAGACTCAGCTGTGGTAGAACCTTTGTCGAACTTGGAAGTCATTTTATACAGACCTCGTTGAATAAAGTACCAAATAGCATATGAATCACACCCATACTCAGCATTTAATGCCCATATCGCCTTATAACATGTGTCGACAGCTTGAATAATGTTAGCTCTTTGATAGACAACTGATGAATTAACAATAACCAAATATGTTTTAATTTCTCGCATCGACTCACCAACTACCATCAAATATGGTTGTGGGGGCACCCCTTTATTATTCAAAGTTTTAACCCGAAGTTCGATTGCCTGGCCAATTTCTGCGTCAGATCTGACATGCTTAATAAAAGCATCACGCGTTTCAGCTCTAGATGGCTTCCAACTAGACCCAGGCGCCGATTTTTGTTTCTTTTTCTTTTGTTTAATTGTCGAAGTGTTGAGTAGGCATGGTATAGCCAAAAACGCTGCTAGGTTTTGGTCTTCTTCTTTGGAAGCTGAAAATTAAATAAATACATATACTCGTATGCCTGGGGTGAATTTTAATTACTAAGTGACTTTAAAATGGCGTGTTTAGATCATGAAACTAAACAACTTTCACTTAGCAACATGGGTAAAAATATGAAAAAAAAAATTGTTCCCATATAAATCGATAATTTTGTATGGGAAGGCGATATTATTTTATTTTTCGATCAGCTGTTTCTAGGAGATTTTTTTCAGATTTGTGGGCTGAATACGGCCACGAAACTTTAACCTATATGTAGTTTTGTTTTAGAGAAAAACACTATAGTGTACAGGCTGTTGTTTTCGTCAGCAACTCGTGGTTCAGGGTGGGCTTTCTCCAAGAAAAACGGGTCATGAAGCAACAAAAAATAATCAAATTCACATATTATAATAGTAATGACATGATATAAAATCAGCGAGAACACAACAGACTCATAATTTCTTGCTTGAAATAATTTTTCTTACATGACTTCAATTTCTTACATGACTTACACTCTGAACCGCTAGTTGCTGATCTAAGCTGCACCCTGTATGATAATAACCATACGTATTTTTATTACAAGACTGTTTCGTTAAGGAGCTAGACAGTAATATTATCCAAATAAAAGGAAGAAAAAAATTGAGTGAAACTAGTTATTACTTACAAATAAAGAACATAAAGAAGAAGAAGGAAGATATACAGAAGTAAAATTATTAAACAACTAGCTTTCCGCCCGCGGCGTCGCCCGCATTTTATTCAATTTCCCACAGGAAAGAGTCGTTTTACCTTAGTAAAATTTTCTTATTTCCTTCCCCGGGTCTTAAACCATCCCCGTACCAAAGTACATCAGAAATGGGCTAGCTGTTGTTACCGGGTTTTCCCGTGGGAAAGAGGTATTACCCTGGTATCCTAAAAGATCCGATATAAAAAGTATCCTATGTCCTTTTACGGGTCCCAAACTATATTCATACTAAATTTCATCATAATCGGTTCAGTAGTTTTGGTCTGTCAAGGACGGACAGACAGACAGACACAGTTCCATTTGCATTTATAATATTAGTATGGATATAAACTTGCAAGTATGTGAGATAGAAAGATAGAAGTTTTATTATTACTTACAGTTAGCCAAACATATTATCTCCAGACAAAAATCATCCTTTGCTTTCCGTTTTTTAAGTAACTCTAAAATCTTTATTTTAGCCACCGGAAAGTGAATAAATAAATTGTCAACTTGGTCTTTGTGATATTCTTCGAAGTCTATGTTTAGCTGGAACAAGTGTGCGTAATTATGTAAATAAATAAATAATAAATAAATATTTCAGACACTCACAACAATTAGCCTAGCCCAAAGTAAGCTCTATAAGGCTTGTGTTATGGGATCTAGGGTAACGGATAGACATACATATATTTTACATAGATAAATATTTTTAATAGACATAATAACTTAACAACCACGACTAAAGCACAAATATTCATGTTCATCACACAATCTGCCCTCACCGGGAATCGAACCCGAGACCTCCGAGATAGCACCGGCGTTTTTACCACCTCGGCTACGGAGGCCGTCGAAGAAATATTTGAAACAATATACAGTTTCTAAAATAGGATTGAGTACTTATTTACTACTTACAAGGGTATAGCCCTGCGGTTTTTTCAAAGCTGGGTAGCTGTTACAGTACGATTCAATTGTTTGATCCTGCTTGTGTAGTGATAGCATTCGCTGTTTACTAGTGATTTTCCACTTTCTCTCAACCAAGCTCCACGGTTCGCTCGAATTTTTCAACCACAATAGATCATCTTCAACATTTTCAATTAAAAGTTCACTATTGAGGCTGTCAGGAAGTGGTCTCATAGAAAAAGTAGATGGTCCAGAGGCAGGGCTTCCTTCTCTGTTTCTCTTTTTAATCTCCAAGCAACCTAATTGCTGTAAACGCCTCCTTTTGTTCAAAACTTGGTGAACAAGTTTTCCCCGTGCTTGAAGTACTGTGCCAGTTGCTGTTGTGCACGCAGGGATGTAATATGTAGTAGTTCTTTCCCCCGGAAAGAGCTCTTTTATTTGTTTTGCCCACTTGAAATATATATGTCCTACTATTGGCGAATTTTTATTTTCGTTTAATATTTCTCTAGCAATCACAGAGGCCAATAAATTTCTCGTCCCATCACCGTCTAAGGTGCCGCCTTTGTATATCAGGAGTGAAGACGTTTCTAATGATTGTTTTAATATATTTTCCAGTAACTGAAAAAGAAGTTGATTTATTAAAATACATAAGTAGTAAATGGTATAATAAATTTCGAAGCAATTTTAAAGAAATATTTTAGTGTAGTGTTGAAGTAGAGTGGAGTAAGGTAGGGTAGCGTTATGTACTCCTACCCACTGGAACGTCCGTGGGGACTATAGTCCCCAAAATCTCGATCTTCTCGCCCGACCTGGGTACTATGGTACCCAGTTCCCTTTGCGTAAAACCGCGCGGTGTGATAAAAAAATCGCGAAAAATAAAATATTTTCTCTATGGCTTTATTCCTTTGTCAATAGTCTCTTTCATAAGTTGACAGGTCATGTCCAATTTATTTTTAGTCTTAGATTGAAATAAATTTGTCATAGTCTGCGGTTTAACTTACTTGGCCGTATCCATACGTTTCTTACTCCATGACCGATGAGATTTATTGCGTACTTACTTAGTCTGTATTAGTATTTTCGTAGAGTGTTCTATATCAAAATAAACTAGAAGAATTGGGCTACATTATTATATATGGTTTATGATAGTTTATAGTGTTATATTGCCACACTAAACGTTTTTTTCATCATAGTTTCGTTCATCACACAAACATCTGCCCTCACCGGGAATCGAACCCGAGACCTCCGAGATAGCACCGGCGTTTTTACCACCTCGGCTACGGAGGCCGTCAACAACACAATATATTTTATACATAGACTAGCTTTCTGCCCGCGGCTTCGCACGCGTTTTATTAGAATTTCCCACAGGAAAGAGATGTTTTCCCTCAGTAAAGTTATCGTATTTCCTTCCCCGGGTCTTAAACCACCTCCGTGCCAAATTACATCAGAAATGGGTTATCTATTGTTACTGGGTCTTCCGGTAGGAAAGAGAAATTTTACCGTAGTAAAAACATCCCATGTCCTTTCCCGAGGTTCAAACTGTATTCATACCAAATTTCATGAAAATCTGTTAACTACTGCACTTGTTTTATTCATACCAAATTTCATGAAAATCTGTTAACTACTGCACAAAGTGTAGGTACTTTATTACACTACGTAAAAAGAGGTCTGTATGGTAAGGAACCCTTGATGTAAGAGTCCGACTAGCACTTACAGGCATATATCATAGCAAACAATTTAACATACCCCTTTCTGTGATTCTACTTGTATGATTGTTTCGTTTTCTGGATGTAATTCCTGACTTGTATTTTCTTTTTCTGTCTCGGGTTTATTTATTGGTAAAACAACATAATTATTTACATTCTCGAAATCTTTATCGCCATCCTTTTGCGACTCCTGATCAAAATGTATATTTGTCAAATCCAGACACTAAAACAAAAAGATAACAATAAAAATCACTTACAAAGAATTTGTAAGGTTATTATAGGTAGGTAGGTTATATAAACACACTTAGGTGAGGCCACTAGAAAAAAACAAATTAATCAATTTGTTCTGGTATGTATTTTGTAACCATACCTACCTACCATAAAGTATTTTTATTTCTTACTAGGTAGTAGGTACAGTCAGCAACAAGTCAGGCTTTACATACCTCTACGAAAGTGGCTGCTATTACGAGCGGCTTAAGAGCTGTCCAAAGGTCAATATGTAAATCCGGACGTGTTGCTGTCTGTACTTTCTTCCTGTCCTACTTACTAACAATTGATTACTAAGAATGTAGGTAACTAGGTACCTACTACTACTACATTATGGATCCTGATGTCTTTTAAACAAAATTATTATATTTATAAGTAGGTACTGTCCATTCCCTTAATATAATTTAGGTACGTGCGCAGTTATAGATTAGTATAACACTAAACCGCATTTTAAGCCAATATAAAAAACCGTTATATTTGATGTGTGTTGTCAATAAGTGCCTGCAAAGGTCTATGTTGAATAAAGAATTTTGACATTGACTTACCTATACCTACCTACCTACTTATACAAAGTTATCTTTTAGAGTTAGAAATTTATAGATCATATTTACATAAGACTAAGCTGTCTCTCTATGTTGAATACTCAATGATTAAGAGCAAATTATTAGTCATTATTATCTATCGAAAACTCACCGAAAAAGATATGTTGTCAGATGAAAACTCATTTTTCCACGTGCGCCAACACCTGGTGAAGAGGACCCTGGGGCCTGCCAGAGGAATCAGGTCCTTGAGATCCTCTTGGCTTAACGCGGATAATGCCTGGAGTGTAATCTTTTGATCTAAAAGTGAATTTAGTTTTTATTTAATAATATGTAGGTAGGTTACAGAGTCGTAGCAAAGGGGGGATGGGGAGAACGGTGCGCCCCGGGTGTCACCATTTTTGGGGTGACACCCATCCGGTATCTCAAAAATAAATCTCTATCACAAAATTATTTTTCGGGGATTCCTCCACTAGCACTAGAATCAGCTCGATCACTCGATCGGCAGATGAATGCAATCGATGGTGTGCACGCCTTTTGGACGTTGGCTATCGGGAGGGGGTGACACAATTTCCGCACCGGATGCCACCCAAGGTAGCTACGCCACTGGGTAGGTACGCGTACAGTTAACATCTAAACAGGGCAATTTGAGAGTTAGGTAGGTAAACCTACCTAACTAGAAGCGTCCCGTACTTGCCGAGACCGACAATGACGTGTATAAAAAATAACATAAAGGGAATGGAAAGCACCTATAATATAGGTCGTTATAGATTGGTTTGTAAATAAATAATTCATAAAGTAGGTACCTATAGCAAGATTAGCAAAGTCAGGTACTTACCGGCAAATATAGGTATGAGTTCGGCGAGCTCCCATGTTCTTAAAAGATCTGCTACGTCATCCATCACACATATATTCAACAAAGCACAAAAAACGACTAAATAATCAAAGTTATTAGCACAGAAAACTATTAAATTTATTGCATTTACTATTTATAATAACTTGCCGCGTCCGTAGCCGGTGTTCGTTCGCCGATGAATGCAAACTTCAAGTCGTGTCGTGACTGGTCGCAAGCAGGGCGCCCGCCGGGGAGGCGCGCGCGCGGTGTCGCTCTTGTTTGATTTTACAAAGAACATTGCTAATTTAACTAACTAACTTGATTATAACTACGTATTAGATTTATCGTTTTAAACATACTTAAATCATTGATGCTGTCATATTTACAATTATAGATTTAACTTCGTGTCTTATTTATTTCTTATAAGTTGACCTCGTTAATATAAATAAGAAAAATAGTTTACTCAAACACAGATTATTCGTAGATCGCATTAACAATAAAATAATCAATCTAACAATATGTCTTAATAAAGTTGAAAAATAGATAAGTCGTTTTAATAAAGAAGTTTAATCAGATTCACGATTTGTCAATAATTTGCTATAACTAAATTCAGCTTGTTGTTGCAACTACCCATTCTTATGTTTATTAATCAAAATATATGTTATTCCAATCAAAATTAGGCCAACTAAGAGAAAAAGCAACTTAGTTGGAGAGCATTTTTTTCAGTGTACAGTGTCTACATACGCTTTGACGTTTCTAAACTTTTTATTTTCAAAAAGAGGCTAAACGTTATTAGGCATTTCGTTTTGGGTGATATGTGTTTTAGGCCAAACGTTATTAGGCAATTTGTGTTTAGGTTTTAAGTATCGGAACTTATTTACTCTCTGCTTGGGTATGTATTATTTATAGAAGTGTAAATTAATAAAATATTTTTTTTTATTGTTATAAAATATAATTAGTTATTTTGTGCAATCCAATTAGTTATTTTGCTCACCATGTTTTAACTAAGCAAACCAATCAAATACACTGCTTATAGACATGTTTTCTCTGCTGATCAATCATGAAATCTTGCTGATCAAGTAGTTATGCAAACTCATGTTATTGTAAGCTGCCTATTTATGATTAAATTTTTGACCATTATCAAAATTATTTGCGGAACAAGGATTGCTGCCTGATTTTTTTAATCGCAAACAAAATCTTTGTATGCCGACCAAATTATTTAAATGCTGTTTTTGTGGCTCACCAAATTTTATCATTGCTAAACATTTAATTGAATTACGTTTTTTATTAACACGAAAATTATTTTCGCATGCGGCCCGCGGCACCGTGACTGACACCTGTTTTTGGCCCCTATATAAAACAGGTGGGCTCTAGACCTTCATGAAAATATGTGACTTGGCCGTTTCCTTACCGTCACATGGGCTTTTCTGTTACACAATAGTTCTTGTAGTAACGAAACGGCCAAGCCCACATATTTTGACAAGGCGTTAGCTTAATAGGATGTGTAGAGTTCGTGTTTAGCTTAGCTCTACGTGACATCTAATAACTTTTTGAGACAATGCCAGCGAGAGACATGGTCTCGTCTTGGCAACATTTTACGTAAAAATGTTTTTGGTGGGATTTCACTTCTTTTTATGAGTAGCGTATGTTCTTTTGGTATGTTATAGTGTTCGCGAGCGCTATTTATATATTTCATCTATATACTATCTTTGCGCAAGAGAACAGCGCTGACCACGGGTATTAGTTCCACTACTATGGGTTGACTGGAAGAAATGTCTTATAGAGTAGTCTACGTCCATAAGTCCACTATTTGCCTACATTTAATAATTGTAATAATCAGCTTTTAAAATAATTTGTACAATAAAGTGTGTAATAATAATAATAATAAAGTGTCGTACAGGTGATCAAAGTAAAAAGTGACCAATACAGTATTAAAGTTGCGTTCGACTTTGATACGTCCTAGATGGCTTAATGGCATCGCCAACCAACACAGTATGTTGAAGACGCTGGTTGGAATCCTGTCCGAGGCAATTATTCTCTTGTAACGACTTGTTTATTTTTCAATTTATTTAGCATTTTTGAAGAAAATGCAAAGTCACTAATATAAAAAAAGACTGATTGCTCCACGAAGCAGGTTTCTGTGACGCGAACTTTTCACATTTAAACTTTTTAGGAGGACCTATTTTCTCTTGGTTATTCTGCAATCGAGACAGGCGAATCAAATTAGATCTCATTTTGATTTAGCTCTTGACGAGAACTTCACTCAAAGAAATTGGCAGTGCCTAGTAGACTTCATTAGCCGATTCTCGGGAAAGTAGACGGTGTGTTTGAATTGTCAGGATTCTGATAAGAGATTCTATATAATGCTCATATTCAATAATTACCAAAGAGAGGTTTTCTGAGAATAACCGAGATATTTTGGTATATTTCATGACATTGATGTTTGAGATACAAGCCGTCGAATTAATTTTTCGTAGAAAAAGTATTCTTCAGTTGTTTTTGCGGTATCATCCCCGTGAGTCTTGCTGGAATTTCGAAATAGAAGGTAACGTATTCTAATATTAGACCTTACTAATGGCGAAAGAGTTTAAGATGAAATCCGACGGACCGTTTTTTAATATAAACGTTAAGTCCCCTATTTCCTTCCTAGATAATTTTTTAATAAGTATTTTTGATTAATTATTTTACGATATATCTTTATTGTTAATTAAATTGTTTTATTTAGAGTTTGCATACGTAATAGTTACACGTTGGAGATTATAATAAGTTGATTTATTTCTCTTTCGGTTATTCTGTTTTGTGTCTGTGACGGTTTAAAAATGTATAACAATTTCTCTGGGGACAATTGTAATCTGTTTTATAATATTTCTGTATCGCAGATGCTAAGATAACGTAAACGGAAGACTTTTCACCGAGCGGAAGATTTTTGTCTTTGTTATATGATTTATTTTAGTTTAGCTTTAAAGAATATCTACGTATCTACAAATGTGTACAAACAAGAAAAAAAAACACGAAATATAAATTAAATCGGTTTTATTTGAAATTCAATTACTGTCGGGGATTTAACCCATCAGGTATAATTTATAATTTGAAATTTAATAGAACTTCAATGTGCCTAGATACGCTAGCCTTTAATCGGGTTAGAATGAACAAGACAATGTGCGATCACAGTCGCGAATGATGAACATTATAAAAATCCTGGCAGTGCTGTACTAATAAAAAGTGATGCGCAGACGCGTTGCTATTGCGAAAACACCAGGAACTTTCAGTGCAATTAACAATTGGCTAGATGACTAAAAAATTTTTTTTGCTTTAATAGAAGCTCATTCATATAATAAACAGAAAGAAAAAAATCGGTTTTCGAATAACTATAAAAACAACCAAGATATAAAAGGTATTAAAGATTTTTCTCCATCTCTTTCTAGCAAAACGGCATTTTACATGGAGTTTATATGGCCGTACTCAACGATGACGTCACAGTTGATGTCGGATCTCTCTGTCTAATCGCTTCAAAATTAACAGCTTAAAATGCTTGTATCTTATGTATTTCTAAGCCGATTTTAATTCTAATTTCACATGATTGCATCTTTTTCTACGCTATTTTAATATTTTGCGTCGAGATGTGAAAATTAGAATTCAGTCATCATCCCAATTGCACGTTAATATGCTTTTTCGTCTCCAACAATTACCAACATAAACTTTTTCGTATTACTAAATGATAATTATAACACCACATAGGAATATTAATCAGTAATTAAAGCACTTTTCTCGATCAACTGAGCAAAATCACGATTAGTTTTTATTTTTGGAAGAGTAGGTACCTACTTATTTTATGATTTATGAAAGAGTATTTATTATCTGATAATTTTTTGTTTAACCGGGCTGGCTTTACCATAAAGCGGGACAATTGGCGTCCCGCACAGATGTGTGGCGGGACGCATTATTTGAGCCCTGGAAACGGGACGTCCCGCCTGACGCGGGACGGTTGGCAGCTCTAGTTACAATACAACCGCCCCCAGTATCGGGGCGATTATAACAATAGCACGCTGTCATTAAAACAACGAATCGCTGCCAAACTATTTTACCTAACCAATTTATTTCGATATCAGTTTATGGGCTTTCGTAACAAATACTTTTGCTGTTGTTCATAGCCCTATACATCGAGCTGTGAGCGATCAAATAATAGTACATTGTTACCCTAGGACTAAATAAGTCTTTAATCCGAGGTAAACACTGTGCTTTTCATTACGAATACAAGGAAAGTAAAATAAAAACATGAATCAGCTAAGAACATAAACGAGTGAATTTTATTTTAATAAATCAACAACTTCTGCTTTTGCCTCTTCTCTTGTGTATGAAATCTCTGTTATTCGGAAGAATAAACAAAACTCGAAAAACAAATAAAGATCGGATTGCCGCTTTCCCGCTTATTTTGTTTTTTTTTCTGTGGCCAGCCAGCTATTCAGCCATTATTTTTCATTTTCATCATTGAAAAAATTGTAAATATTTTGGCCAAGTCATGTTATTTCAAAGAAATAGTTGAAAGTAAATTATATTAGTCATATAAAACATATATTCTTTTAACACTTAACATTATGTTATTTAAATTTTACGCTCCAATTGAGTGGCTGTAATAGAACGTCAGAACATGGTTTAATAGAAATGTAAAAATAGAGCTAGTTTCTTTTTTAAGAATTGACAGCAGCATTCAGTTGAAAGTGATTCTCCCTAGGGCTGAAAAGTATTACTTTCAACCCGCTCCTCAGGCAACTTCAGACCTACTTTCAGAGTATGAGTAATGAAAAATTTGTTACAACCGTACCCAGTCCACCCTATAATGAGGAGCAAAACCCAGTTTGGTCTGTTCACTTTCTTTTATTGCGAGATGTGATCGATGTTTTTACATTTGACTCCATTTTGTTTCGTTTTTTACGTCAAAGATGAGCTGAAAAGTTGAGCAAGGTCCAAGTCAACTTTGATGCGACTTTGATTTACATGATCATAGTAGTCATCAAAATTACTTTGTCAAAGCAGACTTTTAGCATATCAACGTGGCTTTACCTGAAAATATTTAACAAAAAATAAAAACCGACTTCAAAAACATAAACAAGTCAAAAATAATACCTATAAGAATACTAACATGACATTTTTTATTTTGAAGTCGGTGTGGACGATCCATTATCATGACCCAAAATTTGACACCAAATTTAAAATAAAAAAAATGTAATGTTGGTATTGTTATATTTTTTTTACTTTTTTGCATTTAGTAAGTTATTTTTTTAGTTTTTAGTTAATATTTTTTATATGTTTTCTTTTTGTGAATTTAATACCAGCTTACCGTAGTAATACGTAGCTATTGTAATTAAAAAAAGTAACCGCTTTCTCCTAAAAGTCAAGGATCCTTTCATCATCAGCTCGGCTCATGACTACCAGACGCATATACATTAATAGCTTCAGAAAAAACATGAAACCCCATCTTCAGATCCTGACTTTGGTGACAATGAGACTAATCGAAAAGTGTACTCTCTCAAACAAAAAAAGAATTTTTCAAATCGGTTCAGGCGTCTTCGAATAATCGGGGAACATACATAAAAAATAAAAGATTCGGACGAATTGGGAATCTCCTCATTCTTAGAAATATGTTTATGTGTAGATTATAACTAAAGGAGTATTAATTCTTCTTAAGCTGTATACCTACCTACACATTTATATGTCTACGCTTTCAAGCAAGGTAACATCAGTGTCGAACAAAGGGCTGTGAAAAAGGTACCGCTCCTTTCACTTGACTTGCCCGACCCTAAAGGTAAAACGTAAAAAATTACTAAAATATTATTCCATGATTTCCTAAAAGGAACTTAAGCTGCTTCTCGCTTTTGTGTTCTGTAAGACTGAAAGGTATATAAGGCTGTTTGAAGGATCAAATTGTTAGTAATTCGTTAATAGAGGTTTCGTAAAAGATTTTTGATGGTGATTTTCTTTAATGACTGTTTTACGTAAATTGAACGAGAAAATAATATCAATATAAATTGATGGTAATAGCCATTGATTTACTACCAAACGTAGATAGAGCACTTCATACAAAAACGCGCTTGAAATCTGTCACCTAATCGACTATACATTTGTACGCTGTTAAATAGGTAGTTGAATATGCACACCCGAATTAAAATTACCATAAAGAAAGTACCGTATTTATCGAATTCAACCTTATTCTTTATTGTTACGGCAACTATTTGAAGTACAACCGTGTGCAGTTACATCATTTCATACCTAGCCACATTAAATTTGACGTTTTAGTAATTGCAACAAGAAAATATCAACTTTATGCTCTCAAACATAATGCTCAAAATTGCTTATCGCGTTGTCGCTCCAACGCATGGAAAAGAACTGCACGAGGCCGGATTGGGCAGTTCTTCACCGCCCACTTTTCGAACGTTCATGCGTTATCTACGTTTGGTAGTAAATCAATGGTAATAGCACAGCATAGATAATGGTAATACGTACATAAGTTGCACTCCCTTGACGTTGAAAAATGCCTACATTTTAAATAACTAAACTTTGAGCATCCAAGCTGAATGACACCTTAGCGCCACAAGTTAGCGTATGTTACACAGACTGATGGTGAATAATCAAGCGCGCGTAAGAAATCGCGCGAAACGTTGCTATACACTGCGAGTATTGGTAACATAATAGTGTATCAAGAAAAAAAAATAGTAAATATTGTCCACATCAAAAAAAGACAGCCAAGTACGAGTTGAACTAGCACACCGAGGGCTTCGTACAAACGTTTATTATGATATGGTATATAAGTTCCTAACATATAAGTTCCTATGATTTTTCCATAACACGTGCTGTAACACATTGCTTTTAGCCTAATTTCATGATTCTAAGTCAACGGGAAGTACCCTATAGATTTTAATTCCTTTGTGACATCGCAAAACATTCCAAAATATTATATGCGACATAAACGGTCATAGTTTTTGATTGAAGCTGAAGGCCTGATCCTAGCATTTGATATAAATTTCACCTTGATCGCGTTGTCTCACAAGTTCAGATTTTTTTACAGCTTAAATATCAGTTTGATACCTCTACGAGTTCTGGAGAAAAAGGGTCTTGACAGTGATCCTATAAGGGCTCTGTTTTATCCTTTTCAGGTACGGAGCCCTAAAAATATACGTGGTTAAATTTAAATAAGGAGTCGTTGAAATATAGTATTTGGACATCCACAATTCATTTTTGGAATAACATACACATGGAATGTTACACAAAATAATATGCATAACATTTCTTAGAAACGGTTCAAGCTTATTTTTGTACGCTATTGTGGTTTACAATTACACTGCATAGCTAGACGGGCTTCCAATGTATTTTCTGTTAGTTAGATTACACGAATTCTATTTCTGACAAAGTCAAAATAATAAGTTAACTTAAAGCGGCTTTATTCCCTAAAACTAATTCTCTCTTTTGTGAAATTGGTTCCTTCATTCAATTTAACCCTGCGTAGTACTAATTAGTACCCTTATGATCAATTGCACTAACCTTGTCTTAACTGGGATGCTGTCACATTCTTTTCATTAAAGACAAGAAGTGACAGCATTCTTCTTAGGATTGTTTTAGCTAAGATAAGGTTAGTGCAATTGGCTATTAAACTTATATGTTTTACTTATATATATTATTATACTTATATGCCTAAACTTATTACTTATTCGTTCAGTCCGTAGGGTGAGAGCCTGGTGATCTGTAATACAGGTAACAACCTAGTACAGACTCCAGTATCAAAAGATTTCTGTATTCTAAGCCAATGTTTGCATATTTTTGGATTTGATTTTTGGGAAATATCTCTTATCTATTAACTAAATCTTATTATTATTATTATTACTTATGTGTTTTATCTCTGTCGAACTCTTATCGATTATATGTTTCAGCTTAAAGAGATTGGGCATATAGTAGGCCGCCCCCGATGATTTCACTCCGTATTGCATGGTTCTGTATATAGTGGCTTTCCGCGACAATCACCAAAGTCTGTATACTATATTAAGTCTGTATACAGGATTACTTTTTTATCACCCTGGAGAATCTAAGGGACGCTCCAGGACATTGTATAGTAGATTGATTTAAATATTAATATAAAAGATTAGATATTAAGAGCGTCGGTGGCGCAGTGGACTCGGCACTTGCCTTCCAATCGGGGGGTCGGGGTTCGAGACCCGCCATGTACCAATGTGTTTTTCGTTTCGAATTTCATATGTACATTTGTCTGACGCTCCTACGGTGAAGGAAAACATCGTGAGGCAACCTGCATACATCTGCGAAGAAATTCAATGATGTATGTGAAGTCGACCAATCCGCACTGGGCCAGCGTGGTTGACTAAGGCCTAATCACCCTAATATAGGGTAGGCTCGAGCCCCTCGGTGGGGGCGTATATGGGCTGTGATGAAGATTAATATAAAAAAAAATACTCACGTATTTAATTTTATATTAATTTTCTAAAATATCCGAAAATTCTGCACTAGTTTAGTGCAGGATTTTAAAGTTTTTTTTTATTGTGTTTGAAATTTTTTATTTATTTATTTTTTACAATTATAATAATCTTTGTATTCTGAAGCGTCCCTTAAATTTTCCGAATTAATAAAAAGTAACCCTGTATACCCCAAAAATATCTATACAGGGTGTAACTGAACACCCCAAAAACATTTAAGGGTATTTTTTTTATGTAGGACCCGGCAAATGACCTCCTCCCGCCTGATGTTAAGCGGTGAAAGAGGCCCAAATGAGTTGACAGATAGAGTAGGGACGACATCGACTATCCTACCTGCCCGCCCCTTGCCGGCCCAAAAGATGCTTTTTCACGCCTCTTTTGAAGGAACCCATGTTGTAGGATGGAGGAAACACGTGCGCAGGTAGAGAATTCCAAGTGTGGGATGAACGACAGAAGAAGGAATCTTGGAATTTCTTGGTACGGTGTGAGAAGGAGGACATAGTGTACGGATGACTCCGAAGGCCCTTACGCGTGTTTCTGTTAGGAAATGGAGAGGGAGGGATAAGGTTAAAGAGCTCCTCAGAGCATTCCCCATGGAACATTCGGTAAAAGGCGCTAAGAGAAGCGATGTCACGACGAAGTTGTAGAGGCTCGAGGGTGTTAGTTACCTCTACATCGCCAATAATGCGAATAGCGCGACGCTGCAATCTGTCCAGAGCATCGAGCAGGTACTGAGCGGAGCCGTCCCAAAGGTGCGAGCAATATTCCACGCAAGACCTAACCTGAGTTTTATAAAACAAGCATAGTCCGGCGGCGGTCCGGCGCAAAATACCTACGCACCTTACACCGAGTTTCCGTGAGGCAGTAGTTATGACGGATTCGATGTAGTCTCTGGGGTTCAGATCGCAGCGAATGTTCATTCCGAGCAAGGTGATGTTGCTCTGTGTGTGAAGGGTTGTGCCCTGAAGAGAAGGAAGGGGGAGGAATGGTGACATTTTCGCCGAAAACGCGCACACTTGTGTTTTCTTAGCATTGAACTCAACAAGATTGTTGGAGCCCCGCCCCATTCGGAGACGAGGTCCAGCGTCCTGTTGAGCTCAATGATAAGATTCTGCCTCTCCCTACCAATATCACCACGAGCAGCCCCTGATATCCCCCATGCACTGTACTGTCGTCTGCATAGCAATGTATAGCTCCCAAGGAAAGCATGTCATTGATATGCAGAAGAAACAATGTTGGGGAGAGAACGGAGCCTTGCGGAACTCCAGCGTTCACTGCCACGAACCGCGAAGCGCAGCCGTCAACGACAACGCGAATTCTACGCTCGTGGAGGAAGCTGGCAATCCACGTGAGGAAGCTGGCAATCCACGTACAGAACTGCGCTGGTAATCCGTATGCCGAAAGCTTGGAAAGAAGAGCCTTGTGCCAGACTCTATCAAAAGCTTTGGCGATGTCGAGACTAATAGCCACCGATTCGCCGCGCTTATCGATAGATTCACCCCATTTGTGCAAAAGGAACGCTAGAAGGTCACCTGTTGACCGTTTAGGACGAAATCCATACTGTCGGTCATTAAGTAACGAGTGACCTTCCAGATAACGGATCAGCTGGGTATTTAGGATCCTCTCCATGATTTTGCACAAAATGGAAGTGGCTATAAGACGATAGTTAGCTGGGTCAGAACGATCTCCCTTTTTGGGAACCGGCTGGACATTGGCCTCTTTCCAAGATTTCGGCACACAACCAGCAGAGAACGACAGACGGTATATACGCGTCAGGACCGGAATCAACTCCGCTGCACACTTCTTAAGAACAATCGCAGGAATGCCGTCTGGTCCACTTGCTTTTCGAGTATCGATCGACTGGAGCTCCGCCCGCACATCACGCTGTCTGATACGGATATCGGGCATGGTGCTGCCACAATGGGACAGTTTCGGAGGTTGTGCACCACAGTCATCGACACGGGAATGAGCCGCGAAGAGTTTTGCCAGGAGGTCGGCTTTCTCCTGCGGCTGATGAGCAAGTGAACCATCGGCATGTCTCAGCGGTGGCAGCGAGGGTTGGCAGAAGTTTGATTGCACAGCTTTGGCCAGGCGCCAGAAAGAACGGCTACCCGTAGGGTGCGCAAGCAGTTCCTGGCCCACTTGTGCAATGCGCTGAGCATCCGCTCTAATGTAAGCCCTCTTACACAACTTGGTGGCATTATTGTGGGCTGTTTTCAGTAGGCTAGTATTGGGATCCCTAGAAGCTCGGCCTGTGATCCAAGCGCGGTAAGCCAGCTGTTTGTTTTCAACAGCAGAGGCGCACTCGCGATTGAACCAGAGGTTACGTCTGCCTCTACTGACGAGATTGGAATGCGGAATATAATATTCCATTCCTAGTATGATCTCGTCAGCAACAGAGCTAGCGCAGGAGTCCGGATCCATCCCATTGAAACAGCGCTGCCACCAAGGGACAGATGCGTAATAATCCCGCATACCGTCCCAATCTGCTGACGCATAGTGCCACAGACAGCGTGCTGCAACCACAGGCGACGGTCGCGACGCCTGAGGCACTGAGACGGATACCAGGCAGTGATCCGAAGATCCTAGTGGAGCTTGAATCACCACCTGATATCCGTCAGGGCGATTTGTCAGCAGAAGGTTCAATAAAGAGGGCGCTTGACCGATAATATCTGGTACCCTGGTGTGCTGGGTGACCAATTGTGTCAGGTCGTGCGTGAGAGCGAAGGCGTGGGCAGTCCTACCCGCATGGTCAGTTTTAGAGGATCTTAACCACAACTCGTGGTGAGCATTGAAGTCCCCTAAAACACCAGCTCGGCGGAAGGAAATCGCTCCTGCGCGTCATCTGCCACCCCACTTAGATGTTCAAAAAGTCGAGTTGTCTCCAGGTTACCACGATAGGAACGGTAGACGCAGACGTAGACACGGCAATGAGTGCCAAAATCGACGTGTACCGCAAGGATGGAAAAGGAAGGTTCCTCCAAACAGCGCAGGCGACGACAGCAAACGTCCGCCCGGACGAACAAGCAAACACCAGCCTTCGCCTTGAAGGACTCCTCAAGAGCGTAGCCGGGGTAATTAAGGTAGCCTGTATCGGCCGGGCAGATAATTTGCGTCTCCGTCAAAAACAGCATTGCTGGACGGGCTGTCTCGAGATGGTGGACAGCTAAGAGGTTAGAATGGAGCCCGCGGATGTTAGCGAGCCCCACCTCGAATAATGGTGTTTTGGTGGGATAATGCACCGTTGTACGACCAGTTCTTTTATTTTGCGCTGCCATGATTGTTGGAGTGAGAGGCGTGAAATTGAGGTGTCGTTGCCGCGTTTTGCATAGTTAATGTGTGTATACCTGTTTCGCCAGGGAACAGCCGACAGCTGATTTGCGCTGACCTTCCGCACGGAACTCCCCCGGAAGTGGCCGCCGGGACCCACTGTCCGGTCACCAACCGGCACGACGGACCACCCCGAGATTATGCGTGGCATGGTGGGGCAGCCTCACGGACTGGTTAGGTACGCTTGGGCCCCTGTACTATACTACGGGCGGCCAGCGGAACAGCTGTTTCTTCGGGTCTTCCTGGGCGGAGGGTCAACGCAGTCAACCTGGCACTGGGTCGACGGAAGCCCACACAAACCACACAAATCGCAGCAACGACCCCTCAAGCTCTGGCTGTGCGCTAGCTGATCCCGAAACGCGGACAAAAAATGGCCACTTGACGGGTTTTACGTCATGCGCACGGTGGTCGCTAGCCAGTCGGGTTTTTCAAGCCCTACCACCAGAAGTTGGTCACTCGATTAGCACCACCCGGGGATCACGTGTAGGGTCTCGAGGGTAAAACCTACGGACGTGAGCGACTCCAATCCCCAGAATCCATCAGAAGTAGAGATTCTGTAGAAAAAATATTAGCGCTAACAAACCTTTTTTTTCCCATACAAACTAAATAAATTATTTTTTGGTATTAAGTGCCGACAACCCTACGTAAGCGTACGAGGAATACTACGCTCACGTCATTAAAACTAAATTAATTATTTTTTGGTATTATGTGCCGACAGCCCTACGTATACGTAGGAGGAATACTACGGTCACGTCTGTCACGTGGCATTTTGTGTTTAAATTTCTTTTGTGTTAAGAGCTGATTATGGTTGTCACTTGAAAGTTTTTGCTTTCAGTTTAAAATCAAATAACTCTGAAAGTATTGGGGTTCCAGGTCTCAGACATGTACCGAAGGTCCATTTAGTATCTAACTTATATGCCCCTTAAATGTTATTGGGGTGTTCAGTTACACCCGGTATAATATCCTTTTGGAATATATCTACAAAATCCGCTGTTCCATTCAAATATTGGTACTGGTATACCTACTGAGATACAGGCAACTGCCTAGTTTAATCAGTCTCTTACAATTTTAAGTGTATTTTGTGTAGTATTATAGTTAGGTATAATGTAAGATGCTAATGTAAGATTGTATGAGATAAATAAATAAAAATTATTATTATTTTTCAACATCCGCTGAACTTAGATGTGTAGAAGAGGAGATTTTTTTCGTGATTTCAAGATTGGTCCTATAAGTAAGTTGTTCAGTTTGCTTGTCTGAACGAGCACACAGAATTTGCCTCCTGCTTCAAAAGTAATCCTGTATAATAAAATATTAAGGGTCGTTATATTCGTGGTCACTTTTGCGCTGTTAGGGTATTACAAGATGTTTGGTCAATACCCTATCAAGCCGAAACCTGCTCACGCTAAAATCTTCTATATTATGAAAGGAGATGTTCCCATCTATAGACGCACGCACAGCCGTAACCGCTAATCGTAGAAATGTGAAATTTGGACAGTTGTTTAGTTCAAAACGCGGACGCACATTAAGAAGGGATTTTAAAAAATGTTAACCCTAAGGGTGTGAAATAGGGGTTGCAAGTTTGTATGGATTTTTTTTTAATTAGCAACGATTTGGATAACGCTTGAGATTCATGCCCTTAAAAACATTTCATTGAACACGTGTTTCATGGTTTATTGGATTCACTCCCTTTGGGTGCAAAATAGGGGTTGAAAGTTTCTATGGAAAATATTTAAAATCTGCTCCAATTGCTATGAAATTTATTATTCCTGCTCCTAAATATAAATAACAGTCTTCTATATAGAAGGCTACAAAATAATTTTACAGGAAATATAAAATTGCCACGGGAAAATAATAATAACGCGGGCGAAGCCGCAGGCGGAAAGCTAGTAGTTATATAAAAGACTAGCTGTGCCCGCGAACTATGTTTCGCCTTTAAAGTTCAAAGAAAAAACTGTAAACCTGCTTTCCCGCGGGAACTCCTTACTTTTCCGGGATAATAAGTAGCCTATATGTTAATCCCTGTCGTAATTCGTCTACCTACAAAATTATATTAAAATCCATTCAGTAGTTTTTCGTGAAAGAATAACAAACATCCATACTTACAAATTTTCGCGTTTATAATATTAGTAAGGATATGGCGTCATTGAAAATTCGAAATTGTAAAATTAATTTTCTAATTCACCATACATTTCATATCACAGTCTTAACTATTTGTATAGGGGATTCAAAATTAATTTTACAATTTCGAATTTTCAAAGATGCCATAATATAACTTTTATATGACTAGGTTGGCATGGGTAAGTTTCGGCTTGATAGGGTATTGACCAAACTGCGACGTTTAGTATTCCATCGAGCAGACCTACGTCTGAGGGGGCTTCTGTTGGAATATCAAGACACGTGACAGCGTTCCAGATCGGTGACGGATCAAAGTTCATTAATGTTCGGTGTCTTTATTCAAAAACGATTCGTTTTTGCTACGGACAGTTATTTTTTGACATATCCTTAATAGAATAAATGTAAAAATTTTACTGTCCCTAGCAAAAACGAGTATAGAAACTAGGCACAAGAAAATGACAAAAAATTGATAACGCGGTGAAGTAGGTATATGTCAACATAGGATTTAACATTAAGTATATATTATCCACATCCAAAAGTGCGCAGGTTCATCTTCTAATATATAAAAATCTCATGTCACAGTGTTTCTTATCGAGCTTGACCGATTTTTATAAAATTTTGTGTGTATATTCTGCAGGTGTCAGAATAGGTCGAAGGCTATGTTTTATACTTCTTAGTGATAAGAGTGGTCGTCTCCACATTTTTCTGACGAAACGTAGTTCACGAGCACTATAATACTTTTAACCGAAAAAAAAGGAGGAGGTTCTCAATTTTACCGAATGTGTTTTTTAAAGTATGTTAAGCCTTCACTCCGTTATTTATTCTTTTTGTCAGATAGCGTACCTATACCTCAAGAGTGATTCAATGTTATGAAACTCAGAATCTGATGATGGGATCCTGGATAACTCGAGCGCAAGCTTCGAATTTTTCACAAATGCGCAATAAACTAATAACATACAGTAAGTATATGAATTGTTTAATAAATAATTCAATCCCATCTTGCGTAAAACCTTAGAATAAACCAACATTAGTACGGGCAAGATTAAAATAAGAATGCCGCGAACCATCTGTGGCTCAAAGTTTTTCGGCCAGAATTGTTCCGAAGACCGAAGTTGGTGGCAGCCATTAGGGCAGTTAACCTCTGCGGAAGTTAAAGGCCGTTTCTGACGGTATAAATGGTGACGCTCCGGGCTCAGTAAGTTCCGAGTACTATTTAATTTTATGGGCCGTAATTTTGATCGTGTTTTGCCCAATGGGTTGCAATCAAACAATTAGTGGGCAATGATTTAACCCGTAGATTGGCTAATTGATTTCGGTATTTTACCAGTGTCCGCTTTAGAAAACTTAGAAGATGCGTTCATTGCTTGGGATCCTGTTCTTTTAATTATTGTTTTAACTAAACTAAGGACACAAAAAGAATTTTTATGAGTTTTTATTTTAATTTACATTGCTAATATTAGAAATGACCAAAATTGATCACAGCCAAAATATTTTTTAACCCGAAATGAAGACAATCTTGATATCAAAATAAAAACAAAAATTTTTAAAGACCTAATTTAAAACACTTGTATTATTAAATGTTCAACATTGATATTAACCAAAACATTATTATTAACTGTAACAACTGGCTTCTTATTTAAAGAGCTAAGTGCCAACACAATCTGTAATTTAAGGCTCGTATTAATAATTGCATCTCAAGTATGAGTTCGATTTTTGACAGATGTTCCATACATTAAACGTCAAAACTGCAACTTAAGATCGCTCTCAACTTTGAGACGCCTTTATTAATATGAGCCTAAGAGCCTTAAATACGAGGAAGCTGCCGAAAATTCGAAACTCGTAAAGGTTTGTTATCTACGATTCGTACACTGTTGATTCCAGCCCCAGGAATGGTTTTGGGTGTCTCCATAACCACTGCTTCAGTGTGGGTTGGCAGTTCGGAGAAGTGGATTTTCCTGACCCCGGATCGCCCAACAAAGATGGACAAGATGGACTTCGAGTGGTCGGCAGGTTAAGCTCGTTTGATGCTGGTTTAGTTTGAGTTAGATGTACTCGTAATTTGGAAGCAGTTATTAGTGAAAGTCAACAGTTAACTTCCACTATAGTTACTATAGATCAGAACATGCAGTAGTGGCGTAAATAAAACGTCTGCGGAGAGGCGAAAGGAATGCCGAATACATGGTGAAATCGGCTTGAAATGCTGAGCCCAGTAATGGACGTTGCGATGATTCGTGAGGTTTTTGAAGGAAAGGCCTTATGTGGTCGAAACCCCGACCCATTGTTGAGGATGGAACGTAGGGGGTTGTTTTAGGTGGAGTCCTATACATACCTTCGTCCATATATCCTACGGCGCGTGATAAAGCGTTTATTGCCATCTATTTCTATAGTCAATAGTACATAAAATGTGACAATGGACTATAGAAATAGAATAATGTATTTTCACTCTTTTATTTCTATAGTCCATAGTATATAAAAAAAACATTCTGTTACGGGTAACCATAGCAAGATTTTTTTTTATAAACTGTTACTTCTCTTCACAATCGACTTTTAAAGGAATGTTAGCAATTACCTATTTGCCATATTGAGCTAAAAGTCAGCAACTTAAAACCGCGACTCCTAGAAAGGGGCAAAAGGAATTAAGTAAGTACAGTAAAGTTTTTTAATACGTATCGCTTTACAAGTGACCCTTCGAGTCGTGTGGGCGTCAAATGTGAACACGCATTGCTATAGGCGACTATACTACACCTAGTGTAGACGAAAGGTCGCGGTCCAGTGTCAAGTGACATTTGTGGGGTGACGAGTCACGTGTAGCAGTCACTTTGTTGCGGACGGCAAAAAATTATAATTGTCCCATTTTTAAACTTATCATACACCACCTAACTCATTAGTTCCAATGCTGTGTACCTGTCTTTCTGTAGACGAGGAGATATTGGCTCAGAACAACATGCTTTAGTTATTGTTCTGAGGATATTGGCCTTCTACATCAAATCTGTTATAAAAAGAATCTACCGTATCTAGAATCTGATACGTTACAGCAGCAGAACCGTTGCGATCGACCAATCAGAGCGCAAAGATTGTCTTTCACATGTTCGATGTCGATGTTCTTGATAATGTGGCGTTCTGATTGGTCAAAAGTTACGGCTCAGTTTCAGTTCGGCGGTGGCGGTATTCAAGTTTACTATCTCTAAGTCAACTGATACTCTATTGTTCTTAGTAATAAGGTGTAAAAATTGGCAATAAATAATATCTTTGTTTTTAATTTTCTGTTTAATCTATATAAATAAAAATCAATGTATTACTATGTTTGTTTGTTCTCTATGCGTTCCGAAACCATTCATCAGATTGTAATGAAACTTTGGTAGGGTGTTATGGGGACACCCGTGAGGGTTCCTAGCAAAAAAAAAGTCATTTACGTGGCATTGCAACGCATGCCGGGTACAGCTAGTAAAAAATAAAATGAATAGTACGCACAAACTTCTATAAACAGCATTTATGTAAATTTTTGTTCGGACAAATGTCAGATATGAATTGACGAATATTGGTGAGAGGACAACGTATTAAACTTAACGAGCAGCACATGTCATATCTTATTATAATAAAAATGACATATATTTCCCCGAATCTCTCAAACTTACTATATTTCGAGGTTAATTATAAAACTTAGAAGAGGGTTGGGAAAACACCAATGGGTTTAGGCAGGGCCTTTGCCGGAGGGGTGCGATGTCAGACACCTCCACGTGGTGCACCCTGGGCAACCCGGCAGATTCTCTGCCGCGGGCTAATTGTCTGACGAGAGGACCCCCATGGAGGGGGGGGGGCGTGGGACTTCGAGTGGCCACCCGCTTCATGCGGAGAAGGGCGAAGTCCCCTCTTCTTATGTTAAGAAGAGGTGTGGCTCTCGCTGGAAGCCGATTCCGGCGGCTACCTCTGGTGGTAGGGTGGATGAGGGCGAGCTTCTTACCGTGGCGCTTCGCGCCCGTGGGGATTTCCCCGAGCTTCGGCTCACCCGCGCGGCGGTGGATCCAGTGGGATCTACCGTCGGGCAACCCGTTACCCGCACTGAGCGGGCCGGGGTCCGGCGCACTGAGCGTCGGACCGCGTGGAAGACAACCACAATAAAAAACCAATTTCGGGGTGTAGAGCGGCGCAATTCTGTGCCGCTCCACAAAGTAGCAGAGCCAGATGGGGAGTCCGGCAACGGACGTGTCACAGGCAGGGTCAGCGGGAATAAGGCCTGGCTGTTGTCCCTTTCCCCCTGTCTTGTGACGGACGGAGAGCTGATGGGGGGGTTTTTAGTGGGTAGGCCGGGGCTGTGTACGGTCTGGGGAGTCCCACATATCTTCGTGGTTTGGATCGACCACGAGGAATGCGTCAATGCATTTTCCCCCCTCCCAAAAAAAAAAAGAAAAAAGGGCCTTTGCCGGAACTATGGAAGCAATATGCATATTAAACATAGTTGCCTCCACTTCCGCGATGCACGAGACGACTTCAACAATATTGTCCCAATTATCATGTACGCAAATATATTCCATTACTTTCTCAAATTTTTCAAATTCAAATTCAATATCCTTTATTCAATTGGGATTTTACAATCACTTTTGAACGTCAAAGAAGCTACGCCATTAGCGGCGGGAGACCTTGTACTGGAAAGAACCAGCAAGAAAACCAGCAAGGGCTATTTTTTTCTCCCTGTATTGTTACAGAGTCGTCAATTGGAAGCAGAACTCAAAAGTAAAGATTGTGTTCAACTTCCATTACAAGATTAAATGTGTCAGTGTACATTATACATTTAAATCTATAAATTAAGTCTACAATTAAGACCAAGCATTGACATCATTCAGATAATCATTGACTTTATAATATCCTTTACTCATTAGAGTCTTTTTTACATGCGCTTTAAACTTATGAAAAGGTAAGTCAGTAACACTCTGTGGAACTTTGTTGTAAAAAGATATACATTTCCCCATAAATGAGCCTCTAGTTTTTTGGAGCCTGTACATTGGAACGGCAAGTTTATTTTTATTTCTTGTATTTAAGTTATGAAATTTAAAAATGGTATCGAATGTGTTATAATTTTTATAAACGTAAATCAAATTTTCATAAATATGTCTGTCCTGCTAAAGTCAATATATTAATTTCTTTAAATAAATCACGTAGAGAATGCCTTGTTCGTAAATTATAAATAGCCCGCACGGCTCTTTTTTGAAGTACAAAAATACTTTCTATACTAGCGGCTGATCCCCACAGTAATAGCCCATATGACATGACACTGTGAAAATAACTAAAGTAAATCAGTCTTGCCGTTTCAACATCAGTAAGTTGTCTCATTTTTTTACAGCATATGCCGCAGAACTGAGTCTGTTTGCTAAGGACGCAATATGTGGATCCCACTGCAAATTCGAATCTAGTGTTATACCCAAAAATTTAGTAAAATCGACGAATTCAACAGTATGATTATTCATTTCCACAATATTATCCACTTTCCTAACATTTGACAATGAAAACTTAATACATTTAGTTTTACTCGAGTTTAATGATAAATTATTCACAGTGAACCAATGCAATACTTTAGAAAGAGTACTATTTACAACGTCAGTATTTCCGTTTCCTCTGTCAATCTTAAATATTAAAGAAGTGTCATCTGCAAATAGTACTGTATCGCACAGATTATTGGTGAAGTGTGGGAGGTCATTAATATAAATTAAGAAGAGCAGAGGTCCCAGTATTGATCCTTGAGGCACGCCCATAATGATAGGTGCACCAGAAGACTCAGTTCTGTTAATTACAACTTTTTGGACCCTATTGGACAAATAAGACTCAATAAGCTTAATTGCCTCTTCAGACACACCATAATGCTTGAGCTTATTTAGAAGAGTCTGATAATCAACGCAGTCAAAAACCTTTGACAGGTCACAAAATATACCGATCACATCCTGTTTACACTCCCAGGCGGCAAAAATGTGTTTGAGAAGTGCAACTCCAGCCTCTGTAGTGCAACGACCCTTAGTAAAGCCAAATTGGTTCATATGTAGGATTTTATTGATTGTGAAATAATCAGCTGATTAGAAATAATTTTTTCAAATATTTTGCCAAGTGCTGGTAGAATCGAAATTGGTCTATAATTTGCAGGATCATTTTTATTTCCAGATTTAAATATAGGTATTAACTTGCTATATGAGATCAGGAAAGATACCTTCATCAATACATTTTAAAATGAACGCTAGTTGCGGAGCAAGTTCTTTTATTATAGATTTGATTAAGTGGGTCGAAATACCCCAAAGATCTTCAGTTTTTTTGGTACTGATCATGCGGAATGTTTTTAGAATAGTGTCGGCGTCAATGTGAGCAAAATTGAAGCCTATGCTGCACTTCTCTACACTTTGTTCTAAGAGGGCTACAGCCGCATTGGGGCACGAGTTGAGACTACTTGTAGTTTCTATAGGTATGTGGTAGAAGAAATCTTCAAACGCATTTGCAACTGCAATATCCGATTTTATTGCTTTATTATTAACTTCTAGTGAGAAAGAATTTACACGGCTTTTGGGTTTCCCTGTTTCCTGGTTAATAATGTTCCAGGTGGTCTTTACTTTGTTTTTAGATGAGCTAATTTTATTAGTTATGTACATCGCTTTTGCAGACATGCACACTTTCTTAAATGTTTTAGAATAATTTCTTACATAATCTATGAAAGCGGGATCACTGGAGTTTACTTTTAAAGCATAAAGTTCAAATAATTTCCTACGGCTTTTGTATATGCCTGGCGTCGCCCAATCACTAAATTTCTTTCTCTCATGTTTGATTTTAATTACTTTTTCTTTAAATATATTGTTACATTCATCTTTAACTACATTAAATAAATTATTATAAAGATTATTCGCGTTGCTCCTCTCAGTTGATGAATCTGCAATTTGATTAACAACATTTCTTTTAAAATTTTCTATACCGCGTTTTGTTATGGGTCTACAAGTAATCTCACGTTCAGAACAAACATGATGGTGTTCAAACGAAGCTAATTGCCCACTATGGTCAGAGTTTATACAATTAATAATTAATTTATCTTGTACATCACAGTTACAGAAAATGTTGTCTATACAAGTAGCGGATGTAGCTGTAATTCGGGTTGGCTCTTGAAAAACATGATTCAGATTAAATGATTTAAATAAGTTAATAAATCTACTACATAATTGTGATTCCACTAAAATATTTATATTAAAATCACCACAGACACCAATTTTTTTAGTTTTCCTAGATACTATTCTTAGTGCGTCTTCCATAGCAGACTCAAACTCTGAATAGTTTCCAGAGGGGGGCCTGTATACACATATTACAATGAAATTATCAAGTTCCACGCATGATAACTCAATTATTCGTTCGACTGAAAGAGAAACTATGTCTTTTCGTTCCTTAAACTGTATGTCATTATGTAAAATTATAAGGGATCCGCCTCTAATAGCACTTTTCCTAGTGAATGAACTCACAATTTTATAGTTATCTAAACTTGTTGACAATTCATAATTTTTGAGCCAATGCTCAGTGACACAAAATACATCAACCTTTTCATAATCTAAATATAGGCTAATTTCTAAATCTTTCCCAGAAAAGCCTTGAATATTTTGATGAACAATCCGCAAATACTTAGGCTTTCCTTTGGTCAATACCCGGAAAGAGGCTACCTCTATTGTCTTATTATTTAATTTAAATTACTTGAAACTTGTTCCAAAACATTACATTGAGTATGTTGCTCAATAGAAGCATTGTCAATGTGAGATGTAATAGCCAAGTTTTTGGCTAAATTAGAAAAATAAAAGCTTAGCGATACAGCTAATTGTTTTTTTGAATATGTTGATAGATTTAATCTATCTTTTGTCAAGTATGACTTATTAGAAATGCATGTCAACTTGTTTATGTCAATAATATGAAATTTATTAGAATAACATGTCAATATGTCTAGAGTCAAATTAAGTTTATATCTCATGCCATTATCATATTCTGACAATTTATGGTGGTAAGGAAATGTGTACATAATTATTTTATTTACATCCAAATATTCCAACTTTGAATAAAAAGTTTTTAATTCAAATTTGCTCAAGTTACCCCTATTACCCATAAGTATTATAAGATTATCTTCGTTGTTAAACTTATAATTACAAATTTTAGCAATCACATCTTCATAACTAGAGCCAGGCATACAGTGATTTATAACACTTAGTCCCAATTGGTTGGATAATAAATGACCCATATCTTTGCCTATTTCATCACAAAAAACAATACATTTCGATACAGGTGGCCTTGTCTTGTCTGCCACTAGTGACTGGCAAACCACATTGAGCGCAGAAGATGTGTGACTGGGTACATATTCTATACTATCAATATTATGAATTATGTTACTATCCAATGTTTTATAATTCTGATAAGCGATGTCCTTAAAGATTCAGAAAATTTTATAATACAAAAGGCTCATTAACTCAATAACTAAATTTTAATACAAAATCTGCCGTGCGATGGGTGGGTATTGTAAGCTGTGACGTCTGAGAAAAAAAACTTATTATGTTTTGTTTCCAGTAAGAAGCTGTTGTTGTTTGAATAATAATATGATGAACCTTATTATCGACGAAATCTTTTGATTCACTGTAGTTTTTTTATACAACTAATTTGGCAAACAAGCAAACTGACTACCTGATAGTAAGTGGTAACAATCACCTATAATACATGTGACTCCAGTAAAATTCGCAGCAAAACTGTGACGCCCACTAGAACCACAGTGTACGTTGCCCACTTCTGACATCAGATAAAAATTCACGGTACCCAGTAATGTTACTGCCTTATCTTACCCTTCAAATCGGAACACAGCAATGCAAACTTGCCTTTGAAATTTAAATTTTCGCCAATAATCAAATTTTTTATATGTATTTTCGGAACAAACCATCGAAATTGCTCAAAACGGAAAACATCTTAAATAACGTTCGCTGTGGTCAGTACCTAGATGGGTAAACATAAATATAAGATATCTTGAGAATCATCTAGGCATACAAGTTAAACAGTCAAACACTTGAGCATATCTGGTACTAGATTTTACCCGCGACTTCGTCCGCGTGAAAATCCTTTTTTATTGATTATCATTACAACTCCCCCCCCCCCCCTTTCACACCCTTAAGGAAAGATTTCGGGGATAAAATTATTCATTATCCTTGCCCACAACTTAAACTATCTCCATACCAAATTTCATCTAAATCGGTTCAGCGGTTATTGATTCCCCATGCAAACTTCCACCCCCCTTTTCTCCCTCTTAAGGGGTGATTTCTGCCATAAAAGCTATCCTATGTCCTTTTCTGGGACTCAAACTATGTCTATACCAAATTTTATTACAATCGGTTCAGTAGTTTTGGCGTGAAAACGCGACAGACAGGTAGACAGACGACAGAGTTACTTTCGCATTTATACTCGTAATATTAAGTATGGATTCTGCGAATAAAGCAATAATGTCATCTGCGATGGTTAGTCTCCGTTGAGATTGGCTGCGCTGACTGGAAATTTTCACGACGATTTTTAAAACGACGATGATATTTAAAACTAAAATCTTTGAATCATCAACAATTTGAAGCTAGCTAGCTATAACTCGAAGCGCAAGTTTTAGCTTAAGGCATAGCCGACGTGAAAGTTTTAAATTAATTGTTACAAGTTTATTTACGGTGTACCTTACAAAAAAAATCACAACACAAAAACAGAATTGCTATAATCACGGAAACTATTTAACGCAACAATTAAAAGTTTTACTTTAACCGAGTTAGACTTTGTAGAGTTTTACAGAAACGGCGAATAAGCGTGTATTGTAATTATTAGTAATGTACAGCTTCGCGGTTTGTATGCAGCACGCAACCCTTCATGTAGGGCCGCCACAATTTAGTTGAAAAAGGAAGTCTGTTGTTATTGACTTTAATTATTAATATTGAAAAATATTATACATTAAAACTAATCAGTAACGGGTATTAATTTTTTTTCGTAAACATTTCTCAATAGATTGAAGTGATAAATAAATAAGAAAATGATAGGAAAATTCTCAATAATATACCTATTCTACATAAACACCGACTCGCGCACCGAATCTTTACTTGTTATTCGATGTCACGTTCTAGCTGAAATTGGTGTTTTCTGTATAAAATCAATTATTTGCTATCATTTACATTAAAAGTATTCTGAGAGTTATCTAACGGAGCAATTGAGTGTTTGAGGGCAATGATACTATGGCCACCGGCATGATGCCACGACGGACAGGTCGAGCGAGTGCATCTTATTTTTTATTTCATCATCATCATCAACAGCTCATATACGTCCCCACCGAGGGGCTCGAGCCTACCCTAAACTAGGGCGATTAGGCCTTAGTCAACCACGCTGGCCAAGTGCGGGTTGGTCGACTTCACACACAACCTGTAAAGAAATTCTTTCTTCACAGGTGTGTGCAGGTTTCCTCGCGATGTTTTCCTTCACCGTAAAAGGTAAAAAAAAAATTTTTATTTACTTTTGTCTAATACATCTGAGCATGACGTGATTAAACTATATGATTACACGATCTTTGCAAAAGCCACTGACATGTCGGCGATTGTCAGTGGATTTTTGTAAATACTTTGATGTTATTGCAGGATTATCTATTACGAGCCTAATGCTCGCATAAATAATTGCACCTTAAGAATGAGACCGATGTTAAGATGCTATTTTGACGGATGTTCCACGTATTAACGTCAAAACCGTTCATATGGGTGTGCTGTAGGAATCCAGCGCACCAGCGGCCAATCCCTGGCTATCTGGTACCCGGCTTAACTTCTTGCCGGAACCAATTCGTCCTCTATGGGTGCCCGTTAGATTTCAAGAAGGCTCAATCCACCTAACGAACTCTCCTCAAAAGGGCCGAGCATTATATTAACATATAAGGCTCTCAACAATAATCATCTTAAGGATGAAATCGTTCTTATGATGCTGTTTTTGACAGATGTTCCATATATTTAGCGTCAAAACAGCATTATAAGGTCGATTGCAACATTGAGATGTATTTATTAATACGAACTTTACTTATTATTAATGTGAAAGTTTGCAAGAACAGGTGTTTGTCACTCCGTCACACAAAATCGTCACTAATGAACAGATTCAATGAAGCTTGGTATGTAGATAGCTGAAGACCCAATTAAATACTTACGTAGTTTTTTACGAAAACTATTGAGAGTACATACCACTGAAAGCGCTATAAAAATTTTTAATTACTAGGCACGCCACCATATCTGTCACGAACATGAGATGAGATCTATTTAGCACTAGGATAGACTGTGTATCCGAGTCGTTCATATCTTACCTATTTCTACTGTAAAGCAGCGGTACTTGCATTGCTGTGTTCCTGTTTGACGGGTACGACAGGCAGTGACATTACTGGGCTCTGTGTTTTGACTTCATATATTCGAAGTTGGCAATGTACATTGGCGTCCTTGCAGGGATTGTGATTTGTAACTCTACAGGAACCACATGTACTATAGGCGACTGTAACGGCTTTTTCGCAAAACGTCTACGAGTCGTAATATGTCGCTTTCTCATAATACCATCAGGCGGGGCGGTCCGCTTGTTTGCAAACTTAGTTATATGAAAAATAAAAAAAAATCTTGCTTAAAGCGATCATGAAAAGTAGTGTGTTGCAAGCGAAACCCGCACGGGACATTCGTATTTAAAATGCGGAGTACAGTGCGTCCTTAATATATCAAAGTATAGTGTGGTCACCCTGCTCCCTCACGCCCTTTTTAATTCCACGGCTTTGGCTGTGTTGGGAGGGCTTAAACCTCTATTAAGTAAGCTATGAACCGATGTTTAAATTAGCTGTCTTATGAAAAGTTTCCGTTTTCGAGCGTTTGTTAAATAAGGTTTCGACTTGATGAACTGAGGTTCGTGGTTTCTGAATGCCTCAAATGCCTTGTCAGCTGATTTTTATTAACAAAGCGGTAGCTTGGGTGTTATTATTGCAATTGGCTTCGTTGGGATGTTATTTATACTTAAGTGAAACCGGTTCTGTGATATAGACGTGTAAATATAACAGAGAGACAGGATTACTTTCGTATTTACAAAATAAAGATGGATTTTTTATGGGACATCAATTTAAAAAAAAGTGTAAGTATAGAGATAAACCTTATTAAGTTTCTGTCCACGCCCGTAGACAGACTGGGGAGAAAGAGATAATTATTTTTAATTCTCCCTACTTCTGGTATCATTTAGATTTTTCATTCCGAGATTTTACTCTGTAGGAGTTTCGCGTTAGAGTAGCAAATGTTTAAAACTGGGACTTCATTTCCTAGCCAACCTATCAAGTTTCGTTATATTACATTATACACATTTTTCGCACTAACCGCACTTGCTTTTAATACATTTTGTAAGTTTTTGGCTTTAATCTCACCTTATCTTCATTTGACCTGATAAGTGACAATAAGGGCGAAGATGGAGCTAATAAGATTCACCCAACAAATAAAAACTTGTAGGAATAAAAAAAATTCTACGGAGTGAGTTTAAAGAAACGAATGTCTACCCCTCTTTAGTTTGAAGTCAGTTATGTAGACTATGTAGTTCAGAATTGAAAACAGATTTTTGAAAAAGAGAAAACTGTCCGCATTGTGCGTGAGCGCTAAATTAATTCATTAGATTTCTAGAATATTTTATCCGTGGGAGCACGGCCTTTGCACCAGCGCGTCCATAGACGGTGTAACGATTAGCGCCACAGCCTGTTTCGATTCTATTTTCGAATTCCTTACTCTTTTTTTTGTTTGACATTTTTTCGCAGCCAGGCAGCGGAACGCCTTCTCGGGTCGGAACTGATTGGGCGGCTGGACACTTTTCTAGGTGAGTGAACATACACTTTCGACGGATGAATTGGCCTTTGATTACAAAAAGAGTTGTTTTATTTCAAGTTTGCTTTCGTATAGCATTTGTCGTCTAATTCTCTTATGCCTTTAGGGTTGCTGTATCAAGGTTGAGAAACCGATAATTTTATATTCCGTGCAACAATTTTTAATGTAAGTATATTGTCACACGATATTTATGATGTGTACAAAACTGTCACTGAGCCAGGGCCATTTTGCACTTCGGCAGTACACATAAACTACATCTTCCAGCTCTCAAAATGAGCTGCAAATGTTGGGACCTCAGAAGAATACTTTTATGCTTTAGCTATTGTTCTGAGGTTGGGACTGTAGTGTGATGAATGATAAGACATCTATTTGTTTACCTATATTGGATTATGTTGTTGTAGTTATATTAAAGTCTAGTATTAGCATGTATGTGTATTTAAGAAGTAAATAAATTGTTTATCTGTGTATATAGCGTACATAGCCATAAATAAATAACAGTTGGACAGTTTTTCAACCATTAACAAGCTTCATATTAAGCGCGTCATGTATTTGGTTTATTATTTTTTTGTGGATTACGATCTTTTAAAAAAATCTAGTTAGTCTGCTTTTTTTTTTCTTTCTGTAAATAACAAAAAACTACTAAGATAAGATAAGATAAACGTAGGTGTTCGCTACGTCACAACTCGGTTCAAAATCACCCAGGCCTGACGTCACAGTCAAGATGTCTAAAGAAACTCTATCTGTCTGTGACGCCTTCACGCCTACACCGCTGAACCAATTTTGATGTTATTTGGTATAAAGATAGCTTCAACGCTGAGGTACGACAATAGGCTACTTTGTACAACGATTTTTAACACTTAATTTGGAGCATGGGTTGTTATACACTCCGAAGCAATTTGTCATTAGAATTTATTGTGCTGCTCTCCTAAGTAACTTCATGAACAAGTGTAACATTTAGAATACAGTCAAGAGAGGCGTTCAGCTGTGAACACTTAAGGCACTGTGGGCAGAAAAACCAAGGCTCTAAAGTTCTAAGCTATGAAAATGTATGCCGTGACCATATGATTATAATCTGTCGAAACTGTAGAGTAGATAACTAGTATTCACATATATTTTGCTTTTTGTGTAAAATATATTATTATTAATTTGGAAAAAAATTAGCAATTTTAACATTGAAAGTACTGAATCATTATTTTGATATATGTACCTATACCGGGTGTAACTGAACACCCCAATAACATTTAAAGGGCATATAAATTAGATACTAAATGGACCTTCGGTGCTTGTCTGAGACCTGGAACCCCAATACTTTCAGAGTTATTTGATTTTAAACTGAAAGCAATAACTTTCAAGTGGCAACCATAATTAGCTCTTAACACAAAAGAAATTTAAACACAATATGACGTGACAAAAGTGAGCGTAGTATTCCTACTACGCTTACGTAGGGCTGTCGGCACTTAATACCAAAAAATAATTTATTTAGTGTGTATGACGTGAGCGTAGTATTCCTAGTGCGCTTACGTACGGTTGTCGGTACTTAATACCAAAAATTAATGAGAAAAAAATGGGTTGTTAGCCCTAATATTTTTCCTACAGAACCTCTACTTCTGATGGATACATACCCTTAAATGTTATTGGGGTGTTCAGTTACATCCTGTATAACGAATTAATATTTTTAAAAGTTTAGAGTATATTCAAATAAGTTTAATTATTTTGTTCGACACAATATAATAATTGTTATGGAATTTGATAAATAGATAAATAAAATATCACGCCGATAAAATTGAAAAATGAATTTATTTCGTAATTTTTTGCAATTAACTGACCGTGGGGTGTTACACACCCCGCGCGACCATTTCGCAACTTCTTAGGCGGGTTCATTTATAAGCGTTAACGAGTACATCAAAAACGTGTGATACAACCGATTTCGCGCAGACGAAGTCACGGGCAACAACTAGTACAGAATTGATCCTATAGTAATAACACCGTCACCCTGGCTCTTTGATTTCCATCCACCAGGCTAAGTGCCAAAGTTAAATTGCTTGTAGATAACTTTATTAGCGTCAAATATATTTTTAGAGTACCTAACTCCTGAGTGTCTGTTACCTATAGCGTCTCGGACAATGAAATCATTTTTATAAAATTCAGCACAGATACAGATTACATCTTGGAAAAGGAGCATTATAGAAATAGAATTAATATTTAAACGCGCCAGCGAGGTCACGGTAGAAAATAGTACAACGTCATTGGCATAGAAATTAGTTTAAATAGTTATTTGTCTTTTGGAACAAGGATATTTGAAACATTATAAATATTGTATGGCTGTATGATGTGTGGCTGCAGTTCGATTATATCATGCGGTTAATAGGAAACTTATTAAAATATTCTTCTTATCTTCTTCTCCTTATATATAAAAATGAAACGCTGTGTGTTTGTCTCGCAAAAACTTTGAAACGGTTTGACCGATTGTTACGATTTAAATATTTTCTGTGTGTATTTAAATAGGTCCAAGGAAGGTATAAACGTACAGTTGGAGGCGCTGTAATCGGGCGGGACAGCGTCCGCCGGGCCCACTAGTCTCAAAAAAAGAATCGCTGTCTGTTAGTCTCGCAAAAACTCTGAAACGGCTCGACAGATTCTTACGAAATTTTCTGTGTGTATTTGAATATGACCAGGGAAGGTTTAAAAGTACAATTGAACCCAGTAGGTGGCGCTGTAATCGGGCAGGACAACGTCTGCTGGGCTCACTTGTGCGGAAAAAAATAGCCTATGTTCTTCGTCAGAACTTAAGAGGAAATCGTAAGGGTCGTTTTTCCATACAAACGTAGGTAATCCCCTATTCCTTCCTGGATAATGGCAATAGCTGTTATATTTTTTTCTAAAAAATTCAATGGCTACTATAAGCATGTACCTATGTTATAATTATTAAATTAAATGAGATATAAACCTTCGAAAACCTGAAAAATTTACCTGATTTTCTGCTATATTCAAACATCCAGCAAACAAATTTGACGAGATTATATGAAAAAAGGAAAACATAAAAACATAGCCAAAGCCTTTCTTTAGTTTTTAAAGAAAACGTTATTGAATCGGTCTAGAATTAGCGGAGAAAACAGGGGACTACGAAACGTATATTTTGTGAACTTTTTATAGGTGTGTTCGGTCCGAGCTGCATTTGTCTCTATCGCACTCAGAACGATTGTTTGGACACACAGCGCGACAGCAATACATTTTACAAATACCTATTTCTGAATTCTTCCGACCTTGGTGTTTCCTCTTAAGCTATTTTGCAACCGACTTCAAAAAGGGTGGAGGTTCTATGATTGTTTGCCTGTACCACAGAATAAATAATAGTACTAAAGTACAGAAGGATCACTCCCGAAGAAAAGCCAAGTTTAGGTATGAAAATTTACCTACTTTCACGACCTTCATCTGAATGCACGGGAAATTGAAATTTATTGCATGACACGAGTGTTCCTATTCCGTTGCGCGTCGCTGATACTGACCCGATACCGATTTGGCGATAAGAGCGCAGGGTTCCCACTCATCGATATGCAGTTATCGTTACAAAAATGACCTCAATTATTACGTGCGACCCGGCAAGCGTGCGAGCCGAGCGGCAAGCTTTTGCTACATACCGCCCGGTCGGTCCGCCGGCCAAATGTACCTAAACTGCGGAGTGAAACCCCCCTGCCTGTACCTGTACCTATCTATTTTTTAATATGTCTTGTTTTTGTGGCAGAAAGTTGGCAAACAAGCAAACTGCCCACCTGATGGTAAGTGGTAACAGTCACCTATAATACATGTGGCTCTTGTGAGATTCGCATCAAAACTGCAACCCCCACAGGAACGACAACGTACACACGTTGCCAACTTGTGACACAAGATGTAAAGTCACAGTACCCAGTAATTTCACTGCCATAATTTACCCTTCAGACCGGAACACAGAAATGCAAGCACTGCTGCTTTGCGGCAGAAATAGGTAAGACGGAGGTACCTAAGCAGACGAACCTGGTACAGAGTCTCCCTCCAGTAAAATGTTTACCAATTACTCCGTTAATTGTGGGACGATTTCCAAAATTTTCCAAATTTACTTAAAATATTGTAATAAAAATATTTTTTATTTTGAAGTCGGTGCCAACCAATGATCACCTGAAACACTTAGAAAAATATTAGAACAACCGAGTTAATTAAAATTTGGCACCAACAACAATATAAAAAAGTGATGTATGTATTCATATACTTATTATTATTGACTTTTTGGTGTTTTTAAACTTATTTATGTCCTGATTCACTGACTGACTGATACATCATCGCCGAGCGTACACAATTGAAGTTAGACCCATGAACTTTGGTCAATAGACCATTTTATTTAATGAGTATAAACCCACTGAGGAAAAATTTTACTCCTAAAGCGGTGAAATAGGGGCTTAAAGTTTGTATGGAAGTCCGACATTTTTGAAGATAAAAACATGAACATTATTTTTTGGGCTACTGATTAAAAATTAGTAAATGCTTGTTTCAGCGTTCGTGGAAAGTCTACCCCAAAGAGCGAAATACTGTCAACCCTTATTGGGTTGACAGTACTTTCGTATGTAGGTTAGTCTGGAAGTCCGGCATTATTGGAGCTATCAGTTTCAATACAAAATTTCATGCTTCTAGCATGAAATTTTGTATTGAAACTGATAGTTAGAAATGAGTGACACGTGTTTAAGCAGTTTATAAATTAGAGAAATATGGGTTGACACTTTGATTGAGTATATCTGGTTAACGTACCTATTTCATAGAGACCTTTTTAAAAGCTTATGATTAATATTTTGATTGTTTTTTTACTACGGGAAATTATTGTATTTCCACGGGAGGAAATTTCCACGGAAAAACGAAAATAACTCGGGCGAAGCTGCTGGGTAGAAAGCTAGCACTTTCATATTTCTCAAGTTCAAGCATATTTCACCAGCAAAGTTGAAGTCATCTAAAAAGCACGTGACATAAAATGGTTGGACGCCAAAAGTCATATTTCTTTTTTAAGAGAAACGTAATTAATCATCGCTAATGAGGCTTTGTAGCCTAGCGTCTAATTTTGGCAAAACTTGGGTCGTTGATTGCCGTCCTTGTAGCGTGGTAGATGTATTCTTTAACACTCTTACATTTCGTATATTTATTAATTATGTATTAGGTATACGACGTAAGAAACGAAGAATATTGATTTTATTGACACTAGCTGACCCAGTGAACTTCGTATCACCTTAACAGATCTAAATAAACAATTGAGAAGTGTACGGTACACTTCTTCCCCGTCATGTTACATATTCGTACTTACAAAATTACCATTTTTACTTTATATATTTTTTTAGATTTTCTCAAGGTATTTTCATGTTATTTTTTTTTCAAGCATCCCTGTATTAAAGCGAACATAGAAAGAAAATCAAATCTGCTAAGCCGTTTTTGAGTTTTAGCGAGACGAACGAACGGCGATTTATTTTTATATACAGTGTTACTTTTTAAGCATGAGCCAATATAAAAAAGTCAGCTGCTCCATACAAATGTTCAACATCCTCTATACATAAATTCATTGAACAGCAAATTTTTCGCGATTTTGAGATTGGTCCCATAGTAAAAGCTGTTCAGTTTGCTTGTCTGAACAAGCACACACAATTTAGCACCTGTTTCAAAAGTAATCCTGTATGTAGAAGAATTTCCGTCGGACGTTACTTCGTAGACGGTCATTTGACGATAGTACATGTGGTTCCTGGAAATCTTTAAAATCTACAGCCCTACTGCAATTCAACCCATGCAAACGATTCTGGTAGAGTCTGTCTCTCTGGAAAAATTGTTTTATTCTTCCCGGATATTTTTTCCAATTCTCCTCCTTATAATATCCTTCTACATGATCCAAAATACTTCATCATAACAGCTCTTATACGTCCCCATCGAGGGGCTCGAGCCTACCCTAAGTTAGGGTGCTTAGACCTTAGTCAACCACGCTGGCCCAGTGCGGATTGGTCGACAAATGCAAAAAAATACTTGATAGAAAGAATTAGGTCCACCTGTTCCCGAGTTTTGCGCTTAGCAATACAAGATTAAGCTATTCAATTATATTATAAAGAATTATAGAAGCTGTATATATAACGGGGAGGCGCTTTCATCACGCCTTATAGTTGAGTGATCATGAAATTGGAAGCGAGACCAACCATTTTTATGGAGATCACACTAACGTAAGATGGTTGTATCTGGCCAGCATCTAGCTTCGTCTAATATTCCTTGCGTTCTAAATACAATAAAATACCGAAAAGGTTTTATTTCGCTTCCCATAACTTCTGATGAAAAAAGTTAAGTCTGTTTCTGCGGGGCATGAGACCCTTTTAATGAGCCGTTCTAATGAACATGTAACCTCAATGCAAACGTCCATGGCGACGTAGCCGGGAGTTTCGCCGGGGAGCAAATGCCACAGATAACCCCAAAACATTTGTTTGTGGTACGAGTGAAGTGAATGTGTGGGCGTTTCCAGATATAAATTTCTTTGAAAAAAGAGATTTTCGGATAGAATTTTATATGGCTCGATGGTAAGAAATGAACTTTATGATAAATGTTTGTATAAATATGGCTTTTGTTTTATATAAATTCATAATATAAATATTGAGTTCATGATTAAATTTTGATTAAAATATCGTGTAATAGTAACATTATAAGAAAAGATACCGATAACATGTAAATCTATATAGGTAGGTATATTTTTATTCAATTTAAAAGATTCGTGTATTTATGTAGACCTATTACGTGTATTGTACAATATAAAACTATTATATATAGCAAATAATTTAACTTAACTGTAAAAGCCGTAATACTTAGGTTTTTATGTTAGGTTTTTCAATTGTTGAAATCAACATGTTTGTTATGTTTTTATCATTTTCTTTTATAATTTTATTTGCATTGGGCAATTCTCCTTACAAACTTATGAGTGATTTACTATGTTTCTGTTTTGTTAACCAAAAATATAGGCATGTTTCCACACTACGAAACCTATTTTACAAATAAAATATTGGACAAGGATAAATATAAATTGCTTATTCAATTAATTTCCAGCTGAAAGTAAACAGCCTAGAAGGCAAACAAGTAGACTCGGCCCTCCAATAAACAAGAATTAACCGTCTAATCCGGAATTAACATGGAATATTACTAAACAAGCGTCCAACCTTACAAACAAAACCGATTTTACATTTTGAAGAGGCTAGTCACGCTGCCATAATCATTATAATTTAATAAATTGTAATCCTATTACCTTCAAATTAAAGGTTGAAAGGTCGCGTCTGCGAACCTTTTTAGTCTGTGGCCCGAGGGCGGGAAAATGGCTCTATGTGACAGTAAGCTCTGAAGCTCCACGCGTTGCGGTTGGGGGCGCTACCGCGTGTAGAGTTTGACGCAGCTAACTCCGATTGTTTTGAATAATAAGACATTATTGTTTTGCCGTTCAACGAATTTTATTGTTTACGCCTATTACTTTATGAGTGGAATTCGACTTTTTAATTTGTGAAGTGAGGGAGTGTTGATGGATTTATATTTTATGATTCAACGGTGAGTAGAGTTTATTTTTCATTACTTTGTGTCACATGCAAATATTATATCGTGTGTTTTTAATTTCTGTATGTTTTGATGCGTATTGAATAATTTGATTGAGGTTAATTAAAAAAATATGATTGTTAACATACTATCAACTGTTGTTTTCTACTTTTACTGTTAAAACTTTGGTCAATATTAAAATAGTAAAGGAAAATACAAATTGACAGTTCGTAGTCATTTTTTTTTATGAGATATAATACTTAAATGTACCTAATCAATGAATTATAAAAAAAATAATTTTTATATGAATCATGTTTTCTTTATACGTTTGTTTTTGTGAAAAATAATTAATTTAATATAGAAAAGTAAATAAAACTAACGTCAAAAAACTAACTAAAACTAAGTAGTATAAAACTTTATGGATTTAATGTAATTTATATGACTTATGACTTTAATTGTAAGGATGATGTCAGTCAAATAATATTTATTTATATACTTACTGAGTAGGTAACGTTGGAAATTTTCTAACAAATTCTTTGAATGTAATAGGTTCCTTTATTATACTTAGTTGCAATTTTTGATTATTTAGTTTGAAGATCTGAGGTTTCTTAATGAAGAGATTTAACCTTTATTTTTTACTAAGATGAATTCCGTTATTTTTTTCTAGGACTCATCAAAATTTGTTTGTTTTGTTATAACGTTAAATGTTTACACTAGATGGCGCTACATGTATTAAAATTGAGGGTGTATTTTCCAGGTAGGGATCATATAAGTAAGGGAGTATGAAAGTAGCAACAAGTCCAGATTTTTGATTTGGTTGAACTGAATGTTGTTTATTGGCGATCTAAGATTTTTATTTTAAGTTTAAAATAATAATTTACGTTTAATAAGTATATTTGACTGCCATCATCTTACATCAGCCCGTTGCCATAGCAACAATATGTATAAGAGACTTTGTTTTGGTGGGTATTTCATCTGGTTTTTTACAGTTTTGGGTTCTTCTGTTTTAAATCGTTTTTACTTTCGGCTTTAATACTTGCTATAAGTTGAGATGAAGATTGATTAAGGTGCCTTTTTAGGATGACATTTCATGTCTTTTGTTATTATAAGAAGAAGAGCATCAAAAGGTATAAATATACAACTCCGTTTTGGGCCATGCAGAAATATACGACCTTTCATTTTCAATTAAAAAAATATTTGTGTGCCTTCGTATTTTCTTAAAAATGCTAAAGTAAAAAAATGAATATGATGTTCGGTAGCCATATTGGTCAATGCATCAAATATGGTACCTTGAAGACGCGGGTTCAATCCCGTCTGACTTGAAATCTTTTCTTGTATGATTTAATTAGAAAATCATTGGGCATGCTATAAGATGTCCTGAATTTCTAATTCTATCAGGTCATATTTGAATATAGAATATTTTGATTATAGCACTTCTATTTTTCTATCTTTTCGCAAAGGTATCGTTGCAGTAAACTTCTTTCGTCAGCAGTTATGACAAAGGTACAGTAAACTTTTACTGTTTCACCTTTGGACCACTCTTATGTTTCTCGGTATAGCGGCGGTTTTCGTAGTGCAAGTGTAAAGCTTGACGTGGCGTTTACGGTACTCAGGGAAAAAGGAGCAGTGACACATGTTTTCTATATCCATCAACGCACGGTCAGTTATTAAGTTTTCTTTGCCAGTTCTACTCCTATGATAGACCTCCTGGTTATCAAGATTAAAAAAGTGTGTTTGTTCGCGTCTTCAGCCACAGAGTTTTATCAAAATTAGTTTTTTCGTGACAGCCTAACAAGCAACCATTCATCCATCATCGTTATCAAATTTCGCATTTATAATGTCGCAGCCGACATAGGTCGTCGATTTAGCCCGAAGAATTGCGAGCCCTTAGCGGCATTGGACAGGGCACATTGTTCGCAGAGCTGACGGCCGTTGGGGAGGAGTCCTCGAGATTACAATTTAATTTGTATAACGAGTATGTATAGGTACGTGCGTGAGATCAAATACAGGTTATACTTATAAAATCATTATTTTATAGCAGGGAAGAATAGGAGTGGATGTAAAAACAAATAAAAGGAATATTTTATAGAAACAAGATGACTGTATAATTGTTTTTTCATCCACTGCTCTCCTTCTCTGCTATGAAAGGTAATGGGCCCAGTACTATTATCTCCATAGTCTATGCCGAAAGGATTATTTTTTAATATGTGCATGCTCCTTAAGTTTAGGTGACCTAAACGTCTATGCCATAATGTAGCAGACTCTTTGGCCGTTGATGTAAGCATAGCACGTGTGGACGTTACATTAAGTCGAAACATGCATTTATGGTTTGGGCCGCTTGCGATGACGGAGCCTGTCATTAATTTATTATTAAATGCTGGATAATAATTTTATCTGTACAGTCTACTTCTCAACAGTTTACTGAGACGACCGGAACAAGATCAAGCGCAGGGTTTGTTTTTAAAGAGGAAAAAATGAGGGCCGTTTTTTCATACAAACGTATAGTGTTTGTGTGTCCCTGTTTCCTTCCTGGATTATAATGGCAATAGAGCAAATCCTTTTTTTAAACATCTATGGCCATTGGCCATTGTAAGCATGTTACGTGTTTTTATAATTAAAATAGATTTCGTAAACCTTCGTAAACCTTAAAAATTTGCCATTTTTTCCGCTGTATTCACATATTCAGCAAACTTTACGCGATTATATGAAAAAGCAAAACATAGAAGCATACCCAAAGCTTTAAAAAAATGATAAAAATAAAGAAAAATAAATTATTTTCTAGTTTCTTGCCTGTTCTTCTCGAGAAGGCTCTCCCAATTTCCGAACAGGTGTAGAATCAACTTTTTTTTTTCATTCCTACTTGTATTTGCAGACATCTTGAGTATATTTAGGATGTATGCACATACAAGGTTAATATAATTTCTTTAAATTAGATTGTTTTGCTTTGTTTTGACGTCAATAAGTGCCTGTAAAGGCCTATGTTGAATAAAGATTTTTGAATTTGAATTTGAATTTTGACATTTTTCTTGTATTTGATATATTTGCGCCATTTTTTTCAAATTATTTAGGATTTTTAAATAAAATGCGAAACCACAAATATAAAATTATACAAAGCTTATTACTTTTTAATAAAAACAGTAATCAAATCGGTCTAGTTTAAGAGGAGGAATCAGGGGACTGCGAAACGTCTATTTTATGTACTTTTCATAAGTATCTTCGATCCGAGGAGCGATTTTGTAACTCATCGGCAATCGGCCATCCTATAGATTTGATAAATCTGTTTATACGAAACTGATTTTAAAATCGTTTGACATTTTTTAATGTAGTCGTCCCAGCGATGTTGGCATATTTGTGGAATGAATCAACCAATTCTTAGTCAACGAACATAATTGCGCTTTTCTTCATGAAGTCATCCAGTTTGATAAGAAATTGTTTATCAATCGATGAGTTACAAAATCACCAGACAGAGCTGCAGTTGTCCCTATGTCTCATTTGCACCATTGGCCTGCATCATTAATGGTGAAAACGAAACTATACAACTTTAACAAAATAATACAACTTTTTCACCCTTCTTTGCTCGTTTTAATTTGAATATTTCTGGCATTATTTTTTTTTAAACGTTGGACCATCGCAATACAGCATTGCATTTCTACAAATACCTATTTTTGAATTCTCTCGCCCTTGGTGTTTACCTACTCTTAACGTGACTTCCGAAGCACGGAGGAGCTCAAGATATTCTACTTTCTTGGTCACCCACCAGGATCCTGATTCCCTCTGTCTCATTTGCACCATTGGCCTACACCATCAATGGTGCAAACGAAACTACTTTGTGTCGTATGCACTATTGATAATAGTACAACTTTACGGCGAGCGGGTTGACGCTAGATATTTAATGCCGGACGCCAACATTACACTACTGCGTCACTGAGCTCCGTTTAACCTCCGCTGGTCTCGTGGTTGAGACCACCTGGTTCTTATCTGGGCCCGGGGTTTGATTCACTATTGGGGCAGAAGTGTTTATTTATTTAGGTGTTGGGTAACCCGCCTGGCTACCTAACACCGTCTAACCTAAGTTTGTCGCCATAATCACAGTGTACATTACGTTGTGGTGATCCGAGCCGAAAGCCATTTCAGTTCCCCAGCTTCCTCATCAGGTGCGATGATGCCCAAGAGCTTCACTGTCGTAAGTAAAAAAGGCTGAACTGTAGCAAAAAGTCGAAACGTGACGTGACCATTTTCGTGACGTCAAACAAAATTTCGAGTAACTTTCAAAGGACGAGCGAAACAAAAGAAACGTTCGTCAACCTTCACACCTTCATTGCATAACCAATTCCAAAAACAACACAAACATCACGTAACTTTGTAAAAAAGGAGAAAAAAAAACTGAGCACAGTAGCGCAGCACCTGTTCGAAAAAGTGATTCCCATAGAAACTTGTTTTGGAAAAAATGGCGCCAAAAAAGCATGGCCGCCGCGCGCCGCCGCCGTCCATCGTATTTTTTTTCGTCCAATTTACCCGCATCGTAAAGGCAAAGGGATCGGCCTGGCGCAACCTCAGCCACGGTGAATGGATTATTTTGTTTCTTTATTTTAATAGTCACAGGTGGTTTCACGAAAATAACCCGGATTGCTTTTTTAGGAAATTGAGCCTTGAAGGAAATCGGATCGCTGTTTTATATTTTGATACGGTGTTGGTTGTAGCTCTTTTAAGTTAATACTGAACTTTTGGGTGCTTTTTTCTAGAATGATCGAACCTTGTTTTCATATTAATCCTTGATGAGATAGTTCCTGCTTTATTTATTTAGATATTTTGTTAATATGATTATGTGTTCATTTGAAGTATGAAGAAAATTAATACAGATTTTATACCTTAAAACACAAAAAACGCAAATAAAGCTGTTATATTTATAAGGGGTTGTCACCCTTCAATCAATAGATTTTTCGAGTTTTTGAGTAGGTACCTAACAAGCTTACCTGCAACGGTTTAAACTTTCAAAACTATTTTTTTCACATATTACACAAAATTATTGTATTCGTATTCGTATTAATGTATGAATTGTTGTTTGTATGGAAAAAAACATTTTTTTTTGTAAAGCATACAATATTAAATGTAATTAAAGTATTTAACCCTCATTCTGTCAATCTGTACAGTTAGGCCTAGAAAAATGTTACGAAGTTCGATAAGAACAAAACGTATGGGATTGACATATGGCATCGCTAAATAACGTGGCGAATCGATCAAAGTCATTGATATGTAAGTTGGTAGAAAAATTGATTAGCAACGAATCGATGAAGTAGCGAATTTTTTTTCCTAACTTACTGAAAACAACTCATATTTCATTAAAATGAATTGAAAATATTAATTATAATAATTAATTTTACCGTTTCTTTGCCATTTTTCAGTTTTGAGTACCTATATAATGAACGATTCGACACAGCGATCGCCAATCCTGACATTAGCTAGGAATTTGTTTTCGTTATCTCAGATACGATGATGAATTTATTTATAGTTTCTCTAAGCAACAATGCAACCACTTGTCTAAGCCCCTGGGCTCTACAAACTGTGTGAAAGTATTTAGTATTGATTTTTTAACCACGTAAAAAATTTACTTAATCGCGGAAATTAGTTGGTGGTGGGAGCCAGATCTGGTGAGTACGGAGGATGACGGATGGTTTCTAACCGTAGGTTCCGTAGTGTTAAAACGAACTCCCAAGCTTTCTTGGGCAGAGATCTTATACGATGTCATAGAGCAATAGATGGTGAAGTATGTTTGAAGAGTTCCGGCCGGCTCTCTTGCTGCGAGTTTTGTCATCATTGTTCGAAATTCTGAACAGCAGATATCATTGATTTAAATATTATTCTCTAAATAATAAAATTATACAAAGACCGATTTTTCGCTATACCAAAGTATAGCCGACCTTAGGCTGATTGTGAGATTATTGTGGTATAGATTTACATAGCACTTTTAATTCATGTCCTTCTATGTCATCCTTCAATCAATAATAGAATTCTTAAGAGTTCTAAGAAATAGTGTACTTAATAACTTTTTTAGTATCGAGTTCACTTGCAACGGTTCAAACTTCCAAACTATTTTTATTATTTTTAGTAATTATGTTCATAATTTTCAATTTATTTTTATACAATTAAATTCCAGTTCCATACAGGCTGCCCACCGGATAGTAAGTGGCTGCATTCGCTTATATTACATGTATATTCTGTACGATTTTGCAAAATTTTTGCCGACTTGTGACATAAGATGTTAAGTCACAGTATTCTAGTCAGTAATTTCACTGCTTCAAACTGCAAGCACCGCCCAGACGACTCTGGTACCGAGTCTCCTTCTGGGAAACTGTCATGTCATAATACTTAATAATACCGTTAATTAAGAAAGTTAAAGTTACATGTACTCGTATTACATAATTAATACAGTCATTCTAATCAACAAAACTATAATTAAGCGCGCAATAATCTATTCAATGTTATAATAAACAACGCCATCACGCATTACATTATTTGTTTTTAATTATTTTTTCAAACGCCCATTCGCCCTGATTTATGGAGCAGCCCCAACGCACTGACAGAGCTATCACGCCCACGGTATACGTACACAATGGAGTTATTAACTCTTACTTTTTTATCTAAATTATGGCAGTGCTATTACAATATTTAGATTCACAAATACCCATGTACACCGACTGAATATGGTATTTACAGTTTACCAAATAGCGAATGACAGTAACTAATCATAATTTTAAATGCGTTGGAAACCCACCTGATTGAGTATCGAGCTTTTGAGTTCAATTTAATTTGATTTCACGTCATTATGACAATTAAGAGACAATTTTTGTTAGGTGGTTAATTTCATTAATTGAATCACTTTGTATTTGCCTTCCAATCTTCCAATAGGGAGGTCCGAGTTCGAGACCGCCATGTACCAATGTGTTTTTCGTTTTTCGAATTTCAAATGTACGTTTGTCGGACGCTCCTTAGGTGAAGGAAAACATCGTGAGGCAATCTGCATACATCTGCGAAGAAATTCAATGGTGTATGTGAAGTCAACCAATCCGCACTGTGCCAGCGTGGTTGACTAAGGCCTAATCACTCTAACATACGGCAGGCTCGAGCCCCTCGGTGGGGACGTATATGAGCTGTGATGATGTTTATAAATAGTCTTCACAAAATATGTGAGTGGGTGATACAGAGCCGTGCCACACTACTGGTGACTTGTAACGTGACGCGGAATGGCTTGACTGACAATTCGGATACTAATACGTCTTAGTACAAAACATGGTCTAAACTTAGTCCTTGTTTTAACTTGACGCTGTCTCTATCTATCTACGTATATTGACACCATTGAAAGTGCACTAGGTTTAAACCAAGGTTAACTTTAAACCAGGTTATGTAATAAGACCGTATGAGACCAAAGGTCGGTTTCCAGATTGTGTGGATTTGGTAACTATAGTCCCCGCGTTCAAAGAAGTCCGTTTTAACAGCTGACATCCTCATAGTTTATTTGGCTAAACTGACGGATAAGCTTTTGGAATGACAGCTGTCAAAAGGCTTCTTAGAATTTGACATTAGCTAGCTCCATACAAGTTACGTCAAAATTCTATCCTCCGTACATAAATCCAGAGACAGATAGGATATTAAAACGGTCGTAAGTTGACTAATGCCCGGTATCTATATTCAAAAAACGATCCGGTTTTGCTACGGAGAGTTATATTTTGACATATTTTCTTAGCAAAAACGAATCTTTTTTGAATACTAAGAGGTCTGTCACCGGATGAATGTTTTAGTAAGAGTCTAGGTATAGGAGGTGAAGCTTACCGACATGAGTGTGCGATTGTGAGAATGACGAGGAGGACGCTACCCGCATTCTGTTGGAGTATATTTGGATCTAAATGAAATGCTGATGGATGGGATATTCCGGAGGGAGACTCTGTACCATTGTCGTGTGCTTGGGTACCTCCGTCTTACCTATTTCTGCCGCAAAGCAGCAATGCTTGCATAACTGTGTTCCGGTTTGAATTACTGGGTACCGTGACTTTACATCCTAAGTCACAAGTTGGCAACGTACACTGTGGTTCTTGTGGGGGTTGCAATTTTGCTGCGAATCTCACAGGAGCCACATGTATTATAGGTGACTGTTACCACTTACCATCAGGTGGGCAGTTTGCTTGTTTGCCAACTTAGTTGCAATAAAAAAAAAATAAGGAGGGACCGGCTTACGTGCGGAACTAGACAGTTCAGTCTAGAACTCACGGTGAGAGAGGGTTAGTTAGATTGAGGTATGGAGCTTGCACCGGCATCTTGATTGTGAGTGTCACCCTGGAAAGGAGGAAAAGTACGCATAGGGAGCAGATTGCGGAAAAAAATTGTAGTTAAAAAATTATGAGAGATAATGTAGTCACAGGTTCCGCGCACATCTTTTGCGATACGGAATAAGCAAAATCATTCCCAAGCAATTTTTTATGTCTATCGATCCTATTTCATATAGGGATCAAAAGACTCTATGGGACCATTTGCGGTATGAGTACTAGAAATGACAGAAATCGTCAAAAACTTTTCCCATACATTTTGTACGGAAATCCTCAGCTCCTATTTCATACGGTGATCTCTCTACGAATCCTATTTTTTACTTTTAAGGGAAACTGTTAAGTTTCTTTTCAACAAGATGGAGCTCAACCACATAACAGCCGCCGTACGCGTTCCAATTTGAACAGATAATTCAGGACACAGTGGATAGGGACACATACTCCAATAAAGTGGCCACCTTGCAGCCCCGATCTAACGCCACTAGATTTTTTTATAGGGCTACCTAAAAAACGAAATCTACAAAAAGAAATACCACAGTGCTCAGGAACTGAAAGATGCATTGATGAGGACTTTAAATAACATCCATCCAAGAAAATTATTTGCTGCTACGTCCTCAGTACAAAAGCGAGTTAACTTATGTATTTGTGAAGACGGCGGACATTTTGAGCAATTTATTTCATAGATAGATTAGATATTTTTGCGTTTGTTTAAAAATACATGTTTAAATGATTTAATTTAGCATTTATTTAAATTACAATTTCCCTTAAAAGTAAGAAATAGAATTCATAGAGAGATCATCTTAAGAAATAGGATCCGAGGATTTTCCGTACAAAATGTATAGGAAATGTTTTTGGCGATTTCTGTCGTTTCTAGTACTCATACCTTAATATAGGTCCCATAGAGTCTTTTGATCCCTACATGGAATAGGATCGAAAGGCATAAAAATTTTTTTTTGCTATCTCTGCATTTTTTTTGTTGACTGTAACTTTTTCCAAAATCTGTGAATGCAGATCAGAATATCTTAAAAAGTTATGGATGGCTGCCTAACAATGTTTTCTTGTAACTATAACGGTTAACGTATCTGCCCTTTAAATCCCATCTCAAAAATCCATCCTGTATAATGTTAACGAAACGTACGCGAATGTCTCTTTATCTAGGCCCCTAGTCAATAAAAAAGGCGATCATAGTGAGGCCCAGGGAGTTATGGAAGTTCTGTACATCGCTCATTAAATACCTATGATTAACGCGCAACGGGTTTAGATCAATTCTGGTTCAGTCAATTTCAAACAAATGACAAAGACAGACATCGTTGAAACATCAAAGGCGGCTTCCTTTCTCATTAAATAGGTTTGCTAATGTGCTAAATGTATTTAGGCTTTGAGCCTAGTCACTTTTTGAAATTTCCGGAGACACAATCATGTTTCAGATACGTTTAGAGTCAATCGTAATTAGGAAGACATATGAGGACATATGAGGTGTAAATCTATGTCAGTCTTCGCTGGTTAATTGTGTTTTGCCTTTAATTTATAAGTAGATGAAATATTTAATTACTTTAGCTGAGCGAATCTTATCAAAAATATTATTTTAATTGTATCTCTAAATTTTTGTAACGTCAAAAACCGCTGCGAATCTTATCAAAAATATTATTTTAATTGTTTTTTTTAAATTTTTGTAACGTCAAAATTAGCCAAAGTCACACAGATTCTTTATGAAAAAAATGGTTTAATACTTTAAACTAAAAACTTTGAACAATCTGCAGCAGCGACGCCTCGCTACTTATACTTTGGAATTGTTTCCATCCCGGACGAACCCGGGGGCGAGCTATTTATATCTCAATCGGTCCATTGATCCATTCCCCTAAGATAACAAAAGCCGGAGTTAAATTTAACTGCACCCTAACCCTAGTTTCATCGGTTAATCTTCTGAGAAAGTTGAACAAAAAATCTCCTACCTGGCCGCGAAGTCGATTACTGTGGTTATTTTTCCATCATCAGCGTCATTATGGTGTCAACATCAATGATACACTGCCGACATTAAAAAAGTAGTCACTAGCGGAGATGAGTGACTTTAAAATTACACATAAAAATAGTTTGAAATTTCAGGAATATATAAGCTATATATACCTATCATATTAGCTATAATCTCCCTCGTACGGGCGTTTTGACTGTCTTCACAAAATACAAAAATAAATGATAATATATTAATCAGTACAAGACAGAATTTTACCTCGAGCAAGTATCAAACCTGCGTTTTCATCAAGTGTGAACGTCATGACCATTAGCTCAATGGGGATTTATCAATCAGAACGAAACTTTAACTGCATTAATCTCTTTCTACTTTATTAAGCCAAAGTAAACTTTACTCACTGTTAATAGTAATTAACACACAGTTTAGAAATCTTTATAGATTTCATGAAAATACTTTACGTATAAAGTAAACGTATGTTACGTTATGTATGAATACTTTGGTGATCAGAGATAATCGAGTCTTAAATGATTTTTCAATTTATAACTTTCAATTATCAATCTGGAGGAATGCAATAAGTAACGAGGAAATATACATTTAACTTAATACAATTCATAAAATGTACCATATACCGCAGTAAGATAGTGTTTCGAAAGTGTTTTTGTTGATTTTTAAGCTATCCTTCGTAATATATTAAATTACTTCTTTATATTTGTTATGACATTTGCTTTTCCGTTTTTAATTCTCCTATAGATTACACGTTGTTAAAGAAATATTGCAAAAGTCTGCTTATTTTTGCTCGCCAGTGTAGTGGTAAGTTGTTCGTGATACAAAATGAGTTGTGCTACCGTTTATGAGCTAGTATTTGTACCCAGGAAGTGGTTTGGTATAGAAAACATGGTAGCTATGTAATGTTGAGGCGATGACGAGGTCGTAGAAATATCAGAAAGGATACTCGTGCAGTGCTTTTTTGGCAGCGGCGCATTAAAATTTGTCTTGGAAAGATGTTTTCTGAGGAAGATCCATCGACCGCTGAAGCCGAACTGTGCTAGACGAGATCGGTTCCAGTTAATATGGATGAGCTCTACTGCGATGGCGGGTGGTGCGGTGGTAAAAAGGTCAAGAGGGCACGAGGGATGAAGAACTACTTTTCGTGTTATTTATTTTTATTATTACGTCGATTAAGAATTTTGTTATTACGTCGTACAAAATGGTCCCATCAAAAAATCAGCGCTCCTGTTGCAACATGCAACAGCAGCTTTAAGCTGAGATGGGACCATTTGGCCAACCATTCATAATTGTTCAATACCTTTGTACATACCTATTGGCCAATAAAAAGTTTCTTTCTTTCTTTCTATTGCAAATAGTTCCACAGAGCACTCTCCGTTAAAGAGACGATAGAGCACGGCAGAAAGAACCAAAGTCTCTCATATGCTCTAGCGTCTCCATTGAGGCCGTGATATTGGGATCACCGACGATGTGGAATGCACGCTTTTCCAGGGAGTCAAGAGGGTCGAGCTGATATTTGGGAGATTCTGCCCAGAGGTGCGAATTTGTGTACGTAAAATGAGTGTCGAATTCATATTTTACTGACCTTAGTCGATTTCAGATTTGTTAAAGAGGAAGAATGAGAATCAGGTTAAAAGATTTGACAGGCCGCCCTCCAAAGTTGCGAAGGGCGATAATTCACGGCAACTCGCAAACTTTCCACACGTGCCGCCGGACTTTAATGGCGGCCGTAGAACACGCGCAACTCTCCAGAAAGTTGCAGAAAATTCCAGTTTGTGTCACGCAGGCGACGCCGGGCTCCTAGTTTGTTTGGGGCGTTTGCGTTCATTGCCAGCCAGCGAACTCCATCGGAACTTAAATTCAGCATTGCCAAGTTGACAAGTCACAATGTCTTTTCGTACGAGACCCGTGTTTGTTTGATTGTTGTTTTCCGGTGCGAAGTTCTCGCTTCCGCAACTTGCTTGTTGGAACAATGGCGAAATTTGAGGAGTGTGTTGGAAGTTATGCAAAATTTTAATAATTGGTTATTCGTTCGGTACCCCGTCGGTATATCCAAGATTTTGTAAAGGAGTTGCCAAAAATATAATACGCATTGAGAGTTGTCAAAAATAAAAAAGTTGGATTCAATTTCATAATAACACATCTTTATATTTGTGATAGTTACTAGCAGCTTTCGTTTGAATGCTTTTGGTGATTTGTTTCAAAGATAATAGACTGGCAGCCCATCCATCTGTTAAATATAGGAACTGATCACTGAATCCTTAAAAAACTGCATTGAATTTAACATATTTTCGATCAATTGTGATTTTTTACTAAACGTGACGTCTATAATTACTTGGTAAGGTGTAATTACAGACTATGAAAGGATTGTGGACTAACTGCATTTTATTTCATTCGTTTTTCCTCTAATTCATTATCTCTTCTAATTACAACGGGCTAAAACTTGCATTAGTTGCAACATATTCATAATAACACAATTCTCATTTAATATTCAAAAACAAATTGTAGTCTCAATATCCCATTATTCCAGCGATTTCAATACAATAGCGAGGAGTAACCAGAAAAAAATATCAGGTGGCAGTAAAACACTTACTGAGCAAAATAACAGGTGGCAGTTATCGGTTTGATATTGTATCGGGTTACCTTCACTGGAAACTGCGTATTCGAAGATAATGTGTGGTCTTATTTAGCTTATGTAACGTATCGCATGACTTGCTTTGTACTGGTTCTGACGTTCAGCGTTTTACATCGTTGTCACAACGTTGTGATCGAGAATGGATAGTATTATAATAATATTATTAATAATGCATTCAATAAAGTCAGCGTGTACACATTTGTTGCTTGATAAGACATAATTGTGTTTTTCAGCTCTGTTATGTTCAAATTCCCGAATCCCAGCCAATGAAGCGACGGATAAAACTTACCTTTTAAAAATGTATAGTTTCTTCCGTGCCCGTGTTTTGTCCGTGCGGCAAAGTACGTATAGGTAAGTACTCGTATTATAAGAAAAACATACGTTGTTATTACCAGTGAATGAAGACTGCTCTGGGTAAACAAAGTACGAAAGAGATCAATATAGTGCAACATTTCGTTGGGGCTGGTACTCGTAAGTACCCGGTGTCCCAGTGGTTTAGGCTAGGCCACTTTAGGCGAGAACACAGTATGTTGAACACGCAGTTTCGATTCCCGCCAGTCAATTTTTTTCTTGTATTGATTTATTTATCGTTTTTCTATAATACGCGATACACTTTTTATAAATTATATACGTTTATTCCCGTGGATTTTGTAATGAAACTAAGGAACTAATAGAGTTTACCGCAATTGTACCTCTACGCATGATGGAAACTCGATACGCGAAGTTTTTTATAACAATGTACGTCACACGTCATTGCAATTGTTCACCTTCACCAAAAACGTACCTATTACGAAAGCACCTTACTGCGATGTACGTAACTGCGAAAGCTCCTTACTGCGATGTAAGTTACTGGGTAAGTACACCAAAGATATGGAAAACTTGGAACAAAACACTACATAAATTTGTCTATTGGTAGTTTCAGCCTGATTCCATCTTGGTTCCAGGTCTTTGGTGTACTTTCCCGGTAACGTACATCGCAGTAAGGAGCTTTCGTAGTTACATACTATTTAATACATCAATAACGAGTTGGAAACCAATCCTTTTGATTCTTTAACAATATTTAATAACATAAACCTCCTAAGGTTGACCTTACGAAAGCTCCTTACTGCGATGTACGGTACATCGCAGTAAGGAAGGATTGGTTTCCAACAGGTTATTGATGAATTAAATAGTCTGAACGATGTCTCTCGTTCAAAAAAGATAATCATAGACAAGGATGAGGACATTTCACAAATTCCTTATTCCTTTAATTACGTCGAAGCCATCCATTCCAGTACTCACACAGTGACGTGCCAGAGAAGTTTCTTGAAAAAATTCTAATCGATGTTATTTAATCTGTATCTAGGTATCCTAAGAACGTACGGTCTATCCGCCGGCGCCTTCGTCGTGGACGTCTTACGTAAAACCCGGGCTTACGAGAAATGGCAACAAATTGTCGTCGTGAACACATAATTGTTGTTAGTTGCTGTTTCTGTATGGGTACTTTTAAAACGATCGTGAAAGAATTCTTTATATTACGAAAGAGTCACTGTTTAACTGTACTTAATCTTCAGAGCTTTATTAAGCGCAAAGCTTTTAAACAAAGAGTTGCTAATTAAATTTTTTGACAAAGCATTCTTGCATAGGTTACATAGGACAGAAATATAGGTATGTAATGATTTAAGATTTTATTTTTCGAATTAGTATGTTTGGAAGAATTTTTACGAGTTTTACAAGGATTTGTATAAGTCTAGTCAGATTTTTGTTAAACAACAAAAACAAAACTGAATTATATTGGTGCTACTGCAATGCAAAAAGGTTTTTCAAGGCTGTCTAAAGTTAGACACTGCTTAAACTTGATGTCTCTATCTTTGCTTTTAAAACAAATGAAACAGCATCATGCTTACACAGTAGGTATCTAACAGTGCTTTAAAACTTTTTTATTAACACCCGCTAGTGTCTGGACAAACATAACTACATATTAGATATGAATACATACTGATTATCTTAACAGAGGCAAAGACCTTATAATATATCGAAAAATGACGAAGTTCTAAATAGACGAAGTCGGCAGCAAAAACCAGTAACACTATATATTCAAAGACAAGAAAGACAAGTACTATCTAAGTAACAACAAAAAGCTGATCGCTCAGCAATGCAAGAAGACAACTCAAACCAGTCCGCCGGGCCGCGCCAAAATGCCAATAGATAATTACAGTATTTACAACATTACAAGAGGCCGCCCTACAAAAATATCGTAATGTCCAAAGAAATTACACATAATAACTTGGGTATTATCGAAGGACTAGTAATTGGAGCGTTTCGTTGTTGCCATCTTGACGCAATGACACGAACATGGGTAGGATGATGCAGGTCCTTACTGCACCTTGCCCTATACGCAAATTACCGATAAAATGCTCAAAAATTAAGTAACCCACTAAGTTTCTTGTCTGTTCTCATGAAACAATTTCCAAGTGAAATCAACATTTTTTTCGTACTTGCATACATTGTTTACTATAATATATTATATTATGGTTTGATATAATGAGCTCACATAAAGATCACACCTTTTAGACATTCAGTTCACGTTTATGTATGACACAGACATTTGACGTTTATGACAAAGTCATTATTTTTGTCGTCAGTGACTGAAAACTTTATTGATTATTTTTCGATTTTGATAAACTATTGCATAGTGAGTAGCTTAATGTGCTCGTAGTAGACTGTCTTGTCTTCTTTCTGTCATGATTTGCTATTAATTTAGTTTTTTTTGTGGTGTCAATAGCAAATATTGTTCATTAAGTACATCATCTTTAACGAGTTTGTTGAATTTGCAAATGACAACTTGTTCACTAAATACGATAAGCATTAAATGCACTCAAGAATCGATTTGTCGTCGTCAATTGTTCGAGCTGGACAGAGACAGATATGTTTTAAACGTGTGAAGCTGTAATGGGTTTCAATGGGTGATATTATGCATTTCGTCTGTTAAGCGCTAATTTTACTATACTATAATTATTCAATTTCCACATTATTAGTCACACACACACGAAAGTGGTCTACAACTTTTGATAAGACTTCTTATAAACAAAATAAAATAAAATAATAATATAATATAAAATAATAATATATATAAATAAGGTTACTTTACTAACTGTCTGATCTAACTGAATTTTAACCTCAGGGTGGTAGAGTATTTTTTTGGTCGACCGTACATCATATATGAAAATAACTTCGCTTGGTATTATATCACGAAATGCAGGAATGTATATAACGGCCACGTCATAGTTGTCACAATCCTATCTCTCCGACTTGAAACCACAGATTAACCACACAGCACCATTAAACGCAATCAAATGAAAATAGTCGAGCAACCGTTACAGTAGACCCCGTAATTTTCTTAAGCTCCACACAGTTAGAGCTCTAATGAGACTGGATGTTTTACTTAGATCATCGACAGCTAGACTATGTAGAGCCTGTGTTCAGTGATCTCGCCACTGAAGTACAGGTCCAGTTACAGTGGTCTTGTGTGATTTTTTTGTTGAGGTCAACACACCGGTGCGAGCGAGACGACCTTATCAATTATCGATACTGCGTGGCGCTAGGTGGGTGTAAAGGGTGTTATATTTTTAGGCAGGTACCACTTTATTCAGTAGTATACACATGAAAATTTGGTAGCAATATTGCATATCGAAATTGTTTTTGAAATTATTGTTTAGATAAAATAAATACTAAACAATAATTTCTGTGTCGTAAAAATATGTTATTGTCTCACGGTATCTCGTTTAAACCTCGGCTTTGATATTATTTGTATGATGAACATGAAAGTGTATGCTCGGACCATAGATGATTATTAAAAATGAAAATTAAAGATATCTCACACAAGTTCCATATGATTGGGTCAATATGTATCGATTGAATTGAAGTGCGTGTTATACTAGAAATAAGAAGATATAATCGATGACATTATGTTATTTGAAGTATCTACTGCTCTGACATTAAGGCCACCTTTTGTGACGATATCTACATCTATCTATCTATATAAATAAAAATGGATCTTCGAAATGTATGTACGCCCATAACTTTCGAACGACTGCACCAAATTGGATGATTCTTGGTTTTATATATTCGTTATTGTTAGGACAAGGTTTGTATTAAAGAAAATATTTGAAAAATTATTACAGGAAAAAAAATGAATTTAATATATGTTCACGTAAAAGTGACGAACTTGACAGATTGACATTCAGGCTACTCCAAATCTATGGTTTCTTACACTGTTGTATTGTCAGTAGGTTTTTTAGTATACCCGTGCGGGACCGGGGCGGGCAGTTAGTATATAAAAATATGCGTTTTTTATTAAAAATAATAAAATCAACAAAAATATTTTTATCTCAGCAAGAACAGCCTGTATAGGCTCTACGAAGTTTCTAAGCGACAGCGAGCGGTCCATATCCGCACTCCACACCTGTCGCTGACTACCAATGGAGAGCGCTTCTTAGATCACATTCGAGCATATAGAATTTTTATAGCATGTTTGTCGGTGTGTTTGGTTAAATCTTTATTTTACTGTGATTGTGGAACGAGGTGCATTTATTACGGCTATTAACCTAAAGTACTGTTGTCAGCACATATTTTATTAGGTTTCGTTGTTGATATTCAATGTTAAATTATTTTCAGCCGGCCTTTAATGTCAGGATTATTAATCACCTCTGTATGGTTTACTAGTTTATTGGATTACATGTCACTGTAGCTGCCTAGGAGCGCTACCCTTTGCCAAACGAAGCACACCATTAAAAATATTTTATAAAAAATTTAACAGACTTTAAAAACACAATAAAAAGTCAAAAATAATGAAAGTAAAAACACAGCATTTTTATTTTGATATCGGTGCCAAATTTTGCTACAAAATTTTTGTTCTTAAATTTTTAAGATTTCAAGAAATGATCGCTTGGCACCGATTTCAATATAAAAAAATAATTTTGTGTGTATTCTGAGATTGTTTTCGCCGTTTAAGAAGTCGGTTTTTTGTGTCAAATATTGTTATTTCTAAGCAACATCAAAAAAGGAGGAGGTTCTCAATTCGTTGCATCTGATTTTTGTGTGTAAGTTACGCAATTATTCCTCCACTAATTGTAGACTGATTCTCAAAAGTCTTTTTGTATTCGATAGAGTATACTCCTGAAGTACTTCAATTGTCACCAAAGTCAGGATCTGATATTGGATCCCCAGGAAAATTCAAAAAAAGATTAAAAAAAAAAAACAAAAATCGAAACCAACTTCAAAAACAGTTCAAAGTTAAAAATAGTTTAGGAATACAGACAACATTACTTTTCTATATTGAAGTCGGTGCTAAATTTTTAGGTTTTTTAGGAGATCATCGCTTGGCAAAATCCTGTGTGTATGTTGTAACGAGGCTTCGTCCGTCCCCTAATGTTCGTAGTAGAAATTCTAGCCAAGTTTAATATTATAATGACGTATCTAGTGGTATGAACCAGCACCAGTACATACCACTGGAGGCTAAAAAATTTCTACTCAGCTTAATAAACACTAGACGATTTTCTAAGCTCACTTGGCTAGCTACACGATCAAACATAAATCTGTAATAAATAATTTTTTGATTACTTAACACCACTTATATTATTCTTGAAAAATAGCAACACATTCATAATTCCCATGAGTTTAATATAACACACGAATCATAACAATAGAATATCTGTAACATATCATATAAATATGTTATGAGTTAATATGTGTGATGAAAGAATTGTTATTTCCCTGGAGCATTGTGGTTACGACTACTCGACTCGACTATTACTCGACTTCGTAATCTTAGTAGAACGGAACGAGCACTTTATCGCAGCTAACGATAAGTTTCCTTGGAAAAATACATAACATAAAATAGCTACACGGTTGTTAGATTCAGAGTTTAACTCAAAAAGGCGTTGTTATCGATAATATTTCATTCGAACAGTTTGTTTTTATTAATAATACAATAAAGAGATTTTTTAATAATTTTATTTATTTGTGTGGCAACATAAATAAATAAAATTATTAAAAAATAGATCATCATTTGCTTAAGAATAATCTTTAATATGATGTTGAGAAAGACAGGGCTTGTAGATTTAATGGCGTCGTGGTCGTCTATGTCGAGAGTGTTTAACAGACTACCAGCATCAAAAGGACTACTGTCCCATTTCGACTAGTCCCAATTTGACTAGACAATGACAATGGCTCAATGGCTCATTTGACAATGACTGACGGGATAACTTTAGCTCATGTGTACGTAAGTGAAGCTGTCTGAATTGACGGCATATGCTGCTAATACTCTCGCGTAGGATTATAGGCTGGCAACGCGAAAGTCATCACCATCATCCTACTGTTGAGCACGGATCTCGCCTTAGTCGAGAAGCAATTGGCCCAACTGCATTACGCTACTTAGACGTGCTGGTGTTGACTTTTGTTCCTAGTTTCAGGGAGCTTAGCAGGGTATTACTAATTTTGCCTTACTAAATCAATTTACCTTACTTGTTTTCTAAGTTCGCAAAATGATTGGTAATTTGCCTTCTATATAATCTGCAGAAATGCGTTGATTTTGTTTTATTTCTTAGACATCCTTCATGCACATACGAATGAAAAGTATCAACAAATTTTGCTATTAAACTCCCTGTATACTGTACAGAAGATAAAAAGTGACAAAGACCTCGCTAAATTAAACTTTGTATAACAACAAATTAGCAAATAGAAAACCTTTTTATTTACTTTTGACGATTGTATTAAACTATTCAAATAAAATATACACATGAAGACGAAAAAAAATTTACTATTTTGTTACTCGGTACAATTTCCAAAACATTTCCATTTTTTAAAAGGACGACCTGTACCAGGGTCGTGTGCTTGGGTACCTTTGTCTTACCTATTTCTGCCACAAAGCAGCAGTGCTTGCATTGTTGTGTTCCGGTTTGAAGGGTAAGATATGGCATTGAAATTACTGGGTACCGTGATGTCACAAGTTGGCAACATACACTGTGGTTCTTGTGGGGGTTGCAGTTTTACTACGAATCTCACAGGAGCCACATGTATAGGTGACTGTTACGACTTATCGCCCACCTGATAACTTTGCTTGTTTGCCAACTTAGTAGCAATAAAAAAAACTTAGAAAGTTGAAAAGTGACGACACAGAACGAGGCTGACTTCGCTAAAGGATTTTGTAAATATATATGTATATTTTTTGTCTCATTATCTGATAACCTACTTAAAGTAGATGAGCTTATAATCATTTATTTCAAATAAATTATCACCTTGTGAGTTTTAGTGAAATTCCTTTAAGCTCACAACTATGACATCGGTATCGCTTTACCTCACGCTCTACTTATCTCTACCGTTATCACGTCTGAAACGTTTTTAAATACCTATTGACATTCTCGATTATCGAAAAATTACGAGCGATTATAAGCATAATGCTTATAATTCCCATTCGGTAATAGTTCATAAAATTCAGCGGTTTATATTTTGCTCAAACAAAGCTATACACAGAAAGTAAAGCATTCCCACACTGTCCGGCCGAGGTGCATATCATAAATCGTGAGCGAGTAAGTCTTGCCACCTGGCTTTGTGGAATGCAACCTTCGCCGTACGTGTGGTCCAAAGGATGAGCTGACGTCCGCATCGATATTTCGAATTTATACTTTGGGTCACGTAGCGAATATTTAGGTTTTATCGAAGATATTGCTCTTGAATGAAACCTAAACATTCGCTACGTGAATTAATTCTTTAAAGCTTACGTTCTTGTTCAACTTTTATATAATGATATACTTGAAAATGCTTAAATTGCATAATTGTAACAAAGCATATTAATGTAACCATTTTTTTGCGCTTTTAAGGTATTCGAATGCTGCTTATAATGTTTATCTGTGAAAACGCGTTTAAAAAGTGATATTATTGAAAAAAATAGTAATGTTATTTATAACTTTTATTAGGATTTTAGGATTTTAATAAGAACCAAGAGAATTTAGGTTTTAGTTATAGAAACAATATGTGTAAGTGGAAGTAATATTTTTAAAAATGCCTTTAAACTAAGTTCTGTTATTAGATTTGAATTTATTCAAATAAACTGTATTTTAATCTTCCTATTTAATAAAAACTGTTAGTCAATATCATTTATCTACATAATTATAATTTGAATAATTTCCAATCTCATATAAAAATAAAACTCAATCAAAAATCAGAATTAATGAGTTTTAAAAGCTCCTGCTAAAGTTTAATCCATATTATCCTGTGAATTGGACTTCAACACAATAATCCTCAAGATTGTAAGCTTCGTTCGCAACCATACCAGACTTACTGCATACGACCTAACTCTCATTAATTCATGGCCATACAACTTTGGTCCCAATACGGATCCTTGAGGTAGTCCTTGCAAGGCTTTTTGTAATGGATTCCTGTTGAGAATGCTCAATGTTGTTTTTAAACGGCCTGTCATTAATTGGTCTTAAATGCATATACTTAACGATTTCTTATTGGTAGTCGTGCTTTTTGTTCTTATTCTTAATTCTTGTAATTAATTAGAAGCGCGAATGCAAAAGTTGTAATCACATTCATGGATAAAAATCCTATGTAATTTGAAGATATGGAAGTGGTCCAAATAGCTTTAACAAGATTTTTATATAACAGATTTGCTAACTTTAAGGTTAATTTGAAAGTAAATATCACAAATATTAATATTCGTGACAATTGGGGATTGAGGCTAAATGAGTTAGTTGAACGATTGTGGTATCCGAAACTATACTTATCCAGTTAAGGGATGATAGCATCATTATTTTGTAATAAGCAGTGTCTTAATATTTCAACGTTACTAATATATTAAATATAAAAAGTCCACGCCCGATAGCAAAAGCAAGCAAGAATTTGAGTTTTCTCTTATAATAATATTGGAGCGAACTAATTTTTGTTCCCGGTGTAATTGGTACTTCAATTCATATAAGTCTCTTTACTCAAAGAGTCGAGCTGCAGAGGAACTAATAATAGTCCTCGAGTTCCTTTATAGTAGGGTATGCGTGTTTTTATTTGATCATGTATTCGTTAATTGCACTCGCATCGATAAATGGCCTTATTTTTTTTTATGGGTTAGGGGGCAAGCGAGCAGACGTAGGTAAGGTGGTGTAAAAGTGCGCATTTTAACTTTAAGGCTCTATTTAAAATAAAAATAAAACATATTTAAAAGAATCAACATTATTTATTTATAGTCTCTATACTCTTTTTAACAAATAATAGAACTACGAATCACACTAATGCCATTAATTAAAATAGGAACTAAAGAAATATAAAAAAATAAAATTGCGTACTCTTATACACCCGGGTGTACAAGAGTGCGCGCATTAACTGTCAATGCACAAGTCGCACTTATATAGACCTTGGCCTAAATAGGCAGTGCAGTTTTCATGCCACCACTGTCAGCACGCCGAACATTCGATCCAATCTTCCCTGATGGGCTCTTTGTATAATTCGTGACATCCACCACACCTCCACATCTTCTTTTTTGGAGTAGTTTTAGGAATTTTGAACTCTCTAGACTGATTTAGCTTCGGTTTTTTTGAAGTGTCAATTGTTTTTCAATTTCTATTTTGTATGGTGAGCTACTTATGACGTCTGATTTTTTATGTTTTCTGTTAGTAGTCTTTCTATCGGCAGCCTTGGGAATTGGACAAATATTTGCCACTGCTTTTAATATACACGGTTCCTCAGTAGCATCAATGGTCTATCAATACATGGCGATTGTATTTCAACCGAACCACTTGTTGATGGTTGTGGCTCTGAAACCACAGCTGCAGAAGTCACTGTTCGTTACAGAACTTGCTAAAAAATCGGCTTCGGTAAAACATCGGGATCGTAAGGCTCAATGCCAGTAACTTTGAAACTTTGTGCTGCACATGATAATGTTGCAGCTTTCAAGTACGCTGGTGTAAAAATTCCCACCATTTGGAACACAGTAATTGCTCTGCCAGGATGGTTACGTAACCATTTTTCACATTCGTTGGCATAGTATTTTTTTAGGACAGTGTGAAGGCCACAGTCAAGGGGTTGCATTTTATGACTGGCATGTTAGTGCAATGTTAGTGCAATGATATGGTTTTCACGGTAATAATTTATGGCGCTGATAGTACAATGAGACACATGATTATCCAGGATTAGAAGAACAGGATCTTCCTTAGTTGGTTTGGTGTGATCCTTAAAATGTGACAACCAATCTAGAAAAAGATCTGCATTAATGAAACTCGAGTCTGATACCATTCCAATTGATCCCATAGGTGCACCATCTAAAAGCTCAGCTTTCATTCTTTTTCTACCAAATATGAAAGCGGGTGGTACAAAAATACCCGTCGAAGTCATAGCGTTTACAGCAGTCATATTAACGCCCCTTTCTGCACTAGATATTTTACCTTAAAATAAATTAAAAATAAAATTAATTTATTTCAGGTAATATACACCCATAACAGTACAGTCTCAATTTAAATAACATTCAAATAAAATAAAATTCCGAGTATAACAAATTTTAAAATTTAAGATAAAAATAAAATTCACCAAATCCATTGAAATTCTAATCATAAAATAATAATAATTATAATAAATCAAATTAATTTAAATTTAAAATACAATTTCGATGTCAAATAAAAATAACAACAATACATTTAAAAAATAGTAGGTAATTAAAATAATGTCACATAATAGTAATAAAAATAATAGTAATTAAATAATGTCATATAAATAAAATTAAACTATACGATCTCAGCTCCTGGTATTACCGTCACAACCGTCACCATATACATGTTTATTGCAACAGTGCCGAATGTGAGGGCAATCCAGCCTCTCAGCTATCATCGTCAGAACAATATTGGGGCTGGCCCGCACCCTACGCACCAAGGACGTGCATCTCTTACGAACGGTCGCGTAGAAACAATCGGTATTCGCGGCCGCAAACATGCCTTTGGTGCTCAAAACTTTTGGTGGTTTATTTGGCACTGTAGCAATTAATACCTGTTTCGTCCATATTAAAAATTCGGTTTAGTGGGAAGTTGTATTTATCTTTCAATGCAGTTAAATTAATATAAAATCTCTCTACTTGTGCCTGATTAAACCCCATAGCTCTAGCGACACTAGTCGCCGTTGGTTGCCTTAATGATATGTCGGGATGTCTATTCATAAAGCACCTCAACCATTCTTTGCCAGCTAATTTAGATTCCGCATTAAACCTGTTTGGTATATTGTACACTTTGGCGTACTCAAAAGCTAGCCCACGCAAACCCTTTGCTGTTAAACCAAAGTACATGTTATCGAGAATGTTTAAATGTTCCCTGAATCCTTGTTCAATTTCACGTGAAAATGTAGTTTCAAAACGGCCTAATTTAGTGGCAGGGGTAGAATTCTTCAACCGCTTCCTCAAAGTAGACTCCGCCATTCCAAAAGATTCAGCTACAGAACGCTTTGACTGTCCTTTTTCGATTAACTTTCGAGCTTCATCAAGTACCTCTAACGAACAATTTTGTCGCTGGGTAGTTCTTTTTCTTCGAGACATGCTGTAAAATAGTACTTATTTGTAAAGTAGACTTTATTTTACACACTACATTAGGGAAAAATAAATGTCGTATAAGAGTGCGCGCGCAATCTTAGCCGCACACACCGTGCGCACTCTTGTACATCTTACCCATGATCTTACCCTTTAAAAACATATTGAACCACTGGCGTCATCTATTGAAAGTTGTGCGAAGTTTTTCGAACGAATCGGTTAGCCAAGTTAATACGTTATTTATATAATTAATGAATATTCTTGTAATAGGTCCTAATAGTTTAGGAATAGAAATCTTTGCAAAACGTAAGAAAATTAGATCACAATGAGTAAAAATCGATTGACTTACGTGGTATCTCCGTTTTTCATACAATTTTGATTTTTTTTCGGCAGCGCTATCTTTATTACTAATGAACCAAAACACAACTGAAGTTAGCCGCAGATCTCGCACAGAAGAGGCGTGACGTTCGATGCGCACTCTTATCTACCGCGCACTCTTACATCACCTTACTCACCTGATGGTAAGTAATTACCGTCGCCCATGGACACCCGCAACCCCAGAGGAGTTACAAGTGCGTTACCGGCCTTTGAGGTGGGAATACGCTCTTTTTTTTAAAGTTTGAAGGTCGTATGCTTATGCTAAGCACAATACAAATTGAAATTAAGTTTTAGAGAAATGTCAGTTAATAGCTTAGAACACAATAGGATATTATCCAGTGATTGCTTTAAAATATAAAGGATTGTAAAAAGATATATCTTTAATTATTATTTTTGTTTTTTTTTTAATTTCGCGGGCACGCAGCTAGTATAGTTATAAATTTATAATATTAACGTAAATTCAAAACACAATTTTGCGTGCAACGAGACTAGAGAATTGAAATGAAAATCAAACAAGGTGTGACGCTATAAATTATATTATCAGCGATATCATTTTGAATGTAAATTATATATACAATTTTATCCACTTGCTGTCATGAAGATTTTTTTCCGTTTATTAAAAGCTAGTAGATCTATTTTATTACATTGAAATATGTGATATATTTCAATGTAATATAATGTAATTACTTACAAGTGAATTTAAGACCTATGGTAGTATAGGTAGGGCTCAAACCTTATAGACGAATTTAAAGAATACTACAAAATTTTCACGTCGACATCGGCTACAGTCGATGATCGTTTCCGCGCAGGATTGAATATGTAAATAAAAAAAATTGCTGGCAACCACTTCTGTTTAGACTAAACTAATAAGACATAAAAAAAAATTAATTTCTTTTCACTGACCTTCCAAAGTCAATATTTTGTTTGTGTGTTCTTTGATTCTTGACATTGAGTGATTTTTTTGGTGACTCTTGTTTCATTTTTCCTATTAATACACTCACGCCTTGGTATCCGAGTCTCTGTTTAGTATTTTTTGCATTTTCTTAAGATCCTACCGTTGTTATTATACTTTTTTCGGCAGTGCAGAACTCGGAGAAGTTATTTAACATAACATTCGGAGGGATGATTTGTTATTTTAGGTGTGGGAGACGAATCGAGAAACAACCCGGTTTTAGCTACGTTATTATTAGATCGACTATTACAATGCATCTTACCAGTGCTTACGTACTACTATCTAAAGTAGGTACCTAGATCTGTTTTGTTTCAATATGGCTGGATGCACTTTCATTTCTTTTTTAATAAACCGCTCCCGTCCAGGCGTGAAATTATCAACATTCTCCTTTAGCGTTTTAAAAATTAGACTCAATTTAGATTGTGTTCTAGAACTGCAGGCAAGGCATGAGAATTTGAGCTTTATCCGTTTCAAAATTGAATTTTATTCGCGTTGCGAAAGCTGATGGGTGGCTGTTATTCTTGGAGCCGATCCAAACTGTTCATCCGCATGCAATAATTCTATCAGGAGCGGTATTAGGGAGTATCTTATGGAATTATTCCGCCACTTCGCTCCGTGATTAATTGTAAATTCAGCAATTACAAGGTCGCTAGTTGTATAGGCTTATTCAGACGATCTAATTTGCTTAATTTGTATTTTTTTATCTTTGTTGAATATTTAATGGGTTTAGAAGAAAGATGTTAACAGTTTCGTTGTGGTTAATCTAAGTTACCTAGTTTGAATCTAAGTTACATTAGAATGAAATTAATTTGACCCAATTTCAAAATATGTATTCATAATAATAATAACGTTAAATAATAACGTTTTTGCAAATAAGAACCAACTACTTTGATACTTGAGTAATTCCAAGCTGGTTATCAGATTCGCATTAAATATAATATTAATTTTATTATTAATAGATTATAATAAAATGTCGAATAATTTATCAAAGTGCTCACAGTGTTTTATATTACAATTGGTTATGTTAAAACTGAAAGAAACATAGTCACACAATGCCTTGACAGCTGTGGACGAGAGTTGTTTATTTATAAATAACACTAGCTGTGCCCGCGACTTCGTCCGCGTGGAGTAGTAACGGCTAGACAGATCTTGATAAAAAGTCTATGTTATACCTTATATAATTAGCTATCTATTAGTGAAAGTCTCGTCAAAATCGGTCCAGCCGTTCCTGAGATTAGCGGGAACAAACAGACAGACAGACAAAATTTTTTTAAATTGTGTTTTCGTCATTGGTACCCGATATACATTCATACCCATTCAGTAAAAACTTGTTATTTTGACATTACAAACAGACACTTCAATTTTATTTATTTGTATAGATTAATGTGATGATGTGAGCGATATTTGGCAGAGTGAATGGTTACTTAAACTTAGAAATCATTTCTCACGATGAATTTTTTCTAACTGAACATTTTATCAATTGTGCTATAAATACAATTTACCGTGTTTTATAATTGAAAACAATTCAATCTATTATTATGATTGTGCCTAATTTACCTTAAATAGTCAAATTCGTCGATGGCGTAGTGCGTAAGGCTGTCGCCTCCCAATCGGGAGGAAGCGGTTCGAACCCCGCCACGTGAAAAATTGAATTTGAAAAATGTGTTTTCAAATTTTGTACTCATATGTACGTTTATTCGACGCTTTTACGGTGAAGGAAAACATCGTGAGGAAACCTGAACACATCTGTAAAGAGAGAATTTCTTTACAGGTTCTGTGTGTGAAGTCGACCAACCCGCACTTGGCCAGCGTGGTTGATTAAGGCCTAATCGCCCTAGTTTAGGGTAGGCTCGAGCCCCTCGGTGGGGACGTATATGAGCTGTTGATGATGAGTCAAATGCACATAACAGTAAGGAGTAGCAATTGATAAACTAGCCTGAATGTTAACTATAGTTGAGTATAGTTAAATCTATTGTACCAAAACATTTAAGAGGACTGTGAAGTGCCTATTCATAGCTCGAGTAGGCATGGTCAAAATAAATAAATAAATGCAATTTGTTGCACACCGCTTAGACTTGTAAATTCGATACAAATGCGTACAATTCTTATTGAAATATTGTTTTGGGTGATAACGTTTTAATCCCGCTCAAACTTTACGAAATGAAAGAAATTTGACCTCATACATTCAATACACCTAAATCTATGTCTGTGCGTCCTTCTTTTTTTAGTAATTCTCTTTAGTTTATTTCAATAAAATATAAATACTTGAGGAAATTTTCACTCAAAAATATAATTATTTAGATGCTAATAACTTTTATCCTAATCAATATTTATTTGAAATAAAAACGTGCGAACCTAATTTTTAACCGACTTCAAAAAAAGAGGAGGTTATCAATTCGGTTGTATGTTTTTTTTTATGTTTGTTACCTCATAACTCCGTAATTTTTAAACCGATTTTCAAAATTCTTTTTGTATTTGATAGAGTATACTGCAAGGGTGGTCCCATGGTCACCAAAGTCAGGATCAGATGATGGGATCCCATAGAAAATCGAGGAAAACACTAATTTATTAAATTCGGGTTTTCTTTCACTATAAAGTAAAAAATAATTTTTTTTTACAAAAATAGAACCGACTTCAAAAACACTGGAAACTTAAAAATAATCTTCTTCTATATTGAAGTCGGTGACAAATTTCAACACTTTCTAGGAGATCATCGTTTGGCGCCGACTTCAATATAGAAGTAGATTATTTTTAAGTTTTCAGTGTTTTTGAAGTCGGTTCTATTTTTGTAAAAAAAAATTTTTTTTTGTTATATCTACAACATTTACAAAAATTGTTTCAATTGAACTATGTTTAGAGGGGGAAAACGTTATCGCTTTTTGTATGGGAACCAACAGCTTCACAATCCTCTCAAGAAACAAAATCAATTGCAAACAAAAAATTCTACTGCTAGTAGACTACGCACCGTGACAGATCAGCCAAACTGTTATGTTAATATTATGTACTGCGAGAGAACGTGGCAATACAAGCTGTCGAGTATTCTGAAGAGTTTTTCAGATGAATATCAGCTGTCCAGAATGCTTGTCAGCAAAAATGTCTGTAAATAACTAGTTAAAAGTCCTTATATTGTTAAATACATAATACTTACCACGCGAGGGTATCATGTTGTCTAGATAGCACCAAGACTACACTACACTAATAACTATATCATAAAAATATATCTAGTTCCGTTTGCTTTGAGAAATCCAGACAAAATTCGCATCCACGCTCAAGCCTTATCGTTACCTACAGTCAGGTGAGATTAAAGTCGAAAGATTCCGTGTCGTCTCAAAGGACTGGTAAAAGGAGCAATGTAAAATTAAAATGTTCAGTTTTCGAAACATACTGAGTTGCTAACACGTTGAGGTAGGGACAAGGTATTAAGAGTAATGTTATGTTTATTTATGCCGACAAAGTTACAGGAAACGGTTCAAATTACTATAGATTGCCGGTTGCCAGTCCGGTTGAAGTCAAAAGCTCTGTTGAATTGCGCTAATGTGACAACACATTACTGTCGCCATGTACGAGTATAGTGTAAAAGGAACTGAAAAATAGCAATTTTAATTATCCTTTAAATCTTTGTTTCACTTAGTGGAATTGCGAGATACCTCTTACGGTGTCGCTATTGATATAATAAACAGCCTAAATGGAAAAGTGTAAGAAAAAAAAACCTTACAAACGAACGTTGCCGAACAAATAACAGCGTGATAAGTAACGTGAGGATATATTATATTGTTGGATTTCGATTTATTTTTCTTTTCCTTTTTTTCTGTATCTAAGCTACCTTCCATCACCTTACTATCTGTATGTCATCGATTTTAGTGACAAGAAAATCTGCATACCTAAATAAAAATAAAAAAAATACTTTACTCAGTGCGGGAATTAAACCCGGTCGTATTGAAAATAAAATTTACATTATTTCTATTGGGATATCTATTGTGTAGGTCATAACCAGTAAATGTTACTATTAAACATGATATCTAGAATGAATATTTTTATATATTAAATTAACAAATTGTATTTCATATCCTTTAATTTAATTTAATTAAATGTGCGACATGTCGACCAGCTTTTTCAATGCAATGTTCAACTTGTTTACTGTTGCGTTTTGTATCTCTAGGTAGTGAATTTGCATTAATATTATTTGAATTAATTTATTTGCGTTAAATGATATCAAATACAATTTGTTAAACTAATATAAAAAAATATTTATTTTAGATATCATGTTTCATTGTCATATCTACTACTTATAGCCTTTTTTTTTTTTTTAACGGTGGGAATTGCTTTACGCATACCTTGCGCCTGGGAAGACGTAAGGTTATGTCGGACTCTCCGCGGTCCCTGGGGGCAGGGTGTCAGCCAGAAACCGCGGCCTACCGACTAAAACCCACCGATGCCCCTCACAGATGCCTTGGCGCGAGCACGTCCATCACCGCCGCATCTTCCCCATCATCAGATGAAGAAGACACGCCGAGGAGGGACGTGTCACTACCTGACGAGGTCATGGGAACTCGAATGAATACTTCCACGACCTCGTCGGCGTTTGTACCCTCCTCTTACCCCACCGGAATGGGGCCGACGATCTCCTGGGGCATCCAGGGGATCGATAACTGGCGGCAACCGGTGCAATGCAGGACTCGGGCTTCCCAGGCCCGGGTCCCGCTGGTTGCCGTCAGGAGGAAGAAGGCGTGCAAATTGCCGTCTTCTCCGTCCTACCCTCCTACGGCGGCATGGATCAGCCCGTGGATCATCCTCCCGGGCTCGTTCCGCCACCTCCTTCTGCGTCATGACATCGACGCAGAAAGAGTTTACAACATCCTACGAGCGCTCACTCTCCAGCATGGCCTGAACGACCGCTTGGAGGGAAAGGTTTTCACCAGCCACCTCGACTAGGGCGCGTCGCTGTTCGACGAACGCAGGGCACACTGCTAGAGTGTGCTGGGCGTCGTCATCATCGGCGTCACAATGATGACAGCGGGGCGTCGTCTCCCGACCTATTCGGTGCAGATAGTGGCCAAACGAACCGTGGCCACTCAATATCTGCACCAGGTGATAGGAGAGCGCCCCGTGCCGTCTGTTCGACCAAGTGGTAAGGAGGGGTCTAATGGCCTCAACGGTCCTCGTAAGAGTACCGGAGGCCGACCCGCTTATCCCTTCGAGCTCCTCATACCACTGGCGGAACATTTCATTCCGCGCGTCCTCCAAGGCGGTAGCCACCTCACGGGCCGCCATCCTCCCTCTACTACGCAGCTGGTATGCCGCCACCAAAACGTGGGCAACCAGCTCCCATGGTGGGGTACCAGCAAGAATGCAGGCTACCGTATGGGACACATCCACGAACAGCCCTCAGAGCCATGGCGCGTTGCGCTCGGCGCAGTGAGGCAATGGCGCGCGCGCTGAGGGCGTCGGCCCAAACTGGCGCACCGTACAGTGCCATGCTGCGTACGATTCCCGCATACAGTTGGCGGCAGCTGGCGCTCGGTCTTCTCACATTTGGGAGGAGTCTCCCCAGGGCGTCTGCCGTACCCAGCAACTTGGGCTCTAATTGCCGAAAATGTTCCTCGAAGCCCCATCTACCATCAATAATAAGCCCTAGATATTTCAGATGGGGCTTCAGAGGGACGGTCTCGCCATCCACCACTATGGTAGTACCCGCAGGGGGTCTCCGCCGGCGGCCATAAAACACGAGGGCCTCCGTTTTGGATAGCGCCACCCGCAGTCCCAGCATGGCAATTCGGTTGACCACTAGGGTGCTCGTTACCGATACCAGCCGAAGGACATCCTCAAGATCCTGACCTCTTGCCGTGACGAGGGTGTCGTCGGCATAACAGAATAAACGCGCTCTCGCCGGGAGAGCTCCCCTAAGCAGCCAATCGTAACCCACGTTCCACAGTAGGGGCCCAAGAACAGACCCCTGGGGAACGCCACGGGACATACGATGACAGTCGATTGTTCCCCCTCTTCTCGGGCAGAGAATCTCTCTGTTCCGGAGATAGTCTCCCAGGATTCGACACAAGTACGGAGGCACCCCATGGAAATTGAGGGCCTCCATGATTGTGCCGAATGGGAGACTATTAAATGCGTTGGCGATGTCTAAAGACACCGCCAACACATACTCACCTCTCGATGTGGCCTCCGCGACAAGTGATCGGAGGTCCGTCAGTGCATCTATGGTAGACCGTCCGACACGAAACCCATATTGGGTCTCACTACTTATAGCCTACACAATCGATATCCAAATTTCAATACGATCGGGTACGATTCCCGAACTGAGTACAAGTTTTTTTTTATCTATGTACCTATGTAATTTTTCTTGTCACTAAAATCAATGAGATGGTTCCGAAGAATTATTCTATAGTTACAGACATGCCCATAATGACCGTTTTAAATGTGTAACCCTGTATAGCTAATAAAATGTTTATCTGTAAGTATTTATAAAAGGCTTTCGTGATTGAATAACTAATTGATTAACTGAGGTATCAACGTAGAGCCCAAACTACTGGTGCTAGAAGCATGAAATTCGCTATAGAGGTTCTTTGGCTTATGTAGGCGACCACTAAGAAAGGCTTTTTCAAAATTCCCACAGGAAGCTGAGAAATACCCGTCCAAAAAATAAGAAAAATTGACAAAGCCCGCGAACTACGTTTCGCCATCAAAATTCTTAACACAGTGTTTCGTTTTTTCTTCCATTTCATTCCATAATGATTCAACTTTATTCTGCCTTTCTTGAACAGCGGCCATTTCGAAAGTAGGGCAATTTTCGTAGGTTCGTAATGCTCTAGATACTCTTCAGGGCCTTTCATTTAATACCCATATTGCTGGGTGTGAAAAGCAACTTTTATTCGCCTTTTTTGAGAGGCGGCCATGTTGGATTACGTCAATGTTGCTACATTTATAGTGATCTACTGATCAAGGCCTTTCATTTGATACCCATATTGCTGGGTTTGGAAACAAACATTTATCTTTTTTTTGAGCAGCAGCCATGTTGAATTTAGGTCGATTTTCCTAGGTACCTAATGGTCTACTCTTCAAGGACTTTTATTCGATACCCATATTGCTGGGTTTTTTTTTATTATTTTTTTTATTTTTTTTTATTTCAATAACGTTGCCCCACACTAGGATTTTCTCCTGTGTCGTGGGTGCAGTTACAAACATAGAATATCACATGCACATACGCCCAGACTGGAACAAATTTCTGTAGGCCATACAAAACATTTGTCCCGTACGGGAATCGAACCCGCGACCCGTTGCGCAGTAGGTGATCACTCGACCTCTGCGCTAAACGTGTCGTCAAAACGGTCGGTTTGAAAACGAACTTTATCCAGTTTTTTGAGCGGCGGCCATGTTTAATTTAGGGCAATTTTCCTAAGTTTATAATGCTCTTCTCTTTGAGGCCTTACATTTGATACCCATATTGCTAGGTTTGGAAACGAACTTTTATCCACCTTTTTTGAGCAGCGGCTATGTTGAATTTTTGGCAATGTTGCTAGGTTCATAGTGCTCTACTCATCAAGGCCTTTCATTTGATACCCATATTGCTGGGTTTGAAAACAAATTTTTATCCATTTTTTTGAGCTAGCTAGCCCATTCGTTTTTCTTACGTATTTGGAGTGATTCGTAATAATCTTTTGTTGATGGGTAGTCGTACAAACTACACGCGAACGAAGCCACGAGTAAAATCTAGTTATGGATAAAAAGGAATATCCCATTTGACGCGCACACAACACTCACCCTATTCCGGCTGGAACGCTCAGTTTATCTATTAATTTCCTCGGAGACTAGCTAGTCTGTTCATAATGGCTGTACTTGGGTTCTAGGCTTTAATTACGATTATATGGTTTCTAAGCTCTACATTTTAAACTTGTTCGTTATCTATTTTAGCACTTGTGTCGCCATATATATTGTAACAGACCAGGCAGGTTTAATGTTATTTATCTCGTTAATGATAGGGTACAAGCTAGCAGATGCCTAATACCAGAATTGCTCTTGGGCGTTGATTATGTAATATCACAAGTGACTTAATTTTTTGTAGGTCAAATTAAATTAGCGTGATTCTTATCTAACGAATGTTCACCGAGAAGATTTATATGTTAATAATTTAGACTAGACTCATTATTACAGCTCATATACGACCCCACTGAAAGGCTCGAGCCTACCCTAAGTTAGGGTGTTTAAGTATGTCTTAGTCAAACACGTTGGCTCAGTGCGGATTACGCACACACAACTTCACATACACCTTTGAATTTCTTCGAAGATGTATGTAAGGCCTCACGTCCTTTTCCTTCGACGTAGGAGCATCGGATAATGTGCATATGAAATTCGAAAAATGAAAAACTCATTGGTGCATGGCAGAATCGAACCCCGGACTTTTCGATTAGAAGGCAAGTGCCGAGTCCACGGTGCCACTAGACTATTTACATACGTCCACTTATTTTAGAACTGTGAATTTACTACGTCACGAGATTATTCCACTTAATAATAAACATCTTTTTGCATTTGCTTACAGTAATATTATTTGATTTTTAACATCACTAAATTTTATATAATTAAGTAAGTATATTTTAGTTACATTTAATACTCTAACTGAAAACCTCAGCAGCTTCCGTTAAAGCGTAACGTAAAAAATATTTTATGTTATTTCCTTCTCGAAGAACAATTACTTCGATATGTGTGATTCGTTCTTCCGTCCACATTGTCTCCTATCTTTTTACGCTGCACCGAACGCACCCACTCAACGACGATTGACGGCACTTTCACATGGCACAACAAAGATTTATCTGCGACGCTCCAACGTCTCGGTGCCACGCGAAACGTCAAATAAAAAGGGTTGTTAGCGAGCTGACAAAAACGTCAGGGAACTCGCTGCGACCGACTACAAAGAGTCGCGTGTCGCGGAAGACGGAAGTATTTGGATCGCGTAACGAGGGTGGCGGGGCGTAGGTAGGAAATTGTGTTATGAATAGACCGCTATATTGGTGGGCCGGCCCGTGTAGACAATTTCAGATGCTTGTTAGTTTGCATATTTGGGTAGAAGGTTGTAAGCACGTAGATCTGTTGTCTTTTAGTTCTGTGAGTATAGAGGCAGCTTTACGTGGTTATGTTGTTCGGGGTTTTTAGCAGTCTTCTCTGCGGTGGTCTAGGAATAGGTACAGATAATAGTCTGGTAAGTTAGTTCTAAAGATCTGGAGGTGTTATATGTTTTTATACCATTGTGGTAGCAAATAAGTACACCTATAGGAATACAGAATTACGTTTTTTGACTGCTGTTTCTTGGTATAATCCTTGTCAGGCTGCTCATAGTAATGTAAGCGCCAGGCAGAGGCAGATAATATTATTGCGTGTGTTATTTGATAAATTGAGCTTCAAATCCACCTGACTAGCTACCCACTCTAGATCCCCAGACTTACATCGCCTTGAAATTGGAAGAAAGATTCATATAATCTAAATAAATATAGTTCAATAAACACATTCGTTATTTCTAGAAATAAAATGTTTAGGTGTATGGAATAAGAGCTTACAAATATGTTCAATGTTACTTTGAAACCGAAACGTCTTTTCGCTCATGTTTGAACAGTTTTGCCGGCCGAGTCAAACCAGAGTTTTACAGAGTGACTTCTAACTTCCTTCCTAGAGCCATAAAGTGATGCTCGCCAACGCTCTATGCTGTCAGAGTTATTTACAACTGCACATTGAAAATGTTTCTTACATTCGCTATTGGTTAAAAGTTGTCACAGATTACTACTACTACTTTTCTATTGCTTTTATATCATATTCTTACTATTAACATCATCTGACCTACATTAAATTTCATTAGATATTTCTACCATGTAAGTAGCATTAAGCGTATTTCACATTTGTAATATGTCTAATCCTAAATTTTTAAACCAGGACTTTTTCTTCCAAAACATTCATTTTGTACTATGAAATAATATGGTAATCCTGGAAATCCCGTTTCATCATACAAAAATATATGTGGAATAGTACATACAATTGTATATAGCTTAAACATCTAATACACCATCAAAGTGTAACATCAGAAGTGCTTAATCAATATCAAGATAAGTGTTTCCTCGATTAAACCTTTGCAGCAAGTTTCCATCCGTTTCAAGTAAATGAGCCACTTCCTTTAATCAATTAATGACTAGACTATTACGAAGGCTCGTTGGTTGGGCTAATTCGCAATAGTTAGCAAGCTGCATGATGACCTTTGAAGAGCTTGGTGTAGTTAGTTAATTGTTATCATTTTAAACGAAACAAGGTACAATATCTTTGCAGTTACTTTCCGAGCTGTACGCTTTATAGTGGGTTTTCAAAGGGGATGCATCTAACTAGCCTAACAACAGTAGCCGATAATATGACTCAAATTTCCGCTTAACAAATTTCTGTGCTGTCTAAATATATTACAAAAGATAGTAGGATCTATTGGCGAAATAGAACTCATAGTAATATAATATATGGGCACTGGACAGCCTTCTCTTCAGAACGTTTGAATAACGCAACGTTAAAGCTCATGTAGCAGGATACAATATCCAGTTTGATTTTGTGTTTGCTGCACGAAAAACTATAAACAAATAAATTAACAAACACTTTGAGTAGGCAATGAGTGCGATGATGTAATCGTTTGTCAAACAATTTGGGTTATCAGCTCAAGGTGTTTGTCCAAAATTCCTGTTTCGATTGTTACAGTAGATTTTAATCTGTACCTACATAATAATCACAACAGTGTCTCCGAGGTATTGACAGTATATTAATGTAATATACTGTCAATACCTCGAAATGTAATGAAGTGAAAATTAAGATAATTTTACCGTATTGAAAATTCAACGTTAACCCAGTTCATTTTAGTTTCAGTTGCCTATTTAGGGCAATAATGGTACCTTTAATTGGAAGTGCGCAACTGATATCATTCAAATGTTATTGTTTAATAGCGCTGAAATTGATGCATCTGGAAATATCGTCCATTGTTGTCATTAATTGGTTCGCTATTTGTAGTTTAGGTCTTATTGTTTGTTAAATATTTACGTCTCTATTAACTGATTAGCTTCCATAGATTGCACCGATTTATAAATAGTGATCTCAGAATAAAGTCCAAAGGGTGAGGATGTAGGCTCAAATTCTGCTCTATGTGCAATGTTGCATAGTCATAAATATAAATTAGTAACAATTTATTTAAGTATTAATTATTAACAATTTAATAAGCTTCTAATATGGGTAAGACAAGGTAAAGAAAAGGATATTCCATGGCAATGGGATGCCAACTATGAAAAAGCTTATTGTCATCTTAAAGATATTATTAGTAATACTCCAGTATTAGTACATTATGATACGAACTTACCTCTGGTATCATCGGTTGATTCGTCAAAGTCAACAGTAGGCGCAGTAATAATGCAAAATGGTAGACCAATTGCATATAGTTCTAAAACATTAACTACGTCACAAGAAAAATTTGCTCAAATTGAGAAAGAATTATTAGCTATCCAATTTGGTTGTAGCAAGTTCAATGAATATGTTTATGGTCGTACAGCGACAGTGCACACTCATCACAAGCCATTAGTTTATTTGTTCGATAAACCTTTGCATGAGGTACCTGCCAGGTTACAACGTATGATGTTAACTTTGCAGAAATATGACTTACAAGTTGTACATATTCCAGGAAAGGAAATGTATATTTCCGATACTTTGTCTAGAGCAGCTATGAAAGATCACTATATTCCCGAAAATGAGTCTGATATATATTGTCATGTTAATTTAATTGAATCACATTTAGCTATTAGTCAAGAATATAAAAGTAAATTAAAACAGGCTACAACTGATGATGAAATTTTAATGTTGTAGAAAAGATATTATTATGATGGTTGGCCTTATAGTAAAGATAAAGTGAATCTATTAGTCAAACCATACTGGAATATACAAAGTGAAATTCATGTCATGGGAGATTTAGTATTTAAAGGATTAAATTTAGTTGTACCTAAATCTATGCAAAAAGAGATGTTATGTAAGCTACATGAAGGTCATCAAGGTATAAATAAATGTCTGAGGTTAGCAAGAGAATCCTTGTATTGGCCTATTATGTCTGTTGATATCAAAAATGTGGTAGAACAATGTACTCTCTGTGCCAAGTTCAAACCAAGTAACCAAAAAGAGCCATTAAAGAATTATGACATATGTAAATTTCCTTGGCAGCAGGTTGGCATTGATTTTATGTTACTTAGTTGTTACTCCACTTACTTAGTTGTTACTGATTATTATTCGAAGTTCATAAAGACAGCTTTGCTAGGTAAAAACACCACAGCTCAGAATGTAATAATAAACTTAAAATCGATATTTTGTAGGCATGGGATACCAATGGCATTAGTATCAGATGGTGGACCTCCATTTCAATCTAAAGAATTTAAAACATTTCTATATAACTGGGATATTGAACATAAAATGACAGCACCTTATCATCCAAACTCAAATGGACAAGCTGAAAGTTCCGTTAAAATTATAAAAAACATACTTCAGAAATGTAAAGAGGCTGGAACAGGTCCATATATAGCTTTATTGCAGTATAGGACAACTTCTAAAAACAATTTGTTATCACCAGCTGAGTTATTAATGTCGAGGAAGCTACGGTGTAATATCCCAATCACATCTTCAAAATTAAGACCTAAAGTAGTAACATTTGAGCAATATAAAGAATCTATTACTAAAAACAATATGGAAATGTCAAAACATTACAATCAGAATTCCAAACCCTTATCTCTACTTTATCCAGGAGATCAAGTATATTTTAAGAAAAATCCTAACAGTACCTGGGATAGGGCTGTAGTAATTAAAATATTAGATGATGATAGGTCATACATGATTCAAAGCGTAGATAAGTTAAATTATGTAAGGAATAGAGTTCATCTTATGCATAATTTTGGCATTTTGAACAATGACTCTACCATGCAATCCAGCTCATCGCCAAGAAAAGGAGATGCGGATGCTGGACAGGAGGTTGAAACTGGATGTAGCAGTGTAACAGCGGGCGTGACTAGGTCAGGCCATGTTATAAAGCCTGCTAAGAGGTTAATACAAGAAATGTAATATTAGTTATTTAAATGTTTGTTTAGAATTAAGAAGGGGGATGTTGTGTCTATGCTTATATGTTGCTGGGCAACCTCTTCGTTGTTATTGATATTGGTCATGAAATTATAATGTATAGGAATTATTGTCTAATATATTAATATCAAATCTATTGTCGTTTCATTGAAGAAACATATAATATGGTGTCAGAAGTGGGATGTATTATGTATGTCTGGGTCTTTAATAAAAAATAACTGACGATTTGATATAAAAGTCTGATGATATTTTAAATTGAATTTGTGAACATTATTGTTATGAAGACAAAGTTAAAATAATAATAACTTTTGTGAAAGTAACTGATAGAGCTTGGACTGATAACTAAAACACTATATTCAACCTAAGAGAAAATTATTAGACTAATGGACACTAAATACTAAATCTGAATCATATATTCGCACCACTCACCAGTCATTGGCGAACACCTGAGTGCAATCACGAAATCTCAAAAACATTATGTAAATGAATAAAATTCATGACCTGATTCATTACTGTACTACTATTATAGCTTTACATATAAGTCGTTAAGTAAATACCGACTCATTCGCTAAATAGTCTAAAATATTTCTTAATATTATAACAACACTATACGTTATTTCCCTTTGTTTCAGAAACAACATTTTTATGAGCTGCCGCAAACTGCCCAACTTAGTACAAATCATATGAGTGTAACATATGGCTGAAAACCAGACAACAAGCTTAGAAACAAAATGGGTTCCGAAGACAGACTTACGAAAAGTATTGAAGATATTAAACATAATCCAAACGACGATACTGAGATGATAAGAGATCTTAAGGATGAATCTCTAGGGATGATCGAAAAGAATGTACATGAAGATGAAACAACAAGACCCAAAGTAACGAGTAGACGAACTAATCCACTATTTTTGTTGTTGAGGATAAGAATAGATACCGTAGTGAGTTGTTGGTTGTTAAGTTTGTTGTTAGTGACTGTGAGTGCGCATAAAGAACAAAGATTTGCAATTGAGCCCCAGGATCAGGTAAGCATAAAACATATTTTATTCGCGTTACATTTACACAAACAGTAACGGAAACATGGACACTTGGAAACTAAGTTTATTCTGTTTTATATCTTAAAGATAAAAAATGTATTATCCATACATTTTGAAAAATAATTAATTTTAAATAATAAATAATTTTATCAATCCATCTTAAAGGCGTCATACCATTGTGCTTATACAGTCAGCAACACCTCAAGCTTTACATTTGCATTACGAAAGACGCCGCTATTACGAGCGACATAAGGGCGGTCTCAAGGTCAACATGTAAAGCCCAGCAGCGTGTTGCTGTGTGTACATTATTTTCTAACACGTGAATCGTGATACTAAATTTAGAAGCGATTTAAACAAGTTATAGTGCGTAATACACATTTCGAGGCATTTTAATGCAGATAGTTACTACAGAAAATAGCGTTCCACTTTTTCAACCTTCCGAACTAATGCAGATGACATCTTTCTCTAATTAAAGTGTTTGATATTATGAGGCTAAATGACAGCAGAAAAATAAGTAAAAAAATGTTTAAGTTAAACGGTTTTATTGAAAATAAAGATAATAATGATGTAGATAATTCAGTAGGTCCTGGACACCAATCACCACACCACTCTCCTCATCAATCTAGGGTATTGATCAGACAAAAAAAATAACATCGTGGTTCGTCGCTTAACTTGAGTAAATATATTTAAATAACATTTTTATAAAGATATGAGCCAAACGCTCATAGTTGTTAAACTGTTGATCGAAATTTCAAGTGTCATACGATTTTATTTTTTTGTCTAATCAATGCCCTAGATTGATGGGGAGAGTGGTGTGATGACTGTTACCTAGGACCCACTGAATGATTTTCTAGTTTTTAGTATATTATCTACATCAATATTATCTTAATTATCAATAAAACCGTTTTACTTTTTTGTTATTATAGTTTCAGTTTATACGTACTCTACGAGTCAAACCTTTTCATTTGATACCTATAATGAATGGGTTGTGAAATAATATGTTATCCACCATTTTGTAGCAACGGCCATCTTGGATTTACAATGATACTGATTATATTAAATTGTATTGTCGTCAGAACTAAAGGTGTGTACCAAATATCAGATTAATTTGTTAACCGGAAGATGGTAACATTTCAACTACTAATCCGAACAAATAAATAAGCTGACATGGCAAGCTAAATAAAACTGTTTTAAAAAATAGGCGACTTGCACAATATTCACTTAATACGTTTAAGGCTAAATGTATTAAACAATACGCTACGCGTTTAGTGAGTTTTTACAAGTTCAAGGATGTATCTTACGATTTTAACCAAGACAACGACTTCAGAATCGAAATATTTCTGTCAATATTTGAAGTAGATAACAGACATTGAAGCGACCAGAAATATTAAGTATTGCGTAATTTGATAAGATTATTTATAACCTTCCTTTCTTTTATTTGTATATATTATTAATTTTACATCGAAATGACGAAATGACTAATATTGGTCTTGCAAATCCACAACATTTTTAAAACAGGAACGTCCAACGGATAGTCAACTTGATTTCTGCTCGAATAAAAGCTGTTTTACTTTACCATAAACGTTTGTGCCGCTTCGCGACCGCTAGTTCTTATTATATATAACCTTTTTCTTACTGGGTCAAACAGAGCATCAAATATTTAGGGGCAGTACATTTCCTATGAAACCCGTGATTCATCCCGTGAAACCGCTTAATCCAGACACAAAATACTTCTGGACACTGGATGTAAGCGTGCTCATAAATCAAACATCTCCAAAACCCTCGGAGGCAATAACATGCCTAATATTATTTTTTCGCTACCGCCTAAGCAACGTTAAGGACACAAAGGCTTGTAGATGTTAGTAATATTAAAATTCTTTACCTCGGGTGCTATTACTTTCCCGTGCCTGAGGATAGCGAGAAATGACTAAAAATGTGTAGGTATTCGATTAATACTCTAGGCTCTGGAGGAACCGTTTCAGGTTACAAATGATTTGTACAAAATTGGTTCCGTGAAGCTATTGCCATTGCTTTAGTATTGTGTTTCTTTACTTGTGTACCTATTTATGTGTACTTGCTATCGACATAGTGAAAACACTAAGAGTTTACTTTATTAATTTAGTTACGAGCTGTTCTTGAAATAAATAATAACAACCTTTGATAAAATCGTCTATGTTCAATCCTATATAGTCTTAATAATAATAATAAAAATAATTAATAATTTATTTATTAATTAATATTTATAGTCTTAATGACTTTTTTCAAACACTAGAGTAAACTCTTATTTATTTCCAGAGTGCTGTTGTGGGGTCCAGAGTGACTCTACCTTGCCGGGTAGAAAATAAAGTAGGACAACTTCAATGGACTAAGGATGACTTTGGATTGGGCGCACACAGGCATCTCACAGGCTACGATAGATACAAGATGATAGGAAGCGATGAAGAAGGTAAATGATATGATTTATTTATCTATTTTTATGGACTTAATTAAGGGTGTCCCAAAAAGCCCATAGGCAGAGCGTTCTTAGAATAACGGGAGTGCGGGCTGATTATGAAAAATTCAAATCTTATTGTTCCATCCACGGTTCCATCAGCTAGTAAAAATTATAAAAAAAATATCAGACAATTTACAAATAAGTTGTCTATTTTTTTCTTTGTCGAAATAACAAAAAAAAATAAAAATACTGACTGAGATAAAGCGAATTAAAGTTAGGTAGTGGTTGCTCGCTACGTTACAGTTTTTGTTTACTATAAAAAAGAAAAAAAAATACGTGTGAAATATTTTTATGTAATCAGCCACAAGGTCTTTAAAGAAATTGTCTACTACCTAATTGTGTCGCCTTTATGTATATTCAATTATTTGATGTAATTTTATTATTGGATTTTTTTTACCAAACTAAACAGTTCTTTTTTTAAATATTATTATAACAGATACAAGTTACAGCTAGTTTCTCATAAAATCCTCGCAAACCACTTTCGTGGTTGACTGCGAGTGCAAATCTCGCTTATGATGCTTTATATTTATTGCTTATTTATTTAAGTAGTATCTTTTAAATTTCATACCAAACGCTTTTTTATGAGTCAGTGACGCTTATTCGGGCGGCAGCGCGTTAACCAAGTATGGTAAACGTTTGTCTAGTGTACGGCCTCCGTAATAGTTTCGAACCCTGGGAACAACGTACCTGCCGCTAGCAGCAGCCCTCGTGTGGTGGCTGTGCTGCAGTGGTGTCAAACGCTCCCGATGTCCATGATCATAGTAGCTAGTATGAATTGAGAGATTTAAATACCCGAGTTACTCTCTTAAATTAGGTGATACATGAACATATACCATTTTTTTTTCGAGGGGAATACGTGACCGTCCATACTCGCCATTGGCTAGACGACGAGCGTGTGTGGGGCTCTCCGGACAGAGTGCCAGGCCTACCCACTAAACCCCCCGGTGTTCTTCCTGCCCTTATGGATGCGCGTGGTAGGGTCTACACTGCGACTACCACTACCAACGCGCCCGGGCTAGCCCGACCTGGCTGGTCGGGATATCGCCAAGGGGGGATTGCCCGAGAACATCAGGGCAATCCCCAGAGGGAGGGCCTTACGGAGGCGTATACGGGGCCAACCATGCACGCAGGCCTCCACGGCAGGGCCTTCGCCTGCCTGTCCGTCTGCGGCTGATAGGAGCGGCTTGAGGATCATTCTCCCGCTCTCTCTCCGCGGCCTCCTGCGAGATGACGTCCTCGCAGAAGGAGGCAACAGCCCCCCATTCCGCCTCGCCGCGGAGCATGGCCACGACCATGCTCGGCAGCGAGAGGTCTCCGCCTCCTAGCGCAGCGTTAAGTTCGCTGCGCTGGCGTCGCCAGGCCGGGCACACCAACAGGGTGTGCTCGGCAGTATCGTCTGGAGTGTCGCAGTGATGACCTTGCGGCTTTTCCTCCCAACGCGCCACCCGATGCAGGTAGTGACCGAAACAACCATGTCCGGTCAATACCTGCACCATGCGGAACGAGAGACTGCCCTGCCGGCGCCACATGAACATATACCATGAGATATCTGACTATTCATATTTAATGCTAACAATAGTGTAAGGTTCATATACCATACTCGTTTTATTTTAGATTATAATTACTTTAGACATAAGTATGTAGCTTTGCTGAACCTAAGAAAATATTCTTTTTTTAGGTGACTATTCACTGGACATCAAAGAAGTGACCCTCGATGATGACGCCTTGTACCAGTGCCAAGTCAGCTCCGGTCCAAGAGGTGAGTTAATGGAATGATAATACAGTTTTCAACACACTTGCTCGTAAAGTGGCTCTAATTTTACCGGTTTTAGATACATAGAATATTGTTCGCACCCCTGGGATAGCTCCGCCAAGTACTTACTCGATGCTTTGGATAGGTTGAAGCGGCGGCGGCGTGAACACGCATCATTGGCGATGTAGAGGTGTCTAACAACCTTGAACCTTTGCAGTTGCGTCACTTAGCGCGTTCTGTCGACTATACCACGGCGAGTGTTGTGAAGAGCTTTTTTCACTAATCCCACCTTCTCCTTTCCATTTAAGAACTACACGTGCTGGCTTGCGTTTTCAGCGTCTAACTGTGACTACCATTCAAACGCGTACCAAGAAATTTGGCTAGGTACTCATTTCTATGTCGCACGATTAAAAAATTAAACTCTTTGCCAGTGCATGTGTTTCCTCCTTACAATCCCGGCTCCTTTAAAAGAGGCGTGAAGAAGCACTTTGCAGGTCGGCAAGGTGAGGGTGACCAGTGAGGTTAATCTCTCTCCTTCTATAAAAAAAGCAAGTCATAAAACACGCGTGTATTATAGCCGAGGCACGCATCACAGAGTCTGGCAATGCTGCACTTGCCGGCCGCGCCAGTAATGTTCTATATTTTTTAAAAGCTAGAGGTAATATAAAAGACATCAACGAAGTACATGATTTTTCAAACGATTATAATTATTTTCATACCATTATTTAGTTTGTCTATAAATTAACAATGAATTGTGTTATTTAATAAAAACATTCAGTTTATTTGGTATTTTTTCTCAGAAGTGTGTTGAAAAAAGTTGTACGATATACGTGCGTCTATTGGTATATTCGTTATACACACTCGGCTCTATTACGCCCTCGCCTTCGGCTCGGGCTGAAATTCCGCCTCGTAATGTAATGTACTATAATTTAATATTCATTTTTACACCTACTTTTGTTCAATTACTACTGAGTGGCTAACGAGGACACGACTCTAATAACGTTTGTAATAATTAAAATTACAAAGTTAAAGACGCTTGTAATAATTAAAATAATCATCAGCCTATGCGTTACCAAACCAAAAATGCCAAGTTGTTAATACAAGAGCATTTAAAGTTAAGTCCGCTTAGTTCTAGCAGCTCTCACGTGCAAATCTTTTCAGGGTTATTGATCTTTTGAACCTGTATTTGTATCAGTTTACAGCAAACATTTTTACGAAACTTCAACTAATGAATAAGCTAATTTATAGCCAGTCTGTCGCAAAAGACGAACAATGTAGAATATACGGAGTATACTTGAGCATTACAGACTTTCCAAAAAATTTATAGATTAATTTTGCAAATGCTATAATACCACAAAGTTTCTTGATATTATGCAAATTCGTCGCTTTGCAGAACCAAGATTAAATTGGCTTTGAACATCGTAATAATAAAATCCGCGAGAGAAAATAGGTCACACACTGCCTTTGTATTTCATTTCGTTATCCCACAATCCAAATCGACACTCTGAAGGCTGATCAAAGTTGTAAATTACTTATACAGTGCTTCCAAGCGACTGTGTCGTTTCCAAGAAAAATTACATCCGTTGAGAGTGTACTTCGAAAGAATATCAAAGTAACTCCACTCCAGTCTCTTGTTTACGATATGTTTAAAAGAAATTGTTCATTTCCCGCGTTATTTCATCTTTCGTTTCTATCGAGTCATAAATTTTGTCAATATTACTCGTTTGTTGAGTGAAAGGTTGTTTTTATGTTTTAAAATGTACATCAATGGCGAATATGTTGTTTTGGATCGTTAGCAAATTAAAAACAATTGGTGTTAATGACCTTAGCATTGAAAATGGTGATAGATAATCCATCTCCATACATATTTCTGCGGGAAGCCTAAACCCAGCAGTGGGCACATGTTGACTGAGATATTGTGGTCTGTATTATTATTTCTTGGACAGTATAAAGTAACTCTTCCGTGCGGTGGCAGATTAAGAAACCATATGTTGCCGCCTACTTTATTAAAAAAAATAAACGTCGCCCCACACTAGGATTTTCTCCTATGTCGTGGGTGCAGTTATAAACATAGTTCCCAGACAAGGAACAAATTTTTGTAGGCCATACAAAATATTTGTCCCGTACGGGAATCGAACCCGCGACCCGTTGCGCAGTAGGTGATCACTCTACTTCTGCGCTAACCGTGTCGTTAGCGTTCTTGTCGTTGACGTGTGGATATCGTTAGAGCTGATTCCGGGAGTTTACCAAAATCTCAATCTTGTGAAGAGATGGTAAACTAAACATCACCCACACTAACCCCAACTGATGGCAACGCGATGAAGTAAGCCGATTCCTCCCTCAAGAAGAGATTCGGGCCCGGCAGTCAGATGGATTGATTTGTATGCATTTTTGTGTGTTTGTGTATGTGTATGTGTGAGTGGGTGCGTGCGTGCAAGCGTTCGTGCGTGCATGAGTGCGTACGTGCATTGTACGTGAGTGCGTGCGTGTGTGAGAACATATCCATGTTTGTTCCCGTTTCTTAAGCAAGTTCGTTGGCTAGCAAGCAGCTTGCTCACTTATTATTCAGTGACTATAGTCACCTATACTACACTGATTTCTGTAAGATTTGCAAATCTACAATAGCTATAAGGACTCCAATGTACGTTTTTAAACCCATAAATCGATACTCATTACTCAGTCTCTTCCTGGTGAGAGTTGATTCCATTTCTCACACAACATACCTAGGAGCCTTTTTCTGCTAGCGTCATTGCATTTATGGTTTGTCAGTAACAACATAGAACATAGTATCGCTTTTTGAGACAGTTATAGTTAGATAACCGATAACTAAAAACATTCGGCACTTGCACCACGAAAAGCGTATAAAAGAAATAAATAATAATATAATAAATTTGTACTGTGGGATAAATAAGATGTATATCGGCCATATGGCCACGGCTTTAACATACATTAGCTGTATTTGCGTCTGATATAGTTCCAGCGCTATTGTAGTTATTTGGGAGTCGCTAAAGTTCAACATTGCTGCATAACGGTTCTTTTCACAACTGATATAGAATATGTTTTCTACGAAGTTCTAAGCATCGCTATGCATCTGCGTCATATCAGTCATACAAAATTGGCACATAAATGTTGTTATGACAAACATTAGTGGCAATTTTGCTGTAAAAGCTCACACAGCGGAAACGTCTTACTAATACATATAACACGCGTTGTCAAAAGTAATGCTTTTATATAACTTAGTTATCATTATTTAGTCTTTAAAAAATTGTTATCACTATTGTGCTAGCTGGGGCTAAGATTATCAGAATAAGGCCCCTGTTGAAGTCAACGTAATCTCTTAGCCATATGAAATTGTGTAATTGTATATGTATTTTGTTGCTTCGTATTTAGACAGCTAATCTTGATATCTATAAATACGACTCTTACAAAAGCAATGTCGGTTGCAATTTTGCCTTTGAAGACATATATAGCACACCCCTAGGGAGCGCCTGTACTGGAAATTATTACCTCACCGCGGTATTCTTTGGGAAACTTTTGAAAATGTTAACAAATTTGTAACCAGTTCGAGTCTCGCTTGGGGTGAGGGATAAGGATTTAAGCAATTATGGCCTCCTTTCCGTTTTTACTAATCTTGTTTGTAAGCTGCGTTATTCCCAAGGTGGCAATGGGCGATAACGGAGGAGTGCTTCTTAGAAGACTTATTTGAATTAGAACTTAGAAGACTTTTTGAAAGCTTTCCCCGATGATTTGCTTTGGAAATTGGTGACACTGTCAATCGAGTTTTGCATGAAGTTTCGTTGTGCAGGATTTTTCTGTTGTTTATTTGTTTTTTTTTTAAATATTGGTTCTTGAATCTAAGCATACGATATTTTTTACGCTATACAACTTGGAATATTACTTATCTTTTTGTGGTAGAGATAGTCATCAAGGACAACTTATGTATTATCCTGCAACTCTTAAAAATTAAAGTGTGGTAAAACAGTGTTAGATTAATAAGTAAAGGTTTAAACACAATTTGAATATTATTTTCATAAGCATTTTTTTGTCAATCAATGAACAGTATTTTTTTTGTTTCAAATTTGTTTCTTTTGCACAGTGCTTAACAGGTCAAGTGGTGAATTTGACAAAGTCACGGAGTTATATTAAGGGAAACAAGGTTAAACAAACATTTTCAATTTGAACCATAGACATGATTTTCTTGTTCCGTTTCATATAGCTTGAGCAGAATGACGAAAGTTTTTAAAAATTTTTAGCCCTGATAATATTAATTCTGTTCTGGATACCAAAACCAATTTTACACGCTTTTTTATCAATTTCACCAATGACGCGTTTCCTAAATTATTGTTCTTAACAAGATTAAATGTTAGTTTATTGTTAAATATTGCCTTATTCATATTAACAATAAGAACGAAAATACTGCCTGTCCATCGGAATTCTAAACCGCCTCTTAATGGGGAAGGGCTTTCATCAACTCAGAAGCTAAGGCTTATTTTAATAAAGAACTTTTCGCACCTTTATAGTCAAACCGTTACTAAACGAAATTATCAAATTTTACAGCAGAGCCAATATTTTAAAAAATCTTTGTATTGTGTTAATTTAATCGAAGTTGGTGATACTTTGTGCCATCTTTTAGATTGATTATGATAGATATTTATTTAATTTACAATATGCAATATAAGAAAGTATAAAATTTTGATTAAAACAATATTTATTATTTTTTTAAATTTTTTAGTAACACTTTGCCATTTAATATTTTTGTTTATTCAGATTGATCAAAATTAAATTCCTATGTAAATAATGTACTTAAACAAAAAGAAATATTTTTAACAGCATTGTTGATATTGTTGTGGTATCAAATTGTAGATATTAAATTTAGCATTTCTTATTGAATTACTCACATACGAATCTAAGCACATACAGAAAAAATCATTCGAAATTCACAATGTTTTAATAGAAATTAAAGAAATTGACTATATTTTGGCAAACTTATAATTTGGTTTTACAATAATCACTCTTGTACTTTTGAATCGCAGTAAGATGTAGGTAGTAACTTATATCTATTATTATTTTAAGAATTAGTATAACTTTTAACAAGCCAATTAAATATCATGTCAACAAAATAAAATTAAAATATCAATATAATTGTCTGTATCTTGAAATGGGCACTTTCGGGAGTGGGACTGAATGATATCTGTCTAGGTGACGTTGGCAGTACATAATCTGGATCGTAATCTGCGTCATCATGGGAAAAGTCTTTACCTGAATTACCCGTGGTGGATAAAGACGATGAAGTCGCCAACAATGACCGTAAACGTGAAGAAGAAGTTAAATCTGAGCTAGATGAGTTTGATCTTACTCGTATTTTGTTACTTGGGCCAGATGTACTTATTTCTTTTACTGTAGATAGTATTCCATAATTATCCCCATTTACATTGCAGTTATTGCCACTAACATTAATTAACTGAGGTAGTCCTTGTGCTTGCAATAAAGTAGTAAGTGTACTTGTCTTTATAGCCAATTTATTTATACAAATCACACTATCTTGACATGACCCTAATTCGATTGGATTTAGCGCAAAAGTTTCATTTGCATCAGAATTAATACGATTCTGTTCATCCATGGATATACATTGTTTGGGAACTTCAGCTGCTAAGGGATCTACCTATCTTAGTTTCAACAGCCAAGATTCTTGATATGCGTGGGTTCCGCAAGTATGCTATTTTCTGAAGCAAAGTTTTTTATTGGTTCTGGAAGTACTAAAATTGAATTATTTCTACAGATATCTTATATGATTTAAATAAATTTCCTCACATTACTACATTTTTTTTGTCTTTTATTAGTGAAATAGCGGTAAGTACATTATAAATTACATTATTTTATTTCTCTGTGTGTAAATGTTTGTTTGTATTTAAACAAAATGCAATTATTTAACTTTTACATAATATAATGTAAAAGTTAAATACTACTACTAGTTACTTAATATAATGATAAACTGCAACGGACCTTAAAAATCCACTATTATATTTAATACCTTATTTTTAAACTACTCCATTTTTTAAGAAAACTGTGATTATAGAAATGATGTATCTTTATTTGATAAACCTCATTGTAAAAATACCGTCTAAATATAAAAGTAAATAGTGGTTATACTAAAAGTCACATATTATTAATTAAACTTGGATAAAAAAATTCATTTCGATAAAAGGAAGACTGTGTCTAAACCAATAGTTACAGTTTATAATAAAAAACGAGTAAATAAAATACTCTTTTTTCTGTCGTGCAGACGTGTTTATCTAAATAATCACACTCTTTCTATTAACTTCCCTCATCACTTCTTGACGCGCACGTTCCGACTGGTATAGACACAATGTTGCATTCAACTCGCAGACCGTTTTTGATTGGTAACGGTCGAAATTTAACGACATCTAGCTTTTAAAAGGAACATTTGAATAAAGTGTCAAATTCATATTGTAGCTTACGTAATTTTAGGATAGATGGCGTTATTATCCAAATTTGCGATAAAATTCGTTTAGTAACGGTTTGTCTTTAAAGGTGCGTTTTGTTCTTACATTGACTATTCTGTAAGCACTTTTATTTGTTTACGCCAGAAAGCTATTATACTCCTACTTTCACAATTAACCTTCTAGTTATAAACACTACATAACTTTTAGATTTCTACAGCGATATTCCACTAAAAATTTAACGAAGAATTTAAACAAATCCATTATTCTAACGAAGAAAACAAGTAGATTTTGTTATAACAAGCCGTTACTACTCCCGAAGAGATCGAGCGAAAACAATTTGAATTTTAAAGTAGACTCTTCAAATCTGAAAATCAAATGGCACAGTCGAATTGATAACCAACCAATTAATATTCGGCAAGTTTAAACACCCGTCCATTGGTTCAATTGGTTCAGTGTATGTCTTCTAATAATAGTACATTAGTTGAATCATATGTTTTCATATTCATTGATTGCCTCTGTCGCCTCTGTGGCCTTTTTTTTCTCGGGGGGAAATGCGTAACCGCACCGTACCCGCCGTTGGCTAGACGGCGAGCGTGTGTGGGGCTCTCCCGGCAAAATGCCAGGCCTACCCACTAAAACCCCCCGGTGTTCTTCCTGCCCGTATGCGCGCTAGGTAAGGTCCACACTGCGACTCCACTACCCACGCGCCCGGGCAAGCCCGACCAACTAGTCGGGCTTTCGCCAAGGGGGGATTGCCCGAGAACACCAGGGCAATCCCCAGACAGAGGGCCTTACGGCGGCGTGCACGGGGCCAACCGTGCACGCAGGCCTCCACGGCAGGTTCATTAGACAGGCATCGCTTGTGCGAATGCCTGCCTTCGCCTCGCCTCTATGGCCTAGTAATTGAGATCACTTGGTTTAGATTTGGAGGTCTGGAGCTTGACAGTCACGAGAGAAGACATATTAGTTCAACTTCTAACATTAACATTTCTAACCCGGTTACCATGACAGCAATTATATGTACATCACCGCCTGTTTCGAAAATTTTATGAAAGATAACCATTTCCTCTATGACTGAGATATTTGGTTACGCTCGGTTTCATGTTTTGTGTAGCTGCGTAGTTTCTTAACGTGGAAATGTGAAAATGTAATAAGTAATCCAATTTGAATAAACTGTATTGCATTTGCAAGGATGGCTAATTAGTGAGTAATATAAAAAAGCCTGTAATAATTTTTTTTTACAAAGGGTCAAATATAGCTGACCAATGCTGTAAATCTTAATTAGCAGCCAATAATCACATCTGAATAATGTTCTCCTTAAGTAACAATGATTGACGCTAACGCCGTGCATAATTCAAGAAGTCTAGACGATAAAATTAATGGGCCCAGAGATAACGTCAGTTAAGTCATTAATTATGCCAAAGATCAAGTTGAAGTGTTCCTAATGGCTGTTGTTCTGTTAGTGTCGAAGTTTCGACATGAAAATGTTAGTTTCAGTAATCTCGTGGTAGATTCTCGCGTTGACACAAGATTTTAGAAAGTTAATGTCCTTTAACGCCCCCTGTTTATAGGACAGTAGCGTTCACCACAGATTACTTAATAGTTACGGCTCCTATCCCTTGGGAATGTGCATAGTTTACATGTAGGTACTTAATGTTCTGTTTTTCATTGGATTTAGTATTTGACTAAAAACATTTTGAAGGAACCGATTTCATGAATACAAGATTGAAAAAAAAACCGACGTCAAAAACACCAAAAAGTCATGACTAATATAAGAATACAAACAATATCACATTTAAATAAAAATGTGATGGTGTATTTTTTATTTTAATATTTTTATTTATTCTTTTTCGTACAAAATATTGAGGAAGTACAAAAGGCGGACTTAATGCCAATGGCATTCTCTACCAGTCAACCGGCATGGTGTGAGAGAATGAGTAGACGGTGTACGAATTAAACTTACTAATACAAATAAAATAGGTATACATAATAATAATTCTACATAAAGATTTCTTTTATATATAATTAAGATATACATACATACATAAATAACAACATACATATATATTTAATATTATATAGATATAATAAAAATAATACTATAAATATATATAAATACTGATATTCTATCGAACTAAACAACAGATTCTGGGAGAAAATGTCTGCGTATCAAGTGTTTAAAAGATGCCTTGCTACGAGCTAATCTAAGTTTTGGGGGCAAGCCATTCCACACACGTATAGCAGAGAGTGTGAAAGAGTCGGAAACGGTGTATGTACTCTTAACATGACACACGTTGGTCGTGCCTATAAAATTTAAGGGTTTCCCTCGATTTTCCTTTTTTTTCGGGGTGAAATGCATAACCGCACCATCGCATCGTACCCGTCGTTGGCTACAGCGAGCGTTAGACTCTCGCGGCAGAGTGACAGGCCTACCCACTAAAACCCCCCGGTGTCCTTCCTGCCCTTATGGGCGCGTATGGTAAGGTCCCCACTGCGACACCATTACCAACGCACCCGGGCATGCCCGACCAACTTGTCGGGCTATCGCCAAGGTTTCCTGGGATCCCTTCATTCAGATCATGATTTGGTGGCAATGAGACCACTGCAGGGGTACTCTTTCGACTACAGAAAGAGTTTTGAAAATCGGCCCATAAATGGCGGAGTATTTGGTGAACATACATAAAAAATAGATACAGTTAAACATAAAAGCTTCTTCTTTTTAAAGTTGGTTAAAAATAATTCAATATGCAACTTTTGACAAAATAATCGGTTGCTATATTTCACAATATGATTTACAGTTTACGTTTGTAAGTTTGGTGTCATTTCTATAAGGATTGCAATTACCAATTGCAATCCTTGTAGAATTGAAAGGATTACAATTACGGACAAATGTGGAGAGGAGAGTACTGGTCCTCTGAGACACAAGCTTTTTCTAGGCCAGGCAACAGTCTCTCACAAAATTTATTTTGTATCCCATAAATGTATCTAAAATGTGAAGTCGAACATGTAAGATTGTAGGAACACAATTACACTGTTATTGACACTATGATTGACTGTTTAGTGAATTGACCGAGAAAATTTGGTGGGACTTACATTTTCTCCCTAGCCTGCTTATTTATAATAAGTTTTTCATAAAAATGTTACTAGAGTCGTCCTTATAGTAGATATCGATCATAAAATGACGTCATGCACGGTAGATGACTGGTAACGAGAAGGGATTTACGAGGCCTTATGATTCAACTTCAAAAATAACCCTTTCATTATACTCAAACTTCTCTTTTAACCCAAGGGGGCGGGAAGCCATGGAGCACAACGTGGAAGCCTTACAATTTAACGAAATAGCTTGACAGAGAAACGCTAAGGCCGTGGTTAAGGTGTAGCGTTTTGAGTGAGCGTTTTTGGTAGTCTGTGCTGAAAATCTATTCCTTTGAGAAAGTTAAGTTAGGTATTTGTTTTATTTTAAGCCCTTCGGACACATTCACAACCAATGTTTCATAACCAGTTTCGAAAATAGATTTGTTTCAAATAAATGTTTTATATATGTTTTAATCGAAAAAATGATAAAATAACGCGTTGAAACGAAACAGTGAAAAAAAAAATCAATTTTAGAAACTGGTTATGAATCTTTGGTTACAAATATGGCCGAAGGGACTTTAAATTACTAATTTGCGAACAAGTGTAGGATTGAATCATGAGCGTAGCAAGTGATTTTAATTAATAGTTCTGAGAACTGAGTGAACTGACTACAGTGAGTAATTGATATAAAATAATAGATAATTCCTAACTATTAGAGATATAATGCCAAGTAAGTTGTTAATATACCAATGTGTTTTTTGTTTTTCAAATTTCATACAATAAATTGTCATCGCTCTTTCGGTGAAGGAAAACATCCTGAATATGAGGCAACCTGCTCAACCACTCACCACCACCTGCTACTCAACCACGCTGGCCGAGTGCGTATTAGTCGACTGCACATACACCTTTGAGTTTCTTCGCAGATATAAACTGCGAAGGTCTAAACACCTTAACTTAGGGCAGGGTCGAGTTTATATGAGCTGTGGTGATGAAGTTGTTAATGAATAGAACTTAGCAAACTAAATAACCTTTCCGCGGAAATAAACGATTAAACATGTAAAAGTTATTCCAAAATCTCTGAAATGTCATACATATAAACAGTTAACCGCAACAGATACGCTGGAACACAGACCTCCACTCAGGAAACAATGTCATATCACAGGCGAGATGGAGTCTCGTTATCATTTTGAATTATTCAAAAGTCGATTGGACCGAGGCCTTACGACAACTGAAATTGCTAACTGTGCGCCTAGGAATGGGACTATAGATTGAATACTAAAATAAAGAATGATAAGTCTGTTTATCTCGCCCTGTCTGGGTCAAAATATTTTTGAGGTTGGCGCAATGCGTTTTTTCTACAGTGAGGGATGAAAAGATGCCACTTATAGTCATAGTGAAATAACTTTGAAGGCTCACGAGAAATTGCTGAAATGATACGTGTCCTCAAATTGGGAAAAATAAGTGAAAAGAAAAATAAATATTACGATAACGTAAGAAGTTTCAAAAAAAAAATGCTGATCGTTTCATTAATTAATTAAGAATGTTTCAAAAAAGTTCGTTGTTTCAATCATTCCTTCAAAGAAGATTTTCTGTTGATTTTTTTTATTTAAGGGGCTTAGTAATGCTTACTTCCTTGGATTGATGGTTAGTTTCGCGCTAATCATTTGAGTCTAAGTGAAAGCACATGACAGGAGTTTGAGTCTCGCGCGTAAGCTGTCTATAGAAATGAAAAAAAAAACTATGCGAAAATAAAAATCTGTAACAACCACTACCATAAGTAGGTAATTATTATTGTTCTGAAAAAGAAATTGTATGATATCATAATTCAGCACTCATAATTACTATAGATACTCATAATTCAGCACATTTTCATTATCGATTTTTGATCATTGATGAAAAACAGTTTACTTTTGAGTGCGCGATTTTCGGTAATCGTTTTTGGTGATCAACCACCATGTTGGAAAAAATTAGAGTCACTTAATATCAAATCGAACTATAACGAAATCTATCTTAACTTTATCTATCAAGTTCACGACCGAAGTAAAAAATGCTTAATTAGGTTTTTCCTACAAAGGTTTGAAACAATAACTTCAAAATCGTTACAAACTCAACACTAATTGGTTTCCAAAAGATTTACTTTGACGAAAGGATCTCATCGATTGAATACCTAGTCACTGTCTGATTTCTTACTAAAACAAGTGCGTGTCGGGCCACGCGCAGTGTAAGGTTCCGTTGTTGCAAATGCCAACTTTGAGTTCACACTCACACCTCACAACACGTTGCCACAGATTACTAAATACGTTGTTATTAAATAAGGCATTATTATTATTATTAAAGCTGCAATGATTTTATATTTCCTTAACTTCACGTGGTTCGTAAATTTATATTCAGTACTAATTTTCAATGAAATTTTACTTTTCCGAGTACATTTTATAAGTTAGTTGTCTATAACTTTTTAGTTTGTACTTAGTACTCAACTCTGATAGTTTTCCTTTAATCTTCGTTATAATATACTACTGTTGTAATTTTTTTCACGTGTCCATATATAACCGTTTACCAGATAGAGGGGGGGACACTTACCACTAACAAAAATTTGCCAAATATTTCAGAAACGGATCCCTAAATCGAGAAATGGTGTTATAAACCTTACATTATTTTTTAAAGACCTATTCAACAATAACCCACACAATGGGTTAGTCGCGAAAAAAAATACTCTTACTTTACTTGTATGGGAGCTACCCTAAAATAATTTTTTTTCAATGTTTTTTCCACCAATTTTTTGGCATGATTAATATACATACCCATACCAAATTACAGCTTTCTAGTACTAATAGTCTTTGAGTAAAAGCGCGGACAGACAGACAGACATGGCGAAACTATAAGGGTTCCTTGCTTACTACGGAACCCTAAAAAGGCTTTACCGATGATTCAGCTCATTATTAGAAGAAAAAAGAAATAAAACGCTTAAAACGTGAAACCTGACGCCAAATAAACATTGAGGTCGTTTCAATTAAAGGCATTTCATCTATAGCGATCTGCTGAACTCGCCTTTTATCTCGACGCAAAAGAAGCTTTAATTTAAAATGAATTCATAGAAGAAATTAAGTATAACAATATCCCCGTCGAGATATCATCGATCTTTCCAGAATTCTAAGCCCTATCTCGTTTCCTCCCCGGAGATGTTCGCCACCTGAAAATTGCGCAGATAAGAAGTTTCACTAGGATACGCAACTGATCAGAAAGTTTTATAAGAATTTTGAAAAGTTAGATTTCGATATACAATCATTTTGTCGTATCTACGTAAATGACACACATGTTTGTGTTTCGTTTAGTTGTTGGTTATATCTTCTAATGTTTTAGTTTGTAAGCATTAAGCATGAAAAGAGCTATAAGTTAGTTGTTTGACAAGTTTTGCCTCCAACTTATTACTTTATATCTGCTCTTCCTACAATTATAAATTTAACGTAAGAGTTTTTCAATTTATTTTAATAGATGATAACTTTGTTTTTTTTTTCGAAAAGTTTAAGATGGTGGACTGGAAGTTATGCTCAAAAGCTTGATAAGCGGAGCATTCATGCTTAAAATCCATGTACGCTGTTGTTGCCAACATTTAAGTGAATTGTAGGAAGAAAAGAACAAATGAAGAGGAACAGTATTACGCGTATATTATAAAATATTAATTTATTGTAATTTTATCATTAAAGTGCATCAGTTTTTAAGATGTTCCGATCCTAACTAGATAATTGCAAAGTAAAAGTCTTATATTTTAGAGGGTTAAAATGATTTATAACACAAAAAGAGAGTTTCCAAAACAAGATGTGTCGAGCCTTTGAGATTGTGCTTAAGCGAAAAAAGATATTTTTTCAAGTCAAATTTAAGACGCTAAAGGGGAAATTAATTAATTACCAAAAAGTGAACAGTTAAAAGGAAAGAAAACGCCAATTTCGGGCTCAAAGACAGTAAAAGCAAACATGCCCACAAATTGTCTGACCACGAAAGCTTTGTTCAGTGCAGTGGCGCAAGTCACAATAGTTGAGCGTTGTGAAAGTTATATTAAATGAAATTGGACATTCAAAGTTTATTAACTAGTATCGTAAGTAATATTAACGAATGTGAAAAGTACCAAATAACATCTGGCGATGAATATTAATACTTATCTAATGTAGGTTTATAAATTCATAGTACTAGATCAAAAATAGAACCGACTTCAAAAACACTGAAAACTTAAAAATAATATAAGAATAGGTACAGACAACATCACTTCTATATTGAAGTCGGCGCCAAACGATGATCTCCTAGAAAGTGTTAAAATTTGTCACCGACTTCAATATAGAAGTGTGATGTTGTCTGTACCTATTCTTATATTATTTTTAAGTTTTCAGTGTTTTTGAAGTCGGTTCTATTTTTGATCTAGTACTATGAATTTATAAACCTACATTAGATAAGTATTAATATTCATCGCCAGATGTTATTTGGAACTTTTCACATTCGTTAATATTACTTACGATACTAGTTAATAAACTTTGAATGTCCAATTTCATTTAATATAACTTTAGCTGCGTAGTTTCTTAACGTGGAAATGTGAAAATGTAATAAGTAATCCAATTTGAATAAACTGTATTGCATTTGCAAGGATGGCTAATTAGTGAGTAATATAAAAAAGCCTGTAATAATTTTTTTTTACAAAGGGTCAAATATAGCTGACCAATGCTGTAAATCTTAATTAGCAGCCAATAATCACATCTGAATAATGTTCTCCTTAAGTAACAATGATTGACGCTAACGCCGTGCATAATTCAAGAAGTCTAGACGATAAAATTAATGGGCCCAGAGATAACGTCAGTTAAGTCATTAATTATGCCAAAGATCAAGTTGAAGTGTTCCTAATGGCTGTTGTTCTGTTAGTGTCGAAGTTTCGACATGAAAATGTTAGTTTCAGTAATCTCGTGGTAGATTCTCGCGTTGACACAAGATTTTAGAAAGTTAATGTCCTTTAACGCCCCCTGTTTATAGGACAGTAGCGTTCACCACAGATTACTTAATAGTTACGGCTCCTATCCCTTGGGAATGTGCATAGTTTACATGTAGGTACTTAATGTTCTGTTTTTCATTGGATTTAGTATTTGACTAAAAACATTTTGAAGGAACCGATTTCATGAATACAAGATTGAAAAAAAAACCGACGTCAAAAACACCAAAAAGTCATGACTAATATAAGAATACAAACAATATCACATTTAAATAAAAATGTGATGGTGTATTTTTTATTTTAATATTTTTATTTATTCTTTTTCGTACTAAATATTGAGGAAGTACAAAAGGCGGACTTAATGCCAATGGCATTCTCTACCAGTCAACCGGCATGGTGTGAGAGAATGAGTAGACGGTGTACGAATTAAACTTACTAATACAAATAAAATAGGTATACATAATAATAATTCTACATAAAGATTTCTTTTATATATAATTAAGATATACATACATACATAAATAACAACATACATATATATTTAATATTATATAGATATAATAAAAATAATACTATAAATATATATAAATACTGATATTCTATCGAACTAAACAACAGATTCTGGGAGAAAATGTCTGCGTATCAAGTGTTTAAAAGATGCCTTGCTACGAGCTAATCTAAGTTTTGGGGGCAAGCCATTCCACACACGTATAGCAGAGAGTGTGAAAGAGTCGGAAACGGTGTATGTACTCTTAACATGACACACGTTGGTCGTGCCTATAAAATTTAAGGGTTTCCCTCGATTTTCCTTTTTTTTCGGGGTGAAATGCATAACCGCACCATCGCATCGTACCCGTCGTTGGCTACAGCGAGCGTTAGACTCTCGCGGCAGAGTGACAGGCCTACCCACTAAAACCCCCCGGTGTCCTTCCTGCCCTTATGGGCGCGTATGGTAAGGTCCCCACTGCGACACCATTACCAACGCACCCGGGCATGCCCGACCAACTTGTCGGGCTATCGCCAAGGTTTCCTGGGATCCCTTCATTCAGATCATGATTTGGTGGCAATGAGACCACTGCAGGGGTACTCTTTCGACTACAGAAAGAGTTTTGAAAATCGGCCCATAAATGGCGGAGTATTTGGTGAACATACATAAAAAATAGATACAGTTAAACATAAAAGCTTCTTCTTTTTAAAGTTGGTTAAAAATAATTCAATATGCAACTTTTGACAAAATAATCGGTTGCTATATTTCACAATATGATTTACAGTTTACGTTTGTAAGTTTGGTGTCATTTCTATAAGGATTGCAATTACCAATTGCAATCCTTGTAGAATTGAAAGGATTACAATTACGGACAAATGTGGAGAGGAGAGTACTGGTCCTCTGAGACACAAGCTTTTTCTAGGCCAGGCAACAGTCTCTCACAAAATTTATTTTGTATCCCATAAATGTATCTAAAATGTGAAGTCGAACATGTAAGATTGTAGGAACACAATTACACTGTTATTGACACTATGATTGACTGTTTAGTGAATTGACCGAGAAAATTTGGTGGGACTTACATTTTCTCCCTAGCCTGCTTATTTATAATAAGTTTTTCATAAAAATGTTACTAGAGTCGTCCTTATAGTAGATATCGATCATAAAATGACGTCATGCACGGTAGATGACTGGTAACGAGAAGGGATTTACGAGGCCTTATGATTCAACTTCAAAAATAACCCTTTCATTATACTCAAACTTCTCATTTAACCCAAGGGGGCGGGAAGCCATGGAGCACAACGTGGAAGCCTTACAATTTAACGAAATAGCTTGACAGAGAAACGCTAAGGCCGTGGTTAAGGTGTAGCGTTTTGAGTGAGCGTTTTTGGTAGTCTGTGCTGAAAATCTATTCCTTTGAGAAAGTTAAGTTAGGTATTTGTTTTATTTTAAGCCCTTCGGACACATTCACAACCAATGTTTCATAACCAGTTTCGAAAATAGATTTGTTTCAAATAAATGTTTTATATATGTTTTAATCGAAAAAATGATAAAATAACGCGTTGAAACGAAACAGTGAAAAAAAAAATCAATTTTAGAAACTGGTTATGAATCTTTGGTTACAAATATGGCCGAAGGGACTTTAAATTACTAATTTGCGAACAAGTGTAGGATTGAATCATGAGCGTAGCAAGTGATTTTAATTAATAGTTCTGAGAACTGAGTGAACTGACTACAGTGAGTAATTGATATAAAATAATAGATAATTCCTAACTATTAGAGATATAATGCCAAGTAAGTTGTTAATATACCAATGTGTTTTTTGTTTTTCAAATTTCATACAATAAATTGTCATCGCTCTTTCGGTGAAGGAAAACATCCTGAATATGAGGCAACCTGCTCAACCACTCACCACCACCTGCTACTCAACCACGCTGGCCGAGTGCGTATTAGTCGACTGCACATACACCTTTGAGTTTCTTCGCAGATATAAACTGCGAAGGTCTAAACACCTTAACTTAGGGCAGGGTCGAGTTTATATGAGCTGTGGTGATGAAGTTGTTAATGAATAGAACTTAGCAAACTAAATAACCTTTCCGCGGAAATAAACGATTAAACATGTAAAAGTTATTCCAAAATCTCTGAAATGTCATACATATAAACAGTTAACCGCAACAGATACGCTGGAACACAGACCTCCACTCAGGAAACAATGTCATATCACAGGCGAGATGGAGTCTCGTTATCATTTTGAATTATTCAAAAGTCGATTGGACCGAGGCTTTACGACAACTGAAATTGCTAACTGTGCGCCTAGGAATGGGACTATAGATTGAATACTAAAATAAAGAATGATAAGTCTGTTTATCTCGCCCTGTCTGGGTCAAAATATTTTTGAGGTTGGCGCAATGCGTTTTTTCTACAGTGAGGGATGAAAAGATGCCACTTATAGTCATAGTGAAATAACTTTGAAGGCTCACGAGAAATTGCTGAAATGATACGTGTCCTCAAATTGGGAAAAATAAGTGAAAAGAAAAATAAATATTACGATAACGTAAGAAGTTTCAAAAAAAAAATGCTGATCGTTTCATTAATTAATTAAGAATGTTTCAAAAAAGTTCGTTGTTTCAATCATTCCTTCAAAGAAGATTTTCTGTTGATTTTTTTTATTTAAGGGGCTTAGTAATGCTTACTTCCTTGGATTGATGGTTAGTTTCGCGCTAATCATTTGAGTCTAAGTGAAAGCACATGACAGGAGTTTGAGTCTCGCGCGTAAGCTGTCTATAGAAATGAAAAAAAAAACTATGCGAAAATAAAAATCTGTAACAACCACTACCATAAGTAGGTAATTATTATTGTTCTGAAAAAGAAATTGTATGATATCATAATTCAGCACTCATAATTACTATAGATACTCATAATTCAGCACATTTTCATTATCGATTTTTGATCATTGATGAAAAACAGTTTACTTTTGAGTGCGCGATTTTCGGTAATCGTTTTTGGTGAACAACCACCATGTTGGAAAAAATTAGAGTCACTTAATATCAAATCGAACTATAACGAAATCTATCTTAACTTTATCTATCAAGTTCACGACCGAAGTAAAAAATGCTTAATTAGGTTTTTCCTACAAAGGTTTGAAACAATAACTTCAAAATCGTTACAAACTCAACACTAATTGGTTTCCAAAAGATTTACTTTGACGAAAGGATCTCATCGATTGAATACCTAGTCACTGTCTGATTTCTTACTAAAACAAGTGCGTGTCGGGCCACGCGCAGTGTAAGGTTCCGTTGTTGCAAATGCCAACTTTGAGTTCACACTCACACCTCACAACACGTTGCCACAGATTACTAAATACGTTGTTATTAAATAAGGCATTATTATTATTATTAAAGCTGCAATGATTTTATATTTCCTTAACTTCACGTGGTTCGTAAATTTATATTCAGTACTAATTTTCAATGAAATTTTACTTTTCCGAGTACATTTTATAAGTTAGTTGTCTATAACTTTTTAGTTTGTACTTAGTACTCAACTCTGATAGTTTTCCTTTAATCTTCGTTATAATATACTACTGTTGTAATTTTTTTCACGTGTCCATATATAACCGTTTACCAGATAGAGGGGGGGGACACTTACCACTAACAAAAATTTGCCAAATATTTCAGAAACGGATCCCTAAATCGAGAAATGGTGTTATAAACCTTACATTATTTTTTAAAGACCTATTCAACAATAACCCACACAATGGGTTAGTCGCGAAAAAAAATACTCTTACTTTACTTGTATGGGAGCTACCCTAAAATAATTTTTTTTCAATGTTTTTTCCACCAATTTTTTGGCATGATTAATATACATACCCATACCAAATTACAGCTTTCTAGTACTAATAGTCTTTGAGTAAAAGCGCGGACAGACAGACAGACAGACAGACAGACATGGCGAAACTATAAGGGTTCCTTGCTTACTACGGAACCCTAAAAAGGCTTTACCGATGATTCAGCTCATTATTAGAAGAAAAAAGAAATAAAACGCTTAAAACGTGAAACCTGACGCCAAATAAACATTGAGGTCGTTTCAATTAAAGGCATTTCATCTATAGCGATCTGCTGAACTCGCCTTTTATCTCGACGCAAAAGAAGCTTTAATTTAAAATGAATTCATAGAAGAAATTAAGTATAACAATATCCCCGTCGAGATATCATCGATCTTTCCAGAATTCTAAGCCCTATCTCGTTTCCTCCCCGGAGATGTTCGCCACCTGAAAATTGCGCAGATAAGAAGTTTCACTAGGATACGCAACTGATCAGAAAGTTTTATAAGAATTTTGAAAAGTTAGATTTCGATATACAATCATTTTGTCGTATCTACGTAAATGACACACATGTTTGTGTTTCGTTTAGTTGTTGGTTATATCTTCTAATGTTTTAGTTTGTAAGCATTAAGCATGAAAAGAGCTATAAGTTAGTTGTTTGACAAGTTTTGCCTCCAACTTATTACTTTATATCTGCTCTTCCTACAATTATAAATTTAACGTAAGAGTTTTTCAATTTATTTTAATAGATGATAACTTTGTTTTTTTTTTCGAAAAGTTTAAGATGGTGGACTGGAAGTTATGCTCAAAAGCTTGATAAGCGGAGCATTCATGCTTAAAATCCATGTACGCTGTTGTTGCCAACATTTAAGTGAATTGTAGGAAGAAAAGAACAAATGAAGAGGAACAGTATTACGCGTATATTATAAAATATTAATTTATTGTAATTTTATCATTAAAGTGCATCAGTTTTTAAGATGTTCCGATCCTAACTAGATAATTGCAAAGTAAAAGTCTTATATTTTAGAGGGTTAAAATGATTTATAACACAAAAAGAGAGTTTCCAAAACAAGATGTGTCGAGCCTTTGAGATTGTGCTTAAGCGAAAAAAGATATTTTTTCAAGTCAAATTTAAGACGCTAAAGGGGAAATTAATTAATTACCAAAAAGTGAACAGTTAAAAGGAAAGAAAACGCCAATTTCGGGCTCAAAGACAGTAAAAGCAAACATGCCCACAAATTGTCTGACCACGAAAGCTTTGTTCAGTGCAGTGGCGCAAGTCACAATAGTTGAGCGTTGTGAAAGTTATATTAAATGAAATTGGACATTCAAAGTTTATTAACTAGTATCGTAAGTAATATTAACGAATGTGAAAAGTACCAAATAACATCTGGCGATGAATATTAATACTTATCTAATGTAGGTTTATAAATTCATAGTACTAGATCAAAAATAGAACCGACTTCAAAAACACTGAAAACTTAAAAATAATATAAGAATAGGTACAGACAACATCACTTCTATATTGAAGTCGGCGCCAAACGATGATCTCCTAGAAAGTGTTAAAATTTGTCACCGACTTCAATATAGAAGTGTGATGTTGTCTGTACCTATTCTTATATTATTTTTAAGTTTTCAGTGTTTTTGAAGTCGGTTCTATTTTTTGTAAAAAAAAAATATTTTTTACTTTTTAGTGAATGAAATCTTTTTAGTGAAAGAAGACCTCGATTTTCTATGAGATTCCATCATCAGATCCTGACTTTGGTGACCATGGGACCACCCTTGCAGTATACTCTATCAAATACAAAAAGAATTTTGGAAATCGGTTTGAAAATGACGGAGTTATGAGGTGACAAACATAAAAAAAATACAACCGAATTGATAACCTCCTCCTTTTTTGAATTCGGTTAAAAAAACAGGCTTTAATACCTGAAGAATATTTGTGTATGTGTGTGTGTGTGCGTCCAAATAAAGCTTTTCTTTCTTTTTTTTTCTAATTACCGCCGCACACAACACTAACAGTAGTGTCCCTATTCCGCACATCAGTCGTATTCTGGAGGCTTACCGACATCGAATCGGAAAGCGATTTTGTTTAAATCCATCTTTCCTTATTTCAATCGCATCTTGAATAAAAGTGACGACCAGTGAAGAGAACTTGCGTACGGTAAATTTAGATCCAGCGATTTCAGATTGATTAGACTGGCGGTTTTTGATAAGGTTAGTTCTTTTTTTGTTTTTATTTTTTATTCTAATGTAACATATAAGATTGTAGGAGATTGGTGGCTGAACTAAGCGGTTAGCCTGTAACTCAGGCAACCAGGGCTCTCGCCACATGAAGTGTATCACTCTATCATATACACACAGGGACAAAGGACATTGCTCTGCGTCCATACATTGTTCGCCCCAATACCAACAGAAGTGAAAAAATGATTTTTGTATAATTAGACATTAGTAAATACTGTACGTCCACATCAATTACTACGGACAAGCCTCAAAATCGAATTATGTATCAAAATGAATCAGACTTTCAGGTTAGTTGAAGTTACACTTTGTTTCATTAGATCAATACGCATAGTCCATACCTATACAATTATTAAAATAGTAATTATTGCAATCAATCAAAGAACGTTATTATAGCCATGTAGTAAAGTACAAGAAATCTCGAAATTATAAAGCAAGTCAAAAACACAACGTTAGTTCGTTGTGTTTTTGACTTGCTTGACAAGCGACAGCGCGTAAGTAGTCAATTGACGTATTTATTTAATTTAATTTACGTTGTAAATTGTGAAAGAAGTTATAAAAAACAATTTATACAAATAAATAAATGTCCATTCCTACATAAAACCGACTCAATTCTATTCAGTCGAGCAAAGGTAATAATAACCATTTGTATATTTTACTTCATTTGGTTTTGTTTCTGAAAGTACTTTTACATATTTTTGATTTGTCCGTCGAATACATATATTTGTAATGAGTGTTATACAATATGCATATAATTATGACGTAAATCAAATATTTGTTGGTCATGGGGCGATTTTCGACATTGTCCTTTAGAGGAACGATAAAAATTCACATTTAGTTTTGATAACGCTGTGTATTTAAGAATACGAAACCATATTTAGTTTTACCAGCTTTCTAGCCATCGGATTCGCTACAAAAAAAAAACATTCACCGCGGAAACCAGTTGTACGATTGTGATAAAAAAGACCAATATTAAAAGTTACCGTTCTTCTCCAGGTCACAAATAGGGAAATTTTGTCATTATCCGTTATGGCCTTGGTCGTGAATTCTGGATAACAATCAAACAAACGCATTAAAGGTCAATCACACATCGATATGATGATGTAAAAGTAGCTTGAATCTGTGTAAAAAGTGTAGTGTTCCTCTAAATTTGTCCCTGAGTGTATATTAGCGTTATAAAAATACACCTTATCCTTATTTTGGTTATATCATGCCGCAATCCCGCAAATGTGGTATTTTTTTAAAGAGTATGAGACCCTTTAAAAAATGTCAAATCCACACATACGCTTTAAGCTCAACAAATGGGCCAACGAAAAAAGGCCGAATCCGAACGCGACACCGCCGGCCGTCGCGCTACGAAAGTTCGTACGGCTCCGAGCGACGACACAACTATTGTGTTCACAGCTGCCACTTTGACGCTAAAAGGTGCTCTATAAATGTATTTGTTTAGGCCTCAGTCAAAATTTGACCTGTTATTGTCTACTTGTTAATTTCAGGCTGAAAATTAATCAAGGCGTTGTACAGCTTTAACGGCGTAGATTATATACTCTCCAGTTACTTAGGAGCAAGCGTTTATTGTGTGTGTTATGTAAATATATTATTTCTCTTTTCTGATGGTTGTCTGATTGATAACGGAGAAACAAATGGTATCTCATAGTGCCTTTACACTCGAGTAGCGACCGCAAGCTAGGCTACAGTTTTAAGTGACAGTTTTCGCTGAAGACTTATTAATTAGTTCTTAAGGATTCATCAAATAACGCCGCTTTAGGTAATTTGTTAGAAACGTAAAAAAATATTCCCATGTTAAGTTTTTATACGTCCAATTAAAAACTGAAACAGTCCAACTGCGTGTCAGGCCATGCGCAATGTAGAGCTCCGTACTGTTATTATTATTAAGGCTGTTATAGTTTTAGGTTTCAATAATTTTGCATGATTCGGTAATATAAGAGTATATATTAATTACTAACTTGCCGCTCGCGACTCCGCCCGCGTTATTTTTGTTTTCTCGTGGGAGTTTTATATTTTCCCGTAGGAAAATAATTTTTTAGCCAATGTTCCTCAGGGATAATGTAGCAGTCCAATGGTGTATTTTTCAAATCGGTCTAGTAGTTTCGGAGCCTATTCAATACAAACATACAAAAATACAAATCATTCCTCTATATAATATTTTTACTTATGGATATACCTGTTTTACTTAACTAACAACTTTATTTAACTAATTTTCAATGGAATTTGTACGAAATTTTCCTTCATTATGTACATTTTATAAGTTAGTGGACTATCTGTTTAATTTGTGAACCCTACTTGGCTGTGATATTTTGTTATATAGAATACTAGATTTCCGCTCGCGGCTTCGCCCGCGTATTTTTTATTTCCCGTGGGAATTTTATATTATTTTCCCGTAGGAAAAATAATTTTGAAACCTATGTTCATCAGACATAGTGTAGGACTATAAATGTTAAAGAACTTTTGGTCCAATAGTTTCGAAGCCTATTCAATGCAAATAAACAAACAAATCTTTCCTCTTTATAAGACTACTTTATAATATTACAAAAGATTCTGAGCCAGGCATCGCGTAATTTCATTAATACGTATACAACTATTATTAGTTCGTTTAAAACTGTAGTATTATGGCTACTTGAGTCGATATAATTATTCTGCTGACTGTACAAACCAAAAACGCCGGAACTCAAAAACCATTGACACAGAAATTTGGAACTATTAGAATAAATCAAGGCTTCCTCCAGCTCGGTATATAGGAGTTAACGACTCATTCACAACTCCCAGTGGGTTGTAGGTTTGTTTGGGAACTTTTAAGCATGGCCGCTGGTCTGCGGCTTTGTTTGCTTCGAAATTCGCGAAATATTTTAATTGCGATACTTTTTTCAAGTTTATTTTTGTTTGTAACATTCGAGGCCGTCGAGGAGTTGTGAAATTATCACATTATGATCTTAAAGTTGCGTTAATCGAATTCATTTTCATTTTTAGAAACACCCCGTTAGATTTTGTTAAGGAATTCTGCTTTGCTTGCCTGAGTAGAAATAATGATCGCCTTACTTATATAAATTTTTGGATTGTATTACCTGTCACAATTTTTGACAAAATTTTATTTACGCATGACGTGTTAATGACCTAAACAGCTGATCACCCTTATAACACACGTCGCGAACAATGTCATATCACAGGCGAGATGGAGTCTCGTTATCATTTTGAATTATTCAAAAGTCGATTGGACCGAGGCTTTACGACAACTGAAATTGCTAACTGTGCGCCTAGGAATGGGACTATAGATTGAATACTAAAATAAAGAATGATAAGTCTGTTTATCTCGCCCTGTCTGGGTCAAAATATTTTTGAGGTTGGCGCAATGCGTTTTTTCTACAGTGAGGGATGAAAAGATGCCACTTATAGTCATAGTGAAATAACTTTGAAGGCTCACGAGAAATTGCTGAAATGATACGTGTCCTCAAATTGGGAAAAATAAGTGAAAAGAAAAATAAATATTACGATAACGTAAGAAGTTTCAAAAAAAAAATGCTGATCGTTTCATTAATTAATTAAGAATGTTTCAAAAAAGTTCGTTGTTTCAATCATTCCTTCAAAGAAGATTTTCTGTTGATTTTTTTTATTTAAGGGGCTTAGTAATGCTTACTTCCTTGGATTGATGGTTAGTTTCGCGCTAATCATTTGAGTCTAAGTGAAAGCACATGACAGGAGTTTGAGTCTCGCGCGTAAGCTGTCTATAGAAATGAAAAAAAAAACTATGCGAAAATAAAAATCTGTAACAACCACTACCATAAGTAGGTAATTATTATTGTTCTGAAAAAGAAATTGTATGATATCATAATTCAGCACTCATAATTACTATAGATACTCATAATTCAGCACATTTTCATTATCGATTTTTGATCATTGATGAAAAACAGTTTACTTTTGAGTGCGCGATTTTCGGTAATCGTTTTTGGTGAACAACCACCATGTTGGAAAAAATTAGAGTCACTTAATATCAAATCGAACTATAACGAAATCTATCTTAACTTTATCTATCAAGTTCACGACCGAAGTAAAAAATGCTTAATTAGGTTTTTCCTACAAAGGTTTGAAACAATAACTTCAAAATCGTTACAAACTCAACACTAATTGGTTTCCAAAAGATTTACTTTGACGAAAGGATCTCATCGATTGAATACCTAGTCACTGTCTGATTTCTTACTAAAACAAGTGCGTGTCGGGCCACGCGCAGTGTAAGGTTCCGTTGTTGCAAATGCCAACTTTGAGTTCACACTCACACCTCACAACACGTTGCCACAGATTACTAAATACGTTGTTATTAAATAAGGCATTATTATTATTATTAAAGCTGCAATGATTTTATATTTCCTTAACTTCACGTGGTTCGTAAATTTATATTCAGTACTAATTTTCAATGAAATTTTACTTTTCCGAGTACATTTTATAAGTTAGTTGTCTATAACTTTTTAGTTTGTACTTAGTACTCAACTCTGATAGTTTTCCTTTAATCTTCGTTATAATATACTACTGTTGTAATTTTTTTCACGTGTCCATATATAACCGTTTACCAGATAGAGGGGGGGACACTTACCACTAACAAAAATTTGCCAAATATTTCAGAAACGGATCCCTAAATCGAGAAATGGTGTTATAAACCTTACATTATTTTTTAAAGACCTATTCAACAATAACCCACACAATGGGTTAGTCGCGAAAAAAAATACTCTTACTTTACTTGTATGGGAGCTACCCTAAAATAATTTTTTTTCAATGTTTTTTCCACCAATTTTTTGGCATGATTAATATACATACCCATACCAAATTACAGCTTTCTAGTACTAATAGTCTTTGAGTAAAAGCGCGGACAGACAGACAGACAGACAGACAGACATGGCGAAACTATAAGGGTTCCTTGCTTACTACGGAACCCTAAAAAGGCTTTACCGATGATTCAGCTCATTATTAGAAGAAAAAAGAAATAAAACGCTTAAAACGTGAAACCTGACGCCAAATAAACATTGAGGTCGTTTCAATTAAAGGCATTTCATCTATAGCGATCTGCTGAACTCGCCTTTTATCTCGACGCAAAAGAAGCTTTAATTTAAAATGAATTCATAGAAGAAATTAAGTATAACAATATCCCCGTCGAGATATCATCGATCTTTCCAGAATTCTAAGCCCTATCTCGTTTCCTCCCCGGAGATGTTCGCCACCTGAAAATTGCGCAGATAAGAAGTTTCACTAGGATACGCAACTGATCAGAAAGTTTTATAAGAATTTTGAAAAGTTAGATTTCGATATACAATCATTTTGTCGTATCTACGTAAATGACACACATGTTTGTGTTTCGTTTAGTTGTTGGTTATATCTTCTAATGTTTTAGTTTGTAAGCATTAAGCATGAAAAGAGCTATAAGTTAGTTGTTTGACAAGTTTTGCCTCCAACTTATTACTTTATATCTGCTCTTCCTACAATTATAAATTTAACGTAAGAGTTTTTCAATTTATTTTAATAGATGATAACTTTGTTTTTTTTTTCGAAAAGTTTAAGATGGTGGACTGGAAGTTATGCTCAAAAGCTTGATAAGCGGAGCATTCATGCTTAAAATCCATGTACGCTGTTGTTGCCAACATTTAAGTGAATTGTAGGAAGAAAAGAACAAATGAAGAGGAACAGTATTACGCGTATATTATAAAATATTAATTTATTGTAATTTTATCATTAAAGTGCATCAGTTTTTAAGATGTTCCGATCCTAACTAGATAATTGCAAAGTAAAAGTCTTATATTTTAGAGGGTTAAAATGATTTATAACACAAAAAGAGAGTTTCCAAAACAAGATGTGTCGAGCCTTTGAGATTGTGCTTAAGCGAAAAAAGATATTTTTTCAAGTCAAATTTAAGACGCTAAAGGGGAAATTAATTAATTACCAAAAAGTGAACAGTTAAAAGGAAAGAAAACGCCAATTTCGGGCTCAAAGACAGTAAAAGCAAACATGCCCACAAATTGTCTGACCACGAAAGCTTTGTTCAGTGCAGTGGCGCAAGTCACAATAGTTGAGCGTTGTGAAAGTTATATTAAATGAAATTGGACATTCAAAGTTTATTAACTAGTATCGTAAGTAATATTAACGAATGTGAAAAGTACCAAATAACATCTGGCGATGAATATTAATACTTATCTAATGTAGGTTTATAAATTCATAGTACTAGATCAAAAATAGAACCGACTTCAAAAACACTGAAAACTTAAAAATAATATAAGAATAGGTACAGACAACATCACTTCTATATTGAAGTCGGCGCCAAACGATGATCTCCTAGAAAGTGTTAAAATTTGTCACCGACTTCAATATAGAAGTGTGATGTTGTCTGTACCTATTCTTATATTATTTTTAAGTTTTCAGTGTTTTTGAAGTCGGTTCTATTTTTTGTAAAAAAAAAATATTTTTTACTTTTTAGTGAATGAAATCTTTTTAGTGAAAGAAGACCTCGATTTTCTATGAGATTCCATCATCAGATCCTGACTTTGGTGACCATGGGACCACCCTTGCAGTATACTCTATCAAATACAAAAAGAATTTTGGAAATCGGTTTGAAAATGACGGAGTTATGAGGTGACAAACATAAAAAAAATACAACCGAATTGATAACCTCCTCCTTTTTTGAATTCGGTTAAAAAAACAGGCTTTAATACCTGAAGAATATTTGTGTATGTGTGTGTGTGTGCGTCCAAATAAAGCTTTTCTTTCTTTTTTTTTCTAATTACCGCCGCACACAACACTAACAGTAGTGTCCCTATTCCGCACATCAGTCGTATTCTGGAGGCTTACCGACATCGAATCGGAAAGCGATTTTGTTTAAATCCATCTTTCCTTATTTCAATCGCATCTTGAATAAAAGTGACGACCAGTGAAGAGAACTTGCGTACGGTAAATTTAGATCCAGCGATTTCAGATTGATTAGACTGGCGGTTTTTGATAAGGTTAGTTCTTTTTTTGTTTTTATTTTTTATTCTAATGTAACATATAAGATTGTAGGAGATTGGTGGCTGAACTAAGCGGTTAGCCTGTAACTCAGGCAACCAGGGCTCTCGCCACATGAAGTGTATCACTCTATCATATACACACAGGGACAAAGGACATTGCTCTGCGTCCATACATTGTTCGCCCCAATACCAACAGAAGTGAAAAAATGATTTTTGTATAATTAGACATTAGTAAATACTGTACGTCCACATCAATTACTACGGACAAGCCTCAAAATCGAATTATGTATCAAAATGAATCAGACTTTCAGGTTAGTTGAAGTTACACTTTGTTTCATTAGATCAATACGCATAGTCCATACCTATACAATTATTAAAATAGTAATTATTGCAATCAATCAAAGAACGTTATTATAGCCATGTAGTAAAGTACAAGAAATCTCGAAATTATAAAGCAAGTCAAAAACACAACGTTAGTTCGTTGTGTTTTTGACTTGCTTGACAAGCGACAGCGCGTAAGTAGTCAATTGACGTATTTATTTAATTTAATTTACGTTGTAAATTGTGAAAGAAGTTATAAAAAACAATTTATACAAATAAATAAATGTCCATTCCTACATAAAACCGACTCAATTCTATTCAGTCGAGCAAAGGTAATAATAACCATTTGTATATTTTACTTCATTTGGTTTTGTTTCTGAAAGTACTTTTACATATTTTTGATTTGTCCGTCGAATACATATATTTGTAATGAGTGTTATACAATATGCATATAATTATGACGTAAATCAAATATTTGTTGGTCATGGGGCGATTTTCGACATTGTCCTTTAGAGGAACGATAAAAATTCACATTTAGTTTTGATAACGCTGTGTATTTAAGAATACGAAACCATATTTAGTTTTACCAGCTTTCTAGCCATCGGATTCGCTACAAAAAAAAAACATTCACCGCGGAAACCAGTTGTACGATTGTGATAAAAAAGACCAATATTAAAAGTTACCGTTCTTCTCCAGGTCACAAATAGGGAAATTTTGTCATTATCCGTTATGGCCTTGGTCGTGAATTCTGGATAACAATCAAACAAACGCATTAAAGGTCAATCACACATCGATATGATGATGTAAAAGTAGCTTGAATCTGTGTAAAAAGTGTAGTGTTCCTCTAAATTTGTCCCTGAGTGTATATTAGCGTTATAAAAATACACCTTATCCTTATTTTGGTTATATCATGCCGCAATCCCGCAAATGTGGTATTTTTTTAAAGAGTATGAGACCCTTTAAAAAATGTCAAATCCACACATACGCTTTAAGCTCAACAAATGGGCCAACGAAAAAAGGCCGAATCCGAACGCGACACCGCCGGCCGTCGCGCTACGAAAGTTCGTACGGCTCCGAGCGACGACACAACTATTGTGTTCACAGCTGCCACTTTGACGCTAAAAGGTGCTCTATAAATGTATTTGTTTAGGCCTCAGTCAAAATTTGACCTGTTATTGTCTACTTGTTAATTTCAGGCTGAAAATTAATCAAGGCGTTGTACAGCTTTAACGGCGTAGATTATATACTCTCCAGTTACTTAGGAGCAAGCGTTTATTGTGTGTGTTATGTAAATATATTATTTCTCTTTTCTGATGGTTGTCTGATTGATAACGGAGAAACAAATGGTATCTCATAGTGCCTTTACACTCGAGTAGCGACCGCAAGCTAGGCTACAGTTTTAAGTGACAGTTTTCGCTGAAGACTTATTAATTAGTTCTTAAGGATTCATCAAATAACGCCGCTTTAGGTAATTTGTTAGAAACGTAAAAAAATATTCCCATGTTAAGTTTTTATACGTCCAATTAAAAACTGAAACAGTCCAACTGCGTGTCAGGCCATGCGCAATGTAGAGCTCCGTACTGTTATTATTATTAAGGCTGTTATAGTTTTAGGTTTCAATAATTTTGCATGATTCGGTAATATAAGAGTATATATTAATTACTAACTTGCCGCTCGCGACTCCGCCCGCGTTATTTTTGTTTTCTCGTGGGAGTTTTATATTTTCCCGTAGGAAAATAATTTTTTAGCCAATGTTCCTCAGGGATAATGTAGCAGTCCAATGGTGTATTTTTCAAATCGGTCTAGTAGTTTCGGAGCCTATTCAATACAAACATACAAAAATACAAATCATTCCTCTATATAATATTTTTACTTATGGATATACCTGTTTTACTTAACTAACAACTTTATTTAACTAATTTTCAATGGAATTTGTACGAAATTTTCCTTCATTATGTACATTTTATAAGTTAGTGGACTATCTGTTTAATTTGTGAACCCTACTTGGCTGTGATATTTTGTTATATAGAATACTAGATTTCCGCTCGCGGCTTCGCCCGCGTATTTTTTATTTCCCGTGGGAATTTTATATTATTTTCCCGTAGGAAAAATAATTTTGAAACCTATGTTCATCAGACATAGTGTAGGACTATAAATGTTAAAGAACTTTTGGTCCAATAGTTTCGAAGCCTATTCAATGCAAATAAACAAACAAATCTTTCCTCTTTATAAGACTACTTTATAATATTACAAAAGATTCTGAGCCAGGCATCGCGTAATTTCATTAATACGTATACAACTATTATTAGTTCGTTTAAAACTGTAGTATTATGGCTACTTGAGTCGATATAATTATTCTGCTGACTGTACAAACCAAAAACGCCGGAACTCAAAAACCATTGACACAGAAATTTGGAACTATTAGAATAAATCAAGGCTTCCTCCAGCTCGGTATATAGGAGTTAACGACTCATTCACAACTCCCAGTGGGTTGTAGGTTTGTTTGGGAACTTTTAAGCATGGCCGCTGGTCTGCGGCTTTGTTTGCTTCGAAATTCGCGAAATATTTTAATTGCGATACTTTTTTCAAGTTTATTTTTGTTTGTAACATTCGAGGCCGTCGAGGAGTTGTGAAATTATCACATTATGATCTTAAAGTTGCGTTAATCGAATTCATTTTCATTTTTAGAAACACCCCGTTAGATTTTGTTAAGGAATTCTGCTTTGCTTGCCTGAGTAGAAATAATGATCGCCTTACTTATATAAATTTTTGGATTGTATTACCTGTCACAATTTTTGACAAAATTTTATTTACGCATGACGTGTTAATGACCTAAACAGCTGATCACCCTTATAACACACGTCGCGAAGCTTCGCAATTAAAAATAACTCTTATTACCTAGATGCATATTATTTAGAACGAACGAACTTTTATTTACGTAGTAACTATTAAGTAATCTGTGCGTTGACCGAACGGATGACTGCTATGAAACTAATTTGACTTATATTTTAAAGTAATTTTACTTCGAAATTATTATCTTTTCATTGAAACCAATTCAGTAGCCAATCCCAGCCAAACACTTTTCAAAGTGTGCGTTAAATCTGTTACATTTGTATTCCTTCTCCTAAAACAATATAGAACTTTAGCGCACATTAAATATTTAACCTAGAATGTAGTTTGGATTACCGTTGAGATTTTAGCTAGAAAATAACCAAGCACTCAAAATCCGTTTTGCTGAAACGCGATTAATTCATGTGAATATTCAACGAACTTGAGTAATGACGCTAGCACATTATACCGTAAATATGGCGGACACCCTTTCATGTCCAATTTAACGAGTATCAAATTATGTAAGTTAGTTTCCATTCGCGAATCTGGGTTTTCTACCGAAATGGGTCGTAATGTTGCATGGTCGTAATAAATTTCTACAATACATTCCTCACGGGCTCACAATGTTTGTCATCAAATACGTATCAAGAACGCTTGAATTTATAGTGGCAACTTAGTCTAACTAAGTTCCGTTCGTATTTGGGGCCCGTTAAGTTTGTTATATATGAGATTACTAAACTTTGTAGATTCTGTAATGAGCCTTGTTTCCAAGATTTTCGAGAAGGTAAGATTGATTTATTTTGCAAAAGTTCAGGTAATAGGAAAACCTTTTTGCCCATGTCTACAGATTATCATTTCAACAGAATCTCATTTTTACAGATTTTCATGTCTACAGATTCTCATTTTTACAGATTTTCATTTTAACAGAATAATATTTTCACAGATTTTCATTTCAACAGAATCACATTTTCACACACTTTTAACTGTACAGATTTCCATATTCTATCGATCCCATGTGTCATGTGTAACGTGGTATCCTGAGTCACCCTCACGTTTATAAAAAAAAATTCTTTCTTTGAACTGACCGTTTATCATAATTATTTTTGTCTCGAGTGTCAAAAATGGTTAAGCAGTGTGCAAGCAGTAAGCAGCAGTGGGATTGGTCGTCTATAATTGTATCCGTAGAATTGGGAATCCATAATATTAGAAATTTGTGAATTTGGGAATGTGTCAAACTAGGAACCTATAGAATTCGGAATCTGTTAAACTGGAACCTGTAAAATCGTGAATCTGTTAAACTAGGTATCTGTAGAGTTGGCTATCTGTAATGGAACAAGGTCTCTGTAGAGTTGGCAATCTGTAGAATTGGGAACAATCCGCCACTTTGTTGTCCGTCTGACCCTTTTAGCAGATATCAAACTAAATTTTTATCAAGCTAACTGTGCCTGCGACTTCGTTCGCGTGGACGTCGGTAAAAATAACAACATCGCGATGTTACATAGCCTATTGCCTTTCTCGATAAATGGACTATCCAACACAAAAATAATTTTTCAATTCGAACCAGTACTTCCTGAGATTAGCGCGTTCAAACAAATAAACAAACAAACTCTTCAGCTTTATAATCATTTATTTATTATAGTAAGTATAGATGCTTGGGTCTACGGTCGCTTTTAGCTGAGAAAAAAATCGAACTTGTAGATCAACGCCATTAAAAGATATGACCGTTCATGTCGCATATTTTCACGTGTTATTCCACAAGGCAATCGAGCTATATGGTATTTTCCGTTGACCTAGAATAATGAAATTTGTCAAAAGCAATGTGTTGCACATGTAAAGGAAAAAATCTAAAAACCGTAATTTTGTAGTTAGAAGTTTCTTTACTTAGATAATTTTACACGGAACCCTCGATGCGCGAGTTCACATACTACCGTTGCCGCCTTTATATATATATGAAGTTTGCGTTTTTGTTTACAAGCATATGCATCTTTTTAAAAGAAATTGTGACGTGCTCATGAGACCGAGCCGAAATGCTCATAAGTTATATGTACCAATTCAAAATTTAAAATTATATTGTAACAATTGTTTTTGCATGGCTGTTCGAGTATATAACAAATTACCAGATGAAACCTTAACTATTCACAAATTTAAGGCATCGGTTCACAATTTTTTGGCTGACCATTGTTATTAGGATGTGAAAGATTTTCTGTGTGACAAATTTTGATAACGACAAATTTATGTATGTACTCAAATAATTAATGTAATGTCTGTAACTTGACGTAAAATGTATGTGTTTGACAATATAAATGAATTAGTTAGTTAGTTTCTAGGTATTAAGTTATTGATATTTTAATAATTTGTTTCTCAATTTGACATTACAAATATTGAAATGCATTCTCTTGTTGTTTAATATTTTATAATCGATACTTTTACGTAGTACAATGATTTTAATTGACATCTTATGATCTAATATGTTTATATAAAACAATTTGACTTGCAATTATAATCATTTGCACGCCATTTGCATATGGCAGACATGTAATGGAACTTACGAATTTTTCACTGCAGACCTATTGTTATACCACATGTTTAGCAAATAAATCTTTTCATAAATCAATTCATTCAGGTACATACATACTACTCGCACTTGACTGTTTTTTGTCCAATCAAACTAAAAGTTACAGTCATCCTATGTGAACATAGTGCGAGAGTATCTTACAATTAAATTTAAAATTTTCGGTAAAATACGTAGAAAATGCCATACGCCATTATGTTCACCGTTTGTAGGAACAGTAAGCTCATATTAACACTACGAAAACCGCCACTATTACGAGCGACATAAGAACGGTCCAACAGTCAAACAATATAACTTGACAAGGAGCTTACTGTACATCCTTTTTGGATATACAATAAAGATTTAAATAAATAAATAAGAACATTAAAAACATTTTTAAAAACAAGCTTTTATTTATGTTTGCTCTAGCTCCAGCATCAGACTGGTTAACATATCGGATCAAGGTACTCGTCAATACGAATCTAACGAGTCCAAATTCGATGGAGTTGTGTCGTTTTATTGTGGAGTTCCTATGGCCACTTTCCAGATCCAGCATCAGATCAGCTCCATGTCATCATAATATTGCATTGTCACGCGAAATACATATGCATGCAAAATTTCAGCTCAATCGGAAACCGGCAAGTGGATCAAATTTAACTTGCAAGATTTCATTACAGACACCGGGACAGGTGAAAATAAAAAAAAAATATTAAAAATACTTTTTTAAACACAAGCTTTTAGTACTCTTCAATACAAATTAAACAAGCCCACACTCGATGAGGTTGTGTCGTTTTATTGCGGAGTTCCTATGGCCACCTTACATCAGCTCCAGCATTAGATTAAATTCAAATTCAAAAATCTTTATTCAACATAGGCTTTTACAGGCACTTATTGACGTCAAAACAAAGCAAAACATTCTAATTTAAAGGAAACATATCCTAACCTTGTATGTGCATACAAGCGCATCAGCTCCATATCATCATAATATTGCACTGTCACGTGATATACATATGCATGCATGCAAAATTTCAGCTCAATCGGAAACCAGGAAGTGGGTCGAATTTAGCTTGCAAGATTTCATTACAGACAGACACGGGACAGGTGAAAGTAAATAAAAACTTGTAACAAAAAGCTTGTAAAAAAAGAACAATCATGTTCAAATTTAAATGTAAGTATGTCAGCTTGGTAAGTAAAAAGACAGTCAAAATGATGTGCATTCCTTATTACCGTGATCCTGCTACATGGGATGAAATACTCGTAGTTTTAGAACGGTAAGCTATGCACAAAATTTCACCGGAAATTTAGTTCCGCATTTTCGCGGATAGTTCAACAATGGTGTAACTGTTGGGAGTAAAGATAAAGAATTTATTGAATAGTATTTCAATAAAGTCTAAGGGAGAGACTGATTACCTACTACAGTCTCGCAGACGACTCTAGTGATGAGTCTCCCTCTCTCTCTCTGGTTTTGTAAGTGAACTTTCATTTCTTCCTGAAAAAGAAAACTGATCATGATTTCGACAAACTTATCCATATCCCATGTCGATATAAGATCGTAATTTATCTATCTAAAATCTTAATCTTAATATATAAAATTCTCGTGTCACAGTGTTTGTTACAGAACTCCTCCGAAACGGCTTCACCGATCTGTATGATTTTTTTTTGTGTATATTCGGTAGTTGTTAAGGTGAAGGTATATAGTAAAACTTCCGACAAAAAATGTCGGTAGTTGGCACTAACTAACTACGCAGACCAATGGTGCACCGCCCGCCCTCCCTCAATCCCACGCGATAAAGGAATATCACTAATACGAGGGCTGCTACTTATGTATCCGGAATATGAAATAAAAAACCAGATATGTATTTTTTTATGTTTTTATTGTTTTTCAAAGTACTCTCCCTGATAGTCAATACATTTTTGCATCCGTTCAAACCAATTTTTGTAACACTTTTTCCACTCTGTTTGGGGTATCTTCGAAACGTGCATTTTGAATGCATCGACGGCCTCTTCACGTGTCGAAAAACGTAAACCTCGTAATTTATTCTTCACAAAAGGGAATAAATAGAAGTCGTTGGGAGCTAAATCGGGGCTGTATGGCGGATGACCGGTCAATTCAATCTTTTGAGCTTCTAAAAACTGTGTTGTTTCGACTGACGTGTGGCAGCTCGCGTTGTCGTGATGCAGGATAATTCTTCGTTGTGGGTTATTTTTTCGAATATTATCAAAAACTTCTGCCAAACAAATGGTTGTATACCATTCAGAATTCACAGTTCTACGATTTTCTAATGGCACTGTAGCAACATGTCCATTGATTCCAAAAAAACAAGCAACCATCTGTTTTAAAGTGCTTTTTGCACGAACAACTTTTGTTGGCCTCCGCTCATCTTGGAACACCCATACCGTCGACTGCTGTTTTGTTTCTGGGTCATACGCATATATCCACGATTCGTCACCTGTATAGATATTATAAACAGCTTTTGAAGCACCTCGGTCATATTTTTGTAACATTTCTTTGCACCAATCGATACGGGCCTGTTTTTGTATAGACGTCAAATTGTGAGGAATCCAACGCGAACAAATTTTTTTTACGGCTAAATGTTCATGTAATATTTTGTGAATGCTTGTCATACTGATGCCCAAAGACGCCTCTATCTCACGATATGTAGCATGACGGTCTTTCATAATTAGTTCACACACAGCATCGATGTTTTGTGGCACAACGACTGATTTTGGCCGACCTTCCTTAAATTCGTCCGAGAGCAAAGACCGTCCACGTTTGAACTCACTAAACCATTGATATACGGTGGTTTTTGATGGTGCTTCATCACCAAAAGTAGAAACCATTTGATCGATGCACTGTTTTTGACTGAGCCCACGCCGAAAATCGTAGTAAATCATCGCACGAAAATGTTCTCGACTTAATTCCATAATTACGGTGACGCGCAATTATCAAAATGGCGGCAAAGTTGTCAAACAATAGAGAGAATAATAAAACAAGCTGCATTCTACGACTAAAGAGTTCTATTTTCAAATGTAATTGTTCTTTTTTAAATATTTTTTTGTGTGTGGCCAGTTCCGGATACATAAGTAGCAGCCTATGTAAGTACCACACCAACATCCAAATATTAAGGTTACACAATTAGTATTTCATCAGTTTGATCCACCAGTCTGGTATGATTGACGTCAGACTGATCGTGTGACCCAGTGAATGACAAAATACTGATGAGTTTTCGTCAGTCCAGCGGAGACTGATGAAATACTGATACCAGACCGATGGATCAAACTGATGAATTACTAATGGTGTAACCAGAGGCTTAGATTCGGCGCGTTTCGCCACTCCACGTGGCATCATCAGGATGTTGTCGTCTTCGCTGCGCTACGACAATATTCTCGTGTCACGACGACGACGTCGGGTAAAATTCTCGTGTCACATTGTTTGTAACCGAACTCCTCCGAAACGGCTTTACCGATTTTTATGACATTTTTTATGTATGTTCGGTAGGTCTGAGAATAGATCGTAAACTATTTTTATACCCCTAGATGATAGGGTCTTTTGGCAATTACTATGGCGAAACGTAGTTCGCGGGCACAGCTAGTCTAAGTACTTATATAAGTCCCTTACTGTATACCTACATATTTACGGTCCGAGGTCGGAATCTTATTTGGCAAATTTCATGTACCCTATAGGTTTAGATTCCCTTATGTCTCGCAAAATATGCAAATATATGCGACATAAACAGACATATCTTTTGAACGCGTTCGCTTACAAGTATGATTTTTTCAAAGCTTAAAGACACCGTAAATCAGTGTATTTGATATATAGATTTTCGTGTCTACGAGAGTCAAATTCAATAGCGGTGCTAATTTTGAGAGCTATTTCACATCCTAATTATAACACAGACGATAACAACAGGGCAATGCTATGTATTCTACTGCTTTGCTATTAAGATTTTGCATACGATAAGATGCTTTCCGAAGGGTTTTCCCGAAAAAAAAAACAAATTTAACGCAGACAGTTCGCTCGACGGTGTACCTTTTATCCTCTTTACTTCCGGCTTTGCAGAAATTGTTATTTGAATGTGAATTTAAAATAAATCTCACTTTAAAAGAAACTTATATTGTGTGAAAGAGTTACTTTTAACTATCTAATGTTCAAAATAGAAAAAAACATTTAGTACATTAAATCTAGTTTCTCAGCACAAACAGTAAACAAATTATTGAATATCAAATACATACATACTGGGGTGCATACTGGCTTTGCTAGCGATTTCTAGCGTAGGTATATGTCAAATGCTTGCTGATATTATTATATTTGGGCATATCAAATTTATTTATATGATTACCTTATCGTATGCTTAAATATAAAATTTTTAAGTGAAACTTTTTTTAAATCGCCTCAAACTTTATGGTCCATCTAACGCATGTCGCATTATACAAAAATATGAGATCTTTAATTTCACTACGTCATATAAGTCAGGATTGGTCTATGCGTTAGATCTTTAACTTAAAATCAGTGTGGCAGTGGTTGTATCCTGGTGTAGGGCACCGCTTTTTACATAAATTTGTTTTTTATTATTTTGTTGTTATTCTGTTTTGGTTTTTTATTAATTTGTTTTTAAATTTTTTTAATTACTTTTTGTTATTACCTAGTTTATTATTATATTTTTTTTCAGAAGAAAAAGATTTAAGTTAAGGTTAAAGAATCGAAATAGTCTTAAATCAAATAATTTTCCGAAAATTGTCTGTTACACGCCTTCGATCCGATAAAAGATTCACTTCCATCGTAGTTCCATAAAACCAGACAATGAATTATTCTTTGATTCATAGGTACCAATTTAAAAAAAACCGGCCAAGTGCTAGTTGAACTCGCGCACCGAGAGTTCCGTAATACTTTATCAAAGTATTGTTATGCCGATAGGTTAAGAAACTTCCGGCGTGGTTTTTTTGACCCTAGAAGCGTTTTCAGCAACCTATAAACGCAGTTCAGCGCGTTTCAGGAGGTGCTGTATCACATACTAGAATATCGAAATTTAACCCAAGTTGCCGTTGTTTTCAAGCACCTGAAACATGCTTTCAGTCCGTTTCGGGCTATCCTCGGTCGAACCACACCATAACCTGAAAACCCGTTTTCAGGACCTCTTATAGGCCTTTGAAGCACACTTCGACATATGACTAAATTTTCAGTAGGAGTGAGTGAGATAGCACGAGAAGAAAGAGACAACAATAGTAATCACCTTCTAGATATAAAAGATAGTTCGAAATGTATCTAGCAACTTCTAGGCGTGCTGCTGGCTGACAGATATAGAACATGAAAGTGACAGAGCATAATCGGGCATACGACGGAACTTTAGGGAAGGAATGACAAACAATCGATTGGGTACAAAATATTTGAGAATAGAACATTCTTGATTGCCTCGAATGTTCGCCGGTCCTACTATACACGGTGTTTCATAATAACCAATAAATAATCAATGCGTTATCTAAAACTAATTATTAAAATGTGTTTACACGTAATGTCATTCAACCCAAAATTTTCATGTATATTGTACTGTTACGGGCATATCAGTGCTTGTACTATTCAATAAAACCGCTATTACCCGGCACTAACAAATTTATTCACGTTAGCTTTACGTGCCACTAATTTGAATTTTAATTATCTATTTACAATACATTTTAATATCAAAAAATTACGAACACAAAATTATCCTGAATAAAACTAAAGAAAATAATTTTCTAATAAATTGACAATACAACAATAAAAGACAAGTATGTGTCGTGACATGTCAACGCATGCGCGGTTGAACCCGACTGTACGCCACATCACCCCCCTGCCGAGACCGTTTCACAACGGTTGATAGTGGTCCGGAAACCTCACTATTCTTCCACTTCTAGTCCTCTTCTGAGGCAACATTGGGGTAGCGCGTGAACTGAACTCTTCAGGATTGCTGTCTACAAGGTAAGCCGGCTTCAACCTGTCAACAGTCACTGTAACCTCCCTTCCGAGAATGTCCAACTTAATCGTTTTTAGACTCCTTTCCAGCACTTTATGAGGACCAGTATAAGGAGATTCCAACGATCTCTTCGCTGGACCTTGACGCATAAACACATACTCCGAAGTGAAAATGTCAGCAGGTAAATAAAATGTCCTTTTGCAGTGCCAAGCTACTTGTGTCGGCGACAACTTCGCAATATGGTGACGAAGACGGGAAACGAAACTCGTAATATCAGTCGCAATAGAATTCTTGGGTACAAAAAACTCGCCTGGCAGACGCAGGGTCTCCCCGTAAACAAGTTCTGCCGAGGACGTCTTCAGGTCATCCTTCCATGCACTCCTAATTCCAAGAAGCACAAGTGGCAAAACTTCCGACCATTTAGGGTTGTTATGGCACATAATGGCTGCTTTCAGCTGGCGATGTAACCTTTCCACCATACCATTTGCAGCTGGGTGGTATGCCGTCGTCATGTTATGCGCTGCGCCAAGAAAATTACAAGTACTTCTGAACAGCTGGGAGTCAAACTGCTTGCCTCGATCAGTAGTAATTCGGCGAGGGCATCCAAAGCGAGCAACCCAACCGGAAATGAAAGCACTCACGCAAGCCTCTGCTGTGATGTCCTCTAATGGGTAAGCCTCAGGCCACCTGGTAAACCGATCAATGACGGTGAGGCAATACCTAAACCCAGAGGAATAAGGCAAAGGTCCCACGATGTCCATATGAATGTGGGAAAAACGTTCGGATGGAGTATGAAATCGCGCCAAAGGAGAAGTCGTGTGGCGGGCAATTTTATTGCGCTGGCATTCAATGCATTGCTGAGCCCATCTCCTACAGTCTCGTCGAACATTCGACCAAACATATCGTTCTGACACCAGCTTAGACGTAGCATTCGGACCTGGGTGACTAAGGTTGTGAACGCTGTCGAATACATCCTTGCGAAAATCAGGTGTGATAAACGGTCGTGGACGAGAAGTCGACAAATCGCAGTATACATTCCCGTCAACCGTTTGAACCTTTTCCAACCTCAATGCTGTAATCTTCGTAAGCAAATGCTGAAGCTCTGGATCATCTGCCTGCTTAACCTCAAGTGCCTTGTAATCTATGGCACCAACAATACCCTCTATACGAGAGAACGCGTCTGCGACTACGTTTTCCTGGCCAGAAATATGCTGCAAGTCAGTAGTAAATTGAGCGATATAATCTAGATAACGGTGCTGACTAGGAGAGCAGTTATCTCGCTTGGTAGTGAAGGCGAAGGTAATGGGTTTATGGTCGGTGAACACTTTGAATGTTCTCGCCTCAACCATGTACCGGAAATACCGTATGCCTTCATAGATCGCCAATAACTCCCTGTCGTAAGGACTATAATTTCGCTGAGCTGACGTAAGCTTGCGGGAGAAGAATCCCAACGGTTCCCAATCGCCATTACGACGTTGCTGCAGGACAGCTCCTATAGCCACATCTGAAGCATCGGTGAAAAGTGCTAACTCTGCTTGCGAATCTGGATGAGAGATGAGCGTGGCATCAGAGAGATTGCTTTTGCAGTTATCGAATGCTTCACGGAGTTCTGGAGTCATATTGACAGGAGTAGAGCCTTTGATCTTAGGTCCAGATAGAACTTCATGCAATGGTCCTTGAATTCGCGCAGCATCTGGCAAAAACTTCCTATAAAAGTTGACCATTCCAAGGAACCGTCTCAATTCTTTTGCCGTTTTAGGAAGAGGGTAGTCCAGGATAGCTTTAACCTTGCCATTGAGGGGTCGTATTCCATCAGGAGATACGTGATATCCTAAAAACTCGATCTCCTTAACACCAAAAACACTCTTAGCAGTATTAATAACCACGCCATACTTTGCGAGCCGCTGGAAAAGAGTATCCAGGTGTTCCAGGTGATCCTTCTCGCCTCCCTTGCTAAACACCAAAATGTCATCCAGGTACCCAAACGTAAAATCAAGCCCTTGGAGAACCTCATCTATAAACCTTTGGAAGGTTTGGGCAGCATTACGCAGGCCAAAGGTCATGAACTGGAATTTAAAGAGTCCGAACGGGGTGGTGATCGCTGTTTTCGGTATATCCTCTTCCTCAACCGGGATCTGGTTATACGCCTTCACCAAATCGATCTTCGAAAACATCAGACTTCCTGACAGCTGGTAAGCGAAGTCGTGAATATGCCTTACTGGATACCGATCTGGAACTGTTCTTGCGTTCAGAGACCGATAATCACCGCACGGTCGCCATCCGGAATCTTTCTTCGGAACCATGTGCAAAGGCGAGGACCATGGGCTTTCTGAACGACGAGCTATACCAGATTTCATCATATCCTCGAATTCCTTCTTGGCGATTTGAAGCCTATCAGGAGCCAAACGTCGCGGTCGGGATGATACTGGTGGTCCAGGTGTCGTTCTAATATGATGCTTGGTGTTATGAAGAGAAATTTTATGTGAACCTACTGGCCTTGTCAAATCTGGATAGCGTCTGAGCAAGTCATGGTAAGCTGAATGTCCAGTGAACGTTTTAACTGACAGCAGCTCATGGCTATGCTTGTGTGACGAAGGTGCGGTGACAGAAAGATTGGTCAAGGAATCGAGCAGTCGTTGCTGTCGGCAGTCAACCAATAAACCGTAAAAACTTAATAGGTCAACTCCGATTATAGGCTTAGAAACATCTGCCACTATAAACTCCCAAGAATACTCACGGCGCAGTCCAAGATTGAGATTAATCTTGATAGTACCATAAGTAGATATTGGAGTCCCATTCGCGGCAAAAAGTTCGTAGGTAGACTTAACACGATGACCTCGCAGAAGACTCTTAGGATATGCGTAAACATCGGAGCCTGTGTCGACGAGAAACTGAGTCTTCGTGCTTCTATCGGTAACAAAAAGACGGCCTTTACAGGTTGAGCAGTCGCTAGCCGCCATTACTGACTGCTTCTGAAGTTTTCCGGCTTGAAATCGCAGGGTTTAACGCAACTATTCGCCTTATCACCAAACTTGAAGTGATACCAGCAAGTTGGATGCTTCCTATAGCTGGAGTTAGAGCGCTGGCTGCTGTACCCTCGACGGATGCGTCTACTTGGCGTCCTTGAGCGAGACCTACTGTTGACCTGCTGTGATAATGCCTGAACCTGCTTGGTCAGCTCGGCAATCTGTTGAGCCATGGAGTCCATCGCGCTGACGCTGCTAGACGACGATGCTACAACTGCTACTTGAGATGCACCAGGAACTATATCTTGGATCCTGTCCGCTAACTCAGCTACAGCTTCCAGGTCGGACGAGAGCTGTGATGCGATGTCAGTCTGCACTGCGGTGGGCAACCTACTAGTCCATATGGTTCGGAGAAAATCCTCAGGTACCTCAGGGCCGGCAAGGTGTCTCAAATGGCTCAAGAACTGGGAGGGCTTGCGGTCACCGAGCTCCTCATGCATTAGGAGTTGCTTGACTTTTTTCTCCTTCGAAGCTGACAACCGCTTGATCAGCTCTGATTTCAACTTCTCGTACTTTTCGTTAGCTGGCGGGTTCACTATAATGTCTTCAACCTCAGCCGATGTTTGTTGATCAAGCTGTCCAATGACATAGTAAAATTGTGTCGAGTCGGTAGTGATGTTGGAAATCAAAAATTGTCCCTCAATCTGTGCGAACCAAATCGATGGTTTTTCGGGCCAAAATGGTGGTATTCGAATGCCTACCCGACAAACATCTGATGACAGAACTGCTGCGGGCGGGGAATCGGTAGCCATCTTCGTACTGCTTCGTAATTTTATCAGCAACGGTTCAAAAATATTTGGGGTCACCACTGTAGTGTTACGGGCATATCAGTGCTTGTACTATTCAATAAAACCGCTATTACCCGGCACTAACAAATTTATTCACGTTAGCTTTACGTGCCACTAATTTGAATTTTAATTATCTATTTACAATACATTTTAATATCAAAAGATTACGAACACAAAATTATCCTGAATAAAACTAAAGAAAATAATTTTGTAATAAATTGACAATACAACAATAAAAGACAAGTATGTGTCGTGACATGTCAACGCATGCGCGGTTGAACCCGACTGTACGCCACATATATCATAGTATCATCATGTCTATGATTTACATAAAAAATTTGGGTTAAATGACATTACGGGTAAACACAATTTAATGATTAGTTTTCGAAAAAGAATTGATTATTTATTGGTTATTATGAAACACCGTGTATAAGCGCGAAGTTGGTACTACGGAACTTTCGAGAAGGAAAGACAAATAATCTATCGGGTACGGAATATTCGAGAATTGAACATTCTCGAATGCCTCGAATGCTCGCTGCCTCTGCTACGTGAGCGAATGCGGACGAGTAGTTCTTTTCAAGAGAGCAAACCGAGCGGATTAAGCGATATAAAGCGACTTGGAGCGATCGACTGCGACTTGGAAGAGTTTTATAGTGAAGTGTTCTGTGTGCATAGTGTTCAGAGATTAGTAAAGTAGTTTACAGTGCTAAGTAAAGTTACTTAATAATAAATAATAATAACAAATTTATTTCAATAAAAAGATTTCATTACATTAGTTAGTAGCCGGAGTCTCCTTTTAAGTAAAACAATGCCTGTTCCAGGGGACTCCGCTCTTCCATTACATTATTTTGCTTAAAACTAACGTTAGGTATAATAATAATAAGCAACTTATACATAAATAATACGTCTTTTTTCAAAGTTAGGTACAAATTATTACAACAATTTGTGTGTGTGCATGCATACATGTGTTAGAGTGTGTGTTTGTGTGTGTATTTGTGTGATTATGAACATATAATTTTTTTATAAAGCATTATTTTAGTTGTTGTATGAATAGTTCTGTCATATCGTAATCAAGTGTCTCCAACCATGCTAGTACCAGCTTCTTACATTCCTTATATTGTCTGGAGTAAATGTCTAATTCCTTATTTATTTTATTGGAAATTCTGTCCGAAAGACTAAATATTGGGAAGCAGCAAACATTGTTGTTGTTGAAGGGACTATAGCTACATTAAATTCCTTCTACCATTTTTCTTATTTGGAACATATGGTAAATTCCTGTGCTTTTTTAAAACTAAACGTATTATAAATAGTTTCCTTACTGAGTGTATACGACAGTCCAGGTAAAGTTGATCAGTAGGGTACTTAAAGCGTTTAAAATACATCGTTTATATCAGAGCACGCTGCGTGCGTTCTATTTCTATAAATTTAGTTTTTGCCGCACCTCCCCAAACAGGAATGCAGTACGCCAAAATAGATTCAACTAAGGTAATGTATATTCTATTCAAGAGATTATGTTGTGGATCTCGATCCATTGTAGGTTTGACATCCCTTGGAACCACGTATCTTAGTGATCGAAAAATCCATGTTAGTTTCCTTACTCTTCCAGCCAATTGGTCAAGATGGGGATACCAGGATAGCCTTTGGTCCACGACGACGCCTAAATACTTGTAAAAGGTGACTTTTTCAATATGTGGTCAGGTACAGTTATTAGTGTCATTGCAGCTGTGAACCTTTACACTAAAATTGTCCTTGGGCTGATTATTGTCATAAATACTGTAACATATGTATTTGGTTTTCGTCATGTTTAGTGATAGCAAGTTATTCTTCAACCAAGTAGATATTTGGCCCATTCCTATTTCAGCACTATTTCTTACAGCTTACCAGGATTTACCAGAGAGGACAACAGCGGTATCATCGGCATACTAGAAGATATTGGCGTTATTTATTTTTAAGTTATACAGATCATTGATGTATATTAAGAACAACGTAGGACCTAATACACTGCCCTGAGGTACACCGTATGTTACCTGTGTGTCCTCACTAGAATACTGCTCCAGTTTCACTCTTTGCTTCCTATTCAGATAGATAATTTTCAAAAAGAGCTAATGGCATATCCCGAATTCCAATGTTTTGCAGTTTGTTTACAAGAATAGGGACGGAGACTGTGTCAAAGGCTTTTTTGATATCCAGAAACACGGTTAAACATTTCCTCTTATTGTCAATGTGTTCTGTTACTAGAGTGCTTAAAGCAGTTACTGCATCTTCTGTGGATATACCTTTCCTAAAGCCAAATTGTGACGGAGCCAAAATGTTATATTTATTTATATTTAAGTAGGCGATTGTTTAATAATTTTTCCAACATTTTTGAAATACTAGGTAATATGGATATAGGCCTGTAGTAATTAACATCTATTCCGTCCCCACTCTTGTGATCTGGAGTAATAATGGATTGTTTAAGTGAGGCAGGGAAAACGCCTTTGTCAAAGCAAAGATTGGCAAAGTGGGTTATAATAGGAACTATTTCATTTCTAATGAATTTTAGATACTTGGTAGAGATAATTAGTGCTTCATTAAATTTTATCTCTAATTGTCGGTGTTTCTATACAACACCCACCCCGCAAACGTAATAGTATACCGGATGTAACTGAACACCCCAATAACATTTAAGGGGCATATAAGTTAGATACTAAAAGGACCTTCGGTGCTTGTCTGAAACCTGGACTGGAACCCCAATACTTTCAGAGTTATTTGATTTTAAATTGATAACAAAAACTTTCAAGTGAGAACCATAATCAGCTCTTAACACAAGAGAAATTTAAACACAAAATGTTACGTGACAGACGTGGGCGTAGTATTCCTCGTACGCTTACGTAGAGTTGTCGGCACTTAATACCAAAAAATAATTAATTTAGTTTGTATGGGAAAATAGTTGGTTTGTTAGCTCTAATGTTTTTCCTATATACAGAATCTCTACTTCTGATACCCCTAAATGTTATTGGGGTATTCAGTTACATCCTGTATTTAAGTTCCCAACTATACATATTTAATGTTTTTTAAGTATTTTCCTTAACATGTGCTATAAGACCTTGCTTCTTGTCAAATTCCATGATTCTAAGTTAACGGGAAGTACCCTATAGGTTTTAATACTTTTGTAAAATCGCAAAATTCGCGAAAATACGTCATAACAGTCATATATCTTGATCGCGTTGACTTACATGTATGATTTTTTCATAGCTAATCATTCATTCATTACAGACTATAGACCCAAGTATTAGATATAAATATCAGTTCGATGTCTGTAGGTACGCGTTCCCGAGAAAAAAATAAATAAATAAATGATTTTTTTTTTGCACCAGAACGAGTTAGGTAAAACGCTAAAAAAAACGGCGGTTTTACGAAACGGAACGGGGCGGTTTCACGAAACGGAACGGCGTTCCGGTGCGTTCCGATTCATTTCGAGCACTGGGTATGGAACGCTAAAAATCACATTGATGAGATTTTTTGTATGAAAACACGCCAAACAGACATACATACAGAGTTGCTTCTGTGTTTTTTAAACGCCAATATAATGTAACCAGCCTCACGTAATCCCTCGTGACCTCGAAGAGCTCCAGGAACGTATTACAAGAACAAATTGAATTTTTTTGGTCTTGTAGGTAATCCACATACGAGCTTATCACAATCTCGGCCTTGAACAGATTTTCAGGAAAATATACTTTCACGTGATATTAAAGTAATTTTGTCTTTCCAGGTGAATCGCCGATCCGATCGCGCTACGCACGTCTGATAATCCTCACTCCGCCTGAGCCCCCAAAAATACTGCAAGGTCCCATCTTTCAAGCCGTCGAAGATAGTGAGGTGTCTCTGGAATGTGTTTCAGTGGGTGGGAAACCTGCAGCTGAAGTAAGTTTTAAATTTCATTTATTTAACTTCCAATAAAAAAAAATTATAGCAACCAAGTTAGCAAACAAGCAAACCACCGCCCACCTGATGATAAGTGGTAACAGTCACCTATAATACATGTGGCTCCTGTGAGATTCGCGGCAAAACTGCAACCCCCACAAGAACCACACCACAGTGTACGGTACGTTGCCAAATTGTGACTTAGGATGTGAAGTCAGGGTACCCAGAAATTTCAATGCCATATCTTATCCTTCAAACCAGAACACAGCAATGCAAGCACTGCTGCTTTGCGGCAGAAATAGGTAAGAGATTCTAGATTGCACATCGTAACGCAAGACGTTAAGAGGAAACACTTGGGTATTTGTAAAATGTATTGCTGTAGTGCTGTGCCCGCGAACAACGGAGCTGAGCGCGATGGAGACGACTGCAGGTCAGATTGAAGATACCTCCGAACAGGACCCTAAATAGACACAAAACTAGATTGATTTAATTACTTTTTGCATTAAAAATAAAAAAAAGCTTTGGCTGTGTTTCTATGTTTGCCTTTATCCATGTGATCTGGTCAAATTCGTTTGCTGGATGTTTAAATACCTACAACAGAAAATCTGGTCAATTTTTTAGATTTTTACTAAAAAAGGAAAATATAGAAAGATACCAATAGTGACCATGGATTTTTTAAAGAAACAGAACTACTATTGTCTTTATCTAGGAAGGAAACAGGACTACGTTTGCATGAAAAAGCGGCCCATATCAGTTCTGTTTAATCGATAAGTATTAAATGCTTGATTAGATGTTTTCACTTTTTGATTTGTGCTCTTATAGTTAGACACAAGGTGGCAATTTTCACTTTACTTCCCGAAACATGTCTTTTCACTGTCAAAGTGAATGTTAGAGATTATCATCAAAAGTAATTAAATGTTGTTACGTATCAGAATTTTACTATATTATAGCCTTTAGGTCATTGTAAAGACTAATTTGAAAATAGTTTTTGACCATATTAATTACCACAGCTCACGTACATCCCCACCGAGGGGCTCGAGCCTACTCTAAGTTAGTAGGCCTTAGTCAACCACACTGGCCCAGTGCGAATTGGTCGACGTCACATACCTTTGAATTTTTTCGCAGATGTATGCAAGTTGCCTCACGATATCTTCCTTCATCGTGCAGAAATTTTCGAATACATTACACATGAAATTCCCGGACCTCCCGATTAGAAGACCAGTGCTGAGTTCACAGCCCCACTGACGCTTATATAGCGAAGCAATATTATCTTTTCATATTATAAGATTATTTTTACAGGCGAAAAATGTTTACACAGAACACAATTGTACTTGCTCGTCGTATGTTATGTGTCAACCTAAATAAATTTTTCTCTTAGCATAAGAGCTTTGAACAATTTAAATTTTAGACGTTCCGAGACTCATGTGTTTCTTTTTGCTCGACGACTTATCAGCTAAGTAACATTCTCGGAAATTCAAAGGTACTTTTGATAATAATGAATATAGTTATTTGTCAAATGATAGCTTACTCTACCCGAGCCGAAGTTGATTCCTTATTATTAAAATGAAATGTTGGATGCCTTCTAGATTGCCACTTCACCTAAATAATTATAACAATTCTATAAATGTAGGTAAACTAATGTTATATTTTTGTTTTGAACAGATAACGTGGGTGGATAACGATGGAGGCGTTTTGACACAGGGAGTCACGTATACAGCAGAACCACTGGTAGATGGCAGAAGGTTCACCGCTAGGTAATTAGATTTTTGGTCGAACTTCAATTTCGGCACTTATTACAACCAGCTAAATAGTGTCAATTTTCTCAAAACGTTGCGTAGCTCTAGTATAACTCAAAAACAATTATTGGAAAAATTTCATAGTAACGGACATGATCCGAATATTTGTACATCTTTAGCTTTGATTTTCTTTTGTTTATTAATAACAGTGCGTGTTGCCAGTAATGACGTAGGGAACTGAGACGTGGTCGCTTACACTGGGTCTCATTTAAGACAACTTAAGGTCACTAAAGGGTAATGGAGAGGGCTATGCTCGGGTTTCCTCTACGCGATCGCATTGAAATTGATGAGATCCATAGAAGAACTAGAGTCACCGACACAGCCCAAGGAATTGCAAGGAAAGGTTTTTGAGTGGCGGCCGTGTACCGAGAGGTGCAGCGTTGGTAGGCCCCACGAGGTGAACCGACGATTTGGTAACGGTTGCAAGCAGCTGTTGGATGCGGGAGGTGCAGGAACGATCAGTTTGGAGATCCCTAGGGGAGACCTATGTCCAGCAGTGGACGTCTCTTGGCTGAAATGATAATGATGACTAATAACAGTAGCATGAAATGACACTGGATTCTCTTTTTTTCTGAAAAGCAATTTCAATGTTGAATTATACTCACAGGTCTGTTCTTCGTTTTCGACCGAGGAAGCATCATCACAACCAGACATTCACTTGTCAAGCTCAAAACACAGCTGACAGAGCATACAGATCCGTGACTATAACACTCAAGGTAAGTTAATATCGAATACATTATTGTTAAAGTATGCAAACTCTTTGCCCACTATACAAGGTTATTTTTTAGTTATGACAAAAATTTTGTGTGCTTGTTCAGACAAGCAAACTGAACAACTTTCACTATGGGACCAACTTCGAAATCGCAAAAAAAAAACAGCTGTTCGATACAAATGTTCAACATTCACTGAACCTAAATGTATGGACCAGCTGATTTTTTTTTGCGATTTCAAAGTTGGTGCCATAGTGAAAGTTGTTCAGTTTGCTTGTCTGAACAAGCACACGAAATTTTTGTCATAACTAAAAAATAACCTTGTATAGTGGGCAAAGAGTATGCACTCTATTATTAGGCACGATATGTTTATTTGAAGTTAGAGATCCATAATATATATTTTTTTTATTTTACTTTTACTTGTTCACTACTTAATAATGGTTGGTGTATATGTACCTACATATAGGGCATGGAATACCGGAATGATTTTCATACCGGTATTGATACCGATGTTTACGCTCGAGGAAGAGCGAGTGGCAACACTGCATTATAGTCTGTGCAGTGAGAGCCTGTGGCGGCCGGCCGCATGTAACATGTCAGTCAGTCGAGTCGAATACGGAATGACATTGAAATAGGTTATGATGATTGGGCGGCGAGTTTTCGTTTCGAGAAATATATAACAAATAGTATTGCGCGGCGCACCAAGTGATTGTTGGTGCGAGGTTCCGCCAAGTTTTAGTGTCGGTGAATAGTGTACCAAAGTTTTTGTGTCCGTTAATGAGTTCGGGTATTGGTGGCCTAATAGGCAAGTGTACCATCCGGTTCGGTCAGACAGCAGCCCTTCAGGAGCCGCGACTTCCTTCGAGCTAGCTCAGGAAGTCCACCGGCTACATACGGAGACCGAACGGATCCAAGGTAAGTAATACCAATTTTCTAGGAGCTGGTAGTCGGTTATGAAATTCAGCATCATTATTCGGTGAAACGCCGACGTGGTGGAGTCTACTTTGGGCACCACCAACCGGTATTAAAATTTCAAAAACCGGTATACCGAAATTTGGTATTTTTTAGGTATTTTTTAAATACTGTTAATTACTATTTAAATGATTCCAATAACGATTGGTAAGTCTTGTTTGGGGTGAGCGATTAAAGTTTTCTACAGTTTACTACGATTTATGGCAAAAACACGAAAAATATTTATCATCTCCCTAGAAATCACAAAATAAGTTATTAAAATAAATAGGATTAAGAATAGTAATAATATATCAACTAGGGTTGCTTATGGAGGGTCTTACAAGAACTTGGAATACCAAATCATCTCATCGCTCTACTTCGCACCCTGTATGGTTCAAGCCAGGGAGTCGTAAGAGTCGATAAAACAACCTCAAACCCCTTTAAATTTCGCCAAGGAGTACGCCAGAGATGTATTTTGTGCCCTATTCTATTCAACGCCTATGGAGAATACATAATGAAACGAAGATGCGAGAATTGGGAGGGTGGCATCACAGTGGGTGGCCCGAAAATCACCAACCTGCACTACGCCGATGACACTACCCTCCTTGCAGCAAATGAGTCGGAAACTTCTGGGCCGAATGGAGCGGATTAGCGAAGAGATGGAGCTTTTCATAAACAAGTCCAAAACAAAGATCATGGTGGTAGATAGATCTGGGAAATTAGAACTCACAGGCGCGCTGGACCTAGAAATAGTGGACAATTTCATCTACCTGGGTTATAACATTAGTAACGATGGCTCGAACGAAAAGGAAGTGCGCAGGAGAAATGGCATGGGCAAAAGCGCCATGTCTCAGCTTGCAAAAATCTGGAGAGATCGCAATATTTCCGTAAAAAATAAAACCAAACTGGTAAGGACTCTAGTCTTCTCGATTTTTTCGTGTGGTGCTGGCTGAGACGTGGATACTCAAAGCTGCAGACCGCAAACGCATTTACGCCTTTGAAATGTGGTGCTGGAGAAAGATGCTCCATATCCCGTGGACAGCATTTCGGACTAACGCCTCCTTATTGCGAGAACTCAAAATCTCCTCGCGGCTGTCATCTGAGTGTCTACACAGAATCCTAAAATACTTCGGTCACATTGCAAGGAAAGACGGTAACAGCCTCGAGAAGCTCATCGTGACCGGCAAAGTTGATGGGAAAAGGCTTCGTGGACGCACCCAATGCGTTGGTCCGACCAGATCCGCACCGCTTATGATTCCACAATCCACAACGCCCTCCACACAGCCTGAGACAGAAACAGATAGAGAATGACCGTACGTGAAAAAGTGATACAGAAGGGAGGTCACGACTCTCAACACTGAGGAATACGACTCAAGGAGGAGAAAGAATACTAAAGAAAATAATGTATGGTCTCAGAATAATTATATTGTTTCATTGACACAAATATCACAATGAAATAGGTATTAAAATCAGTCTTATTCTCTAAAAATGATCAGAAACCATTTAACAATAATTTCGAATATCTCTCTTATGTCGCTGAAAAGTTAAAGTACTTACTCAGCTTATTTGTTTGCACTTGTACAGGACACAAACACAACACTACTCACACAATGTGCGTGGTGACGATGTTTTCACACTTAAATGGACTCCAAAATTATTGTTAAATCTCGCTTCAATGAAAACAGTAGAACTGAGACAGGGGTGCAGCGTGGCCGTGCACTAGCCCAATGTATGAGAGACAAAGATATATGATGTTGGTTGGTGTTATTGCCGCTTCAGAGCAGAGTGCTTACGTATTGTTTCTGCCGTATTGTGTCCGTACGTGCACGAGGGCCGACAGCAATTTATTTGTAGAAGTAATTCATTAGACGAACAACTAAAAGCAGTATCATTAAATACCACCTAAATACTAGCTATATGCATGCAGTTTCTTGCGTAGTTGATTTTGTGATGATTTTCCATAATCTAGATTTTGCGTGATTGTAATATTATGAAAACTCAGCAGTATGAACATCACTATGAACCATAGAAATCGAGCGTTCCGCAGTCTTTAAACACCCTTGCGAAAATAAATATATATTTTTAAAAATACCGAAATAACGGTATTTTATCTTCAAATACCGGTATCAAAATACCGAAAAAATTAATCGGTATACCGGTATACCGGTATCCATGCCCTACCTACATACAAGGAAAAATAATTAATTGTAAAATATTTTAATCAAATTAGTTATTTGATTGATTAGATTTCTGTGTTCTATTTGACCACAATCGGTGCCTACAAAGATTTTTGATTTTGAGTATGATTGTTTTTTATAAATCGTCACTTTCATACGTTGACTGTAAAATATTATGTAAATCTTAATGGTCAATTTCACCAGCCTTATGTTTGCTTGGGAGGTTTCTCAGACGTATGCTGTCACTCTTTGTCTTTAATGAGAAGAATGTGACCGCATGCTACCTAAGAGTAGCCTAAGCTAAGACAAGGTTGGTGAAATGGGACATAAGCTCTTTATATTCTTCATTCTTCATCATCTTCAAACTTTTAACCTATGCCGTATACTAAAAGATCGATTATGTCACCAGCTTCTTCACTTAGTCATAAGTAAATCTCTTTTATTTCCTATGTGCAATAGCCTCGTTTTGGTATCTCTATATCAAATGGGTTCAGGTGTTTCAGAGTTAAAATAGCGCTCGTATTTAATAATAACAACATAAATTGGACGTACATATTGGCAGCATTAACACCTTTACATCTACTCTCTGATCTATTGAATAATTCTACTCAGTGCTTACGTGAGCATCATTCATTGTTCGTTGATAATAATTAATGAAGTTGTAGTGATGCCTTATCTAAGTTGGTTCTGTTAGTAACTGGGTTAGATCTTACTTAGTATTAGTTGTCATGGGAATGTTAACAAAATTACTGTGCACCAATTATAATTATGATAGCCTCTGTAGGTTAGTAGGCAATTTAAGCTAAGTTCGTGTCTACCTTCAAGCTTATTGTCACATTCAGGTGATGAAGGTGATGGGTTTTCTTAACTGAAAAAAACTACGATAAACCAGAGAGAAGATTTAATATTTTTTAAAATTATTTTTATTAAATTTGAACTCGAAACAAAGTTTTTACAAAAATACGCCCTGTGTGGTAAATGTAAAATTGCAAAGAAATAGTTCCTTTTGCATATTTTTCTACTTTCTTAGTGCTACAAATTTAAATGCCGTTTAATAAACGAATAATCATATCCTTGGCATTAACAAAAATCCCGTTTACCTTGTAACGGCCAATTTATTTCCATAACGGTTCGTTTTATCCCTCCAAAAATGAGATAATTTGATGTGACGATTAAACCGGCGCTTAAGATTTTATGGGAAAAGTTTTCCTCCTTCGATATTTCTTGCGCATAATTTTTGTATTAAAGGTAAAAACGTGGCTGGTTTCGAGAAACGGGAGAATTTAATGGAAGACGGGTATAAATTCAAAGGGTTTTAGAAAGGGTAAGTTGTGAATTGTCTCGAAGAAGAAATACGTCATAGTTGCATTAGGTTCTATAACTTCTACTGCTTTAAATAAGTAGTAAGGTCGACAGAAGAAAAAAAAGAACGACACAGAAATCAAACTACTTTAAAGATGACTGGGATACATAAACTTTTTTTTATAAATGTATACTAACGCTAGGCTTAGTGTTGTTTGATATACTAACCAAATAGACACCGACCCGTACTTGACCAGCGTGGCTGACTAAAGGCTAATCGCCGTAGTTTAGAGTAGGCTCGAGCCCCTTGGTGGGGACGTATACTGTTCTGGACGTATAGCTGATGATGAAATGGACACATTTGTCTATTAAGGAGCCGTTCAGTATTACGTAACGCCAAAGAAGGGGGGTTCTTGTAAAACATTTTGCGGGGGTGACAGGGGGTCAAAAATCTTCTAAAATAGGCTAGATAACTAAACATTTTTTTTTGCTTTAATAGAAGCTCATTCATATAATAAACAGAAAGAATAAATCGGTTTTCGAATAACTATAAAAACAACCAAGATATAAGGTATTATATAGCCGTACTCAACTATGACGTCACGGTTGATGTCGGATCTCTCTGTCTAATTGCCTTCAAATTAACAACTTAAAATGCTTGTATCTAATGTATTTCTTAGCCGATTTTAATTCTGATTTCACAGGACTGCATCTTTTTCCACGGTATTTTAATATTTAATGACGAGACGTAAACATTAGAATTCAGTCATCATCCCAATTGCGTTACGTAATAATTGAACGGAAATACCCCTAATAAAATAAATAAATAAATGAAATTTCAATTGAATTGTTTTCAAACAACAATGTAACAATGCTAGATTGTACCATGAGACCGTACCTAAACCGTATCATCAAGTCGTGCTTGGGTCATTCAGATAAATCACAAAGAGGGATTTTGCAGCCCTACAAGATACCTGCTACAATCAACTCCAGTAACAATACAGTGCAGTGTATGTTTTCTTGTCAGCTTCTAACTCTTAGGTCAGTTTCAGATAAAAATAGCGCAAGGAAAATTAATAAAATTGACAATAAAACAAATCATTACGTACGCTACTACAGTTTCCTTCCTTTAATATGGAGTTCTATAAGCGGTCCTTTAGTGTCCATGGTGTCAGATTGTGGGACTCGCTGCCTCCTCACATATGGATATACATAGACACACTCTCCAGTTATTTAAGAAAGGGGTGAAGTAATTTCATCTTTCGTCGACATTATAATTTTGATTTGAGTGTTACCCATTAAGCATTTTAATTAGTACTAGCTGTGCCCGCGACTTCGTCCGCGTGGAATAGTAACTTTTGGCGGCATTTTGATTTTTGTAGGCAATTTTAGCCTATGTTATACCTTATATAATTAGCTATCTATTAGTGAAAGTCCCGTCAAAATCGGTCCAGCCGTTCCGGTTCCGGAGATTAGCGAGAACTAACAGACAGACAGACAGACAGACAAAAAAATTATTTATTGTGTTTTTTTTCCCGATATACATTCATACCTATTTAGAAAAAACTTGTTATTTTCCCGTTACAAACAGAGACTTCAATTTTATTTATTTGTATGGATTTATGTTTTTGTTATTTTATGTTATTGGATAGGTATTTTTTTTGAAGCATACTTGTTTTGTTTGATTTAGTGTAGCTACACACCGCGGCTGTTTTTTATTTTTGTAAATTTTCGTACTGTAGGTTGGCTGGAAGAGATTTCGCAAGACATAGCCAAACCTTTTTGTACTCATATGTAAATTTCTTGTGTTCTCTTTTTGAATTTTTTGTTTGAAATAAATTGTAAATAAAAAATCATTTGGAGATAGTAATCTCATTATGGCCGTGCAACATAAATTGAAAAGTCATCAATAAATCCTGTTAATCTAAGTGAACACTTATTCGAGTCAGCACACATATAAATTACTCTTAAGCCCGTCACAATAAACGGATCCTGAAAAAAAAACGCAGCGAAATAAGAGACAGACGGAGAGAGAAATCCGACCGCAATTTTTGTTACCGTGGAAAATTTGCTGATACGGCTAAAGATGCGACCAGTGTCACTTGATCTGTACAGTTAAGAGGATCTTTGCCCGGCTAGGACTCAAAACTGGCGAAGACTTAAGAGACATGGAATTAAGATTCCCTGAGATTTATTCCACATCAATTTATATTACGCAATTTCTAGTGCTTTGAAAGCGACTTTTTGATAAGAAAATACAACAGCACGTGACGACAAATTAATGTTAGATATTCACTCCAGGTCATAAACTAAAGCTATTCTAAATTTAATTCCAATCTGTTCAGCAGTTTTGTGTGATTCAGTAACACCTTTCGCACTAATGATATTAGAACTAAATTAGGAGTAAATAGTCTCTCCAACAATGTAAGAAGATTTCTTATTATTAAATGCTCTAATTTCACGCTTATGCTTGAAATGTCAGCGTATTGCAGAATAAACGGTTGGTTTTCCTCATTGCTGTTTGATGGTGAGGTTTTAATAAAACAGCTTGTTAGCATTTGCGTGGCGTAGGCGTGGTGAATACAAATTTTCTGAATAAGAAGATTGTTATTGAAAAATTTATAGCAAATGATGGAATAGGAAGTTCTAAATTGTTTATTAGTGTTTTGTTCAATGACAAATTTTATCGGTTACTAGATGTAGGAACCACAGTAATTTTGCGAATGGTACTTATAGCATAGTTAGCTTCTTGTATCTATCAAATAGCACAATGGAAGAACAACCAATTTTAATAGTCTTTAGAGCTTATGTTTAGATTTATCCTAGCTAAGATCGAAAAATGTTGCACTGCGTCTTTGTTGTTTATTTGCTATTTTACGCGACAATGAGAACACGATTATATGTGATCATCACCTATAAATTGGCTTATGGCACCTAATCTAAAATTCGGATAAACCATATACTTATCAAACAGTTATCGTAGATGATGTCTTCATCATCACATACAAGAACAGCATTATAAACGGCATCATGCAAAATCTTTTCAATTCTAACACAAACTCAGCTAGCTATTTCTGAAACAACAATATTTTTCAGCAGTGCCTCGCTATCGCTATCCGCTTCCTCATTGTTGCTTGATTCACGAAATATGCAAATGTACGTTTCACCAAAAGCATAACTAACGCCATTACAATTCAAATTGCGCTTTTTTAATACGGGATTCTTTGTGTTCGCAACAATAGTCCCGGCGGAGGTTTTATCGCCACTTCGAAGTCTTTGTTAGTTTAATTCCCTCTTGTAAGGCTTCGTCTAGACTTGCAGCTCAAATGGAGACTAAGGACGCAGTAAGGGTGAAAGTTGATATTATCATGTAGTTTGATGATGTTGATACATGATTAAAAAATGTAGTACTCTAAGCATCCAGTTACGTTACCCTTACGAGAAATAAATGTATTAGGTTTGATTGATTCCTTTATATTTTTATTTAAAAATTGCACTTTAAAGCTAATGCTTACTTACTTTGCAAATTTAACAGCGTTTAAGTTTGTATCAGATTAATGGATGATAAGAAGACTGAGTTTGTGTGTGTACGTTGTACGTGTTTAGTAAAATGAGTTTATTATTCTCACTCGTTTTTCTTTTATAATAATTTGATTTTAAAAATATCACTCCTAAGCAGTGTCAATTAACTCCTAGGCAAAGTCGATTGTTTAGATTTATTCTTGATGTAAGCTACCCAGTCAATTACTAAAACATACATGGATAGTTCTAAGCAAAACAGAAATAACCTTTAATTATATTAAAAGCTGAGATCATTAATATTTGGAAGGTGTAACTTGGGAATACTTCACGCCATTAACCACTGCTGTGAAATTAGCGAAATATGCGAAGTTGAGTAGGTGAATCAAATTAATCAAGCCCACAGGCAAACAACTTTGCGTTTAAATTTATATTAATGAAAATAATTGCAGAATTAGTTTATGAAAGACCAACTATGGTATTAGTGCTAATTACCGATTTTGCGATCTCTGCGGTCAATGAGATATACACGATGTTCCAAAATTCCCGTAAAGACCTGACGGGTTAATACGTCGGTTAATTGGTAATCGCAAGGGTTTGTTTGCGATTAGCGACTAACTTCTGTCGCCGGCCCGTCACCACTAAATCTCGATCTTTTTTAAATTAAACAGTCCACTTCTTTCCAAGTCTACTCTTCAAGTAAGGAATTTCGCTGGAGCAGTTTACAAACGTCGCGTTCGACGTTTGAAAAACACTGATTAGCGTGATCCAATGGCAAAGTCAAAGTCATGCGCATTTGAGCATACTTATGTGGGCGTGCATACGCTGCACACAAGGCATTTCTAACACACTAAGGTCGAGAAAATTCACATATTATATCACATTCGTAAAGTGTATTGCCACGGTAATAGTATTACCGTGGTATTGCTGACGCGCTGTGCCCCCGAACTAACAAACCATGATCGCTTATAAAGCAATAATAAAGGTTTAAAACCGCGCTGAGAGCGGGATGGCGCTATACTCTGTCTCTATTTCAATATTGTTTTTACCTTGCTATAAAAAAGAAAGAAAGAATGCTTTGTTTGGATGCACATTGCACGTACACAACACACACACACATATATAAGCAAGAAATTTACAGATAGTGCAGTCCAAAAAAGGACTATAAGCGATCATGGTACATCGGACCGAAGATATACCGAAGATGACACAAAATATACGTTTCGTAGTCCCCTGCTTTCTCCTGTAAAACTAGACCAATTTAACTACTGTTTGCTTTAAAAATTAAAGAGATAATTTAGCCGTGTTTCTCTATTTCGATTTGTCATATAATTTTGTGAATTTTTTTTACTGGATGTTTGAAAGCAGTAGCAAATTTGGTCTATTTTTAGGGTTTTGAGGTTTAAAACTCTTTTAACAGTTAACTACATAAGTAATGGAAAACATACGAACGTACAAATAGTGGACATTTTTGGAAAGAACAGAGCAACTATTGCCATTATCCAACAAGGAAATAAGGGACTACGTTTGAATAGAAAAACGGCCAGCAGGCCTATTACCGATCTTTAGAGGCAATCGCTGCGATTGTAAATTAAATTGCTTATAAATCGTAAATTCGTCTTATGAAACATTGGATAGCGCTACGATAGCGCCATAAGTAAGCGACCGACGAACTAAAAATGCACGTCAACGCTTGGATACAGCGACCGATCGTTTAATTTGGTTGTTGACCACAGACCACTTAAAGATATTTTCCACTTCTAATGCTCGCAAAGTTCGTCTTTATGTTGTTTATAGGTTGCATAAAATGACTTTTTATGTTCTAGTGCGTAAAGTAAAATTTTCTTTTAGACAAAGATTCTTAGGCCCAACTGCCAACAACGCTCAGTAAAACTTCACAGAATAACTTGCGATAATTTATTTATTTGCTTTGATTTATTTGTCTTGTGTTTTCTACCTCAAAAGTCATGAAACCAGATAAAAATATAGTAACCGGTTATTATTAAAACGTATCAAATTATTTTTATTACTCGGCAAAATGAAATATGTACCTAAGGCATCGTCATGTAAAAATTGTATTATTTCAACATTGTATTATTTGAGCTTTTATATAATTTTAATTAAATTTTCGTTTATATTTTGAAGTAAAAAATCGTCTCGGGCTACGATGACTCATTTATGCCGTTTTTGTACAATCTACTATTGTTGATCGCATTGCCATTGTACAATTATCAACCGGTTGCTTTTTCCGTAATAAGCCTGCCGTATGATTTCCTCTTAAGATCCAGATTACGTCAAACTTTGCTTAACATTAGTAATCGAACGCCAATGCACATGCCATTGTGTTACCGAGCTAAAGATCAACAGTACACAGTACAGTAAGCCTCTTGTAAATTTTTAATATTATTGCTTCCGTTTTAAGGCAGTCCCACATTTAACTAGGTATCTTATATATCCTAATACATAATATCAATTTTATCAAAACACAATACTTTCATATTAAAAAAAATAATTCTCGAAAATTCAAAAAGACACCTTGACAAGCAATGCTGTAGAAGATAATATCATAAAAGTCATTGCAGATAAAACGAATAATATACTTAGGCGGCAGAATTTTGAGTGTTAAATAAATTGAAAATTCTAACTGACTCCTCATTTAATGGGAATGTGTCTCTTTCCCCCGCAGCTTAATGTCTCCTTAATTTTCATAATGTTCCCCATCTTAGGGGAAAACATAATCTTATTAAATAAAATAATTATGCAGGGCCGACTTTTATGCAACAATTCCTTTATATTAGAGGAACATTGTTTTAAATTCGTGAAGCTGCGGATATTGTAAATATGGAAGCTTCAGGGTAATCGGCGGCCATACAATTTATAACATTTTGTTACAGGTCCAGTATGCACCAAAAGTCAGAGTTTTTTTCAAAACCGCAGCTGTAAAGGGCCGTGTCCAAGAAGGTGATACCTTGGTTGTAGGTAAGCAAATACATTTAACCCTTTTACTACTAAACCAATGTAACCTAACCTATAACAGAGGGTTAGAAGCTATAGTTAGCTATCTGATCGCCGATACATTTTATCACTGGTATTACATCGTGTAGGTTTTAATATAAAAATCAAAACTTGCCTCAATGTTAATTTTATAAATCTCAAACTAATTCCGTCTAATAATTTCTCACCTGCTTCTTTTCACTATCGATCTGCCTTTCTTATGATATGCACCAAAAAGGGTTTCCTATATACTATATTCAAGACACTTTTGTACGAAAGTTGTTGCATTGCATTATTTTGGGTCTGAAACGAAGAGATAAATTAGAGAAATGTCAAATTCACTATTGAAATTAGTAATTTTCATCGTCGTAAATTATCACTTTCAAACGTCTCCGTGATCTAGTAGTTGACACCATCCGGTATTAGAATAAGTAGAAGTTATTCTGCTTGGTTCAGTAAGTGGTAGAGCTTCCGAGCCCGCCTGTCTAGCTACTATCGCTTTACCCAAGTTTGTCGCCATAATAACAATGTTAATAACATGTTACATTCCGACAATTAAAGCCTTTTTTCGGAAGGATAGCCTCAGCTGTTGAGGAGTAAAGGTGGACTTTGCTTCATTTTCGGCCTTATCATCACTTACCATCAGGTGAGATGAAGGCCATCAAAGGCATATCATCAAGTTTCGATGCTGTATACACGGTGTTTCACAATAACCAATAAATAATCAATGCGTTATCTAAAACTAATTATTAAATTGTGTTTACCCGTTATGTCATTCAACCCAAAATTTTCATGTAAATCATAGACATGATGATGATACTATGATATACATGAAAATTTTGGGTTGAATGACATTACGTGTAAACACATTTTAATAATTAGTTTTAGATAACGCATTGATTATTTATTGGTTATTATGAAACGCCGTGTATAAAAGAAAACATCTACGTAGAAAGTAATTGATTGTTTTTCATTCACGTCACACTGGTCAATAGATGTGTCTAATAGTTAATTTTTAACAATAGTAAAACTTTGAGATACAGTTGCTTGTTGAATATTTTAAATTAACTTCAGTCGCCGCGCCGGCAATTTCAATTCAACTAGAAATACTATATATCAAGATCAAATTTGCATATGACCTTTGCAAACAGCTTCCTAAAAATACACGAAAAGATAAAATTTAATTAAATTGCGCATATACCAACGAAGGTATAGTCTGAACCATTTAAAATTACCCAGTCTGCCCGTAGACCATAAATCATAGTACCTGAGAGGATTCGCGAGATTTATTTTTATTTGCGTCCCAGAGAATGCATCATTCGAGCGAATTGTATTCTCATTGTTATTATAATGATTTGTATTGTAATAAATCTCTGTGTCTTTTTGGGTTTTGGCTGGATTACTTATTTGAAAGGTAACATATTTACTTTTATTCCCTAACATTTTAAGGGAAACAAAAAAACATAAAAGATTTTCTTTAATTATTGTTCACGCTCGAGGAAGAGCGAGTGGCGGCACTGCATTCTAGTCTGTGCAGTGACAGCTTTTTTGGCGGCCGGCCGCATGTGATATGTCAGTTGAGTCGAGTCGAAATGTCATAATTTGTGGTTAGGATGATGTCCGGGCATCCATAAAATATAATACACAATATTCAAGCAAATAGTGATTTGCGCGGCGCACCTAATATCGGGGTGCGAAAGCCCGCTTTGTGTTTGTGTGTCAAAATCGCGAGTGTGAGTCGTGGTGGCCTATTAGGCGTTTGTAGTGCTCCGGTCTCCACCGGTGGATCCACTGCAGATCTTCAGGAGCCGCGACTTCCTTCGAGCTAGCTCAGGAAGTCCACCGGCTACGGAGGAGACGGAAGGAGACAATTGGAGCCAAGGTAAGTAATACCAGCTTTCTATGAGTTGGTAGTCAAATAAAATTCAGCAATACAAGTCGGTGAAACGCCGACGTGGTGGAGTCTACTTGGGGCACCACCATCTCTTGGTAGCAGAGCGTGGTTCTTAGATTTGAGCATTTGATTAGTATTGTACAATTAATATTGTAATCTTGTTGGTTGTCCAAACGGGCAATACATATTAATTGGTTTTGATTGCTGATTTTAAACCGACTACCAGCTCATTTGTGGACCGATCTCCTTAACTAATTGTCATTGTATATGAAAAATTGAGGTTAAATGTCTTTGTTGTTCTAGTTAAGTTCTAGCATTTACCTATATTTAAATTTTGGTTTGTTTTTTCATATCTTTGTTTTGCCCTTGAATATTTTGTTTGTTAAGTTGTAAACTTATACTTGAATTTGATTTGTTGAAAAAATTTTGCTGCTAAATGACTTTGCTGTTGTTGTAATACACTATATTGCTGTGTTAAGTTTTAGCATTTACATTTGATTTTGTTTTGTTTGCCTTTGAATATTGTGTTTGTTAAGTTATTGACTTAATGCTTGAATTTAATTTGTTTGAAAAATTCTGTTGTTAAATGCCTTTGTTGTTCTAGTTAAGTTCTAGCATTTACACTTGATTTTGGTTTGTTTATATATTTTGTTCTGCCTTTGAAGTTCCTCCCGATCTGTTTTATTGTCTGCGGTTGTCGGTCTGTTTGTCTGTGTATTATTATAGAGTATCTTAATTTTGGTGCAAAATGGTCCCGCCAGTCAGCCCGCTTAGTGGTGCCCGCGCGGGTGCACAAAAGATTTTGAGATGGTTTGCTAGTGCCGTCGCTTTGGTAGACCGACCAGACCGAGAACAGGCCTTGTTAATTCGGCATGAGGGAGTACCGGCTCGCTTGAAGGAATTGGAGCAGCTTTTCGTTCTTCATCAACAATATTTGCTCGACCACCCAGCCGAGGGTGCCGCTGAGTTGCGGGCAGTCGACCAATTTAATGCCGATTATGATCAGTGTTTTGAACAGGCGGATGTGATCATAAACAAGGCTCAGGCTATCCTATTCGCCCGGAGGGGTGAGTCGTGCACGCCCGGGGAGGTCAAGCCTACCCCGGCCGGCTTGCTGGGCAGACTGCCCACTTTGGACATCCCAACCTTTGATGGGAACTTGGCTGCTTGGATGGGGTTCATTAACCTCTTTGATAGCCTGGTCCACTCGAGGGAGGACCTGTTCCCTAGCCAGAAATTGGCCTATTTGCTCTCTGCCTTACGTGGAGAGGCTGGTGTACTTGTCCAGCATCTACCTGTCAATGATGACAGTTATGATATTGCAAGGGCGTTGTTGACCGCCCGGTATCAGAATGTTCGCTTGCTAGCGGACACACATGTGGCTGCCATTTTAGGGCTGCCACGAGTATCGCGGGTCTCCTCATTGAGGAAGGAGATTTTGAACCCGCTGCTGAGCGCTATTAACGCGCTCAAACGACTTGATCTACCGGTGGACCAGTGGTCCTTTATTTTGCTCCACCTCATCCTCGATAAGCTTCCCATGGAGATGAAGGGACGCTTCGAACAAAGGTACGGGGGCAATAGTGCCTCGTACCTCCCCCCCTTCTCGGATCTCCTCAGATTTTTGGAGGATGAGTGTCGGATGACCGACCACTTGGATCTGGCTCCTATACCGGGACCGAGTACAGGCCGCTTTGAGGCGACCCGGGCAGCGCCACGGAGAGAGCGCCGCCCGCACAAGCAGTATACTGCAGTGCGGCAGAACTCTCCACACGGGGAGAGGCCGAGGCCTTGCAAGTGTTGCAAGCGGGATGGCCATCGTTTGCCGGCCTGTCCCAAATTTGTTGGCCTACGCACCGAGGGGCGTAGGAATATGGCCAAGCAGCGGAATTGGTGCTACCGCTGCCTGGGGGCCCATATGGCATCGGCTTGCCCCCACCCACGAGATTGCCACTGTTGTGGAGGGGCCCATCACCCCCTTTTGTGCTTCAACAATAGAGACACTCGTGAGGTGGTGAGAGAGAGGGACTCGCACACGGGCGGGGGCCCTCCTAGGTCACCCACCTCTCCGAGGAGATCGGAGGGGCGTGCCACCCCTCCGCGGAGATTGGACAGGCGCCCCCCCTCCAGTGAGAGGATTGGGCGCCCCACCCCCCCTACGGGCGGGGGGGATCGACGCGCCGCTTATGAGGCGCCACCGCGGGATTGGGCCGCGGTTATTAGGGAGCCACGTCGGGAGACAATACGCTTCTCTCCCCCTCTGATGGAGAGACCCCGGTTGTCACGGGCTCCCCCAACTTTCGCCCATCATGGGCACCGCCCGGCCCCCCGATGCAGCTTTGGTCGGGGTGTGTACGTGCCGGATTGGGACCCGCTCGAGCGCCTTGAGCGCCCTATTCCTCCGCCGCGCACGCATTTTTCTTCGGACCCCCCTTCCCCCCCGTTGCGGGGAATGCTGGAGGATTTTCACTAAACCAACTGTCGGCTGCAACCCCCCCACAGGAGCAGGTGCTGTTACCAACAGCCTCCGTACAGGTGTGGGGCCCGAGGGGCACCTTTGTTTTAGTTCGCGCCCTTTTGGATACGGGAGCTCAGGGTTGCATTGCCTCCAGCTGGCTGGTCCGGCAGTTGAGTTTGAACACATCTCCATACCTTGAATCGGTACGAGGAATCGGAGACCTGCGGATCCCGGATCCGATCGGTCAGGTTTTGTTCTCCTTCTCCCCCCACTTCTCTTCAGCGCCCAAAATTGGCGCTACCGCGATTGTTTATGAGAAGGTTGTTGGTCAGCTTCCGCAACAGCACGTTTCGCGCGCTGTCGTTGATGCGACATCAGGATTGACCTTGGCTGACCCTTCCTTCCACCGAACCGGTCCGATTCACTTATTGCTCGGTGCCGATGTTCTAGGCCGCGTGTATTGTGGGAAGAGGAGAGAGTTACAGAAGGGTGGGCTGGTAGCCTTATCTACATCGCTTGGGTTTGTAGTGATGGGACCAGTTAGGCATAACCCACCATCTCCATCGGTGGACAGTTACATAACTGTTAGCTCCACCTTATCGGATGTCCTGCAACGGTTTTGGGAGGTGGAAGAGCCACCTACCGTGAAGCGAGTGAACCCCTTAGACGAGGAGTGTGAGTTGTTCTACCAGAACAATACAGGTCGCCTTCACTCGGGACGGCTGATCACTCGTTTGCCCTTTTTGTCAGTTCGCCCCTCACTTGGCAGCTCCCGGCCGTTGGCCGAGAAGCGGCTGCTGTCCATGGAGCGTCGTATGAGTAGGAACTCCGACCTCAAACAGAAGTATGTCGACTTCATGCGAGAATATGAGCAACTGGGGCACATGTCGGTCTCGCGACTGGACTGGCGAAACGAGGAACATAATTTTCTTCCTCACCACGCGGTTTTGAAACCTTCCACCGGGAAGATACGCGTTGTTTTTGATGGGTCAGCTCCTACGTCTACCGGAGTTTCGCTGAATCAATGTCTGCATGCTGGACCGAAGTTGCACCACGAGGTGGGCGATGTATTGACCAACTTCCGTCGCCATGCCGTCGTCTTTGTGACCGATATCCGGATGATGTTTCGGCAGACTGTGATTCACCCGGACGATAGACGATATCAGCTCATATTATGGAGGGAGGATCCCAGGGATCCCATGCTGGTCTACGAGCTGAACACCAATACATACGGTTTGCGTTCGAGCCCCTTTGTGGCAATTCGCTCACTTGTGGAACTCGCTGAACGTGAACGATTACGATACCCTCGCGCATCCTTGGTTCTCAAGGAGGATGCATTTGTTGATGATATTTGTACGGGCTCCTCTAGTGTCGAGGAAGCCTTGATTTTGCGAGATGAACTAATTGCTCTTCTCGGGGCTGGTGGTTATGAACTGAGGAAGTGGATGTCCAACTCACCTCAGCTTTTGTGTGACTTGCCAGACGACCACCAGCAGGAGCCTCATATTTTTGAGAATGCCAACACTCCAGATTTACTGTCTGTTTTGGGAGTGCAATACAGACCTGTCCAGGACACGTTCACCTATCGATTGGAGCTGCCAAGCCCCAAGGTCTGGACGAAACGGTTGGTTTTGTCTACAGTAGCTCGTACCTTTGACCCAAATGGCTGGATTAGTCCCGTAGTGTTTTGGATGAAGTGCTTCCTACAGGAACTTTGGTCAGCTGAAGTGTCGTGGGATGAGCCCCTCTCGGGCCGTTTGCTGCGAGATTGGGAGTCCTTCATGTCGTCTCTCCCCGACATTAACCGTGTTAGTATCCCTAGACATATACTGCCTAAGGGACGGTTTACGGCCAGCCTTCATGGCTTTTGTGACGCGTCTGAGAGTGGATACGCAGCCGTCGTATATATCCGGACGGTCGATGATAGAGGAGCTGTTAAGCTCCACTTGCTAATTGCTAAGAGTAAGGTTGCTCCACTTCGGACTCGATTAACGATTCCGAAGTTAGAATTGTCTGGAGCTACTCTTCTGGTTCGGTTGATGAACCACGTTGTTGACACCCTGGGACGTAGTGTGGACTTTGAGTCGCTCTTTGCTTGGTCCGACAGTCAGGTTGTCCTGTGTTGGATTAAGAACTCCGTCCACTCCCTGGAAGTATTTGTGGCCAATCGGGTATCCCAAATACAGGCCTCGAAGGCCACGTTGATTTGGCGCCACGTGCCAGGTGAAATAAACCCTGCTGACTGTGCATCACGTGGCAGCGAAGCCCCTCAGCTTATTGACCACACTCTGTGGTGGGGTCCCGACTGGTTGTTACAACCGTCTTGGCCGTCCACACCAGCTGTGGTGAAGGTACCAAATCCGGGCTTGCGTGTTCACGCTGTCGAGACTATGGCGGCTCCAGAGCGGGAATTTTTATTAGACCGCTACAGTTCTCTGGACAAGTTGCTCGGCGTGACCGCTTGGATAAGAAGATTTATACGAAATTGTCGCCGGCCTCAGGACAAAGATTTGTGTCCGGTCCTCTCACCGCAGGAGCGCCAAGATGCTCTTGTGCATTGGGTGCGTATGACCCAGTCTAGAGCGTTTGAACCGGAACTTAAGATTTTCCGTACCGGGACGTCCAAACTGAAGGGACCCTTGGTGCGTTTGACTCCCTTTCTGGATGATAAAGGATTGTTGCGTGTAGGAGGCCGATTGAGGCACGCTAACTTGCCTTATAGATCACGTCATCCCCTGTTGCTCCCCAAGGACGGACCATTGGTGCGATTGTTGATCATTGATCGCCATGTGAAGAATGCTCATGCCGGATGTAATGCATTGACCGCGCTCCTCCAACGGGAGTTTTGGATTTTGTCAGCGCGAAGAATAATCCGATCTGTTATCTTTCGATGTCTGCCCTGCTATCGTTTACGCCCCGAGACGATGCAGCCCCAAATGGGTGATTTGCCTGCTGATCGTGTGAATGAATCGATGACCTTCTTAGGAGTTGGAACTGATTTTGCGGGACCATTCACTATAAAAACGTCGCGACTCCGTAATGCTAAGACTGAAAAGGCTTACTTGTGTGTGTTTGTTTGTTTGGCCACTAAAGCCGTTCATTTGGAGGTGGTGAGTGCGCTCACCATGGACGCTTTCTTAGCAGCGTTAGGCAGATTTGTCTCCCGCCGGGGACTGCCTTCTCTAATTCGGTCCGATTGTGGGACGAACTTCAAGGGCACTGATAGACATATAAGAGAAGTTTGTGAATTTTTAGATAAAAATAATATTGAGATCGGATCCACACTCTCCCGTAGGGGGGTAACATGGCGATACTCCCCGCCGTCTTGCCCTCACTGGGGAGGGATTTTTGAATCTGTTGTAAAGGCCGCCAAGACTCACCTTCGCCGCGTTATTGGGGAGACTATTCTCACGTTTGAGGAACTCGCGACGGTGTTTCATAAGATTGAGGCGGTTCTCAACTCGCGTCCGTTATGTCCGTTGTCTACCGACGCGAACGATTTGCAGGCCCTCACGCCGGGCCATTTCTTGATAGGCAGACCACTTAACGCCCTGCCCGAGTATCCTTATAGAGATATCAATCCCGGACGCCTTTCGCGGTTTGAGTTGCTCCAGCAGCTTACCCAGAGCTTCTGGCGCCGCTGGCACCTTGAATATTTACACATTTTGCAACAGCGCGTTAAGTGGTCAGATAAGACAAACCCACCGAGGGTTGGAGACCTCGTGTTAGTGAAGGACCCAAACCTGCCACCCTTACGTTGGCGTCGCGGACGCATTGTCGAGTCCTGTCGGTTTGCCGAGGTCCTAGTTGGGGATTCTGTTTTGAAGCGCGCGGTCGCTACTCTTTCTCGCCTCCCCTTAGACTGATTTGGCGGACAGTCCGGGACTGTCCGGAGCGGGGGGATGTTCACGCTCGAGGAAGAGCGAGTGGCGGCACTGCATTCTAGTCTGTGCAGTGACAGCTTTTTTGGCGGCCGGCCGCATGTGATATGTCAGTTGAGTCGAGTCGAAATGTCATAATTTGTGGTTAGGATGATGTCCGGGCATCCATAAAATATAATACACAATATTCAAGCAAATAGTGATTTGCGCGGCGCACCTAATATCGGGGTGCGAAAGCCCGCTTTGTGTTTGTGTGTCAAAATCGCGAGTGTGAGTCGTGGTGGCCTATTAGGCGTTTGTAGTGCTCCGGTCTCCACCGGTGGATCCACTGCAGATCTTCAGGAGCCGCGACTTCCTTCGAGCTAGCTCAGGAAGTCCACCGGCTACGGAGGAGACGGAAGGAGACAATTGGAGCCAAGGTAAGTAATACCAGCTTTCTATGAGTTGGTAGTCAAATAAAATTCAGCAATACAAGTCGGTGAAACGCCGACGTGGTGGAGTCTACTTGGGGCACCACCAATTATAATGGCAACTGAATGGCTTGGGTAATTATGGTAGATGATATTTACTTTTTTATTTGGTGAGACGCTTGTTGAAGTACCTATATGGTAACGCCAACATGTTTTGTAGGTAATGAGTTTATTAATCATCACAGCTCATAATATACGTACTGATGGGCTTGTGCCTACCCTAGGTTAGAATGTTAGACCTTAGACAACCACGCTGGACCAGTTCGGATTGGTCGACTTCACATACCACCTCTGAATTTCTTCGCAGATGCATGCAGGTTGCATCTTTCACTGCAGGAGCGTCGGACAAATGTACATTTGATTTCGAAAAACGGAAAACACATTGGTATCTGGCAGGATCGAACCCCGGTCTTCCCGATAAGAAGGCCAGTGCCGCGTTCGCGTCTTCCAAAATCTTCAGAGATTCGCACTTATTTAATAATTGTACCTTTTAAAAACGAAAAACCCTTTTCTGGAGAACAAATATTAGGTTTTTCATTTTTTTATTGTTAGGAATTTATTGGTTAGGTAATTGAAATTTGGAACGAAATCCACAGTTCTCTTCGATTCGAATATTCGTTCGACCGCAAATAGTTTGACAGATATATTCTCCAAACCTACTTGGTGCCTCGGAAATAATTAAAATTTAGTGTAGATTCCCGACTTGGGATTTTATACAAAATTGCACTCAATTAAAATTATTTGAGAATTAAAATTGATAATTAAGAAGAGCATCAATTTACGGGCTACGGGGTAACGGAACTTGTTATTGTAAGCTAAAATCATCAATATTATTTACATAAAAGCTCAAAATATACCAATTGATAAGTACCAAAAAGATTCTTACTTACAATTTAGAATGCATAACTTGAAAACAAACAACACAATACAAAATGTAATTGCGACGGAAACATTCCTTTCTAAGAAATGTGTCGCGATAGCGGACACAAAAAAAAAATCACTCAAAAACATTGCTCAATCACTTAAAATGGAACTCCTATTCACCTTCTATTTTATACTAACTTAAATCCAAGAAATCCTGATTGTTTTCTTTTTTGTGTTCTGAGTTTATCAATAAATAATTTACTATTTTTTAACAAATTAACAAGAAAGTTTCCGTTTTAATCTATTGACCCCGGAAACCCTTTACCCCATCCACCCCATTTTACGCCAACGGTCTCACTCCATTGGTTGCTCATATTTTGTTTCACTCTATTGACCCTGGGACCTTATTTGTTGCACTCTTATTCACTACACTTTACGGCAATAGTCTCATTCCATTCGTTCACGAAAGTAGTCTAAGGAAACGAAATTATTGTGTATATTCGAAAATGAAATAGAGTAGACACTTTCGAAATTTCGTTTGATCTTCGTTGGTTGACGAAAGTTCGTTTCGGAGAAACAGAGTAGCAGCCCTATAGGCTTACACTTGAACCAATTCCGATGGATCCTCATTGGGATTGTGGTTTTTCGTACGCTTTAATAGCAACACTGGCGCCAAATTGGATCCGTATTTTGAGAAAATCTAATAAAATTGAGTTTGGTTCACCCAAAATCCGCGCAATACGAGTTCAATTTGGAGCCAATACGCAAAAATAAGCGTACGAAAAATCACAATCTACAGTAAGCCTACAGGTTTCGATTTTTGGTTCGGATAAAAGGTTTATGCTACGAGTCTTTTATACGCCTCTGGCCTTCGAAAAGATCATACGTTGTGATATTTATTCATTTTTTATTTGATAATTTATTGATTAATTATTTTGTTTCAGGTTGCCAAGCGCATGCCAATCCCAACAACTTGACGTACAAATGGTTTGTCAACAACGAACAAGTGTTGGGTGGCGCCAACGAACTTGTAAGTACATATTTTCTTATCATCATCATGAAAACTTTAACAGCTGTTATGAATAGATTATTGAAGAATTAGCATATAATTATAATTAGCACCTCCTCCGGCTATGGAGGTAGGCTAGTCTAGATACTCAATACAATGGAGTTTTATCTGTTCCATAGAATTTTGTTGCTGCCTAAGGAAAGGATAGTTCGGTGTCTTGTAGGAACACTGTAATCTATTAAACTGCGTAAAAATTTTCGATCACAAAAATTTCTATATATTTTTTGCTTTAAGAGATATTGGCGCATTAAATTTTAAAGATCAACTATGTTACTTGCTAAACTGCTTGGAAAAAGGTGACATAGTACATTACTGCAAAGACCGGGAAGTTAGGGATTGCCGGACGAGTAGAGAATTCAGGGCCGAGCGGCAGCAAGGCCTTGACAATAATTATGAGTCCGGCAATCTCATTTCCGCCGAGGTATGTGTAGTGCTTTTCTCCATACTTGTGAGGAAATAATGAAGGAGGTAATACTGGAAACATATGAGTATAATATGAATAAAAGAACGAATAAAGCAATTAATGAATTGATTAAAGTAGCCTAGCATTTAGTACTACTAATACTTTTTTAATTTTCAATTAATACAAAGGAAACAAAGCCCATACAGTCCAGTTATATTTTACGCAAAAAATGTAATATTGTAGATTATGGCTTTTTCTCTCGCATAATATGGTAGCAATTGGTTGTATGACAAGTTACATAATTCAAGTTATAGATGAATTAAAAAATATTTGAGCAGCTGCCAGAATTTAATTTTCATACTTACTTTTAAGGCCTAAGGCGGTAAAGTAATGCATGAACCCAGAATTACAAACTTCGTGTCTTCTTTTTACTACAATAATGCCTACATTTCCGAGCATGTTTGAGAAAAGGTTTGTTTTGTGAAGATGACAGCATTCTATTCGCTATCAAGCATCACTCGCAGATTTGGATAGGAAATAATTACGGTCACATACGTATCAATTAATTCTGACGATGCGATGTGGCGGATTCCATCAATTTCATGTGTGCTGCTGAAGCATAGATTTAATACCGTATCAGAGCTGTAACATTGCGTGACTCTGTCACATTAATCATAAGCTTCGGCGCTATACCGTTTAACGTACCTACCTACTATTTATTTTAATCAATTCAGTAAACACATTACTTTAGAAAACATATGGTTAATAAGCAAACATGGGGCGTGTATAATCTTGCCCGCTGTGAAATTCAGAATTTTTACTACGTCCAAGGATTTAGAAAAAACGTAAATATATATTTTACGTATCGTAATACATTTAGTTGTTATAAAATTTTAAATATTTACTACCTTGCTACAAAATGTTGTCTAAAAGATAGTCAAGGTTTAAACATGATACTTGTCTCTATAATTATACCCTGTCTAAAGTGATACAGCATCACTTTAGACGTTTTAGAGCAAGACTTTTAGTAAACAGTTTCACTGTTTTCATTAAAAGTTACTCCAAATAATATTTAATTGTTATTATTGGTTTTAGATTACGTCTCAGCTTGACTTTTACACACGTCCCATGGACATATACTTTTATTTGTAAATTTTATTTCTCAATAGTACAAAATACTAACCAAATTTAATTCTATAGACCAGTGCCAAAGCCAAAATTATATCAATCTATGAACATACCTGTTAAGTCTTGGAGTTATATTTTCCTGGACTCGGATATACCGAGTCCAAGAAAATATAAATTAAACTCACATATATCACAACATCCCTACAATATTTTTTATTTATGTAAACAATAATTAATAGCAGCATGTAAGTAGATTGTGTGACGTACGTAACTCCAACCTTCCATTTTTGCAAGCTTTGTAACTACTACACTCTGATACTCAATAGTAGAATAGTTAATAGTAAAGTGAAAGTTGTGGAAGCAAATATCTGATAGAAGCTGTTAAGCCAAATACACGATGTAAAAGGATTAAAATCTTCTCCATATAACTCCAAAGGATAAGCCAGCAAAACATAACGCAAAGTCGCAAAAAGGACAACCCTGGCGGTACCCGAAGTTTCCTCTGCACAAGCTAATGAAAAATGCATATTGCAGGTGCTCCATGCGCCAAGAAGAAATTTGAAAATTTCCCTCTACAGAAATATTTTCCGGCGCTCTGTAGACATGCAAATGTTGCTTGTAAAATTAATATGGGATAAGATTATGGCCGTGGGAGGACCATAAGAAAGTTATGGCTCATATGAACTATCCACTTGTTACGGAAGAATAATGTTTAAATCTTCTTTGTCTCGATTTTCTTTATCAAATAAACAGCTTTAGAAAAGCTTAATGTTTATTATGAAGTTAGTTGTCTAATTGATATTTTTAGTTCACATAGATTTTCAAGTCTAACATTTTCTTAATGGATTTTTTATTAATTTAAAAGAATTGTATTTGTTTTGTACTCCTCAGTAATCCTGTGAAAATAGATTTTCTTGATTTTGATGCCAAGCATCAGAATTTGTTATTGAAAGCGAACTAGTCGCCTTAGTCGTCGACTATGTGTTGAATATCATGAAAGTTATTACTTGAAGTTAGAATTTTTCAATATAAAATCTTACTTTATAGTTATGTAATGTATGTTACTTTGTAAAGCATTAGCATAAGCAATGGTCGATGCTTGATGCTTGTTCTATAATATCGCCTATAATAGAAAATGTACCTTCAATGCTTTACATTCTGAAATAGCAAGCAAACTAAAATAAGAATACATAAATAATAACGTACAATTACCACGGTGGTTGCAAAATTGACAATTGACGTTTATGGAGAGTTCTTAATGCAACGTTTCCTTTGTTTAACAAAAGAAACGGTGACTTTTACTTAGCTTAGAATTCTAACCGTAGACCGTTCTAATGTCAAGCAAACTATAGAATGAAAATTGTTATTTGAGCAATTTCTTTTACTTAAGTAATGACTTTTGCTTGTTTATAAATACGAGTGGTTAAAGTCTGTGGGGTACCCAAATAAAGGAGTCGCCTTCGATTATGTCATGTTCAATGTTGCAAAAACTTTAAATAATTATAACACCTAACTATAAGCTACTGCAGGCGTGTCTCACGACTGCTTTCACCGGGTATATAGAGCGAGCTTGTTGTCATTTATAAGGGTAAACTTTCCATTACAGATTCAGAGTTTATTCATTTTTTTAATTTTGTATCCAAAATGTTATGAGCTATAAAATCCATGTAGGTTAATAATATACTTATTTCTTTTTTCTGAGGCGCTACAACCCTTTGTGAGTCCTGGCTTCCTCCACAAACTTGCGCCACTCCCTCCGATCCGTGGTTTTCCTTCTCCAGCAAGTAAAGCGTCCCATCCTTTATTCGTAGCGAAGGTCATCGTTTGTAAGGCGGTCCGTTATTTCTTTCTATAGAGGTCAGCGCAACCGTGGGGGTTTTCTAATGCCGGGTGGTTTACCCTGCGATGAAACCTCCCCTTTTATCCGGGCTTGGGACCGCCAGTGTAGAAACTTATCTTCCTACCCAGATGGAGTTAGGTTATTTATTAATATACTCGTAGTAATGACCTACGTGAATGTTATATATGATATACAAATAATCACATAGATAACAATGACAATCAAAATCTTTGTCGTTTCAATAATGTTCAAATTTTTGAATGTATAATGCCTTGTTTCAGATATTAGGTAATATTTCAAGGAAATACAACGAGGCAACGGTCAAATGTGAAGTGCAAAATATTATTGGAAAGAGTGCTGATACTAAAACAATAGAAGTCATATGTGAGTAGTTTAAAACCGTCAAAATACAATAGGACTAGAATAATAACTGACAAGTGTCTATTGTATGGACTTGAATTCGAGCGAAAATCTGAGGATCTTACTTTTTCTGGAACTTCCGAAAAATAATAAGTGACTCCAAAATTGATAATAATCGAAATTAAAATAGAATTTGTATAAGAAAGATGTAAAATTTTCTTCCACAGATGGACCAATATTTAAACAGAGGCCAAGAAATATTGAGGTTGAGGTTGGAGCCACCGCCACATTATCCTGCAAGGTCGACGGTCATCCAGCGCCAAAGATATTGTGGTTAAGATATGAAAACGACAGGGTTATAGTGAGTTTCACTACCTTATTCTTGCGCTAGATTTATAGGACGAAGTATTCTACAATTCAGTCCGCAGACTTCACACTACTCTGTAAAGTATCAAATCTGTTGATCCTTTAATATGATTTCTGCTACTTAAACTAATCCTTTTTCTATAACAGAGAGTTGGAAAATCTGGGGATTTAACTATTTCTGTAACTCCCGAATCAGCCGGACAATACTGGTGTAGAGCCACCATTGAAAACCGTCAGGATATTGAAGCTCCAGCTACGGTTTACGTGAGAGGTCAGTTGTTATTTCTTCTATTTTTTCAAATATTTTAATGAAATTCCTCTATTTTCTCTTTTTTAAATACCAAGCGGTGAAAATTTTAACAATATAAATGAAAGCAGCTATAATCCCAAATGTACCAATTTAAGGTAAGGTAACACTTAAAAAAAAAGAAATGAAGTCCTAATTCATACGAATTTCAAGCCGCTAATGTCACGATATAAGTCAGCAAACTCATAATTATAATGTCAAAGACTTTTTGTTCCATCGTTATTAATAATTGTATTGTAAAATGTGCGTAGCAATAAAAATCCGATTAAGTTAAAATTAATTAACATTGTTGGGACATATTGATCTCATTTTAAAGTTTCTCTCTATCATTATTTATATAAAAAGGAATTATCTGGAAGAGGTAGATAAGTTGATTTCCATTTAAACACTTAAAAATGTGAAGTAGGCGAAACCGCATCTTCAGAAAGCAATAAGGGGACTCTCCCAACTGGAATGGCTAAACTGTCCCTTGTCAACTCCAGCGAGATGTCAGTTGGCCACCTCATTCGCAAGGTCATTACTGACTCCAGAACTACGTAAAATGTTGAAACTTTGAAACGTTAGTAAGTTGAGCTGAGTAATGTTATTCCCGTTTTATGTGGCTCGAGCCTTGTGTGGATCTTCTCGGAAACGTTCCGAGTAATTATAATTTGCTTCTCTCCATACGTACGTCTTACTATTTGCACTTGACAAGTGTATTCCGCTAAGGCCAAATATAACTCCTAGGTGAGAATATGTTTGCAGTGATCTCCTTTATTTATAAACTATAATACTGCTTGTTTAACTACACAGAGCTAATTTTTAGCAACAGAAAATAATTTTGTCATTTATTGAACTGTATACTTGACCTTGTATACTTGGCTGAATTTTGGTGTCGTCTTTATAAGATCAATCAATATACCTACTGCCCTTAGCACATTGGGAACAATCTAGGTGACAGAGGTTGTTTCCTTATATGTGATATTCCAATCTCTACCTTAAGCAAACACTCTTGTTATTTATATTTTAGGTCCACCGAAAATCTTGTCCAATGAAACCCAATTTGGTGTAGAAGGTGACAGTGTACGAATTGAATGTATATCATTCTCAGTTCCAAAGCCAGATCTTGTAATGTGGACATTTCGAGGAATTGAAATTAATACATTTCATAATCAGGTATAGTACCTAAATAGTGTTCTGTAAAATTTTATATGCTCATCTGCGTGTATGTAATTCTATATTAGTGAAGACTGTACCTAGGTCATTAATTGTTTATATACAAATATTTATTTGGATTATACACATCAATGTTACATATTATTATACATACAATAATGTTATTTAGTACAAAGTCAAATATTTTGTATAAAATGAAATAAAATAACTTCAGGAATACGCCTTCTTGGAGGAAACTCTGGCGGATAGAATTATGAAATCTACTTTGGTTGTAAGACAGAGTGAATCAAGACATTTTGGATCATACAATTGTACTGTAATAAATTCATACGGAATGGACAGCATTGAAATAATGTTGGTTGCTGATAGTGAGTATGTTTAATGGCTACGTAATATTTTAATGTAAGAATAATTCATTTTTGTGAAATATGCAATAGTTTGGAGTACATTACTGGTATGTTTTGGTTTCTTTGATCAGAATAATTTTCCAAATTCTTACATCAAATTAACCTTTCTCATTCTCAAAATCATAGGAGACTGTTGTTCACTGTGCTTGCGATATGAATTTTAGATCTAATGACCATGATATTAGATAAATATTATGTAAATTCCATTTCAGAAACTAATTCGCTTATATTAATAGTATCAGGATGTGCATCGATAACGGTCATTATTTTGGTAATTATGCTAATTATAATGCTATGCTATCGAAAAAGTAATCATGACATCAAGAAACCAGATATTACTGATATTGGGAAAGCTAGTGTCGACCAAAAAGATATTGATGGCCACTCTAACATAAGCGAGTTGAAGTTGGAATTGAGACAAGTTGAAGGAAGTTGCGATTTGGTAAGTGAAGCCATTATTATTATATATTATTAGGTAACACTAAAATTTGCGTGTGAATCAAATTAATTTACATAATATTACAGTAAGATCCAAGCAAGTACAAACCTAGAAGTATGTTTATTGTTAAATTATTAGAGTCAAACCAATACCCTCTGGAGGGCACGTATCTTGGTAGATACGTGCCCTCCAGAGGGTATTGGTGACGCCTTGCCACATATTTCTAATTATATTTCTGATCGCATTACAAAATGTATATATACATATTATATTATAATAATTAATAATAATTGTTCGTTTTTAACTCTTAGGATAATTCGAATGCCGGTTCCGAAACTGATCTCCATCCAACCCTCCATTTGACGTCAAACCTTGGGCTGCCTCTATCTGGACCGGTTCCAATACCCGAGGGCTACGACAACGAATTGATGAAGCAGTACCAACGATACAGCGGGGACTTCAATCAGGCAATCAACAATTTACATCTCAAAGTAAGTGAATACGACCTAGTTTTTCTGTATTTCATTCTATAATACAGTTTTCAATGAATTGGGTGGATTAATACTGCCATTAACTTTTCCCTTTGAGCGACCTAAATAATGCAATATTATTTAGGTCACTCAGGGCTCAGGATTAGATGACATACTTTTACTTTTGCGACCATTTCAAACCCATACACGTTCTACTGATGGTCACGAGTTTTTCCTTAAACAAGAAGGTATTATCCTACTACGTTACGCTGGCTAGGGTTTTGTGTAGTATTTTCTATCTCATCACGTATATATATTTTTAGGAGGTACTTATATAATATATAGTTGCGGTTACCTTGGCTATTACGTCATCCAATTGAAAGGTATCGGCCACATATGTTTTAGCTACAGCATGGACTATCGATACTATCGTGACAATTAGCTATCTGGCGAATTTCAGTAAACGCATCTAGACCATCAATGTTTAAAATTGACGAATATTGTAAACACAGATTAACTTTTCAGTTCTTCCAAAACTCTTCTTCAGACTAATAATAATTACATCAATATAAATTCTTTGACATTTTATAAGATTAAACTCACTCTGATAATATCTTGAAGTTTAAAAAGACTTCTTCTCAAATAAGAATAAAAAATTGCAGAGCTAGAGTACTACGTCATACTCAACACTTGTAACTAGATAAATATTTAAATTTTTGTCAATGGCAAATCAATGGCAGCCCCGAGACGGACGGGGCAGGACCAGAAAGCGTTGGCGTATCGAGCTGGATGCCTTTCTTGAACAATGGCCGGATAGTGTAAGGATGGTGATGTGTGGATTAAGGGTGACCAAAAAAAATGTTATGAGGACCAACTTACAGGAATTAATCAGTATCAGTTGTGCTAAAATCAATATAGGTTGAACAGAAAAATATTTTTGTTTTGTCAAGGTCAATAATTTTATATAAGTACCTCCTAAAAATAAAATAACTAGATGTAATCTAATCTCAAACAAATAAAATACGCTTGAATATGCAATAGAAAAATCGTCACTGGAGCACACAAATGTAAGTTTTAGTCGTTATTATATATATTTTTTTGATATATTGAAATGCATTTCATGGTTATTTAGAATGTGACTCCTGATTGAAATAAATTGAATTATGTACAGAATGTTATATTATTGTGACCATTGGCGTAGGTATAGTGGGGGGGGGCTTGGGGTCCGGGCACCCAACATACACTAGATAGAATGAACTTTTCCTTTCATGTACCTATTAGTATATGTAGGCAAATTGAAGTTTTAATTTGGACCCCCCCTCCCCATCGAAAAGTTATACCTACGCCTATGATTGTGACTGAATAAACAACCTAATCACACGAACAATTTATAACGAAGAAATATTACCTAGTACGAAAGATCACATTTGAATAGTTCCAAAAATAAACAATTTATATTACATTTTTCGAGGCTATACAAAAGACAGTAACTCAAATGAGAAAGTTTCTAAGAATTTAATATGGTATAAAAGGAAAACGGAGGACTAATTCCTTTATAAATGAAACGAAACAAGCAAAGAAATATATCACGAATTCATGACTAACAAAATAAGGTGTCTGATGTTAGAAATAAGAAAAAGTAATAACGAAAATTAAGTGATCGCCGCAGTCTCGGAGGTAAAAAGTAAACGAACCTTGAAACAACACATTCCACAGGGAAAACCATTGTCTTGCATTTCTTGTGCCTTCACGAATAATTTTCAAGTGTTCAAATATTTTGCTTGCTCAGCACGACAGATTTTTTGTTGGACCGGCTTTTACCTTTAACTGAACATGAGATGCGACACCATAGCTTGTAATGCTGCTTATTATCAAAAAAATATTTTATATTTGATAACCTTATTTTGTTTAACGTTCCTAATACCCCTTCGCGTTAATAGCCAAGAAATGTCTGAAGGTTTGCAGCTATAAATATAAATTATTTAACAGGCGTCTTCATATATTTTTCGTTATATGAGTGTATACTCTCAATCTACCTCTTGAGTTTATTATACGAAAGCAATAGTCTGTTTCAACCGGTGTTATTAGTCAAAATTATTATAACTCCAGACTATTTTTATAATTCTGACCTTGCATTTTCATTTGAAAATTCTTAATGTTTGACATCAATTGTTATGTTGCTTGACTTCCAACTTTTGCCAATAGTTGCTATTGCTTGTATTTCCTGTGACTAGCTATCCTAAAGCTAAAATAAAGAATCAGCAGTAGCTCATCTTATAAGCAAACAAGTAATTCGGTATGATATTTTATTCAGATAAATGCCGTGTAGAAAATCTGCCCAATGCGAGCAGGCACTTAAGTTAAAATTAAAACATTACTTGACTAACAGGAAATAGTCTGTTTTTCTTTGTGCAATCATTTATTATTTAAGTTCTTTACTTTACAGGGATTTTCTCCGTCCCTATATTTGTTTCTTTCCTAGTCTCTTAATTCTTTTTATGTGACTGAAGGTCAATTTGAAAGCGAGGTGCACAGTTTTTCAAAGTTATGCAGATTGCGAGGAATTTAATCAAAAGAGCTAGTTTCACAACGCTTATACATAGACTCACATAATATATGAAATAGTTTTTGATGTTCTGGAAATAACGCAGATTTGTTATACTATTTGATAATGTCACTGATATCCTTGTCGGAATCTGAAAGTAAATAGAATGAAATATTAAAACCTTTAGATTATCAAATATCTAGTGAGCTTGTAACAATGGATGTAATTCGAGATTCGATAAGGGTTGACGTTGTTATTGAGTATTTTATAGAATGAAACGTTTCAGGAAACATCTAGAGAAATAGAAACTATAATTGAGTATCAGAGTTTTGCGTTAATTAATATCTTCCGTTATTGATGATATAAGAGACGTTTATAGCTGATTATGTTTGAACTTAGAAATAACTTGAGAATAGAACTCTAAATTCTGTCTCAGCGTGGGTGTTTATATTATAATGAACTTCCTTGTAATAACAAGCACTAGCAAATAAATTCCCTAAAGTTATCTTAGATGTCTCTATAATTGTGTGTTACCAAAATTGCAATAATTCACGAGATATTATTTGAGACGTGGTAATTTGGGTCGTAGAACGATAAATATGAGATGTGACGAAACTTTTCCATTTAATTATTTGCATAATATCTGTATAAGCTACTGCTGATGATTACGTCTGCGTGATATTATAAGCTGAATTAAATATTAAATAAAAGATGTCAACATACACCTAGGGTTGCCCGATATCTGGATTTCGACCGGACAGTCAAGAATACCGGTTTTTCCAGTCAAGAATATGTTTGCAAACCGGACAAAGATTACATCTCATGCAAACAAAACTTTATTAGAAACGGTGGCATCGAAAAAATATTGATTTACGGTTAAGTCAGAATTTCAGACAAAGTAACCTAAAAAGTTAGTTTTACGTACTAATTAAACTTGTTTATAAAACCCTAACCCTAGTAACCACACACATCATCTCATGATAACATAAAATTTAATTCTCAACCATGCTTTATTTTTAAGACAACATACTTAATAATTGTTGATAATTAGAAATTAAAATATTGTGGAGAAAAGACTATAATAATAATATTCTGATTGTTTATCCAGACTCATGGGCAGAGCAACGGCTACGTTCCATACGTAGACTACAGCAGGGACTACGCGCCGCCTGGGGATTCGTTAACTGGGTCCTTGACTAGAAGTAACGATGGGTCATCCTATCCCAGCTACTGCGGGTCTCTTCATAGACAAGCGAGCTGCGGAAGACTGGCAGGTGTAGGCCCTGACGGTGAGTAACCAAACACCAAAAATAAAGTTTGATTTATTAAATCTTATTAATATACGGATTATATAGAATAATTATTTAGTATGACCAATACCATATGAGTAATATAAATTAGATTAGCGAGCGTCGGTGGCGCTGTGGTCTCGGCACTGGACTGTGCCCCGAGTAGAATCGGAAGGCCCGCGATCGATCCTGCCATGTACCTTTTGAAGGTGACGGCAAATCAAGCGAGTTCAACCTACATAGTTGTCTCCTTTGCAAAATGCCAGATGTCTCTGGGTTACTATGTTACTAAGCAACACCGGTTGTTAAGGTTTGACGGATGTAAAAAAAATATATATATGTCGTAGTATCAACACCACGCTGCATTAATTTAACTCACTAACGCCATCTATCGAGCTCAAGTCGTAACGAGCATCGGAAACGTCAAGTGAATCACTTGGGTAGAATCGATACAGCAGTGGCGGGCACGGAAAATAGTCATTTGAATAACCTTTTAGGCGACATGGCTCAGTGATCGTTTGCCGTTGCGAGTGAAACGTTGCTTCCTTTCCGATTTTGCCTCGCTGTATCGAGATTACCGCGTTCTCCGATACTAATCTACTGAAATCTAGTTAATCACCAGTTATTTTGTGCTACACATTGTTAATTCAGAAGAATAGAAACGAGCCCAAACTCGATAGGGTTATGTCGTTTTATTGCGGAGATCCTATGGCCACCTTCCAGCTCCAGCATCAGACCCTGGTTACCATATAGAACCAAAGTCCTCGTCATTACGAATCAAACGAGCCCAAACTCGATGGGATTGTGTCGTTTTATTGAAGAGTGCCTGTGGCCAGCTTTCAGCTCCAGCATCAGACCCTGGCTACCATATAGGATCAAAGTTCTCGTCAATACGAATCAAACGAGTCCAAACTCGATGGGGTTTTGTCGTTTTATTGCAGAGTTCCTATGGCCACCTTCCAGCTCCAGCATCAGATCCTGGTTAGCATATAGGATCAAAGTACTCGTCAATCCGAATCAAACGAGCCCAAACTCGATGGGGTTGCGTCGTTTTATTTCGGAGTTCCTTTGGCCACCTTCCAACTTCAGCATCAGACCCTGGTTACCATATAGGACCAAAGTACTCGTCAGTACGAATCAAACGAGCCCAAACTCGATGGGGTTGTGTCCTTTTATTGCGGAGTTCCTATGGCTACCTTCCAGCTCCAGCATCAGACCCTGGTTACCACATAGGTCCAAAGTACTCGTCAATACGAATCAAACGAGCCCAAACTCGATGGGGTTGCATTGTTTGATTGCGGAGTTCCTATGGCAAACTTCCAGATCCAGCATCAGACCCTGGTTACCATATAGGATTAAAGTTCTCGTCAATACGAATCAAACGAGCTCAAACTCGATAGGGCTATGTCGTTTTATTGCGGAGTTCCTATGGCCACCCTTCAGCTCCAACATCAGATCAGCTCCATGTCGTCATCATAATATATTTATACATATGCATGCAAAATTTCAGCTTAATCGGAAACCGGGAAGTGAGTCAAATTTAACTCGCAAGATTAGACCCGAACATGCAAAAGATAAATAAAAGCTTGTAAAAAGGTTGAAGGTTTTTCGTACGGGAGGCACAAATAACAAAATTGTTAGTTATCAACTTCTCCGATTACTCCGTAGGACTTCGCGTCGTATACATACACAAATAATTACGCGACCGGGAGCTAGCTCAAAGCGACGTGCTCTCACTTCGAGTCTTGATTGCACACTGAATTTCGACGCGCCCGAGCCAAGTATTTGTAAGAACATCGATAAATGTATGTTAAAAAATTCAAATAAAAATCAATGTACGATAATTTAAAAAAATACCACGGTGTCAGTGTTTTGCTTACCTTTGTTCTATATATTTGTTAAACTAAAATATAATAGGGTTAATTAATGAAGCTAAAAATCACGAACGGTATGTGGGTGTAACCTAAATTTTAAGTAAAATTGATGCTATTTTTTAACGTATGTAAATTTGAAAAATGGTGACGGTGATTGTGTAGACACATAATTTAAGAATTTAAATTTATTTTTTCCCAGTCAGTTAACTGGAACGTTAACGTAAAATATCAAAAACGCCAACGGCCTTTTTGCTATTTTTCGCGCCATGGGCCCTTAATAGTTACTACGTAGCTCGTTTTTGGTGCTTTTAAATACAACTCAACCGTTACTTGCATTTTTACAATAATGTCGAAAATAAATACTTTAATTTTGTGGAACGCGTATGAACATCCCAAAGTACTATTACGATCTAGCCTATTTTACAGCTAATAAGTACAGTACATAATTTAATTCGATCTTAATTTGCTAGAGATAAATATGTCTCTAAGAAGTGTCCATTAACATGTTTTTTATTGTCTCTATTAAGGCGCCGCCACTAATTCACAGTTATTGTTGCAGCACTGATTCTACATTGTACTAAATTAAAACTTATTTTTTATCACTCCACTTCATTACACTAGATCGGATGGCTTTATCCGTTTTAGTCTTTTTTTTTCCTTGTGTGGTCGAGAAGCTGGACAGCCTCCACGGTTACATGTTTTTGAAGTCTTTCTTGGTGAGCTTCGGCGTACTTTTTTGTTATGCTATCAACAAACTCTGTTTTGAGGTCCCGATGGAGGTCGTCATTTCTTACATACCAGAGAGCATTAACGATGCCCCTCAGCACCTTATTCTGAAATCTTTGGATAATACACCTGCAGGCGTAGCACGGGCTGCCAAGACTGGGTTCGAGTCACGCATTATATCACAAATTTAGTGACATAATCTCTATGTCTTAAATAGAAGCACAGTGACGCGTATTAAGAAGGACTGACGTGTTAAAAATTTCTTGACGCTCGAAAAGGGACACGTGTGACTGAGTTTTATCACAAATTTTTTGCTCTTCGACTGCTATTACATCTTCTAAAGTATTAAAGCCCTTACTACAACCACAGCAGTCGGCGCACAGGCACGCCAAGAAATTTGTGATATAACTCAGTCACACATGTTCCTTGATGAGCGTCAAGAAAATTTATCACGTCAGTCACACTAAATACGCGCCACTGTGCTACTCTATAAGACATAAAGACTATGTCACTGAAATTATGAGATAATGCGTGACTCGAGTCCAGTCTTGGCAGTCCGTGCTACGCCTGCTGTTGGTCTGAGCTGTACAGTCCCGTAGCTGTATTCCATAAGTCCACACTGGCATGAGGACTTGCCGATATAACAATATTGTGTTAGCTATTTTTAAGGGGGACTCTCTTCCTATTAGCCAATACATGTCTCTGTATCGTAGATCAAGCTGTTCTCTCTTTTTCTTGGCGCGCACCTTCCAAAGTAGTTTCACATCAAGAGTCATGCCAAGATATTTGGCAGTGTTCTCATATGGTATAATTTGTCTGTTAATGAAGATTATGGTGATACATTTTCTGTTTGTTACTAAAATCGACGTGTACAGACTTAGAATCATTAAATTTTATCCGACTTTTCTGCGACTTTCCGCGTACGTACTTTTGCCTAAGATAGGCATTAACACACTTTACAAATCATTCCTTTGTCATGTTCAGGGGGTACAAAGTGTATCTTGCTTTTCACCCAGATAATACAGCTCATGCTGGAAGTGCTGTTATTGTCAAAGAAAGGCTATGACACTATGAAGATTCCAAATGCGAAATTGGAGAAATTCAAGCCTTCGCGAGTGGAACTTAAGCAAGTTACCCCGAGAGAAGTTTGGAATGAAATCAAAAGTAATATCAGCCCGCCAAAATCTCCTGGCTATGATTTAATAACAGAAGTAATACTCAGAAAACTTTCTAGAAAGGCAATAGTTAAATTAACAACTCTTCTAAATGCCTGTTTAAGGCAAAAGTACTTACCAGCCCTGTGGAAAGTCGCAGAAGTCATTGTGATATGATACTGAAACCAGGGAAATCGCCATGTGAAACTTCATCTTACAGGCCTATATCTCTATTATCAGTAATGTCAAAATTGTACGAGAAACTCCTACTAAAAAGACACAAAGCCAGTAATACAAAACTTGGACCTAATTCTAAACCATGAATTTCTCAATTCAATAGGCTTTCGCGAGAAACATTTGACGATTGATCAAGTGCACAAAATCACGAACATAATCGAGAAATGCCTAGAGGACAAAAAGGTATGCACAACAGTATTCCTGGATGTAGCTCAGGAATTTGACAAAGTATGGCATGACGGACTCATTCATAAACTACAACAAATGCTCCCTGAGCAGTTCGCTGAGCTTTATAGATAGGGTATTCAGAATCAAACATGAAGACGCCTTCTCAGAATTGAAACATATAATAGCTGGTGTTCCGCAAGGTAGTGTTTTAAGTCCGATCCTATACCTTTTATACACTTGTGATATACCAGAACCGGTAAATAACACCATTGCACCTTTTGCTGATGATACTGCAATCATGGGTATCGGTGATACTCATGAGGAAGCAGCAGAAAAGGTACAAAATGCTGTAGAGAAGATCTATGACTGGACAAAGAAATGGAGGATAAAATTTAATGAATCCATGGCTGTACACATCGATTTTAGTAACAAACAGAAAATGTATTACCCTATCAACATTAACAGACGAATTCCATATAAGAACACTGCCAAATATCATGGCATGGCTCTTGATGTGAAACTAGGTTGGATGGTGCACGTCAAGAAAAAGAGAGAACAGCTTGATCTACGATACAGAGACATGTATTGACTAATAGGAAGAGACTCCCCCTTGAAAATAGCTAACAAACTATTGTTATATCGTCAAGTCCTCATGCCAGTGTGGACTTGTGGAATACAGCTACGGGGCTGTACAGCTCAGACCAACAGGTGTATTATCCAAAGATTTCAGAATGAGGTGCTGAGGGGCATCGCTAATGCTCTCTGGTATGTAAGAAATGACGACCTTCTTCGGGATCTTAAAACAGAGTTCGTTGATAGCATCATAAAAAAATACGCCGAAGCTCACCAAAAAAGTCTTCAAAACCATGTGAACGTGGAGGCTGTCCAGCTTCTCGACCACACAAATAAGAAAAGAAGACTAAAACGGATAAAGCCATCCGATCTAGTGTAATGAAGTGGAGTGATAAAAAATAAGTTTTAATTTGGTACAATGTAGTGTCAGTGTTGCAACTATAACTGTGAATTAGTAGCGGCGCCTTAATAGAGAAAATAAAAAACATGTTAATGGACACTTCTTAGAGACATGTTTCTCTAGCAAATTAAGATCGAATTAAATTATGTACTGTACTTATTAGCTGTAAAATAGGCTAGATCGTAATAGTACTTTGGGATGTTCATACGCGTTCCACCAAATTAAAGTATTTATTTTCGACATTATTGTAAAAATGCAAGTAACGGTTGAGTTGTATTTAAAAGCGCCAAAAACGAGCCCAATCTACGTAGTAACTATTAAGTAATCTGTGCCCAAGCGCACCCTCCCACAACGATTGTTCCACGCTCACAGACAGGGGCCGGGCGCGGGGGGAGGAGGGTGCGCTGTGTGTGTGTCAAGTCGAGACACGACAGCAGCGGTCAATGAGCATTTGAAAAATCCGCCGATTGTCATGTTTTTCGATATTTTTTAGGCTTTCTCCACAAATAAGGGTATTGCGTACACAGTGATAGCTCTGAAATACAACCACTGAGAGCAGGCAGACCAACTCGTTTCACCTGTGGAGATACCATACTTCGAATTGGTACTAAAACTGACCATTTCTGTTATCGTTTTTTTTTCGCAACAATGCAGTGACTTGCGCGCATCATAACTCTGAAATGCAACCACTGAGAGCCGCCAGACCAACTTGTCTCATCTGCGGAGACGCCATACTTTGAATATGTACTAAAACTGACCATTTCTCTGATCGTTTTTTTTTTCGCAACAATGAAGCCTCTTGTAAGCTCTATAACTCGAAGTTGCAACCACTGAAAGCAGGCAGACCAACATCATTCACATTAGGGGATTACTCTACAAACTATAAAAATAAATCTAACCGTATCCATGATCGTTATGAAAAATCCCGTGACCTCTTAGACTAAAATCGCAGACATCATGACTAAAGGACTCCCGAAGCCCACATTTGTAAAGATGAGGTCTGCACTAGCCTTGTTTTAGAGGGCGTGTTGAAGGTGACGGCAAATCAAGCGAGTTCAACCTACATAGTTGTCTCCTTCGCAAAATGCCAGATGTCTCTGGGTTACTATGTTACTAAGCAACACCGGTTGTTAAGGTTTGACGGATGTAAAAAAATATATATACAAGTGTAGCGAATTTCGTTTTGTGTAAATAAAAGTCTGTTTATTGTTTACTAAGCGTTTATATCCATCGGGTAATAGCTTTCACATCGTCTGCGCACTCTATAAAATACAACAGTACCAATGTGTTTTCCGTTTCACGAATTTCATACGTACATTTATCTGACGCTCCTAAGGTGAAGAAAAACATCGTGAGGAAACTTGCATAGACCTGCGAAGTAATTCAAAGGTGTATGTGAAGTCAACCAATCCGCACTGGGCCAGCGTGGTTTGACTAAGGCCTAATCGCCCTAACACAACTAGCTAGAGTCGGCTCGTGACCCTCGGTGGGGACATATTATATGAGCTGTGATGATGATGATGATGAATACAAAATTAAAGTCAATACACGCACGCACTCATCATCACTCATCTTAAGGTAAAATGTATTAAAAGTGAAGTCGCTAATAATAACAGAGTTGATAAAGATAGTAAGCATAAGTATTATAAATTACAACTAGCTATCCGCTTGCCTCGCCTCGCCCGCGTTATTTCCATGTTTCCCGTGAGATTTCTATTCTAACAATTCAAACTAAAAAGCAAACGCTTTTACAAAAAGTCCCGTTAAAATAGGTAAAGCAGTTGTTCGTGTGATTCTCAAACAAAAATAACATTTCAACCCTATTTCTAGGGTTTCGAAGTTTCAAAAACGCTTGAACACTTGTTCACTTATTTCTAAATATCAGCGTAAATACAACATTTCATGCTTCTAGCTTCAAAAATGACGGATTTCCATACAAATTTTCAACCCCCTTTTCACATTGAATTTCGAAAAATCCTTTCGTAAAGTTCCATTGCTGTACAGTATAAAATCATTATTTTCTAATATTAAGTACTGGTTTTTAGACTGGGCGTTGATATTTCAGTTGGGACATTGCTTTTTATAAATATAGTTTAATTTTAGTATGTAATAAGTTTAGTATGGATACATAGAGAAGCGCGTATGTACCAATGTGTTTTTCGTTTCACGAATTTCATAGTATGTACATTTATCTGACGCTCCTAGGGTGAAGGAAAACATCGTGAGGAAACCTGCATACACCTGCGAAGTAATTCAAAGGTGTTGGTGAAGTCAACCAATCCGCACTTTTAGTCGGTAGGCCGCGGTTCCTGGCTGACACTTTGTCCCCAGGGACCGCGGAGAGTCCGACATAACTCTGCGCCTTCCCAAGCGCGGGGTATGCGTCATGCATTTCCCACCGTTGAAAAAAAAAAGGGTAGACTCGTGCCCCTCGGTGGGGATGTATATTAACTGTTATGATGAAAATTAATAGATATAAAAATTATAAAGTAATATTCATTTCAACTATTATGTATACAGCCTCAATATTTCAAATGCAAATAAAAAAAATCCTCTACATGCTTAGTTCTATTTTAGTGTTGCTAAAACTACAAATTAATTGTCATTTCTTTAAGATGAGAATTATTTTGTTGCCCTTTAACAATGTCATTAATGTTAGTATCTCGATAATATTGTCTAAACAATTTAATCCTCTTCTTAGAAATTATGAAGTTAAATGTTTGAAACAATTACGAGTATTTTGAGAGAACTATCAAATTGTCTTTCTGACACTTAAATAATATTTTCCTAAACATCGGAATACAGCTTTCCTTATAATTGATATTAAAACAAAGATGTACCATTATGAGATAATTCCGTCACATGCCTACCTATTTTCTCCTCAGAAATATGTAATGCATAGGTTTTTTTTGCCTCTGATTTGAATAATGAAAATGTTGATGATTGTTTCTCGTCTTTCATTCAGTGATACCCTCTGCGAACCCTGGAGTGGTATTCGCCGGAGGCCTGGACGTCCGATACGCAGCCACTTACGGAAACCCCTATTTGAGAGGGAGCGGGCCCTTGCGTAAGTACTATTGAATTTTTCAGCATTTTGACGGCCTGTTTGTCTCGCCGGGGATTTAATGTGAATATAGTAGGAAGCTTAGATTGTCGAAATAAGGTTTGTGAGGTTTCGAAATTGCTTGTATTTTAACTTTCATAGTCTCTCTACAAAGGAAAACAGCGGTCTAGACTAATTTATTGTATCTAAACTTCTCAATGTATTTATGTATGCTATTGGTGTTTCTATTTAATAGATAAATAAAATAATGGACTGCATTAGCAATATAAGCAATAATAAATTGGCCGAACGAAGATTACCTATCTTACAGGTATTCCTCACACTGACAGTATTGCATTTAAATTTCAAGCATATTGTGACCATTATACCTACTGTACGGGCCAATGTTAAGGACGTACACCTACGTACACTAATGTCAATATGTCAATAATATAATGTCAATATGTGAAATTCATGAAGAGGAGGAGTTGAATTATAGAAAAGTGTTTGTCTCATGAGCCTTTATTTTACACACTGACTTAAGAGGGTTATGAACACATGAGTAGAGAGACGGAAATGAAGCTGTAAATTTTCGCACAAAAAGCGATAACGCTTTTCTCCCTCTTTATATCCGTTCCCGCATTTACACTACTCAAAATTTGTTCCCGCATTTACACAACATCTTACACTGCCACTTGGGTTGGCTGGAAGAAATCTCTCCCAGAGATAAGTCCGCCCTTGTATACCTCGTACTCACTGAATATTTAAATGTTTATATGTACAATAAAGAATTATATATGTCCAATTTTCATAATTTTTGGAAATGTTGTTAGATATAATGAAGATCTAGTTTTACACGTTTTGATTTTGAAGAAATATTGCTCAGAATATAAAATATTATCATCTAAATATATATATTTTACACATAAAAACTACCTCGAGCATTTTATCTTTTTTGACAAAATTATACTGAATTACAAAAAGAAGCAAAACGTGCAAACATAGATTAAGGTATACTGAATCTAATGAGAAAAAAAAGGTCTAATTTCGTAAAGGTTTAGGGGGGTAAAACCGTTATCGCCCGAAACAATATTTCAATTAGAAATGTAGGCACGTGCCTCGGATTTTCAACTCTAAAGCGGTTTGCAACAAACTGCATATTTGAAAATGCATACTCGAGCCATGAATTGACACTTCACCACAGTCCTCTTAATAACGCAATGTATGTGTCACCGTAAAATTGCAAATACCGTTAGATTATAATCTATCTCGCGAGATTGTAAACTATCGAAAGATTGTGAACCGTAACATACTGCTTACAATTAAACGCATTATTTTTCAGTAGATTATAATCTATCGTCGTGAAACTGTTAAATCACAATCTATCGCGCGTCAAATTGTCAACTGTCCGAAGCCTGTCCCTGATTAGTCAGTCTTACAGATAAGATAAGATAATTTTTATTTGTCAGAAACATGTGTTTGCCTTTAATATTTTAGGATTTCAAGGAAAAACTTAGATTTGCTTTTAGTAAATATATTACAAGAACTGACAATAATAGATCTAAACAAGCGTTGCTATGATACAAAGGTAATAGACAATATCAAATATAAAGAGGTATACAGAACCTCTTAACATCCCATCTCCTTTTTGCTCAAGCCAACTTGTTCATATAAATTTCTAAGTCTTGGCTTGAATAGCGGCTTGGTCATGAAATCCGCTAGTTGACTTTTCGTATCAACCTTGAGTACTTGTAAATGTCCATTAAGAACGCATTCTCTGATAAAGAAATGTCTTAGTTCTATGTGTTTCGTTCTTTGGTGACATTCAAATGGTGGATCATAAGCTAACTTTATAGCCGATTCATTATCGAGGTGTAACTTTGGAATGGATTCTTCCTCTAACATAAAATACAATATTCTCTTCAACCAAATTATCTCCCTTGCAGCTTCACTCGCAGCTACAATCTCTGCTTCTGTAGAGGATATTGCAACAGTGGATTGTCGCTTACTTTGCCATGCTATAGCTCCTTCAGAGTACAGACATATCATGCCTGATGTTGAGTGTCCACTGGATCGGTCGCCACCATGGTCAGCACCGCTGAAGCATGAGATAGTTTTTGAAGTTGTATTAGGTTGATACGTTATGCCATAATCGATCGTACCTTTGACATATCGTAAGATACGTTTCACTCTCATTATGTTATCTGGAGTCGGTTTATCAAGTGTTCGAGAGACAATACTGACTGCAAACGCAATGTCTGGACGGGTACCTGTCATCAAATAAGAAAGTGCGCCTACTGCTTGACGGTATGGAAATGGAGTAAGTTCCTTCTCTTTCTCTGATAATACGGTGTCCTTTACAATTGGAGTTACAGCAGCTTTACAGTCTTGCATGCCGAATCTTTCTAATACCCGTTTTGCATAAGCTCTCTGGTGAATTGTTATTGAATGATCAGCATTTCTTTCAATTTCCATTCCTAAGAAATATGATCCAGTTTTCGTTGTAAGTTTAAATCATTTTTGCATCTCTTTAATGAATTTATCTGCCTCATTTTGACTAGCTGAGGCTATTAATCCATCGTCAACATACAGTGCAATTATGATCTTTTCATCCTTTTCATTTCTATTCCTTATAAATAAACAAGGATCGCTCTTACTTTGCTCAAAACCGATCTGTTTTATGTATTCTGTTATGCAATGGTTCCAGCATCTTGGTGCTTGTTTTAGCCCGTATAAGCTTTTCTTGAGTTTACATACTTTCTCTGAACCATTATTGTAACCTTCTGGAGGTTTCATAAAAATATGTTCATTCAAACTTCCGTAAAGAAAAGCGGTAGAAACATCAAATTGGGACAGTGTTAAGTTCTCTTGTGCAGCAACACTAATAACTGCTCTTATAGTATTCATTTTTGCTACTGGGCTAAATGTTTCATAATAATCAAGGCCTTTTTTCTGAGAATACCCTTTTATTACTAAACGAGATTTAAACTTATCAACTGTGCCATCAGGATTGCTTTTGATTTTATAGATCCATTTGCAAGGAATAGTCTTTCTTCCTTTTGGCAAGTCTACCATATTCCATGTTTCGTTTTCTCTAAGAGAGTTAATTTCGCTATTCATAGCTTTTATCCATTCTTCAGACTCGTCACAGGATGTAGCTTCTTTATATGTAGTCGGCTCTACCATATTAGCCGGAGAATGCACATGACAGACGTTGCAGATGAAATCATTATATCGACTGGGCGGTTTCAGATTTGCTCGACTTCTCAGTGTCATTTGGCCTTCATTCTGTGTTTCAGCTTCAGAAAGTTGGCTATTATCACCTTCTGTCGTTTCATTTTCTTCATCGTCATACAGTGACTCTTGTACCAATGTTGGTTCATCACTATCGATTTGATTTACATTATCAACGTTCTCATTGTATCTCATATCTCTTGTATCTTCAATATCATTCGTATTCAATGATGAGTCATTTGAGCTAACATTCTTTTCAGCTTCATCCACAAAATTTGGTATTTGAATGTGACGTTTGTCTAAATTATAATTTGCGTTGATATCAGAATCAGTAGACTCAGGACTGTGTTTGAGTTCAGATAGAAGAGGACTTTCATCAAAGGTGACGTCTCTTGATCGTATCAACACGTGATTTTTGTCATCCCATATACGGTATCCTTCATCTGAATCGTATCCAATCAATATTCCTTTTTGAGCCTTCTTGTCCAATTTCTTACGCTTCTGTTTAGGAATATGTGGATAGCAGTATGTTCCTATTACTCTGAGATGTTTTATCCTAGGCTTCTTGCCGTGCCATGACTCATATGGTGACATCTCATTTCTTCCAGGGCCAGTCCGATTTAAAATATACACTGATGTTTGAACAACTTCGGCCCATAAGCCTGCTGGAATTTGAGCATGAGCGTGCATTAAGGTTCTTGCCATTTCCACGACAGTTCTGTTATCCCTTTCTGTTGGATTTTGCTGCGGTGTGTAGGGCATAGTCAGCCTTTGCTTAATACCTTCTTTACTGAGTATAGCTTGCACTTTGCTGTTGTCAAATTCTCCTCCATTGTCACTTATTATCTCTTTTATACTAAATCCATTGGCTTTAGCTTCTGATATCATCATTACAAGTTTTTCGTGAACCTCAGATTTTTGACGCATAAAATATATAAAACGATACCGCGTGTATACATCTTTAAAGAGCACGAAGTATCGATATTTTGATATCGAATATGGAAAGGGACCACAGACATCTGTACAGATTAGTTCACCAGGTTGCGTTGCGCTCTCTCTGATCCCAAATTTCTGTCTATGAGCTTTACCATATATGCAGCCCTCACACAGTTCTTTATGTACTACTGTTTTGATGCTCCATTCCTTTTCCAATATTTTCTTGACGTGCATTTTGTCTTGATGGCCAAATCTTTCGTGATACAGTTGTAGTATATTGGATGTAGACAACTGATTTATGGCGACTGTTGGCTTGTGGCACCTCATTTCCAATTTATATAGGCCACCTTGCTTATTCCGAGTGCCTATCAGTTTCGTTATTCCATCAATCTTAAGTGAGCATGTCTTCGTTGTTGACTCAAAGACGCTGTTATCTGCAATGTCGTGAGTGGCAAGTACAGAGAATAAGTTTCTTTGTATGCTTGGAACAAACCACACATCTTTCAAAATAATTTGTTCAAGTCTTCCGTCTACTTTGGCTTCTGCGCGGATAGTACCAATTCCTACAGCTTCGATACATTGTCCATTTGCGCCGGTAACTGTATGTGAACTTTGAAAATATGTGAAATCTTGATAAAAATCTCCTGTGTTTGTAACATTATTGCTCCATTATCTACGTACCAGTTATTATTATCTTTAAATTCACTATCTTTTCCTAATGACAATATCGTCAAGTTCATGTTTACTGTATTCGTCGGCTTAGGTGGACGTCCATCAGAAATCCATCTCTTGCATTTCTTGATTGTATGGCCTATTTCCTTACAATAATTGCATTTTAGAACTCGTTCTTTCTTTATCTTATCAATGTCACTATGTTTTGTTTGATATTTGCCACTACTACCAGATCTTGCAATCAACGCTTGGGCACTGCTTTCACCTTCCTCTTTTACCGAAAGAACTTTCTCAATGGGCACATAGTTGGCTTGTCAAGTTGTCTACAGTTCGATCCTTCTTAGAAATTAATAACCAGCTTGACTTAAAACCAAAGTACTCTGTAGGAAGAGTATCCAATATCTTACATATCAGAAGAATATCTGGTAAATCATTACTTGAGTCTAAGGCCAGGTTTAAATCGTGCCAAATATTTTTCAATGTAGAGATATGAGTGGACATATCATGTTCTGGTTGTTTCTGGTATTTGAAGAAACTTAAGCATAAATCATAGCTTTTATCTGCAGTACAGCCTCCATAAAGCCTCTCAATTTCATCCCACATATCTTTCGAGCTAGTAAAGCGCATTACTTTATGCAGTGTCTCATCTGACATATTGTTTGTAAGCAGGACTAAAATTGCGCTATCTACATTGGTGAATTCTTGCTTTTCTTTTTCAAACAGCATTACTTGCTGAGCATCATTTTGATTTGAAAAGACTGGCATTGTTTTCTTACCTTCCAAAATTTCGATAGCTCCTGGCAATGCTTTTAATACTAAAAGCAATTTAAATTTCCATGTTTTGAAGTTCTTGCTATCAAGAATGCCAATTTGCACTTTGCTTGCCTCTGCAATCACTTTATCCATCGTTACGACAAAATTTTTGATTGCGACAAAATGAGTGTAAATTATTTTCTGTTTTTCAAAAAAATTTACATTCAGTAACAACTTCTCCTTTGTTTACATTAGAACCACGCTCTGCTACCACTTTAATATTTTAGGATTTCAAGGAAAAACTTAGATTTGCTTTTAGTAAATATATTACAAGAACTGACAATAATAGATCTAAACAAGCGTTGCTATGATACAAAGGTAATAGACAATATCAAATATAAAGAGGTATACAGAACCTCTTAACATTTGCTGTATACATCGCTAAGGTTTATAAAGCTTTCTTAAAGTACCAACATGTCTTACCTCTAAAGGTGTACAAAAATATTATTTATAAAAATCTAGATTACAATTCAATAAAAATACAAAAACTAAAATGTCTAGTAGTAAAATGTCAAATAATACCTAAATAATAAAATTAAAATTCATTAAAATAATACAATAACTAAAATGTTAAGCAATACAATGTCAAATAATAAATACATTATGAAATTAAAATTAAAAAGAAAAAAAAAACTAAATATGTCATGTAATAAAATAACAAAAACTACATAATACAATTAAAATTCATCAATAGCTAAAATGTCACATAAAACAATTAAAATTAAGTTTCCATTTTGTCGTCAAGAAAATCTTACTTTATAATAACATTTCTCAATCAATAAACATTTAATTTTTTTCTTGAACATATTAATATTAAGGTCTTTATAAGAATTTGGAATTTTATTGTATATTTGAGGTCCCATACAAAATATATTTTTTCTCAAAAGAGCAGTGTTAGCAGATTGGGATTGGAGTCTATAGTTGTCACGTCTATTGCGGCTAACCATATCTGCTAGACGAGGAAACTCATGTGGATTTGTCTTTACATAGACAACCACTTCAAAGATATATAATGACGGAAGTGAAAGAATTTTATTTTGTACAAAGTAAGGTCTGCAGCTATCCGTAGTTTTCAAACCAAACATAGACTTTAAGCATCGCTTCTGCATTTTAAAGGCGTTTTAAAGGAGTTACCCCAAAATATGATGCCATATCTTAAAATGGATGCTACCAAACCGTGATAGGCAGTAATTAACGCTTCAGAGTTAATAATAGGTGCGAGATTATATAGTGCATAAAAAGAACTACTGATCCTCTTGGTTATATAAGCGACGTGAGCTTTCCAATTTAGTTTACTGTCAATTATTAGGCCGAGAAATTTTGCAGTTTCAGTATTTTCTATCACGTTATTGAGATTATCAAACTTTATGGCAGCCTTACGTTGCCCAAATTGCATTATTTGTGTTTTGCTTAAATTTATCTTTAAATTATTGTTGTTTAACCATTGTATGATTGAAGTCAGAGATTCATAAATATCAGATTCATAATTATTTAAGTTATTAGATGTAATTGTCACTGTACTATCTTCTGCAAAAAGAGTCATTTGATGTTTAATTGATTTAGGTAGATCATTGATATAAATAATAAACAATAATGGGCCAAGTACACTACCCTGTGGAACTCCATATCTAATTAACTTTTTGCCTGAGGTATAATGTTCCTCTTTTTTAGTTTTCATATTAATCCGCGCAATAGAGGTGCATTGAACACGATTAGTCAAGTATGATTGAATTAACTGACCCATTTTACCTCTTATGCCATACATGTTAAGTTTGGTCAATAGAATGCTGTGATCAACGTAATCGAATGCTTGGGTCATATCACAGTACACAGCAGAAACAGGTTTTCTTTTGTCAACGTTAAATATTATTGTTCTTAAAAAGTCAAATACTGCCATATTTATAGTTTTCGTTTTACGAAAACCTTTTTGTTCGTTACATAATATTTTATATTTTTCTAAGTAAGAGTAAATTACATTGTATATATATTTCTCAAAGATCTTAGATATTACTGATAGCAGTGCAATTGGTCTAAAAATTTTTACTAAATCTTTTTTATGGAGTGGTTTAACAACTGATATCTTAAGCAATTCTGGATATACACCTGTGTCGATGCTCAAATTTATAATATGAGACAGATGGTTGCATATGTCGCTACCTACAGCTTTTAATATTTTTACTGCGATGCCGTCATAGCCTACGCTATTTGTATTCTTAAGATTATTTATAATTTTTAAAATGTCAAATGGTAAACAGGGTGCGACAAAGATTGAGTTTTGTGTTGTACGAATTTGATGAGGATTATCTATAGTATGTTGAATTTGCTCATTCGTTTTGTCAATAAAATAGTCATTAAAATGGTCAGCAAATAGTTTAGGATTAGTCAATATAGTTTTATCGTCTAATGTAATATGAGGTATATAACCTTTTGGCTTATTAAATCTAGTGTTATTTATTATTTGCCAGGTCGTTTTTGATGTATTCTTAGTTGTTTTTATTTTATAATTATTTTGTGCCAATTGCGTGAGATGAATAATTTTTTTAAAAGTTTTTTTTTATATATTTTAAATATTTTATTTTATTTATTTTTGATGGCTTATGCCTCGAGTTCCATAAGAGTTGTCTTTTTTTCTTACTACAAAGCTTTATTCCGCGCGAAATCCATCTTGGTTTTTGTAATATAGGTATATTAATATACCTGTAGGGAAAACACAGGTCATAAAATAGCTTAAATTGTTCCATAAAATAATTAAATGCCTCATTGCAATCATTTGTATTGTAAATTTCAATAAATGAAAAGTTTCTGATACATTCCTTAAATTTTGCAATATTTTGTTCACAGTAATCACGTGTTTGCTTCTTCCAATATTTATAAAGTGGAATACTACTTATAGGGCATTGAAGTAGCTGTGCAGTATGATCTGATAATGTTAATTCGATCACTTCGGCCTTACAATATTTACTCTTAAAGTTATGTGTGATGTTGTCGATACATGACTTACTTATGACTCTAGTTGGCTGATTTATAGATAGATTCAGATTATAACTTTTAAGTAAGCATTCAAATTCAAGAGATACATTGTTTGATTTCATCATATCTATATTAAAATCGCCAGCCAAAACGATATTCTTATAATTTTTTTGCATAACATACCTCAATATTTGGTCTAGTTTATAAAAAAAGACATGTAAATTTGAAAATTTAGGAACTCTGTACAAACAAATAACTATTAATTTACAATTTGTTAATTCTATTGCGCAACATTCTATCGAATTTGATATTGACATTGTGGCAATGTCATGTATTTCTTTGCAAGCATGGCCATTTCTGACTAATATGCAGACGCCACCTCTCTTCGCGTTGCACCTACTGAAGTGTGCACCGAGACTGTAGTTAGGAACTGTAAGATTTACCTCGTGACCGGCCATCATGAAATGCTCGGTAAGACACAGCACATCAACACATTTACCTTCTTCTGTGAGATTATTTAAGTAAACAGAAAGGATATCTGCTTTATTAATTGCACCGGCTATATTTTGGTGAAGTATATTGACAAATTTATTTAAGAAAAAAATTATTTTCATTTTCTACATGTATTGTAGTACTCGTATTATGATATTCATTTATTTTATTCAGAAGTGACATAGTCTCCTCAAAAACAATTCGCATACCGTTGTTATTTAAGCATCCATTACTTTTATTAAACATGTCATAATTGTAAGTCAAATTTTTGTTGGAGTCAACTAGGTACGCATATTCGTGTGTGATTATGTCCAAATTAAGCATATTATTAAATATTTCTATTCTTGAATTAAATATATTAGTGAACTTTCCTAGTTTAAACGTAGGAAGGCACAAAATAATGTTGGTGTGCAAAACCCTTTGTAGAGTCTCTCTCAGATAAATAATTAAGTCATAATAGTCATTTGTACATATAAAGTCATCTTCGCCTATCAATATGACACAGAAATCCTTCATGGTATAATTCGTCAATTTATTCTCTATGCAATGTGTTAATTGCTTCAGGTTGCAATTGGGTGTCAAATAGTGACATAGTTCATATTTTTCAAATGTCTTCCTAGCTATTCTGAGTATATTATTATTTTTGTTTGAGCTTAGAAATGCTATCTTAGGTAGACAGTTTTGCATGTTATTATTACTTGATTGTGAATTTGTTTTTGTGGCTAGTGGTTGTTGTATTTTTTCTTTCCCTATGTCTTTTCCATCTAACTTTTTTGAAATGTTTTTTTTTTCTTTCTTTTGCTTTTTGTTTTTAGGCGTCATATTTTTTGATATTGGGCTTTGAGTCACTTTTTTAAATAATTCGTATTTTTTTGATAATTCATCATTTATTCTCTTTAAATTGGTGTTTTCTAAAGATAAACATTCGATTTCCTTATGTGCACTATTTAATTCAATCATTAATTGTTCTATTTGTTCCTTGAACATAAGTAATTGTTGATTAGTGTCGCCATCTTGCGATATTTCTGGTAAGCTGTTGTTGGAGCTATCTATTTCTTCAATGGAATTATTATTGCTTACGAAAGAATCAGATTTAGTTCTAGTGCGGCGAAAGGTTATATTCTCCAAGAAATTCATTATAATTTAACAAAAGAACAAAAAAAAAAAAGTTAAGGTTTTCCAGCTGGATTTGAACTTAGTTCGCTCAATTACAACGCGAACTCTCGCAACCGCGCTACGGGTCGCTTGGTGAATGGTGCGAAATAGTGTGAATGTATTGTAATGGATACAATTTTGTATTGAAACGTTCGTTATTTATGACTAGTGTATTTATTATTTTACCCCACACACAGTCAGGAAAAAAAAAATAAACCTATTATCACCACTTAACACTTTACTAAATCACTTATTGATTTCAAATTTATTTGTAGTTTCAAACACAAAATAGCGTTGAGAGTGCGAACTTCATCGTTTTCTTCCGTAGTCACAAGTTTTGTACCGTTCTTCTTAATTTTTATTATTTTTTATTTATTTGTACGTCATTTGCTTCAATAACGTTACCGCACATTAATTATAGTTTATACTAATTGAAATTTGAGTGATATCACTGTTTCGAAGGATAATAGTATTTTTAAACAAGAAAAACACGGAGCACAATCTTTACGTGACGGCAGCGCAGACGAAAAAAAAAAAGATCGTTCTGTGTCCATAGAATTAGGAATCAAACACAAGTGTCAGGAAATAAAATAAATGCACTTCAATAGTGACAGCAAGTATGTACTCGTATTTATTATTTAGTAGTTAATCAATATTTCTAACATCATTATGGTAAGAAAAATTGTAACTTAATAAGAAATTTAGAAATGTATCGACATTTTCTTTTCAAACACAAATTAAGATTGAAAAAAAAATTAAAGAAAATTCTTATCACATATTTATTGATAAACAATTATGTTTTGGCTACTGTTACTGTCAATATTGATATATTAGAGAATAACGTTTCATCCAATAGTCTAGGAGGAGTACAAGTATTTGGTCCTAAGTATACTAATAGAAATAAGGAGGATTTTTCACTTGGATAAATAGGTCACGACGCAACATTTTACTGAACAATTTCATTGTGCAGCTGCATTCATAACTGTTTAAAATTCGCACGGACGGCACAGCCCCATAGCTAATTGAGGATGCGGGGATATTATTTTGAATATAAATGGCGCGTTTCATTCCTGAGCCGCTGAATTAATTACAGCTAAGTAACTGAGGAATTTTCATTTGTGCAATATGTAGGAAGTCGCTGCATTCACTGAAAGCTGTTTAGCTGTATTAGGAGGAATTTTGAAATGAGAAGGTGCAATTGTTTGAATATCTACATTTTATATTTTATCATCGTTAGACTCTTTATATTTTACAGGTGTATTTATTGTAACATTTTTGTCTCCTTAAAATAGTTAAGAATCACTAGATTATTTAGTCACTAATATAGTCATTAACAACTTATTAATTAATAATCCGTTTATGACCTCTGTGTTAAATGAATAAGTAATAATTTTAATTATAAATTACTAAGAAGAAAAGAAGGCCACTAAGATAGCAAACAAGCGTAGAGTCCACCTGATAGTAGGTATACGGTTACCGCAGTCTAGTGTGAGGCTGAATAAAAAGAATATATGCTTAAGCAAAATACCTTGTGTGCCACTGCCAACAGGGAAAAGTTTAAGCCACGGGCAGTTATTACTTAAAAGATTGAATAGCCCTACAGTATTCAATCTTTTTGAATATGCGACCCCTTTACAGGTCGAACATTTCACAATAGATATACAAAAACTCATAGACAGAGACAGAAAGACCACAGGCAGAGAAAAATATGTAAAAAACAAGCTTTCTAAACCTTAACTAAATTATGTTGTTATTGTAGGGTAGAAAGTTGCTTCTTTCCTCCAAAGTAATTAGCATATTGAACTTAACTTACTTAAACAATAAGTTCATAATGCATTATCATCATATTACATTACGTACAACATTTTTAACTTATCCACACATCTATAGGTACTATTGCCATTAGTACCTACAGTTATGAATAATGAGACCATCCTTACAGCGTACGCTCAACAAGTGCAGTCGAACCTGACCTCAAAACCGGCACCTCCACCTTACTATTCAGTCAGAAATTCAAGTCTTCATTTAGCAGGTATGTAAAATATTTTGTATTGTCTCGACTGACAGACGTCAAAAGCACTTGCTTTTGAATGATGTGTTTTGTCGTTCGCATATCGTAGGTACTACATAACATAAAGCTCCGATGTCCATCCGTCGACTTCATATACGAGTAAGTATATCACTTGCAGTTCCACCATAATAATCGACGCGTGTCTGTGTATTTACATCACTCTTAATAACTTATACGGAACAAAGGCTAAAAGCACTAGGTAGCGGAGATTTTGAACAGCTTGGCAAAAACGTTAATCCGGGCAATTTTTCTCATCATAAGAACCCTCTTCAAAATTCAAAAAATACTTGGAAAATTAGGCAAATAGATTCACGTATAGTCACTTTTTGCACTAAACTTGTATTTAGTGATTTATTTTTCTATTTATATAAACGTAAAATTAAAATTCCTTCTTTTATTTGACTTATATTTTCTTTATTTTGAAGAACAGGGGGCCTAGACAAAGTGACAATTCAATACCGATAACGAAGTTCGATAAGAACAAAATGTATGGGATTGACATATGGCATCGCTTAATAATGTGGTGAATCGATCAAAGTCACTGATATGCAAGTTGATAGACAAATTGCTTCGCAACGAATCGATGAAGTAGCGAATTTATTTTTCGTTTCTTTCAAAAACTACTCAAAACAACTCATTTTTCATTAAATGAAATGAAAATATTAGGTTGGGGAAAAAGTCTTTTCGCATTATAGTATGTATAAACTTGTAATAAAATCTCTTTGGCTATACTATTTGTATCTGGCTGGTTTTGGTATCATTGAAAGTTTAAATTTTAAAGAACATAATTCCAAATTCAAATTAGGAAAATGTGTGATTTTCATTTGTTTTTCGTACCGCCAAGATGAGTGAATCTAATGAAGAAATTCGATACATTTTAAAATTTTACTACAAAAAAGGTAAAAATGCAACGCAAGCCGCGAAAAAAATTTGCGATGTTTATGTCTGTGAGAGTAGCGTGTCTGTGAGACGCTACTCTCGTGTGCAGTGTCTGTGAGAGTAGCACAAATTTGGTTTAAGCGTTTTCAATCCGGAAATTTTGATGTCAAAGATGCACGTCGCTCTGGTCGCCCTATTACAGATAAAATGGATGCCATTTTTGAAAAAGTGGAGCAAGATCGGCATGTCAGTAGTTACGACGTAGCTGAAGAACTGGGAATTGACCACAAAACAGTTTTGGCGCATTTGAAAAAAACTGGGTACACAAAAAAGCTCGACATTTGGGTACCTCACGAGCTCACTGAAAGAAACCTAATGAACCGTGTACTCATTTGTGATTCTTTATTACGACGTAATGAAACCGAACCATTTTTGAAGAAGCTGATAACTGGTGATGAAAAGTGGATCACGTATGACAAGAACGTGCGAAAAAGGTCGTGGTCAAAGGCCGGTCAGGCTTCACAGACTGTGGCGAAACCCGGGTTAACTCGCAACAAGGTGATGCTGTGTGTGTGGTGGGATTGGAAGGGCATTATTCATTATGAGCTGTTACCACCAGGCAGGACCATCGATTCTGAACTCTACTGCGAACAACTGATGAGATTAAAGCAAGAAGTTGAGAGAAAGCGGCCGGAATTAATCAACAGAAGGGGTGTGGTTTTTCATCATGATAACGCTAGACCTCACACATCTTTAGCCACTCAGCAAAAATTAAGAGAGTTTGGCTGGGAGGTGTTAATGCATCCGCCGTATAGTCCTGACCTTGCACCTTCAGATTTCCACCTGTTTCGATCTCTTCAGAATTCTTTAGGCAGTGTCAGGTTAACATCACGAGAGGACTGCCAAAACCACTTGTCGCGGTATTTTGACCAGAAGTCCCAAAATTTCTATAGCAATGGGATCATGTCCCTACCTACAAGATGGCAAAAAGTTATCGAACAAAATGGTACCTACATACTTTAGTTAAATGTAAATAAACTATATTAAAAAATGTTTTGAATTTTCTTAAAAAATGCGAAGAAACTTTTTCCCCAACCTATTATTAATAAAAATCATTTATTTTACCATTTCTTTTACATTGCTCAGTATTGAGTACTTAGATAACCAATATGTCGTTTCTTACAGAAATAACAATTCGACACAGCGATCGAATCGGTACGTTGGCGAGGAATTTGTTTTCGTTATCTCATAGATGATAATTAATTTAGTTATTGTTCCGTTATGAAGCTATTGCCACTTGTCTAAGCTGCCAGGACTGTTCTACTCAACCGAACTCTGGTCAGAGTAATTGCAACACCTTTCGGCCTTTATAGCTATTGAATATCGTAAATAAAACACTTTAAATAAAAGAGTTTTGCATAATATTTAGTAATTGTAGTTGTTCTGTTTAATTAGCACCAGCAAGCTCATCACCGTCATCTTCTTCATCTTCGAGGCCAGTCACAAGTCCGTTGGCTTCATCATCATCACCTAGCAGTGGTGCGCAACCTCAAGTAAGTATTTTTTTTCAATTAGTATATCTGATTTTTCGCACATAACTTTCCTCTAAACACATTTAATGTAATTTCAATGTATAGTTTCGAACTATCCTTTTTATTCATTGTATCAGAATTTAACTTTGATTCAGTATACTTCCCTACATATAGATTTGTCATAATATAAAAATCTCGTGTCACAGTGTTTGTTATCGAACTCCTCCGAAACAGCTTGACCGATATTTATGATTTTTTTTTGTGTATAAGTATTTGGTAGGTCTGAGAATAAGTCGCAGACTATTTTTATACCCCTAGGTGATAAGGGTGGCTCTCTTCAGATTTTTTACATTTTTTTATGATTTGGCCCCAAAAATACTAGAATAGCCACAATAATAAAAATTGCCCTAAGTTTTTTATTTTTCTTAACTCATAAATGGGGTTAATATTTTTGTTCAGTTCTGTAACTGAAACCATATTCACAACTTCCGTTTTTGTCGCGCTTTAACTAGTAACCGTTTCAGTAACAAAATTAAGACAGTGTGATTATAAGCTATGATTTGATAAAAAATGCCGAAAATGCTTGATTGAAGGTATTTGTTATAAACACACTTGATAAGGTAATTGGACCAACACATGGAGCATAGACATATGAGAATAAATAATTATTATTATAAATACAACATTTAAATGTATACATAGCTTTAATAGTGACATTTGCTGCAGGTGCCTAAATCTTCCCCTGCGAGTTCGGGAGCTTTGTATATATTACCACCGTCCAGTCAAGGAAATATTCAAGGAACACAAATTACATCCAAAGGTAAGGAACAGAACAGTAACGGTATTATATCGAAGTGTTTAGAGTCAAACGCTTTCGTAAGGTCGTTGAACATAATAAAATAATAATTGGTAATTGGTGGTAATCAAGCTTTATATCTAGAATAATTTTATTGCATTTCATTATTATAATTGTTTCGTAGCTCATTCCTAATCCTTACTATCCTTACTTTAATATTATAAATGCGAAAGTAACTTTGTCTGTCTGTGTACACAATCACGCCTAAACTACTGAACTGATTTAGATGAACTTTGATATAGAAATAGTTTGAGTCCCAAGAAAGGACAGAGGATAGCTTTTATCGCAGAAATCACCCTTTAAGGGGAAGAAAAGGGGGTGGAACTTTGCACGGGGAATCATAACCGCTATAAGAAATAACCGCTGAACCGATTTAGATGAAATTTTTAAATACAATTAACTCGGGTCTATTTCGCGGTAAACAATAACTATATTGACTTACTATTTCCCGACGTTTCGGCCGAATTGCATCAGGCCGTGGTCACGGGATGACTGCCGAGGCTCAGCGACGTCTTCGCAAAGCGCGGGTTTCACGACTACCCTCCGCTTGATATTCAGAATTTTTATTTTTATCAGAATCGTCGGTACCTCGACATATCACACTCACGACATCTACACACTGACGTTTTTTATAAGTACCGCACTGCCTAAATTCGCCAATAACAGGGTTCCAGGTAGTTAATAAACGGTATCCATCTTCCCGGTTGAAGTTTTTATGTTTTTTAATTTCAACCGATTCTCGTGCTATTCTGGAATAATAGTGACGATCGGTGGAGAGGACCTGAGGTTTGTGCAGTTCTATCCAGTGGTTGGTTTCTAAAATAAAAATTCTGAATATCAAGCGGAGGGTAGACGTGAAACCCGCGCTTTGCGAAGACGTCGATGAGCCTCAGCAGTCATCTCGTGACCACGGCCTGATGCAATTCGGCCGAAGCGTCGGGAAACAGTAAGTCAATATAGTTATTGTTTACCGCGAAATAGACCCGAGTTAATTGTATTTAAAATGTGTACAAATCGCGGAAGTCTAAAAACTTTGATAGATGAAATTTGATATGGAGATAGTTTGAGTTGCGTTGAAGGAGAAAGAATAGTGTATAAAGGAAGGTGGGAAACTTGGAAAGGGAATCAATAAAGAAGGACTTCCACAAGGACGAAGTCGCGGGCAAAAACTAGTTTCTCATATTTTTTCTATCATACATAATCCATGAACCATCTATTAGCTAATAGCTATACTGTATGGATTCTCGCAAGGAGTTTAAGTTAATCCTCTATTGCGCTTTGTAAAATTATGATCAGTATAATTTATTATGTTTTAATCCATGAAATGAAGCAAATACAACAAGATTTACCTTGAGCGGCATCCTACCCGTTGCGTATATTTTTTATAGTTCAAAATCACAAAATATCATTCTAATATGTTTGATTAAAAATATGTTTTGCAACGGATTTTAATATCAATTTTATTTCACATTGTAAATACTGTCACTCTATAGATAATATTATATATTTTTTGCAGGTAATGGTAGTCGCGCCACTGCTGGTACACACGTTTAATTTAATTTAGTTATTTTTACAATAATTATTCATTGGTAGGAGTATCAATAAAAATGTACTAGGATTTTAAATATAAAAAAATATTTTATATATTGAACAATCGAAGATTTAATTAGCACTTAAGTTAGCGTATGATTTGTACTGATATTGACTGATATAAAGCTTTTATTGTTTTTTTGTTTTATCTCATTATAAGTTAAGTTTTACATACATATAAGATTTACATTTTTATATATTACTTTTTAATTTTTTTGCAACTTAATCAAACTCCACGAGCGGCGTTTTATAAATAGTTAAGAATCTTTAATTTTCCTGGCTTTAATTTGATATAGGCTTTGAAGCTTTAAGTATGAAAGACAAAGAAAAAAGAAAAACTAGGTTAGAAAGGACAGTTTTGAGGCTATGTAAATATCTCTCTTCTACGACGTTTCTCAAATTACAAAAGTAGTAAGGACAAAAGTTGTAAAACTAAATTACGGAAAGGCCCCGAGTTAGTTCAAGAGGTTTCCTCAAAAATTCTGAAGAAGCACGCCTAAAACAGATTCCGTGAGGTTTAACCATTTGACGTTTTTGTTTTCCATAAGTAGTTGTTTGCTTTACTGATATCAGTTTTAATGTCAAGTGTTCGAATAATTTTTCAATGGCTCTTTGTGGATGATTCCGTTAAATGTCTTATTATTTATTAAGTAGATAGACGAACATCAAATTTGTCGAATGGTTTAAAAAGCAATGTTGTTCTGACAAGTGGGAAATATCATATGACAGTTTCACCCAAATTATTATCGATCAGATGAGCAAATTAGGTAAATCGTTTAACTGGTCGACTTTATTACATTCCCATGGATTGTTGCATACCCACACAACATACAAACACACACACACACACACACACACGCACACTTACAGGCGTGCGTGCATACTTGTTTACTTACTATCTGTGTTTGATTCAACTATAATAAGTATGTAGAAACGCATTGAAATTTATCCGAAATAAGCTTTTTGTTAAGGTATCAGTGAAACACAAATACCTACAAGTTAGTGGAAAAATCAATAGAAATCGTTTATTGAATCGAATAATTAAAAAATAGGCTTTTCGACTGATTATATTATGATTAAATAATTTTATAGACAAAAGTCAACATATTGTTAAAATGAATGTTTATTAAAATTATTCAGTATTGTCTTTTGTTTAATTCATAAGTCTATATTTGTAAGTCACAGGCTTAAGCCTTTAGTAAATTCTTAAATAAAGAAAATTTAGCTTTAGGGATAATATGAAGGTGTTAATTGAAAACGACGTTAAATGATAAATTAATTTAGATTCTGTCTAAGACTGAAAATGAATATCTCTAAAAATTTCGTAGAAATTTAAGTAACTACTTACTACATTTCAATCTATTTATCGCTGATGGCTTAAATAAAGCCTCGTTTTCTAGAAATGTTTGGCGTAATTGGATTTTGAGTAATTAATTGCTTTTTAAAGTAAATATTATTGTGACTGATGAGAATTATAATGTAAATAAATTACTAACTATTCCCATTGAGCGTGGCAGATGGATTGGCATTATTGTTATTAAATTTAAAAGAAAACTTAAAAAATATATATTCAATGAAGGCGGTTTTTCTTTGCCTGAATCTATATTTATTCTATTTCAAACTAAATTAGTTATTGTATTTAATAATTTTAGTGACTTATTTACTGAAGTTGTTCATGACAGTGTGAAAAGGTACAATTCTTTTAAAAATACTTTATTAACGTCTAGCGTACGGTGGTCACGCCATTCAATCTCAGTAGGATAGGTTGATTGATTGATTAACCCTTTCACACAGAAATCTGGAAACTCGACGGCGCGGCAGCAGGAGTTATAAGTTACAGGCCCATTATTTTAAGTTTGAAAAGTGTTTATTTTTTTAAGACGAGATATCAAGATCTGCGTGCCATATTTTGGTCAGTAGCAAAAGCTTAGCGTAATTATAGAATAGTAACTGGCCTTTTATCACGTTTCACGCCTTTCGCAGCGTTGTTGGGCAGTCGAGGTGTTAAGAATCTTTTATCGGACATTTTCCCTGTTTTCTGTGTCAAAGACAATCTTAATCGAAATCTAGCAGAATCCTACCGCTTGCCTTTTTCATTTACGAATACAATACAATTATTATCAGTACTCTCTAACATTCAAATTCAAATGGTGGATTTTACAATAAGTTTGCTTCAGAATAGTGGAGTACCTACCTATTACTCGAAAATATAATCAACTTCAAACTAAAAATGTTATTTCTTTTTAAAAAATCGTGCTATACTCCTACGTAATAATATTGTTTTCATTGTGAAAGAAGACAAAGAGAAATGTTTCAATGTAATGCATTGCGTTGAAAATTCTTATTGAATGTGATTGTATTATAAATTTGTATTTTATTCAAGGAACATATGTTGGATTGCTTAGGTTGTTTTAGATAAATCTATTTAGGGATTCACAAAGAATATTGAATCCATTCCAAAGGAAATTGCTTTGTAAATGCAAATTTTTATCAAATAAGATAATTTTGAGTGTTTTATGTACAGACTTTTTAATGAAGTAAGATTTGGTAAAATTTAAGTGAAAAACTTAACAGTTTATTGTGTATTTACCCGTTTTAATGTTTTTATTGAATTGTCCTGATCATGCCATAAAACTGAGAATAAAGAGATTCTTATAAAATGCGTGCTCTTATTTATTATCGCAGCATTTGCTCGACTATATTTGGAACTCAAGACCTCAGGAATCGGTGGTGATCATTGGACACTACAGTAAGACCGCAAAGACAAGTGCACTCGGAATTGTGTCAGAACCCGTGTCGCCAACCAAAACGGGCTGAAAATTTTGTAGCCCAATTGAATATCCCGAAGGTAATGTATACCTGTAACATCCAGGTTTATTTGCACCACACCTCATAAAATTGTTACCGCTTCTTAATTGTCTATACTTTATTATTTGTGACTTGCATTTTCTTTAAAAATACTAAATAAGTTGAAAAATTAATAAATTAATGAAGAAAAAAAACGTTTTGTGCGGGGATCGCATCCGTGTCGTCAACATGCCGTGCCTCTCAGCCACGCCACCGAGCTCTTGCCAGCCCCGATATAATTTTTTTAACACCTTTGCTCGTAAAGCTGATGTAATTCCACCGGTTTTAAATATGTAAAGCGGGTCATAGAAAACGCGTTTGTTACCAAAGCAAATAGTTAAGTTATAGTCCATACAAATTCCATAACAGTATTATTTGCCATTTCAAATATAGAACTGATCGCCGCCGCACGACTCCAGCTAGTGAGCAGCGCGCTGTTGCTATTCAAATTTCGAACTAATCGCCGCGCGGCGCCAGTCAGTAGGCAGCGCTAGCGCGCTGTTAAAATGGCGGGAAAGCAACAGGGTGCATTCACAGATTGAAAATAATGTTTTTTTTCTGTTTCCTCGCAAATGTGTTAAAAAACGTCGTACGATATATGTGCGTATTGGTTATAACATGCTCGGCTCAATTACACCCTCGCCTTCGGCTCGGGCTGAAATTCCGCCTCGCATGTTATAACCATCTTAACGCACTAATATCGTAATGTACTATAACTGTAATGATAGCTTTAGGATACTTTGCCAAAGTAGACTTTATCCACTGTTAATAACTACAAATCAAGTTCCAATTTTGAAATCACACTCAATCACTAAGTATTACAGATTTTTTTCTCTTTTCCTTTTTTTTATTTTTCTATCTATACCTTTGTTTATCTTTTGGAAGATAGTGAACTGAGTCTTCACCAAAAAGGCGGCTAGATCCAAAATGGTTATGGACAATGGATCTACTAAGATTGTACCTGCCAACGCTGCAAGTCATACTACAGGCGGTACCGAATCGCTTTGTTATACATAATAAAGACGCTGCCTGTAGTGTTTGAAAATTAAATTTCCCTCGATAAAGTTAGCGGCCCTAGATTACGCTAGAACAATGGGTGATGCCGACACTTCGGCGTCTCGCTTTGTGATCACAAGTGCTCTAGAAACGTGGCCCCTGAGTAAGCGGTTGGCCGTGTACCGTGGCTGGAATATTGCTTGGCAACCATTTACTGCAACGACTATGGGCGTTTTTTAACCGACTTCGAAAAAGGAGGAGATTCTGTGTTCGACTGTATTTTTACTACGTATTTTTTTTTCTCTGTCATTTGTGCGCCGATATTCAAATCCTTTTTGTAATCGAAAGAGTATACTCCGGGGTTAGTCTAATTCACAAACAAAGTTAAAAAACAACAAGTCATGATCTGATGACGGGATCTCAGGGAAATCGAGGGAGCCACGGCGGCCTGCGTTCTTGAGGGCCAAACGCCGTGGAATGTAGATGCACGCGTCCATGCGGAAGTGTATCGACATCGAGTTTCGTTAGAGAACGGGGGGGGGGGGGGGGGTGATTCGCTCCTGAAGAAATGGAGCGCAGAGGGAGGCTCAGCGTCGATAGGGTGAGGCACTCGCCTTCCCAGCTGCCGGCCACCGGAAGAAGCGGTAGAAGCGATACGTCCGGTGTTGGAGGAGTGGGTAGGACTCCGGCAGGGCAGTCTCTCGTTCCGCATGGTGCAGGTATTGACCGGACATTTTTGTTTTGTCCACTACCTGCACTGGGTCGCGCGTCGCGGGAGGAAACGCCGCAGTGTCATCACTGCGACGCTCCCGACGACACTGCCGAGCACACCCTTTTGGTGTGCCCGGCCTGGCGACGCGAGCGCAGCGAGCTCAACGCAGCTCAAAAGGGAAATCGAGAAAAACCCTTAAGAGGGCACGGTACCTACTACTAGCGCCGCCATTCCTTTTTTATTAATTATGATAAATTAAAGACGTTTCTACAAAAAAAAGTGGCCACTTTTGGCAATGATTCGGATTATGATTATTTCTATACATTTAATCTATGCCCGAATAGCTCAAAAAGTCTGAAATATCTGTATTGTGTAGTTGACTGATCTATTTTTTGTAGAAACGTCTTTAATATACTATACTAATATTATAAATCTGAAGAGTTTGTTTGTTTGTTTGTTTGCTTGAACGCCCTAATCTCAGAAACTACTGATTCAAATTGAAAAAATCTTTTTGTGTTGGATAGTCCATTTATCAAGGAAGGCTTTAGGCTATATAAGATCACGCTACGATGAATAGGAGCTGAGCATCAATGAAAAATGTTTAAAAAATGGTAAAAAATAGTTCGCGGGCACAGCTAGTTCATAATTAATAAAAAACGAATGGCGGCGCTAGTAGTAGGTACTGTGGCCCCTTAAATTTCATAGGCACGTCCAACGTGTTCAATATTTTTTATTAAGATATTTAAGTATTTGCATCTGGTAGTCATCATATCACGTTACTGAGCTGATGACGGAAGGTTTCCGGTATAGATAAGGAGCTTAGGAATAATTCTTTCAATACTGTTAAGAGCGAAAGACGTTTTAAGTTATATTGGTGCATGGCTTGGCTTAAATTCTAATACGCATGTATTGAATTTATTAAAAAGATTGCAGATTGTTTTCTTATATTATTTATGAGTTTTTGGTGTTTTTGAAGCCGGTTTTGGAAATGCTATGAAAAAAATATATATGGAATACTGCTGTGCCCCTTTCCTGCCGTTAGCAAACCAATAGACGTTCATTTTTGCACATTGCAACGTGTATCTAATAAGCAGACCTGGAAGTAGGCATTTCTCGCCCATTCTGAACCGCGATAAGGAAAACTCAGGTCACCTAACTAACCCTGAAACCTAAGCCCATAACCGTCTGCGTGGTCTGGTGATTGGGACTACTCGGTAGGTATTGACCTGCAGGCCTATTCTATAACTTCGGTTGCTAACTAGTACTGTCATTTTTGAAAGGAACTTATCATCCATTACTTCTATCATGAACGCTGCCGTAAGACATAAGATCACTTAACTAGTAATGGATATAAAATGTCTTTCAAAAATGACAGTTCTAGTTACCAACCGTAGTTAGCGAATAGGCCTGCTGGTTTTTTTATACAACTAAGTTGGCAAACATGCATATTGCCCACCTGATGGTAAGTGGTAACAGTCACCTATAGTACATGTGGTTCCTGTGAGGTTCGCAGAAAATCTACAACCTCCACAAGCACCACAGTGTACGTTGCCAACTCATGACATTAGATGTAAAGTCACGGTACCCAACCCAGTAACTTCACTGCCATATCTTACTCATCAAACCAGAACACAGCAATGCAACCTCTGCTGCTTTGCGGCAGAGATAGCTAAGACGGAGTTACCCAAGCAGGCGACCCTGGTACAGAGTCTCCCTCCGGTAATCTGGAACCTGGAAGTGTCTTGACCATTCTGAACCGCGAGAAGCCATCCCATAGCCCACCCTGAAACCTAAGCCTGCAACCACCTCCTCGCCTCCTATAGTGATTGAGAACCACTCGGTATTGACCTGGAGTTCCGGGGATCGATTTCCCATGACTCACATTTTTTCGACTTAGTTTGGTTTAGTGATGGGCTTTCTGAGCCAGCCTGGCCAGTTGCCACCAACTCACCTAAGTTTGTCGCCATGATAACAATGTCAATAGCATTGTTGTGTTCCGACAATTAGAAGTAAGATAGCTAGTTCCTTAATTGTTGAAGAGTCCAGATGGAGCTCGTTTTTATCTTAAGCCTTATCGTCACTTACCATCAGTCATGATCCCCCCCTCCCATGATGATGATGCCCCCTAACCATGATCGGTCAAAACAATATTGAAACCGCTGTGAGAGCGGAATGGCGCTATACGCAGCAAGAGCGGTGTCTCTGTTTCAGTTTTGTTTTAACCTCTATAAGTATAAGCTATAAGTGATCATGGTAGGGCCCCTGGTCACAGAATAGATAAATAGTACTACGTACGTACGTGCCCTGGTGAGATAACGGCTTAAGTTTTCTTGTTGTGCTTTAAAAAGCGCGAGGGCAAATTAACTTTACACATTTATGTTCTTTGAGTTTTAGTTATTAGCTTTCCCGGTATTTTATCAATATATTATGTGGTATTGCTTGATAGGTATTCTAAGATCTTTTTATTTTATTAAAAGTACGCAATAATTCGAATAAGTTATAGATTCGCTTATTTGAATTATAAACATTTAGTTAATAAGAAAATCAAAAATGGTTTTGTTAATTTAAAATAACAAAAATTGTTTATTGTCTGTATTAAACAATAAACAATTTTTGTTATTTTAACAGCAGTAAGTTTTAGTGGCCTAAACTTAAAAAGACGCCTGACGATATCGGTATTGCGAGTAGGACAAGAGCTAGTGTGCAACTTGTTAGATTTTTATATTTATGTCACGTTAAAAATTAATAATATACGGTTATCGTGTACAGTAGCATTGCTAAGAATGTGCATCGAAAAGTTCTAATTAATTCTGTATATAAGCTTATATGGCACCTCTCAAAGGTTAAGTGTCAAAGGTTTCATCCAAGAGATCTTTTGCAAACATAAGTTCATTGTATCTATATAAAAATAGTTAGGCCAAAAATGTGTAAGTCGCATTTTTGGTATAATAAACAAAATGATTGTTTATTATACCAAAAATGCGACTTACGATGTTTCTTTATAATTGGTATTATAAAGAAACATTCGTTTCTTACTGACTAAAAAGTACGCTGAGTTATATCTGTCGTATAATGGTACTCCTACCTAATTAATATGCCTCCATGTGTTGAGAAAATGTTGTAAAAGATAATTTTACACCTTTATACTATTTTTAACACGTTAAATTTAAGCGATGATCACTTTATCATCTTTTGCGTTTTCACCCTATATTTTAAAATAACTTCTTTTGTCAATTTAATAACTTCGATTTTTTAAAATTGATTATGAGTTCAATACAAATGTTTACGCTCGAGGATGAGCGAGTGGCAACAAGCTGCATTATAGTCTGTGCAGTGACAGCCTGTGGCGGCCGGCCGCATGTAACATGTCAGTCGAGTCGAATACGGAATGACATTGAAATAGGTTATGAGCGGGCGGTGATTTTTCGTTTCAATAAAATATATAACAAATAGTATTGCGCGGCGCACCAAGTGATTGTTGGTGCGAGGTTCCGCCAAGTTTCGGAGCGGAACCTCGCACCAACAATCACTTGGTGCGCCGCGCAATGCTATTTGTTATATATTTTATTGAAACGAAAAATCACCACCCGCTCATAACCTATTTCAATGTCATTCCGTATTCGACTCGACTGACATGTTACATGCGGCCGGCCGCCACAGGCTGTCACTGCACAGACTATAATGCAGTATTGCCACTCGCTCATCCTCGAGCGTAAACATCCCCCCGCTCCGGGCAGTCCCGGACTGTCCGCCAAATCAGTCTAAGGGGAGGCGAGAAAGAGTAGCGACCGCGCGCTTCAAAACAGAATCCCCAACTAGGACCTCGGCAAACCTGGGCACACCATCAGACCCTAGAGTAAGTTGGACAATGCGTCCGCGACGCCAACGTAAGGGTGGCAGGTTTGGGTCCTTCACTAACACGAGGTCTCCAACCCTCGGTGGGTTTGTCTTATCTGACCACTTAACGCGCTGTTGCAAAATGTGTAAGTATTCAAGGTGCCAGCGGCGCCAGAAGCTCTGGGTAAGCTGCTGGAGCAACTCAAACCGCGAAAGGCGTCCTGGATTGATATCTCTATAAGGATACTCGGGCAGGGCGTTAAGTGGTCTGCCTATCAAGAAATGGCCCGGCGTGAGGGCCTGCAAATCGTTCGCGTCGGTAGACAACGGACATAACGGACGCGAGTTGAGAACCGCCTCAATCTTATGAAACACCGTCGCGAGTTCCTCAAACGTGAGAATAGTCTCCCCAATAACGCGGCGAAGGTGAGTCTTGGCGGTCTTTACAACAGATTCAAAAATCCCTCCCCAGTGAGGGCAAGACGGCGGGGAGTATCGCCATGTTACCCCCCTACGGGAGAGTGTGGATCCGATCTCAATATTATTTTTATCTAAAAATTCACAAACTTCTCTTATATGTCTATCAGTGCCCTTGAAGTTCGTCCCACAATCGGACCGAATTAGAGAAGGCAGTCCCCGGCGGGAGACAAATCTGCCTAACGCTGCTAAGAAAGCATCCATGGTGAGTGCACTCACCACCTCCAAATGAACGGCTTTAGTGGCCAAACAAACAAACACGCACAAGTAAGCCTTTTCAGTCTTAGCATTACGGAGTCGCGACGTTTTTATAGTGAATGGTCCCGCAAAATCAGTTCCAACTCCTAAGAAGGTCATCGATTCATTCACACGATCAGCAGGCAAATCACCCATTTGGGGCTGCATCGTCTCGGGGCGTAAACGATAGCAGGGCAGACATCGAAAGATAACAGATCGGATTATTGTTCGCGCTGACAAAATCCAAAACTCTCGTTGGAGGAGCGCGGTCAATGCATTACATCCGGCATGAGCATTCTTCACATGGCGATCAATGATCAACAATCGCACCAATGGTCCGTCCTTGGGGAGCAACAGGGGATGACGTGATCTATAAGGCAAGTTAGCGTGCCTCAATCGGCCTCCTACACGCAACAATCCCTCATCATCCAGAAAGGGAGTCAAACGCACCAAGGGTCCCTTTAATTTGGATGTCCCGGTACGGAAAATCTTAAGTTCCGGTTCAAACGCTCTAGACTGGGTCATACGCACCCAATGCAAAAGAGCATCTTGGCGCTCCTGCGGTGAGAGGACCGGACACAAATCTTTGTCCTGAGGCCGTCGACAATTTCGTATAAATCTTCTTATCCAAGCGGTCACGCCGAGCAACTTGTCCAGAGAACTGTAGCGGTCTAATAAAAATTCCCGCTCTGTAGCCGCCATAGTCTCGACAGCGTGAACACGCAAACCCGGATTTGGTACCTTCACCACAGCTGGTATGGAAGGCCAAGACGGCTGTAACAACCATTCGGGACCCCACCACAGAGTGTGGTCAATAAGCTGAGGGGCTTCGCTGCCACGTGATGCACAGTCAGCAGGGTTTATTTCACCTGGCACGTGGCGCCAAATCAACGTGGCCTTCGAGGCCTGTATTTGGGATACCCGATTGGCCACAAATACTTCCAGGGAGTGGACGGAGTTCTTAATCCAACATAGGACAACCTGACTGTCGGACCAAGCAAAGAGCGACTCAAAGTCCACACTACGTCCCAGGGTGTCAACAACGTGGTTCATCAACCGAACCAGAAGAGTAGCTCCAGACAATTCTAACTTCGGAATCGTTAATCGAGTCCGAAGTGGAGCAACCTTACTCTTAGCAATTAACAAGTGGAGCTTAACAGCTCCTCTATCATCGACCGTCCGGATATATACGACGGCTGCGTATCCACTCTCAGACGCGTCACAAAAGCCATGAAGGCTGGCAGTAAACCGTCCCTTAGGCAGTATATGTCTAGGGATACTAACACGGTTAATGTCGGGGAGAGACGACATGAAGGACTCCCAATCTCGCAGCAAACGGCCCGAGAGGGGCTCATCCCACGACACTTCGGCTGACCAAAGTTCCTGTAGGAAGCACTTCATCCAAAACACTACGGGACTAATCCAGCCATTTGGGTCAAAGGTACGTGCTACTGTAGACAAAACCAACCGTTTCGTCCAGACCTTGGGGCTTGGCAGCTCCAATCGATAGGTGAACGTGTCCTGGACAGGTCTGTATTGCACTCCCAAAACAGACAGTAAATCTGGAGTGTTGGCATTCTCAAAAATGTGAGGCTCCTGCTGGTGGTCGTCTGGCAAGTCACACAAAAGCTGAGGTGAGTTGGACATCCACTTCCTCAATGCATAACCACCAGCCCCGAGAAGAGCAATTAGTTCATCTCGCAAAATCAAGGCTTCCTCGACACTAGAGGAGCCCGTACAAATATCATCCACAAATGCATCCTCCTTGAGAACCAAGGATGCGCGAGGGTATCGTAACCGCTCACGGTCAGCGAGTTCCACAAGTGAGCGAATTGCCACAAAGGGGCTCGAACGCAAACCGTATGTATTGGTGTTCAGCTCGTAGACTAGCATGGGATCTCTGGGATCCTCTCTCCATAATATGAGCTGATATCGTCTATCGTCCGGGTGAATCACAGTCTGCCGAAACATCATCCGGATATCGGTCACAAAGACGACGGCATGGCGACGGAAGTTGGTCAATACATCACCCACCTCGTGGTGCAACTTCGGTCCAGCATGCAGACATTGATTCAGCGAAACTCCGGTAGACGTGGGAGCTGACCCATCAAAAACAACGCGTATCTTCACGGTGGAAGGTTTCAAAACCGCGTGGTGAGGAAGAAAATTGTGTTCCTCGTTTCGCCAGTCCAGTCGCGAGACCGACATGTGCCCCAGTTGCTCATATTCTCGCATGAAGTCGACATACTTCTGTTTGAGGTCGGAGTTCCTACTCATACGACGCTCCATGGACAGCAGCCGCTTCTCGGCCAACGGCCGGGAGCTGCCAAGTGAGGGGCGAACTGACAAAAAGGGCAAACGAGTGATCAGCCGTCCCGAGTGAAGGCGACCTGTATTGTTCTGGTAGAACAACTCACACTCCTCTTCCAAGGGGTTCACTCGCTTCACGGTAGGTGGCTATTCCACCTCCCAAAACCGTTGAAGGACATCCGATAAGGTGGAGCTAACAGTTATGTAACTGTCCATCGATGGAGATGGTGGGTTATGCCTAACTGGTCCCATCACTACAAACCCAAGCGATGTAGATAAGGCTACCAGCCCACCCTTCTGTAACTCTCTCCTCTTCCCACAATACACGCGGCCTAGAACATCGGCACCGAGCAATAAGTGAATCGGAGTGGTTCAGTGGAAGGAAGGGTCAGCCAAGGTCAATCCTGATGTCGCATCAACGACAGCGCACGAAACGTGCTGTTGCGGAAGCTGACCAACAACCTTCTCATAAACAATCGCGGCAACGCCAATTTTGGGCGCTGAAGAGAAGTGGGGGGAGAAGGAGAACAAAACCTGACCGATCGGATCCGGGATCCGCAGGTCTCCGATTCCTCGTACCGATTCAAGATATGGAGATGTGTTCAAACTCAACTGCCGGACCAGCCAGCTGGAGGCAATGCAACCCTGAGCTCCCGTATCCAAAAGGGCGCGAACTAAAACAAAGGTGCCCCTCGGGCCCCACACCTGTACGGAGGCTGTTGGTAACAGCACCTGCTCCTGTGGGGAGGTTGCAGCCGACAGTTGGTTTAATGAAAATCCTCCCGCATTCCCCGCAACGGGGGGGAAGGGGGGTTCAAGGAAAAATGCGTGCGCGGCGGAGGAATAGGGCGCTCAAGGCGCTCGAGCGGGTCCCAATCCGGCACGTACTGGCCCCGATCAAAGCGGCATCGGGGGGCCGGGCGGTGCCCATGATGGGCGAAAGTTGGGGGAGCCCGTGACAAACGGGGTCTCTCCATCAGAGGGGGAGAGAAGCGTATTGGCTCCCGGCGTGGCTCCCTAATAACCGCGGCCCAATCCCGCGGTGGCGCATCAGAAGCGGCGCGTCGAGGGGGGGCGCCTGTCCAATCTCCACGGAGGGGTGGCACGCCCCTCCGATCTCCTCGGAGATGTGGGTGACCTACGAGGGCCCCCGCCCGTGTGCGAGTCCCTCTCTCTCACCACCTCACGAGTGTCTTTATTATTAAAGCACAAGAGCGGGTGATGGGCCCCTCCACAACAGTGGCAATCTCGTGGGTGGGGGCAAGCCGATGCCATATGGGCCCCCAGGCAGCGGTAGCACCAATTCCGCTGCTTGGCCATATTCCTACGCCCCTCGGTGCGTAGGCCAACAAATTTGGGACAGGCCGGCAAACGATGGCCATCCTGCTTGCAACACTTGCAAGGCATCGGCCTCTCCCCGTGTGGAGAGTTCTGCCGCACTGCAGTATACTGCTTGTACGGGCGGCGCTCTCTCCGTGGCGCTGCCCGGGTCGCCTCATAGCGACCTGTACTCGGTCCCGGTATAGGAGCCAGATCCAAGTGGTCGGTCATCCGACACTCATCCTCCAAAAATCTGAGGAGATCAGAAAAGGGGGGGAGGTACGAGGCACTATTGCCCCCGTACCTTTGTTCAAAGCGCCCCTTCATCTCCATGGGAAGCTTATTGAGGATGAGGTGGAGCAATATGAAGGACCACTGGTCCACCGGTAGGTCAAGTCGTTTGAGCGCATTAATAGCGCTTAGCAGCGGGTTCAAAATCTCCTTCCTCAATGACGAGACCCGCGAAACCCGTGGCAGCCCTAAGATGGCAGCCACATGTGTGTCCGCTAGCAAGCGAACATTCTGATACCGGGCGGTCAACAACGCCCTTGCAATATCATAACTGTCATCGTTGACAGGTAGATGCTGGACAAGTACACCAGCCTCTCCACGTAAGGCAGAGAGCAAATAGGCCAATTTCTGGCTAGGGAACAGGTCATCCCTCGAGTGGACCAGGCTATCAAAGAGGTTAATGAACCCTATCCAAGCAGCCAAGTTCCCATTAAAGGTTGGGATGTCCAAAGTGGCCAGTCTGCCCAGCAAGCCGGCCGGGGTAGGCTTGACCTCCCCGGGCGTGTACGACTCACCCCTCCGGGCGGATAGGATTGCCTGAGCCTTGTTTATAATCACATCTGCCTGTTCAAAACATTGATCATAATCGGCATTAAATTGGTCGACTGCCCGCAACTCAGCGGCACCCTCGGCTGGGTGGTCGAGCAAATATTGTTGATGAGCAACGAAAAGCTGCTCCAATTCCTTCAAGCGAGCAGGTACTCCTTCATGCCGAATTAACAAGGCCTGTTCTCGGTCTGGTCGGTCTACCAAAGCGACGGCACTAACAAACCATCTCAAGATCTTTTGTGCACCCGCGCGGGCACCACTAAGCGGGCTGACTGGCGGGACCATTTTGCACCAAAATTAATATACACTACAATAATACATAGACAAACAGACCGACAACCGCAGACAACAAAACAGATCGGGAGGAACTTCAAAGGCAGAACAAAATATATAAACAAACCAAAATCAAGTGTAAATGCTAGAACTTAACTAGAACAACAAAGGCATTTAACAACAGAATTTTTCAAACAAATTAAATTCAAGTATTAAGTCAATAACTTAACAAACATAATATTCAAAGGCAAACAAAACAAAATCAAATGTAAATGCTAAAACTTAACACAGCAAAATAGTGTATTACAACAACAGCAAAGTCATTTAGCAGCAAAATTTTTTAAACAAATTAAATTCAAGTATAAGTTTACAACTTAACAAACAAATTATTCAAGGGCAAAACAAAGATATGAAAAAACAAACCAAAATCAAATATAGGTAAATGCTAGAACTTAACTAGAACAACAAATGCATTTAACCACAATTTTTCATATACAATGACAACTAGTTAGGGAGATCGGTCCACAAATGAGATTGTAGTCGGTTTAAAATCAGCAATCAAAAACAATTAATATGTATTGCCCGTTTGGACAAGCAACAAGATTACAATATTAATTGTACAATACTAATCAAAATACTAATCAATCTATCAAATCTAACAACAACACGCTCTGCTACCAAAAGATGGTGGTGCCCAAAGTAGACTCCACCACGTCGGCGTTTTACCGACTTATGTTGCTGAATTTTATTCACCGACTACCAGCTCTTAGAAAATTGGTATTACTTACCTTGGATCCGATTGGTCTCCGTATGTAGCCGGTGGACTTCCTGAGCTAGCTCGAAGGAAGTCGCGGCTCCTGAAGGGTTGGTGTTAATCCAACGATGGAGACCGGAGCACTACATAGGCCTATTAGGCCACCAATACCCGAACTTCGCCGACACTAAAACTTTGCCACTATTCACCGACACTAAAACTTGGCGGAACCTCGCACCAACAATCACTTGGTGCGCCGCGCAATACTATTTGTTATATATTTTATTGAAACGAAAAATCACCACCCGCTCATAACCTATTTCAATGTCATTCCGTATTCGACTCGACTGACATGTTACATGCGGCCGGCCGCCACAGGCTGTCACTGCACAGACTATAATGCAGTGTTGCCACTCGCTCATCCTCGAGCGTAAACAACAAAACTGTGATAACTGCGTTTTTCACTGCGGACATTTTCGTCAACAATGATGACGTCGATTTACTTACATCACATCGAAAAAGCACACGGGCCCCTGGTCTATACGCTCTGTAGGTTCGAGTGTCTGCTTCCTCATTGTGAAATTGTCAAACGAAAATAGAGAGATAAAGTAAGAAACGCTATAAGACTTCGGTGGGGTTTGCGAAAGCAAAGAGAATTTGTTGGCTTAGAATTGAGGCGCTGTTCCACTACCGAAGCGGAAAAGTCAGAAGCGAGCAAAAATAACGCTAACAAAGATAATCATAAATAATAGTATATTGTGTATGTTTATTATGGTTCCGTGTCTCAAAAAGAACAGCCGGCCGCTGTGACATGTCAGTCGAGTCGAATATGTAATGACATTGAACTCTTAGACCATTTAGTACTAAATGGTCTAAGCATTGAACTATGTAGTTACCACGCGGCGCGTTTTCGAGAAAATTTACAATTGAATTGTGTTTTGCGCGGCGCACCTAATTATTGTGGTTGCGAAAGTCCGCTTGTGAGTGTTTTCCGAAAAGATATATTGTCGCGAATGTCCGCTAATTAAGTGAGTGGTGGTGGCCTAATAGGCCCATGTGCTCCGGTCGTGGTTCGGTGGATTGACAGCAGCCCTTCAGGAGCCGCGACTTCCTACGAGCTAGCTCAGGAAGTCCACCGGCTACATACGGAGACCGGACCAGCTTAGAGGTAAGCACTATTATACCATTGCAGTCGGTCTTAAAATAAGCATTAATCGGCGAAACGCCGAATTGGTGGCGTCGACTTTAGGCGCCATCATCTTTTGGTCAGTTAAGATCCTTTTTTTCACGAAGGCATTATACTCGCGTCTAAAGGTCCTTTTCAGGTGTGAAAAAAAAACTAGTACTAAAGTCAATGCGATCAAAAGATATGACCGTTTATGTCGCATATTTACGTATATTTTATGATTTCGGAATCGAAACTTATACCGTATTATTATTATTACAAAACATGGTCTAGTCTAAACTTAATCCTGGTTCAAACCTGACGCTCTATCTATGTATATTAACCTCTCACCTTCCTGGCGGGCACATGCGACCGGTGACGTCACGCCATGATTTTTTTATAAATACACAAAAAAATTTTTTTTTCTGAAAAAAATATTTATTTCACAACCAAAGCATATTTTTTATTCTCTAAAAAGCAATGTATTAATTTATAAATATCCTTTTGTAAGGGTATTTATCAATTATTACATAGCGTAAAGCCACACCGGTCTTAACACAAGTGAAAACCCACTAGATTTAAACCAAAACTAACTTTAGACCAGGGGGATTATTGTCTAAGTAAAATCTATCACGATCGCTTTGAATTTGCCAATCATTGCGACTTCAATGCAAGACTGTCTCCCAGTTTCTGAAAGTCTGATCAAAATATTGTTCAACTAACATCCATGTCATCCTAACGGCAGTACCAAATCAATTTGAGTTTCCGAAACGTTGGTTACCCAAAATTCTTTAAGAGGTATCCTCGAAGACTCTAGTATTATAATTATAGTTTATCCACTGGAGTAAAACATTACTTAGGAAAACTGTTCCTGTTTAATCCAGATTGAAATATACAACAGAAGTTGTGCCAACGCCATCAGATTGCTGGCCATCGTATAACACTAGTTTGCTCAGCTCACCTACTCATCCAGCGTCGCACGTATTGAAAACAAACATGGCGAACGCAGCTTGCACAGGAATCACGCATGGAAATTGAATTCACTGTTGTCGATAATCTGGAACGGTGATATTGTGTTGTAGACGTCCTTTGTTCGGCTTGACCGAGACACACAACTATATGGTATTATCATTCGTTAGCAAAGTTTTGCATGCGATTTAAAAATGTCCATATTTCATAGTGTCTCCGCTCCAACTAAATTCTTTATATTATCTGCGTCTATGTTTGGATTCCTTGGAATTATGCGCTAGAATTAAGCGGCACGGCATGGTATTTCCAACTTCAAAGGACGTTTAAAAAGAGTACTTTTCTTCAGGTAGGCAAAAACTGAAATATGCCCCTGGCATTGCAGATGTCCATTTGCGGTGGTAACCACTCACCATCAGGTGGGCCACTACTGGCATGTCTGCACCGACAGCAATAAAAAAATTCTTAGTACGGCTCAATTACGCTAGTGCTCTTTTAAGCTTTATGCTAAATAGTCTGGAAATTTCATTTTCCACGTTCAGTGAACACGGTGTAAGTGCATTAAAAGAAAGTATTCTCATTTAATTTCAAATTCAAATGCAAAAATCTTTATTCAACATAGGCCTTTACAGACACTTATTGACGTCAAAACAAAGTAAAATAATCTAATTTAATTAAATCATATTAACCTTGTATGTGCATACATCTTGAATATACTCAAGATGTCTGCAAATACAAGTAGGAATGAAAAAAAAAAAAAAGTTGACTCTACACCTGTTCGGAAATTGGGAGAGCCTTCTCGACAAGAACAGGCAAGAAACTCGAAAGGTCAAAATTTTTTGTCTCCTCTTTTAAATCGCCATTTACAATTTAGATGTTTAATGTTTAGATTTCATTCATCACAATTTCGATTTAGAATATTAAATCGTATTTATCAATTCTCAATTTTGACGGGAAGCACGATTGTCCCGGAAGCCCTCGACAAACTGTGAGCCACAGAATTATAAGAATGAAAGAGAGAATATCTATAGCCTATACTGTTTTGTTTATATAACGGGCCAGAGCGGGCCATCGCCGAAGAACAGGCTGTAGGCGCAGAGAAAACAAACTCTATTGAAACCGCCCCGAAAGCAGACACGTAAATTTTATGACACTAAAACAGAAACCAAACAATGTTGGTTTACGAGCCATAATTCAAATACATTTTGAAGTTCTGTGTGAAGTGAAAAATGGAATTTTTAACACCCCTGTAAAATAATGGAACAGCTTTATTTATTTGCGTTTTTACAACCTCTTTAGTGTGGGGATGTGTTTTAATAAATCATTTTTAAGGTTCTTTACGAGGTCATTCTGTGGGAGTTCGGAGTGCTTTTATTGTATTAACGAAATAGACCTATGTTGAAATATAGATATCTCAATGGGGCATAGATTAAAATTTTAGAGCCATTCTTTGACGAGATACGAAGACATACTTTTAAATTATGCTCGTGGTATCTGGAATTCGTGAATGCTATGACTACTTACTTAGCATTTGAATAAAACAAAATTGTAATAATGTAACTGGAGGAAAATTATGTTCAATATATTTTTCATCTCGGAAAGAGTATTTTTGCTATTCGATATCTGACCGCCAAAGCTGTTTTTATCCGCTTGAGGTTAAAGTAAATTTGAATTAAGAACATCGCGTGCAACTAGGTATGTGATTTCAAAACATCATTAAACCTATTTACTTCCATCTCCATGGTGCCGAATTTATCATACAATTTTTTTTAATTTGTTAAAAACTCAGACTCTGAACCTCCTTGGTGTACTTTTGTTTTTGATTTGCTTTGCACGCGCCATTTTGTTTTGAAGTCGTATTAATTATTATTATGAAACTTGAAAATACGTTTTAAAAAACGTATTATTTGTTATACATAATATAAATATTTTTCTGTAATACTTTCCTATCATAATGTTGTAGTAAATATGTACCCTAAACTGAAATAAAAGTATCTTGTGATTGTAAATGTTTTATTTTGCATTTAGTCATTTCCTCGCGAGGGGGGATGAATAGTTACGTGTTGCACTAGTTAAGGGTCCCAACCCTCACCAATATGCCTTTGTCAGCACATTACAGAATGTAGGACAGTAACCACAGTCGAATGTGCAACATAAACAGATAATATAATTAGTATATAAGGAATTGTAAATTAGAATAAACCGATTACTTGTACAACTATCATTAGAGCTGTTACTCTGTTAATTTGTATAAATAAATTATTTTTAAACATCTACTCGCTGTCGGTTACTTAATTGGCGCAGCCGGTAGGATCTCCGCAGTCAGTCAGTCAGTATAAAAATCTACCAGCTGAACCGACTTCCGTGTCTACGGTTAAGCAGAGATTACCGAACAAACAAATTTATTAAGAAACCGCGATAGAGTAGTCAGAGTCAGTAACTAAGTGAAGAGTAATCCACAAGGAGCATGAGGGCAGCTGTGGAACTGTGAGTAAATCTTTTCACCTTCCTATCAGTTTTCCTTTTCTTTTCTCCTTGTAATCATTGTGTGTTATTAGGGATTAGAATACGCCGTAATAATACTGTTAGTAGCGTATATTTAATTTAAAATAGGGTAATATATATGTATCTCTAGTAGATAAATTTCGAGATATTTTTTTATTTTATTAATTTGAAAATGGATAAAATCATACGTGTACCTCAGGAGATGGTCAGAATTATTCCAATATTTAATGGTGATGCTAGAACCTTACCTCTTTTCACAAAAAAATGTGAATACATTTTGGGTACGTTCCCAGGTGGTGAAGAGCAGATGGAATATTTATTCCATGTGATCACCAGTCGTTTATCAGGGGAAGCTGCTAGTTTGGTTGGGGAAAGAGACACCATCCAAGATTGGGACGAGTTAAAAAAAAATCTAAATGAACACTTCGGGGACCCTCGGACAGAAGAATGCATATCTTTAGAGTTAGAATCAGCTAAAATTCAAAGGGGCGAAAGTTATTTAGAATTCTGTCATAGATTACAGCAAATTAGAAGTGTTTTATTCTCCAAAATAAACGAAAATATTACGGACAATAGTTTACGTCTGGCAAAACAATACATATACAATAATAGTTCTTTTAACGTGTTTCTTTATAATTTACCAAGTCATCTAGTACGTTTGGTTCGGTTGCGAAATGTTACAACCCTAGAAGAGGCATTAAAAATTGTTTTGGAAGAACAAAACTTTCAAATTATGTATCGATCGAAAAACAATAATCGGCAAAATTTTGTAAGGGGTAATAATTTTTATAGGCAAAATAATTTTAATTCCAACGCACCACGAAATAACTATATTGCGAGACAGCCAAATCCATCCGCACAACATAGTATGCCTAGTACTTCGTTTAATTCACCGAGTAACTCGTTACAATATAGAAATCCGAGACCATTTAATTTTAATAACTTTAATCAAAACCAGTGGCAACCTTCAAGTAGGTCGTCGGGCCAAACACAGTTTAGTCAGCATTCAGCGATTAGTGCACCGCGCATGACACCGTTTAATGCACACCCAGCAGTGTCAGGTTCGAACACGGATGTAACAATGCGAACGGCAAGCTCACGACGCGTTAATTTCATCGACAATAATGAATATAATAATTCGCATAATTTTGATCAGTCACAACAACGCGAAAATGAATATTCTGTTAAAGAACCACAGGCGGAAAATTTTTTTCATAGCAGCCTCCAGAACAGAGAACGAATAAAAATAAACTGCAATAAACGCCTTAATTTACCGCACATAGTAATTCCAGAATTAAATGCTGTATTTATGATAGATACAGGTAGTGTTCGGTCATTTATTAGCCCAGACTTAGTAAATAGATATTACAAAAATAATAAACGGCACGAACCGTTCGAAGTGGTTAGTACTCACGCTTCGAGTGTCCACAACGAGACGGTATTAATTACTTTGCCACGCATTTTTAAAAGCAAAGAATTACATACATTTTATGTGTATAGCGTTGATGACAGGTATGATGGACTTATTGGAAGCAACTTGTTAAAGCAACTTCACGCTAATATAAATATGGATAGTCAAATATTGCATCTAAAAAATACGCAGATTCCCATTATCTATTCTCCTTCTTTAAGAGAAAGATATATTTTGCCCCCACGTAGTGAAGTTCGCGTTCGGTTACCGGTAACTTTATTAGACGGTGACGGAATTCTTGACAATAAGCAATTTAAAGAAGGGATTAGAATGCCCGCTGCCATAGTCAGATGTAGTAAAGGTTACGCTACATCGGTAATTCAAAATTGTAACGATAAGCAAGAAACCTTAGTAGTAACGGGGTCATTCCTTACAGAGTCATATGTTCCAGACTCTTTGAGTAATATACGGATAGAAATAGGGAAATTGATAATAAGTTAGTAAATAATTTGAACAAAATAAGGTTAGATCATATAAACGACGAGGAATGGAAGGCAATTGAGGAGTAATGTAGAGAATATAAAGACATATTTTATTGTGAGGATATCCCTCTTTCTTTTACAAATCAAGTAAAGCATCATATAAGAACAAAGAATGAGGACCCGATCAACATAAAAATACATCGGTTACCTCCAGTACAGAAGGAAGAAATAAAAAGTGAGGTAGATAAAATGTTAAAGGATAACATAATTCAAGAGTCCTTTTCTCCTTGGAGTGCTCCAGTACATTTAGTACCAAAAAAACTAGATTCTTCAGGTCAAAAAAAATGGCGCATGGTTATCGATTATAGACGCCTTAACGATATTACAATCGATGACAAGTACCCGTTGCCAAATATCAGTGACTTATTTGATATGTTAGGAAATAGTACTTATTTTAGTACCCTTGATCTTGCCAGTGGGTACCATCAAATAGAGGTTCAAAACGAGGATAGACCCAAAACTGCATTTAGCACACCGTTTGGACATTTTGAATTCAACAGAATGCCATTCGGATTAAAAACAGCGCCTGCCACTTTTCAACGAGCAATGGACAATGTGCTCAGAGGACTGCAGGGAATACACTGTTTAATCTATCTTGATGACGTCATCATATTTTCAAAAAGCCTTCAAGAGCATTTGCAAAAACTCCGTGCCGTATTTGATCGTTTCCGTGAAACTAACTTGAAAGTACAGTTAGATAAGTCGCATTTTTTAAGAAAAGAAGTACTGTACTTAGGTCACACAATAACAAGCGAGGGTCTTAAACCTAACAACGATAAGATAGATGCTATTTTAAAGTATCCGTTACCAGAAACCGTTACACAAATTAAAAGCTTTTTAGGATTGATAGGATATTATAGGAAATTCATTAAAGATTTCGCGAAAATTACTAAGCCATTTACGGCATGTTTAAAGAAAGGTCGAAAAATAATAATAGATGATCAATATAAAGAAGCTTTTGAAACATGTAAAAAGCTTTTAACTAATGCACCATTGTTACAATTTCCGGATTTTAACAGGCCTTTTGTCCTTTCCACCGATGCATCAAACTTTGCTATCGGAGCGGTGTTATCGCAAGGCTCTATTGGTTCAGACCGACCTATAGCTTATGCTAGTCGCAGCTTAAGTGAAACTGAAACTAGATATAGTACGATTGAGAAAGAGCTGTTAGCAATTATTTGGGCTGTAAAACATTTCAGGCCTTATCTTTACGGAAAAAAAATTACCATTTACACGGATCATAGGCCTCTTGCCTGGTTATATTCACTAAAAGAGCCCAATAGTAAATTAACGCGGTGGCGACTTCGTCTTGAAGAATATGATTTCACGATTAATTATAAAAAAGGGCCACAAAACACAAACGCCGACGCCTTGTCGAGAATTAAGATTAACGCTATCGATGATGACTTAGACTCAATTTTTGTTAACGTAGATGATACTGATGAACGATTACAAGATGTAGTTAAAGAGTTAGATAGGGAAATTAATAATAAAAGTCCTCAGATTGAGACGAAAGAACTTTCAGATTCTGAAGAGAGCCCACAAGTAGTCGAAATTTCTGATTCAGAGTCAGGAGCAACAGCAAACTCAGTCTCAAATATGGAACATGAAGGTATTCCTATCCTTCATGAAGCTATCGACTCTAAGCCAAGACAAATATTAGTATACACTTGGTTTAAGAACGAAATTTCAGTAAAGGACTTGTCAAATAACAAACAAAAAATTATTGAAGTTCATATGCCAACTAATAATGAGAAATTAGTCAAAGATTTTCTAAAAGAGTATATAGATCCCAAACATAAGTATTTCATTTATTTCGGGAAGGAAAATTACAGAAAAACGTTTTCCAACGTTATTATTAAATTATTTAAGAAAGGAATTTTAAATTTAGTAGAATGTACAGAACGTATAGTTAATTTGACAGATTTCGAAGACGATCAAAAGAACATAACTTTACAATATCACGATGGCAAAACTTGTCATCGAGGTATCAGAGAAACTTTGGCAAAAATTAAAAGACACTATTATTGGCCAAAAATGAAAGAAACAATCACTGCTTTCATAAACGGTTGCGAACAATGCAGAAAAATGAAATACGATAGGAAACCAATAAAGCCTTATATTCAACTTACGCAAAGTCAAGATACGCCTTTTCAAGAAGCTTTTATGGATTTATTATTTATTGAAGGAAAATATTACTTAACTATTGTGGATGCTTTTAGTAAATTAGGACAAGCCATTTATATTCCTAACAGAAGTACACCGGAAGTTGTTAGGGCTCTTATAAAATATTTTAGTATGTACGGATTACCTAAAAAACTTAACTGTGATTCGGGTACAGAATTTAACAACGAACTTATTAAAGAAATGTTAAAATTATATAAAATAGAACTTCACATAGGAACTCCAAATAGTCCCAGTTCAATGGCTATAGTAGAACGATTTCATTCAACCATTATTGAAATATACCGTCTAGCTAAGTATGATCAAAACGACTTAGACGCTGCCTCTGTAATGACATACTCTATTATGGCATATAATAACTGTATTCATTCCGCAACTGATTTTACACCATTTGAATTGGTATTTGGTCACACAGATGCAGGCAACGTATTCGATATAGACAGGGAACGAAATCTCATGCAAAAATTACTAATAGATCACAGAAAACGGCTTAAAGTCCTTTACGAGTATGTAGCAGATAAACTTAATTCCGATAAAATTAAAGTACGAGAAAAGAAAGGTGGAGAAGAACCACCAAGTCTAAAAGTGGGAGGTGATATTTTTATGAAAAATACACGCACTAGGAAAGCTAAAGAATTACCACGCTATGAAAAGGCTAAAATTGTAGGAGAAGTAGAACGTAATGTTGTTCCCGTTAAACTAAATAAAAGAGTAACGAGAGTGACAATGAAAAATATCAAACGTCCTCCACAGGTCGTTGCTGGTAGTAGCAGTAGTAGCTGGAGTGAGCAGCCTGGACCTTCAAAATCTAGACCAGAATCCAGGAATAGCCTCACTGAGGATGGGGGTAGCAGTAGTGAAGAATAACTGCTGGACAATATTTAAAACGTTAGACTTAGGATCATTAGACGTACAAATAGGTAATAATATTCGGGATTTTAAGGAAATTAGAAATATTATAAAAGATAATAGCCTAGGTAATGAAACAGAAGGGTTAGATAGTCAAATAGAATACTTAATGAAACAAACGGAAGATAAGTTAGTTCAAATATTACCCAGCAATAGAAGAACCAAACGAGCTATTTTTAAGCCCCTTGGCTCACTTATAAAAATTATATCTGGAAATTTAGATGAAGATGATGCCATTAAGTACAATAACGAGATAAGAAATCTTCAACAGAAAGATCAAGCTGTCGAACGTAAAGTATCGTCCTTACAAAAAGCATTTGATAAATTAATAAATGCTTCGGAAATAATAAACAGAAATATAAAGAGCTTAGGTCGTAAAACTAACGAAACAGATATTCTTATACAAAACGAATTAAATTAGAACGTAAAATAATATTACGTTCTAATTTAATTAAGTTATCTTTACTAACAGGATAGATTGTATTACTATGTAGACTTATTATTTTTAAAGTATTCAATAATTCTGTACTATTTATAATAGACTGGTGTAAAATACCTAATTTGCTAAAAGCTATAGCTGTTTCTACTTCTTGTATATTTTCATGAATAGTATTGTATAGTATTGTATATTTTCATGAATAGTGAATGTTTTTATTTTACAAGTACCGTTAGTAGAAACAGACACATACATTTATTACAAGGTAGGTCCTATCCCAATTTTCAATCCCTCTACAACAACAACAATAATTCCTAAATACTTCCTTACCTTTTGGTGAATCGATTGAAATACAAACCCGTAGCAAGCTCCTGTGAAGAATTGGAAAACAGAAGGTTTCTGTGTACAGAAGAAAAACTGAACAAGTACCTACTTGGCACTTGTTGGTGGTGAACATAAAGCACCCAAAAAACTGCTCTGATGACTAGGAGATTCAATGAAACCACTTAGTCTGTACTAATGTGTCTATATTCACAATAACAACAAAGGTTTATTGTCCTTATATATTCGTGCTGTGACACAAACGTTAGCGCGTTTTAGCTTTTTCCAGTGGCGCCATCTCTTGAGAAGACCTTACAACGATCATTAACAGTGCTTAGTTCATTTGCTACACTTGTTACATTTGCTTGGAAAATCAAGTAATACAACTACACGTACTAGATGGAGCTCCAATTAGTATATGTTTGTAATTGATTACAAAACAATAAATTAAATTAGAACGATCATTAACATACCGCCCACCAAGGACATTTAGTGACAAATGTCCTTATTGGACTACAGTATCAATAGGTATTTAAAATGACATAAAAATTCATCAATAGCTCACAATGCGCTTAGATCAACTTAAACATAACATAAACATAACTATAGGTACTCAAATCGTAACTCTCAATGTATATAACCATTTTAACAAAATGTAAATAGCTAATTTCATACATATTTTAATTGTAAACAAATAATTTGAATAAAAAATGTAAATAGACAAACTTAATCAGTAACAATTGGCAAAATACATAATTTCGATGTAGGTCTCTTTAAAATATTTGATTGGTGCGTACAGTGACTACACGGGTAACATTATCGTCACCGGGATGTTTTTGTTCTACACAGCCTAACAACCACCTACTGGGGGGCAAATCATCCTCCTTAATTAAGACTATATCGCCCACTTTGGGCTCTGGTACTTGTACTGCCTACTTGTAACGATTCATCAGAGTCGTTAAGTACTCGGATGACCATCTTTTCCAAAAATTTTGTACCATTCTTTGGATTAACTGCCAGCGGGGTAGGAAGCCTACATTAGTGCTTGCGTGGTTGTAATCGGGTACAGCTATGAGAGGCTCGTCTATCAAGAAATGTCCTGGTGTCAAAGGTAACGGATCACCTGGATCATTCATACTAATGACGCTTATTGGTTGCGAATTCAGACAAGCTTCTACTTGCTTTAACAGAGTACTCATTTCCTCATATGTAAGAGTCGATTCACCAATAACGCGTTTGAGATGAAATTTGGTCGATTTCACCCCGGCTTCCCATAAGCCACCGAAATTCGGGCTACGGGGGGGAATGAAATGCCATTCTGTACTAACTGCCTCTAAATGTTCAGCTATCGTGGATTGGAAAGAAGTCAATTGCTGCAGCTCTCTATCGGCACCGACGAATGTAGTGGCATTGTCACTCCACAGCTTTGGACAATGACCTCTGCAAGAGACAAACCGGCGAAATGCTGCAAGAAACGCTGGAGTGCTCATGTCACTGACTACCTCTAGATGAATGGCTCTTGTGGACATACACACGAATAAACATATATAGCCTTTATATGACTTATAACCCCGTCCCTTTGTAGTTCTTATATTAATGGGACCAGCATAATCAACTGCACTGTGCAGGAAAGGGCGTGCAGGAGTACAACGAACAGATGGTAAAGATCCCATAAATTGGTTTTTGGTATCTGCTCTCTGCCTGGCACAAATTACACATCTGCGTACATAGTACTTAACTAGATTTCTGGCTCCAACTATCCAATACGCTGTTCTTATATAATTTAGCATTAGCTGCGGACCTCCATGCAGTGTTTTATTATGTGCTTCTGCTATAATGAGGTTTGTCAAATGACTCTTTGGCAAAATTATAGGATGCTTAGTTTGATCCTCTAATTGAGATTTCTCTAGCCTACCTCTAACTCTCATGATACCCTTATGATCGAGATAAGGGCATAAGGAAGTTAGACTGCTTTTTCTACCCTGCAAGAATCCCTTGTCTTTTAGTTGATTGTATTCCCTTGTAAATATATTTCTTTGAACTATTTTTATGCACGTGTCCTTTGCTTCTTCTATTTCTTTGTTTTGTAAATACCCTTTTTCATTCTTCCCTTTACCCAAAAATCTACGACAGTATGCTATTACTTGAAATAGTCTGGACAAAGACGAAAATCGCTCTAAAATTGAATCGGGTGGGACTAATGCTACGCATGTTTTAACTGATTCCTCTAAGTTAACTTTTAAATCTTTTGGTTTGCTATAAATAACTTCTTTTTTTAGAAATTTAGGTCCAGTAAACCATGTTTCATGTTCTATGAATGAGCTTGGTAGCAATCCTCGTGACGCGCAGTCCGCTGGGTTGTTGGCAGTGGAGACGTGAAACCACTGAGCGGCGTTCATTATGTTTAAAATTTCAGACGTACGATTGGCTACAAAGGTCTTCCATCGACTTGGGTGACTATTAAGCCACGCCAAGACGACAGTTGAATCAGTCCATGCTCTAACATTCTGTATTGGTACGCTCAAGACTTCTGCGGTTTCGCGTAATAATTTTGCCAACAGTACTGCCCCACACAGTTCTAACCGAGGAATGCTAACTTGTTTTACCGGTGCCACTCTAGTTTTGGCCACCAGCAGTGAGACGTGTATATGGTTTGTTACATCTTTTCTTCGCAGATAAACTACGGCCGAATATGCTACCTTGGACGCATCGCTAAACCCATGAAGCTCTATTTCGTCATTTGGTTTAGTTCCAAGCCAGCGAGGAATTCTAACCTTGGAAACCAGCGTAAGTTCTGCACGGTAGGTATTCCACTCTGTAATAAGATCTGCAGGTAATGCCTCATCCCATCCTATGCCCCTATGCCTGCGAGCCATAATTTCTGAATAAAGACTTTCGACAGTACTACACATGGAGCTAACCAACCTAAAGGGTCGAATAGTCGTGCGATATCAGAAATTACAGCTCTCTTGGTTAACGGATGTGATTGCTCTGATGGAAGCTTCACCGAGTATTGGAACGTATCGTCGCTGCGATTCCAGGTGAGTCCTAAGATTTTGATTGTGCTATCTAACTTAACATCTATGTTCCTTTGCTCTTGAATTTTTGTACTATTTTGTTCTATATTAGTTTTTTCTATGTTTGTAATCTTTGCACTTATTTGTTCTCTAATTTTATCGTTTTCTATTGCACTAATTGCCTGTAACATCTGCTTATCATTGCTGTTCCATTTTTGTAAAGTAAACCCTCCTTTTTGTAATAATTGTGTTATCTGCTTGTAAATTTCAGATCCAGCCTCAACAGTGTCGCAGCCTGTCATCAAATCATCCATGAAGAATGAGTTCAACACCTCAGTTGCAGCTATTGGATATTGTTCGCCCTCATCGTATGCAATCTGGTGCAACGTTCTTACTGCCTGATATGGTGCAGAGGCGGTTCCGAAGGTGATGGTCAACAATTCGTAATCCTTAATTGCTGTTTCAGGTGTATCACGCCAGAGAATGCGCTGATACATAGTATCTTCTTCGGCTATTCTTACCTGACGATACATTTTTACAACATCAGCTACAAGACCTATAGCATGACGTCACCACTTCAGTACAGTGTGTCGCAGATCTGCTTGCAACGTTGGCCCGACCATCAGGGTATCGTTTAAAGATACGCCTTTGTTGTTCTTTTCAGAAGCATTGAATACAACGCGTACTTTCGTTGTTGTTTTGTCCTCTCTTATGACAGCATGATGAGGAAGATATACAGCTTCTTGACGTTTATCATCCTTTCCTTTAACAGCTCGCATATGTCCTAACTCTAAATACTCCTTTATCACCTTTGTGTACTCTTCTTTTAATACTGTATTCTTCTCAAATCTCTTCTCTAGTGCCCTAAATCTTGCTTCTGCTATGCCCCTCGAGTTGCCAGCCTTACATGGCGGATCTGCTACTCGAAAGGGCAGATTGACAATATATCTACCATCTCGTTCTCTTTTAGTTGTTTGTTTGTATAATTCTTCACATTTTTCTTCCTCTGGTGTAAATATTTTCTTATTACTACTTGATTCTTCTATCTCCCAAAACCTTCTAAGAATATCGTCTTCTTTGATATGCGTATGTAGGACACTAATCTTTCTTGCATTTTCCTTATTCTCAGGATGTACTGTACCCGAAAGGATCCATCCAAGCGTAGTGTTCTGTGCCATTAACGTGCCTGTGTGGTTTTTAATTAAACCCTCCTTCATTATCTTACCGAACACATCAGCCCCTAGAAGCACATCAATTTTGTTGGGTATATTGAAGTCTGGATCGGCGAGATAAAGACCTTTAGATGCCATCCAATCAAAGTTTTCTAAATTCATGTGCTGTTCGGGCAAGTAAGAAGTAATTTTTTTGAGTACATAGGCCTTACATCTAAGTTTAAAACTCTCATCTATTCTTGACTGAATCGACAAATGTACTACATGCTTTGCTATCGTTGATCTGTCATTACCTAGGCCTGATATAATTCCTTGTACAGGCATTTTCTTCAGGTTAAGCAATTGTACTGTGGCTTCCGTAACAAAACATGCTTGTGAGCCTTGGTCTAGCAAGGCGCGGACTACCTGGCAATTACCCATTTTCGACTCGGCCTTTATTAACGCAGTCGCTAATAAAACCTGCCTGGGTTTGGGTACTGTATTAGTCGACAGACAGGACACTATTTGACTATCGCTCTTATCAGTAGAACAGGATTGAACGGGGGTTGAAATAGACGAATTTTTACTATTCTTTTTATTGGCGGTTTCATCCATATGAAGCAAGGAGTGATGACGTCTCTTACATATTTTGCAAGTACTAGGGTTTTTGCAATTGTATTTAGTATGATTGCTGCCTAAACAGTTGAAACATATTCTATTTTTTGCGACAAATTCACGCCTACTTGCAATGGATTCGTTAGCAAACTTCTTGCAAAAGCAAAGTTTATGAACCTCTGAACAGTACTCACAAGGTCTTGCTGATGAATTCGTGACCAACATCGCCTTTGTACTGGAAACCTTTGAACTAGAGACCTGGTGAACCGTACTCCTTTTAGGTTCTATGAACTCTAACGCGCGGAAACGTGTTTCAAGAAACGATCTAAACTGCTGGAGAGTGGGCAACTGATTGCTATCACTTGGGCTGATACTCAATTCCCACTGTTTGCGGGTTTCTAAATCTAATTTATAGGCGACAATATGGATAATAATAATGTCCCATGTAGTCACATCTACGTTTATATTTTTAAGTGCGTTTAAACAGTCGTTGGTTGTATCCAACAGTTCTTTCAAAGCTGAACCGGATTCAGCATAAATGCGTTTTTGACCGAACAATCGCTTAAGTATACAGTCTGCTTGATACTTTTTATTATTGTATCGATTAGCCAATATAGCCCAACATTGTGCATAATTAGCGTCACTGATAGGTGTGTGCCTGATTAATTGTTCGGCTTCACCGGTCAAATGATTTTTCAAATAGTGTAACCTTTGACAGTCATTTAAAGATTCATTTTTATGCACTAAAGCGGTAAACAGATCATTAAAAGTAATCCATTCACTATATTTACCAGAGAAAGTTGGAATGGTAATTTTTGGAAGTTTAACAAAATTTCCTGATGAATTTTTACATGGATTGTCACTAGGCTCATTCTGCCCTGCTGCTGTATTACTATGCGAAAGTTTATTTATCATAGTTTTAAGCAACGTTTTGTATGTTATATAGTTGTCCTCGGTATTGTCATAAATATCGCCTACTGACTTCTCAACTTCCATCAAGCTATGATCTTCATAAATCTTAGAGTGCAACTTATCAAATTTGTTCCAATGCTGTTCTAAAAGCTCTTTTCTTGATTCTAAATATTCTAATGTAAGTCTATCTTTTGGACTCTTTTTTAAATTAACTAATCCTTTATGTATTGTACTTTGTATACTGATTAAAACGTTGATGATTCCTTCCATTATTATTTAAATTAAACGCTCTTTTTTAATTTAATTAAAATCTAGCAATAAGCGCTACAGTAAAGCAACTATAAGTACTACAACTTCTACACACAAACAATGCTAAAAAACAATAAAGCAAATAGCCAATCTAAAAAGCCGTACGCTTAACAAAACACAAAACAAAAAATACAAACAAATAAAATATTGTAAGCTAAGCTCTAACAAAAGACCTATTTAAGTTTAAGCATACACAAAAAGGAACGACTATTCTCTCTTAAGTTTAAACTGTACTCAAGTCTACAATTAAAACGAATACATAGAACCGAGCAAACTACAAAGCAAAAATTTTTTTTTTTTTTCTAAGTCCCAAATCAATGAAAATATTCTAAGTGTAGTGTAGGGAGCAGATTCTACGGGCATAGAGTCCCCGTTCCCCCGTTTTCTATAAAACTATTCTAAGTCTAAACATGCAACAAATTACAAACTAAATTTAACACAAGTTACTTAACTATTGTAATGTCCATATAAACTACTCCAAATCTCAAAGTTATTTTCTTGATAGCAATAAGGTTCAAAATAGCACTTTACTATTTGCTTGAAAACTCAACTCTTGAATGAACTAGTAATCAGATTGTACTCACAATTTGTACTTCACACTCACTGACGAACGAATTGCTCTGCCTGATGCGCCCTCTGTGTTGTACTGTCCGCAACTGCCTGACAGCTGTCAAGTGTCAGAGCTGTTACTATCCCGTCACGCCGCGTAATCCGTCGTCCTCGTTCTCTCTCTTGGTCTAGTCGTAGGTCTTTCGTCAGACCACGCACTTGTACTGCCCGGTGCACACCTCAGTATGCGACCGTACCGTAGTCACAGAAAGATCACCGATCTACTGTGCGAGCTTCAAAAATATGATCCGGCTCGAAGGACCAATGAACAAGTACCTACTTGGCACTTGTTGGTGGTGAACATAAAGCACCCAAAAAACTGCTCTGATGACTAGGAGATTCAATGAAACCACTTAGTCTGTACTAATGTGTCTATATTCACAATAACAACAAAGGTTTATTGTCCTTATATATTCGTGCTGTGACACAAACGTTAGCGCGTTTTAGCTTTTTCCAGTGGCGCCATCTCTTGAGAAGACCTTACAACGATCATTAACAGTGCTTAGTTCATTTGCTACACTTGTTACATTTGCTTGGAAAATCAAGTAATACAACTACACGTACTAGATGGAGCTCCAATTAGTATATGTTTGTAATTGATTACAAAACAATAAATTAAATTAGAACGATCATTAACAAAAACTAATTCAGTTTCCTGAATTGAACAGATTATGGTAGTGAAGCATAACTACAGCAAATGTCTGCAGCACCAAATAAAAATAGAAACAACCAAAATACAGAAGATGACAGATGAATATTGGATGATATACTCCGAAGATGGCTTAATCATCACTGAAAATTGTAATCAAGAATTACACAAGTCCAGTATCAAGGGAACCTACATACTCGTTCCTGATGCACATTGCGAAACACAAGTAGGAAATATATATATCACCCCGACTCTAAATACTACAATGGCCAGTCTCCAGTTACCAGCTGTACAGGCACCACGGTTGCAGTACAACATCCAGAAGAAGACGGAACTATTGGACCTGACTAACGTGGACTTTAGTGATATCAAAGAACTGCTACAAAGTGCTAAATTCAGTGATAGCGATAGTATTCCAGACTTCCAGAGTGTTATAAGTTTTAGTACTAGTATTTGGACTGTTTTTGTAATAATTTGTAGTATTTGTAATAATAATTTCAACTGCTTTGGTTTTCTGTTATATAAAATTTAAACATATACTTTGTAAACGAAATTCACCGAAGCCGGTTTTACCGACTCCAGATAATTTCTCTCTTGGGGAGGGAGGAGTTAAGGGTCCCAACCCTCACCAATATGCCTTTGTCAGCACATTACAGAATGTAGGACAGTAACCACAGTCGAATGTGCAACATAAACAGATAATTAGTATATAAGGAATTGTAAATTAGAATAAACCGATTACTTGTACAACTATCATTAGAGCTGTTACTCTGTTAATTTGTATAAATAAATTATTTTTAAACATCTACTCGCTGTCGGTTACTTAATTCACTCGAGTGCAAAGATTTTTGACCTTGTGTTCTTTTGATTCCCTCGCTAACGCTCAGGATTCTAAACTTTGAATCACTCGCTGCGCTCGTGATTCAATTTTAGAATCCTTCACTTGCTCGGTCATCAAAGTTGAGCACGCGGTTAAAAAGCAACTTTGCACTCATGTATAACAAATAACTATTAACTCGAATCCAATCATGTGACGTTTGAAATCAGGAGACGCATTTTTGAAACAATAGAATTCGAATTCGCATTCGAAATCGTAAGATTTGCATACGAATTTCCGAATTCGCTATTTTTGAACATTCTATATTTTGACCATTGAAGTTTTTTAAGTGTACATGTAGTTTTATGTCACTCAATAAAATGTAATAAATGTAGTTATGTATATTAAAGAAATGATAACACGAGGCCCATTAAGACTCCCAGCGGAGAATCATAAGCATACAGGGAACGGACATTTTTGGTAGTCCACTTTATGCGTCACTTTAAGCAACGCTCCATCCAAAAGCAATTCCCTAATGACAAATTTGGAATCCATGTTCAGCTGTAATTCAACATGAGTCGGAAACGGAAGTGTTGATGCGGTACTGAATCCGGAAATGCCGTTTGTAACTATTTCCTGGCAGCCGGAAGTATGTTGTGCCCGATCGGATTTGTCGTTTAACAGGATATTGATTTGATCTAAATTATTAACGGAAAGCGGATAGTTAAATGTTTTATACTATTCAGTTTCTCTTTTAACAATAGTACTAAGGCCCTTTACACATTGCGAACTTTCGTTGCGGTGCAATTGGCTAGATGACAAAAATTTTTTTTTTTGCTTTAATAGAAGCTCATTCATATAATAAACATAAAGAAAAAATCGGTTTTCGAATAACTATAAAAACAACCAAGATATAAGGTATTAAAGATTTTTCTCCATCTCTTTCTAGCAAAACGGCAATTTACAAGGAGTTTATATGGCCGTACTCAACGATGACGTCACGGTTGATGTCGGATCTCTCTGTCTAATCGCCTTCAAATTAACAACTTAAAATGCTTGTATCTAATGTATTTCTAAGCCGATTTTAATTCTAATTTCACAGGAGTGCATCTTTTTCCACGGTTTTTTAATATTTAATGACGAGACGTTAAAATTAGAATTCAGTCATCGCAAACGCGATACACCATCGATGTAGATAGCCATTGATGTTATATGGCGTTTGTGTAAAGTACCTTATATTCTTTTGCATATTTTTGTTTGCTTGCGCACAGAAGAGTAATTGCGGAAAATTATCAAGTTCCCGGGAATTTTATATCTAAAAATACCGTATAAATTACATTTGTTGACGTAATTTTCTCTCCGAGTAGACACTAACTTTCATGTGTCCCTCGAAATTGACACTAGATACGTGGGTGATTAATGCTTGGTAACTTAAAACCGGATCCTTAATGTCATAAAATATTTCACACGCAGTAATTATAATTATACATTTACATAATTATTGTCTCGCACTAAATATGTCTAAATTGGATTGTCGAAAACCGGACGGTTTGCAGAAAGATACATAATTCCAAACAGAATAGCTTAGGTACTTACTACAATTGGAATTTATCCAATCACGGTGTGCTCAAAACATTTTGTCGCTATTATTTCGTATCAAGTCAGATAGAAATTGTTGTTATTCAAATTCAAATCAAAAAGTATTATGTACCAAAGAAAGTATGATTGGAGCAAATTGTCAAAATAAACCTAATGCAAAGAAACAAGTAGATATACAAGCATTTAGTCTTGTGTTGCTCATACACTTATGTGTAAAGGGATAAAGATAAGAATTTGATATTTCTTTAACACAAGTTTTCTCTTTTGGACATAAGAAAAATTTCGAATAACTTTTATTTTTATTCAAAGTATTTTATTATCAAAATATATATTTAACTTAAATTTAAGTTAAAGGTAAAATATTAAAGTACTTACTGAAACGTAAAATACGTGTCAGTACAATTTAAGCTTTCTTCTACTCATCGGTTGCCTTGAAGAGATTGCTGCTTTGGCATAAGGCCGCTGTTTGTTTTCTATCACATTTCTTTTTTTGTATATTTTAATTATATATATTAATATGAATTTGAAGCAATAAAATATTCATTCATTCAAAGGTTACGAGAGAAACATTTTGACTTTATCTAGGTAATGTCTGCTTAATTCCAAATTCAATTTTATTACACATATTTTAGTGAATTGAGAAACAATAAGTTTATGACTATACAGATGTCACTATATAATAACTAATTTATACATTAGCATTTTAAAGTTTCCACCACCAATTAGTTAAATAATTGCTGCAGGTGTACATGGGTAATTCTCATCAAAGCTGAAATTTAATGGTCATACAGTTATATTTAAACAAAACTTTTATATCGGAAGATTAAACATGTATTAAGCTACCAAACAAACCAATTTTAGCGTAATAAGAGCAATACATTTTAAAAATTGATAAACTTTGTCAAAATCGGGGTGATTTTTTACGTTCTCATCGTGTCACACTTCCCGTCTCAGTAAAACATTTAGTTACTACGTCACCAAAATTCACCATATTTGTATGTAGCATATACTAAAATCATCGTAATTAAATACACCTTATACATAATAGTCTAAAGAAATGTGTTTGTCATTATTTTTAATTAAACACTCAATATGTGTCGGTCACACGATTTTAGGTGCTTAAGATTTGCGTAGTTAGGAAGCCTTGCTGTCGAATATAACTGTAGGAGGGAGTCATAGAGTTCGATTCGGTAAAATATCAGTCGTGTGCATATCATAGCATAATTCAGACGAGGGACTATCACTTCGAGAGATAAAATATTGGTAAGTTTTTATTTATTCATATGCATACCATGTGCATTCCAATCACTTGCGTGGACAATATTGTTCGCAATCTATTTTAGCAATTGGGATGATGACTGGATTCTAATTTTTTTGTCTCGTCATAAAATATTAAAATACCATGAAAAAAGATGCAGTCCTGTGAAATTAGAATTAAAATCGGCATAGAAATACATTCGATACAAGCATTTTAAGTTGTTAATTTGAAGGCGATTAGACAGAGAGATCCGACATCAACCGTGACGTCATTGTTGAGTACGGCCATATTAACTCCTTGTAAATTGCCGTTTTGCTAGAAAGAGATGGAGAAAAATCTTTAATACCTTATATCTTGGTTGTTTTTATAGTTATTCGAAAAACGATTTTTTCATTCTGTTTATTATATGAATGAACTTCTATTAAAGTAAAAAATTTTTTTTAGTCATCTAGCCTTTTGATATCAAAAGCTTATCGAAAGCCCAAAATGTTAGAGATATTTACGTTTTATGTGATTTAGCTTGCTGTACATTATCTTTTAGAAATTTCTAAAATAGCGGTATTTTCATCACCTTAGTGGCATCACTTCCGTGTCCTTTTTGAACACGAAGGTGACGAAAGGCCATGAAAGTGATTTTTTTTAGATACGAACAACATAGTTTCATGATTATAGTGTTTAATTTTTTGCATTTACAACTATTTTATAAAATAAATTTCAATATTAAAAAGAAACTAAAAAAAATCAACAAAACAAGTTGTTTTTTTTAACTAATATTCTATTACTAAAACACTTGTTTCACAATCGAAAGGTAAGTTTTGAATAGCTTACTCGACAGTTAATTTTACAGTTGTTTAATGAAAAATATGTCAAAGAATCTGTCAAGCAATCTATTTAAAACTTACTTATTGAAATGTAAAACAGGCCCTAAGGGTAAAGTTGTAATATAAAATTATGCCAAATCATCTGTCAAATAACCTTTCTTGGTTGTAAAACAGACCCTAAATATACTGTTTCTGTCAGCTAACTTGGCTTACCACCATTCTGTTATTTGAAAGTAAATTAAATAGAAAGGTAAAAAGAAAAATTAACTTGTCTCATATTGCCGTTTGAGCGAATATGAGACAAGTTGTTTTTGTGGAGTATTTTTCTATCTTATAAAAATCTATAGTTTTATGATTTTTCAACACTTCAAAATGCCACAAACTGCTAAAGCACGCCGAGAAAACAAAAAAGGTAAAACAGTAGAGAAGGGAAGAGATAAAAGGCAAGTCTGATCTTCACAACACTCTCAAAACAAAAGCAAGAGAACGATATTACAGAGAAAGGGCCAAAGGAGTAATTTTGCAATGACACATTTTGTACTTTTTTCTTTACGTTCGTCATATTTGAAGATATTATTGTCTTTTGTAGTTTGAATTAGTTTTTTGCAATAATTTTGCTTTTAAATATGTTTTTCATAAGGATCTAGAAACGTGTAATAATAGTTCGTATTATTTTATTTGTAGTTAGGTTTGTTGTTAAGATTTTATAGAAATTTTTTGATTTTTTGATAGTTAAGACTTTGTACAAAGAGCTTTAAAAAGTTACTACCAATTGAGCTTAATTTATTAGTTGTGGACTCGGCACTGGCCTAATCGGAAGGTCTGTGGTTCGATCTTTTTTTAGGGTGGGGGAATCTCTTTACGACTTACAAGGGACTGAAGCTGACAAGACTGTCCCTTGGATTGGTAAAAACCCGATACCTAGCTAAACCACCCTCTGGTACCTCACCACCTCCGGTGGTGGCACACTCGATATCGGAGTAACATAGGGTTGGCTCGAGCCCCTCGGTGGGGACGTATATGAGCTGTGATGACGAAACTTAGTTTTTGATTATTTGTTACCACAGAAGACTGAGTATTGGTGAATGTAAAAATTTGTTCTTTGCTTAGAAGGTGTTTAAATTACGCATCATTGTTATAATTTTGAATACAAATATGTGATTACATTTATTTATTACGTCTATAAAATGATACGTTTTTGATGTATCGTAATAAAAACTCTTCATTAAAATCGTGTTGTTTTAATTGACATGGTATATAGGCAACTTTTTTCATAGGATAATATCATCGAATCTAGAACCAAACTGCTAATTTGCCTGTTAGGATGACATATTAGGTTCTGATCACAAAAAGCCATATCTGCGAGTCCGTGAACATCAAATTTATGAACATCAATTTAATTTTGTAAAAAGACCGTATAATAATATGTTTAGTTACAGGCTTACCAAAAAAGAAAGAAAATATTTATTTGGTCGCACAGATACAAAAATGCCTATATAGATAAAATTACAATAAAGGTACAAACATTACAACAATACAAAATATTACAGGTAATAATATAGAGAGAGGCTGTGTGAGGCCAAAACGTTCCCTGCCTCAGCTAATGCATTGGCACCGGGGCGCCGTAATAGCGCACTATTCCACTATAATCCACTAAACAAATCCATTAATTCTGGCAGAGCCTGTACTGCGGCCATGTAAGTGATACCTAACCAACCGTCGTATTAAAACAAACCAGTCAAAATGTAAAAAAAATCAGTAACTGCCCAAATAATGTCCACTATTGTATTTCTAACATGAGTATTTACAAGTAATCAATTACAGTATAGACGAGGGGGCACCGCCGGCGCACAAACAGGTGAGCAATAGAATACAATTTAAAATATTTTTATTTATTTTTGTATTTTATTTTTAATAACACTAACAAAATTACATTGCAATAAAGAAAACGATTCCCGAAGAAAACGATACCCGCAATACGATTTAAATCTTTGGTTAAACACTGTGTCGCGTGCATTAATAACGCCCTTCTCCGAAACGGTGGCGAACAAGAAATTTTAAATGATTACAGTAACTACGTAGTACTATTATATCTTCTGTGGTAACACTTAAATTAAAGTAACAATATTTATTTTTAATTTTTTTATTGAAGAGTTTTAAACATTAACCATTTTTTTTTCGAGGGGAATGCGTATCCGCACCGTACTCGCCATTAGCTAGGCGACGAGCGTGTGTGGGGCTCTCCCGGCAGAGTGCTGGGCCTACCCACTAAACCCCCCGGTGTTCTCCCTGCCCTTATGGGCGCGCGTGATAGGGTCCACACTGCGACTACCACTACCAACGCCCCCGGGCTAGCCCGATCTAACTGGTCGGGCTATCGCCAAGCTGGGAATAAACATCTAACCAACCAACCAACCATCGTATATCGATTTTGAATATGCTCCTAAAAGGGTCCACAGGGTTTTGTTACACACTGTAGGTATAACAAGTTCTGCCATAATTTGGTTATAAATCAGTCATTAATAGAATAAAAAGTATCATTGTCAAGTTGGAAAACCGACCAAGTGAAGTCAGTCGATAGTTCAATATGCATAAAACTTGCCAACCAGCTGCTAACGAAACAGATCCTAAAAATCGCAATTGCTTTAATTTAATTAAAAACCAATACTTTAGGTAAAAGTACCACCGGACACTATTTGCTTTTACGAGCGAATTCGTGATTCGGACAGAGGCAGGGCAAAGCGTAATTTACGATAGTCGAGTTCATTTCGATTTACATTCGAATGAAGTACCTATATGCTAAACTACTCAATTTCACTTGCCCTGCGTTCCAGATATGCACTGCTACTTTCTGAGGCTAACATCTGATGTTAGCCTCGTTTTGCGTTTCTTATAAGAAATGTTGTCATTTTTAGCCGCGCTAATTGTTACAAATGAAACGGAAGGTTCTGATTTTTTGTGCTGAATTTTGACACCTCGCCTATTTAGTCCAGCCACTTAAAATTTATTTATTTATTTATTCTTTATGTACATAATTTTCGTACAAAAGCGGACTTAATGCCTGTGGCATTTTCTTCCAGTCAACCTTAAGGTGGTGCAGATGTACCGAGAAATGGAACAGCTTATTAAGAACATCATATTACATGCATAGAACATAAAATTCTACTACACAAATAAAATAATAATAAAAATCAGAATTGGCTAATACAATAAAAATCTTTCAATGAATTTTTTAAATCCGCTGAAAATCCTCTTTAATTCATGAGAAAAAGATTCCAAATGTCAAATTTGAAAGCTGTCAAAAAGTAGTATCAGAGGTCCCATCTATTAGCATGGGTATTTGATGCTAGCATTTCGTGATGACACGCATGACAACCAGCAAGAAAAACTAGCATCACCGCTAATGAAACGCAGAGATGCTGAAAATGTAGATATTTATATGGCTAAAAATGCTTATCTGGAACACGCCGTTGGATGGTTACAAACGCGGACGCAGGGTGTGGAAATTAGGGTTTTAAGTCAGAGTTTCCAATCAAACTTAGAAAAGGAAAGTAAAAATTGTCTGTTGGCGAGCGTTCTCGGTTGCAATTAGTACATTTTAATTTTGATAATAAAGTCATGGACCCGAAGAAAAGACGGACGGAACTTGAATTGTTGAATTAAGAGTGAAGCGTGTAAACAGCAGTACATTTGTATATGTGTGCGTGTCATTCTCTTCGAGAAATGATGGCGGTTTGTCTGACCTGCAGGCATAAGAATAACTAATAATACGAGTATAGAAGCGAATCTCCTTTGTGGGTGCGCTAAATCCCGCTATTTGCATACCTACAGCGCCCTTCCCCCTGTAACGCCCCGCAGTAGTCTGCGGACGCCGCTAGGGTCACCACACAGAGTACCTTTTATATACGGTCACCACATGGACGTATTGTTACCACTACAATATTTTTATATAGGTACCTCCATATTTTACATTAAATGAGAAACTGAACATACATACACCGAGTCTTATTGATTTTGTACTTCAAGTGTAGCGAGCGAGCGAGCGACTATCTTTAGCAATAGTACGCACATTTTTAGTTTTTTTGATTCCGTAGTTATAAGAACCTGCCTATTTTTGATTAATTGAGCTTAATCCCTACACTTCGAGAACAAAATCATTAAAATGTTTCGAATTTCGATGTACAAAAATGGCTTGTAATTTAGGTATCGTACCTACGTTTATAGTCCAAGAGCTGAAGTTATGAATGTACTAATGGATAAAACCTAAGCTCACTTTTTACTACCAGACCAACATTTTCACTTGAAAAAAAATCTGTTGTTTCATAATTTTAATCAAGTATTGATTGTATTTAAATTTTATATGGAACAGTGACAAAGGTCGATAAAAATATATATAGCAGACAGCAGTACCAAAGTTTCTCATAATTCAAATTATTCCCGACTTGACAAAAAAAATCCCATACTTACAGAGTTTCAAAATTGCACTACAATGACAGCTTTAGAAACTCGATACATTATATTGTATTTGATATGTAATGAATATTACGAATAAAACTGATTCTGTATCTAGGGTAGGTATGATAAAAATAATTTTAAAGTATTCAATCATTTTTATTTAAAAGGTTTCAATTCAACAGAAATATTTACAAATGTCTCATATTTATAAAAGATGGCGTTTTTGTAGATGATTTGAAGTTTCGGTTATTACTTCAGCGCGTAGTAAATACGCATTCTTATAAAAAGCTTAATCAGGTAATCAATAGGAAAACCTTAGGAAAACATTCACAAGGTACCTGAAACACACGGTGCGCGCCTTGACTGGCGATTCCGTTCAACGGAAATCAAACGGTAGGTAAATAACGTGGCCTTGAGCGCTCGACGGCCGGGAGTTTCGCTTCTATACTCGTATTATTAGTTATTCTTATGCTGCAGGCCTATTACCGATTTCATGGTTTTCAAATGATATCATATGAAATAATTTTGCAAAACGAGAAATAAGACTTTCGGTCAGATTTTTGATCATTTGTTCATTGTATCGTGATGACAACATTGAAATTATGCCAAAGTGATGATATCATTGGAGATCGGTAATAAGAAATGAAGCATTTCATGGCTTCTTTTTCTCAAACTTTATACCATGTCGATACGACGTCATTTTTTTTCACAGTTCACACTTGTTGAATTATCGCTATGAAATTGCCGTGTAGAGATCGATAACAGAGCTACCTACTATTGAATTTGATGGCATGGCGACTAGCGAGACTATCGCTGCAGTACATTCGCCCGTGGAGGTGACGCCTAACAATGTTCCCGTTATAAGCACATGTGTAAAGTGGTTATTGATGCAAATGTTAATATTGCCGAGTCCATACTCTCGCTAGGTGTCTCATGGAGGCACAAGGCGTAGCAAGTTGAGACTGCAGACTAGAGGTACTGGCCATACACTCTTGTGAGTGCGCCTACATACAAGTACTTTTTATCCAATGCGGTTCGTAGGGATACTGAAGGGGTAATGAGTCAAGACTGCACGAGTGCTAACCATCCTCACTCGGAAGGTGTAAATAATTGAAAAACTTAATGGAGTAGGTAAACCTGTGGCAACATGCAGAAACGTTATTCATAATGTTTTGCTTAATTGCAAACAAATTTTGCATATTCATCCAGAAATCAGCCAGTAAGTTTGTAAAAAAGCGAAGAAAGTGGCGAAAAAAAAATGGACACAGATCCAACAGAAACAGAGAAACTAAGAAACAAGAAACGACTCGTGGAAAACTCTCTTTTTAATTTCGCCAAGTTCAAAAACTTCGCCTCATAAAGCGCCCAAGCATTTCATTAAACCTTTCGGGGGTTGGGTAAACATGAAATGAGAAAACTTGGGTCGCCCTTACAAATTACCCGCGGACACTGGAACAACGGCCAAGTTATAATTGACGCTGATTTTGCATTACTGAGCACAATCAATTAGTTTGTTTCTCGCTGTGTCACCTTTAAAGAGTTAATTTCGGTGGATGCCACAAGTTTGCTCACTGTCGCTTGTTTTAATTACGTCGCTACTTTACTACTAAATTGCTTTATATTTTAATATCACTGTCCTCCAACTTTATTTCTATACTTACTACAAATTCTAGCAAAATTACTACTAAATGATTATGCATTCCAAAATATAATTGCTCAATTAGTTTCGTGGAAATTCACGTTGACAAGTTTTCTACGTGTATGGATTGAGGAGCCACACTAAATGTACTGTTATCTTCTCGAGTTTCAGCAGTATCCGAACCAAATTTTTTGTAGGTTCCAAACAAAATTACTACGAAATGATACTAAATTTTCAAAAATGTACATATAATACACCAATCACCGTTAATTTCTCTTGTCGGGCCTGTGGTAGACTGTGCCGATCACGCATTGGATTACTTAGTCACGAAAAATCTTGTGTCTCAAACAATACACCATAAATCTTCTGTAAAAGACGTAAAGGCCATGATGACACAAGGGCAAAATGCCTAAAGCATGGAACAGGAGCATGGTTTCATAAGAAGGTCCAAAATCACACAAAGATCAGTGGAGAGGGTTATAAGCTCGGAGTTTCTCTACGTGATGGCATCAGAAATAATGAGATCCGTAGAAGAACTAGAGTCACCTAAATAGCCCATAGCATTGCGAACCTTAAAAGGCAGTGGGCAGGACACATCAACCGATTGGTTTAGAGATACTTAGGGGAGGCCTTTGTCCAACAGTGGGTGTCCTTTGGCTGATATGATGTGTGTAGTTCGGTCACAGCAAAGTTTGGTCACATTTTTATAGTTATTTTGCCACAAGTGAAATGAAATAATATTTTTGTTTTAATTTCTTCACAGGTAATCTAACCTAAAAATGTTCGTACAGGCAACAAACTAAATAAGGCTATCTTAAAAATACCTAAATCTGATATCCATGGGACTACTTTTATATTTATAAGAAGCATATTAAAAGAAGGTAATAAAAGAAACGATTTATCTGTGATCCAAAGCGAATGGAAACTGTATTTTTTAAGTCCAGAACGGATCAGTCTTTTATGACATCTTCAAGACAGATCGCATCCTTTCTCTGCTTGTTGAAGAAGCAATGAGGCTCCTAAAGTCGTAATGAGAATCTCATAACAATGCTTGAAGTTTTCTAAAAACCCACTCGAACGCTAGACAGCCACAGTGTCTCGATGAAAGCAGTCTATCAAAAATTTTGATTTATGCTTTTTATCATAGTCTACGAAAGAAAATTCTCAAATCGCAAATTTAATATCATTATTAATGAACATGATCTGGATATATATACGTTCTAAATGTTATTAAATTTCTCAGAAATTTAATTTCCAGAAAATGTATTAGTTCGGAGAATGCTCCGCATGTTTTTTGATTTATGATTTATATCATAGTATACGAAAGAAAATTCACAAATCGCAAATTTAATATCAGTATTGATGAACGTGATCTGGATATATATACATTCTAAATGTTGTATAAATTTCTCAGAAATTTATTTTTCAGAAAATGTATCAGTTCGGAGAAGGCTCAGCATGTTTTGTTATTTTTTTTACATAGGAGTAAATTTAATTCAGCTTAGGGTGCAAGTTTCCTCGATAGCAGTTTGGTTGTTTTTAAGATATGGACTGATTAGTACACGGCCGGATCCTTTGGGGGGCAGAAAACCCTCGCCCTGAACACCTATCCACGCGCGAGCTCAAAGGCGACTCCTTTTCGGGAGGGGGATCTAGCGCGTGCCACAGATTCCGAACATGGACTTAAAGGTAAGGGAACCCATGTACAGGTAAGATAATAAAACATATTTGTGTGGTGACAAATGGAAGACATCATAAAGCTTCGTCTGTGACTAAATCGTGGAGAACGCCTACGGCGATAAGGCCGCCTATTTTGCTGTTCGTGTATGTATTGTGTTCTGGTCTGTAAGTAATTATACACTTTTAAACTTTCGCGTTGCATCTTAAATTACTTAATATTTACGACATTAATACGCGTTTTAATCCCGTAAATATGCTGTAAGTAATTGTGCAAATAAAGTGTTTCTATCTATCTATGTATAAGGGTCCAAAACTAAATAATATGATTGATAAATCGCACACACCGTTAATAATCATGAGATATTCATATATATGTATAACTATGTGCCAACTGCCAAACGATAATCTTGAAATACGTCAAGTAAAGATATTAACAATTTGGCGTTGACTTCAACATAAAAATGTGGTGATGTGATATTGACATTTTTAAAACTGTAAAGTGAATAAAATCAATAAAGAAATAATTTCGTCTCGGGCGCTTCTGAACCCTTGTCTCCAACATACCGTGTTGACGCCTAGACCTCTCGGCCACCGAGCTCTTACCAGCCCTGACTATATCTTTAACCTATTGATCTCTTTTTTTTAACTTTGTTATGCCAAAGAAGTCTTTATTCACTGTTAATAACCAAGTTTCAACATCCAATTTAGAAATCATTACAGTGTTCTTGAAAATTGGTTAAGAATAAAGCAAACTTACAAATTGTATAAATAACTCTGCATTTTTTTAAAAATATTTTTTCTTTAGTGATTTTTCAATTTAGTTAGCATTTTACATGAAAATCCAAAGTTCTGTATAACATTTTTATAATATTTTATTAAGGTCTGTTTTTATTTTTTCGTTAAATACTTTTATGGGTTGAAAACAACAAACAGTATCTAATACAAATAAATAAAATTGAAGTGTCTGTTTGTAATGTCAAAATATCAAGTTTTTACTAAATGGGTATGAATGTATATCGGGTACCAATAACAAAAACACATTTAAAAAATTTTTGTCTGTCTGTTTGTTTTCGCTAATCTAGGGAACGGTTAGACCAATTTTGACGGGACTTTCACTAATAGATAGCTAATTATATAAGGTATAACATAACATAGGCTACTTTTTATCAAGATCGGTCCAGCCGTTACTATTCCACGCGGACGAAGTCGCGGGCACAGCTAGTAAGCAATAACACACAAAAAAGGTAAAATAGAAAGAGAAAAACATTGAACATGTTTAATCACATAAATAATCACACTTAAATTACACTAAAAGTAATCTTATATATATAAAAGAAGAAACTGAATGACTGTCAACGCACAGCCCAAACCACTGGGCCTAGAGATTCCAAATTTCGCACGTAGGTTCCTTAAGAGGTGAAGGGGCGCACTAAGAAAGGATTTTTTAAAATTCACCCTCTAAAGGGTTGAAAAAGGGCTCCAAAGTTTGTATGGGGAAACCAGATTACTTGCTCTATTTTAATCGAAACTTCACATGAGTACTCCAATCGATAAATAAGTTTACACCCATTTCAGGATTTTCCAAATTTCAACCCCTAAAAGGGGGATATGGGGTGACAAAGTGTGAAACTTGATAATATCAACGCACAGTCCAAACCACTGGGCCTAGAGATTCCAAATTTGGCACGTAGGTTCCTTATGAGGTGAACGGGTGCACTAAGAAAAGATTTTTTAAAATTCACCCTCTAAAGGGTTGAAAAAGGGCTCCAAAGTTTGTATAGGGAAACCAGATTACTTGCTCTATTTTAATCGAAACTTCACATGAGTACTCCAATCGATAAATAATTTAACACCTATTTCAGGATTTTCCAAATTTCAACCCCTAAAAGGAGGATATGGGGTATCAAAGTGTGAAAATTGATAATATCAACGCAAAGCCCAAACCACTGGGCCTAGAGATTCCAAATTTGGCACGTAGGTTCCTTATGAGGTGAACGGGTACACTAAGAAAAGATTTTTTAAAATTCACCCTCTAAAGGGTTGAAAAAGGGCTCCAAAGTCTGTATGGGGAAACCAGATTACTTGCTCTATTTTATCGAAACTTCACATGAGTACTCCAATCGATAAATAATTTAACACCTATTTCAGGATTTCCCAAATTTCAACCCCTAAAAGGAGGATATGGGGTGTCAAAGTGTGAAAATTGATAATATCAACGCAAAGCCCAAACCACTGGGCCTAGAGATTCCAAATTTCGCACGTAGGTTCCTTAAGAGGTGAAGGGGCGCACTAAGAAAGGATTTTTTAAAATTCACCCTCTAAAGGGTTGAAAAAGGGCTCCAAAGTTTGTATGGGGAAACCAGATTACTTGCTCTATTTTAATCGAAACTTCACATGAGTACTCCAATCGATAAATAAGTTTACACCCGTTTCAGTATTTTCCAAATTTCAACCCCTAAAAGGGGGGACATGGGATGTCAAAGTGTGAAAATTGATAATATCAACGCACAGCCAAATTCACTGGGCCAAGAGATTCCAAATTTGGCACGTAGGTTCCTTATGAGGTTAAGGGGTGCACTAAGAAATAATTTTTTAAAATCACCCTCTAAAGGGTTGAAAAAGGGCTCCAAAGTTTGTATGGGGAAACCAGATTACTTGCTCTATTTTAATCGAAACTTCACATGCGACTACTCCAATCGATAAATAAGTTTTTGGAAATTCCACCCCTGAGGGGGTAAAATGGGGATGAAAGTTTGTATGAAAGTCCCTGAGTTTTGAAGTTAGGATTTCCAAATTTTGGATTTAGGCTGGCAATTTATGCAAGTGCAATAAGATTTTTCAAAAACCACCCTCTACGGGGTTGAAACGGAGGTCTAAAATTTGTACAAAATCAGACTATCTACTGAAGTCGGTTAAAAATGCAATGCAGCCAGTGCTAGATGGAAAAATATATGATTTTTTTTTATCAAACTCACACTTCACCGTTTTTCATAAGTACATTAGATTCCTCCGACTTATCTCTTGGGTATTCACAGGGATCCAAAATTTCGTTATTTTTTAAGCTCCGACGCATACTTTGGAGATATTTGTAAAATCTCTAAATTTCTCTACATAATAGGGCTCGGGATGAAAAATGATTTATTAAACATAGGTCTCGGCTACATATTACTTATTAACTTCTATCTATATCTGTATAATTATATAAAAGAAGAAACCGACTGACTGACATATCAACGCACAGCCTAAACCACCGGGTCTAGAGATTTAAAATTTGGCACGTGGGTTCCTTATGAGATGTACTTAGAAAGGATTTTCCAAAATTCACGCCCTAATGGGTTAAAATGGGGCTCAAATTTTGTATGGGAACAAGATTAGTTGGACTATTTTATTCGAAGCTTCACAGGAGTACTCCTATCGATAAATGAGTCAACACTTGTTTTAGGTTTTTTTCAGAATTCACCCTTTTAAATGGGGGATATGGGGTGTCGAAGGCTGAATATTAATATGGGTATCCTTTGTATGGTTTATCGGGCCGCTGGTTACAAAAACAATAACGATTTCTAAATCCAAATCCAACCTGGCGGTCGTGAACTACCATCATCGTTTTCTATCTTCTTCTTAATATGGAAAAGAAGAAACTGACACATCAACGTACAGCCCAAACCTTCAGGTCTAAAGATGCAAAATTTAACAAGTAGGTTTCTTATGAGGTCTAAGGGCTATGAGAATGGATTTTTCAAAAACCACCCTCGAGGATTTGAAATGGAGGTCCAACACTTGTATGAGGAAACAAAATCAGTCTATTTTATTCGAAATTTCACAGGAGTACTGTTATCAATAAATGAGTCAACACGTGTTTTAAGTTTTTTACAGAATGCAACCCCTAAAAAAGGGAAATGGTATGAGAAAGTCTGAAATTCAACATGGGTATTCTTTTTGTGGTTCATCGAGTCGCTGATTACGAAAACAGCAACAATTTTAAAATCTAACGTGGCAGACGTGAAATATCATCACCCATATAAGGGTTCTTTATATTTTGTTATTTTAGGTATGCCATCTCGATCGTCGTCAATTGGGTACCTAGGCGAGCGCGGGCGGCGCGGCGAGACGAGAGGAGTAGTTATCAGGAATAATTCTGCATCTATAATTAGTACAGTTCAAGGTGCTGCTGGAAGGTGGTTGCCTTACCCCGAATTTGACTCGAGCGAAGCCGCGGGCAAAAGCTAGTATACAATAATTGTTATTATAACAACAATAATAATTCATTCAAAAAGAAAAAAAAGGAGTCGCTGTTCCTTCTCTTTCCGTGGATGTTGTAAGAACGAAGAAGACTACCGCATGAGACGACATGCAAAACTCGAAACAAAATATTACGTCAAACTATCTGGATGCGAGTTGTACTAGATCAATTTCTGCTTATCTGAAAAGTACCCCATGTCCAGTGTAAGTATTGTAGTGCTTTTTCTTGCTGAATTGTAGAAATATAGGGAAATCTTAAAGTTAAAGAAAAAAAACAAACTTATTCCTTTAGTCCGATACAAAATGAAAAGCTTTATTCTTGTAGGTACATTATTATAATTCACTTATGCATAATGTTACTGAAGTAAACAAAATCCCTGCAAAATCAATGCAAAGCACTTAACTAAATCTTTAATTGATACAAGCCAAGGGCAGGATGGTTCAGGTTTGTTTGATCAATCTCGGCAGGTAAAAATCAGGTACAAATTGGGTACAAAACTATAAAATGAGGGGCAATAAAGTACACCAACAAATAGTTATAGGTTTCTTTTTTTTTAAATTAGTAGCTTTCCCCGGAGCGGTTGTTAGTAGAGCGTACCTTCGATGCTAAGTTTCCGCGATCACGGGTTTTCAGTTCCTTAGATTATTCTCTCTATATATGTACAATTCCACAGAATTCCTCCTTGTGTTAGGTTAGTGCCGCTAGCTTAAAAGCCAAGCAGCGGAGCCCTATGGCCTCCGGGAACTGCCCTTAGTGTGGGCGGAGTATTATCTATTGATAAAATCTATTTCATTCAATTAATTTAATGAATCGCCGCGCCGGCGATTAAAAATATGATTGAGCTTTTACTCTTCAAGCTATGGATTTTATTCGCAGAAATTAAGATTTAAAATGCTGTTCGCAAATCATAATCACAAACTATATAGAGATATAATCAATAACCAATTACTTCGGTCGATGTCACACAGACTAGTTATCCAGTTCCGAGATAGAAGTGATGATGATGAAGTTATAATTCTTTTTTTTTTGAAAGACCTATGCTGTTAGCTGCAGATGGCCGCAGTTTCACCTTAATTATGGCAAGTATTTGGCGGGTCCTGAAGCCTTGTTGGCAAACGTTACCTGGAGGATTTCTATCGGACAGGCATCCCCTCAAGGGTATCCCGGCTCTTCGAGTAGTCACCAGGCGGGTCGAGGAGCGGTCGCAACTTCAGCGCAACTCTAAAAGCTCGAACACTTAATTTCGCCATGTAGTGGAGTGAAACAATGCATATCTATACTTACTAATATTATAAAGCTGAAGAGTTTGTTTGTTTGTTTGTTTGTACGCGCTAATTTCAGGAACTACTGGTTCGAATTGAAAAATTATTTTTGTCTTGGATAGTCCATTTATCGAGGAAGGCTTTAGGCTATATTACATCACAATATTGTTATTTTCTGACATCCACGCGAACGAAGTCGCGGGCACAGCTAGTTACTTAATACGCTTGCAAAAGCTTTCAAAGATTGCTTTTAAATATTTCTTCACTCCTATGTGAGAATCTCAATTAAAACATCAATTTTTACATCTAGGTTTTTTTAAAGTTAGAAAGCCAACTTGTCATCTGGATTCACTTATTCTGTGCCATGGGTTATCGTCATTGTTCCCAGTTTTATCTGTCGGCCATTTTGTCCCACCTGATCGTAAAAAATAATTGAATCAGAAGGGGAACGGTCCATAATATTCGTACCTGCTTCCTATCCGAGGGTCTAGGAAGATTAATTTTTATACTGCAGCATTGCGTGTATACCATATGCCAGTTTTATGAAATCTTTCAATTACCATTATAAACATTAATCGATTGGCCATTTTTTACATAACAACGAAATAATTGTTTGTGTAACGAAAGTTGATTTTAATTATAACCATTTTTTAGAGTCCTCAATTGGTGATGATCATTTTACGCAAAAATTGCTTTTTTATGGTACCTAATTGATTTAATTCTGAAAATAATGTAAAGAGTTGTATGCTAAACAAAAATTAAATTAAAACAATGCTAATAAGCAGGAATGTGTATTTTGTATCAATTTGCATTTCCTAACTAACTACTTACAGTGCGCTTTAATTTCATAGAAAAAGAAAACTTCACTTGACACGAGCTTTAGGAGATCGCGTGCACAAGCTCTTATATATTCAACCCAATTAAATTTTAATTCAGGCCAGTTGACTGTGAAGTGAAAATTAAGACCGACTTTAATTTTCTTCAGCTTAAAGAGAACTTCGGTACTAAGGAATGTCTGTAGTCTGGAAAGTACTACATCCAACATGCACTCAAACAAAGGCTGAGAAAAGTCATCTAAGTTTTTGATAATAACTAAAGAACCAACTTTTATCTGTGCGCCACAAGTTTCCCTGGAGTGTGGACGAACTTAAAGAGCATGATATTCATGAGTGGTGCAAGTCAATAGGAGAGAGAGATTTGTTTCTACAAAATAAGTCAATTTATTTAAAATACAAAACACGTATTTCTGCCGCAAAGCAGCAACGGTTGCATGACTGTGTTTCAGTTTGAAGTGTAAGATATGGCAGTGAAATTACTGGGTACCATGATTTTACATCTAATGTTACAAGTTGGCAACGTACACTGTGGTTCGTGTGGGGGCTGCAGATTTGCTGCGAATCTGACAAGAGCCACATGTACTTACTATATAGATGAATATAACCACATACCACTAGGTGTTTGCCAGCTGAGTTGTATAGAACAATATCATCATCATCATCAGTGTGGTGATTTTGTAACTTGTCGATTGATAGGTAATCGTAATCGAATCGAATAATTTGATAAAGAAAAATGGAATTACTCGTATATTCATCGACTGAAAGTATTTGTCGATTTATTTGACTAATAACTATGTCAACATCGCTCTGAAGAAAACTTTTTTTAATCAAAGAAAATGACCGATTTCCGATAAGATATAAACTGTATCGCTGTATCGCAAAACATTTATGCTTTACTCAAACAGTAACAACGTTCACAGTTTCATTACGTTTCAAGAATCAAGATTCAGAAGAAACTTGATTCTATCTTAATCTGTATTTTAGGTGTGATGAAGAACAAAAACATGGGTATTTAAAAATATATAAAATTAAGCAATTTTAGTAGTTTGTTTTTTTGTAGTTTGGTGTTTTAAAAATAACAAATTGAAACAAGAACAATATCAGAATGTTTCCGGAAAACGCTCAACGCTCGTGAACTAGTGACCGCAAACGCATAAAGCACGCAATAGGTCGTTCGTAAGGGCAGTACATTAGCCTACAAGGAAAGTCACTCCGAGGTGTTTCCCTTACGTCAACATTTACAGTAATTAGTCGGCTATGACTTCGTATTTATAAGCTGGGGCTATATAAACTTTTATACATTATAATTGTTATTAATGAAAGTCTGTTAAGGATCTATTCATTGTGTAGAGAAAATGCGTGCTCTCTTTTACTGATCAATAAATGGAGTTTGAGCTTTTAAATGTTTACGCACATTTAATAACCCAGCCTAAAAAGGTTTGACCTAAATAGGTACTCGATTTATCTTGGTAGAGATCTGTGTACCAAATTTAATTTTTATAAAAATCTAATTATTTCTACAACAAAATTCCACCGAACAGAACAACCAACAATTTTTTTAAAAGCTTTATCTTAACTTGAAATGTATGTACGGTCGCGGTCAGAAAATGTTTACCAGTTTTGAAATTAGATTCTTTAACATACTTTTTTCACTTAAGTCTAAAATGTCATATCAAGTTACTTATTACCTTTTAAAAGTTATTATGCAAAATGACGCATCAAAAATGACAAAGAGAATTGGGATGATGACTGAATTCTAATTTTTACGTCTCGTCATTAAATATTAAAATACCGTGGAAAAAGATGCAGTCCTATGAAATTAGAATTAAAATTGGCTAATAAATACATTAGATACAAGCATTTTAAGTTGTTAATTTGAAGGCGATTAGACAGAGAGATTGACATCAACCGTGACGTCATAATTGAGTACGGCCATACAAACTCCTTGTAAATTGCCGTTATGCTAGAAAGAGATGGAGAAAAATCTTAAATACCTTATATCTTGGTTGTTTTTATAGTTATTCGAAAACCGATTTTTTCTTTCTGTTTATTATATGAATGAGCTTCTATTAAAGCAAAAAAAAAATGTCATCTAGTCTATTATTTATCACTTTTTGATTATGAAACTCATTTCTTTATTTGTTGACATGACATTTAGCAAAAATGATTGGACGTCTTTTGGACAAGAGCAAAATTTTACTGATTACAGAAATGATTCGTCATTACGAAAAGAACGGTTTCACACCAATTAGTTATTTTGCTGCTTGCTGCTTTGCTGCTGTATTTGGGGGAGGCCTTTGCTCAGTAGTGGGACAGTATAGGCTAGAGAAAAAAATATATGATGTGAGTGCTCGGACGAGCGGACGAGTTTTGCACAGTGCTGGACTACACAGACACCATGCTGTTAAAGTGGAGCTGAAACCTCACCACAAAACAGCCCGGCTTAAACTCTACGCGATAACATCTCGATTTTTAATTGTTAGAATACTATATTTACCGATGAAAAAACTTTTAAATCAAGCCAAATCGGAAGATTAACTTTATGGCGCTATAATAGAACTCGGTATGATGAAGCTCATATCGTGCCTCATAACAATGACAGGTCGATGAGCCTCGACGGCGTCGGAGAGCGTTGGAGAACTGGCTAGGTACTGCCAGAATTATATGTCGCTTTAGGAAGAAGTTATGCTACCTACTGTGCGCGTAGTGTATCCTGCATCAGAATTCCCACATATTACTTACGTTGAAGATAATGCACGGATACACATGGCCCGTGCTATGGCGTGGCTGAACCTGCACCGTGACATTCATCCCATTCAATGGCCCGCTCGGTTTGCTGATTTAAACCCTATTGAAAATTTATGGGGGCTTTTGGTTCAACGCTGGGACTATCAAAATAAAAGAAACCCTCATGCTCCTAGATCACACTGTGCTACGTGCCGTCATAGCTGCGGAGGAAGGTTATACTAGATATTAAATAAAGATTTTTAAAGTTTCCATTTTATTATTTCTTCATATTCTTAGTTAAAAAACTTAAATATTACCTAGTTTTTTCAAAAAAAGTATTATTTTGACGACACGGTTAGTCATCGCCTACTGCGCAACGGATCGCGGGTTCGATTCCCGCACGGGACAGATATTTTGTATGGCCTACAGAAATTCGTCCTGGTCTGGGTGTATGTGCATGTGTGTCCCCACACTAAAAAATCCTAGTGTGGGGCGAAGTTTTTTTTTAAATATATCAAACCTTGATAGTAGTCAGTCCATCTCCTAGAGCGATTGGTTGTCATATCATTAGAAAAAAGTTAATCTATGGTCCATCAAATTTTTATGAATTAGACATTTAGAACTTGTGACCTAAATGTGTGCATGCAATTGTGATCCTTAAGGTGGTAAACATTTTCTGTCCGCGACCGTATGTATCTTAGTTCGGGTTAAATTTTGCTTAAAATAGGAGCTTGTTTTAAAAATGTGTTCCCTATCAATTTATATTATAACCAATGCCAATTAACTATTTTCTGAATTCTAGAATTCCGCCTGAACTCTAGCTTCTTTTTAGCCTAGTAACCTCTCCTTTTACAAGCAGATTACACTTTCTACTACATAAAAGGACATCAAACAAAAAAAAATCTACTACCAATCAAACCAACTTAGTAGATACTGCCTCGAAATAAAAAAAGAATATTCTATTACGTCCTGCAGCAAAAACAATACTACACTCTTGAGCAATGAATCCGGGTCACATAAAGCTATTTGAAAAATTCGGAAACTAATAATACTAGCTTTTTAGAATAACAGATTGTGTTCAGTAGGCAAATACACCTTGAGAAGGGAGATTTTTTCATTGTCTATTAAAGTGTTCAGTTTTAGATTATTTACTATTCGAGTGTAGTTACTATTCAAGCATGAACTGTTATGTGCCATGGCGTTACCGATATCAAACAAATGAATTCATCAAATCACAAGCTTCATTCAATCACGTTCACGAAACACAATATTGTCTTCTTTTCCAATTTATTTCAAATCTTTCTAATTCAAAACCTCAACGCGTCTTAGCATATTCCTCAAGGAAAATTAATGTTTGTTTTGTGAAATTAAAACCTGATGTATGTGTGAGCGCTCTGAGCGGTTCTAGACAGAATAAGACATATTCTTGTTTACCTTATGGGATTGAGGTGGCTCGGATTTTTTCTAAGAAAATTACCTTGCCTTTGAAAGTAATGGATTTCTTTCGATTTGAGCTATCTTGAGATGGGTTGTATCAATTTTTCTCCACCGTTACATATAAATGCGTGTTTTCGAAGTGAAATTTAGGGCTTTTGTTTGTATCGAATTTATGCGTGTTTTTGCGTGGTTGGCTACGTACGTGGGTAGGAGAAATTATGTATACAGTTATTGTTTCATAGTTATTGCTCGAAAGGTCGTATTTTGTGTAGACATCATCATCATCATCATCATCGACCTACACTCGTCCACTGCTGGACATAGGTCTCCCCTAATGCACGCCACCGCTTCCGATCTTCGGCTACACTCATCCAGCCCACTCCAGCCAGCCTACGTATATCGTCATCCCATCTTGTCGCAGGGCGTCCCACACTACGTTTTCCGAGTCGCGGTCTCCACTCAAGCACCTTACGACTCCAACGGCCGTCAGTTCTGCGGCTCATGTGGCATAGGCCAACATATTTCGGATGAAAAAAGATATTGAAAAATTGTTTTATTATCGTAATTATATTTAGCCCACACATAATAGCGCAAAATACTAAGAACTATCAGATGAAATTTCAAATTCAATGTGACTTACATAATATTAAGTAACATTGAATTTGACATTGCAAAAATAACCATCACAATGTCTACCAATGTTATAAAATTATGATTATGGGCTAGTTGTCTATATTCAAAGCTTCTTGTTTGCGTGGGACTTGTAAGGAGTCATTACTACATCGCAAATTGTTATCTCAAAATAGCTACATAACGAGGGGTTGTGAATAAAGGGTGATTGATAAAGATTTTGGACGCCAATTATTTTGGATGAAAATGTTGGTATCTATTATTGAATATTTTTTTGTTCATTCGACTCAAATTACTTGTTATGGTTTAAGTAAGGTTATTTAGGTCGTGACTGCTTTGAGTACAAAATATACAGGGTGTTGGTGAGGTAGTAGGAATCGAATGGTGGACAAACATGCATTTAGGATGAAAAAAGAGAGAATTTCCAACATCCTGCTGTATGAAAATAACAAAATCCTCAGCCCACCCACAGACTGCCAAAACTTAAGAACTCGGTATCTTTGAAATGTCTAGAAAATAATAAATTTTAAATTTATATTCACTCTATGAAACTCACTACCGTTAATTTTCTGGAAATAAACTAAATTATGCCGTGTTGTCATCGGGTAATGGACAATAGAGCAGTACAAAACTTCATATACCTAGCTTTTAATATATCGAAGCTTCGCCTTAAATCTCTGAGATAGTCAATGAGTCATTTGTCAGTCAGGAGAAAATGTATTGAATTTCAGTCAGTAGAGTTATTATGACTTATAGATAAGATTTTTAATTTAATTGGCATATAAGATCAACCAGTAGAGCAGATTACGTTATAAGGTCCGCAAACCATGGTACTTGAGCACCTACATTTACGACGAAGTCTGGATTCACGCAAAAATGATGAAGATGATAATGATTAGAGATCATGTTAAATATATGATTCACACGCTTATATTAAAGATTTAGAGGCAGCTCACAGAGAATAAGGCGTCTTAATCCCTTGGGAGTAGTAGGAACAGTAGTAAACAGCAATAACCTGAATGCAAATGAATGAAAACCATTTTTGATATGCCCCTATTCACCCTTGAGTCGGTCACTTATTTGACTTCAGTTGCTTTGTTAAATTAACCTTTTCTTATTGAGTAAAGGGAGTTTGGACTTCTCAAGTTTTGTACGTCCGACCGTTTACGTGAGCGAATTTCTTTTAAAAAGTCAAGATCAAGTTACATATTAGCTTTAAGGGTGAAAAGGAATGAGGATCAACAATTACCGAAGTTTCGAGGCGGGCGAGAGGGAAGTTTCCGTAATTTATCGGGACTGTTCAAAGTTCAACACCAAAAAGGCTTGGAATTTAACAAACGATGTGCTATCGCAAGAAAAAAAAGATGAGTTACTCTTTCCTCTTTTCGTGGATGATTGTGAGTAAGTAATCGGTGTCAAGTGAATGGCGAAAATGCAAAAGATGCCGATATAGTTGGTAAATCTTTTTAAAAGAAGAAATAAAAGCCTCGAAAAGAAATATAATGGATAAATATATTCGTTTCAATCATTCCAAAAGGTATATCTAAATATAGTTTTATGCCGTAATTTATTTTACAGATCACAGCACTTTATTGCATAAAAGCACATAATTACATAAGACAACAAATAACATAAAAAACAGCATAGGCGGTCTTATTGTTTACTAAACACATAAGTTAAAATTAAAGTGTAAAAAATGTAATAATAAAATAATTATAAAAATAAAAAGAAACACAGAAAAGCACAGAATAAGGACATTTAAAGAAAGGAAACAGAAGAAAGGTGGGATGGTGCTAAATATAATGCATGGTAATACGAAACGGACAATAGAATAGGTAAATTCATATAAATATAATAAATAAGGAATAGTACAGGAATTTGGAATATAGAAGTATCAAATGTGTTTCTTTACCAGTGCCAGTAAAGTTTTAATTGTCTCATCTATATATTTGATAAACTCGAGATTAATACCCTTAAAAACATTTTAATTGAACACGTGTTTCATGGTTTATTGGAATTCACCCCCTAAGGGTGCAAAATAGGGGTTGAAAGTTTCTATGGAAAATATTTAAAATCTGCTCCAATTTTTATGAAATTCATTATACGAGCTCCTAAATATAAAAATAACAGTCTTCTATAATAGGCTACAAAATTAAAATTAGCAACGATTTTGATAAACCTCGAGATTAATACTCTTAAAAACATTTTATTGAACACGTGTTTCATGGTTTATTGGAATGCACCCCCTTAGGGTGCAAAATAGGGGTTGACAGTTTCTATGGAAAATATTTAAAATCTGCTCCAATTTTTATGAAATTTATTATACGAGCTCCTAAATATAAATAACAGTCTTCTATATAATAGGCTACAAAATTCAAATTAGCTTATTGGAATGCACCCCCTAAGGGTGCAAAATAGGGGTTGAAAGTTTCTATGGAAAATATTTAAAATCTGCTCCAATTTTTATGAAATTTATTATACGAGCTCCTAAATATAAATAACAGTTTTCTATATAATAGGCTACAAAATTATTTGTCCCACGGGAAAATAAAAAATTCCCACGGGAAAACAATAATAACGGGGGCGAAGCCGGGAGCGGAAAGCTGATATTTATACAAAAATACTACTCAAATAGACTATAATATAAATAACAAGGCAAAAAGTAGTCTGTGGACCTCGAAAAAAGTCAACTCGGCTTTTTCTCGAGGGCTCTACCGACGAAGAGTTTGACACCGTTGAACGAGCGGTAAAAATTTACATTTTAAATGACCCTCCAATTGCGAGGCCATCATCTCTTGCCTGGATTCAAGAAACCTTTTGTTGGCAAAGGTTTCAAAGGTTAAATTTTAACTTATATTTAAACTATCAGTTAATAATTAAATTGTTAAAAGTTGACTATTAAAATTTTTGATAAGGGATTGCCGAGACAGGTATCTTTTCTAGTTCAACATCAGCTCAAAAAAGTAAAACAGTAATTAAAGAGCAAATAGATAAAATATTGGCTTTGTCTCGTTCTTGACTATTTTAGATTCAATGCACACTCCCTAATGTCTACTGACTTTGCACTATACCAAGATGTATGGCTAAAACGCTTGAACGCCAAAGTTTCAAACTTTTTCAATCGTCGTATTTGACCGCAATCGTACCTATCGGTTGTTTCTCTGCAAGAATGTAAAAGGATTTAAAGTTTTTGTTTGTGCATACTACCTATATATTATTACAGATCATGAAAATGAGAACTGTTTTTAACCGACTTCAAAAAAGGAGGAGGTTCTTAATTCGATGCGTATGTTTTTTTTGTGTGTATGTTACGCGATTACGCCGCCAATTGTGGACCGATTTTCAAAATTCTTTTTATATTCGATGGAGTATACTCTAAGGGTGTTCTCATGGTCACCAAAGTTGGGATCTGATAATGGGATCCCATGAAAATCAAGGAAAACCCTTAAATTTTAAGGTGTGTCCAACGTGTTTTGTGTGTATGTTACGCGATTACTCCGCCAATTGTGGACCGATTTTCAAAATTCTTTTTGTATTCGATAGAGTATACTCCTGGGATGATGCCAATGTCACCAAAAACAGATCTGATGATATGATCCCATAAAAATCGAGGGAAATGCTAATTTAAAAATTAGTGTTTCTCTCACTAAAAAGATTTCATTCACTAAAAAGTAAAAAAAAAATATATTTTACAAAAAATAAAAACCGACTTTAAAAACACTGAAAAGTTAAAAATAATATAAGAATAGGTACACACAACATCGCAGTTATACAAACAGTACACCTCGATGGTTATGTTGCAGACCGCGTACTACCCGACGGTCAGATATATATATATATTTTTTTATAGATTATGGGTAGACACTTGTCCTCATCTTGCCTGATGGCAAGCAAAGGTGGGGACTAAGGTGGAGCATGCCTACTCATTAGGTGCCGACTCACTCTAGTTCTGAAAAGACCCGGGTTTGTAATGAGGTGGGAACACAGAGGACGGCAAAGAATTCCATTCCTTTGCAGTACGCATTAAAAAGTGGAAGCGAAACGCTTCGTGCGGAGCAGTGGAATTTCTACTACATAGGGGTGGGTCGGGGTAGGTAGTGGGTAGGAGCGTCGGTGGCGCTGTGGACTCGGCATTTGCCTTCCAATCGGGGGGTCGGGGTTCGAGACCCGCCATGTACAAATGTGCTTTTCGTTTCGAATTTCATATGTACATTTGTCTGACGCTCCTACGGTGAAGGAAAACATCGTGAGGCAACTTGCATACATTTGCGAAGAAATTCAATGATGTATGTGAAGTCGACCAATCCGCACTGGGCCAGCGTGGTTGACTAAGGCCTAATCACCCTAACATAGGGTAGACTCGAACCCCTCGGTGGGGACGTATATGAGCTGTGATGATGATGATGATGATAAGGGGTGGGTCTTTGCCGTTCTCCGGGTGCCTCGGTAGTAAAAGGGAGATGGTGGAATAAGATCAAACAGCTCTTGGGAACACTCTCCGAAATGTAACCTGTAAAAAAACTACAAAAGGGGCCACTGCGCGGCGATGTTCAAGACTCTGGAAATTTGAAATTTTCAGAGTTTTTATAGTCATATAGTCATCTGTCACCTAGCAACCGGTAGGTACTGTGTGCAACAGCATTTCACTTCTAAATTAGAAGATAATTTAAGTTTATATGCATATATTGTTCTATTGCTAAAAGGGAAAAATATGTATCTACCCACGAAGCCTTACACAAAATAATTTACATGAATATTCCGAAAACCTTCCCATTTGTGTTTTTTTTTGAGAACAAATACTTTCGCCATTTGATTTTTCCGCGGGAAACACGTCATATTTTTAGTATAATTAATACTGGATTACACAAAACCGAGGAGAAAGCGAGCGATTCGTCCGACCGGCTGCGAGATAAAGCGAGAATAGCCCGTGATCAAATTTACAATCGCGAAACCATCCTTTTTAATGGCGCCCGTATAATAAATCGCCTCGATAATTGGCCTATCCGTATATACGGATAAAAGGCTCGGATACTGTATTCTTTTGGGACCAGTAATCGGGAGCCCTTTGTATTTGCTAAATTCCATTACTCTTATTTTGGTGAATTGAATTTTATTTTGGTAACGAGGTGGCTGGGAATGGTTTATATATAATTTTCTAGGAATTAATATTAGCACAAAGATGACTGTTAAAAGCGGTTTCGTGGAATATTCGGTATACCGATGGAAAATCGCGGTTATACCGATGGAAAACGGGAATTGCTTTGTTCTACTCAAATTACATTGCCGATGGTAGAGCACAAGGTACTCATTATCTTTAGGTTGCCTTTAACTACGTCCCGTCGTCGGTCTAATTAAAATAACCTTTTTTTAATTAGGTGAAATGCTATTGTGCACCGTACCTTCCGGTGGCTAGCCGTGTGCCTCCCCGCACAGTATACCCACTCAACCAAATCGAGGCGATCCAGGGAGGAAGCCCAATTTCTTCGGACCACCTAATTCATAAAAACTATTTTCAGTAACAGAGTTCTACATTTTGTGGCAGTCTTAAATCAGGTCATATAACTCGTATGTCATATCATGAAACATGATGTATTGAGGGATTGCTCATAAAACACCCATATAAAGAACGAAATATATACTTCATCATCATCATCAGCTTATTACGTCCCCACCGAGGGGCTCGCGTCTACCCTAGAGTAGGGCGATTAGGCCTTAGTCAACCACGCTAGCCAAGTGTGGGTTGGTCGACTGCACACATAACCTGTAAAGAAATTCTTTCTTTACGGGAGTGTGCAGGTTTCCTGACAATGTTTTCCTTCACCGTAAAAGGGTCGAAAAAACGTGCATATGAATTCAAAATTTCAAAACACATTGGTACGTGGCGTGGTTCGAACCTATCTCCCGATTGAAAGTCGACGGCCTTACGCACTACGCCATCGATATTTATATAGGTCCACATATACAAAGGCAGCCTTATTGTTGGAGTAGCAATTTCCTCCAGGCCACCTTGGGCTGGAGGGAAAGAGTGAGAGACGATAACTTAGCATTCCATGGATTCACCGTGCGGGTGCCGGGTCCATCGCGTTGCAGAGAAAAGAGCCAAGAGTCGTTTAAGTTTTAAGCCGAAATTATTGTGATCCCTAATTAGTGTTGAAGGATCAGATCATTAATCGAAGAAAAAGTTGAGACAGAATAATATATATAGGTTAAAACTTAAATAAGTACCGAAATATAAAATGTAAGGTAGATAGCATTGTTGTGCTGCAACGATAAGAGGTAAGACAGCCAGTTCCTCAGTTGTTGAGGAGTCTAGGTGAAACTCGCTTTCATTTTCGACCTTATCATCATCACTTACCATTAAGAGTTTTCCTGACGTATGTAAAAGAATCTAATTATCTACAATAAGAACTGTTTTTCTGATATGTTCAATCGTGATATTTTTCTAATAACATGCATTTCAAAATATTGTTACGCTGATGGTATAAGAAACTTCCGGCGTGGTTTTCTTGGCTTTAGAAGCGTTTTCAGCAGTCTAAAAACGCATTTCAGCGCGTTTCAGGAGGTGCTCTATCACATACTAGAATATCGAAAAATATCGAAATTATCCAAGTAAAGTTAAGTTGTAAATACTGATTTTAGAAATACTTTTTTTAATGTATCAATTATAAAAACATTCCAACAGTGGACATTATTTGGCCAATAATTGTTTTCTTTTTACAAGCTTTTATTTAACTTGCAATGTATGTAAGTATGTATGTTCGGGTGGAATTTTGCAACTCAATTTTGAAGCAGATATATTTAACCGATTGAGCTGAAATTTTGTATACACGTTTAGTTTAGATGACAATACATGGTTAACTGTGTGACGCCATTCTAAATCCAAGATGGCGGCATACCCAAGATGGCGGACCAATTATTTTAAATGCACTCCTACAATATGGGTATCAAATAAAAGGCCTTGCTAAGAATAACTTGAAAAATAAAGTGGTGTCACTATTAATCCAATATGGCGTACTTCTAAAGCCAAAAAATCAAATTTGAAGTAGATATCTTTAACCGATTGAGCTGAAATTCTGTAAGTATAGACGTTCCGGCAAACGACCTTGCAACAATGATGCGTTGAATTAGATGAACAGACTAAGAAACGTGTTCAGTGATATCTAAAAAGTAAAAAATAAATTAAATGTAAAAAAATCTTTTTAAAAACAAGCTTTTATTTAAATGCGCTAAAAAGAAAAAATAAATTTTTACACTAAAACTTTTACTTATAACGTTATTTCACATTAAACACAATTTATATGACATAAAAGCTTGTCGCGAGATTTACTTTTGTAGATAAACAAGTAAATTAACTAATTTACTCATAAGTAAATCTCGCGACAATCTTTTATGTCATATAAATTGTGTTAAATGTGAAATAACGTTATAAGTAAACGTTTTAGTGTAAAAGTTTATTTTTTCTTATTAGCGCATTTAAATAAAAGCTTGTTTTTAAAAAGGTTTTTTTTAATTATAACTTCTATTTTGGTTTGTTTATAAGTAAACTTAAAGGAGAGATCTTTTAAGGGTTCACATAGGGTTTTTATTACTCACTGTATAATGATTTTGCACAAGCAAATTGACGCGTTCTAGACTACAATATTAACAGTTATGTAATTGTTCCTTACATTATCATTTTTAATCTGTTTAGTGTATTGCTAAGAGCCTCTTAGTAATGTTGTAGACTCTATCCTCTGAATTTGGTTAAACGAAACATTAAATAAATTTATACCTAAAATAATTGGCATTAAATAAATCTTAACTCCGCAAAAGTAAATCGTGTTACATCTTTTAATTCGATAAGTGAATCGGGCCAAGATAATCTAGTGATGGGAAAGAAGTTCGCTCTTAATACAGCGAATCCTTTGTATCTTGTCTCGTATAAATCATCGTAACAACCAATTTCCAAGAGCGCCAACGACAAAATTCGGAGGAAAATAAAATCCGGCAGATTTCCCTTTTTAATAAGATGAAAAATTCGCGAGGACTTCCGAAAATTTCACATCCACTTCATTATTGGGGGATTCGCTTCTTGGAAACTGGCGGGCGAGGTATAATGCTCTCTGATTACTTCATGAGATTAGTTAATAAAAAGCGAGCTACCAATCAAAACATCACTTTCCACTGTTCAGGAACATTTCCATATTGTGATTATTTCGTCAAATTTTGACTCTGTGGCTTAGAGTTTAGAGTAAAGTTATGGTATCACCCTACTTCTTCATGTGGTTGGTGAAAAGTGAAAACCATAAATAAAGGTATATCTGGCACAGTTACAACCTGCAGTGCTTTGGTAATAAACACTTTCCACGGTTGAGGAACATTTCCATGTGATTATTTCGTCAAATTTTGTCTCTGTGGCTTAGAGTTTAGAGTTAATTTATGACATCATCCTACTTCTTCACGTGGTTGATGAAAAGTGAAAACCCTAAATAAAGGTATCTGGCACAGTCACAACCTGCAGTGCTTTGGTAATACAATGTTACACAACTAGACGACGATAAACACACTGAACTGAAATCTACTTGCTTAAACCTCACCAAAATAAATCAGAGGGAAAGAATTCAAAAACCTTAGGACCTCTAAAAATTTCGTTGTAGGTATATTTTTTATTTTATTTTATTTGGTATTAAAACTTACAGTATTAAAACTACTTAACACATAAATATATAACAAGAAACCAATAACAAGCCTCCACATATAGATATATCTATATCTATATACAGGGTGTCCCAAAAAATAGTGTCAAGCGTAAGTCCAGAGTTAGAGCACCTCTTGGAGTACCCGAATCACCCCCATATATGTTCCGCGATTATTCGTAGTTTTCGAGTAATAATTTTTTTTCTGACTTTTTGAAAATTTTGATCCAAAGAACTTAAAAATTTTAAATAAAAAAAAGTAGAACATATTTTAATGTTTTTCTTTTTGCCACTGAATCATCTTTAGTGCTTCTTTTATGTCTAAAATAATCAGCTTCGTAACTTTAGTGGAAATTTAGAAAACAGTAGTGTAAAGTCAAAATTTGAATGTTAGTGAATAATTACTTAAAAATTCATATTTAAATTAAAAATCTAAACAGGCGAATTCATGGTTTCTAAGTATGTGTAAAAACTTCTCTAGACTCTCTGCTTTCATAATCATTTAAAAAAAGAAGTACTTAATAGGGCTACTTTGGCTTAAATCGGCCATCAAAGACAGCGAGGTGAAAATTTCATAAAATTTACCAAATTCCTATCAGATGATAAAAAAAAATATCTGGTCTTTTTATAATTTCTAAGGTTCAGATTAATTACAATTTAGCAAAAATTAACTACATGAAACCCATATTTAAATATTTTTCTCGCGGATCACATCGGTTGTAGTGTTGGATGTAACGCAATACTTACCTGCTAAAAAATTGCCCGAGTGAGAGGATATGAAAGAGACCGCATTATTGCTATCTCTCTCACTCTCATTGGCGAAATGGATAACTGTAACTGAGGAATGCTATTCTTTGTGACAAGGGGATGAGGCGGGGGGGTGTAGTCCGAGCGCCTATTGTGTTCTGGCGCCAGTCGTTTGCCTGCTTTTGTTTGCGCCTTACGTACGATACGCTCATTTGTGATTAAGTGACGAACTTTGCTTTCTTTACGGACCTTGAGTGCGATTACGATTTGGTTTTGTGTGAATACGGGATTTTGACAAATTTGACATTCTTAACGGACTTTTCAAGCTCTTCATTTTGTGATGTCTTTTTCATCGCAAGAATATGCTCTTATGCATTACTTTTATGGATATGCAAGAGGAAATGCTTCTGAAGCAGCCAGGTTGTTCCGGCAGCAAGTACAAAATGGAGGTGGACCTCAGCCTGAAACTTGGCCTGATCATCGCATGATTTTAAGAGTACATAACTCTTACATGGAAGGACGCCTACCAGGTAGAAGATCGGGGCGCCCATCTGAAATGAGTGACCCAGATACTGTCCAATCAGTGGTCGAAGAAGTGGTGAGAGATCCATCAGTTAGTGTAAGAACAATAGAACGTCGAATCGGAATTCCGAAATCACAAGCACATCGAATACTTCATCAAGAGCGTTTTCACCCATATCACATCCAGAAAGTTCAGCAGCTCAAGCCCGCAGACTACCCGAGAAGGGTGGCATTTTGTCAGGAAATGTTAGGGAGACAAGCTGAAAACGAAAATTTCTTTAAAAATATTCTATGGATTGATGAATCACATTTTAAGCGATGTGGGGTGTTTAATGCGCATAACTACCATTCGTGGAGTATTGAAAATCCACACCTCACAAGGGAATCTAATTTCCAAGAACAATTTAGTATCAATTTGTGGTCAGGCATCCTAAACGGACAGCTGATTGGTCCGTTCGAACTACCGGACCGACTGAACAGCGAGGCCTACTTGCAATTTCTACGACGTGATCTCGGCGTCTTATTAGAAGATGTAGACCTATTAACGCGGAGAAATATGATTTTTCAAAATGACGGCGCTCCATGCCATTTTGCTAGAAATGTTAGACAACATTTGTCTGAAACATTTCCAGGCAGATGGATCGGTCCTGGAGGGCCCAATGCGTGGCCGCCACGGTCCCCCGACTTGAACCCAATAGATTTTTTCGTCTGGGGATACTACAAGGAATTAGTATACGCCAAGGACATTACAAACGTCACAGTGTTAAGAACAAAATTAAGACAAGCGGAAGAAACAATAAAAAACAACAGAATTGCATTTATAAATTTAAAAGAAAACTTTTAGACGATGTAGAATATGTATTGAGCACGAAGGTCGTCATTTTGAAAACTTTCTTTAAGCGATCGAATAATAAATACTTTGAAAATAATGTTTTGTTTCATTTATTAAGTTATAATAAACCTTCACAGGTTATTAAAGATGGCAGCAGGAACAGTTATTTTTGACCTTCAAATAATAAATTTTTAGCTTTTCTACAATCATTTTTGGTTTATTAATAAATAATTGGAATTTAAAAAAAAATTATTCAGAAGTCGAGTTTTATGAAATTTTCACCTTGCTGTCTTTGATGGCCGATTTAAGCCAAAGTAGCCCTATTAAGTACTTTTTTTAAATTATTATGAAAGCAGAGAGTCTAGAGAAGTTTTTACACATACTTAGAAACGATGAATTCGCCTGTTTAGATTTTTAATTTAAAGATGAATTTTTAAGTAATTATTCACTAACATTCAAATTTTGACTTTACACTACTGTTTTCTAAATTTCCACTAAAGTTACGAAGCTGATTATTTTAGACATAAAAGAAGCACTAAAGATGATTCAGTGGCAAAAAGAAAAACATTAAAATATGTTCTACTTTTTTTTATTTAAAATTTTTAAGTTCTTTGGATCAAAATTTTCAAAAAGTGAGAAAAAAAATTATTACTCGAAAACTACGAATAATCGCGGAACATACATGGGGGTGATTCGGGTACTCCAAGAGGTGCTCTAACTCTGGACTTACGCTTGACACTATTTTTTGGGACACTCTGTATATATATCTATGTGGCAACGGTATAAGTATATTAGAAAAGCCCGATGTTCTCAAATATATACCTGATGGAATGGCCAAAAGATGGTTGATGATGTTGACATGCGGTAACGGTGATTGAAGAAAAATGGCTATAATGATTCCATCAGTAACCAACATGTAAGCAATATTGCTTTCAGTGATCATGAACAACGTCTTCTGTAAGCTGTTTATACAAATTGCATTCTTCTGACTACTTTTGGAAGTGGGAAAACTTCCAAGTAATATCCCATAATCACAGCGCATAATTCCACAATACATCCTCCACTGAACATCCAGCCAGACATGGAGTTGGCGACAAAATGGCGATTCTATTATACCATAGAACAATAGGCCTCTCTGGCTTAGAGCTCTGGGCCTGAAGAGCCCTCGTCTCGTCCGAAGTGGGGTACCATGGAAATTCTGCACGGGAAGTAATTTTCTTGTGTGTACGGCAACCACTTAATTTTTGAAATATTCGAGTGACTTTTGTATGGTGATTCTGTTGCTGGCGTTTTTTGAATTTTATACATAGAAAAATATTACAAAATATAATACAGACAAAATATCTGCGAGGAATGTCTAAAAGTCACAGAATTTCTTAATCTTTTTTTGTCACATTCTATACTAGTTCGTGACTTCATTCCATGTTGTTTAAGAATATCAGACACAATACCTATTCCATTTACAAATGAATTGCTCAAAAGCTTAATCGCTTTGAATAAACTCCTAATAACGTAATTTTTATTCAACGTCACAGAAAAAAAATCAAAGCATTTCACAGCGAAAATTTTAGCTTTTGAATTATTATTTCTGGAATTTAAGAAGGCTGCGATCAACGGCTTAAGGCGCATAGTAAGGTCAAACATAAAAAATCACTGCAGAAAAAACCAGTTCTCTTCATAAATATTGAATTAAAAAAATCTTTAGAAAAGATATGTTATTATTCAACGCATTCTTTAGAGGATGGTCTTTTTAATTTTTTGATAAATTAATTAAAACTTGGTTAAAATGTGACCCAAACATGCCTCGATTTTAAAACTTTAAACCTAATCGCGTCGTAAATATTAGGTTAAATCGTATACTTTCGATTTCAATAAATAAAGTGAACAATATTCTAGGGGATGGTCTTTTTAGATTTTTCTTATTCGCCCTAATTAATGTTTTATTGAAATAATTCATCTTACGCGTAAAGGTTTGCTTAAATATTCCCCTCAGCCTCACTCACTCACTCCTATGTAATGAGTGCGGGACGATCGACGCAAGGTCATTGGGACCACTATGCGCCTTAAAATAGAAATATCAAACTCCAATTCAGCAACACATTTGAAAAGATATTTAAGATCCCGAATGTGGGTCAGCTTCGAAATTATCAGCGAGGAATCTTGTAGAATAGGATATCGGAATAATATACAAAATAACTAATACTATATTATAGCTGTTCTGATTTAATATTTATAGTGTGTTACAAAATGCGAACCATTTTTAAGTGAGAATCTCAATATTGGTAACGAGATAGTTATAAGATACCTATGTCGTATCTACTTTACTAAAATAGTGAAAGAGGAACTATGCTAAATAGAACACGTCTACACATTATACTTTGAAAGCACCTAAGACCAGATTAAGACAAAGCTTTGATTTAATAATGACTCTACTTTGAAAATCGTCACCCTATCAAGTGACTGTAATATCTCTGAAACTATTAAACTGACGAGAGTGTAACGCAAGTGCTTTTCCTTGTTCTAAATTATAAATGGACATTGTCAATATCTTTGCTACACCCTTGGGGGATCCTTAGACGTATGGTATGAACTTTGGCGGATTGCTGAAGGGGATAGTAACAGTAGGGTGACCAATAATTTGGTGTTGAGTATAAATATACTATATTTTATTTATTTCAAAGAATTTTAGACGATCCTGAAATTTTGCCTTTAATCATTGCATCAGTGTACGAAATGGCTTATGTGCCCTACTTTTGAGCACAATCCATCTTCGTGGTGAAAGAAAAAATGCACCAATAAAACACGGGATACTATACAAGGTAGTAATATTTATTAATGACTAATTTCGAAAATAGCTGTCTAAAATAGTTAACTAAAATTCTGTATGTGACGATACGTCTTACACTACAGGGGTAGGCGCTCGAAGTGTTACCAATTAAAAATGTTGTAATTTTGTCAATTCTGATTCTTTAAAATTAATTCTTAAGTATATCATAAAAATATTGTTTAAAATTGTAGAAAAATAATTTAATGTTCAATGTATCTTTCGCGCGGATAATAGCATCGAGTCTCTTCGGGAAGGCTTCACACGCTGCACGAATATGGTGTAGTGGTATTTTGTTCCATTCTCGACAAAGAGCAATCTTTAATGCGTCAACCGTCTCATATTTTTTAGTTGATACTTTGGCCTCCAGAATGGACCATATGGAAATATCCATTGGGTTTAAGTCCGGGGAATATGGAGGCCATTGTTCTGAAGAAATGAAGCCGGGAACTTGTTCTTGTAAAAAATCTTGTGTTTCACGAGTTTTATTGGATGGTGCTGAGTCTTGTTGAAACGTCCAGTGGTTTCTACCGAACTGTTTACGTGCCCAAGGTAATTATGCATTCTTTAAAAACTTTTCACGGTAGATTTGTTGATTTACCTTGACGCCTTGTTAGATGAATACGAGCGGGGAGCGTCCTGTGGCAGTTACCGCGGCCCAAACCATTACTGATGCAGACGCTTGCTTTCGAAGAGCAATTCGTTTGTCTAAATTGTCTTGCGATTTGCACTTTAACCATACACGATCCTTTTGTTTATTTATATATTGATGAACCGTAAAAAATTTTTCATCATAAAATACTAAATTTTCAAGTTTGCAACCAAGGTTCAAGCGTTTTATCACTTTTGCTCTTGTTAGGCGAACTGCTTTTTGTGCAGGTGTTAAATCTTGCACTTTTTGTATTTTGTAGAGCATCAATCGTAGTTCATTTTTTAATATGCGCCCAACACTACAAGCTGACACATTGAGGTTTTTCGCCAATTGAACTGCGCTTTGCCGAGAAATACGTTAAATTCTGGCTTTCACCTTTCTAACCATTTCTGACGATGTTGCTGTTTTTGGATGTCCACCACCATGAAGTTTTTTGATGCTACCGGTATCATTATAATGTCTAATGGTCCGATACACAAACATTGTGTTTACATGTAAATGTCGTAGCTCATTTTCAATGGTTGGTTGCGATTTCCCAGCTAAATACAAACCAATAACACTACTGCGTTTAAATTCCATTACGATAACTTTTTTAAAATTCGGCGTAAAACGATATGGTTTAGTAGACTTGAAATCAACATTACTAGCTGACGTTTGTCAAAATATGAGAGCGCTGTGATTGGTCGTTTGGTTACTACTCCAGCGTGAATTTGGTAACACTTCGAGCGCCGACCCCTGTATTTATCGAAGTTACACTATTTATAACTCAAGAACGGCTAAACCGATTTGGTTTCAAATTGGTGAGGAGGTAGCTTAGAACCAGAAGACGGACATAGGATAGCTTTTATCGCAGAAATCAACCCTTAATGTGGAAAAAGGGGGGGTGTAAGTTTGTACGGGTAATCAATAACCGCAAATTTGGTATGGAGATAGCTCGAGTTGTGGGGTACCGAAAGGGTGGGGGGGGGGAGGATTTGTAAAGGGAATCAATAAAAAAAGGATTTCCACTGGGACGAAATCGCGGGCAAAAGCTAGTAAATAATAAAAGAAAGGATTACTTTAGTTTCCCAACTCATGGCCACACTAAAAAGGGGACTTTGATGGTAACATAAATGAGGCAATGCGTGGAAATGACAAAGACAATAGCATGGCGTGGAGAATAAAAGCAAGATGTGTCGAATAACTTACGCTGTGGCTTATGAATGATTTTGGGCTATTTTTGGACCCCCGCCAAAATTTAATATAAGATAAAGAAACTAATATAATAAGTCTGGGTTAAAAAACATTGTTTAAATCCACATATTTCGACCACTTTTAAATCTTAAACTTCTAGGCGCGTGTGCTCAACATCGCAATGCGCATCCCAGAACTGGCGAGAAATCTCTACCGAACATTGAAAATGCAGCGACCTTGTGCTGGACACTGTGCGCAATAAACAAAAACAAATCGGGCGAAACCCAGACTATCATTTTAGTTTACGTACGGAAAAGTTTTTTAGTTTACGTACGGAAAAGATAAGACAGAAAATGTGAAAAATAATGTTGTTCTTTTATAAATTGGTTGTATTACCGCTATATACATATACTCCCGGGCACCTAAATCGAGCCACCTAGCACTTTTGGATAATATCGTTCGTAACTTAAAAGTTTGGTCGACCAGAAAGTTTTATGCAATATTATATCTGGAATATTCATAATCAGCACATCTGATTGAAAGGAATATGTCAGCTATAAAATTGCATACAGATTTTTTTTGTTGTCCAGATATTTTTAAAAGTTATAGACGATATAATCCAAAAGTTCAAGGTGGCTCGATTTCGGTGTCCGGGAGTGTATATGCTCCTAATTTTGATGTGTAGTGTAATATGTGAGTTTTTATGGTTCTGATAACACTTAATGAGCCCCGAATCAACTTCTTCAGAATTCAACATCTACGCCGAACAGGCGAGTGTGGGACTCATCTTCTAGTGCGGAGGGCTATCCCAATAAACCAACCCTGTTTTCAAATTTATGATCCGCAATTGGGAGGGTCCAATTCGCCCAGCCACTCCTAAAAATCTTAATCAAGTACATGCAGCAATGTGCCGATTAACGAATACTCTGGCACTTCAACACTAACCAGAATAGGTTAATGTGTTGGGAGATTAAATACTTATTTTATGGGATCTTAGTGCAGACGTATGAAGCAAGTTGTAAGTTTCCGGCAGTAGCTATGGAGCTATGTGCAATCTGAGACCCAAAAACCCAGTTCAAAGCATCGATGGGCTGTTGTCTTTACTTGTTGAGTAAAGGATCTAGTGGTTGCGACCACCGTGTTTCGATCAGGAGGTCCGGGGTTCGGTTCTCAGTGGGGGCAGAAGTTTTTTTGTCTGGTTCGGTTGGTGGTAGGGCCTCTGAGCCCGTCTGGCTAGCTACCACCGTCTTACCTAAGTTTGTCGCCATAATAAATAACAATGTTTATGGTATTTTTATGTTCCGGCAATAAGAGCTAAGATAGCCATCAGTTCCTCAGTTTTTGAGGAGTCCAGGTGAAGCTCGCTTCCATCTTCGGCCTTATCTTCACTTACCATCAGTGGTGAGATGAAGGTTTCGCTAAAAAAAGTTTTAAGTGGGGCTCGATGAACACGGCTCAGAGTTGTCAGCCTCTTAAGACAAAGCTTTCTACTGTAATGACTCTACTTTGAAAAGCTTCCCTGTCATAATTAAAAAAAGCGAAATACCACTCACTGATTTTATCCACGAAATCTCAGAAACTATAACACCTACAAAAGTAAGTAAGAAATAGGATTCATAGAGAGATCACCGTAAGAAATAGGATCCGAGGATTTTCCGTACAAAATGTATGGAAAATGTTTTTGGCGATTTCTGTCCTTTCTAGTACTCATACCTTAAATGGTCCCATAGAGTTTTTTGATCCCTACATGAAATAGGATCGATAGGCATAAAAAATTTTTTTTGCTATCTCAGCATTTTTTTTGTTGACTGTAATTTTTTTCCAAAATCCGTGAATGCAGATCAGAATATCTTAAAAAGTTATGGATGGATGCCTAACAATGTTTTCTTGTAACTATAACGGTTAATGTACCTGCCCTTTAAATCACATCTCAAAAATCCATCCTGTATAATAAAGTCAACGATTATTTCAACGATGCCAATGCCTGGTGTTAAATTTGAAGATATTACTCGTTACAATGTAAATAATCCTGTTGTTGTGTATAATTATTTATGTAAACAAATATTGTTGTAAGTATTTGGAAGCGACATAGTAAGAAGAGAACTGACACATCTAATCCTGTATTGGAAGTTGAGCTCAAACTTTTGTTTTGAGGTCAGCTTCGAATTGTTCGGCAGATCGACTCTGTAACAATACAGGGAGAAAAAAGTCGTTGCTGGTTTTCTTGCTGGCTCCTTCTAATGCAAAGTCTGCCGTAGTCTCGTAACTCGTAAACCATTGGCGTAGCTTGTTTGATGTGCAAATTTTATTCTATTTGAATGAGTTATATTGAATTTGACCATCATATTAAAAGGATAAGGTTCAGAAGTTTAGCACGAATAATACTGCAATTGCTGGTATTTAAACTATATTTCAATATTAAACATATAATTACACTTCACTTTAAACTAACGTTGCCACTTATATAAAAGCTTAAACTTATTACACGTAATACGAATGAAAACCCCGAGTGTTGTTCATTCGCCAACCGTCGTCACAAGAATAGTATTCTCACGTCTGAGCTCCACTAAAAAACTGACTTCGGTATGAGTGCCCGAACAATTTATACCATACAAACCAAACCGCTTTTACCTACAGACAACATCCTACACGTCGGTAAAGCGTTAAGGGGTTAAGTCGGTATCGTAGAAGCCCATCCACTTTACCGACATGCATCATTCCATATGTCGGTAAAAAATGTCAAGTTATCGACACTTTCTCTTGGAAATATTGACAAAATAACAAATAAGGGTAGATATTAAAACATGTGATTATTGAATTAAGAACTATAACACCATAAATTAACAAAAGCTTACAGTCGGCCATTCTGAATTAACGGAGACCTCTCGTTAATATATTAACTGCTACTCATATTACAATGTTATGAGGAGATAAAAAGCTACAACTTTACGAAATGTTTGCATTCAGTAAATATTTTTATTTTAATATGGCAACTTACATCTAAAACATCATAATACGTTCGGCCATCTTATACAATAATTGTTCCATCAATTATAATACCTTATATCTGATACCGATAACAAATGGAGTTTTTTAACGTTTTCTATATAAAGCAAATGCCCTTAATACTAAAGCGCTCCAATCCTTGGCCAATCGACCTCCTTGCGCATATAAATAAAACTTAATATAATCATATTCCATAAAATCTAACACACTCATAATTTGTCCGTAGACTCCATTGTGTGCAGATTTTTCCAAATCAATTCCATGTATTCACATTTAATCAAACATCATAAATATATTCCAATCAATCTCATCTCTTGCCTAGAGTAATATTTAGCAAATTCAACTTTTAATTATTATCACCTTCGTCAACACTCTCAATATTCATGCTTTCTGACATCTCTGGAATGACCCTACTATGGCCCCTGTCTTCAGTTACTTCATCTACTTCCTCGGCTGAGCTTCCTTCGTCGGAATCAGATAAGCTTTCACGAGTGAAGGTCAGCCAAGGATGTATTTTGTCTAGGGCGATCACTGCCTCATATTTCCTGTTGTTTTTACGAGTAAGTGGTGTATCCCTAACGACATACCTATCCCTATCTAGAACCTTAATTATTCTATAAGGACCTTGCAATTTAGGTAATAGTTTTCTCGATTGACTGTTATTATTTCCTACCTCTCTTTCAATCCGCACTAAATCGCCTTCCTTGTATTTCCTACCACTCTTTCTATGTTTATCAAATCGCTCCTTTTGTTTATTTTGTTGTTCACTAATATTAGAATTAACGTCCTGTCTTATTTTATCTAAAGTTGCTAGTGAATTTCCTAAACCATCCTCTTCAAGTAACGAGGTTACTATGCCATCACTTTTGGACTTCAAATTTATGCCAAATAACACTTCAGCTGGGGCTTTACCAATGCCTTTGTTAATTGTAGTATTAAGACCGAGTTGGATTTCCTCTAAATGAGTATCCCACTCATTTTCATTAAAATTATGGTTCTTCACTGCGAGAGAGGCCAATATGGTACGGTTGTACCGTTCTACTTGGCCGTTTGCACGCGGTGTAGCTACCGCGTTCAATATATGCTTTATTCCTAATTTATTAACAAAATCTTTAAAGTTTTTGCTTGTAAACGAAGTACCTCTGTCACTGATTAATCTACTTGGTATTCCAAATAAACTAAAATATTGGTTTAAAATTTTAATGGTAGACTTAGTTTTCGTATTCTTTACTGCAAATAATGTTATGAATTTAGTGTATGCCTCAACGATTACCAATAAGTACGCGTTTTTAGACTTACTTCGAACAAATGGTCCTAGATGATCCATGTGAATAGTATGAAAAGGTTTTTCAATTTTTGGGATTGGATGTAGCATCCCTTGCCTCTTCCCTGCAGGTACTTTATGATAATTGCACTCTAAGCACGATTGGACATATTTCCTAACAAACTTTGTCATTTTGGGAAACCAGTAAAGAGATTTTAATTTATTTAACGTTTTATCCAGACCAAAGTGACCAAGATCATCATGACATTTTTTTAGTAACTGCCATCTAAATCCTTTTGGTACCAACCATCTCAAGTGGCTGTCTACCACTCTATAAACTTTTCCACCTTTCAGTTGATAGTTTTGAAAAGTTTCGTGAATTTTGGGTGTTTGAGGATCCTCTAGAATCTTCTTTATTCTCTGTACTTCTTCATCAACACCCTGAATAGTAGTTATCCAATCTTCTGTTTCCACAACTAAAATATCAAATAAAGACTCCGGCTCGCACGATATAGGAATGGGATTCCTACTCAGTGCGTCTACATGACTCATACGATTTCCCGGCCTATACTCAATACTGCAGTCGTACTCTTGCAATTGCAGCCACCATCTGCCTAATCGGGGGATCATATCCCGTTTTGACAAAGTAGTTCGTAACGCATTGCAGTCGGTCACAATAGTAAATTTAATGCCTAGGACATAGACTCGGAACCGTTGCAAGGACGCAACTACAGCCAAGGTTTCTAGCTCAAAGGAGTGGTACTTTTGCTCCTCGAGAGTTGTCTGTCGACTATAATATGCTACTGCCCGCCATCTACCTAATTCATCCTGCTGAACTAACATTCCTGCTATACCCATTTTGCATGCATCCGTGTGTATTTGTGTTTTTAAGTCTACTCTATATAGCGCTAAAATAGGTCGTTTTATTAGTTCTGATTTAAGGCTTAAAAACGCATCCTCTTGTTCAGGACCCCATTCCCACTTAGAATCCTTTTTCAGCAACTTAGTCAATGGATTAGCAATTATGGCGAAATTTTTAATAAACCGACGGAAAAAACTGGCCAATCCTACAAATTGACGGATTTCATGCTGATTAGTGGGAGTTTTAAAATTCTCTACTGCGTCCGTTTTCTTGGACCCTGGTCTAACCCCATCCTTGCTTATCTCGAAACCCAGATAATCAATCTTCTTGGAAAAGAACATGCATTTAGATAATTTTAACGTTAACCCTGCTGCTTTGATAAGTTTAAGCACTGTTTCCAAACGCTCCATCCCCTGCGAGATGCTATGGGCTGGAATTATTATATCGTCCATAAATGCGAAGGCTTGATTTTTAACACCTGTCAATACTTTGTTCATGGTTTTCTGGAAAACTGATGGGGCGTTAGCTAGACCAAACGGCATACGAGTAAACTGATACTGTCCGTCTGGTGTAACGAAAGCAGTTTTGTCTTGAGACGATGGAGCAATCGGAATTTGGTAATAACCTGAGGCTAAGTCTAGCGTTATAAAATATTCAAAGCCACCTAACTGATCGATTTGGTCCTCAATTCTAGGCAAAGGATAATGTTCCTTGACAGTTTTAGCATTTAAGGCACGGTAATCCACGCAAAGACGTTGATCACCAGTCTTCTTTTGCACCAATATAATTGGACTAGCATATGAGGATGTGGATTCGGTAATGATACCCGAGTTTAACATTTCCTGTACCATATGCTTTACTTTATCCCTTTCCGAATACGCTAACCTATACGGCCTATATACTACCGGAGTGGTATCCTTCAAGGTGATAGTCATCTCTGTCAAATTAGTTAATCCTAAATCAGTCAAATTAAAGGAAAAACAAACTCTATATTCATTTAATAAATCTTGTAATCTATGCCTATCCTCAGTACTTAATTCAATCCCAGTTTTTAAATCATTTGACATTGGTTCAACATTTGCTAATAGGTTTATATTTTGACAATCTTTATCATCAAACGTATATCCCCTAGTCAATAGCTGACCTTTTTTTATCTTGATCTCAAATGAATTCAAATTGACTGCTATAATATGACCTTTGCCTTGCACCAATTTATATATACCGGGCAGAATAATATAACTATTCAAACCTATTTTTCTGATGGATTCTTTAACATAGAATTGTGCGCAAATGCTACTATTTGTATCTATCGGTATCATGTTGATAGTTTTAATTGTAACATCTGAGCCTACCAATAAATCAATTTTACCACGTTTAGAATCGATGTCAATATCAGGCTTCTTTTGGAAAACTAAATGTTCATCTGTTTTTATAATAATAATACCTGCTTGTTCTGTAAACGTATGTCCTATTAGAACAGCATGTTTTAATAATTCATCTGGTACTATTAATACTTCTACTGACGTAGTGACTGATTGTACTTGTACGTCAAGTTTTGCTTTACCTATAGGTTCTATAACTGAATTACCAAAGCCTTTTAAGGTCGGTAGATTTACTACACTAGGTATAACGTTCAAACTCTTAAAATCACTAATTCGCATTAATGTACTCTGGCTCCCTAGATCAACGTAACACGACATTAATTTTCCATTAACTAAAACTGGAAGGACATATTTATCATCAAGATCCCCTGCTAACTTAACTTCGGAAACTAGTTTATCAGTGTCATCACGCTTATTACTATCAGGGCCATTTCTGGGAAGACGCTTACAATTATTACTCCTGTGTCCGAGCCGCTTACAAATACTACAAGTTATAAGTGGCTTTGTACATTTAAAAGAGGGGTGACCTACTTCGTTACAATTAAAGCAACGTATATTTGTTCTGTTGGAACCCTCGCTTAGACCATCGGGAAGTTTTCTTACAAATTGTTGTCGATACGTTCTTTCCTTTGCATCCTCTATTTTAATTGACTTGAAATAGGCAAGTAGTTCTTCAGGTTGAGAATAATTGGCGGCCTGCGCCCCTAATCGCATGCCTTTGTCTTCAAGTCCGTAGATAAGACAGTCTACTGCTCGTTTACCTTTTATGTCACATCTATTAAGTAGGTTAAGTTTATGATAAAAGTAATTTTCTAAAGTTTCGTTATACTTTACTTTTCGATCTAACATTTCATGCAATAATTGGGCATAATTCTGGATTGTCGGAAATGATTTGGACAATATGTCTTTCCACTCAGTCCAAGTATGATTTAAAGAGGGTAAACCCTGGTACCAAATTTTGGCCACACCAGTCAATTTAGGCAAAGCATAGTGAAGTAACTGTATCTCGGACCATTTATATAAAGCGGCACATTCCTCCACCTTTGTAATCCATAAATCGATATTTTGCTCCTTATTGGAAGGATCAAACTCGGGTATCGCATTTGTGGACATGCTAAAGTGATTTTGAGACTGAGAGGTGGAGGAAGGTAGCGACTTTATCAATTCTAGTACATCATGAATATTCAGACTTTGACTATCCAAAGGTCTATTTTTAATATGATTTTTATGACTTTTGGTATTACAATAGTTATTTGCGTTAGAGTAAATACTTTTAGATGATGATTGACTTACAGATCTCATAGAATTACGTTTTCGTTTGAAGTGCTGTACACGACTTCCCTCGCGGTGGCAGTGGGACGTCCGTCTATCATCGCTGCCATGCCGCCGCCGCCGATCCTGCCAGGTACTTCGCCGACTCGTAGCATGCGAAGGCGACCGTGACCGTGAAGAGATGCGTGATGATTTAGTCTTATGTCGACGTCTCTCACGAGAATGCTGAAGCCTGCGTGGAGAACAGCCCCATGCCCTTACGCGGCTTCTTGATCTGGTAGTGCTTCTTAATCTCGAACTCTCTGATGAACGATGCACACTGTGGCGGATACTCTCGCGACGCTTGTACACCCGTCGCGTATGACTGCGGCTGCGTCGATATGGTGGTGATGGTGGCGGTGTGCCTCCGTCATTATGTTCCTTTACTTGTAGCGATTCTCGATGCCGTTCATGTTTTTCTCTCTTACGATTTTTCGACATGATTATCAATTTATCTGTGCCGATAAGAACCTTTGTGGACGCTTATAGAACATTTAGTAATATTCTCGTTCAATCCCACTTCTGAACTAAAAGGATAAGGTTCAGAAGTTTAGCACGAATAATACTGCAATTGCTGGTATTTAAACTATATTTCAATATTAAACATATAATTACACTTCACTTTAAACTAACGTTGCCACTTATATAAAAGCTTAAACTTATTACACGTAATACGAATGAAAACCCCGAGTGTTGTTCATTCGCCAACCGTCGTCACAAGAATAGTATTCTCACGTCTGAGCTCCACTAAAAAACTGACTTCGGTATGAGTGCCCGAACAATTTATACCATACAAACCAAACCGCTTTTACCTACAGACAACATCCTACACGTCGGTAAAGCGTTAAGGGGTTAAGTCGGTATCGTAGAAGCCCATCCACTTTACCGACATGCATCATTCCATATGTCGGTAAAAAATGTCAAGTTATCGACACTTTCTCTTGGAAATATTGACAAAATAACAAATAAGGGTAGATATTAAAACATGTGATTATTGAATTAAGAACTATAACACCATAAATTAACAAAAGCTTACAATATGGGCCCTATGCTTGTATATTAGCTATGTGGTACAAAATAAAAAAGCAGCATATATTTCGCACACTTTATAAAATAAAATATTATCGAGTTAATAAGATAACATCGGACATTCTTCTTTTAAATATTGTCACCTGTCAGCCGCCAACCGGTCTCATGAGACCGGTGTGACCTTTACGCTATGTAATAAATAATTGAAAAATACCCTTACGAAAGGAAATTTATAAATTAATACATTGGTTTTTACAGAATGAAAAAATTGCTTTGGTTGTGAAATATATTCTTTTTTTTTGTGAATTTTTTTTGAGGGTATTTATAAAAAAAAATCATAGCGTGACGTCACACCGGTCGCATGCGACCGCCTGGATGGTGAGAGGTTAACAACCACAATAACTATTAAAGAGATTAACATTTATATTCCTAAAAAGCTAATATTTCAGTCGCCCAATCAACTCACCAAAAGATTAAAAATACCTGAATCGTTGCGAGAAAAGCTAACTAAAGCTTACTGTAGCGCCTTTCCGCGACGCAGCACGGCATGTTTCACTAAATTACTTTCAATCTCAGCTCAGCTCGATAATTAGAAGGCTGCGTAAATCAATCCAGATAGAGTGGCTGAATCTATTTCGTTCTACACACGGTCCCGAGGAGTGTGTGGAATGGTTTTGGTTTTGGCGAAGCACATTTTTTTAAATTACAAAACTATTTTTTTTTGTATTAATTTATTCATATTTTAACTTATTTGGCATGGTAAAGAACATGCAAAGTCACAATTTTTTTTTTATTTGGCAATATTTCAAGCATTTTAAGTAGACTTGAGTAGTAGAGTTGAGTTGATTGCTTTAGAGAATCATTTCAAACAAATCGGGAATAGTCGTGTATCAGTACAATTTTAGTTTTGAAAAACAAAACGTGTACCAATTTATGGTATGAAAAAGACAAAGGAACGGAACAATAATAAAATTTCGATTCACCTCATTACTTATTATTGTATAGTCGACAAAGAAAGTGGTTTACCACTTTTGACAAAACTTATCGTAGAAACAAAACATCGTCAAGATTAACCTTAGTTACTGTCAGTCCCGGGACCTACCGTGCTGTCAGTATAAATAAATAATGATTCTGAATTGACAACATTATGCTCAAAAATCCGAAAATGATTATAATGATGTTAAATAAACGCTGTTTTCTAACGTATTTGTCTATATTTTCTCGCAAGCGTAAGCGGTACGTATTTTTAGTTATGAATGGGTGCGATACCGTAAAGTATGGCACCCACTCGATAGTATTTTCCTCGGGGATAAAGCATTATTAGTCTTGGGTGAGCTTAAATCCCTCGCTGTACTCAGGACTTTAGTCCTAAATCCCTAACTACGCTCAGGATTTAATTATTTAACATCCTTTTTTTTCTCGGGGGGAAATGCGTAACCGCACCGTACCCGCCGTTGGCTAGACGGCGAGCGTGCGTGGGGCTCTCCCGGCAGAGTGCCAGGCCTACCTACTAAAACACCCCGGTGTTCTCCCTGCCCTTATGGGCGCGCTAGGTAAGGTCCACACTGCGACTCCACTACCCACGCGCCCGGGCAAGCCCGACCCACCGGTCGGGCTGTCGCCAAGGGGGAATTATTTAACATCCTAGCTGCAGTCGGGAGTTAAGCATAGAGTCCCTCTTTGTGCTCGCTATTCAAGTCTACATCCGTGAAATAAGACACTACTGCTTTATCCCCATGTTTAATAATAATCTACTATTTTTGTCGATTATACTGTATTTTCGGAAAACATGAAAACGATGATTAGATAATATTTTTTATTCATTAGCGTCATCAAATTAAATAAAAAAACTCAAATAGTTGATTTATAGATAAATTAACTCTTTTCGTATTGAAAAAAATCCACGATCTTTTTAACCATGTGTCAGCGTCGGGACTTCATTAAGGTCCGATGTAGAAAGGATTGCTAGTTCATTAATTATAAGGGCTTTAGAATGTTTATCGTCTAAGGAGACGAATCGTTTCGGTCTGTTATAGAATTTTCACTTCATATTATTCCAGAAACACGGTTCACGAAGTAAGTAATGGAACTTTGACAAGGCTTAGTGACGAGATTGGTTGGCTGACAAGGAAAGTCGCTTTCCAATGGTTTTATGGAAACTTTAAGCTTCACACTGATAGAAAGAGTCTTGGATTTGAATTGATCTGCGATATTATTTATTCACTTGGCTTTGGCTTCGCTTTCTTGGCCTTATTTCACCTGCAGGCGTAGCACGGGCTGCCAAGACTGGACTCGAGTCACGCATTATCTCACAATTTCAGTGACATTATCTCTATGTCTTAAAGAGTAGCACAGTGGCGCGTATTTAGTGTGTCTGACGTGATAAGTTTACTTGACGCTCGTCAAGGAACACGTGTGACTGAATTTTATCACAAATTTCTAGGCGTGCCTGTGCGCCGACTGCTGTGGTTGTAGCAAGGGTTTTAATACTTTAAAAGATGTAGCCTATACCGATGCATATGTTGAATAAAGATTTTTGAAATTTGAATTTGAATTTTCATTACCTATTTTTGTTTTGCACTTTTACTAGCTATTTTATTATAATCTATTTACCTTTTATATATTTTACTGCATAATAACTGTATGCTTTTATTTTTCCCGAAAATGATGATAGATATGGAAGTGTTTTACAAAGATATTTTCGCAGCCTCCTACCATCCAGCCGCGTAAACATCTTAGACGAGATGATCTATCGTTCGCTACTTTTGCGTAGCCTCCAGCGTAATTAAATCCTTGTAGAAGGAGCTAACAGCCTTCTATTTCCTTTTTTCGGTGAATGGCAGATTGGCAATCCAACATCACTCCTACAATTAGTTAGTTAAAATATTTTTTTTTATTTATTAATTAAAAACAAATACTAGGGCTCTCTGGTCCAAATTATTGCTGTGCCCTTACAGGGCGTCACATGTATACCCACCTACAGCTTATAAGACCCATGTACTCTGTACTGTAATTAATGTGACATGCAAATAAAGATATTATTATTATTAATTAGCATCCTAGAACACATACCCTTAGAGCTTGCACAATCATAAAATATTATTAATTAAATTCTCAAAAATAACATTTACGTTCATAAATTATATATTAATACTAAGAAAAACGATTATATAAAACTTCTCTAAAACACCCACAGATAAGTTTGTCTGAATCGCGAAGCAATTAAGCCCTCACTAAAGCTCCTATAGAAAGGTATTACCTGCTAAGGCTCTCACACTTGGGCTGCGCAGTTAATTCTAGAAGTATCCGTCTATATTTTATCTCGCGAAGAATGGAGTAAACGTGTTCTGTTTTCTACAAGGCCACTGTAAATTTTACTTAGTTCATTTAATAGCAATGCGTGGGCTGTAACTGTAACCTTCGGTGTACGTGTTGCTAAAATGATAAAGAAGAGATAGTTAAAAATGTGTTTATTGGCCGCAATTTATGCTAATTTAAGGTGAGCAAGTTTTTACTGTCACTCCGTTTAAATAAAATATCTTACTTATAATAACATTGTGTGTTATACATTATTTGCATTTTCATACGCATACCTCACTTTAGCGAGAACGCGAGATTACGTCGGACTCTCCGCGGTCACTGAAGGCGGAGTGCTATCTAGAGACCAACCTAAGAGGAAATCATACGGGCCATATTTCCATGCAAACGTAGTCCTCTATTTCCTTCCTGGATAATAGTTTCTCTATTTTTTTTCTAAAAACATCTATGGCCAGTACTTATAAAAGTTAAAAAAAACTGGTCAAATTTTATGCTGTATTCTTACATCCAGCAAACAATTTTGATGAGATTATTATGAAAAAAGTAAAACATAGAAACACAGCCAAAGCATTTCCTAAACTTTTAATGCATAAACCATTGATTTACTACCAAACGTAGATAACGCATAAACGATTGAAAAGTGGGCCGGTAAAGCACTGCTCAATCGCGACTCGTGCAGTTCCTTTCCATAGTGAGTGATTAGCTGTCGGCACGTAAACATGCCGAAGTGCGCATTCAAAAGTTGTGGTAACAATAGCCAGAAACGGCAGAAAAAAGACGGGACTTCATATTTTGCGTGAGTAAACTCATTACAAATCTTATCATGTATTCAAATATTCGATTTATACGTAAAAACCAATCAAAAACAATTATTTTAATCATAAACATGTCGCTTCGCGTCAGTGTCAGTACATCACAATCGTTTCGCTCGCATGGCCGGCGTACTTCCGGCGAATCACGATGTGTTATCTCATTCATGCGTTGTAGCGACAACGCGATAAGCAATTTCAAGCATTATGTTTGAGAGTATAAAGTTGATATTTTCTTGTAGCAATTACTAAAACGTAGTTTGATCTGTGGCTAGGTATGAAATGATGTAACTTCACACGGTTGTACTTAAAATAGTTGCCGTAATAATGCAGAATAAGGTGAAATAAATACGGTACTTTCTTTGTGGTAATTTTCATTCGGGCGCGCATATTCAACTATATATCAGCGAGTACAAATGTATAGTCGATTAGGTTACAGATATCAAGCGTGATTTTGTATGAAGCGCTCTGTCTACGTTTGGTAGTAAATCAATGGCATAAACTAATTAAATAGGCCTAGTTTTAGAGAAGAAAACAGGTGACTACGGAACACATATTTTGTGTAATTTTTATATATATCTTCGATTCGAGCTGCAGTTATCTCTATCGTGCTGAGCTAGTTCGCGAGCACAGTGCGACAGCAATACATTTTACAAGTATTTATTTTTGAATTCTCTCGACTTTAGTATTTCCTCTTAAACCCAATGATGCCTATATAGATTTACGTACACCGTGGCGCGAGCACATCTATCACTCACATATGATATACTCACATATGGACACGCTGAAGAGTTATGCGTTGCTACCTGACAAGGTCATTGGAACTCGGGTGAACACTTCTACGACCTGGTCGGTATCTGCTTGCCTAAAGCGAGCCCCTCTCGTACAAAAGTGGAGTGGCCGACGATCCCCTGATGTTTCCAGGGGATCGATTAATGGCAGCAATCGGTGCAGGACACAAGCTTCCCAGGCGCGGGTTGCGCAGGTTGTCGCCATACAATCATGACAATATTTAGATCATCAATATTAACAAAAAAAAAACAAATTATGGAACAAAAACATTTATTTATGATATGAAATATTAATACACCTTATCACTGTAGTTCCTTATTTGGATGGTGATTTCTCAGTTTCCTATAGGAATTTTGAAAAAGTCTTCCATTGTGAGCGCCTACAGAAGCACACCCACCTTTGCACTGAATTTTAGCTTTTTATAAAAACAGAAGGAGATAATATTTTAAATTGTTCATACGAACTGACTACCTACTTCATTACCTTCAACACGAATCAAGTTAGATTTTTATTAATGAAAACTTCACTTAAAATAATCATGTAAATGTCTGGAGTGATAGTTAGATGGAATTTGCACTGTCTAGTCTAGTCTAGGCTTAATTGGATCGGGTATAAGGGTAGTAATACACCGAGGGGCTACAGAGCTTACTGCGCTCGGAAAAGCGGGCGTTCGTAGGGCTGTCCGGTTTGTTTCTGGTTGTTATTGAACATTTATAGATAAAGCTATTTATAATTTTATTGTTTTGATATTGAAAATTTCTTGGTATTTCACATTTTCTTAAGTAAGTATTATATATATTTCAAATTATCATTCCATTTAATAATATTATTATTTTGGGACTTTGTGAATATTTTAAGAATTTTTATTTGAATTCGTTTTTTTTTAATAAAGATTTTATGTGTGTTTATATTTTATATTTACAATAGAGAACAAAATTACAATTTATACTATGGACATTAAAGGTTCCAAAAATCCTATCCAAAAAAAGAGAACAAATCGAACTAAAGTGTTCGAAGGTTTCAAAATGTCACCATTAATGATATCTATTTTTTTATCGCGTTGCAGTGCATAACTAATAATTGTATATCATCATTTCAATCGGAGGAAATGATTGATGATGATGCGATTCCATCAGAAATGATGAGATCCGTAAAAGAATTAGAGTTACAGACGTAGCCCAATTAATTGCAATCCATAAGTGACAGTGGGCAGGGCACATCGTTCCAGGACTGACGGCCGTTGGGGCGGAAAGGTTCTCGAGTGGCGGCCGCGTACTGGGAAACGCAACGTTGTTAGGCCCCACACAAGGTGTACCGACGACCTAGTGAAGGTCGCAGGAATCTGCTGGATGCGGGAGGCGCAGGGCCGATCGGTTTCGAGGTCCCTTGCGGAGGTCTATATACACAGTGGGCGTGTCTTGGCTGAAATGATAATGATTTCAATGGGAAATCTTTAAAGTATCAACTTTAAATTTGGGTTTAATTTCATTGCGGGAAATGAAGCACTTCTTCAGGGAAAACGAAAAAACGCGGACGAAGCTGCGGACGCAAAGCTATACCTAATTATGTTATGTACTCGTACTTATGAAAATAATATATTTTACAATAAAAGTTCTATATGATGGTTATGGCAACCCTACGAAGCAACGCGTCTCACACGGGGCATTAATTTGCATTATACTCTCCACGCAGTGCATACCCTTATAAAATGTGGTAATGGACAAGCTTATACGCCATAAAGCGTTATTTCGCATGAATTCTGAGAGCAGTCGCGATGTTATATCTGATGAAACAATTAGTTTGTGCGCAGACAAATTTGAACTTTAACGCTGCGAGGCTTCAATAATTTGGTTAAGTGCTGATGTGCCGGAATTTAATGTTAAAATTTCAACGGCTGTTCTTTTATTAATAACTTTATTATCAATTATTCATTGGTGTTTACGAGTGAAATGAAATATTTATCAGTTAATTTAATTGGATAATTTAATTAAGAAGCGTCGATGGCGTAGTGCGTAAGGCTGTCGCCTCCCAATCGGGAGCTAGCGGTTCGAACCCCGCCACGTACCAATGTGTTTTCAAATTTTGAATTCATTATGTACGTTTATTCGACGCTTTTACGGTGAAGGAAAACATCGTGGGGAAACCTGCACACACCTGTGAAGAAAGAATTTCTTTACAGGTTGTGTGTGAAGTCGACCAACCCGCACTTGGCCAGCGTGGTTGACTGAGGCCTAATCGCCCTAGTTTAGGGTAAGCTCGAGCCTCTCGGTGGGGACGTATATGAGCTGTTGATGATGAATTTAATTGGAAACATGATAGGGCCATGACTTAAGAAATGTTACGGTTATCGTTTTGCACCCCCCGGACCCTCCACACCCCTGGCAATTCCCCAGGGAGTAGGGTGGGACTTAACCGAACTACCATGGAGATGCTGTGCTTAATACTATTTGCGTTTGAAAACTTGAAACTGATAATATAATTAATGCGAAACGAATGAACTGATAATAAATGCAAAATAGTAAAGCTCAAATTCAATTTTTAAAGAAATTCAATATTGAAAAAGATAATAATAAAGGTACAAAGACTACCATTTGACCTTGAAATTGCTTGTTTGCATGATTATCGTACTATAATTGTAGGAAATCGTGTTTGACATTTATTATTATCTTTGATGAAAGTAAATGAATATAATATAAGTAAATGAATTTGTAAGTAAATGAATATAATAAGTAAATGTATAAGTAAATGTTATGGATAATAAAATTATTGAAAATGATATATATATGGCAAATAAATTATTGATTATAAATATTAAGGTACTTGATTTTGGGTAATTATTCATATATTTATATAATTGCTTACCTTTTCGCCAGCTTTTGTATATTTTTCTCCTTTTGTTCCTTTTTTGCCCACTTTAATCAAATAATGTATCAAAAGACTCATTTTGCTCCATCTTTCGGACAGTATGAAACAAAAGTGAAAGAAAAATCTACTTACATTATTTTTTTCTTTTACTAAGAAAACTTAAAGTAAAAGAACTTATTTTTGATAACTTGCTTAACTAACGTGGTAAACTTCGATAAATTTGAACACACAATATATTAAATAATCGGACTTTGGATACCTGCCGTGCTTTATTTATTCTTCTGAGGCTGCTCCTATAGGCTGATTATGTAACTGTGATTGCTAACAAGAATGTCATATTTGAAAGAAACTTTATATCAATTACTGCTATAATGAACGCCGCCATAACAAAACTACTCACAATACAAGCAAGTAATGGATATAAAGTTTCCCTCGAAGATATCAGTTCTACTACCTATACACTAGGTAAATTAAAGTCTTTAATCTAGACACCCCCATCGAATTTTTATACTTACGCCTATGAATGACACGGAGAAAATTATATGAAAACTAGCTGTGCCGCGAACTACGTTTCGCAATAAATTGTAAAAAAAAAACCCTTATCAGCTAGGGGTATAAAAATAGTTTACAAACTATTCTCAGACCTAACGAATATACTCAAAAATTTTATAATATCGTTTCACCATTTTGTATTATTAGATTATCAGTTAAAGAGGCCATAATTATTTCAAAGAAATCACATGTCACTATGATGAAATATGTTAAATAAACTACTTTTGTTATCGATTGTACAAATTGATGGCGATAATTATGGAATATAATAATGGGAACAATGCATTTGTTGGCAAAGTAATGTAGATGATAAGAAAAAGTCATAAAGTTGGCTAACTGGGAAAGTTGGCGATTTGGAACTATCAGTATGAACGTATAAAAATACCCAAAATAGGAGTGTTTTTATTTAATACTAGCTGTGCCCGCGAACTACGTTTCGCCATCAAAATACTTAACACAGTGTTTAGTTTTTTCCTCCATTTTATTCCATAATGATTCAACTTTATTGTGCCTTTCTTGAGCATCGGCCATTTCGAAATTAGGACAATTTTCGTAGGTTCGTAATGTTTTTTTTTCTAACAGGCCACAAAAATTAAATACATTACATATTACTATAAACACTAAGTATTATTATTGTTTTAGAGACATTATTGATATTAATAAATTCTTCTTCAGTAAAAAGAACTACACAGTTGCAAGAATAATCTTTATCGTATTCATGTTTCGAATTAAAATAAACAATTGTTAATAAATTAGAACTGTATACGAATAAAGTTTAGATTTTATAATGGGTGTTGGTAACACCAACAAAATATATTTTTTGGATATGACAACTTGGCCAATTTTGACTGGTCGTACAGTAAGCTCCTTGTCAAGCTATACTGTTTAACCTTTGAACCGTTCTTATGTCGCTCGTAATACTGGCGGTTTTCGTAAAGTTAAATATAGCATGAATGGGGGGGTTACTGTACAAATACGTTTTCCGTACTCGATATCCGATCACGGAATACAGACACGGAGTTTCGTGAACGTAGCGCAGACGTTCGTTTCTTCTCATTCGGGATTTCTACCATTCTACCTAAACGTACGTACAGAACGTGTTCCGTTTGTAATAAAAATGAACGTGTGCGGCAGTCAATGAGTATTTTGTATAGATTTGATGCATTCGGATGCCCGCATTCAGAAAACGAATGCGAAAAAACGTATTTATGCGGTTAGCCTTAAAATGTATTGAGACTTCCGTTTTTGTAACGTGTACTGTGCGATATAGTGTTGCTGGCATAGTTCGGTTAGCAAACTCGCCGTGATGACTAACATCCAACACACAAACTTGGAGTTATCGTTAGTTAGTTCACGATCGTTGCATTATCACGGTCTCGAAGGACACTAAACACAGGTAACATTTAACATCGAACATCTAATAGGCCCCGAAGCGGTTCTCAAACTTTTTTGATGACGGAACCCTTTTGGAAAGCGAAATACTTGACGGAACCCTAAAATAAAACAATAGTTTTTAAAAGTGTATTCTTTATTAATAAGCATAATAAAAGTACGACCAGAGAGGGTGTTTTGATTTTTCTAAATTATTGCGGAACCCTTATTGGATATTGTGGAGCCCTAGGGTTCCGCGGAACACACTTAGTGCTCTAAGTGTGTTCCGCGGAACCCTAGGGCTGCTCTAGGTACCCTTCAGGGCCTACTTTCATTTAATACCCCTATTGCTGGGTTTGAAAAGCAACTGTTATCCGGTTTAGCAACTGTTATAGCTTTTTTGAGCGGCGGCCATGTTGAATTTACGTCAATGTTGCTACGTTCATAGTGCTCTACTGATCAAGGCCTTTCATTTAATACCCATATTGCTGGGCTTAGAAACGAACTTTTATCAGTTTTTTTTTGAGCAGCGGCCATATTGAATGTTGTGTTATTTTCCTAGATTCATAGTGCTCTACTCTTCAAGGCCTTTCATTTGATACCTATACTGTTAGGTTTGGAAACGAACTTTTATCCACCTTTTTTGAGCGGTGGCCATATCGAATTTACGTCAATATTGCTAGGTCCATAGTGCTCTACTCTTGAAGACCTTTCATTTGATACCTATATTGCTAGATTAGAAAACGAACTTTTATCCACCTTTATTGAGCGGCGGCCATGTTGAATTTATTTATGTGTTGCTAGGTTCATAGTGCTCTACTCATCAAGGCCTTTCATTTGGTATCCACATTGCTCGGTTTGAAAACGAACATTTATCCTTTTTTTGAGCGGCAGCCATGTTGAATTCAGGTAGATTTTCGTAGGTACCTAATGCTCTACTCTTCAAGGCCTTTCATTTGATACCCATATTGCTAGGTTTGGAAACTAACTTTTATCCACCTTTTTTGAGTGGCGGCCATGTTGAATTTATGTAAATGTTGCTAGGTTCATAGTGCTCTACTTATCAAGGCCTTTCATTTGATACCCATATTGCTAGGTTTGGAAACGAACTTTTATCCTTTTTTTTGAGCGGCGGCCATGTTGAATTTAGGTCGATTTTGCTAGGTTCCTAATGCTCTACTCTTCAAGGCCTTTCATTTGATACCCATATTGCTAGGTTTGAAAACGAACTTTTATCCATTTTTTGAGCGGCGGCCATGTTTAATTTAGGTAAATTTTCCTTAGTTCATAATGCTCTACTCTTTTAGGCCTTTCAGTTGATACCCATATTGCTAGGTTTGCAAACGAACTATTATTCTTCTTTTTAGAGCGGCGGCTATGTTGAATTTATGTCAATGCTGCTAGGTTCATAGTGCTCTACTCATCAGGGCCTTTCATTTGATACCCATACTGCTGGGTTTGAAAACGAACTTTTATCCTTTTTTTTCAGCGGCGGCCATGTTGAATTTAGGTCGATTTTCCTAGGTACCTAATGCTCTACTCTTCAAGGCCTTTCATTTGATTCCCATATTGCTAGGCTTGGAAACTAACTTTTATCCACCTGTTTTGAGCGGCGGCTATGTTAAATTTATGTCAATGTTGCTAGGTTCATAGTGCTCTACTCTTCAAGGCCTTTCATTTGATACCCATATTGATAGGTTTGGAAACTAACTTTTATCCACCTTTTTTGAGCGGCGGCCATGTTGAATTTATGTCATTGTTGCTAGGTTCATAGTGCTCTACTCATCAATGCCTTTCATTTGATACCCATATTGCTAGGTTTGGAAACGAACTTTTATCCGTTTTATTTGAGCGGCGGCCATGTTGAATTTAGGGCGATTTTCCTATGTTCATAGTGCTCTACTCATCAAGGCCTTTCATTTTATATGCATATCGCTGGGTTTGGAAACGAACTTTATCGGCAGTCATGTCAAATTAAGTCAACGTGGCTAGGTTCAATGTGTTCTACTCTTTAGGTTATTCGTTCGATATCCATGTTCCTTGGGTGGATCCAAAAAAATGTGATCCGTCATTTTAGACATTAGGATCAAGAGTCCCGTCCCGTCCCTCTACGCGTATCCCAGAACATTGCAGTCAGATATTTTTTTAATTATCAATATTAATCTATTACTTTTAATAGTTTTAAATGGATGAAAGAGTTTGATTCCTTAGTCCTAACGTAAAAACATATAACACCTTTCAAAATACCTTGAAAACAGTATCTTCATTTTTCAATATTTTAAATATTTCAAAAATTGTACCGATTTTGTGAAAATTTGTCAAGAATTAAACCAATCTACAAATTTTATGGTCACTCGATAAGTATTATCATAAAAAATGCTTTATACATTGGTTGTATGGCTTGATCTTTTTGCCTTACCACCACGGTACGACATAAGAAAAAGACAATTTTGTTGGCGAAATCCAGTTGGGTACAGCCATTAACAGAAAATATTAAATTTTATTTCTACTATGTGAAACACTTCATTCCTGCCTTTCAATTTTCGAAATCCAATTACTTAAGATCAGGCTGTATGGCGTAGTTCCATTGCCTTTCCTTCGTGGAAGAAAATACCTTCTCTCTGTACTATGTTACAGACTTGTTAAAATAATTTCACGTGCGCCATGTTGTTTTTCTACCTAAAGCCAATTCGAAAATTTTATATGGTATTTTTTCACTAAAAATAAAAAGTGAATTTAAACAAACGAAATTATGCCTAAATGTTCTTCCGGAAAATTCTAAGCATTGTAGTAATATTTTATTATATATAGAGATTTAAAAGGCATAGGCAAACCGTGAAAGTTGGCAAAGGGGTCACAGACCGCGTAGGTAGCTCAATGGCTTAGCTGCTGTAGTTCTTTTAACACTAGAGTACACGCGCCCCTTTTTTTTACATGCTGAGTACACGCGTGGCCTACTATGGTATACCATTTTATAATTGCTATCAATTTGTTTTTTGGTTACGTATGAATAAAATTCCTACAGAAATGAAAAATATATTCAATCAGTCCCTTATTTTTCATAGCATTCAAGGCATACTACAGCTTGATGATCAGAGCAAACCCATTGGTTGCATGTCTTGTACCATTTGTTTGTGGATCGATTTCTGGCTCTTGAGCAAAGTGCGCATGGACCGACCCATCCCATCTTGAGGGTAACATCATACTGTGTGGCTTGAGCTGTGCCCGTTAGCATTTCTATTCTACATCTCAACTGTCGAGGAAGAGTCTCCATGGTTGCTCGAACAAAATAAATAGCAAATCGAAACAAATAATTATAAAATAATTATAAAATAATAAAGCACTTACCTAAATTTGTTAAACTCATATATACTCAAAATACTCGCGCCGACTACTATGGTAGGCCAACGTATTTGGTGGGAAATCGCAGGAACGTGTTTACGTGCTGACCTTGCGGGCTTTACTGGCTCGCTGACAAATTTAATGGCCGAGGCTAGCCTAAAATTCCAACGCACCAGCATGGATAATTTAAAAGTTATCACTTAAAATGTCACCCTGGTCTACTATAGTAGACCACGCGTGTACTCTAGTGTTTAATCCCATTTTTGGAGGAGTTTGTTAGTGAATTAGACGCAAAAACTATTGGACAGATACAGAGACGAGATTTTAATGTCCATTCCATCTCGTTGTAATGTCTGTGAGGATTTATACGAGACTAGCTGCACCATATAGTTTTACCCGCGTTTTCCTATCAAGTAGTAATGGCAGATAGTAGAATTTATAACAGTGCACAGCTAACATTGTATCGCTAATCACGCTAATGCTCTCAAACACAGCTAAACGCCAGACGATTACCTCCCCAAATTCGATGCCGGAGCTCGCCAATAATCGATTCATACACGATCGAGCATTCGATGCAACAATCGCTGTCTCGGCGTCGACACTGTTAACAGCGTGTTATTTACGGCGCGGCGCGGGATCGGCTCAATAATTCAGAGTACCCTGGCTGCGAGGTGCTATTTTGGCCGTCAAGTGGAATTCGGGGGTGTGAGGTGGGATTTTGCGAATGCAGAGTGCAATTGCACGGAATGTCTCCGTTTGTAGTTATTTCAGTGACATTGTGAAATCTGAAGTCGGAAATAGACTACTTACATTTGGCGAGTCTGTTACTCGTTTGCAGTTTCTATGCTAACGAGCTATGCTATTTTTGTTTCCGGTCTAATCGGCAGCTTGAATAGGACAGTACCTGCCTTACAGAAGACTGGACCTAGTAACGCTATGTTGTCTTCCTGCGCGTAAGATCGCTAAAGCTCTTTGGAGAAACGTTATCGATTCTCTTGTGTTGACGGCGTGGAGTTATGGATCAGAAGGGCTACTCTAAGTCCAAAATTAAACTTTTGATTTCTATGCTATGTGTCCAACGCAGAGAGAACGAACCCTTTGGTGACGTCGATGACACCAAGCAGAAGCAAAAAATGGCATTTTGATACAATACTTCTTGTCCTTACGATCTGTTTCAACCTTAGAGCATAGAGGTTTCAACATATTAAATAGATAGGTATTTTGACGTATTTTATATGCATCTAATATCAAATACCTACCTATTGATATTTACCAAATCCACAGATAGATAAATTATTCAAACGGGCCGTTAGAGAGTAAACACTCTGCAACGAGCGAGTGACTCTTGGTCGCGAGCGTTAATATGCTAAGTTATTCCACATTGCGCGGATCTTCAGCGAACTAAATAACATTGAGATTGATCCACTTAAGACCCGTTCAATACGGATCCAATTTGGCGCTGGTGTCGATCGATCAAATCAGAATTGGTTTCAAAAGTGAGGCCGTTCGTTACGCAGCGCTATGCAAATCTCCGATTACCGGAGATTTAGCCTTCAAACGATTGCCGCAATACCAATTCCGCTTTTTGTTCATACGTCAATTTCTACGGCGGACCAAAATCATTGGATTTTCGTAACGCTTGAACGAACGATCTAAGCTTGCAGCAGGCGGAGCACGGGCTGCCAAGACTGGACTTGAGTCGCGCATTATCTCACAATTTCAGTGACATAATCACTGTCTTAAAGAGTAGCACGGCGTCGCGTATTTAGTGTGACTGACGTGATAAGAATTTCTTGACGCTCGTCAAGGGACACGTCTGAGCACAGGCACGCCAAGTGTGATAAAACTCAGTGCGGGTGGGCAGTTACCCTTTCACTAGTCGTATGAAAAAGTCCCGGTGATTTAGACCAGTGCAAGTGCGAAGTCGCTCCCGTGCAAACCCGCATATGTAGCGTCGCCCGTATTGTCAACGAGCAAGAAAAAGTAATGGCTGTGTGCAGGTTTTAAAAATGCAGCAATATACGGTGTAAAAAAACTAAAATCAAAGCCCGCGTCTACGCATTCAGACCATTAAAATTAACTTATATAATAGTAGTTTATGAAATAGTCACATTATAGGGGGTCTTAAAACACTAATGTGTGTTTAAAGTTCGAGGCTTGCCGAGAATTTTGATAGTACCACAGGAGTGTTTTAAGACCTAATTATGTGCAATTTTATACACTACTTTATCTACACTCATGCAATCAGTGGTTACCTAAATTAAATAAAAGACACAAAATTAAAACAAAATCAAACTCATTTATTCTAATAATTATTTGCATTTTGAACAGTGCAATTGTGAAACTAATACAGAAATCTAAAACTAAATACATTTATTAGACATTTTTTAAGTAAAATTAAACTTTTCTTTAACCAATAACAGCAAAATAATGAATGAAAAATTCAGAGAAATGGCGCCAACACCAACATTCTACTGCGCATGCGCTGTTGCACGCGCCGCCATAGACAATGGACTGGCACAAAAAAAAATTGTGACAAAACCTCCTTGGTCGGGCTTCGTCAATCGAACTGTATTTTATTGGAATTCGAGTTACATTAAAGTACTGGTTTTGTATGGCGAACCTGTATTATAATGTAATTTGTAAAAGGCCAAGGGCTTTAAGTTATGCCTTTAAAATATTAGTGTTGAGTTCTTAATATTACAATTAGAACATGAGTGTAGATAAAAATATGTTTGATGGGAAACGAAATGTATTTTAAGGTTTTAAAAAACAACTGCTAAAAGTACTACGCAATGTAAAGCGCGCTCGCGCGCTAAGGATATTGACTCTGCGTGTGTCAGCTGCTCGCGGCGACAATAGACAGCGTTCGTTGCAAATACATTGCGCGTTGTAAATTAAAAACTTTTTTTATCAACAAATACTGTTTTCTTCTTTGATGTTTCTTTGGGTGGAAATTAACAAATAATGTTCCAAACACTGTGGTATAAAAACCCCGAAAAAATAATTATCACTTTGAACTTAAATATCTCGGTAACTATTAATTTCCCAGGTATGGTCTAGAAGACGAAGACAAAAATGATATTGACGATGGGTTCAATACGTGGGCTTCGGCTTTGTGATTGTTTTTTTTACACCCGTTATTATACCTCTTAAGGTTGACTTGTAATACCTATTCGTTAATAATAAGGGCGTTAAACATATTATTATGGTGAGACCGAAACCAAACTTACCGGCTCGAGACCCACCTTTTTTTACATACATAAGGAAGCTCTTGGCCTTTATCTCACCTGACGGTAAGTAACGGTAAGGCCGAAGGTGGAAGCGAGCTTTATCTGAACTGCTTAACAATTGAGGAACTCGCCATCTTATCTCTAACTTATCATTATTAGGACAACACGGTTAGCGCTGAGGCCGAGTGATTGCCTACTGTGCAACGGGTCGCGGTTTCGATTCCCGTACGGGACAAATATTTTGTATGGCCTACAGAAATTTGTTCCGGTCTGGGTGTATGTGCATGTAACATTCTATGTTTGTAACTGCACCCACGACACAGGAGAAAATCGCGGTGGGGCAATGGGGCAACGTTTTTTTAAAAAAAATATATATATATACCGGGTGTAACTAAACACCCCAATAACATTTAGATATACCTAATAACATATAATTTAGATACTAAATGGACATTCGGTGCTTGTCTGAGACCTAGACCCCCAATACTTTCAGAGTTATTTGATTTCAAAGTGAAAGCAAAAACTTTCAAGTGACAACCATAATCAGCTCTTAACACAAAAGAAATTTAAACACAAAATGACACATGACAGACGTGAGCGTAGTATTCCTCGTACGCTTACGTAGGGCTACGGCACTTAATACCAAAAAATAATTTATTAAGTTTGTATGACGTGAGCATAGTATTCCTTGTACGCTTACGTAGGGCTGTCGGCACTTAATACCAAAAAATAATTTATTTAGTTTGTATGGAAAAAAGTAGGTTTGTTAGCCCTAATATTTTTCCTATAGAATCTCTACTTCTGATGGATACATACTCTTAAATGTTATTGGGGTGTTCAGTTACACCCTGTGGTACGCGTCAAACTGTGGTACGACGATGGTAGCTAGGCAGACGGGCTCAACAGCACTTACCACCATGCCTTGCTGGATGATTGACTAGATCCTGGCATCCTAATCAACCCAACGTAATGAATGACAGATGACCTATTTTAGGAAGCCTAGCAGTGGGCGTATTATGTCTGGGATGATGAACCTTTTCTAACCGACTTAAAATAAGGAGGTTCTGAGATTGAACTGTATGTTTGTATGTAGGTATGTTTGTCCGCGATTATCTCGCGTTTCGATTTTGATGCGGTTCTCAAAAAAGCATTTGTTACATTTAGGAGAAGGCTTTGGTAGTTTAAATTAACTAAAAAGATTGAAAAAAGAAATCTCTATATTATATAATAAAATCGTAGGGGTACAAAAATCTGTAATTGCGAAATATTAAAAACAAAATGCATCGCCTTAAAATCATTAGCAGAACACGATAGAATAGTTAAAAAAAATTGTTTGTTTATTTCTTTGTTTGTCTGTTTGTCCGGAAAGATCTCTGAAACTACTGGACAGAATTTGATATGACTTACACCACAATGCTTAGAATTTTCCGGAAGAACATTTAGGCATAATTTCATTTGTTTAAATTCTCTTTTTATTTTTAGTGAAAAAATACCTAATAAAATTTTCGATGCTATGTAGAAAATCAACATGAAACTGTGCCCATGTGGATTTCGCCAACCAAGAAGTTTAAATTATCTTTTTCTTATGTATGTAGTACCGTGGTGGTAAGGCAAAAGGATCAAGCCATACAACCAATGTATAATAGTACATTATGGTACAAGTGTGTAATGTTGGTGATTACCGCTGAGGCGCATTGAGGCCCGAGCCGTCAGGCGAGGGTCTTAAGAAGCCGAGGACGGTAACCATCAATACACACGTGTATCATACAACGTTTTTCAACACACTTCTGAATAAAACAATACTTAAATAAAAACCATTTTACATAGTAGATAAAAAGTTTACTTAGAGAAACAATTAGTAAATGTGCAGTTAGTAAAATTATAATTAACTATTTTTGATGACATAGCGGTCTCATCAGATAGATTATTTATTGAAATACTTTCATGTTCTATTGTTATTTGTGATGGTTCATTATTCGTGTAGGTAGGTGAAATCCAATCATTGGACGTACTTGGTATTTCGCCAGTAGGATGCGTCTCAGAATCAAGTTTAATTCTTTTTGTGATTTTTGCACAAATTTCCTTCTTGTTTTGTATGGAATCTTCTACGTATGATTCTGCTACATTGCTAGATCGCCACCCGCCATGTCGCTTCAAAGTCATTATATCAGCTCCTGAATTTGCCAGCAATGTAGCTGAAGTTCTTCTGAAACTATGTCCAGTGTAGCTCTCAGCATCTACTAAACCCAAAAACTTAGCGATTTCTTTAGGCATAGAACCAAATTTGTTTATACCTATAGGCTGACAGGTACATTTACCATTCTGGTAATTTAGAAAGAAACGGTCATTTTTTGTTTTTGGCGAACGCAAACTTTCATACTTCTTAACAATATCATAGAATGGACCGTGTATGGTGAATGACCTAGGTATTTTATTTTTCGTGATAGGTATCTTCACTAAAAGCATCTGGCCATGGTTTTCTATATCTTTTACAGTTATATTTGTTAATTCTTGTATCCTACAGGCACTAGTTACACCAAATATTAAAGCAACCTGAAACAAAAGAAACAATAATTAAGGTCAACACAAGCTGCTATTATATATTTAATTAAAAATAATTTAACTAACCTTTGTAGCCAAATATTGGTTATCTGGAGCATCTTTAATAAATTCTTCAATATCATCAGATGATAAAACCTTTGATTTTTTGCTTCTAAATCCATCAGATAGTCTCTTTAGATAAGCTGACAAATTCGAGTATGTTTTTAAGTCCACTCCATTCTTTGTTCGGACTGTACTTTTTAACATTGAGTAAATACACCACAAAGAGCTAGGTTTGTACTTAGAAGATAATTCTTTAAAGTACGCCATGAACACATTTTCTGAAAAAGACTGCGTATTCTTGTTGTTCTGCCATTGTATGAAATTTTGGTACGCTAATAGATATTTTTCCTTTGAGTTTTCTGGTAGTAAACTTTCCATAACGTTCTGGGCTTCACATCTTATATCGGGCGGTGTACAACATAAATCATTTTCTTCATAAATTGTATTTGCAGACATCTTAATTAATAACTAACTAAATAACTTCAAAAGAGAAAACGAGACGAGTTGTGAAAAATGTTTCGTAATGGCGGGAAAAATTAATCAGTTTTCCTATGCGCGCGCATCGGCCATAGACTAATAAATTTCGTAATGGCGGGAAAAATTAATCAGTTTTCCTATGCGCGCGCATCGGCCATATACTAAAAAATGAGGTTTCTTTTTTTTGGGCTTTTCGCGGATAGCATTTTAGCGCAAGTGTAAGCGTAACTCAACCAATAATATTAAAAAAAAACTATTACTCACTCGTGAATAATAGTAATGAAAAAGTCACAGTTTGATTATAGGTGTCATTATGTGCCTAATTGCCATGGGATTAGAGCCACTTTATGAGGAAGTGTGTTGAAAAGCATTTTTATGACAATATCACGTCAAAAATATAAAATTTTTAGGTTGGTTTAATTCTTGACCAATTTTCACAAAATCGGTACAATTTTTGAAATATTTAAAATGTTGAAAAGTGATGATACCCTTGTCAAGGTATTTTGAAATGTGTTATATGTTTTACATTATGACTAAGGAATCAAACTCTTTCATCCATTTAAAACTATTAAAAGTAAGTGATTATTATTGATAATTTAAAAAAATATCTGAAGGCCTTGAAGAGTAGAGCACTATTAACCTAGCAACATTGACATAAATTCAACATAGCCGCGACTCAAGAAAACTGATAAAAGTTCGTTTCCAAACCTAGCAATATACTTAGGTATCAAATGAAAGGCCTTCAAGAGTAGAGCACTATGAATCTAAGAAAATTGCCCTTAATTCAACATGGCCGCCGCTCAAACAAGGCGGATAAAAGTTCGTTTCGAAACCTAGCAATATGGGTATCAAATGAAAGGCCTTGATCAGTAGAGCACTATGAACGTAGCAACATTGACGTAAATTCAACTCAGCAATATGGATATTAAATGAAAGGCCCTGAAGAGTACCTAGAGCATTATGAACCTACGAAAATTGTCCTAATTTCAAGAAAGGCAGAATAAAGTTGGATCATTATGGAATAAAATGGAAGAAAAAAACTAAACACTATGTAAAAAAAAACAAAATCATTTTGATGGCGAAACGTAGTTCGCGGGCACAGCTAGTCTAATAAATAAATCTATGAAACCTTTATTCGACCCATTTTGGAGTAGGAGTTTCAAGTTTGGAGTCCCTATCGAACAAGTGGAGAAAGTGCAGAGAAGCTTTACTAAAATACCCAGATCTTTGAAAAACGCACCTATGAGGAACGATACTCAACCTTCCAACCTTGTAAGACCGCAGGATTCGCGGAGATTTTGATTGAGACGTACAAAATATTAAATGGGCACTATGACCTGTGTGATATTCATACAATATTTAACCCCAACGACAACAGCAGCAGTGACCTCTAGTCACTGTCTCAAACTAATAAACAAGCTCGCGAATAACATTCCATATAAAAAAAATTACCTTTGTTCCTGATGAGACACACCATTTTGTGTAACACTGTTACACAAAATTATTAGTAATATAGTCGTTAAAGTCTAAATAGAGTCGTAAAATAATGTTGTCTCAGCCTCCAACACCAATCACTTGACATTTAACTACACAAGAGGAAATAAGTCGGCTATATAACCATCAGAATGCAGGCAGTTGCAACAACTGCTTGCCTGTCTACAACAATAATAAAATATATTTTTTTAAACTAAGTACACATTTATTGTTTTTATATTTTTAAAATTTTTCAGGTGATCATTGCATGGCACCTTATGCTCTTAGCTTGGCACCGGCAATATAAAACTGTGATTTTGACTTATATTATTTATGACTTGTTGGTGCTTTTGAAGTCGGTTTTATTTTTTGTAATTTATTTATCGGGTTGCAAGTTGCTAGTATTTATTGATGAACGGAGCACCGAGGAGGACGGAGGATAAGCAACTCAATGACTATACCGTCAGTATTTATGGAAACAAACAAAGAACCCCATCTTATATACAACTTGAAATCGCAAAGCGGATTATGGAATAGTTTGATCATGGCGTGCGTATTCTGAGGGATTAGGGCTTGTGTTTAATTAACAGTGTAGGGAGTTTCTAAGAACTTCCATGTAAGTAGTCCAGTTGTTTGGGAGCTTGTTAAGCTTTCTTGTAACCTTAGGCTGGGGTTATGTGTGATGGCTTAAATAACACAACTGTTTATTAATACTGGGGGCCTAGACAAGTAGCTATCGTTGCATTGCGAAACGATATCCAAATACGTTATCGTCTCTGAGATAAAGTCCTAGCCAGCGTAAGGATTAGCGATCGCTGTGGCCAATTGTTCTTTCTGTACGAAAACAACATATTGGTTATTTAAGTGCTTAAAACTGGGAAATGGAAAAGAAATGGTAGAATAAATTATTAAAATTAATATTTTCATTTCATTTTACTGAAAAATGAGTTGTTTTAAGTAGTATATAATACCAGCCAACTCCAGCACTAGTTAAAATTAAATGTATTTTATATTATAGAACTATCTAAATAAATATAAATGTCAACTACACCTTAGCTTTAAATATTATAAATATAATACAACAAATATATAAATGTAAAAAAAGTAATAATATAGTTACATAATCTCCAAAAGCACAGATGACTATTTAATAAAGTTTAATTAAATAAATATAATTGTAATTATTAAAATATGATTATATTTTTAAATGTTTACAAGTCTCCAAATTAAGATATATTGTAATATATAAATGTTATTTCATTCAATGTTACTATAAATATCAATAATGTTAATTTTATTCCATATAAATATTTCTTAATAATGACATATTATATTCTGATTATTATAATGCTGTGATAGTAAATTAAATAAAAATTTATATATATAAATTAAATAAAAATGTACCTGTGAATGTTTATAGATAATAGTTCCTAAATATGATGACATTAGATTTAGATAATTATTTTTTTTATATTAAGTAGTGCATGCCTATCTCAAAAATTGTTGTGCCTTAACAAGGTCCATAATGATACTATTTACATTTGTCTATAGCTAAAAAATACTTATGGAATGCAATAAAGAATTTGAATTTGAATTTTAATTATATGAAGGTTACGAAAAAACAATTCACTTGTTATTCGTTGCGGATCAATTTGTCTGCCAACTTGCATATCGATGACATTGATCTACCTATTCGCCACTTTATTTAGCGATGGATTTGCGTAAAATGCATAAAGACCTTGCACATACTAAAGATTTTCTAATGATCGATGGTTTGGTTAGTGAAGCTTTCAATCAGTAGGTATACGTATATTTGTTCTGGGGATTGCCCTGGTGTTTTCGGGCAATCCCCCCTTGGCGATAGCCCGACCAGTTGGTCGGGCTTGCCCGGGCGCGTGGGTAGTGGAGTCGCAGTGTGGACCTTACCTAGCGCGCTCATAAGGGCAGGGAGAACACCGGGGGGTTTTAGTGGGTAGGCCTGGCACTCTGCCGGGAGAGCCCCACACACGCTCGCCGTCTAGCCAACGGCGGGTACGGTGCGGTTACGCATTTCCCCCCGAGAATAAAAAAAAAAAGGTATACGTATATTTTAGATGTAACTTGCAAGATCATACATTTAAGTAGGTACTAAGTAAGAGCCCTTAATCCGTTTTAAAGTACCAACTAACGGCCGATGGAAACTCTCAAATAAGCAAGCAGAATAGGTAACTAAATTAAAAAAATATTTTTTTGGTATTCCTATTGTTACGGGTTTTGAATATTATTTCCACAAAGCACGTATATTTCGTCCTAGACAACAAACAACAACGACACATGACTACAATCCTTATTTCGCAATAGAATGCACTTTTATCGATCGTAATTATCGCTTTGATCAACTGTGTAGAGGCACGGTAAACTGTGGCAGAGGCGTCACTCACACACACACGGTCTTGCTACTCGTTTCCCTTCCAAAACTTTCCAGTAGGTTTGCAAACTATTAGATGCTCTTCTACTTCTTTCTGGTACTTCCTAGAATGTTCAACCGTATTCCAGAATTTTCTCAGAATCTCACTATTGTACTGGAATATTTGCGAACTTTTCACAATGTCATTTACGAAATCAACGACTCGGAGTGCAAAAAAGAATGTGTTTTCCTACCCCCCGTACCTAGTAACAATATGTTTACTAATAGTACACTGTGCAATTGTGCATCCTTCGAATACTAATTAATAAACCATTGACGTATTAACATTATCCACAACCTGACTGGTGGGAAAATCCGTAAAATTTTGCGATATAAATGTCTTTTCAGTCTTTTTCTTGCAGAACAATAATTCTTCTGAGCTTTTTCTTAATGAACGTAATTCGTCATCGGTCTGGAGTCTAAAACGGTGTCACGTGACTTGATAAAATTTCAATAGCAGCCTCCTCAGACAAGTTGGCCCAGTGCGGGCTGTATGGTCGATGGAATACTAACCGTCGTGGTATAAAATAAAGTAGAATAACTTTATATGGCATAATAACAATTAGTACTGTTACATATTGTTGTGGAATATGAATGAAATGTTATACCGCAAAAGTGGTTACGGACAAAACGACATTTATTATTTTTTATTTATTTATATAGATTATAGACAAATAGAGACTTGCATCCAGTCTGGTGAGTTGAGTTCGTCTTGTTTCTACATTACTCTTCGGCGGGTCGGGCGGGTCGTCTCCGCTCTCTTCGGGGGAGTATTATACAATTATTTTGGCAGAAGACCTACCGATTCCCCGACCTTCGACCTTCTATAGAACAGAACAGAAAAATTAAACGACAAGCAACAACAGAATGTTATACCGTTGTCCATGCAGTGACAGATTTGGCATGAAGAACTCGAAACAATACTAAATAGGTAAATTCCTATGCCCAGCGCACCCAGCAGTGTTATGTACGAGTATATGGGCTGCAGTAATGATCGCCGTACAATCAAACCGCACCAGTTGCTTGTCAAATGGTTCTCGTTACCCGGTTCTCCTTACACACTACGGTGCGTAAATTAGTATCCCATAATTCTGAAATGCGAAAGCGGGACATTACAAGAAAAAAAACATTACCACAGGGTATGGTAAAACTCCATACACGCCAAAGGAAGAACCATAAACAAAAGACGCAAAGGACACATTCCAATGCTGAGAAAAGATGTATGGACTGAAAATGTGATAGATAAAGCGGGTCTAAATTGAAACACGGCGACCGCGGCGAAAAGGTGGGCTTTTTTTTAATAAGGAAGGAAACCTAATAAAAGCTTTATTGGTAGGTAAAACTTCAATATTTTTAAAGTGGGTCATTTTCAGGTACCGGGGGACGGGATCCCTAGCGTAAATGCATCCAATGTACTAATAAAGTTATAGGCAGCTGATATTGTAGCCTGTGATCGAGATCCCGGCTGAAGAAATATCGTGCATCATCATCCCAGCAACACGTTCACTACTAAGCTATATGGGTTGGGCACAGTGAACTGCGAGCAGGTGATGTTCGGTAAGTTGTTCATTCTTGTATACCCTAATAAATATCTAAAAAAGCTTTTTTTACATTAGTTCTTCCATAAAGTAGTTTACTAAAATATATCAACATGTCATCAATTACACCAACGTGGGCGATTACGCGTTTACGCATAACATTCTAATCGATCACCTAAAGTGTCGTTGTCGTAGGCGATATGTCTCCGAGATGATGTCACGGCACTAATATCTTTTTTTAATATTCGCATGGGGCGCTCACGTCATCCCTAATCCCGTAGTTGAATCGACACTGGTCATTTTTCACCTGGAGAGCGTGACGTGGCTAATGAAAGCATTTTTTCCGAACGATTTTTCATCGCTCATGTCAGAAGATCGGGGTGGCTGTTACACAGTGAATACCTTTTGTAAAATGAACTGTGTACTATCAAGGATTTTATTTGTTAATAGCAAGATGTAGATTGAAAGCAAAATAAATTTATGATGCTTTGCAATTATTTTACTATAATACAAAAATGATATAAGTGTTGCTTCGTGGGGACAATATTATAATAAGCATTATTATCAGGGGTCATAGACGTATATAGAAGGGAGGGACGTGTGCCCACCCCAGAATATTAACCCACTGATTCAAAATACAATTATGATCGCTACAATTCTGATAACTTCACACAAAATCATGCCCCCCCCCCCCCGGAAAAAATCTAGATGCCACGCCAATGGTATATGTATAGTATCAATACGAATATAGTATCATTATGACTTAGTCAACAAATTGACCTAATCACTATAGGTCAAATAGGAGCGACCAAGTCTGCAAAAAGTCTATACCTCAAATTGACAAGGTATCATCGCCTGATAATATTTTTTTATCTTTTTATTACATGTCAGTGTAAATGGTGACACGATCAATTCTTTAATATTTCAAACGGTCTATGTACAAGTCATCGCTTATAATGATGTTGTAAGTAGGTTTCTTTTTGACTTGCTTTTCATGCGTCTTTGCTTGTTCAGGTATTGGACTTTTTGAAAGCATTATTATCATATTGAAGTGATCGTTTGTGAAGCAATTGCAAAAACTTTTATTAGTAGAAAATATATTCGAATTCTTATGAGTCATATTCGTCCCATTTATCGCGTGCTTTTAAAGTTTCCTAGAGTTTTGTGATTAAATAGTCTATACTATCATGAATGCTACTTGTTCTCTTGCTTCAAATGACTTAAGTCGCGTTTAAGACACCTACATAAAATAATAAATGGTAAGCCAACATTATGCTGTAAGAAATTTCATTATTCCTTGCAATTTCTTTTGTAGGCTTTAAACTGTCTCGGTCCCATTCTTAGTTCTAGACTCCTAACTAATTAAGTATGTATACATTATCTGTGAAAACTGATAAATGGCTTATTATAGAAATATATACTTGTAGCCGTGTAATTTTTATAGCTGTAAGGTTTCCTATTAAAATGAATAAATACTAAACGACCTAGAGTGAACGTTTCGTCCCAGGTTGTTTCAACGAAGAGTATAAAAGATGTAGGTGGGTACAATTTTGCCACTGTTTAGTGCGTAGGGGTGAAAACGTACTTCGAATGGCCCGTACTTATAAGGGGTTCAAAATTACAACTGTTGGCCAATTATCAAAGTATAACAGGATTTTATCTTAATGAAAATATTATCTACTTCACCGTATCGCGCATAGCACAGTCTTTAATGACGCTTACGTATGTCCGGATAATTGTGCGAGATTAAAGACATTATTTTCAAGTAAAAATGTCATTAAAATTTCCGTCGCCTGGCAAATTACAGATAATGATGATGTCGTAGCCAAAAATAATTGGCGACAGTAATTGGGAAGTGTGCTCGGTGATAGCATAATTGAAAATGGCATTTAATTGATGTCAATTTAAAAGGATTAAGGCTTAGTGGGAACAGATTCTGCTATCTGGCGGGAATCGATCACAATAAACTGATATTGTTAATGATCAGTACCCTTCAGCCATATTGATAACTGATTGTTTGATAACTGGTTACTTAAAAATATTTTTTTTCACTGTTTCGTAACTAGTTATTTAAGGAGAAAACTTTTCCACATTCTTAACTAATGTAAAATTACCCAGCTTCACCATCATAAACATTACATGTAAAAAATTACAAGTCTTGCAACGCAGTTCTTATAAGTACCTACTACAAAAAAGTTTTGAGATGTAATGTTGAACCAAGTCGGTTATTTTAGTCTGTGCGAGGGATTCCATAGAACTCGGTTCTCAAATAAAGAGTAAGGCAAATTTGCTCCTGATTGCCAAGCGGATTCTTAGATAGCAATGCAAATCTGGCAAGTTTGAATCAAACTTTCTAGTTTCCCATCAACAAGTTTGCATGATATTTGTTTTTAAGCTGTATACAATGTTGCAATGTACATACAATATTGCCCCAACATACTTGTGGCATTTTGTTAAAAAGCGGCAAGTTTGTTGGGGGCAATAAACAAACAAACATCATGCAAGCTTGTTGATGGGAAACTAGAAAGTTTGATTCAAACTAGCCTCAAATGTGTAGACTTGCACCGGTGTGAAGTTAGCAGCCAAAAGTAGCAGCCGATGTATAACCCAACCAATTTAAGAAGTAGTTATAAAATCTTCAAATAAAACTAATTAATTCAGCCTATAAAACAATAGAATATATGTCACATTGCCTAAAGAACATAAAATAAGATAAGATCATTAAAAATTCCATTCTAACACTAATATAAATGAAAATAGTATTAAATCAATGAGATGATATTTTCAAACATGAAAACTGTGGCGCCTATCAATATGTAGGCTCCTAACTATCTTGATATACTCAAAACCTTTCAGAAAAGCCTAAAGTTATTATTTTATGATACCTATATCACCCAGAAACCAAGTCCATTAGCTAAAAAAAATCAGAGTAAATGTATGAAATATCGTGTCACAAGGCTTGTTAACGAAATCCTCCGAAACAACACGACCGATTTTTATGAATATTTTTGTGTATTTTTGGCAGGCCTCAGAATAGGCCATAGGCTATATTTTATATCACTAAGTGATAAGTCCGGCCCTCTTCAGATTTTTTTTGGTTAATTATTATGATGAAACGTATTTCGCGGGCACATCTAGTATATTATATAACAAAGGCGACTGTTGATTAGCTTCAAAATGATTATAGGGGGCGTACCAATTAACGACTTACTTATCAGTCTAAAACGTCTAAAAATCGTGTAGGAAAAAGTATATTTATAGTGATATTCAGGGGTTTAGATACCCGTTCAGGCTGGCAGACGTATCTTTGCAAGCGAATATCAAAATATTGAAACTGTGGTATCTGTGCCATAAAAACCAAAGTGCGTACCACTTTGTGGCCTACTTAATATTTTAGACATGCTAAAGGCCTTTCATAAAAGCCTAAATTTATTGGAATAACTAGGGGATAAGATACTTTTATCACACAGCAGCCAAAACAATAACTAGCAGAATATTGGAGTGAATACATTCAACAAAAAACGCGAATGTTGGTTATTTTTTCAGTCGATAAAGTACATGTACCATTTGATGATTTCTTCTATATCCTAAAACAGTTCAAAATCTTTCTAGAACATGTATATTTAAAGTTGTGTTGAGGGGTTTTTACACCCGTTCAGGCTAGCAGCCGCATCTTAGCAAATCGGTACCAAAATATTGAAACTGTGGTCTCTACCATAAAAACCAAGGCACGTACCACTTTGCCGTCTAGTTAGTGAACTAGCCATACTCAATGGTTTTCAGAAAAGTCTAAACATTTAGGCATATCTAGGGAATTAGAAATTTCTATCACCCAGCAGCCAAATCATTACCTAGAAAAATGTGAGAGAAAACATATTAATATTTTAAGATGAAAGGTAAAAATATTTATAGTAAAAGAAGGAAGTGTACCGCTTTAGGACTTACTCCAAGGTCTAGAATAGCTCATAACCTTTATAGAAAATGTAAATTTGTACATGTTTTGTGAGGTATAAAATTTTATTTAGGATAGAAGCCGCATCTTTGAAAACGAGTATGAAAATATTGAGACTGTGCTCTCTGCCATAAAAACAAAGGCGCGTACCACTTTGTGGCCTACTTAGTATTCTAGACATGCTAAAGGCCTTTCATAAAAGCCTAAATTTATTGGAATAACTAGGGGATAAGATACTTTTATCACACAGCAGCCAAAACAATAACTAGCAAAATATTGGAGTGAATACATTCAACAAAAAACGCGAATGTTGGTTATTTTTTCAGTCGATAAAGTACATGTACCATTTGTTGTTTTTTTCTATAGCCTAAAACAGTTCAAAATCTTTTTAGAACATGTATATTTAAAGTTATTTTGAGGGGTTTTTACATCCGTTCAGGCTAGCAGCCGCATCTTAGCAAACCGGTACCAAAATATTGAAACTGTGGTCTCTACCATAAAAACCAAGGCACGTACCACTTTGCCGTCTAGTTAGTGAACTAGCCATACTCAAGAGCTTTCAGAAAAGTCTAAACATTAAGGCATATCTAGGGGATTAGATACTTCTATCACCCAGCAGCCAAATCATTACCTAGAAAAATGTGAGAGAAAACATATTCATTTTTTAAGATGAAAGGTAAAAATATTTATAGTAAAAGAAGGAAGTGTACCGCTTTAGGACTTAATCCAAGGTCTAGAATAGTTCAAACCCTTTTTAGAAAATGTAAATTTGTACATGTTTTGAGAGGTATAAAATTTTATTTAGGCTAGAAGCCGCATCTTTGAAAACGAGTATGAAAATATTGAGACTGTGCTCTCTGCCATAAAAACAAAGGCGCGTACCACTTTGTAGCCAACTTAGTATTCTAGACATGCTAAAGGCCTTTCATAAAAGCCTAAATTTATTGGAATAACTAGGAGACAAGATACTTTTATCACACAGCAGCCAAAACAATAACTAGCAGAATATTGGAGTGAATACATTCAACAAAAAACGCGAATGTTGGTTATTTTTTCAGTCGGTAAAGCACATGTACCATTTGGTGATTTCTTCTATAGCCTAAAAAAGTTCAAAATCTTTCTAGAACATGTATATTTAAAGTTGTGTTGAGGGGTTTTTACACCCGTTCAGGCTAGCAGCCGCATCTTAACAAACCGGTACCAAAATATTGAAACTGTGGTCTCTACCATAAAAACCAAGGCGCGTACCACTTTGCCGTCTAGTTAGTGAACTAGCCATACTCAAGAGCTTTCAGAAAAGTCTAAACATTAAGGCATATCTAGGGGATTAGATACTTCTATCACCAAGCAGCCAAATTATTACCTAGAAAAATGTGAGAGAAAACATATTCATTTTTTAAGATGAAAGGTAAAAATATTTATAGTAAAAGAAGGAAGTGTACCGCTTTAGGACTTACTCCAAGGTATAGAATAGCTCAAAACCTTTATAGAAAATGTAAATTTGTACATGTTTTGAGAGGTATAAAATTTTATTTAGGCTAGAAGCCGCATCTTTGAAAACGAGTATGAAAATATTGAGACTGTGCTCTCTGCCATAAAAACAAAGGCGCGTACCACTTTGTGGCCTACTTAATATTCTAGACATGCTAAAGGCCTTTCATAAAAGCCTAAATTTATTGGAATAACTAGGGGATAAGATACTTTTATCACACAGCAGCCAAAACAATAACTAGCAGAATATTGGAGTGAATACATTCAACAAAAAACGCGAATGTTGGTTATTTTTTCAGTCGATAAAGTACATGTACCATTTGATGATTTCTTCTATATCCTAAAACAGTACAAAATCATTCTAGAACATGTATATTTAAAGTTGTGTTGAGGGGTTTTTACACCCGTTCAGGCTAGCAGCCGCATCTTAGCAAATCGGTACCAAAATATTGAAACTGTGGTCTCTACCATAAAAACCAAGGCACGTACCACTTTGCCGTCTAGTTAGTGAACTAGCCATACTCAATAGCTTTCAGAAAAGTCTAAACATTTAGGCATATCTAGGGAATTAGAAATTTCTATCACCCAACAGCCAAATCATTACCTAGAAAAATGTGAGAGAAAACATATTAATTTTTTAAGATGAAAGGTAAAAATATTTATAGTAAAAGAAGGAAGTGTACCGCTTTAGGACTTACTTCAAGGTCTAGAATAGCTCAAAACCTTTATAGAAAATGTAAATTTGTACATGTTTTGAGAGGTATAAAATTTTATTTAGGCTGGAAGCCGCATCTTTGAAAACGAGTATGAAAATATTGAGACTGTGCTCTCTGCCATAAAAACAAAGGCGCGTACCACTTTGTGGCCTACTTAATATTCTAGACATGCTAAAGGCCTTTCATAAAAGCCTAAATTTATTGGAATAACTAGGGGATAAGATACTTTTATCACACAGCAGCCAAAACAATAACTAGCAGAATATTGGAGTGAATACATTCAACAAAAAACGCGAATGTTGGTTATTTTTTCAGTCGATAAAGCACATGTACCATTTGATGATTTCTTCTATAGCCTAAAACAGTTCAAAATCTTTCTAGAACATGTATATTTAAAGTTGTGTTGAGGGGTTTTTGCACCCGTTCAGGCTAGCAGCCGCATCTTAGCAAACCGGTACCAAAATATTGAAACTGTGGTCTCTACCATAAAAACCAAGGCGCGTACCACTTTGCCGTCTAGTTAGTTAACTAGCCATACCCAAGAGCTTTCAGAAAAGTCTAAACATTTAGGCATATCTAGGGGATTAGATACTTCTATCACCCAGCAGCCAAATCATTACCTAGAAAAATGTGAGAGAAAACATATTCATTTTTTAAGATGAAAGGTAAAAATATTTATAGTAAAAGAAGGAAGTGTACCGCTTTAGGACTTACTCCAAGGTCTAGAATAGCTCATAACCTTTATAGAAAATGTAAATTTGTACATGTTTTGTGAGGTATAAAATTTTATTTAGGCTAGAAGCCGCATCTTTGAAAACGAGTATGAAAATATTGAGGCTGTGCTCTCTGCCATAAAAACAAAGGCGCGTACCACTTTGTGGCCTACTTAGTATTCTAGACATGCTAAAGGCCTTTCATAAAAGCCTAAATTTATTGGAATAACTAGGGGATAAGATACTTTTATCACACAGCAGCCAAAACAATAACTAGCAAAATATTGGAGTGAATACATTCAACAAAAAACGCGAATGTTGGTTATTTTTTCAGTCGATAAAGTACATGTACCATTTGTTGTTTTTTTCTATAGCCTAAAACAGTTCAAAATCTTTTTAGAACATGTATATTTAAAGTTGTTTTGAGGGGTTTTTACATCCGTTCAGGCTAGCAGCCGCATCTTAGCAAACCGGTACCAAAATATTGAAACTGTGGTCTCTACCATAAAAACCAAGGCACGTACCACTTTGCCGTCTAGTTAGTGAACTAGCCATACTCAAGAGCTTTCAGAAAAGTCTAAACATTAAGGCATATCTAGGGGATTAGATACTTCTATCACCCAGCAGCCAAATCATTACCTAGAAAAATGTGAGAGAAAACATATTCATTTTTTAAGATGAAAGGTAAAAATATTTATAGTAAAAGAAGGAAGTGTACCGCTTTAGGACTTAATCCAAGGTCTAGAATAGCTCAAACCCTTTTTAGAAAATGTAAATTTGTACATGTTTTGAGAGGTATAAAATTTTATTTAGGCTAGAAGCCGCATCTTTGAAAACGAGTATGAAAATATTGACACTGTGCTCTCTGCCATAAAAACAAAGGCGCGTACCACTTTGTGGCCTACTTAGTATTCTAGACATGCTAAAGGCCTTTCATAAAAGCCTAAATTTATTGGAATAACTAGGGGATAAGATACTTTTATCACACAGCAGCCAAAACAATAACTAGCAGAATATTGGAGTGAATACATTCAACAAAAAACGCGAATGTTGGTTATTTTTTCAGTCGATAAAGCACATGTACCATTTGGTGATTTCTTCTATAGCCTAAAAAAGTTCAAAATCTTTCTAGAGCATGTATATTTAAAGTTGCGTTGAGGGGTTTTTACACCCGTTCAGGCTAGCAGCCGCATCTTAACAAACCGGTACCAAAATATTGAAACTGTGGTCTCTACCATAAAAACCAAGGCGCGTACCACTTTGCCGTCTAGTTAGTGAACTAGCCATACTCAAGAGCTTTCAGAAAAGTCTAAACATTAAGGCATATCTAGGGGATTAGATACTTCTATCACCCAGCAGCCAAATTATTACCTAGAAAAATGTGAGAGAAAACATATTCATTTTTTAAGATGAAAGGTAAAAATATTTATAGTAAAAGAAGGAAGTGTACCGCTTTAGGACTTACTTCAAGGTATAGAATAGCTCAAAACCTTTATAGAAAATGTAAATTTGTACATGTTTTGAGAGGTATAAAATTTTATTTAGGCTAGAACCCGCATCTTTGAAAACGAGTATGAAAATATTGAGACTGTGCTCTCTGCCATAAAAACAAAGGCGCGTACCACTTTGTGGCCTACTTAATATTCTAGACATGCTAAAGGCCTTTCATAAAAGCCTAAATTTATTGGAATAACTAGGGGATAAGATACTTTTATCACACAGCAGCCAAAACAATAACTAGCAGAATATTGGAGTGAATACATTCAACAAAAAACGCGAATGTTGGTTATTTTTTCAGTCGATAAAGCACATGTAACATTTGATGATTTCTTCTATAGCCTAAAAAAGTTCAAAATCTTTCTAGAACATATATATTTAAAGTTGTGTTGAGGGGTTTTTACACCCGTTCAGGCTAGCAGCCGCATCTTAGCAAACCGGTACCAAAATATTGAAACTGTGGTCTCTACCATAAAAACCAAGGCACGTACCACTTTGCCGTCTAGTTAGTGAACTAGCCATACTCAAGAGCTTTCAGAAAAGTCTAAACATTAAGGCATATCTAGGGGATTAGATACTTCTATCACCCAGCAGCCAAATCATTACCTAGAAAAATGTGAGAGAAAACATATTCATTTTTTAAGATGAAAGGTAAAAATATTTATAGTAAAAGAAGGAAGTGTACCGCTTTAGGACTTACTCCAAGGTCTAGAATAGCTCAAAACCTTTATAGAAAATGTAAATGTGTACATGTTTTGAGAGTTATAAAATTTTATTTAGGCTAGAAGCCGCATCTTTGAAAACGAGTATGAAAATATTGAGACTGTGGTCTCTGCCATAAAAACAAAGGCGCGTACCACTGTGTGGCCTACTTAGTATTCTAGACATGCTAAAGGCCTTTCATAAAAGCCTTAATTTATTGGAATAACTAGGGGATAAGATACTTTTATCACACAGCAGCCAAAACAGTAACTAGCAAAATATTGAAGTGAATACATTCAACAAAAAACGCGAATGTTGGTTACTTTTTCAGTCGATAAAGCATATTTCTAGTAACAGTAGGAAGCGTACCGCTTAAGTACTTACTTCATAGCCTAGAATAGCTCAAAACCTGTTTAGAAAATGTAAATTTGTACATGTTTTGACAGGTATAAAATTTTATTTAGGCTAGAAGCCGCATCTTTGAAAACGAGTATGAAAATATTGAGACTGTGCTCTCTGCCATAAAAACAAAGGTGCGTACCACTTTGTGGCCTACTTAGTATTCTAGACATGCTAAAGGCCTTTCATAAAAGCCTAAATTTATTGGAATAACTAGGGGATAAGATACTTTTATCACACAGCAGCCAAAACAATAACTAGCAAAATATTGAAGTTAATACATTCAACAAAAAACGCAAAATTTTGAGGAATAAACCTGGCATTGAGATGGGTGGTCAAATGGTCGAGCAAGTAGGGGAGGCTAGGGATTTAGGTGTAGTCATAGATAGCCATTTGCGTTACGAATCTCATATAATTTTATAGACTTAAGGTGCTATATGGAATTCGTAATTATCTCAATGAAGATATGCGTGTTAGGGTATGTGAGGCGTTGATTTTGTCTAAGCTAAACTACGGTGATATAGTTTTCGGGCCGCGTATGCTTTCGAGATCACGTCGCTTAATCCAACGTGTTCAAAATGCTTGTTGCCGTTTCTGTTTCCATATACCACCTAGGAGTCACATCACACCTTATTTGAACGACGCTTCTCTGCTCAACATGAGTTCGCGTAGGCACCTTCATCTTGCGAGCCTCTTGTACGATATACTTAAATATAAAAAACCGAGTTATCTTTACACAAAACTAAAGTTTTATCATACTAGGCCTAACACCAGAGCCAGACGTTGCCTACTGGAGTACCATCCGCATAAAACGGCCAAGTGCTGGAACAATTTACCGCCACCTTTAGGTATATCAACCTCGAAACCCATATTTAAAAAACTTTTTAAATCACATCTTGAAAAACAGCGATTGGGTATACCTGATGTGTATTTATTGAGAAATTTCCGAATTTAGCTTGTTCGTGACCGTAGTGCCAACGTGTAATGTAAGGATACGCAAATGTGCACATTAGTTGACTCTTGTTCATATGTGCAACGAACTCATCGGTTTCATCATCAGACCTATGTTTGCACACATTTTCGTATGTATAATCGAATATCCTTCAAATATTTATTTTTCTGGTAGTAAGTGTCTTTTAACAAACGTATCAATCTTATATTTATATGTAATATGTTTGTATGTGTTTAAACATACATGCAATATATTGAATAAATTATGAATATGTAGATATTAAATATATTTTGTAAACATTTTTCGATTTTAAACGTTCATCGGAAGGTGTTTTGGCTTTTTGATATCTCATTTTGAACCTCTGGGCTACAGCAGAATACCAGTGATTTGCTCATCTGCATGAGCAAATCGTATGCTGAGCTGTGAGCCCTTTTGCACCACTCCAGCACACAACGGTCGTACAACACAGTACATGCGTTTATAAATGCATATTTTATACATTGTTCCATTGTTTGTATTGTTGTATTGTGATAGTTTTTGTTTTTGTTTGTTGTATTTAATCGTGTGTTGTATTATGCAAATAAAAATGTACCTATCTATCTATAAAAATAATCATTATTCGCGTTTTCCATTTAATGTAATTACTCAAATATTTTGCTTTAGTTATTGTTTTGGCTGCTGTGTGATAAAAGTTTCTTATCCCCTAGTTATTCCAATAAATTTAGGCTTTTCTGAAAGGCCTAAAACGTATCTAGAATACCAAGTAGGCCACAAAGTGGTACGCGCCTTTGTTTTTATGGCAGAGACCACAGTCTCAATATTTTCATACTCGTTTTCAAAGATGCGGCTTCTAGCCTCAATAAAATTTTATACCTCTCAAAACATGTACAAATTTACATTTTCTATAAAGGTTTTGAGCTATTCTAGACCATGGAGTAAGTCCTAAAGCGGTACACTTTCTTCTTTTACTATAAATATTTTTACCTTTCATCTTAAAAAATGAATATGTTTTCTCACACATTTTTCTAGGTAATGATTTGGCTGCTGGGTGATAGAAGTATCTAATCCCCTAGATATGCCTTAATGTTTAGACTTTTCTGAAAGCTCTTGAGTATGGCTAGTTCACTAATTAGACGGCAAAGTGGTACGTGCCTTGGTTTTTATGGTAGAGACCACAGTTTCAATATTTTGGTACCGGTTTGCTAAGATGCGGCTGCTAGCCTGAACGGGTGTAAAAACCCCTCAACACAACTTTAAATATACATATTCTAGAAAGATTTTGAACTGTTTTAGGCTATAGAAGAAATCAACAAATGGTACATGTACTTTATCGACTGAAAAAATAACCAACATTCGCGTTTTTTGTTGAATGTATTCACTCCAATATTTTGCTAGTTATTGTTTTGGCTGCTGTGTGATAAAAGTATCTTATCCCCTAGTTATTCCAATAAATTTAGGCTTTCGTGAAAGGCCTTTAGCATGTCTAGAATACTAAGTAGGCCACAAAGTGGTACGCGCCTTTGTTTTTATGGCAGAGAGCACAGTCTCAATATTTTCATACTCGTTTTCAATGATGCGGCATCTAGCCTAAATAAAATTTTATACCTCTCAAAACATGTACAAATTTACATTTTCTAAAAAGGGTTTGAGCTATTCTAGACCTTGGAGTAAGTCCTAAAGCGGTACACTTCCTTCTTTTACTGTAAATATTTTTACCTTTCATCTTAAAAAATGAATATGTTTTCTCTCACATTTTTCTAGGTAATGATTTGGCTGCTGGGTGATAGAAGTATCTAATCCCCTAGATATGCCTTAATGTTTAGACTTTTCTGAAAGCTCTTGAGTATGGCTAGTTAACTAACTAGACGGCAAAGTGGTACGCGCCTTGGTTATTATGGTAGAGACCACAGTTTCAATATTTTGGTACCGGTTTGCTAAGATGCGGCTGCTAGCCTGAACGGGTGTAAAAACCCCTCAACAGAACTTTAAATATACATGTTCTAGAAAGATTTTGAACTTTTTTAGGCTATAGAAGAAATCATCAAATGGTACATGTGCTTTATCGACTGAAAAAATAACCAACATTCGCGTTTTTTGTTGAATGTATTCACTCCAATATTCTGCTAGTTATTGTTTTGGCTGCTGTGTGATAAAAGTATCTTATCCCCTAGTTATTCCAATAAATTTAGGCTTTTATGAAAGGCCTTTAGCATGTCTAGAATATTAAGTAGGCCACAAAGTGGTACGCGCCTTTGTTTTTATGGCAGAGAGCACAGTCTCAATATTTTCATACTCGTTTTCAAAGATGCGGCTTCTAGCCTAAATAAAATTTTATACCTCTCAAAACATGTACAAATTTACATTTTCTATAAAGGTTTTGAGCTATTTTAGACCTTGGAGTAAGTCCTAAAGCGGTACACTTCCTTCTTTTACTATAAATATTTTTACCTTTCATCTTAAAAAATTAATATGTTTTCTCTCACATTTTTCTAGGTAATGATTTGGCTGCTGGGTGATAGAAATTTCTAATTCCCTAGATATGCCTAAATGTTTAGACTTTTCTGAAAGCCATTGAGTATGGCTAGTTCACTAACTAGACGGCAAAGTGGTACGTGCCTTGGTTTTTATGGTAGAGACCACAGTTTCAATATTTTGGTACCGATTTGCTAAGATGCGGCTGCTAGCCTGAACGGGTGTAAAAACCCCTCAACACAACTTTAAATATACATGTTCTAGAAAGATTTTGAACTTTTTTAGGCTATAGAAGAAATCACTAAATGGTACATGTGCTTTATCGACTGAAAAAATAACCAACATTCGCGTTTTTTGTTGAATGTATTCACTCCAATATTCTGCTAGTTATTGTTTTGGCTGCTGTGTGATAAAAGTATCTTGTCCCCTAGTTATTCCAATAAATTTAGGCTTTTATGAAAGGCCTTTAGCATGTCTAGAATACTAAGTAGGCCACAAAGTGGTACGCGCCTTTGTTTTTATGGCAGAGAGCACAGTCTCAATATTTTCATACTCGTTTTCAAAGATGCGGCTTCTAGCCTAAATAAAATTTTATACCTCTCAAAACATGTACAAATTTACATTTTCTATAAAGGTTTTGAGCTATTCTAGACCTTAGAGTAAGTCCTAAAGCGGTACACTTCCTTCTTTTACTATAAATATTTTTACCTTTCATCTTAAAAAATGAATATGTTTTCTCTCACATTTTTCTAGGTAATGATTTGGCTGCTGGGTGATAGAAGTATCTAATCCCCTAGATATGCCCTAATGTTTAGACTTTTCTAAAAGCTCTTGAGTATGGCTAGTTAACTAACTAGACGGCAAAGTGGTACGCGCCTTGGTTTTTATGGTAGAGACCACAGTTTCAATATTTTGGTACCGGTTTGTTAAGATGCGGCTGCTAGCCTGAACGGGTGTAAAAACCCCTCAACGCAACTTTAAATATACATGTTGTAGAAAGATTTTGAACTTTTTTAGGCTATAGAAGAAATCATCAAATGGTACATATGCTTTATCGACTGAAAAAATAACCAACATTCGCGTTTTTTGTTGAATGTATTCACTCCAATATTCTGCTAGTTATTGTTTTGGCTGCTGTGTGATAAAAGTATCTTATCCCCTAGTTATTCCAATAAATTTAGGCTTTTATGAAAGGCCTTTAGCATGTCTAGAATACTAAGTAGGCCACAAAGTGGTACGCGCCTTTGTTTTTATGGCAGAGAGCACAGTGTCAATATTTTCATACTCGTTTTCAAAGATGCGGCTTCTAGCCTAAATAAAATTTTATACCTCTCAAAACATGTACAAATTTACATTTTCTATAAAGGTTTTGAGCTATTCTATACCTTGGAGTAAGTCCTAAAGCGGTACACTTCCTTCTTTTACTATAAATATTTTTACCTTTCATCTTAAAAAATGAATATGTTTTCTCTCACATTTTTCTAGGTAATAATTTGGCTGCTGGGTGATAGAAGTATCTAATCCCCTAGATATGCTTTAATGTTTAGACTTTTCTGAAAGCTCTTGAGTATGGCTAGTTCACTAACTAGACGGCAAAGTGGTACGCGCCTTGGTTTTTATGGTAGAGACCACAGTTTCAATATTTTGGTACCGGTTTGTTAAGATGCGGCTGCTAGCCTGAACGGGTGTAAAAACCCCTCAACACAACTTTAAATATACATGTTCTAGAAAGATTTTGAACTTTTTTAGGCTATAGAAGAAATCACTAAATGGTACATGTGCTTTATCGACTGAAAAAATAACCAACATTCGCGTTTTTTGTTGAATGTATTCACTCCAATATTCTGCTAGTTATTGTTTTGGCTGCTGTGTGATAAAAGTATCTTGTCCCCTAGTTATTCCAATAAATTTAGGCTTTTATGAAAGGCCTTTAGCATGTCTAGAATACTAAGTAGGCCACAAAGTGGTACGCGCCTTTGTTTTTATGGCAGAGAGCACAGTCTCAATATTTTCATACTCGTTTTCAAAGATGCGGCTTCTAGCCTAAATAAAATTTTATACCTCTCAAAACATGTACAAATTTACATTTTCTATAAAGGTTTTGAGCTATTCTAGACCTTAGAGTAAGTCCTAAAGCGGTACACTTCCTTCTTTTACTATAAATATTTTTACCTTTCATCTTAAAAAATGAATATGTTTTCTCTCACATTTTTCTAGGTAATGATTTGGCTGCTGGGTGATAGAAGTATCTAATCCCCTAGATATGCCTTAATGTTTAGACTTTTCTAAAAGCTCTTGAGTATGGCTAGTTAACTAACTAGACGGCAAAGTGGTACGCGCCTTGGTTTTTATGGTAGAGACCACAGTTTCAATATTTTGGTACCGGTTTGTTAAGATGCGGCTGCTAGCCTGAACGGGTGTAAAAACACCTCAACGCAACTTTAAATATACATGTTGTAGAAAGATTTTGAACTTTTTTAGGCTATAGAAGAAATCACCAAATGGTACATATGCTTTATCGACTGAAAAAATAACCAACATTCGCGTTTTTTGTTGAATGTATTCACTCCAATATTCTGCTAGTTATTGTTTTGGCTGCTGTGTGATAAAAGTATCTTATCCCCTAGTTATTCCAATAAATTTAGGCTTTTATGAAAGGCCTTTAGCATGTCTAGAATACTAAGTAGGCCACAAAGTGGTACGCGCCTTTGTTTTTATGGCAGAGAGCACAGTGTCAATATTTTCATACTCGTTTTCAAAGATGCGGCTTCTAGCCTAAATAAAATTTTATACCTCTCAAAACATGTACAAATTTACATTTTCTAAAAAGGGTTTGAGCTATTCTAGACCTTGGATTAAGTCCTAAAGCGGTACACTTCCTTCTTTTACTATAAATATTTTTACCTTTCATCTTAAAAAATGAATATGTTTTCTCTCACATTTTTCTAGGTAATGATTTGGCTGCTGGGTGATAGAAGTATCTAATCCCCTAGATATGCCTTAATGTTTAGACTTTTCTGAAAGCTCTTGAGTATGGCTAGTTCACTAACTAGACGGCAAAGTGGTACGTGCCTTGGTTTTTATGGTAGAGACCACAGTTTCAATATTTTGGTACCGGTTTGCTAAGATGCGGCTGCTAGCCTGAACGGATGTAAAAACCCCTCAAAACAACTTTAAATATACATGTTCTAAAAAGATTTTGAACTGTTTTAGGCTATAGAAAAAAACAACAAATGGTACATGTACTTTATCGACTGAAAAAATAACCAACATTCGCGTTTTTTGTTGAATGTATTCACTCCAATATTTTGCTAGTTATTGTTTTGGCTGCTGTGTGATAAAAGTATCTTATCCCCTAGTTATTCCAATAAATTTAGGCTTTTATGAAAGGCCTTTAGCATGTCTAGAATACTAAGTAGGCCACAAAGTGGTACGCGCCTTTGTTTTTATGGCAGAGAGCACAGTCTCAATATTTTCATACTCGTTTTCAAAGATGCGGCTTCTAGCCTAAATAAAATTTTATACCTCACAAAACATGTACAAATTTACATTTTCTATAAAGGTTATGAGCTATTCTAGACCTTGGAGTAAGTCCTAAAGCGGTACACTTCCTTCTTTTACTATAAATATTTTTACCTTTCATCTTAAAAAATGAATATGTTTTCTCTCACATTTTTCTAGGTAATGATTTGGCTGCTGGGTGATAGAAGTATCTAATCCCCTAGATATGCCTAAATGTTTAGACTTTTCTGAAAGCTCTTGGGTATGGCTAGTTAACTAACTAGACGGCAAAGTGGTACGCGCCTTGGTTTTTATGGTAGAGACCACAGTTTCAATATTTTGGTACCGGTTTGCTAAGATGCGGCTGCTAGCCTGAACGGGTGTAAAAACCCCTCAACACAACTTTAAATATACATGTTCTAGAAAGATTTTGAACTGTTTTAGGATATAGAAGAAATCATCAAATGGTACATGTACTTTATCGACTGAAAAAATTACCAACATTCGCGTTTTTTGTTGAATGTATTCACTCCAATATTCTGCTAGTTATTGTTTTGGCTGCTGTGTGATAAAAGTATCTTATCCCCTAGTTATTCCAATAAATTTAGGCTTTTATGAAAGGCCTTTAGCATGTCTAGAATATTAAGTAGGCCACAAAGTGGTACGCACTTTGGTTTTTATGGCACAGATACCACAGTTTCAATATTTTGATATTCGCTTGCAAAGATACGTCTGCCAGCCTGAACGGGTATCTAAACCCCTGAATATCACTATAAATATACTTTTTCCTACACGATTTTTAGACGTTTTAGACTGATAAGTAAGTCGTTAATTGGTACGCCCCCTATAATCATTTTGAAGCTAATCAACAGTCGCCTTTGTTATATAATATACTAGATGTGCCCGCGAAATACGTTTCATCATAATAATTAACCAAAAAAATCTGAAGAGGGCCGGACTTATCACTTAGTGATATAAAATATAGCCTATGGCCTATTCTGAGGCCTGCCAAAAATACACAAAAATATTCATAAAAATCGGTCGTGTTGTTTCGGAGGATTTCGTTAACAAGCCTTGTGACACGATATTTCATACATTTACTCTGATTTTTTTTAGCTAATGGACTTGGTTTCTGGGTGATATAGGTATCATAAAATAATAACTTTAGGCTTTTCTGAAAGGTTTTGAGTATATCAAGATAGTTAGGAGCCTACATATTGATAGGCGCCACAGTTTTCATGTTTGAAAATATCATCTCATTGATTTAATACTATTTTCATTTATATTAGTGTTAGAATGGAATTTTTAATGATCTTATCTTATTTTATGTTCTTTAGGCAATGTGACATATATTCTATTGTTTTATAGGCTGAATTAATTAGTTTTATTTGAAGATTTTATAACTACTTCTTAAATTGGTTGGGTTATACATCGGCTGCTACTTTTGGCTGCTAACTTCACACCGGTTAGACTTGCAGGGCTATCTGGGTTAGGTTTGATGGCACTAATTGGCAAATACTTTACGGACTAACATTCTAAAACTGTTTCTTTTCTCGCTCGACGCTGCGTTCAGATGTAATCCTAAAATAAGTATGAAAGTCAAAAATATTCGGTATTATTCTCCATTACCTACCTTTACGTGGTTGTGTTGTATATAAAAATTAATGATATTTTTTTACACTGATAATTCAACATATGACCTAGTACTCTGTGTATTTTAGCAATGTCAATATATTTGTGGAAATTTACGAGTACATTTAGCATTTCACCTACCTTTGCAAAACATTGCTCTGCGTCCATACATTGTTCGCCCCAATACCAACAGCAGTGAAAAAATGCTTTTCGTATAATTAGACATTAGTAAATACTGTACGTCCACATCAATTACTACGGACAAGCTTCGAAATCGAATTATACATCAAAATGAATCAGATTTTGAGGTTAGTTGAAGTAACACTTTATTTCGATAGTGCAATATACATAGTTCATACCTATACAATTATAAAAATAATAATTATTGCAATCAATCAAATAACGTTATTATAGCCACTTCTATATTGAAGTCAGTGCCAAACGATGATCTAAAAAGTCATAAGATTTGGCACCGACTTCAATATAGAAGTGTGATATTGTCTGTACCTATTCTTATATTATTTTTAACTTTTCAGTGTTTCCGAAGTCGGTTTTTATTTTTTGTAAAATATTTTTTTTTATCTTTTTCGTGAATGAAATCTTTTTTGTGAATTGAGAAACCCTAATTTAATACCAGCTCCTATCATCAAATCCTGACCTCGTGATTGACTCTATCGGATATAAAAAGAATTGGCGGTGTAATCGCATAACATACACACAAAACACGTTGGACACACCTACAAATTTAAGGGTTTTCCTCGATTTTTAAATGATCCCATCATCAGCTCCTAATTTTGGTGACCTTAGGATCACTCTTGGAGTATACTCTATCGAATACAAAAAGCATTTTGAATCGGTCTACAATTAGCGGCGTAATCGCGTAACATACACACAAAAAAACATACGCATCGAATTGAGAAAATCCTACTTTTTTGAAGTCGGTTAAAAATGAGGTAAATATTAGACACTGAGCTAATACTTTATAGGAGTTGTCTTGTCCTTAATCATGTCATGTACTTAATGGTTTATGTTTTTTTTTTTACCAAAATAAATCGAAAATTATAAATCGAATAACAATATTCAAAGTAAAAGGTTCAATGTATTGGTATATGAAATACAGCAATAATCTTTATTTTATTGGCCCGAGACGTCACGGGTAAGCTCGGCTTACTTATTTATTTAGTTTGTCCATTCACAAAGTATTTACTGAATGTGACTTTTGGTAGGTCGGAACTCTCAACATTGACAAACGACCTTCAGGGGAAGGATAACATTTGACCTCGGCGACCCGATGGCGCCGTCTCGAATAAAATATTCAACTCTCGCAGTATTGTCAGAGAGCCAATTCTTGGGGTCCAACGACGTATTAATTTTGCGTTTGTGGCAACCATGTTGCGAAAAATCGGTTGTATGTGGTGTGTGTACCGGTTAAGGTTTAACAAATTTTCTAAAGTTATATAATATTACTTAGTCCGCTTGGAATTAGTAATTTGGTTTTTTTTATCCAATCTGCTTAAATCCTTCCCCTCGACTCCATAACAAATTTCATCTAAATCGGTTTAGTGGTTATTGATTCCCCTGCATACAAACTTTCAATCACCTTTTCACCATTTTAAAGAATGATTTCTTCGGTAAAAATTTGTATATGTGCTTGCTCCAGAAAACTAGGAACTAGTTGTTCTCTAGTGCTAAGCAAGCACTAGAGAACAACTAGTTTGCGGCTTTAAGTGCGGTTGTAGTATTCTCTGTACTTTTTCATGTCATTTCAATTCAGTTCATTATACCAGGTGTAAGCGACGGTGTTCCGTATTTTTTAACAGTGAGTTCAGAGCATGATTTTAAATTAAAAATTACTGAAATTTTCTCCAGGAAAATTAATACGAATTTTTTACTATTTTTTCACTATTTCTATTTTAGCACTTCCGGGTTCTTGCTAAGTCTGCAGTTTATTTGATTTACGAACCATTTTGTAGTAATTTTTGAAAATGAATTATTAAGAGGAAACACCAAGGTCGAGAGATTTCAAAAATAGGTATTTGTAATAGTACATTCTTACCCTAGGGGTGAAAGTAACTTATTTAGTCCCGAGACGTGGAACTAAATCGAGGGACTAAATAAGTCTTTAACCCGAGGTAAACACTGTGCTTTTCATTACGAATACAAGGAAAGTAAAAAAAAACACGAATTACCTAAATGAAAAAAATAGTTAATTTTATTTAAGTAAATAAATCAACAACTTCTGCCTTAGCCTCTTCTCTTATGAAATCAGGTATTCAATCCATATCTAAATCAGATGAACTCATTCTGTTAATACAAATCTCTAAAGTAGGAAGTAAACAGAACTCGTACAACTCGAAAAAAAAAACAGATAAAGATCGGATTGCCGCTTTCCGCTTATTTTGCTTTTTTTCTGTGGCCAGCCAGCTATTCAGCCATTATTTTTCATTTTCATCATTGAAAAAATGGTTAATATTTTTCCCAAATCTGTTATTTTAAAGAAATAGTTGAAAGTAAATTATAATAAAGCAATTTAAAAATATATATTCTTAATTTAAAACTTAATTTATGTTATTTCAATTTTGCATAACGCTGTAATTGAGTGGCTGTATAGAAATTTGGAACATGTTTCAATATAAATGTCAAAATAGAACTAGTTTCTTTTTTATAATTCAGCTGTCAGTTGAAAACGATTCTCCCTAGGGCTGAAAAGTATTACTTTCAACCCGCTCCTCAGGCAACTTCAGACCTACTTTCAGTGTTTGTGAGTTTCAGAAAAATGTTTTGCTGTCGCGCTGTGGTGTGTTCGAACTGCAACGGTCCGAAAATACATAGAAAAATTCTTCCCGCAATTACACGACATCTTTCACTGCCACTTGGGTTGGCTGGAAGAAATCTCTCCCAGAGATAAGTGGACCCTTGTAAATCTTGTACTTACTTGTATCCAATGTTTATGTGTACAATAAAGAATTAAATAATTTTTGCGTTAAAAATTAAAGCAAGGTTTTTTGTGTTTCTATGTTTTGCTTTTTCATATATAAATCTTTGCTGGACGTTTGAATACAACAGAAAATTAGGTCGATTTTTTAGTTTTTGAAGGCTTAAAATCTCTTTTAATAATTAACTTAATAAAAAAAGGAAAACATAGGAACATGGATAAAGCAACTAGTGCCATTATCCAGGAAGGAAAAAGGGGACTACGTTTGTATGAACAACGGCTTGTACGATTGCCTCTTAATAAAACACGAAAAAACTTTGTCATACCAATTTTTGAACATAGTACTTATACCTACTGTCTATTGCAAAGTACCAAATGGATATTCAAATTCTTCAAAATAACATCTTGAAGGTATATAACGAGTATGTGTATCGCGTATCAAATAAAAGTAATGTGTACTCTTATACGAAAATAAACGGAGAGTGTAGTAATAAGTTCTTCACTGCCGGCATAAGCTTATTTATATTGCGTAAATAATCCGCATTATAAAATAAATCTTCGCCCAGTGCAAATTAAGTTCGTTATCGATTCAACGCCAGCTTCCGTGTAAGTCAGAGACAAATAGAAGAAATCTATCTTTGTACAAACTAACGCCTTTGGCGCACCTACGACCGTTGATATTTGCATACTTGCGTAGGGTTGTAACGGCGGCATAATTATGATTTCAAAAATTTACTCTGCACATGTACAAATTCATCCTTTAGATTTTGTGTACTGTTATTTATGATTATAAAAACCGATTATAAAGTAAGTCGTTAATAATTTTGTTCCATATTGATAAGGCACCTATAAATCACACTGGCTCGCGAGCGTTTCCAAAGCACAGCAGAGGCGCGTTCGGAACCATCGCGCGATGTACAACTTTTCGCTCTAGCCCCGTTCAATACCTTAGAGCAGGGGTCTCCAAACTACGGCCCGCGGGCCAAATCCTGCCCGCCAGTGCCATCAATCCGGCCCTTGAGCCAATGTCTTATTATTGTTACTAGTTGTGCCCGCGAACTGTGTTTCGCCTTAAAAGATCAAAGAAAATACTGAAAATCTACTTTCCCGCAGAAACTTCTCACTTTTCCGAGATAATAAGTACCTAGCCTATGTGTTAACACCTGTCGTATTTCGTCTACCTACAAAATTTCATCCAAATACATTCAGTAGTTTTTGCGTGAAAGAGTAACTCACAAACTTTTGCGTTTGTAATATAAGTAATAGTAACGACTATTGCTGTGATAAGTTGAATAATAACATTGAATTGAATATAATTTATTATATTGTTTAATTGAATAATAAAACACAATAATAATTGAAATGCAAAAAAAGCCTATGTTTGCTTAGGTCGCGCACTCTGCGAATAATCTAAAATATAGTTAAGGGCGAAAAATTAAAACTGTTTTGGCTCTTGGAACATACTGAAGAAATCATTATGGCCCTAAGGCTTCAACGTTTGGAGACCCCTGCCTTAGAGCGCGACGTTTGGGTGAAACCACCGGCCCGTTCAAGACCTTCGACTGTCTGAGTAAGTGACAACCATCAAATTTGATGGTTGTAAAACGATCTGACGTCTATATCTGAAAAAAACTCTTAGATGACTAGATAATATTTGGGCCCTTTATCCATTACGTCATCTGCTAGAAAGAGAAAGAAATAAAAAATTCATGTGACATAGGAAAATATAAGACACTATTGCTGCAACGCGTTCAACACCTGGAGATAATAAAGTTCTCAAACAATCGAAAAAAGTACACACTCGTAAAAAAGTTCGAAATTTGATTTTTTTTCAAGGGAAACATAGTTTCTGCATTCTCAGAATTTCACAATCGAAATAATTCCAACGAACATCACTCGAACGCATCGAATGGTACGGACCAGTCGAAGTTGAAGTTCGTATACGATTTTAGCTGTCAAAAGTGTGTCAAAATTACGTTGTATGGAAAATGACGGTACATTTCCCGATTGTTTATTTAGATCTGTCATCTGTCAAGGTGACAGGAAGTTCGCCTGGTCACCTTTTTTACATACAACGGGGAATCTCTTGGCCTTCATCTCACTGATGCTAAAGCATCTTCTGATGCTAAAGCCTAAGGTGGACGCCAGATTCACCTGGACTCCTCAACAACTGAGGAACTGGCTATCTTACCTCTAATTGTCGGAATACAACAATGCTATTGTTATTATGGTGACAAACTTAGGCAAGACGGTGGTAGCTAGCCAGGTGGGCTCAGAAGCCCTACCACCAACCAAACCGAGCAGAAAATTGTCTGCCCCCATGGGAAATCGAACCCTGGGGTCCCGATCAACATTGGGTAGTGTTAACCACTAGACCACAGAGGCGGTTAGCCTGTACATAATATAATCATTGCACATGTGTGCGATATTGTTTTCAGTTATTAATATAATAGTGAAGTGTCTATCATCTTCCTGAGCTCAATCAATTTTAGTCTTACAGTTAATTATTTTTACTTGCGTTTCGTAACCATTTCACATCTGCCCTGCGAGCATAGAACGTTCGATAAACAAAATTTGACAGCTAAGATCGACATACTCGACAAAAATCGATAATCTTGACAGATATTCCTAAGGAGTGAAAAGGACAGATGCTTTTGTCGATAGATATACATATACGTCGATCGACAAGTCCATGATCGCAGGGCTGATTAGTCTACATGTACTGTGTCAACTCAAAACAAGTTTGTTTTGTTTGTAAATAGAACTCAACATACGAGTAGTATGAGCTGTTTTAAAATAGTAGTTTATGAAATAGTCACATAAAACACTAGTGTATGTTTAAAATTCGAGGCTTGCCGAGAATTTTAATAGTACCACACAAGTGTTTTAAGACCTAATTATGTGCAATTTCATCCACTACTTTATCTACACTCATGCAATCAGTGGTTACCTAAATTAAATAAAAGACACAAAATTAAAACAAAATCAAACTCATTTGTTCTAATAATTATTTGCATTTTGAACAGTGCAATTGTGAAATTAATACAGAAATCTAAAACTACATACATTTATATTATTTATTATTTTAACCAATAACAGCAAAATAATGAATGAAAAATTCAGAGAAATGGCGCCAACATCAACATTCTACCGCGCATGCGCTGTTGCACGCGCCGCCATAGACAATGTACTGGCACCTCAGAACAATCACTACAGCATAGAAGGAAGATTAAAACAAGAATTAATTGTGTGCTATTTGTCTCTTTCTAACATACGGCACAAAACTGTGTAAATGTAAGAGATGAGTAATATTTGTCTTTTGGCATATCACAAGGTGGTCAGTATATGAATTGATTGAATTGTCATTTTGGTTAAAAATTAAAATTGGTTAAAATATATAACACGGCTAAATTCTATAGTACCTTGTATCGAAGATAGACCATCCGAGTTTGAACTATTTGAATTGTTCGTATAATATTTGTTTGTGCGTCCCGTGGCTAGTAATATTTTGATGATATTTTATTAATATTTAAGTGATTATATAGAAAGCAAGAATTCTTAAGGTATTTACAAATAGTGTGTGTTTGTGCACTCCGTAACACAATGTCTTGTGTAGTTTGGGGCTGCAAGTCTCATTCGTCGCGAAAGGAAAACAATCAAAATTTATTGACCTTAAATTGGCATGTTTTCTCATATTGTTACTTGAATGTGAGCTAATAAGTACACTTATATATATATGAAATATCGCTGAATCATTTTGTAGAAAAACAATACGTAATATTAACTTCACTTTTATGTTTTAGCGATTTTTAGAAAATTACTTTGAGGTTTTCTTGATCATGCGTAGTGTTGTAAAATTTTGTCGATATTTTTATTTTACAGATTTCCTAAAGACAATGTCTAAAAAAACATGGATAAAGTGTATTGTCAGACGAAATTGGACTCCAAGAAAGCATAGTCAAATTTGCTCCAGATATTTTCCATCACATTAATTTTGTATGTACTTAGTAGTAAAACTATGAAATGGAGACGTCATGACGTAAGTCAAGTTATTTAATGAAAGGAAATCTTTAAACTAAAATATTAACTAAATAAAAACGTATTTAATTTCTTAACTATTTCTTTAAGGAATCCTTGACACGGATGCCAAGAACAACCAGTTCAGATGATTTTTTTCTAAGAATAAAAATATTAGATCAAGAAAAGAACAGAAAGAGTCAAAAAGGTAAAATATCAAAACGCCGCCTTCGGAAAATTTACATTCTAACTAAGCCCGGCCGCACATCAAGCGTAATAAATCTATCGAAAAATGTCTTAACAATAAAGTATGGTCAAATGTTAATGATTTTAGTTTAATTTCCAAGCATATGTACAAATAGTAGTTTTAGCATTCACGAATTTATCCAAGGTTCAAAATCCATGAGGGTTAAATTTTCGGGTAAGTAAATTAAATATGAGATTAACCTCAAGTACCTCTAAGCGATGCGATAAAAAATGAATTAAATCTAAGCGATGAAATAAAAGCAGTGTGTTTTCGATTTCCTTCCTATAGAATTTGTCGATCTCTGCAATAGAAAAATTCCAACATTTTAGATAACGGGAAATACTCGTCACTTAAATAGTCCAAATTTTAGGGTTCCGTACCTCAAAAGAAACACTGAACCATTATAGGATCACTTTATTATCCGTTTGTCTGTCAAGACTATCTTGGAAACGCGTGAAGGTATCGAGTTGAAATTAAAAGCATATAATTACTCAGTTCTAGTCCCTTGAAGATGTGAAAAAATCAAACTTCTAAGTTAACAAAAAAAGGTACGGCCGTTTATGTCGCCAAAAACGTATATTTCGACATTCTCACGGGCATCAAAATGTATAGGGTACTTTTCGTTGATCTAGCTAGAACCATGAAGCAAATACAAAGAGGAGGTCCCTATCGCGTTTTCCGTATGAAATCAAGTGAAGCCGGAAATCGGGGTGCGGGGGGTGGGGGGGGGGGGGGTGCGCGACGCCACTGTCACCTTGTAGCGAGTAGAATTACTAAAATGCCAGCATTATTGACGTTAACATAAAAGTTCCGCTATACATTACTAGGTGGCAGCAGTGCTAGTACAGACTAAAATGCCAGCATTATCGACGTTAACATAAAAGTTCCGCTATACATTACTAGGTGGCAGTAAAAGATACATTCGTAGGAGAAAGATAATTTATTAGGTGCTGTGTCAATATAATCTAAAAATAAAAATCGTTAAAACTGCTTATATTAATTCACGTGTTTTGTTTTCGCCCTTAATACATCCTACGTTTTCGTTAGTATTTTTACTCGCCACTAGAGAGCCTTTTGTTCTTTATCGGGACATTGACAGAAGCGTCCATGTGGCGTCGAACATTCTAGAAGCAATACGTCAAGTAATAAATTAATAATGCTTGTTTAATGTACTTACAAATAGAAAGAGATTTTTTTTTCGTTCACTTTGTTTCTGTCGTCTGTGTAACTTTTGCACGATAGAATACAACATTTCATTTTGTATTTAGGTAATTTAAAACTAAAATAAAAGAAGAGCGTACGACGTACTAATCCGACAGATAAAAAGATCGACTGATGTCAGCGCCTCTGGCGTTAAGTAGCTAAAACTAAAAATGCGTGACGTCAGGACTCTGGTGATAGGAGCTGGACCTAGATGCTTATAACATCTCCTCTTTGTATTTACTTCATGGCTAGAACTATGAAATTTGTGAAGTTATATAGTCTTACACTACAAGTCAGGGAAAATCTCAAACTCCACATTTGTAATTAAATCATAAAAAAATTTAGTCTCTATTTAAAGTATAACCTACAATTTTATACGGGACCCTCGGTGGGCGAGTCCGACTCGCACTTCCCGCTTTTAGTCTCATGAACGGCCAGCCTGACCATACCAAAGAGACACAGCAGCTATTAGCTGGATAAGTTACATAAGAAAATCTACCCTTAATTATTTATGTTATATTTCTCGTAATAAAGACATTTTAGTATTAGGGGTCTATTAAATACCTACATACGAGGGCTGCTACTTATGTATCCGGAATATGAAATAAAAAACCAGATATGTATTTTTTTATGTTTTTATTGTTTTTCAAAGTACTCTCCCTGATAGTCAATACATTTTTGCATCCGTTCAAACCAATTTTTGTAACACTTTTTTCACTCTGTTTGGGGTATCTTCGAAACGTGCATTTTGAATGCATCGACGGCCTCTTCACGTGTCGAAAAACGTAAACCTCGTAATTTATTCTTCACAAAAGGGAATAAATAGAAGTCGTTGGGAGCTAAATCGGGGCTGTATGGCGGATGACCGGTCAATTCAATCTTTTGAGCTTCTAGGCTAGATGACAAAAAATTTTTTTTTGCTCTAATAGAAGCTTATTCATATAATAAACAGAAAGAAAAAAACCGGTTGTCGAATAACTATAAAAACAACCAAGATATAAGGTATTAAAGCTTTTTCTCCATCTCTTTCTAGCAAAACGGCAATTTACATGGAGTTTATATGGCCGTACTAAACGATGACGTCACGATTGATGTCGGATCTCTCTGTCTATTCGCTTCCCAATTAACAACTTAAAATGCTTGTATCTAATGTATTTCTAAGCCGATTTTAATTCTAATTTTACAGGATTGTATCTTTTTCTACGGTCTTTTAATATTTAATGACGAGACGTAAAAATTAGAATTCAGTCATCATCCCAATTATCGACGTTGAAACTAGGTGAGTGATGAGCACGACATCACTGGGAGAAGAACTGACAAGCGAGAATTAGTGACGACCTACAAAATTTCGAAACATCTTGCATATACGTGTCTCTGTCTAACTTCTATTAGCAGCGCCTAATGTCAAAGTGAGTCAAATATATTAAGTTCAATAGCTATTTTTGCTAGGTTTCTATGCTTTAGTTATTCTTCTGAGACTGGCACAAAAGAAAATTGTGACAAAACCTCCTTGGTCGGGCTTCGTCAATCGAACTGTATTTTATTAAAATTCGAGTTACATTAAAGTACTGGTTTTGTATGGCGAACCTGTATTATAATGTAATTTGTAAAAGGCCAAGGGCTTTAAGTTATGCCTTTAAAATATTAGTGTTGAGTTCTTAATATTAGAATTAGAACATGAGTGTAGATAAACGTACTTTACTGACAGAATGAGGATTATTACTTTGCCGTAACACAGTTAATAACTAGCGCGGAAGGTAAAGGATTATTGTTTTTGTGTCAACATTAAAAGTATGCAGCTTAAAACTTATCGTTGTACTTTTTATTAATGTGAATACTATTTATTAGAATTAATGCACAATAAATTTGTCTGTTTGTTTGTATTATATTAGAAGTTTGATTGCTACAATGATTATGAGATGAATAGTTATGCACTCACAGCAACGCTACTAAACTAATGCATCATGAACAGATATGTGCTTTTTACATGAAACATCAGTGTAGCAATAACACAACGCAATGCCGTGACAGTAAACTTCCATATTACTGTAAGGGTACAGTCACGTAGCAATTTACATAATTGCATCACGTTCCCATATAAATTTTACCCACGTGCCCGGATTGCCTAAATAAATAATAAAAATAAATATAAATAAAGACGATTATTCTTTATGAGTTATTAAGCGGGTATCGCGTGCGTTTAAGCGTATGATCTTTAGGTACGTTATCTCCGATTATCTATGTATATTTCTCAATGTTGTGAGCCACATTCAAGTCTAGAAGCGTTCTTATTTTTGGCTTTTCAATAAAAAAAATCTTTCTTCGCTCTCGCAGCAGATATCTCGAATGTTGGATGTGAGAAATATAAAAAAAACTTATAATATTGGCATTCATCATTAGAATATTGGAACCAAACGGGATTCGAACAGGATCTCTTTTGGTAATCAGAATTAAGACAAAGACACTTTTTATTGAGTTTTCTGAAAAAAAAAAATTTATCTGTAAAATTTGACAGTCGAACTGTCAAAATTTGTATTCACTTGTTCATTTCCACGGTTTCTCTAACAGAAACCACAGAAGACAGTAACCATACTGGGAAGGTTTGCAAATGTCTCGGAGATCCCCTGGGATCGTTAACCACTTGACCGACGATGGCTTGAGATAGTCAACGTTAATTAATTGTATCTAGTATCTACAGAGGGAGACTCAGTAGTATAGAAACGTCTGCGTGGGTAGGTATATGTATATCCTACTAGATGGGTCCGCGACTTCGTTCGCGTGGATGTCGGAAAATAACAACATGTCGTACATATTTTTTCCGTTTTTGCAACATTTTTCATTGATGATCAGCTCCTATTAGTTGTAGCGTGATGTTATATAGCCTACTAGTATAGCCTTCCTCGATAAATGGACAATCCAATACAAAAAAAATATTTTACAAAAAATAAAAACCGACTTCAAAAAAGTTAAAAATAATATAAGAATAGGCACAGACGACATACTCGTATATCGAAGTCGGTGCCAAACGATGATCCCCTAGAAAATCTTAAAATTTGTCACCGACTTCAATATAGAAGTGTGATGTTGTCTGTGCCTATTCTTATATTATTTTTAACTTTTTGAAGTCGGTTTTAATTTTTTGTAAAATATTTTTTTCTTTGTAATTTCTTTTTTGAAGTCGGTTAAAAAGTCGGTTAAAATTCCCTATCTCAAAAACTACTAAACTGATTTTGATGAAACTTACAGTATTCCCTAAGTTGAACAATACCCAGTACAACAAAAAAATAATTACTTAAATCGAATTTGTAGTTCCAGAGATATGCGAACACAAACTTATAAATATACATATACACTTTTGAATTTTTGCACATTTGTTCAGACGCTGATATAGACTAACATATACGAAAACTGGGCAGTTCTGGAAATATTACATACATACGGGTCGAATTGATAACCTTTTTTAAGTCGGTTAAAAAGAATTTTTAATTTGAATCAGTAAGTTCCTGAGATTAGCGCGTTCAACCAAACAAAAAAAAAAACAAACAAACAAACAATCAAACAAGCTCTTCAGCTTTATAATATTAGTAAAGTAATAGTAAAGCAGGCGGTGAAATTACTTATTGACTTGAGATCTTATGTCACAAGTTGGCAGCGTTCCTACATTTTTTTTCGTTTTAATAACGGTCTTTGTGGAGCTATAAACCACATTAGTGTTGTTGAATATATTTATTCACCGTTAAATTAAAGTATTAAAAAAATTAACACAAATTCCATAAATATTTCCAACCATATCGAATAAAAATATTCATTCAATTCAAGTTGATTTTAACGCGAGAGTAATATTTAGTCGTAAGATAAATGTAACCGACTGATAAAATTATCGTAATTGAATAATTTCAATCAAAGACCAAGCTATTAAAATAGTTACAATAAATCAACTTATGAAAAATATTCAGATATTGTATTTGAGTAAAAATATTATCTGATATTTAAAGTTTTCTGGTATTTTGCCACCTCCAAACCACATTACAGGTTAAAAGGTGGCAAAATATTAGTTAAATGTTAATAGTCGCATAAAAAAACAGAAAATTTTAATGGTTGAAAATATCTGGTAATATTTTTATTCAAATACAATATCTGATTATTTTTTACAATATGATTTATTATAACTATTATCTATACTTACTTACTAATATTATAAAGAGGAAAGATTTGATTGTTTGTTTGTTTGTATTGAATAGGCTTCGAAACTACTGACCGATTTTGATGAAAGTTGGTATAGGGATAGTTCGAGACGGGGTGTGATGTCAGACAACCTCCTTGTGGTGCACCCTGGGCAACTAGTCTGACGAGAGGACTCCTATGGAGGGGGGCATAGGATGGCTGGGCTTAGCTCGGCGGGTCACTTCATGTGGCCACCCGCTTCATGCGGGGAAGGGCGAAGTCCCCTTTTCTTATGTTAAGAAGAGGTGTGGCTTTCCCTGGAAGCCGATTCCGGCGGCTACATCTTGTAGTAGCGAGGTTGAGGCGAGTTTCTTGCCGTGGCGCTTCGCGCCCGTTGGGGATTTCCTCGAGCTTCGGCTCACCTGCGCGGCGGTGGATCCAGTGGGATCTGCCGTCGCGTAACCCGTTACCCGCACTGAGCGGGTCGGGGGCCCGGCGCTATGAGCGTCGGACCGAGTGGAAGACAACCACAATAAAATCCAATTTGAGAATTCGAGGTGTAGAGCGGCGCAATCCCGCAAGACAATGGAAATGTCACGGGCAGGGGGTCAGCGGGCCTGGCTGTACGTCCGGTCCCCCTGTCTTGTGACGGACGGAGAGCTGCTAGCGGGGTTTTTAGTGGGTAGGCCCGAGCTGAGTACGGTCTGGGGAGTCCCACATATCCTCGTGGTTTGGCTCGACCACGAGGAATGCGTAAATGCATTCCCCCCCCCCCCCAAAAAAAAAAAGGATAGTTCGAGAACAGGGGAAGGACATAGGGTAATTTTCCTTCGGGAAAATTTAGTTATAATGCAAACAAAGTTGCATGCGGTCAGCTAGTTATAACTTTTTTTATTAGCTTGGTCTGTGATTTAAATTATTTGGGATACGGTAATGAATTACTTATCATAATGTGGGCACTATGATATATTCTACTCAGTATCTAAATATATTTTTGTGATATTTTCATTTCACAGTCACATATCAGTCACATTAGGTAAATTCCTAAACCGTTTTCATGACTCACATCACACATTAGTAAAAAGCACATGAAAATCAGTTCCGCACTTTCGAGTTTAATTTTAACAGACCGCAAAATGTGATGACAGTGAGGTTGAATAACAGAACACCTCTTTCTGTGTTCTGTGGGTTGAATGAAGGTCGTATATGTCAACGAGTTCCTTCAAACACCTACCCACGCACATTCACTTCGAAATAATTTCTCAGAATAACATTTTGATCAAACAAAATTAAATAGTGATTACTTGTATAGCGTCTTGAAAACTTCGAACCCTGAGTTTGCGTCCTGCGAATTAACGACCCGTTAAATTACCCTCAAAATTTAAATATACTTCAGTGCGGGCAATAAACGTAATATTGTGACGGCTACGTCATAATATCGCAAGAATTCTGCCTCGAACAGAAGAGCAATGCATTGTTTACAACATTTTAACCAAATCAGAATCCGTTTCTGTTACCATATATTTTGACAACGCTTTGACAACCGATAGATATCAAAACATATGGGAAGGGTAACTTTGGTTATCGTTAAAGCGTTCGTGATAGTGCGATAGGGCCTTAGGTCTCGTCACTACAAACATACACACAAGATTGGCAAAACATTGACAATTTCATACAAACAAGCAGAAAATACGTTCAACTTTTACATCATTTTAAAGTTTCGCAGTGCACCATTATACGACTGCTCCACTGCTAAAAGCATATTAGAAGAGTATTTTTAATTACATAATAATGCTGTCATTTTTGTTTGCGGACAAAATACTTAACCGTAACGTAAGTGAACGTAACCTTATGGATGCTTGCAGCGGGGAAGCCATTTGCCCAAAATCCTACAACACCAGTAACACAAGCTCATTTGTTTCTTTATCATCAGACTTATCTTAGTCAAAAGTAAAGGTAAACAACATTTCTTTCAACATTTCTTTCGAAAGATATCATGTCATACGATTTTATTCCAATAATATCACCTTGTCCTACTCATAATTGTGTGGGATCTATGCAACACGTTATCTTCTTCCATTCATCCCTATACCACGGAATCCATGAAAGCAAACTATACGTTTCGCTATACTTACTCGTACGTTCTTGGCATGCCTTTTTCATATAATCCAAGTATACTTTCTTGGTTATTCCTCCGTCTACCCATCTTCCCGTCGCCATTCTTTTACTTAACTTTTATAATTGACTCTTTCCTCCTCGTTACAACCTAATACTAGGCAAACGTTTCATTTTGCATCCAATATCGTTAGATTATCACCATATATTTTACAGGAATATTCGGGCTACCCTACCTTACATACCAGTATTTCTGTTATCAAAGCATTCGTGTTTGTATCGTTAGGTTTGGTTTGATGGATAAGATAGACGGTGAAATTTCTGGGTAAAAGAGTGACTAAATATATTAGGTCACAAGTATGTAGTATCGCGACTCTTGCAGGAGTTGCAGATTTGAGACTTTTTGCAACGACACTGTTGCGATGCTGACGCGATGCAGTCAATACAGAAGTTTGTGTCGATAAATTATTGCATTATTGGCAGACAGTAGCTAGCTACCTCTGCAGAGATGCAGTCGTGATGCGAACGCGATACAAAAACCACATTTACTCATTACCAGATAATAGCGGTCGGCTTGTTTGCAAACTTTGTGGTATAAATACCAATTTGCGTATTAAAGAAAGACCAAGTAAAAAGTTTAATAAAGTGCATTCATTAACCACAGATCCCTATTTTCTTTTACAAGCACGCGGTGAATTTACTCTAATTTCCCCTACGAGTCGGTTCGCAAATAAAATTGGGATCATAATTCTTGTTAAAAGTATCTCGGTTTTCCAGAATTTCTTTGTTCAAAATAAGCAAAGGCTGCATCGCCAATCTGTATATTATGTTGGCTTCCTAAATCCAACCAATAAAATTAGTCGGTTCTGCTCTAGATGTTGTAGAGATGTGCGGGTTTTCATATATCGATAGTTAATTATATTAAAGACATAGTTTGGACAACGTTGTCTTTATATTGTTAGAATGAACCAAACAATTTATTTAATTTTTAGTTTTCCTGGTTTTCTAGTCTTAAGCACGAATGGAACTAAAATAGAGCATAGTCATGTATCTTAATAAAAAAATTGCTTTATGCTTTTTTAAACATTACATTTTGCTAAGCATTAATATTTTTGTGATAGCTACAAGCTTACACAAAAATAATAGTAGCTAGGGAGGCGGACTAATAAAAAGACTTTCTGCTAACTAAAGCAAATAGAAAAAATTTTGTAAACAGCATCACGCACCACATTAAATCAGTTGGATAGGTGTCAATTACGGGTCACGGCGAAGAGACTTTTCGAACAAAGATCCTGAAGGCAAAGCATCCTCAAGGTATTTCATAATCAAAACAAAACAATAAGAACCACAACTGTTAATTTGATGTTATTATTTCAAAACAGAAGTTCATGGCGCAAATGAAGGAGTCATTGAAATCATTGGTTGAAGATGGCTGAAAAGTAGGAGGTTAGGTAGGTATGCATTATTTTGTGAGTAACAAATTGCAGTATACATTTTTCTGACACATTTTGCGGGAGGCGAGGTAAACACGCATGGCACACTACGAAAATCTAGCATTCAATTACAGATACGCACACTATAAAAATATTACCTCACTATAAAGAAACACTCACACATCGACAAATTAACGTGTATCTACGCAATCGCCCGCAAATCATGCCCGTGTACTGTGTTGAGCTACCAACGTACCATTGTATTTTTCTATCGTAACGGCATAAAAATTACTTCTAAATTGTACTTAGATAAAACACGTTAGTGTTTATTTTATAGTTACATGTGAAAGGAAACGCCATAATCTCGAAGATTTGAGTTACTGGATAGCCTTTTGCAAGAGGAAACTGCACAATTGACCATTTTTTACGAGCTCTTACTTGCGATACGAAACGACACCTAATGGCAGCGGCCGCGCGTCCACTAGTTTTATATAACGTGTATGGTCATAATTATGGTCAACGTAAATTGGCAGAGGGGTTCGCCAAGCCTTGCCATCTCCCGTCTGAATGCTCTAAGATTCATTTTCAACTGACAATTACCCACTTACTGTACCTGGATTCCACCGCACATGACGATAAAATAAATTAAAAAAAAACAGATTCGAAAGCGAAGCTGTATTATGTCAAATTCACCTTCATCCAATTGTCGTCCTCGAATTGAAAATTCGATAAAAATTCATCGATACATTTGTCTTCGCACTAAACCTTATTGAGCTCAAGCCAATCGGCACAGCGTCCTATACTGACGTATTGCTGTACATTCTTCTAGCTCAAGCTTGGGCACCTATTTATTTTCCAAAGACTGAATCGACGGCTTCCACAATGCTCCAGTAATTTGAGTGGTTCTTATTGAAAAATGTCTTTTTAGAAGTTATTGTTGGACTAACTGTTAAGTACTTAAAGGGCAAATCAAGCTTAATTAAAAACAATATTGTTTTAATAGTATTGTTTTATAACTTTTATCGGTTATTTCTGAATTTATTATGACATTGTCTGTTATTATGATACTCGTACTTATATTATAAAACTGGAAGTTTTAATATGTAAACTTTTATATTTGATATGGAACACAATAAAAAGTATGCAGCTGCTTAATTGTGATATGGATTTATTCTATCGATTTAGTCACGGGATAAGCAAGAAAATTCCATAATTAGCCACTGCTCGATTACAATTATGAAATTGTGAAAATGAAAGAAAAGCTCTACAAACTTTACACTGACTAATTAAAGTCCCTCCACTGTTCTAAACAAATTTTAAAGCTCAGTTTTCAGCTGTGACCTTGAGATGTACACATAAGAAACACGAACGAACTTACTTATACATAATAATAGGGTATTTCACAAATCGGGCTGGCACTCTGCCGGGCCAGCCCCACACACGCCCGCCGTCCAGCCAACGGCGGGTACGGTGCGATTACGCATTTCCCCCCGAAAAAAAAGGGTATTTCACAAAAATGATGCATTTTTTATGTCCGGGCAGGTGAACGGTATATTTTTAATGTCTTCATACTCATATCATTTTTTTTCGCATAGTATATGTTGAAATTAATTTGCTTTTGTCTGTATCATATGAAAAAGTATTATTAAAATATGCAAAAAACTTCATCAAAACCTGATTGTCTAATTTCCTTGGTATGTTCATTACCAAAATATTTATTGATGTAGATACATATCATCTAAGTGCTACGATATTTAACTCCAATATGACTTATTTTATGTTAAAGAAACATACAGCTATTAAAAAAGCATAACTTTTCATATTTTAGAGTTGAAGGATAAGACTGAAGTGAAGATTTGTTTTTGTCCTCTTCAAAATCATAATTTCCTTGGGTCGATATTTCAAACGTTGTAGTGACAAAACGCAAAGCGTTTGAACGTAAAGCCGGCTTTTGACTATGGGATATAATGTAATATATATTACATTTTGAGATATAATATTTTATCGCTTGCCATACTTTTTTACGAGACCGTTCTCACTGTGCTATAATATATATTACACCCCAAACTGTAAATATTTTTTCGCCCGACCGAGCTATATTTGAAGGCGATATATTTTACCTCACGTTCCCGCACACCGCACCTCTGCCCCTGCCTCGCCTTCATTTCGAATCGTGACGGTCATGCGCACGTACTTACATAGCTGTCCGCGTGTTATGATTTTTGGGTATTTTGGTTCGCAATCTTTTCTTTACGTATTTACCACGTATTTACCTATTTACGTATTTATCCCTATAATGGAACATTTTATAGAAAGTGTTAGGAAATATCCTTGTTTACGACTAATCTTGAAGAGTATAAAATGAATGAAATTAAGGATGCTGCATGGAGAAACGTAATAAGAAATTCACTATAATCTTTTCTTAAGGCCTTACTAATAACCATTGTATACGCCTAATTTAGTTAAACAGTGTTTTCTCACGTTCACTCGAATGACATTTCAAATTCGAACAAAAGAGACAAAACACTACTTAACTATACAAGGTTTATACAATGGTTATTAGTAAGGCCTTTAGTCTATTAAGATTCGATATCCAGAATCGACGTTTATTGTATTTTTTCTAAATAATGAGACATGTAAATCGAATACTGCATCATCTTCGTCTGATGAACTATCGAAAGTATCTAGCAAAACAATTTCCATATTATCCATTTAATAACGAGAGGTCAACCGTTTCAATAAAAGACGTTATGATGTGAGGATCATAGAAGCTGAACTATTCTAAAAAATATATCTGATAGTGAGAACAGCAAACCCGGGATGTAATATATAGCTGAACATGTAATATATATTACATCCTATAGTCAAAAGCCGGCTTAACGGTCTGCACCGATTTATTCATCCATTCCACCCCGAGGGGCCGTCGAGACAGGTAGATGTGTGCTGTTCATCGGTTTCGTGCTAGTCGCGTAAATAGTTGCCTCCTTGGGCTTTGGTTTATTGAAAAGTTAATTTCCTTGGCCACTTTTGCGTACTTGTGGAATGGATTCATTTAATCATTTATTAATACAAAAGGAGTATCCATAGGGCTGAACTCTCAATTTGAATTGCATATAAATAAGGTTAATATTTACCTGTCTCTGGGGTTTTTAGGCTTAAATCCAATTTCCTTGGTCCTAATTTCCTTGTTCAAAACCAGCCACGGAAATTAGGCAATGCCATGGATATTATATAGAATACTAAACAAACGTTTTTTTAAGGTAATGCTAAGCCAATGCGTCAGTTTTTTTTAAGAATATATAGATGGACGTTATACACACATTGGGATCTCCAAACCGATCGGTCCTTCGCCTCCCGCATACTGCGGCTTCCCGCGACCTTCACCGGATCGTCGGTCCACCTTGTGGGGGGCCTACCAACGCTGCGTCTCCCGGTACGCGGCCGCCACTCGAGGACCTTTCCACCCCAACGGTCTTCAGTCCTGCGAGCTATGTGTCCTGCCCACTTAAGATTTGCAATACTTTGGGATATGTCGGTGACACTGGTTCTTCCACGGATCTCATCATTTCTGATGCTGTCGCGTAGAGAAACCCCGGGCATAGCCCTCCCCATTGCCCTTTCTGTGACATTGAGCTTTTTGATGAGACACATTGTAAAGTTGTAAACGGGCATGTCTCAGTTCCGTATGACATCACTGGCAACACGCACGAATATAAGACTTTCGTCCTTCTTTCGTCTTTAGACACTGCGGTAGATTGGCCAAGAATATGCTGGGTAGCTTCCCGAACGCTGCTCAGCCGAGTTGGACTCGTCGATTTACCTTTTTCTGGAAGTTGGACTTACCGAGCTGGACTATTTGCCCCAGGTAAACATATTCGTTAACAACTTCCAGTGTAGAGTCTCGAACCTTCATAGGAGTGGGTACTACACGGGAACTCACCATGATTTTGATCTTGTCCATGTTCATTTTAAGACCCACTTGTTGGGAAACTCTACAGAGGACTTCGAGCATTGTACCTAGATCTTCCACGGTCTCAGCTATGACTACGATATCATCAGCAAAGTCATGCACTCGCCGTTTATGTTGATACCGAGTCCTCCTCAGTCCAAAAGCTAAACTTTATCATCCAACGCAGCTGTAAACAGTTGCGGCGATATAACGTCACCCTGTCTCACACCTCGTTGAAGTCGTATTGGTTTCGAGTTTTTGTCCTGAAGGCGGACTGTCATTTTACCACAACTCTTACCTAATGGGGTCGATCTTTCATCATCGTCATCATCATTTCAAACAAGAGACGTCCACTGTTGGACATAGGCCTCCCCCAGGGATCTCCAAACCAATCGGTCCTGCGCCTACCGCATCCAGCGGCTTCTCGCGACCTTCACCAGATCGTCAGTCCACTTTGTGGGGGGTCTACCAACGCTGTGTCTCCCTGTACGCGGCCGCCACTCGAGGACCTTTCTGCCCCAACGGCCGTCAGTCCTGCGAGCGATGTGTCCTGCCCACTGCCACTTAAGGTTTATAATTCTTTGGGCTATGTCGGTAACTATAGTTCTTCTACGGATCTCATTATTTCTGATGTGATCACGTAGAGAAACCCTGAGCATAGTCCTCTCCATTGCCCTTTGAGTGACTTTGAGCCTTCTTATGAAACCCACTGTAAGCGGCCACGTCTCGGTTCCGTACGTCATCACTGGCAACACTCACGGATTGAAGACTTCGTCAACAACTTCCAGTGTAAGAGCCTCCAACATTGACAGGATTGGGGCTACATGGGAATTCGACATAATTTTAGTCTTGTCCATATTTATTTCAAGACCCACTTGTGGGGAAACTCTACAGAGGTCTTCGAGCATTGAGCCATAACTACGATATCATTAGCAAAACGAAGGTGAGTTCTGTACTCGCTGTTTATGTTGATACCGAGTCCTCTTCTATCCAAAAGCTTAAATAGGTACATCCTCTAAAGCAGCTGTAAACGGTTTCGGCGATATAATGTTACCCTGTCTCACACCGCGCTGAAGTTGTATTGGTTTCGAGTTTTGGTCCTGAAAGCTGACTGACTTAGTGGCCTTTTCGTACAATGACTGCAACACTTGAATGTACCTCTGGAGTGAACTAAGTACGGCCTAGGTCACGACAGAATCGAAGCCTTTCTCATATTTATTGTTTTTAACACCGAACAAAAGGTTATTTTATGTTTGTTCAATGTACAAGCTTAGAGATTCTTTTTGTTTTGTAGTGACTTTTTTAATTTGTAGGTTGGCACTTGGCAGACATCTTCATATTTTTATTTAGATGTTTTCCGTAACGTTATTTACTGTGTTTTACTTAGTTAAGAATAATAACTGATTGGTATTTTACTGTATTAAGACCAAAATATTTTGTTATAGTTTTATAAGTAAGTAAATAAGAAATGATTAAGTATATGTGTAACAGTTTTTTTAATTTCCATGGCAAACTCATAATTTCCTTGGAGCGGTTTTATAATTTCCTTGGTATTTTCCTAATTTCCTTGGATAGCAGAATTTCATAATCAAATAACTTTTGTTATATAATGTTGTGTAATACCCCTCTTTAATATATTGAAACAATCTTCACTCCTCTATCCATTGACCAATTAAATTTAAATGAAACGAACAAAAAAAAAACCATGGAAATTAGGCAAAATTCAATGTCTTGGGTGAATCACCCAATAACACTTAAAACATGTTTTTTATTTTTACAAATTATTTTAAACATACTTGAATAAATTACACGGGCATTATTGAACAAAGATTTTCAATACAATAGGTACGCAATTAGGAAATTTATCTTATCCTTTTGCTAAATCGACCCAGCATAGCCGTACCATATTAGAGCCATTGCTTACAATTGTGTTCCATTTTAGATAGAAGATAATATTATTTGAAATTTGAAGCAATCTCCGCCCTACTCATTAGTACGAGATTTCGGCTCTGCTACCTCCATTAAAGCGAATCCCAATTTTAATGCTGAATGTGTCCATTAAATGAACGCCGAATGAAATATAGAATCGTACAGCTAATCCTTTCAACATGCGTAAAAGAGTAATACGACCAACAAAAAGATGATATCGCATCCCACCTAAAGGGGAAACACTGAAAAACGAGCACCAAGAAGTATCGCACCCTTTCCATAGATTAATCGGCCTCCGATTTGGGTGAAGTTCGGCCCATCGTACGGCCATTACATGCGGCCGTCAAATCTACATCTAAATCTAACGCATATATCCACAACGATTGATCTGAGAGCTGGTCGCCAAAGTTTCAACAGAAAAATATTGGTGCAATTTATTTGGTGGGTGACACAAGTGATAAGCGGAAAGCAGTTTCGTGAAGGAGCTAATTTATGCTATAAATAGCTTTTGTCTGCGAAAAAGTAATTTGGGTAGCTTATTTTTTATCCAATCAATCTCTATACCAAAGTTCATCTAAATCGGCTCCGCGGTTATTGATTTCCCTTATAAATGTCCACCTCCTTTCTTACCTTAAAAGGATGCTTTAAAGGATTGTTTCTGCGATAAAAACTACTCTATATCTTATCCCAAGACTTCTCTTTACCAAATTTCATCTAAATCGGTTCAATGGTTTAAGCGTGAAGAGATCAGTTAACAGACAGACAGACAGACAGATACACATTCCCATTTGTAATATTAGTATGGTTTAGTATTATACACTCTTGATTCTCTCAATAGTCGAGAACTAGAACGGTAGGTAATTGGCAGACAATGCCTGGTATATTCAGATATACTTTTAATGTCTATTTCATATCTAACGTTATAATAATAATATACCCATCTAAGCATTGTACTTAAATTATTTTCAGTTAGTAAAATTCCAATGTCTAGCACCAAAATCTGGGAAATATAAACTTTAGTGTACATGTACAGTGTAATTACCTTTAATATTATGGCACATCTGTGCCAATCATTCTACATAAAACTATTATTTATGTATAAGAGCATCATCAGAGGCTTTTTTCAATTTTTGGCGTATCAATGTCAGGTATTAAAAATGATATTTCTTTTATGCCGCTTGCGACAAACTGTCAAGACATAAAACTAGATCCGAAGCCTATTCACAATCCAAAACATCATAAGCACTTGTCGCTTCTTCCCTGGTTTTAACCCACTCACCACACCAAAAAGGGTTCCCAGTGATCTCGCGAGGTCGAACTGTGTATTTTATTTGATTGGTTGTCACCCGCCGGTGTGATGGCTTATGTTTTACAAATATTGGCCCTAGAGTGCTGGATTGATGGAGGTTAAGCTTATGACGCGGGGTATCCCTCTCCGAAATACATTATTGGGTGGATGACACCTCGTCACCTTTCCTGTGGGAAAAGGGAAGCGGTGTTGTATTTCTTGCATTTTTTGTACTGATGATAACTTATTTGAAGGAGTTAGAACGGGACTCTTCTTAACCTTTTCATTATGACGGGCAATTTTTTTTTGTGCTGTAGTGAATTAACACGTATGTATTTATAAATTATTATACAATATAAATCACGAGAACGTAGATATGCTATTCAAGGAAAATTTAGAACAAATAACTGTAGATTACTTAAATGAACCGTCGGTTGAAAAATTATTGTTGTGGATCTTGTACTTGAATCAAACATATTATTAGGTGGTGAAAGGAGGCGGTTTTGAGCTGGTGTTCGTGGTAGGTAAAAATCACCTGAACAGCCCAAATCAACCTTACCTGCATTAAACGAACGCTGTTCATTTTTGGAGACATCACTGTTCAGCGGTGGACGTGATGTGTTTATCACTTTGTTTTACTATAAACTAAGGTAAAAACCTCTTTCAAAAAATCACTTATGGAGCTAACATTCTAATACACGTGCTGATGTTACATTACAACACAATTAACGGTCTGTCGTGCGCGCGCGCTGGCTTACATTATTTATTACCAAAAAATAGGTTTGATATATTTTTAGGACTGGCTGATCTTGTAATAATGAATTCCTATCCTATCCTATACTTGCCAATAATATCCCAATGCTGCTGTCCCAACAATGTATCATAAGAGACCGTATAAATCAAATGCTTGTATTCTTAGTCCTCTAAACAATGTCCTTCTCAATCCATCCTATCCTGTCTATCTATGCTAACGTTTCTTCTTTCATCTTTTCTCATTGCCGATCGTATATCCGCTCCCTACTTTCTTTCCTGTCCCAAATTAGTACCCGTTTTTCCACTAATTCACTGTGCATGCAGTTAGACTGTAGAATTCTCTACTGGCGAAAATACGCGACTGTCAAACGAGGCGGGTAAATGCTCAGAGTAAATCTTTCGATAATATAGTTTATTACTTATATTGTATTTTTATTTTATTAATTTTAGTATCCTTTTTTATTATTATCTCGTGTGTTTGTGTTTACACACTTAACTAACATATCATATTACTATTTCTATAAGTGACAGGGGTGCTGGAAGACATTTCGCTAAGAAATAAGCAGTACATTTGTACAGACGGCTTCAAAAGTAGATAAGCATTTTGTAGCATGCAACACCAACTATTGATAATGCAATAAAGGTGTAACCATACTAAATAAACGGAATAGTTGGTATGACATGGTACTAAAATATCCATCTACTTCTGAGGCCGACCTTTACAGTGTTCATCGTGTCTATGTTTTTGTTGTTGTTCTTTTTGTGTGTACATAAATTGTAGAAAATAAAAAAACGTGTTACAAACATACTTATAAAAACAAGTAAAATATATTCGTTTTGAAGTGCAACTCTTTTTTAAAATTTTCTGTTAAAATAGTCTATGCCAATTCAGATTCACTGAGATGACAGTAAACTAGGGTGGAGGAGCTTGGTGACGCATAGCGCGTGCGCTCAGCGAACGATCGCTAAGGTTGAGCAACGTTGGCAGATGTCAGCCCTATGATGGGTGACCAAAATACGAAACATTTCGGGCTCCCCCGTGTTTCAAAAAGCCCGTTAAACAGTAGGTCCTGCGCTTGATCTCGCCCGGGTCGTGTTCGCTGACCATCCTATCGGACTATGCGAGTGAAGGAACAGAGAGTGCACTTGCGTTTGCGCAGTCACTTGTGCGCTATAATATCTCCCGCGCAGATGGCAAGTCTCTGTTGAGGTAAGCCGCCGTGATCGAATATCGCTTAGGAGGACATTATATTATAGCAGAGTAATAGTCTATAATAATTATAGGGTGCAACGTCACATTTGGCTTTTTCTTTATTTTTGGGTATTTTTGCAAAACGTAAAGCGGAGCGGAGGAGTAATTTTATTTTTATCAAACATTTTGCAGAGCTAGCCCATTTTTAATAATTTCAAATAGTGATAGCGTAACTGTACATAATAGACGTGACGTATATATGCGTCACGTCGTATAGTCACGCTATCACTATTAGCTTCAAGTTGAAAGTGTATACGAGGCACATTCAGTACCCTAATTGGTCACGTGTTCCCACTCGCGTTACTTACTTCGAGTGCCATACGCCCCGATGTTTGATCTCCAAGTCCTTGATGGGCACTCGTCTCGCCAACTCGACTCGAGCGCAAAGGTAGAACGGTAATGTTTTGTTTGAAAACCATGATTACAACGTTGTATTAAGTTGCAAACATTTTGTTGCGACATTTTGCGACAGGAGAAGTTCCCATCTATAGACGCACCCACAGCCGGAATCGCTAATGGTAGAAACGTAAAATTTGGACAGTTGTTTTAATTCAAAATGTGGACGCACACTAAGATGGGATTTAAAAAAAATAATGCTGAAGGAATGAAATAGGGGTTGCAAGTTTGTATAAAAAATCTTTAAATTAGCAACGATTTTAATAAAACTTGAGATTCACACTTTTAAAAACATTTCATTGAACACGTATTTCATGGTTTATTTGAATTCATAACCTTATGGTGCAAAATAGGGGTTGAAAGTTTCTATAGAAAATATTTAAAATCTGCTCCAATTTCTATTAAATTTATTATTCGAGCTTCTAAATATTAATAATAGTCTTCTATATAATAGGCTACAAAATTATTGTACGGGAAAATATAAAATTCCCACGGGCAAACAATAAAAACGCGGGCGAAGCCACGAGCGGAAAGCTAGTCGCCTAATAATCAAATAACAACACGTCATGTCATGTTGTCTTTACATTATGACTAGCTCTCGGAGTTGTTGAAGATAGTGGAAAGTGTGAGGTACAGACTTAGGAATTTTTTTTATATTTTTTTTTTATTTTTTTATTATAGAATTAGGTGAAGAGCCGCGGGTGCGGGGTGCGGGGCGCGTGGATACCGAGATCGGTTGGCGCGTGACCACTGGAGGCCAAAGGCGATAAATAAATGAAGTTGGATTGGAATTGAACTACAACTTTTTAACATTTCGTATCGCGGTGATGATTTGACAGGAGATTGGAACGCAACCCGATTGAAGTTGGAGCGCAATCGCTGTCAAAATACAAAATTCATTTTTGGATTGAAGGTTGACTTTTTTCAGTGTTGAGTGTTTTTTGTTCTCTCTCTTTCTATTATATCTAGAGTTGCTAATGCGATCCATCAGCTTCGCTTGCGGTTCAACTGTCATGTAGAAATTAGCGCGATGCCAATTTGTCGAAAGTTGAATTGTAAATTAGAATTGGATTGTAACTGAATGTCAGCGGTCCGTTCGAAATGTGAATTAGTGCGATTGATCCCCTGAGCAGCCATCACCATCAACTGTCACTTGCGAAACATTCTTCAGCAAGAACCATGCAAGAACACTCACGTCAAACATCTCTACACTTCTTATTGCACGTATACTAATTTTATTGAGTGCAGTACGAGTAGTAAACAAGTCATGTAGCCCGATTATGTTCAAACACAATCCCGAAAAAATTTCACCACACATTTGAAGAGTTTCGACCTTGAACAAAAATTCGGAAGAGTCTACTATTTTAGTGTAAACAAGATTTGTATATTTTCTGTCATTATTTGTTTTGAAAAACAAGCCTTAGTTTTAAAATATCTTTTTACTTTCTCAACAATTTTCCCTGCAATATTTGCATAGCATTCGATGAGTCATACTGATGTTACCCTCGTTTTCCCTAATTGGTCACGTGTCGTCACTCAAGCTGTTCCGTTATAATGGAAATTCGTGTGTATAGTTATTTGTTAACGAGGAGCTCTGACTACTTTTAGAACAGTCAGCATCGTGAATTAAGCTGTGCATGCTATAGCATAATATGGGTGTTCCGTTTTTTTTTTTTTTTTTTTAGGATGGGAAATCCTTCTTACGGGATTCGACAAGGGGCCGACTGACGGGGCCACCCCAAGGATATGCCGGACTCGGGTAGAAGACCCCATACTCGGCTAAAACACCTCCAGATACTTCTACCTCCGTAGGGACACAATCGGGATCGGCGTTAGCCATTCATCATGACAGCCCATATACGTCCCCACCGAGGGGCTCGAGCCTACCCTATATTAGGGTGATTAGGCCTTAGTCAACCACGCTGGCCCAGTGCGGATTGGTCGACTTCACATACATCATTGAATTTTTTCGCAGATGTATGCAGGTTGCCTCACGATGTTTTCCTTCACCGTAGGAGCGTCAGACAAATGTACATATGAAATTCGAAACGAAAAACACATTGGTACATGGCGGGTCTCGAACCCCGACCCCCCGATTGGAAGGCAAGTGCCGAGTCCACTGCGCCACCGACGCTCTAACGCGTTAGCCATTCCCCGATTGCAATTGCAATATGGGTGTTCCCTAGGGGTGAGTGGCGGAGAGGTTTTGGAGGTTGGTCTGGTCGGGGGTCACCAGCGGAACAGCCGCTGGTGGACCTAGAGTAGATACCTAAATTTAATACTGTAAAAATATATAATAAAATCGCTTATAAATAAATTAAATCGTAATATAATATTTATAAGTTTAAGCAGAAATCAATTAAAGAACCTAATCTTAATTTATGGCCTCCTCTCTTCTAATATTGCTGTGCCCGACAGGGTCCACAATTTACTTAAGTTATAACCAATCAAAAATAACATCGAATTTCATTGTGGAAAAGCAAAAAAGTATTGAGTTGCCAGCTTCAAACACCCAGAAACCTGACAGACCAGTCAGTTTAGCCAGACATTTGGGTAAAAAGGCCGGACAGACCAGCCAGCTTAGACGGACATTATTTTGGGTAAGCCGGACGCTCTTAGTTATGAGATTTTTAGTCTTCACTTTCACCCTTTTAGTCTTAGTGTTAATTTAATACTTGGTATAGTTATGCTTTTTATGTAAATCGAGGTCTTTACATCATTTGACATAAACCTGACTTTTTGGAACCGACAACTGAGACACTGTGCTGTCAAAAATGGCAGTTATTTTCTCCTCCTACGGCATATCAGTGAAATACACTCACAGGAAGTTGAATTAAAATCAAGGATGCATGTTTTGGATTATAGTTTAGAACAAAACTACTTATATTCATCTGTTAGTGCTTTTGTAACAATATTCTGTTGTGTCTTACAAAATAACAATAAAATATCCATGTGGGCGGTCTAGTCAACTTAGCGCCTCTTGGAATCGTAACAGATTCTCCGCCACAAAAAAGGGTCAGTATTGGAACCTCTGCACTTCATTTACTGTCCAGTTAAAGCTAACTCTACAGTTAATACTGATTTTATTTTAAAGATATTCATTAGAAAAAAAGACACAGACGTTTGAGGCAATCTCTGAAATATTCTTGTATCTGCATCTGTATGCTGTTAATGGTGATGTCAATTAATAAATTGGGGCATAATTTAAATCTAAATAAAAGCGTGACAATTTTCATAAGTTTGTTATTATTTTAATAAGCATTGCAGTTTTAGCCAAGATACGCGTTCAAAAACATTTTCTTGTCCTGATTTCAGATACTCGTATTTAATAAATGTTTCGCTTAACTTAAAATACAACTTTTCGTTATTCTACTCAAATCAGCCGAAATCGATGGAAATATTTTCAAACAAGTTTTAGTCGTCTACGCAATGATCCATTTGGTTATTTCCGCTTTAAAATTAATTTATAATAACTCCATTCGAGTCCCCAGAAAAGTTCTGATAAACAACCTGTGAAGGGGGGACATTAAATTTCAATCACAACACAATATGGTGACCTAGTTCCTGATACGTCTTATCCATAAAGTTGCCTATTCATGGGAAAATTTGAGTTACAGTTGTTTTGTAAGCGCGGGGTTGCTATTATGTATATCTACATAAGTTTGTTGTATTTAATTCAATTTCACATTATTCATCTTAAATATATTCTTCTATGTGCAGTGCAGTGCAGTTATAATTCAAAGAACCCAAGCAAAAACAATTTGTATTTGTACAAGCTTGTATTTACTTTCACCTGTCCGGTGTCTGTAATGAAATCTTGCAAGTTAAATTTGACCCACTTCCCAGTTTCCGATTAAGCTGAAATTGTGCATGCATATGTATACCGCGCGACAATGCAATATTTTAATGACAGAGCTGATCCAATTATGGAGCTGGTAGGTGGCCGTAGGAACTCCGCAATAAAACCACACAACCCTATTGAGTTTGGGCTCGTTTGATTCGTATTGACGATTACTAAAAGCTTGTATTTAAAATAAGTTTTTTTATATAATTAACCAAACAAAGGATTATTTATATAATAGTATTGATGTATGAAGCCTCATTTAATCAGCAGGCAAACTAGGTACCTATGCTTTTTAATCCATACTTACTAATATCAAAAATGCGAAAATGTGTCTCTCTGTCTCTCTGTTGCCTGAACCGATTTAGATGAAATTTGGCATGGTGATAGTTCGAGTTGTGAGGAAGGCTATTAGCAGATTACTAAGTCTATCCTAATTACTAAGTCAAGGGAAAAGCTACATTTTAATATTTTACTTCTAATTTACGTTTAACAGCATATCAGGAACAAGAACATTAAAAGAGAGTTAAATTTTCATAAGGATATAGTATAGCAGACATCTTGGCACGCATCAAATTTTCATAAGGATATACAAGTATAGCAGACATCTTGGCACGCATCGTATAACGAGATGTTGTGCGACGTGTGATGGGACATCTTATAATACCATCTATTCCAGTGTAAGCTAATAATTTGTAATTGTAAATATTTTTGTATTATTACCTTTTTATTTTTTATCTTTTACTGTAAGGTACCGCATTCTAGTGCCCTATTTAATCAGATTATTAAAATTCCCACCTGACAGGCACTGCCTAGTGTGGGAGTTTTCGATTACTCTCCAAACTTGTATTTTATGGGTAAATAAAGAATTATTATTATATTATTATATAGTATAGCTAGTACAAAAGTAACATACATCACTGTAAAGAAAAATAAATTTATGAATATTAGAATCTAGACCCTAATCAGTGATGGCACAAATTTCACTTGCTAATGTCACGTTTTGAAATTTTTAGTAATTAGCGGCTAAGATTATGGTTAAGAATCGAATGGATGCGTGAATGAATGGTCGTTAATAGTTGTGTATTAGATAGATTGACAGATAAAAGTTTATTTGCTCTAAAACACACACATATTACATAGTACATTCAAACAATGCTAAACTATCTTAATATACACCTACGATTCCATGTAACATGTGTGTGTTGCAGCAGGACAAAAGGGCCATGACTCAATGTTTAGCTTCGCCCTTCCGAGTTTTATTGCGTTGTATCCAGTGTAAAAACAATGTGTTGAATGTTTATTTGCATTGTGTTTATTTATGCGATCATTAATATTTGCCACAGATTCTTTTAGACGTTCTTTGTCCTAGAAATCACAGAATCCCCTTAAGGGGAATAGTGGCGCCAACAAGCTTGGGTCGATCGTTCCACTAATCAATTGAGTGTGAATGTAACGTGTAGACTGAAATATATTAATCGGAAATCAAAGGAATTTAAAACAACCACCATCTTAAATATTGTTTATTTTATCTATCAATAAGAAATTGCAGCGATTTAATTTTCAACTTAAAAATCCGCACTTTCTGAAGCTGAATTGAATTTTTCAGTAATTTAAAATAACCACAACCTCAACGTGTCTTGTTAAATAGTTGCATATAGAGTAGTTGAAAAATATATACATTTTTAAGATTAGTAATGGGTGTGTAGTGATCCCACTAGCTGCCTTCAGATTGAAATTATTAACCCATACAGTTCCTACTTCATCAACGTCGCTTCTCTTTCCTTGCGGGCCTAGCACGGCACAAAGACAAAATCTCCCCAGGGGCCGGACAAATCTTTGTCTATTCCTTCATCTTTCTCCTATTAGCTAGCATGGCACCAGGGAAAGACTAGTTTGACTCCGGAGAAATGGTTTCTCCCAACAATGCTACCAATATACGGAAAAAAATTATAGAGAGTATAACCCAAACAAATTGAAAGAACTTGACAACACATTCATGTCACATACGCACCGGTGAGTTTTTAAATTGTAGGTATAATCATAAAGTCAATTAATTTCATAGTTGATGGTATGTTATCAAATTCAAATTAATAACATACCTATGACACTTCCACTGCGGACCCACCATTTCAATTATTTTATTTTCGTTTATTGTATAGGCGTGTTCAAGCAAGATAAGCACGGATTGCAATACTTTTAATATCAACGTTTTTCATTACATTTTTCGTGTTGATTTTTCATGCCAATTTCGTGTGTTCCATAAAAACATTTTCGCTTCGAAAAGCTACCATCAAATATACAGATTATTAGATGGGTTCTCTAATACCAATTTAATTAATAATACCACTATTTAATTTAATACTATATAATATATCTAACACCCCTTTACAATGTTTTTTGGTAGATTTAAAAAAATAATTGAAAAAGAAAAATACATAATAATATGTTATAGTTTTAGCCGATTCAGATTTGTTCTACCGTTTCATTTGTAACAAGTAAAGCGCAAAAATAAAAAATAAAAACACTTGCGACATGGTAATAGATGTTAAAAACGAAAAATGTTAAGTATAAAACCTTTTGTCTGCACCTCAATAGCTCGAAGAGTAATATCTCTTCTCAAAACGTCAAAAAGGGATTAATTTTCTCTATTTTATTAGCGCCGTGCTAAGCAAATGGAGAATTTTTCCACTACCAATGTCACTGAGAGAGATATAAATTTAAACCTTTGCCCCCATGCTAGATACAGGGGAGTAACTGATTTTCTCTCTTGTCAAAAAGACATAAGTGGTGGAGAGAGATCTTTTCCACGCCCCGTGCTAGGCCCGCTGATATGTACACATCTACCCAGTCTGTTGAGTAGAAAGCTATACAACACCGACGCCTAGTCAAACTATGCAAACATTCGGATGAGACAAGGATCAAAGCCAGGTCTAAAATCTACAGCTTATTTAGGTTTACACTATTACTGAGTTTCTGTATACCTAAGGTTTATATTTTCACTCCCGTATATTATGTGAAATCGCAAGCAAACATATATATTTCACTAGCATTAGATTCGTTAATAAGTAACAGATTAAATAAACTCAGGATTAAATGTTATGAATTTTGGTTCAGTAAATTGTTGTTTTGTGTTGTATCTTCTGAAATAATACTTACCGTTTTATGAAACAAAACTTAAGTACTAACTTTAGTGCGACACTACAATCACGCTACAATCACCGAGAAAAAGTCTTCGCACCTGACGGATAAAAAAATTTCCTAAGTTGGTCGCAAACTTCATCTAGATTCGCCAACTACATATGTAACTAGATATCTTAACCCTAGCAACTGTCAAAACATATCAATGTAATGCAAATGATATAATAAAACCGTGGCTTATTGTTAACGATAAAACAACCATTGTAAAACATCCGTCAATAGCCATCCTTAGTTCAGCCCTATAAACAGGAATAGGTAATAAGTTTAGATATTAGTTTCAGAGTGCCTCTCGAAAGTGTCAAGTTAGTTTTGAACACATTATATTGCGGGACAACATTGTGCAACGGTTCATCTTTATCAAAACTAGTTCAAAACAAACTATAAGCCCGAGCAAACTAAGAAGAGTTCATTTTTCATCGTTTATGGTAAGATCTTTAGTCGGAAGTAATGTATTTCGTAAACGTTAGATAGTTTGACATTTCCTCCTTTATTAGTTGATCGCTTATTACAAAAAGAGATTTGCCGAATAAATTAGTTGAATGTGTGAAAAATATTAGTGTCATGATAGTGATGCGTTTGCTAACTTAAAGGCATGAAATAGTTCACTGTGGACCCACCATACCCCTGGCCATACTCCTGGGGGTAGGGTCGGACCAACCAAACCACTAGGTATAGTAGTGTTGGGATTTGAATGTTTTAAAATCGATATAGGTTTATATACAAACATTATTATTTATCATAAACAAAAATAAAACTTTTTCAATAGGGTTACACCTGAACTGGCTAAAGTTTTTTTTTATACAACTGAGATGTAAAAAAAAATTCCTACCGTGGTTTAAGTGGCTATTGTCGCCTATAGCACATGTTCCTCTTAGACTTGCAAATCTTTAAGGACAGACCGGAGGGAGACTCTGTACCAGGGTCGTGTGCATGGGTACCTCCGTCTTACCTATTTCTGCCGCAAAGCAGCAGTGCTTGCATTGCTTTGTTCCGGTTTGAAGGGTAAGTTATGGCATTGAAATTACTGGGTACCGTGACTTTACATCTTAAGTCACAAGTTGGCAACGTACACTGTGGTTCTTGTGGGGGTTGCAGTTTTGCTGCGAATCTCATAGGAGCCACATGTATTATAGGTGACTGTTACCACTTACCATTATGTGGGCAGTTTGCTTGTTTGCCAACTTAGTTGCAATAAAAAAAAGACACCAATGCACGTTGCGAACTTGTAACATAAGATGTCAAGTCACAGTACCCAGATTTTATGAGAATATCCCATCATCAGATTCTGACTTTGGTAATCTTGAAACTACCCCAGGAGTACACTCTATCGAATACAAAAAGAATGTTGAAAATCGGTCCAAAATTGGCGGCGTAATCGCGTAACATACCTACACACAAAAATAAACATACGCATCGAATATTGATAATCTCCTCCTTTTTTGATGTCGGTTAAAAATAGAGGCAGATTATAGAACTCGCTAACGCGCATGTGATTCTGACCGCTTAGTACGGAAATGCTTAAACTGTACTTGACACATACGTCCTCAAAGCGATTTCTGAGAGAAAAACATGTTAGGAAAGAAATTTAGGCCTACATCACTTTAGTTCGCTGCTTTTCAGAGTATTAAAATAGCCCAGAAGAAGGTGAAATTCTTCAATATGGGCCTCACATTAGAAAACTATAACTGACACATCTGTTTAAGCTTATCTGCAAATGCAGAGTTCACAATTTCTTACTGCGGCGGATATCCAAATGCGGGTGTTGGCAATGAGTAGTTTTAAATTCCGCTTACATTTTATGTTAAGTTTCTTAAAGATCTCTGACTCCGCATTCCAAAAAGTAAAAACAATGCTAAAACTTAGAATTTTCTTCGTTCATTCGAAAGACTTCAGAAGTTGAATATTTTCCTGGCACATTTCACAAACTTTTTGTAAATAAATATCATTTTCTCTTTATTTTATTCTTTCTGTTTGTGGTTTTCACCATCATTAATAATTTGAGAAGCATTTGAATCGATGTAGTGAAATCTAAATACGTTTTTATATCTGGGTCATTTTGACCCCACCTTACAGATGCAGGGTTAAGAAAAACTTGAATCTTTGAAAAATATCCTCATTTATTCGTTAACTGAGGGAGACCCTTTACTTTTCAGTTCTAGTAAATAATTTACTTTGAGGGAATTCATGTATACCTATATAGTATAGTATTGCAGGCTGAACGAAATGCCTCGATTGGTTCGAGTGTAAGGGATTTCCCCGATGAAGACAAGGAAAACCCCTTAAACGTCCCCATGTCAAAAACCACACTGTGGAGTAGTTTGGAATCGAGACAATCGCCCCACCGTGCCCAAACACGGGGCTTCGGTACTAACAAAGTCGTCACAATACCTATTAGCCATGGATTTTCATTATCTCGGTAAAAGCATGGCGGTCTTAAGGGCTGAGAGGGTCGCTTCCCTTCATCCAACTCCCCTTTTACCAACTTCCGCTTATATCTTTGTTTTAACGCATATTCAAAGAATGTTTCGGCTTTCCTGTCTTGGCGTGTTGGTTTTGAAATGCCGACTTTGCTATAGTAACAAAAACATATTCCTTCTTTCCTTCCTTCCTTCCTACTATATGCAGAATGCGAAAATAACTCTGTCCGTCTGTCTGTCGGTTACGCTTTCTTGCCTGACCCGATTAACCAATTTATGTGAAATTTGGTAAAGGGAGCTTTAGCCCCGAGGAAGCATATTACTTCTATTTATTTCGATATTGAGTTCTTTAAGGAACGCGCGATAAAATAATAATTATACATACAACTTTTTACTAATTTTGCAATCAAGATTAGATAAGTGAATGAATTTGCAGATTATCGATATCTTAGAATCTAATAAGCGATGTGGTTTCTGCTGTTTCAAAATCAAAATTGTTCAACGTAGGCCCATACAGACACTTGTTGACGTTAAAAACAAAACAAAATTCTCATTAGAAGGAGGGGAAATTATTTAACCTTTTATGTGCGTTCATACATCCTAAACATAATTAGGATGTTTGCAAATACAAATATGAGAAAAAAAATGACTTTACACCTGTTCAGAATGCGGGAGAGCCTTTTTGAAATGAAAAAGCCAGACTCTGTGCGTTGATTGTGCATAGGCCAATCAGTCTCCCCTTTTTAGGATGCCAAATGGCAAAAAACGGAACCCTTATAGATTCGTCATGTCTGTCTGTCTGTCTGTCTGTTTGTCTGTCCGTCCGTATGTCACAGCCACTTTTCTCCGAAACTATAAGAACTAACTGTTGCAACTTAATAAGTAGATGTATTCTGTGAACCGCATTAAGATTTTCACACAAAAATAGAAAAAAAAACAATAAATTTTGGGGGTTCTCCAACATAGAACTGAAACCCAAAAAATTTTTTTTCATCAAACCCATACGTGTGGGTTATCTATGGATAGGTCTTCAAAAATTATATTGAGGTTTCTAATATCATTTTTTTTAAACCGAATAGTTTGCGCGAGAGACACTTCCAAAGTGGTAAAATGTGTCCATCCCCCCCTGTAACTTCTAAAATAAGCAAATGATAAAACTAAAAAAAATATATGATGTATCTTACCATGTAAACTTCCACCGAAAATTGGTTTGAACGAGATCTAGTAAGTTTTTTAATACGTCATAAATCGTACGGAACCCTTCATGGGCGAGTCCGACTCGCACTTGGCCGGTTTTTAAATGTATAAATTAGCATTATACGGGGATGTGATCTTTAATATAAATGAATGTATTAATAATTATAGATAAATATATAATTATCAATAAATGAATTTGTTATACTTACATTGCTTCTCTGTTTCCTATTTGCTCTGTGACAGGCTACACAAATCCACGGAAGTGAGAAGGAAGTCATCTCCGGCCGCTGTTGTGCCGCAGCGGTTGTCGCGATAGACTCATTAGCCTGTCGGATGCCAATGTCTGAACAAAGTTTTCTAATTATTATACGCTACCTGGCTTTTGTGTTGCATTGCGAATTGCGTGGCAGTATGGTACTCGTTTCCGTGGTACAGGGAGTGACAATAAGATTTGTTGTGTCGTTGCGTTTTGTACTTGTAGTCAATCACATAGTTAATAGATATAAATCGAATGTCAATATACGAGTAGGTATAATTAACGTTTTCTAATTAGGTATAATCGATTCGGTACAAAGAGAATTTTGATATCACTTCGAATTCATTTGGCGTACAAAATTGTACTTCTATAATATGATAATACTAATTTTAATAGTCTAATAAATTTTGCTAAATTGAGCAATAAACACGAACGCCAAGATTAAGGTCCTGTGTTCGAGTCTGAGATACACAAGGTACACAAGTAAATGTCTACAGCCACACATAAACTTCATGCAACGTTATTTTATGTAAGAATACATAAAAAACGAAATACGTGTATGATATTTACGTTCATAATGTCTAATACAAAATACAAATTGAGGAATATATTGTTTTTTTTTCAATTGCCACGTTGTCCCCGCCAGTCCCGGCCTTATTATGGACATCGCGCGATGCGAGTGCAACCACCAACTGTGGGACACCATATAAAAAAAGAGTACCTATTAGCACGGTAATAGTATATTACTATTACCGTGCTACGAGTGATGATCGATACAGAAACGTCATGTGCGTTAAGGCACGGTAATGTCAAGGGCACACGATGCAGTGTAAACGTCATGTGTGTTAAGGCACGGTAATGTTAAGGGCACACGATGCAGTGTAAACGTCATGTGTGTTAAGGCACGGTAATGTTAAGGGCACACGATGCAGTGTAAACGTCATGTGCGTTAAGGCACGGTAATGTTAAAGCACACGATGCAGTGTAAACGTCATGTGTGTAAACGTCATGTGTGTTAAGGCACGGTAATGTTAAGGGCACACGATGCAGTGTAAACGCCTCGCCACCGCACCGCCAGCCATTAACTGTTTTACACTTAGCGGTTTTACATTACTGTGACTGCTTGTGTAATACAAAAAAATAACATTGTATATTGATTAATTTAAATTTGAAGGAATGACATCTAAAATAAGTAACTTTTTAATCAATGAATGCGCTAGCTAACCTCATAGTAAAATGGGCGCTAACACTTGTGTAGGTACACATATATTCTTTACTTTTTAATAACAAACGTAGAATAAACGGAATAGAAAAGGAAAGTATATAGGTGGGATTATCTGTATAAGATATCTCTGCCAGCCACGGACGGTACGGTACGGATATTGTAACAGTAGCGAGGTAAGTGCGCTGACTGGTTTTAATTTCATAAAAACTATTTGTTAAATATACATATTTTTGTTTTATATGTGTATATTATACATATAAATCAAAAACATTTAACCAAAATAAAGAGAACTACGGTGCTCTTCTAATCCGAGTTTGAACGTGTCGTTTTCATGTAGTGATATTTCCCCTTAAAAAGCGAAAGACTTTGAAAAAAAGAATGAAACGCTCAATTTGTAATACAAAATTTAAGATTTTTTATTAATACAAATTTTGTTTATAATCCTGTCCAGTTCTACAACAAACTAAAATTGTAAAAGTTACAACATCTCAGTTTGTTTTATGGCCAAAGGGAAAAATCTGAGTTCGTAGCCTCGATATAGAAGGAAAAACGCGGCAAAACTTCCATTTATTTACGAGAACTTGAGAAGATTAAATAAAACTGTCATGTTTTCAATTAAAAACTTTTCGAATGTCAAAGGGAAACATTCCCTTTGAAGTAACATTTTGAGGCCAACGTCGTTGTAACTGTTGACATCGTGATAATTTTACTGAGAACAATCTGTTTTAAATTATTTAGGTTTAAGGCACAATTGGGCCATGCAAGATATTGTAGCAATGGCGACAATTGTTGAATTAAATAAAATAGCTATTGACAATTTGAAAAACAATTTGTAATTTTTAACCGACTTTACTTCATTCAATTCGACTGTGATTTCTTAATCGATTTGAGTTTGAGAGGATATACTTCTCATTGAAATGTGTGGAGTCTCATCATAAATGTATAAAATTTGTCTTACCTAATGTTAGAGAGGTTCAGACCACTGTAAACATAAAGGATAAAAATGTGGGCCTTGTGGACACCGTTGTATTTCTTGGTATTACTTTAGATTCTAAGCTTCAGTGGGGCCAAAATATTGATAAATTGTCAAAGAGACTTAGTTCTGCAGCCTACGCTGCAGGGGCGGTCGACTTTTCTATTGGCGCAATGAGACATACCTACTAGGGATACATCGAGTGTTACCTCAAAAAACATGTTTCTAAAAATCCTAAAATGGTAGTAAATAATAACAAAAGATTCATAGATGTTAACCATATTTTCTGATGATAAACATCTTTTAAAACATAAATTTCCGTTATTTAACTAAAGTAAATATTTTGAAGTATATTTTGTTTAAAATTATCCAGAAAGACTTGAATTTGAAGATTATTTATTAAATGGATAATGGATGTAAAGTCAATGTTAGAACTGGCAATATAAATTCATAAAAAAATATGGCCGAATTTATATTTTTAACATGTTGCCGGCGCATGAATCATTTTCCTTTTGTTTCTCCATTGCGAATTTACGCAATAATATCGATGTGTGCTTGCTTTTGAGATAACGACTTTTCTTGATAGTGTCTTTTTGTGTTTTTACGTGAGAAATAGACTCGTTTGGAGACAGTGACTTGTTTTGATTTTTGTGTTAAACTTAAGTTCTTTTTCGTATTGTTACTTAGATTTAATTGCTTTTCCTGAGACAGTGATTCTAAAACGTGTCAATTTGAACAATAGTTTGTCAGGGAACATGCCTGATAACCTGAAGAGAAAATGTCTCAAGTGTGGAATCTCACCACAAGATGATGCAAACATTATACTAGATCGCTTTCCAAAGCCAGGAACAACAAATATTCGACGGTAAGTGTTGAAATTGACCAGTTTAAATACTTCTGACATTGCCACGTCCTTTTTTGTTATTCAACAAGCCTTCCTCGCAGTTGTCAAACAACGATGTTGAAAACTTCTCTCAAATATCCGAGAAATTATTTTATGAAACTGTCTATCCTGGCACTTGACACTGGCAGTAATGGTTGTTATCCTCTCTAACGACTAAATGCTACAAAAAAAAAGACAGAAAAGACCCCGGTTAAAGCGGTAGCGGTTATGTTCACAATAAAAGAGATAACACTTCTTGATTTCTATTAGCGTTACTGCAAGAACATAAAATTATAATAGTCTCTAAATTCCGTAGATTAAATATCATAATGATGTATTTTCTTTTTTAGATGTGAAATGTGGGCCAAGTATTGTTTTCCAAATGACAGTTGGTCATCTGTGGACTTCCAACGTAAGTTATATGCTGAGCAAAGGATTATAAGATTATATATACTATTGACTTTATTAATGTTGAAGAGAAGAGATTATCCAAACATGCTGTTCCAGAAATGATTGGTTTTGACAAGGTGAATAAAAATAGCTTTTGTATATATCCTACCTGTTTATATCTGTGTTAAAATAAATATTTCTAGCATTTTATGCATTCAATGTTTAGATGCTGAATCCTGAGAGTGGACTCCATCCTAAGACTTGATAGTTATATGCTGTCTCTAGAGTGCTCTTGTTGCATATTAATAATGATTATTTAGACAGTTCAGTGGTGGTTCACTATGGTTCATTTATTGAATGATAATGCCAAATTTTTAACATTTCAAATTGAGACAGCATACTTTATCAATAATGCTTGCACTCCATCCAAATGTCCGAGTCTGAGCACTATGGATAAAGTCTGTATTATCAATTTCAATTGCTATGCAGGCTGTACTATAAACAACAACTCCTTACAATCATCATCATCATCATCACAGCTCATAATATATGTCCCCACTGAGGGGCTCGTCTCACGGTAGTAAGGCTTAAGTCAGCCATGCCGGCCTCGTGCGGATTGGTCGACTTCACATACACCTTTGAATTTCTTCATAGATGAATGCAGGTTGCCTCATGATGTTTTCCTTCACCATAGGAGCATCGACAAATGTACATATGAAATTCGAAAAACGAAAGACACATTGGTACATGGCAGGATCGAACCATGGACCTCCCGGTTAGAAGGACAGTGCCGAGTCCACAGCACCTCCAATGCATCCATACTTGTCTAGAAGATGTCAATTAATATAGGAAAAAACAATGGTTTCTAAAAATAGTTCTATTTCTTTACAGGCAGTGTGTGCAGTTTCCAAGTGGAGTCACATTCAAGACTTTTATGACCGAGATAATGTAAATCCAAATTTCGTGTTTGCTCCATCACTGAGGAAGGATCACCTTAACCCTAATTGCAAAGAAAAGATGAAAGTTAGCTCAGGCAGCTCAGGTTTTGAGTCATTCGGTGGCTGCATGCATTTTTGCAAAAATATCCCAAGGTAAACTTACCTACATAATAATTTATATTGTTATATCAATTAATCTGAACCTGAAAATTTATAAAGATTTGATATGAATACCTAAAAATGTCTAAACTAAAATTTATAGCTCAGAGTAAAGAGTTCTGATTAAGAAAAGCCGTGGGTTCGATTCCCACCCCAGCTCCATAGCATGAACACTGAAACACAATAATTATGATAAAACAATAAATCAATATGAATGATAAAGCACTACACTGTTTTATCATAGTGTGTTTTGTTGATCATGTTATGGGGCAGGCCTGATAATTTTTTTCTAGTTTAGTTTAATACCTTGAGATACTTAAACATTTCCTACAAAGTTCATAAAAAATTAACAAACAGCAGCTGATTTTAACTGAAAGTAATATTTATAAAAATATTTCATCCAGATGTTGGAATGTAAGATTTCTCATTGTCAGGGTGAATATTGGCTAAAATAAGGAAAACAGCTAGAAGAAAATAAGTCGATTGAGTTGTAGTGTTGGACTGTCGGATGGCTCCTAGGAAAAATATTGCCTGAATTCCTAGTTTATATATTTCTATAGTTTTGACAATTTTAATTATTTAGTTTTTATTACATTTTCAGGGGAACTGCCTGCAGGTGCAATTACAACGGCGGAAATTGTCGCCGTAAATAGCGACTCTGCTGATTTGAGGAGAGGCAAACCACACTCAACAAACATAACCATGAACTCGCCGCATTTCAAACATTTTGAACTAATGAAAATTTTTTTGAGGAAGTAGAGTTTGTTGGATGCCGGAGCTCACCACCCACCACCTTCGAAAGATAGGTGGGTCAGGACCTTAAGAGGTATTTTGCAAATATTTAAAAATCTTAAAGAAAAACAGGATTAAATTTCTGTCAACCGCAGAAATTGTGATTAAATTTCTGTCAACCGTCAGCTACCGCAGGATGCAGTGGCAAAATTTATTTGGCTCAATCCAGGCAAAGTGTGCAAATTGCAATCCTACTGCCTCACAATTTTATAGGTGGATTGAAAACATCTATAATTTCTAACCCACATAGGGTCAGGAAACTGTGAAACAGACATTTATTATACAATAATAAATAATTTCAAGGACATGTTTTCTACACCATACACAAGCCAACAACCCTTGATATTGTGATCAATATGCTAGCTTCAGTGGACCATACAAAACTTTGTTTGTTTGTTTGTATTAAGAAGAAATTAATTTATACATCAAGAAATTTAATTAAATGTGTTGAAGATTGTGCTACTCTATGCGATAATTTCTTTTTAATGTCATCATCAATATTGGATTTAAAAACATTGTTATTAAAAAACCTCTGTGAGGATATAAATTTCACCTTTTAGAAACAGTGTGAGAAATATGTCTCAATAAATGTAAAAATTATTATAAATAGTGTTTTTCACATAACTATTAAAAGGTATTGTACATTAAAAACCGAGAATATGTAGAATCTGGTTTAAAACTAGCATTAAAAACGAAGATGAACACAATAAAACATAAATAAAACTATCATACTTTTATTTAATTTTTACCTTTACTATTCTGCGAATTCTGACGTGGTTTATGGAAACTAGAAAATAATATGCAATGATTTATAATTAAAATCATTGCATATTATCTAGTTTCCATAAATTACGATTACAATAAAAAATTAATATTATACCGCTTTTGAATTTTACCGCGTAGATAGTGCGTGGGGCTACTGTAAGATGGCAGCACAGTCAAAATTTGTCCAACGTGTTTTTCTATGTAGTTGTCATTCTTCCCTTGGGTATATGTGTTCTGTGCTACGCTGTATGGAAAATACGTCAGTTGACCGATGTTGATACAGCAAGACTTGTATACTTTGCTTATTTTCATAGTGTCATGTCGTATGGCTTGTTGCTGTGGGGAAATGCTGCCGACATTCAGACTATTTTTGTGCTGCAGAAGAGGGCTATTCGAGCAATTTATAATCTTAAAATGAGAGACTCTTTGAGAGAAAAATTTAAAGAAATTGGTATTATGACTGTTTCGTCGCAATATATTTACGAGAGTATATTATATGCCCATAAAAATATACATTTGTTTTGTAAAAACAGTGATATTCATTCAGTAAATACTAGACAAAAGAATATGTTAGCATTACCTAATACTAGACTTAAAAAAATTAATAACTCTTTTAGAGGCTTTTGTGTACGTTTCTACAACAAACTCCCAACCAATATTAAAGAACTTAGCTTAAATAAATTTAAGACTGCAGTCAGGAAAGTACTTATGAAAAAAGCATATTATAAAGTGTCTGACTATCTGAGAGATAAAACTGCTTGGGATTGACAAAAAATGTATCAATTTGACGTTCATTAAGTACACTTTGTGATTGTTGGATGTATGTATTTGAGTAACTGTTCCAATCACTCCGACAGGCATTTCTATATATATTTTAATAAAACCAAAGTTATGTTTGTGAAATAATATATTATTGTAATGTTGGCAATTTAAAAGAGGAGACAAAAAAAAATAGTCCTTCCGAGTTTCTTGCCTGTTCTTCTCGAGAAGGCTCTCCCAATTTCCGAACAGGTGTAGAGTCAACTTTTTCTTTTTTCATTTTACTTGTATTTGCATATATCTTAATTATGGTTGAGATGTATGTACATACAAGGTTTAAATAATACATAGCTTATCTTGACTTGTTGCATTTTTTAAATTAATTTATTGATTAAATAGAGTTTTGTAATTTGTTGACGTCAATAAGTGCCTGTAAAGGTCTATGTTGAATAAAGATTTTTGAGTTTGAGAATTGTCACCAAATTCAGGGTCTGGTGATGGGATCCCAGAAAATTTCAGGGAAACTAAAATTTTATAGGAACGTCCGACGCGTGCCCTATTGTAACTTTCGGCTACATTATTATGAAAGCCTCACAGTTTACTTACAATATAAAATTAAAACTTATTACTTACAATAGAAAATATAAAATTCCAATATAAAATTCCGCGTTATTTTGTTTTTCACGGGAAAACAAAATAACGCGTGCGAAGACGCTCTGGCGAAGTCGCTCTGGCGAAGTCGCTAGCCGAAAGCTAGTCAATAAATAAACAGTAAGCGACAGGGGTAGCACAAAGGATCATAAAAGTTCGAAGCGCAGGGCCTGTAAGGGCTGCCCCAATATAAGATAAAATGTTAAGTAAGGGTGTTAGTGGTGCAGCTGTGCAGTGTTTGAGGTTCTGGTGCTCCCCACCAACCACTGAAAAGACATTGTGACATACCGGAGGTAGACTCTGTACCAGGGTCGTCTGCACGGGTACCTCCGTTTTACCTATTTCTGCCGCAAAGCAGCAGTGCTTGCATTGCTGTGTTCCGGTTTGAAGGGTAAGATATGGAAGTGAAATAACTGGGTACCGTGACTTTACATCTGATATCACAGGTTGGCAACGTACAATGTACGTTCTTCAAGGTTCTTGTGGGGGTTGCAGATTGGCTGCGAATCTCACAAGAGCCAATGTATTATGGGTAACTTACCACTTACCATCAATCAGGTGGGCAGTTTGCTCGTTTGCCAACTTAGTAGCAATAAAAAAAATCCTCATTTAGGATGAGGCCTATGCCCAGCCAGCATATTGTGGCTGGGAAGACGATAATAATGAGCACTTATTGGAACTGCATGGTGAAGGTTGTAGATACGTGTTCATCATCAATCGATGCATGTTTTCATTCAATAGTGTTATAAGCCATATTTTATGAAAAAGGTCTAGCTAGGGTAAGAAAAAATATTCGGTCAGTAATTTATTAAAGCTTTCTATAGTAATAAATATAAACATTGATAAGACTAACGGCTGGGGGTGAAAATTCTATTAGCAGGATAGTAGTAACGGTATTTCATATATAATGACAGCCCAAGCCACTGCTTTATGGTAGCTTACACTTGCTTTCATTATAAGGTGAACTTAAAAATGACAAGGGCTAGAAAATTTTAGCACAAGTTCTTCTCAAGTGCAAATACTTCACCATATTATCTATTAGGGAAACTGACAAATTAGGAAAATGACCAGTGATAGATATAATAAAATTTTTGCTTTTTTCTCGAGCCTAATAAGTGCCTGTAAAGGTCTATATTGGCGGTGATTTTTTAATTAAAATAAATTTTAAGTTTTAGGTACGTATCATTTTGTCACCAGTAAGACATTTAATCCGGGTTTCAAGTCATACCTTGCCAGTAAAAAGATTTATAATGATAACCCTTAATAAGTTCACTATTTTTTTATTAACAGTAACCACCTTATCCTTCCACTCACTGCACGGAGTTACTGTATTACGTCACTGAGTTAGTTAACAGGGCACGTGCCGATTTTATGCACACTATCCTCACACGCCTACAGTACCCACAACGAAATTCGAATCGCTAGAAATGGCTTAAAAGATTTGCCGTTTATGACGTCACAAATGCTAGTATTATCGACAGGTGAAATCTAAATTACGCAATGGCTTTCAAATTGATCGATATCAGTGTAATGTTAGTATACAAGGAGACAGAATTTGCCAAAGAATCTAATGCATCTCCCATTTTTAGGAGATTATAACATAACTTAAAGAATTGTGATCCTTAAGCAGAAGTAGGTATCAAGGCTCGGAACCAGTTTAAAATATACCGGTTAATATCGGTTTATTACGGTTTTGCTCCGAACTTTTCCTGAGAACGCGAACGTTATAAGAACTTTACTATGACCTAAATAAACCGGTTTAATTGATATTGTATCGTGTTATTGACTTGAAGATGCGTACGGCCGCGCAGTACGTTTTAACGTTGACGTCTGATTTGCGTAGTGGATTTACAAACCACTATCATTTGTAAGTATTTAAGATAAGTAAAAAGCGAAAGAATACAATATATCGGTACATACTTTGATTACGTCGCAAACAAACTGCGAAGAAGTGAAGTAGGTACTGAATAAAACTAAACAGTATCAATCTTGCGTTCTATTAACCGATTTTTATTACTCCAAACCGGTTTATTGATAAAAACCTTTATGTAAACATTCTTGCAAGAACCGGTTAAAAAAGCGGTTTACTGGAACGAAACCGTAATAAAAAGATTCTGCTCCAAGTAGGTACATGATAACGGTTTGAAAATTTAACCGGTATCCGAGCCTTGGTAGGTATGGCACATCGCTCGCAGGACTGACGGCTGTTGGGGTGAAAACGCCCTCGAATGGCAGCTGCATACCGAGAGACGCGGTGAGCGTAGACTGACGATCTGGTGAATGTCGCGGGAAGTCACTGGATGCCACAAGCGTAGAATCGACCTGTTTGGCAACGTCGGCGGCGGGTCCGGGGTTTGAGACGGCCATGTACCAATGTGTATTTCGTTCTCGAATTTCATATTATGTACATTTATCTGACGCTCCTACGCTGAAGGAAAACATCGTGAGGCAACCTGCATACATCTGCGTAGAAATTCAAAGGTAAGTATGTGAAGTCAACCAATCCGCACTGGGCCAGCGTGGTTAATTAATGCCTAAAATACCCTAACTTAGGGTAGGTTCTAGCCCCTCGGTAGGGACGTATATGAGCTGTTATGATGATGATGATGATCTGTTTGGAGATCTTTAGGGAGGCCTATGCTATGCCTAACAATGGGCGACTTTTGGCTAAAGTGATGATGATGAACCTTCAGGCTCTATCCATATACTCGACGCTGCATGACGTCTCATTGATTATTTGACGCCTGGTTGGGACAGCCAGGAGGTCGTCATCTCAGTATCAATTCTTGGCCTGTTTAGCGCTGCTTGGCACTGCTGAAAGAAAACTCAAGAGTTTTGTATTTTATTTAAATTATACAGCGAATGGGTGGAATTTTTGGATTGGCAACTCAGTTATTTCTGCCATCCGATTTAAAATTCTTATCGCGTCACTCACCTTTTCCCTTGGATGCCGTAAGACATGAGGAAGGGAGTAAGTATACCGCAATTACATCTTTGCGTGAAAAGATGTAAAAAATCGAAACAAAACTCTACATCAGCGCATCTGGCCCGCGTGATAGGGGATGTGATGTCAGGAGGAGGAAGTGGCCTACTACGGGAGATTCTTCCTTGTCTAAAGGAGAGACCCTTGTCCAAAAGTGGGATGCATGTGGGTTGAAGTGGTTATGATAATGAACGAAGTGACGACTTTTGATTGCTATGTTAATTGGTAATATCAACCGAGTGCATTAGCTAGACCATATGCATCTTAGCGAACTTAGCGAAAAGGCGAACTCCTATTGAAATAAAGAAAAGATATTATCACCATCATTCTGCGGCTTTGGACAACCTTCGGATTATATTTGGGATCTACCAACAAGTACAGTTCAAGTTTATAATGTGGACGCAATCAGAAGTCACTTTGTTTCGTTCTATATCCAAGTGTCAGTAATTATCGAAGACCAAGTAAATTTTAGCCGACCCTCGACCCCATATTAATATGCTCAAATTGATATGGAGATTTAATTTTCTCTCTATTACATGATTTGAGCAAATACAGTTAACTGAGCAAATAAATCATTGTTATACATATAAACTAAACATTCATGACAAACAAAAATGTTTGTATTTCGGATTAATCGAGTGTAATTATGCTTATTATTGCTCATAACTCTTAACACAGAGTTAAATTGAAGTAATGAACATATTTAATACGATAAAAATACATACAATATTACATTTTATATTGAAGTCAGTCTCAAATTTTAATAAAGCACAATTTTTAGGAGGTCATTGCTTGGCACTGATTGAATTCCATCACCAGATCCTGACCTCCTGGTAACAATAGGAACACTACCAGTTATTTTTAATTTATATACCTACAGTATTCATTTGTAATAAATGTAGTCTCTTAAATTAGTCCTTAATGCCAGTTACGGATTCATACTATTAAAAAACATTTAGAGCACAGTGCAACAACATTTTCCTCCGTGACTGATAGTGAATAGTAATTAGTTAAATAAAATTAGGAAACCTTTAAAGAATATTTATGTGTGTGTGAGTTTGTATGTAAATATATTAAATCAAGTAAAATTAATTATAACAATAAAGTTGAAATTACATTTATTATTGAAACTGATTTTTTTATCGCGCTTGTATGTTTGTTTAATCATATTATATAGATCCGACGAAGATGCAAAGACATTGTTATATTTTCTATATATTAAACGATATACAAGAGAATTACTAGCATAATTTGTGTTTACGACTAGTATGCAAGTGTTGAGTTTGTCTCGTGCACTTAATTGAAACACGAAATTTAAGAGAAAATGAGACGAGATCTATTAAATTTATCCGATTGTTATAGATATTATGAGAAGCCCTTTAATTTGATACCCATATCGACGATGAAGTGTAATGACCTCCTATTTGAAGGAGGACGATGATTAGGGGAAACAAAAAATACGTTTATTTTTTACACCTATTAACGATTTTTTTTTTATTGTAAATGAATCGTCTTTAATTTATGACATTATACATTACGAAATGCAGTTTTGTGGTCTTACTATTACATGCTAATCGTATTTTACATCCATAAACGTGAGAATCATAAAATTATATAATGTCAGTTAGGAGGACACTTCATCGTCGATATTGCAGTATTTAAAAAAACACTTCTAATAATAGCACCTCACAGCCACTATGTTGATTTTTTTTAACATCATTTACCTAAGAATACTTGGGTTGTCAAGGCAAAATCTAACGATATCTTAATTATAGAAATTCGCTCAGCCGTTTAAAATGTATAAGGTAATAAAGAATCTATACTATATGAAGCTGGATTTCTATCTGTATAAAGCTCGATTAACGCACGCGAAGATACGCACGAAAAACAACCCTCTTCTTGCAGTCGGGTAAAAATGACATTCAATATGGTGCGTCCATCTTTGAATGTTACCATTTGATGATACTTACACGATGCATCGTAGTCTCCATTGGTGTAGCCATTACAAAATTTAAGATGTTTGATAAATTTTAAACGAATACTATCAATATTCTTAGTACATTTATCATACTGAGGGTTCCTACCAGTATTCAAGTGTTATTGCTTCTTACATAGGTAAAAAAATTTGAGACAGTAAGTATCAGTAAAAGGCTTAGTTACCGTCAATATGACCAATATGATTCCCAAAAATCTATCTAGAATCAAGGATCGTACCCAGGTCCCTCACCAGCCACGTTGTGATAAGAGTAATATTGCTTATAATATATTGATAGCTTATTTAGTTTTTCTTAGGACTAAACGTTACAACTGAACATTTGGCTGCATAAATAGAAATACGGCTATTGTAATGGTAAGATTGCTTAAAACTACAGGGTTTTAAACAATCTGTAGTTTTAAACAATCTGATATATTCCTAATAATTTTATACATTTTTGTGACGTCCGCATACTGGTATTTTTAAGTATGAAAAGATTTTTTTCTAAATCAGTTAGAGGCGGAGATATCGGTGAAAAAAAAGTTCACTTTTGAATCTCACACCATGCAGGTTTATTTTCAATTCAAAGTGACCAGTGCGTTAAATCGGTTTTTTCATTAAAACACCTATTAGCAACTGACGTTAACTAATAGTCTCGTATTTAGGCCCCTAAGTAAGTCCCGCGGTCAAACTATAATTTGTGAGGAATATTAGCAATTATAGGCCTACGAATTGGTGAGACCCAATGCTTATGAAGGGTTAAATTGGTTTCAAGTTTGAATTTATCGACTACCGAACTACCGAATTTATTTAGTGGGAATGTATGAGGTTATAGTTGTTCGCACACATTATCCAATTGTGTATTTCAAAATGTAATTGTTTGGATGTTAATAACACATTTTGTTAATTTTTACGTCAAATATAAGAATTTGAAATATAAAGAATTCATAAATAAATATATAAATTATAATAAAAATATAATCAGGATAAGAACAAAATGTGTGCGAATAAAGCACATATAATAAAAAAACATCTCTGCATGGCGTTCACTCCAAGTTCAAACTGGTCGCGTCTATGGGGATGAACATTTCCAATTTCCTACCTGTCAAGTCTTGCTTCATTAAGTGAATAATTTATTATTCAGGTAATGTACACCCCCTAATTTACGGGCGGGGGGCTTGGACCGCCAAGTTTGGCTATGAGTGTGTTATTGTTACATCGGTGACGTGTTGTCATATATTTGTGGGATTTAATTATATGTCGGATAATTTTTGAATAGTAAGATAAAATCATTTTGTATTTTTCCATCTGTGGTCGAAAACCTTATTTTTACTTCGATTCTTTCGTACCAGTTCACGCAATCAAACCTCCCGCATTTTCATTTCACGTTTTTATCTTTGTTAAATCCACCACTTCTTATCTCCTTTTTTATTTTAATACTGGCGGGTTCGGTGAACTTCGTATCACCTTGACAGATGACAGATCTAAATTAACAATCACAGTTACCACCATACAGAATTACAAATTTTAATATTACTTTTGAGCTTTTCATTTGTGTTTTTGTTATTATTTTTGAACCACCCCTGTACTAAGGTGAACAAAATGCAAAAATAAATAATTGCATTGCAATCGGTCCAGCTGTTTTTGAGTTTTAGCTAGACTAACACACAACGATTTATTTTTATATATAAGAAGAAAGAAGATTTTTGAGATTACACACCCTTCAGAACCTCTCCACACCTGTGGAGGCACACCGAACGCAACCCCCTAGAAACCGGCCCAGCAGTATAAATAAGCTGGAACTTACGCCACGGGAGGGGTCGCCAGGTTAAAACTCGTTTGCGACCCCCACACGGCGACCAGGGTGGGGCTATCATATCCCTCATCTGGGGTAAACCAGCCGAGCTACCCCCTTCCCAGCTGCTAGCGTATTTGGGTCGCGCCTCCTTCCTCTTTACCACTTGCGTTACATCAACTTCAACTTTTCTGTTCAAGAGTTTGCTGCCTATGAGTCATCCAGGTTTGTGGTGAACTTTTCTCCTCTACAAGATGTAATCTTATTGTTGGCTTTCAGGTGCTATCAGAAACCCTTTCTATAACTAGCGATATTATTGTTTTGGTATCGGGTCCTTTTTCAGGCGTTGTTGTTAATGTGTTAAAAGTCTGCACAGCTTAGATCATAATCTGCTGGTGTACTGGTTTGGATTTATTTTGTTCCATCATTTTCTATAACTAGACAAGAATACAAAATAGATCGTTGCTTTTTGTTGTTTTGCGATTACAACTCAGGGTTTAGCCTAATTTATTTTACGAATGCCTAATGTAGAAGTTTTTGTCCTTCTTTTATGTCATTACATTATTAAAATTCTAACAATGGATTGTATGCATATTGAAAATTCTTTGAAACGCGCCCGACAATACCTTTAGTTTGTTGTGCTCTGACCGCGTTGTGTTCTGAAATTTCCATGACATCTCAAAGAGGTTGCTTGTAAAGTTAAAGATTTTCAGAGCGGACTACGTACAAAGGATGTATCCTTTGTACGTACTAAGCCTTTGTGTTCAAAATACCAATTTGTTCTACGAATTTGAGCTCTAGTTGCCATTCCCGTTCCTGTAATAGTGAATTCACGTCATGTAGCCGGGGAATTGGCTGAAATATTGTTCACAATCTCCAGTTCACTTATTAAAGCTATGCTTTAAAGTAACAGAAGTTTCTATGAAATATAGAGTTATTCCTTTATAAGTTTTCCCGTGGTAAAAAAGAACATGTTTAACGCAATAGAATTATAATAATAACAGTTGGGGATTTTTTCATTATTTTTAACCGACTTCAAAAAAGAAGGAGGTTCTCAATTCGATGCGTATGTTTTTTTCTTTTTTTTTGTGGGTATTTTACGAGATTACGCCGCCAATTGTAGACCAATTTAAAAATTCTTTTTGCATTCAATAGAGTATACTCCAAGGGTGGTTCCATGGTCACCAAAGTTAGGATTTGATGATGGGATCCCATGAAAATCAAGGAAAACCCTTAAATTTTAAGATGTGTCCAACCTGTTTTGTGTGTATGTTACGCGATTACTCCGCCAATAAATTGTGGACCGATTTTCAAAATTATTTTTGTATTCGATAGTGTATACTCCTAGGGTGGTCAAAAGGTCAGGATCTGATGATGGGATCCCATGAAAATCGAGGGAAACGCTAATTAAGTACCAACTCACCTTCACCTCTTAATTAGGGTTTCTTTCACTCAAAAGATTTCATTCACTAAAAAGATAAAAATAAAAAATATTTTACAAAAAATAAAAACCGACTTCAAAAACACTGAAAAGTTAAAAATAATATAAGAATAGCTACAGACAACATCATATTTCTATATTGAAGTCGGTGACAAATTTTAACACTTTCTATGAGATTATCGTTTGGCACCGACTTCAGTATAGAAGTGTGATGTTGTCTGTACCTATTTTCATATTATTTTTAACTTTTCAGTGTTTTTGAAGTCGGTTTTTATTTTTTGTAATTATTTTTTTATTGCTAACGGTGGCAGACGAGCCAGTAACCCATCTGATGGTAAGTGGTAAGCACCGCTCACGAACATCTAAATAGCCAAAATGCCAGATGCATAGCTCAGTTCCTGCGTACCCTACCCGGAGAGAAGTGCTCTTTTTAAGCCTTGTTTGAAATTGGACATATCGTAGCGCTCATGAAACACGGCAGCTGGGAGTTCGGACCAGAGTTTGCCATGGTACAGAAAGTCCCAAAGTATTGCATAGATTTTGTATATTCTTGAATCTTGCTTTAATGCAAACACAAAGCTTTTAGCGATAAGATCATATACCATCAAATCGCCACAATATACGACATGACACTAAAATGGTCAAATTCGAAACGCAGACAAGCAATCCATCAGTATGTCATTTTGGAATTAATCCAAACGATTTCAGCATAAACGCTGGCGGTTTATTTGCAACGGTCCCTACGATCCCTGGATATATTTAGCTTCATTACAATTCGACAGGTAAAGTCAAAAGTTAGTAGAATCGGTCGACTGCCCCCGTAGATATTGCAGGCACGTAGATGTTGGACGGCGTTATGCATAATGTGACAGGGAACATGGATACATTTATTTTTAGGGTCTTCCGAGTGCTCTGTGTTTTATAGAGTTAGCTTTTTCGCGGCGGGATTCATAATTCTAATAATCTATGGTAGCTGTCATCGTTACAAATCCTTACTAATATTATAAATGCGAAAGTAACTCTGTCTGTCTGTGTGTTACGCAGTCACGCCTAAGTTACTGAACCGATTTGGATGAAATTTGGTATAGACATAGCTTGAGTCTAGGAAAGGACATAGGATAGCTTTTATTATAAAAATCATTCCCTAAGGGGGAGAACAGGGGGGTGAAAATTTGTATGGTAAATCAATAACCGCTGAACCGATTTAGATGAAATTTGGTATGGAGATAGTTTGAGTTGTGGGAAAGGATAAAGAGTAGTTTTTACCCCCAAAATCATTCCTTAAGGCTGTAAATGGGGAGGGTGGATTTGTAAAGGGAATCAATAAAAAAGGACTTCCACGCGGACGAAGTCGCGAGCAAAAGCTAGTATATATTATATCTTTTTCAGGAATTACTTTTGTGATTACGCGAAATAAATCATGTACTTGCACGTGAGACTTTCCGCATACAACATTAAGCATAATCACAAAAAAACTCACTTCATCATATTCGTTTGGTGGTGCGATCCGGAGGCCACTTCAAAAATTTTTCACTTTGCACATTATCTTCAAATGTGCTGCCAGCTTTCTTTGAAGCTATAACTAATATTGATTGTTCTGTTCCAGTGTTGTTTTGTTTAATCTCATTGCTTGTCGAAAATTCAGTATCCGACTTTCATTAATTTTTTGGAGAAGTAGAAAACATACTTAGAACCGCAAAATACTGACTGAATTATAATTTAGAGATTAATTTGTATGCCGTAGTACTTTCCCTTATAATTGTTACTTAAGGTAGATACTTAAAATATTTCTTTTTTGTTTAAACGTAACATCAAGATAATTCTATATCTTTAGTATTAACTAGTTAATTTGTGTTTTACAGGAGTAAATAAGTACATGCTAAATTTAACAGAGATCGTTCATATAACATTATTGAGTTATATCATTATCGTGCTATTTATCTGGTAAAGTTGTATATGTTTTCTTTGGCTGTTGCTGTAAATGTACCTATTAATTGAATAAATATAATAAATAAATAGACTGTCTTTTGTGGTTCTATGTTCAAGCGATTACGGTTGCGCGGGGCATTTTCTTGATTAACCCTGATGGTGTAACCTGACAAAGCGAGGTCACCAATCATTTGATTTATTATTGACATAGTTTTAGTAGTTCATCAAATAGATTCATAAACAGAGCCGAGATGTTTGTTGTTCTAGTTATATTTGCTACAGATCAAAGCACTGCGTAATTGAGTTTCAGTGAAGTCTGTCATGATCATAGTAAAACGATTTCTTCGAATTAACACGGCCGTCTAGACTTTCGTTTGCTGCAAGTTATCAACTTGTGTCACTATTGACCTGCTAATATATATTTTTTTTAAAGTCGCCCCACACTAGGATTTTCTCCTGTGTCGTGGGTGCAGTTACAAACATAGAATATCACATGCACATACACCCAGACCGGAACAAATTTCTGTAGGCCATACAAAATATCTGTCCCGTGCAGGAATCGAACCCGCGACCCGTTGCGCAGTAGGCGATCACTCGACCTCTGCGCTAACCGTGTCGTCAAAAATAAAATCAACATTAAGTACGTACGCAGAAATCATTATTCGGCTTAGTACCATACTGATATGTTTATATGCTGGATCCACACTATCGTGAGTACTATCACAGGCAAGTTATTTATATTGGTAGATTTAGATTCTCGAGATACGAATTATTAGTCTGTGGGCACACTCACAAGAGTGTGTAGGTGGCCAGCGCTCGTGCACGTTGTGCTCGCTACACCTCGTGCGAGATCCTCTACGAGGTGACGAGGCGAATTATTTAAAGAGAAGATCAATTAAGAATTTTGTAACTTCTTTAAAATATGTTTATCGGTATGATGAGAGTTTGGAACTGATATACAAATTGTGAATTCAATATCAACTAATCTATTTTTGATTTTCCCATCATAACAGGCTCTTTCTGCGCGGGAGTTAATAGTGCGCATGTGTTTGCGCCAGCACAGGTGCATTTCAATTCCTTCCCTCGGATCCGATGGGATCCAATGTTTCCAGACAACACAACGTGCTTTCCAGAGCACGAAGGAGATTAGGACGTTTTTTAAAATATTTTAGTCACCCGACAGGTTTCTGACCACGGCTGACTACGGCGACTTTTCTGATAATTAATTTTATTGGTGCAGTATCAAATAACGAGGATGTGGATGCACAATAAATCTCAAAATGGTGCAAAAGGGGAATCCGGTACGAGTGTCGAAAGTAGAAAATAATACTCCTATAATTCGAAAACAATATAAAGATTTACTAAACTTATTTTTATAAATTTCAATAAGTCTATCATTGCGATCGAAAGTCGATATGCCATTTCAACTCAAAGGTCACGTGAGCATCGAGTGAGTAGAATATTGAACTAATAAAGTGCTTGGTTCCTTTCAGCATCGGGTGAATTCAAGTGAATTTTTCCGTCGATTGGCAAATTAGACCGTGCGAGCCGTCTGCAGATATCGCTCCCGATTCACCCCCACCCCCGTCTGCTCACCGATACGGCAAGTTTCCAGACCCGTTAGTTAGTTTGAGTTCGAGAAAAATGAAATTGTTAGTCGAAATTGTGAAGGTGTCAGAGTCAGAGACGTAAAAGTTTGTCTTTGTGCATTTTTTAAATTTAAGCATTGACGTGTCATCATGTCAGTGATGTTGAATATCATATCACTTCCGACGACGGCTCTCTCTATTTGCGAACGGATGACGAGTCATCTTCTATTCTCTTCTATTTATGTTTTCATATATCCCAATTATGCTTATAAAAAAAAATAAAGTGGCACTCGAGGACTGCCGCGGTAAAGCTATTGCATAGCATTTTTTATCAACTTATGCAATTATAATTATTTATTTATTTTATTTATGCAGTTTTTTTTTCTTTGATATTAATTCAAGTTACACTTTTTGAGCGTGGTGACCGATAAGAAAACATTTTTTTTTCTTTTATTGAATAAATTAGAAGTTAATATTGTTTAAAATATTTTTATTATCTTACAATACATGTAGGTTATTCAGAATTTTTTATCATTGAAACTATAGGTTTAAGGTATGAAATAAGAAACATAAGTTTGAGACTTGATATCCTCTAAATATCTGGAAAATACCGCGTCAAAACTTCGTCAAAACACCGTGCCGAAGTCTGCCGAACTGAAACGACGTTAGACGATGCACGGCTTTCAACGCCGCACCGCTGCTGTGCCGCAGGCCTATTCTCTACGGTGCGGCGTTGAAAGCCGTGCCTGATAGGCCTGAAACCTGTTAGGTTTTTTTCGTTACGGAATTTCTTGATTCGGTCGCCGCGCTCAAAGCCCGCGATAAAAGCTATGCAATAGCTTAATAATTACGCACATAAAATCAATCATATTTTTTACATGTGACGGGAAGCTCTTGGCCTACAGTTTTTTTTTAACACAGTGAAGCTCTTTGCCTGCATCTCACCTGACGGTAAATGACGATAAGGCCGAAGGCAGAAGCGAGATTCACCTGGATTCCTCAAGAAATAAGGAACTGGCAAATCTTACCACTAAATTATCGGGTCACAAATGCTATTAACATTGATAATATGGCGACAAACTTAGGTAAGATGGTTGCAGCTAGCCAGGCGGGCTCAGAAGCCTCACCATTAATCAAGCCGGGCAGATAAGCTTCTGTCACCATGGAGATTGACACCCGGACTTCCCGATCAGCACACGAGGTCTCAACCACTAAACCACGGAGGCGGTTAATTTTCTAATATATAAAATTATCGTGTCATAGTGTTTGTTACCAAACTCCTCCGAAACGGCTTGACCGATCTTTATGAAATTTTTTGTGTATATTCAGTAGGTCTGAGAATAGGTCGTAAACTATTTTTTATTACGGCGAAACGTAAGTTCGCCGTTATTGTGGCGAAACGTAGTTCGCCGGTACAGCTAGTCTTCTAATATATAAAATTCTCGTGTCACAGTGTTTGTTACCGAACTCCTCCGAAACGGCTTGACCGATGTTTATGAATTTTTTTGTGTATATTCAGTAGGTCTGAGAATATGTTGTAAACTATTTTTTGTTATGGCGAAACGTAGTTCACCGGCACAGCTAGTAATTAATAATATATTATTTCTCATTTTCTTCATAAAGTATTTATGTTTTTTCGTATTAGTGTTTGACATCAGGAATTCCCAGTACAGGTTAATATTGGATACAGATTTTTGAGTTTGATTTTTGATAATTTAATTCAAATGATCTTTAAATCAGGCGAATGCTGGTTAGTAATGAGTTCGTTATGTTTGTGAATGTTCTATGATGGTACTGTTTGAACCTCTAAACTGTTTGTACAAACAGTAAATTGCCAACGTTTTATTGTGATCAGTATTTTCATGCAAGTGCATATTTTTTATTATGTATTTGTATATATTTGTATGTATATGTATTTGTATTTTTTTTGTAGAGATTGATGTATAATTAACTTAAGAATTTTGTTAATGTATGACGAGCTGCATAAGCGACAAAATGAGTGTTGCACTAAACTCATATCCAATTTGGGTACTATTCGATAGACGGAAAAAAATAAGGTAAATCTGTAGATTTCCACATCAGTTCTTCGCAGCAAATCTATAAAGAGGAAAGATTTGATTGTTTGTTTGTATGTATTGAATAGGCTTCGAAACTACTGAACCGATTTTGATGAAAGTTGGTATAGGGATAGTTCGAGACCAAGGGAAGGATATAGGGTAATTTTCCTACATTAGGATAAAAAAAATCCCACGGGAAAACAAAAATAACGCGTGCGAAGTCGCGAGCGAAAAGCTAGTTAACTATAAAAAGGAAATCTTATACATAAAAACTTTGTAGTTGTGCCCGCAAACTTCGTTTCGTCATAATAATATCACCCAGGGGCAGGCTATGCTCTAAGCCTAGGGGTATAAAATAGCCTACGACCTATTCTCACACCTACCAAATAAATACCAACAAATTTCTTAAAAATCGGTGAAACCATTTCGAAGGTGTTCAATAACAAACAATGTGACACGAGATTTTTATATATTAATCTAGCTGTGCCCGCGAACTACGTTTCGCCATAATCATTCTCAAAAAATTTCTGGAGAGGGCCACCCTTATCATCGAGTAGTATAAAATAGCCTACTACTGCGACCTGCGATTTTATATATTAGGTGAATCACCGTTCGTTAGTCTTGCTAAAACTCAAAAACGGCTTAACCGATTCTGAAATTTTCTATGTGTAGTTGAATGGACTCTCGAATGGTTTAAACGCACAATTAGACCCGGTAGGTGGCGCTGTAATTGGGCAGGACGACGTTTGCTGGGCCCACTAGTTAACTTATGAATATATAAAAAAATATTACTAACACATTATCATTCAAGACAAATCTGACTCTAACACTTTTCCCACGAGTATTTAAACCAGTGGAGAATGGTGCTTAAACGTCCACTCGAATAACCTACAGAAATTTCAGGCGTTACGTTGAAGAGTTCTGGCGCGGAGCATAAAAAGTAGCAGCCAGGAACAATATGCCGAGACAAAAGCGACAAGTGGCGGTATGTCGAGGGCTCTTGTTTCGACGCGAAATAGACTGGCACAGGGCAATGATGGTCGTACAGGGCAATGATGGTCGTACAGGGCAATGATGGTCGTACACTGACACCCAAACTCGTTCTATTAAAAATCCTTAATTTTACACAGACTTTATATTGCTGTTACAACTTCCCCTTAAAGTTTGTCGAATGATTTCAATTTCACCCTGGAGTGCAAAATTTTAAATAACAAACTATTTTTAAAATGGCGTTGTTGAAGTTGTTTGAGTGGATTTTGCTTATAAGCCTGTTAATATCTCTGTTATTATGACTGAGGATATTTGTTTTATTTCTAAATAATTAACTACTCGTAATTATGGTGTGCATGGGACAAAGAGGTTTAGCTTGTTTGATGAATTACAAAAAATGGAACCGACTTCAAAAACACTGAAAACTTAAAAATAATCTTCTTCTATATTGAAGTCGGCGCCAAACGATGATCTCCTTGAAAGTGTTAAAATTTGTCACCGACTTCAATATAGAAGATTATTTTTAAGTTTTCAGTGTTTTTGAAGTCGGTTCTATTATTTGTAAAAAAAAATATATTTTTAACTTTTTAGTGAATGAAATTAAATTAGTGTTTTCCTCGATTTTCTATGGAATCCCATCATCCGATCCTGACTTTGGTGACCATGGGACCACCCTTGCAGTATACTCTATCAAATACAAAAAGAATTTTGGAAATCGGTTTAAAAATGACGGAGTTATGAGATAACAAACATAAAAAAAAATACAACCGAATTGATAACCTCCTCCTTTTTTGAAGTCGGTTAAAAAAAGAACTATTGTACCTTAATTTTGCTGGTTAGCTTCATTGCGTATTACATGAATTTGTCCCATTGCAGGAGTACCTATTTGATAGTGCGAGACGACAATTCGTGTGATTCTGGATGCCAATTTCAACATTTCACCTATAATTTGCTAATAGCTGTGATCGTTTCATGCAAGCTTTTTTCCGTTTTTCCGCATAGGTATTCTACTTTGAATTATTACAACCGGTGTTACAATCTGTAAACCTGATGGTTAGAACAGATTTATTCTTAATGTCAAACCATTCAATAAATTTGTTCAGAGTTGCCATTTTAAAATGGAAGTAATTCGGTCTAAACTCTCTAATACAATATGCAAATATATTACAAGATCACTTGTATACAACAAAAAAATTGACATGACACGCTCAAGTTGGGTGAGATAAAATTAAATATAAACAAGGTAAACACATTACCGTATCCACGTTATTTTCGGGAGTCTTTAACACACACACAACAAGGTTTCATATCCTCGCCTGTGGAACCATCCTCTTCCTTCAGGCACTATTACTCCATTTCTCCCGTCAGATAGGCATGTGGTCCAACGCAAATCTTGGAATATGTCGAGTTAACAATATATCTCGCGTTCGAGTTTCACATGTGGCACGCGACAGTTAAAAGGGTTAAGGATTACACCTCTTTTTATAGATTAAGTTTTACCCAGCCTTAGAGGTTGTTTAGAACTAGACTCGGAATTTGAACTTGAAACTAGGAATCAATTAGAAGTAGGACTAGTATTAGAACTAGTAATCAATTAAACTAGGAATAGGAATTAGAGCCAGGAATAAGAATTAATTTTACTAGTAATTTAAATTTAAAGATTTAAAGTCCATCGATTTAAAGGATGTCTATTTCTTAGTCACTACGTATCAATCGCCTAAAGGTTATCTTAGATTTAAATTTAAGCAAATAACTTTTGAATTTCAATGTCTCTCCCCTTTGGACTTGCTTCAGCTCCATACATTTTCACAAAGCTTTTCAAGCCCATATTATCTCATCTTAGAAGTACTGGGTTTACTATTATAAATTATTACTATGATTTTCTGTGCCTTGACAATTCTTATCAAGATTGTCTATCATGCGTAACAAAACCCTTATCTTACTTACTGATTTAGATTTTGTTATAACTCTAAACATCCTACCTGGTTAATATATATAAATCTCGAGGATGCAACGTCGTGGTATATTAATGGTTAAACAAACTCACCTTTGTGATGTTTGTCCAGTTCTATACAGAATTCTAAAGAAGCAGCTTGCTAATTTGTTTCGTAAAATAAAAAAAAAGCGAAATATCAACACAAAATTTAACATGGACCTTTACCATAACACATAACACGCCCACACACACATATGCGCACACAAACACATATACACATACACAAATTCATGATTGTAAAATAACTGTAAAAGATTTCTTGTCACTTCGAAAATGAAGTACCTTATTTGTATTCTAAACTACATATTTTGCTTTATTGTAAGATAATAATTATTTAAGTTTGTCATCATGTCCGAGGTGCAGGGCCTGGTGGTCTAAGATACAGGCAGATTTCCGCCTAATTTGGACTCGAGTCTCCCACCAGCGTAGTAAGTAACTATTCAAATAGATTAAATGTAATATACATATATGCTTGTGGTGAGAACAATAAATTATTATTATTATTATTTATTACTATGCTGAATACAGATTTTTTGATTTTGTTTTTATTATTGACCTGCATTTACTGAAGTTAGAAAGTCACTTTCCATCAGGTGGGCAGTCTGCTTGTTTGCCAACTTAGTTTTATAAAAAATAGGAAGAGCAGCACAGTAGGAACCACGCAGGAAATTCTAGACCGAGGGACTAGCATCGTTTTTTCTAGACAATTTGCTACTGGATTGCTTAATGTCTTCGCAACAGATGAAACTTAGTAAAGTAAATATACACTTCTGGACACATCTATTGGCCCACCTTAGAGTTTAGGTTTCGATGGCCCCTACACAATCCATGAGCCACCGCCATAAGCAAAGCAACCTCTCTTCAAAGCAGCATTGTGCAAAATGCTCTCCCTTACGTCGGTAGACCTTCTTCCTTCCATCATTGCCATGTAACGCAATTTTACACTCATCAGAAAAGAGTACACGGCTCCAATGCTGCTGAGTCCAAATTAATGAGTGCGCGCGAAATGAAGACGCGCTGTTCGGTGGGCTCGCGTTAGTTTGGGGCCATTAGCTGGCTTGTGTGGTACAGTCGGCCTCAAAAGTAGATAAACATTTTAGTACCATGTCACATCAACTATTAACAATGCAATATAGGTGTAACTATACTAAATAAAAGAAATAGTTGATGTGACATGGTACTAAAATATTCATCTACTTTTGAGGCCGACCGTACCATATCGCGTTCTTTTAACCTTCTCCGAACAGTTCGAGCGCTCACAGATACTCCGTGGAGGTCGCGAAGTTGGTTTTGTATCTCAATGGAGGTAAGGTGACGATTTCTCAAGCTGGTCGTCACGATGAATCGATCTTGCCTTTCAGTTGTGACCCGAGATCGTGGCCTTCCTTGGCGACGAATAAAGCCGCCAGTCTCTAGGTACCTCCGATAAACATTTCGGACCGCAGCTCGACTTAAATTAAGTCGAGCACTCACATTTCTTTGGCTATGCCCGGCCTGGATAAGTGCCACAGCTTTGGCTGCAACTTCAGGCGAAGTATCCATAGATTATTGATAGAACCTCACCTTAATGTTAAGAATAAGTAATGTTTGTTGCAAAACCAAAGAGAAAAATCACACTTTCAAGAATTAAATCCAAGTAAACCAATAAAATCAGGTTTTCTTAGTATTCGATTGTTTGATATCAACGAACAGGCTCCAAATTGTCTTTTGTTTCTTTAAATTCTGTGTTCGAAATTCAAAAAAAGACTATTGAGTAAAATTATGAATGTGCCAGGCTCAAAACTGCATAAAAACTTTTTGCTCGACCTAATATAAATTTTTAGCTAGGACTAAACGAAACTGAAAATGCAAGGTGGGCCAATAGATGTGTCCAGAAGTGTAGTTATTTAACTTGGGTCGCAAACAAGCGGTCAGCCTAACTTTCTGACAGTTGTTAAGTAGGTACTACTTGCATCCCGCATCCAGCTTTCTGTAAACCAGAATGTCTTATTAGAAATATTGAACATAAACAAAAGTATTAGATAAACCTATCAAGAAAGCCGTCCGAAGGAAAATCTAATCAGCTGGGAAATGCATAAATGTGTATTTTTAATTATTTAAAGTCAAAGTAAAGGCAAATTCAAAGAGAGATAATACCGGGAGTGTCTGCTATTTGCCTCAAAAGCCTTTGAGTGAGCCGTGAAGCCTCTTAGAAACTTGGCGCGTCGATGTAAGTAACCGTGTGACTTATCACAAATTATAATTTGTGATATTTATTTACAACGTGTTATTTCAAAAACGCAAAACCTCAGACTCCTCCAATATATATATAATGTAAATTTATAAATTAAATTCTCGAAGATATGTCCATTTTTATGTATTGTTGCATTTCTTGCAATCTCTATGGCTGCGCGCCTGCGAATAGGTACGATGTTGCCACTTAGCATTAATTTTGGATAATATTTGACCCATATTTTTAATTAGTGGAATCCATTCTACTCTCGATTCTGAGCAAACTATATTCAGGTTTTGCGAAATTAATTAGTAAAGAAAGTATGGACTGGAGTAGTGTAATAAAATGGATTCAAAACTGTTTTTGAAAAAGATTCGTAACACCCACCCGTTGCTTATTGCGACTGGTCTCATTTCATCATCAGTTCAGCTATAATAACCCTAGCTGGACATATGACTAACCCAAGAAGTGAGTTTTGGTTATCTCATCGCTGAAACATTCATTTATTGTTTACGACCCTTTTGCATTCTTTGAATTTAAAAGCACTTACCTAAACCTTTTACGAGTTTAAAAGTTTTTTAGTTGAGGGAGTCCAAATTATATGGAGCAATTGAGGAATTCTATGAGGATATTCGAGGAATTCCTCAATCACCACAAAATGAACTGTGTTTCGCTGTAGCTATTTATTTTATGTTGCTATAACTTTACAATGTTTGTGGCACGACACGATGCGTAACCTGTTTGTAAGTGCAACAGTTTTTGAAATCACGAACAAAACTACAATTACGAGTATATTAATTGGTTAATTGATGTACAAAAACATCTATAGTATAGTATTTTGCAAAATTGATTTTACCTTCAAAAACACCTCGCAGTAACTTACCAAAAGGTATCCTTGCAACCTTAGTCCAAGGCGTCCGTCGTTCGCAGTGCTCTTGTAATTAACCTAACGACTAACAAACGTTGTTGTTATAAAAACTCCCGATCCTATAATAGCATTAATATTTTATTTATGAGAGGCTTGTGGCAAGTATGTTGGTGATAAAGAAAAATGTTAAGCATAAAAATCTGGTTTTCTGTTTCATAAGTTTTTTTGCTTGTTTTGGTTGGTGGTGGGGTTTCTGAGCCTACCACCGTTTTACCCAATTTTGTCACCATAATAACAATGTTGATAATATTGTTGTGTTACGACAATAAGAGTTCTTCAGTTGTTGAGGAGTCCAGATGAAGCCCGCTTGTATCGTCGGCCATGTCGTCACTTAAAACAAAGTAAAATTAAGGCCACGAGCTTCTCTGTTATCTTTTTTAAAGACATCTATTCGTTAAGAAATTCGACAAGAAATCTTTTCAAACTACTCAATATTAGATATTGAGTAATATATGATTGGTTATAAGTTTAATACATTTGGATTGTGATGAAAAGGCAGTACCGATTTTTTAATCAAAATCAACTCCTATCCTGTGTGAAATCTAGCTTCAAACCGATATTAGGTTTTGCAATTTGTTCACGAAAAATTCAAAAGCTACCGTCTCTGCATCGCTGTCACTGCATGGGTATTAAATGGACATATTCGAAAAAAGGACGACACTATTAAAAAATGGCGTAGCGAACTGTCATTTTACTACAATTGAACTATTGGGTAAAATAAGTATTCGATAAAACTTTTAATGGAAACCTTTGTACTACGCGAGTAAGCTTATATTCGTTATAATTTTGTCAAAAGATTTTTTAAAGTTTCTTTACAATACTGGAAGCACTTGCACCTTACATCAGAACTTAATTTGTTGACACTACAGGTAGAGAGGAAAAGTTCTCTTTTTGTGTGTCAAAAGTGAGGTCATTTCTGCGTGCTTTCTTAGACGACGCACCAAAGCATGCGCACTCTCCCTGCATTATACTCGTATATAACTTTGAAGTCGAAACTTTGACTGCATTCATACGAGTACAGTAAAGCACTTCTGGCTTCATAGTTTGAGAGAAACACTAAATTGCCACATAATATATAGGTTACATAATACCATTATCTAATGTAGGCAATTGAGTATAAACATAACATTAAATAACAGTTTATGGTGCTGAAGAAGCTAATTTGGCTTAATAATATGTTACGACTGTGATTACGTGATTAGCGATAATTAAGCTTGGAGTTAACTCCGTGGTTAGTTAAGGGCATAATATAAATGTAGACTGATATATTATTAATTTATTGTAATAGGATCGCTCATCCGAACTTTGCTTGTGATACTTGCTTAATTTTTTTAAATATCACATTTGGTACAAAAAATATTAGGTCAACTTAACCCATGCGGTAAGTCTGCCGTGTCATATGATCTGCATAAAAGTACCAGTAACCTAACAATGCCTAACATTGTGGTGGCCTGGCGACTTTATTTACACGCATGCAAAATACAATATTATGACGTTGCGAACTAGAAGTACTTCTACATTTACAGCTCATTAATCGCTTAGGTTTAAGTATGGATAAACCTTACCCGTACTCAACCTTAGCTTACAGGGTGTAACTGAACACCCCAATAACATTTTAGGGTATGTATCCATCAGAAATAGAGATTCTGTAGGAAAAATATTAGGGGTAACAAACCTACTTTTTTACCATACAAACTAAATAAATTATTTTTTGGTATGAAGTGCAAACAGCCCTACGTAAGCGTACGAGGAATACTACGCTTACGTCATACAAACTAAATAAATTATTTTTTGGTATTAAGTGCCGACAGCCCTACGTAAGCGTACGAGGAATACTACGCTCACGTCTGTCAAGTGTCATTTTGTGTTTAAATTGCTTTCGTGTTAAGAGCTGATTATGGTTGTCACTTGAAAGTTTTTGCTTTCAGTTTAAAATCAAATAACTCTGAAAGTATTGGGGTTCCAGGTCTCAGACAAGCACCGAAGGTTCATTTAGTATCTAACTTATATGCCCCTTAAATGTTATTGGAGTGTTCAGTTACATCAGGTATAGGTACTTCACGTGATGTATGGTTATCTCCTCCAGTATGCAATAAATTTAGTAATAGATATATAAGTACGACACATCAAAACTTCAAATTAACTCACGCAGTCGCTTTTAGACCAGTTAAATCAGACTTTCACGTCGGAATTTGAGGAAACAAGCTAGAAATTTGCACAAACCTTATTTTTGACATGAGAAGTAACGTGTTAAAAGTCACAAGGCAGCTGAGATTTTCGAGGTCAAAAGTCAAAAAAATTTCTTTTTCTCGAATATTTCGCTCTCTATCGCTCCTACCGCATTGGTCATTTCTTTAACCTTTGAATTTGAATATCTCAGCTGTCTTACACCCCACTCGTTGTGAATGTTGACACCTTACTTCTTTTGTCAAAAAAAGGGCTCTGCAAATTTTCAGCTTGTTACCTCACATGCCAAGGCTGAGCCTTTTTTTGGCTTATTTCGCGTTTAATGTGATGGCAAATATTTTGGAAACTCTTGCGGTAGCGAAACTGGCAAGGGAAAACATCGAAATGCTACTCTGCACTTTTTTTTAATAACAGATCTCGTAGTAACGTATTACGATGCGAAACACCACAAGCGGAGTATCTGCGCAATAAACAGATATTGTTTGTGGTTGTACATCGGCCATCGGCCGTTTAGCGAATTTAGAGAATTTTTACCATCCAGAATCTGTCATTTACCGAATAAAGGCGTGTTACGACTATTTCTCAGTTACTTGCGATACGATAATATGTATATAATTATGTACGCAACTATCTCATTTAGTTAATAGTGAAGCGAGACATAGTCTTATGGGATATGCCGTGCTATTTACTTTGTTTCGTTGCTACATATGAGAACATCGATTTACACTACGAGCAGCAACTTAATAGATATTTAACATTCATCGAGATTATAATTACGATATTCGTAGTGATCGTAGACGGGTCGTAGCATCGATTCGTAGCCATTTACCGAACAAAGATATTGTCTAAAATTTTTCATAGTTATAAAATAGTGTACCTATAGGTAAGGAAGCAACGCCTTATTCAACTAGTAGTGGAATAAGATATTCAACCTACAATTTTTACGAAAGCGTCGATATTTTCGTAGTTACTTTACGTGCATCGAGATTCTACGATATTCGTTTACTACGGATATTCATAGACGCGTCGTAGCAGCGATTCGTAGCACTTTTTCATTACCTACATTATCGTCATACTCTAAGTTTATAAAAACACAGCTGCGCCCGCGACTTCGTTCGCGTAGATGTACAAAAGTTCGTAGCGTGATGTTATATAGCCGCCTTCCTCGATAAATGGACTATCCAACACAAAATTATTTTTTCAATTTGGATTAGTAGTTCCTGAGATTAGCGCGTTCAACCAAACAAACAAACATACACTTTACTATAATCCTGTAATCCGAATCTGCCGCTTGTACAACGATCTTGCTGAAAAAAGTAGATCTTGACATTATGGTAAAAAACCAGCTCGATTTGTGAGATGTGTTGGAAGGATACTCAATCAGTAACATATAACAATCCATTATTGTCCAATAATCTATCCTTCTGTGTGGTTGACTTTATTTTTTTTATTTGTTGGACGCTCTACGCTGGAAGTTTATTTATCTTATTTATTTATTCTATTTATTTATTTATATTTATTAGGAAAACTTACAGCTAGCTTAAATCATAGTAAAATAATATATATATACGTTATTGACGAATATGTTTACCTGGGGCAAATAGTCCAGCTCGGTAAGTCCAACTTCCAGAAAGAGGTAAATAGGCGATTCCAACTCGGCTGGGCAGCGTTCGGGAAGCTACGCAGCATATTCTCGGCCCATCTACCGCAGTGTCTTAAGACGAAAGTCTTCAATTCGTGCGTGTTGCCAACGATGACATACGGAACTGAGACGTGGCCGCTTACAATGGGTCTCATCAGAAGGCTCAAAGTCACCCAAAGGGCAATGGAGCGGGTTATGCTCGGGGTTTCTCTACGTGATCACATCAGAAATGATGAGATCCGTAGAAGAACTAGAGTTACCGACATAGCCCAAAGAATTGCAAACCTTAAGTGGCAGTGGGCAGGACACATCGCTCGTAGGACTGACGGCCGTTGGGGCGGAAAGGTCCTCGAGTGGCGGCCGCGTACCGGGAGACGCAGTGTTGGTAGGCCCCCCACAAGGTGGACCGACGATCTGGTGAAGGTCGCGGGAAGCCGCTGGATGCGGGAGGCTCAGGACTGATCGGTATGGAGATCCTTGGGGGAGGCCTATGTCCAACAGTGGGCGTCTATTGGCTGATATGATGATGATGATGATCTGCGTTAAGCTCGTGTTTCATAAAATAAATAGGTAATGTATGTCATGATTAAGATGCATGTGCTGGAAAGCAATCTAGCATTGTATTTTTCATAATATGTCGATGGCTTGATTGTTTTCTGTTTTGTATCTTTTTTGTCTTCTGTATTAACGATTGTTTTTTCTTACAATAAAATAAACAAATCACCATAAATGTACAGACATGCTCATTACTAGCAAGGCATGCTTTTTTGAGCTATTGCTACATAGTAGTACGTGTGTTAAGACATTGCTAGCCATGAGCATGCTTTTATCGAGTATTTGCTAAACATGCTTAAAGCATGCAATTTTTAAGCATGCTTATTAGTATGCATTTTATGAGAATGTCTGTCAGTACCTTTACAGTTTTTATCTAATATCCATGCAATATCATCCAATATCATATACCCAATATTAAAGATAACTTAGCTCAGAATGCATTATGCAAGATTAGTCTACTCCAGATAATCTTACGGGCCACGCAACTTTTGAGGTTTTAAATTCAACTAAGTGCAAAACTTTTAAGCTATATGTAAGCCCAGTGTTAGTAGCTTTTATATTCCAAGCGCCTTTCGGCGAACTAAAATTTTATGCGACCATTTTACGAAGAATAATTTAAACTTTTTCTGTGGACTAACTACTTAAAAATTAGCGCACGCTTTAGGGCTGCCGAGTGGAAAGCTTAAAACAGATGGCTAGGCTAAGACTGGTTTATTTTTCCTCATATCCTTACAATGTCATGATAACCTATCAATAGAATCTTTTTGAGTTTGTATTGTTGTATGTTGTTGTAAGCCTCGTATTCATGGTAAACATTTGTTAAGCAACAAAGTTAAATCAACGTGTTGCGGAGTTGCTGGCAACACTGTGTGTTGCAGAGCTGAGGACGGCATGTTGACAAGTTCTCGCCCGACGAGCAACAACATCTGTTTATCAACATTTGTTGAAGTGTGTGGACGTGTTTACTACCGTTTGCTGTAGTATGGAGCAATGATAAAATAAAGCAATTTCTTCATCGGTCAACATTTTAACGCAGACTGGCGTGTGGACAACCTATATTGATTTAAACAAAGTTTCCAGCAACATTCTCGCCGCTCATCAACAATCTTGATCAACTGTTGCTAAACAAATGTTGACCATGTATACGAGGCTTTAAAAGCGGCCGAAGAGCCGAGTATTTGATATAAGTTTCAGTGTCATATTTCTACGCGTTTCTCAGAAAAAGGGTCTTGACAGACAGGCGGAGAGATAGACAACGAAGTGACCCTATAAAGGTTCCGTTTTTCCTTTGGAGGTGCGGAACCCTAAAAAGACAAAAAAGCTATACAGTTATTACGCTCAAATTACCCTTCCTCTAATAACAAAGCCCGAGGTTGCTTTAGCGAAAAAAGACCAAACACCGCTTCCCCGTCAAGCTGAACAGACACGTCTACGTTTGATATTCTTCACAATGAGGTGGCGGAAAAAATGTATTCACGAGGTTTGAATCTGCTTCAATTTAAATAAAGAATTTCGCGGGACCGCATAAACCGACAGAAAAAATACAACCAACCCTTTGATGTCGGGAAAGTGACGGGAAACGCTGAGGGCGCATAGATGGAAATGGACAGATTTTATTTCGTTCACTCGGTGATTACCATCGTGTTAACTAAATACTAGTAAGGCTTGGGAATTATAATAGGCGAATTGCAACTACACTTACGTGCAATGAGATCGATCCGCTTTGGTTCAGAGTTCGACAAATGAAAATCTACCTTCAATAAACAATATCTTTTAACTCTGTTTGTTAAACAAGAGCTTATGCTTACATTATAACAGTTTTTACTGTGACAAATTTAAGTTTATTGATATGAAAACTAAAATTTTTAAAAAACTTTTCCCAAAGTTTCAATAAATCTCTAGGAATATTCAATTTTTGAATAAAGATTGATTCAATTGACTTTTAATACTCTGCACAGTCGCAGATATTGCGTAGAACGTGAAAATTAAAAATGTGGTTTTCCCAAGAATTAACTCTATTGTCAGCAAAACTGCTTTCATCCATGCTTAGAGAATGTTAAAATAAGCATATTATCTTATTTTGTTCGTCTTATCTCATTATTTTATATAACGATATTTCCGAATCGAAACCTGTGAGGTGGGTCGATTGTATTGCATGTAAGTGTTGTTTTCCGGTGAACTATGATGGTAAGAGCAAGGATAATCAAAATTTCTATAAGGGCTAACTTCTCCGCGTGTTGCTGCGTAGTCATCGCTGAAGCTACTCTAAAAACAAAATGTATTACTTAGTTAATAATTATTTAAATGATTCAATAAGATTAATGTTAAGCATATCAATAAATTAAATATTTTTGGAATTATTATTTTCTGTCTCCACTCTGAACTGTCTATTATTGTGTAAATGGTATGTAAATTAACCATTGATAGACCTACTAACATTTATTTAAAAAATTAAACTAAATTGACATTTATAACTTTATTTATTTGACATTATTAATAATTACAATTTTGACTTTGATTAATTATTGTATGTACCTACCTAAATGATAAATTATAAATGTATTGAATGTAATTATACTAACCATAATATAATTTCCATAACAATAAGTATTTGCACGTCGTAAAACGATAAAATAAATTGGAATAGCTTTCACCACCATCTCTGTAACTATATTTTTGCAGTCTTTCTTTTTATCTTCTCAGCGTAAGCTGGTAGACTAGACTACACTTACGGGCAGTAATTATATGTTATTATTAAAATTATAACAGCAAAATGTATGGGATTGACATATGCCTTCGCTAAATAACGTGGCGAATCGATTAAAGTCATCGATATCTAAGTTGGTAGACAAAATGATTCGCAACGAATCGATGAAGCAGCGAATTGATTTTTTTTTGTAACTTTCATATACCTTACAACTCAAAACAACTTATTTTTCATTAAAATTACATTATTAATTTTAATCATATATTTTTCCATTTATTTGTTTTGAGTAGGTACTTAGATAAGCAATATGTCGTTTTCTTACAGAAAGAACAATTAATTCGACACAGCGATCGCTAATCCTTACGTAGGCTAGGTATTAGTGTTTCGCTGTAAAACACTAATACTAATATATTATCGTTTCGCTGTAAAACGATTGCCACTTGTCTAAGCCCCCTGATATAACCTGAGGTACACAGTAGTTTAACAATTGACTCGTTTAAAAGAAACCTTGTCAAACACTTCAAAACTAAAGTATCATCATGACAGTCTTTCATACTATGTACTAGTTATTTATGTATGTGTATATATATATATATGTGTGTGTGTGTGTGAATCTATATATTTATTTATATATTTTAGATGCATGTTTATATTTTTATAACTTAGTCTACTACTCACGAGAAACGTGTTATACACCACTATAGGTAGGCTGGAAGAGATCTCATATTGGGATAAGTCCACCTTTGTATACTTGTATGTATTGTTAATGACTATGATGTAAATCTATATATGTTTTTTTTTTGTGTACAATAAAGAGTATAATAATAATATAACAGACAAAACGTAACAATAGTAGAATCAATATAGTGACTTGTCATACTTATCCGAAATCTAACCACGGATCCATCTAGATCCGGAGTTGCAACAGGAAGGAAATATAATACGCTTGGAAGCGATCCAATAGTTGCGGTTTAGGGTATTAATTTCAGTAACGCATCATAAACCGAATTTAAAAAAATACAAACAATAAAACTGACTTCAAAAACACCAAAAAAGTCATCATAAATAATAATAAGATCACATAAAATATCACATTTTTATTCTGAAGTAGTTATAAGCCAAACAATGATCGCCTGATGAAAAGTCAAAAAATAGTTTGGATTTGGCACTAACTTCAATATAAAAATGTGATGTTCTATGTATTCTTATATTATTTATGACTTTTTGATGTTTTTGAAGGCAGTTTTTATTTGTTTTATTTTTTCTTTGATAATGATAGTTGAATGAAGTCCAAACAGCTAAAAGAGATAAAAGACAACAAAGTCTCGCCCGAGTCGAAACTTTTTCTTGCATGGATCTATTAATTTTTCGATTTATTTAGCATTTGTAAAGACAATGTAAAGTCACAAATTTAAAAAAAAAACGCTTGAAGAGATTTTAAAAACACCTGACTCGCGACCGCAAAGTAGATTTAATTTCATATTCGCGAAGTTAAATGGCCATTGAGCTGAGACGGCCATTTTCCACCGTCAGACGCGGACTCCCCGTAATAATTTCACAAACAGACAAGACAGGTCTGCGGAAATAGGTCGCGAGGAATCGCAATGCAAACGAAGTAGTTTCCACTTAATGAAGTATATTCTCAGAGTTTGCGGTATAAATTACAAATTCTACGGAGTTATTATTTCGAAACGTTTTCGCGGAAAATACAATTTCGGCGTCGCCACTGACACGAGCGTTCGCTTGCGTGATTTTGTAAATGTTGGAGTTTTTGTCATTTTCTGTATGGAATGCAATTATGATAAATGTTCAACTGTTGCTATATTTATAGTTCATGATTATTAATTATTTTAATAAACATTATTTAAATAAACACATAGTCAAAGAGAAGCTTTAAGATAACAAATAAAGTGTTTGGGATGATGATGGAATGTGCTGACGTTTTCGCACAAAAGATGCGTATTATTTTAATTGTTGCCTCTAAAATCAAAGTAGGTAATTGCTTTTTATGTTAACCAACCTAAAATCTTTTCTGACCTTAATAATATTAGATTTGTATCCAATTGATTTGACGACATCTTGTTTTTGAAGCCGGGTAACAATATGCTCTTCCGTTTTCATCTAATTTATTTTCGAAAGAACTTTCTTACAAGTCGTAAAAGATTCTTTTAAATCTATATCATAGCTTCTAACTGTTGTACCATGAACATTACATAATTAATCTATTGTTAAGCTTTACTCGAGCTTCTACGACTTTCTTCCATTTGACTTTCCCCGCATCATCGAAATTAACAGCCGGTTGCACCAAGTTTTACGTTTTACGATTTCGTAAAAAGTAACAACTTAATACATAAAAATGGGTCGTTTCACTATTAAATATATGATTTGAGCCATACATTTAAACTTTTTAAAGGATTAAATAACACTACAATTGAAATTAGATTATGGTGCAATTTTTACGTATTTTATATTGTTACTTTTACGAAATCGTAAAACGTAAATTTGGTGCAACCGGCCGTTAGTCTATTTTTTCATAATAAACGTAATGTTAAATAAAATATTGCATTGTCTATTATTAAAAGATCATCGTTCTTATATGATTTGAAATGAAATGAAATTGTGTTTACTTCAGCTCGAATCTCTTGCGGCTGCCACAAATTGTGCATTATCATTGACGCCATAACCTTAATGGTGATACATTTCCCCTCATCTCCTAGTCTACTCGGGAGATATAAGCTAGAGGGATGAATTGGGGTGGCTAATGCCTCCATTCATTTCTAACCTCGATCTGGATAACAGAGTATTTGAAATTTAAATCGCTTGCTCAGTTAAATTGCCGACCGAAATCGCTAGCGATGATTCTGTGGCCAACCCTCTTGCTAGCATCAGCTCTAATTCTCGAGTGAAAAGGTCTATTTTGCGATGAGAGGCAATCGAGTCATATCGATCATTGATGAGTTAGACATTCGGAAGCCTTTTCGTATTGTTGTCGACTTTTTATAGCACCGATATTATGTGCCTCATTAATTTGTCCGCTCTTTTTTGTTATTGGAAGTTTAAACCGAAAACAAACGATTTCGCGGGCGAAATGAAAAGGAGATGATATTTATGGTGTTAAATTAACTTTATTACGATTGTGCTTCCTACTGAGGTAATTGGATTGGGAATGCTCGGAATCCGATTGTTCGCATTTTATGGACGGAAGCGTTTCTTGATCATTTTGAGATGTCAAACATTGATAAATACCGCTTCTTAGAGATTCAGTGAATATTTCTTCGATTCTAGGAATAAATTAATTTCCTAATCAATACCATTTGCGCGCAAATGGCCAAAGTTACAGTTCTGTTCTTTGTTAACCGACTTGAAAAAAGGAGGAGGTTCTAAATTCGATGCGTGTTTTTTTTTATTTATTTATTTATTTATTTACATCTATATGCTTACAACTATTATTACAGGATTCACCCAATGCAATAGTGAAGCTATACTATTTTGTTTATGACATAAAAATTTTGTGTGTATGTTACGCGATTACGCCGCCAATTGTGGACTGATTTTCAAAATGCTTTTTGTATTTGATAAAGTATACTAAACATATACTATATAAAGTAAACGATACTTCAAGGGTGGTCCCATGGTCACCAAAGTTAGGATCTCATGATAGGATCTTATAGAAATCGAGGAAAACCCTTAAATTTTTAGGTGTGTCTAACGTGTTTTGTGTGTATGTTACGCGATTACTCCGCCAATTGTGAACCGATTTTTAAAATTCTTTTTGTATTCGATAGCGAATACTCCTGGGGTGGTTCCAAGGTCACCAAGTCAAGATCTGATGATGGGGTCCCATGAAAATCGAGGGAGACCCTAATTTTAAGACTTTCTAGATCATCGTTTTTTTATGGGATAGGGGGCAAACGAGCAAACGTATCACCTGATGGTAAGTGATTACCGTCGCCCATGGACACCCGCAACCCCAGAGGAGTTACAAGTGCATTGCCGGCCTTTGAGGTACTACGCTCTTTTTTGAAAGTTTGAAGGTCGTATCGGTCCGGAAATACCGCAGGCGACAATTCGTTCCAAAGTTTGACTGTACGAGGCAGGAAACTGCGAGAGAAACGCACAGTTGTGGACTGCCAACCATCTAAGTGATGGGCATGGATTTTTTTCCGCATGGAACGATGGCGGAAAGAGGCGGCAGGTATTAGTCCGAACAATTCCTCGGAGCATTCCCCGTAATAAATACGATAGAAGATGCATAGCGAAGCGACATCTCTACGCAGCGCCAAGGTATCAAGCCGATTTGAAATTTCCTGGCAGTCGACGATTCGAGTCGCTCTCCGTTGAATGCGGTCCAGTGGGAGAAGTTGGTATTGGGGTACCCCAGCCCAAAGATGAGAACAGTATTCCATATGAGGCCGAACCTGCGCCTTGTAAAGCTGAAGGCGGTGCGCCGGAGTGAAATACTGTCACGATCTGTTGAGCACACCAAGCTTCTTAGAAGCTAATTTAGCTTTACCCTCTAAGTGGCCATGGAACTGGACTTCGCTCGATATGTCGACACCAAGGATCCCAATATTGGCTGAGGCAGTTAGGGGAATGCCCTGAAAGCGAGGAGATACGACAAATGGTATTTTCTTTGCGGTGAACGCGCAAACCTGTGTCTTTGAGGGGTTGAAATGGACTAAATTAAGACGACCCCAGTTAGAAACTTTCTCTAATGAAGTTTCGATTTCAGACACAAGTTTATTCCGGCACTCAATGACGTTTTCCCGAGAAGAGTTCGCACGGCCGTTATAGAAGGTGTCTTTCGTGCTGTCGTCTGCATAACAATGAATGCTGCTGATTTGTAGCATATCATTGATATGCAGAAGGAATAGTGTAGGTGAAAGCACACATCCTTGGGGGATACCAGCATTTACAGACAGTGGGTCTGAGCATTCACCATCAATCAAGACCTTAATGCTTCTGTCTGCTAGAAAGCTAGTGACCCATCCACATAATTTCTCGGGAAGCCCATATGAAGAAAGTTTTGAGAGGAGCGCTTTGTGCCATACCCGATCGAAGGCTTTCGCGATGTCCAAACTAACTGCCAATGCCTCCCCCTTCGCTTCAATTGCCTCTGCCCAATGATGTGTCAAGTAAACTAGAAGATCACCAGCAGAGCGACCCCTACGAAAGCCGTATTGTTGGTCACTGAGCAGCTGGTGATCCTCTATGTACCGGAGAAGCTGGCGGTTGATTAGCGATTCCATTATCTTTGAAAACAAAGGGGTTATAGCTATCGGCCTGTAGTTGGACGGATTCGAGCGGTCACCTTTCTTAGGGATCGGATGCACTAAAGCTGTCTTCCATGAGGTTGGGACTACGCCAGATGAATACGAGAGCCGAAATAGTCACGTTAAAACCGGTGCCAACTCTGGAGCGCACGTCTTTAGCACGATAGGAGGGATACCATCAGGCCCACTCGACTTGTGGATATCTAGGGTGATTAGTGCTTGACGCACTGAGCTTTGGTGGAACCGAATATCCGGCATAAAGCTCGTGCACCGTGGTATGGTCGGTGGTTCCTGTCCCCCGTCATCCAAGGTCGAGTTGGATGCAAAGAGTTTCCCTAAAAGATCGGCTTTCTCTTTAGCATCATGGGCTAACGAAGTGTTATCCTTGTGCAGTGGTGGAAAAGATGACATGCAGAAATTTCCCTGAATAGCTTTGGCGAGAGACCAGAACGCACGAGACCCCGAAGGGAAGACGCTCTAGCCTCTCTAGTCTACTGATGTGCTCCGACTACGCTCTTGCAATGTCCCTTTTGAAGGATCTGGAGGCATAGTTATACTGCTTTTTCAAAGTGCTGGTATTTCTATCCCGAGACGTCACCGCGTTTACCCAGGCTTGGTAGGTTTCCTGCTTCCAGCGAGAAGCCTTTTTGAAGGATTGACCAAACCAAGGTTGCAATCTGCCACCAATTGGGATAACTGAAGATGGAATGAAAATTTCCATACCTTGCAACACCACATCGGCAACAGACTCAGCGGCGGAGTTGGGATCATCCGGCATAAAGCAAACCTGCCTCCAAGGGTAGGACGCAAAAAAGGACCGCATCCCATCCCAGTCTGCTGACTTGTAGTGCCACACACGGCGACTACGTGCAACTCGAGGTCGTTGCAAGCACGTGAGTGGCACTGAACTCCTAATGAGGCAGTGATCTTGTAACACTTTTTTTTAATACTAGCTAGTAAGCACAAATTCTTGATTTCACTTTAATAATTTTCTATATTTCTGAAATAAAAACATTTAATTACTCAAATAGCATTCATCATTGTTATGACAGATCTAACATCTGATGTAGCTTTTTCTAGAAACTTTTTAATTCTATGCGTGAGCAAAGGGAACTCCATACAGCCTTCCCCTTGTTTCGTCTTAATATGAACATTTTAAGTAAACCAAGATAATTGCAACTGGATTATATCCGATTTTATGTTAATATTTTCTTAATTACTTAGTTAATAATAATTCTATTCTCAAGTGGACAAAACATTCAATTTGATCTCTTTGAGTGAACTTCTGCTTTGGCTAATGTTGAGTCTGGATACGATATTATTGTGTTTTGATCATCCGTGGAGCTAGTGCGGCGGTATTAGTATTTTGATCTGTGTATCGATAGTATTTACGGTGCATGAATTGCGGCCCGATTCCTTGATTGACCCCTGTTGTTTCGCTTTGCCGTTGTCACTTGTCAATGTCAGGATGAGGTCGATTAAATCCGGCCCTTTCCCGTTTGGAAGCGTGGAAGAGCAGTCGCTCGATATGAGCTGACCTTAACTAATTTATTTTCTTAATTGAAACCCATCATGGACTGGGTTAATACTAACTCTTGACTTTTTATATAAAACCCATGGAGAACATGGTAAGCTGTAATTTTTATTGCAATTCTGCTTGTGGCGTAGGTCCGCCATTACATGACCACGTTCTAATAATTGTTATTTTGTTTTAGGGTTCTCTGCCTTAGTTCTCTGCCTTAGTTCTCTGCCTTAGCCCTCTGCCTTAGTTTTTCTATTTCCGTACACTTTCCACAATTACAATAATTAAGGAGGGACTGCCGCTGTTGGCGAGTCTTCGGGCAACTATTTGTAACATCTAACCTCCGATTCATACTCATACTTGTGATTACGTGGGCCTGAGGTAATACCTCTTATATATTTTTTAACTCAGAAATTCATTTCAAAATCATTGTTTTACACACTCGGTAAAGTACCCCTAATGAACCTGTGGAAGGGAGCAGTCACCAGCTTTTTTGCCTTTGTGGATGAAGAAGATGATTCCCCCACTAGTGTAACTTACCCAGTTATTCCCTACCTGCACTTAAATGTACGATCCTTAGATTAAGCTAAGTAACTTTTTGTTATTTAATAAACCGCATGTTGTATCTAAATTGAGTATTTTATTAGATCCTTCCCACATCTGAAGTCTGCTTGCATCTGTATGGAGGCGCCCTCTAAAAATATATCCATGCACCTCTCCAGGTAGGCTCTTGAAATTTCATAAAAAATTTACCCACGACCTGATGGTACTTACAATTCTCTCTCATGCTCACCGAAAAAGGTTACAATCTGAGGAGCCAAGAGGGGCGCCGACAGATATGAGGTAGCCGTCGGGATGAGAAGTCAGCAGAAGATCCAACAGTGAAGGTTCATGGCTCTCCACATCAGGAATTCGCGTGGTCGTAGTAACCAATTGTGTCAAGCCATATGCAAGAGCGAAGGCGTGAACAGATCTCCCCGCATGATCGGTCTTGCTTGAACTGAGCCATTCGGTGTGGTGAGCGTTAAAATCGCCAAGTATCACGATCTCTGCGAGTGGGATCTGCTGCTGCACAAAGTCTGCAGCCATTTGAACGTGCTCGATGAGTCGGTCGGTTTCGGTATCACCGCTATGGGACCTATAGAGGCACGAATAGACGCGGGGATGGTCGTCGCTGTCTACACGGAGCCATAAGGCGGAGAGGTCCCTACTTTCAAGGTGACCGAGGCGCCGAGAACATATATCGTCTCTGACGTACACGCACACACCGGCCTTAGGTGCGAAGAGGTGTTCCAGTCCGTACCCTGGAAGCGTTATTTCACGCCGGTCTTCTGTGAGGCCGTGGTATCACTCCGGTCGAGCCGGCCCATTCGTGCCGAAGCATGGCTCTCCCACGGGCGTTTGGCACCGACTTCAATATAGAAGTGTGATATTGTCTGTCTGTACCTGTTCTTATATTATTTTTAACTCTTCAGTGTTTTAAGTCGGTTTTTATTTTTTGTAAAATATTTTTTGTCTTTCTAGTAAGGACGAAGCTAGTTTACCAATTTATGTTTTTCTCAACCTGTTCCTCTTGAGAAGGCTCTCCCATTTTACGAACAGGTGTAGAGATAACTTTTAAATTTTACTTGTACTTGCATTACTTAATTATGAGTGGGTTATATGTACATACGAGTACAAGGTTTAAATAATAGATTGTTTATCTTAAGTAAATAGACTTTAAATTATATTCTTGGTTAATTACATTTTTGTATTTTTTTTAACAATAAGTGCCTGTAAAGGTCTATATATTGAATAAAGGTAATTGATTAGTTTTGAGTTTATTTTTGACGAAATACATTCTCGTTTCGTGATGGGGAGTATCTTTTCATATTTGGGGCTTTGTATTTTGTTTCAAGATGCTAAATAATTTTTCCCAAAACATTGAGAAATAAAATTAACACAAAAAAAATATTGGCATAATTCCTAAAGTTAATTTTTAGGCTCAAGATTTTAAAAAATATTTAGTAAACAGTTTCGACGATGATGTATAGTTTTTATCAATGTTTTTGTCATTTTTTCTCAATTATTTCAACGATTTTAATTTACAGGTGGATTTGTATCATTTAATGTACAATAAAAATAGTATATAACTTACTTTGTTGTACGTTAAGCCTTACAAATCCACTCCGATATCTTTTTATACTTTCTTTCATCAAATCCATCTGTTAGATGTAATCCCTTTACCCTATCCGATTTATCTCTCTAGTTTTTCCCCTTCAACGACTAGAGGTTTCATCTCGGAAGAGTTTGTTAGGAGACCCCACAATTTCTCGTTAACAACTCAAACAATGTCTTTTAGAAGCACTACTCCATGTCTTACGAGAAAATACTCTCACCTCAATCCATTAATTTGAGCCACAACTGATTCCACGATAGCGCTGCGTTTTGCGACGGAAGTTTAAAAAAGCAATTACTTTGACAATTCTAAGACAGATTATTTATTGTAAGTAAGCACATCTAAAATAGGAACTGTATAACTACTGCAATGTATAAAACTCACACTTAAAATAAAACATAACACATAAGCACAGCAATCGAATGAATCGTATGGAGCTATGAAAAATTGGGATACTTATTAGTTTTGACTTCTGGGATAAAACTATACATAGTATTGCATTTTTGTAACATTACTGGAGGGAGACTCTGTACCATGGTCGTCTGCTTAGGTACCTCCGTCTTACCTATTTCTGCCGCAAAGCAGCAGTGCTTGCATTGCTGTGTTCCGGTTTGAAGGGTAAGATATGGCACTGAAATTACTGGGTACTGTGACTTTACATCTTGTGTCACAAGTTGGCAACGTACACTGTGGTTCTTGTGGGGGTTGCAGTTTTGCTGCGAATCTCACAAGAGCCACATGTATTATAGGTGACGTTTACCACTTACCATCAGGTGGGCAGTTTGCTTGTTTGCCAACTTTCTGCAATAAAAAAAAACCATTTAATTTTAAGTGCTTGTTTTAGCATTTATCTAAAGCCTACGAGCGCTTTTGACTATGCACTTTGCCGGAGTCTCTAGTACACGCTAGCATAGTAACGGTGGACTGGCAGCGTCAGCTGATCTGAGTTTTTTTTATACAGAATAAAGAAAAGAAAAGAAAAGAAAAAATAGGCTTACGCTTGACCGCAATCTCGCCGGATGTTAAGCGATGATGCGGTCTACTGTGGAACGCGCTTGCCTAGTAAAAACCGATTCACTCGCGATTTGAAGACACCCAGGTTGTATTCATCGGGAAACACAAACACAGGCAACATGTTCCATTGTTTGGCGGCTCGTACAATGAAGGTTTTATCAACGTACACAGAATAAGTATGATACACTCAATTCCCGATCTAGCTTCATTTTGAGCTTGTAAATTAGAGCTCAACGTCCTATAGGACGTTGCCTGACGACGCGTATGATATATCGAATGATAGTTTTCAGATACAGGCCCAGACTATCTCCTCATATGCAGGAACAGAGCACCGGAATGGATTGTGGTCAAGGTTATTATTAGTTGTTATTGGTTTGGCTTACCGGTTATTTACCGGTTTGAGTGTGAAAAAACGGGTGTTTCACAAAATTTGATCGTGATTTTTAAGGACATTATTGAGTATCAGTACGACGTCTGTAGTAAATATTTTGTAGCTTTACCTGAACCGAGCCTTCGCTATCTTCCGCAGAATTGCGAGGCCCGTGCCGCATATTGCACGGCGGTTGGTTTGAGTATAATAAGTTAATTCAGATATACATGGGTCTTTAAATCACGTTCTCAGTTTTAGCCGGTTAACAGAACGGTTTTTCGTAATCGTTAAAACATTGTTTACATTGTAAAAATACAATAGTAGGGCGGACTCGAGCCCAGTGCGCACAATAATGGTCTACTCACGGCGGTGGACGGGGCTCAGATTACATGTGTGTAACACACGCAATCCAGATTATATTGTAATCCATTAGATAGATAGATCCATAGATTACATATATGTAATACAGATTTTATATGTATAGGTATGTATGTAGGTAATCTGTACCTCCTCCTTTAAATGGAAACAGTGCGCACACTGACAAATCGGTGATATAAAGTCCTCTTATGTTACGGCGCTACTTGCGTTAATGTTAGTGTTAATACCTATTAGCGTTCTAATCTATTCATAACATATGGGTCAATTCAAAAGTATTGCGATAAATAACGTATTACGATAAAGGCGGGGCCGTATTATATTATGTATACTATGTTGTTGGTCTGTGGCTTGTTTAAGATGCGGAAGTTCCATAGTCGGGCTACTCAATTAAAAATTAATAAAATAAAATTATTATTATATATCCCTCACACAGTAATAATAATCATGGTCATAATAATTTTAATATTATAATGTGTGTTTCAATATTATAATAATGTCGCCTAGTGTGGGTGGGGCGACGTTTAAAAAAATGATGGCGTATTCGTGTTCATAACACAAATAGACCAGACAATTGTATTCTTAATTTTATTAATTTATTTTAGATTTACCTACGTTTGCATTCTTTTTAGATCTTTAAGCTATTTTACGCGTTAAATATAATAAGAAAGTAAAATATTAAAAAAAATACCCTTGGGTAAAAAAAATATTGTTAATCAAATAACAGTTTGTGGGTATTTTTTATATTGACACGGAATTGTCAATATTAAAAATACAGGGTTTATGTGACGGTGTCTCATTTTTTTAACAGTGAGTTCAGACCATGATCCTAATTTGATAATCACTTAAATTAAATTTTCACCCTGAAAATTGATAAATTTTCCGATTTTTTTCTAAATTTTCTGGTGTAATATAACTTAGTTAACGTTTACAAATCATATTCTGTAAAAAAACACAATAATTGCACAAAAAATAAAATTCGCAATGTATATCGTATTATATTTTAATGTGAGCGGAACAAAAATGATTTCGCGCGCCATACATTGCGTAGGTAACATTAATAAAAATTAGAAATGAAACTTCTTTTTTTCGCTTTAAAAGCTTTTCCGGGAAAAATAAACATCGCTAAACAAATATTAACATTGGTCTGAACTCACTGTTAAAAGAAAAGGGACACCGTCACTTACACCCGGTATATTATGGTGGGTCCGCAGTGAAAATAATAACACCAATATCCAAAACATACTCGAAACTTTAAGACAAGTAGCTGAAAAATTCAACTTTTTTAACGGTTCATATCAATATAACGTTTTATCCATTATCGTGTATCGGTGGTCATGCTAAGGGGGAAGTATGACTGATATAGGTGCCTGTTTAAATAGACGCCGGCTATTGGAAAAAGCCTGCCTGTTAGCTGCGTGAGACCGCCAAATCGCCCTCCTGTGGCGCCTTTACGAAAGTTTTCACCCTTTTAGTCGAAGAACAAGTTTTTTTCGCCCATTTTAATAAAGCGGCTTAGAGAAAAGCTTCTTAAAAACATCAATTTTTCACTTTATTATACTAAAGGGATTTCCGTTTTTCCACGCCTCCGCCGCGCGTCGGGAGATAGGACGCCGGCGTTCCAGGCAATTTAAATAATTGGCGGCAAAAAATTTGGACCATTTATAGGGACTAGTTTATTGAAGCATCATATTTCTTGTGGGTAAGTCTAAACAGAGTTACTTTTTATCACCCCGGAAAGTTTATAGGATGCTTCAGGTCATATCCGTTATGATATAAAAATATAAAAAATCTTTAAACATACTTATTATTATTAATATAAATAGTTACTAAGTTTCACTTATATTCTAATAGAGAGTGATAAAAAGTAGAGTGTGTGAGTGAATCTATTATTGGTAATTGGAATTTTACTGACAATATCCACATTCTAATTTCAAAGAAGTAAATAAAGATTAATCAGATAAATATTCAAATTATAATAAGGAGTTTTTCACTGGAGAATCACAGCCCGTGTGTACATACTTTTTGTCCCTATTGCCGTTGTCTTGTTTAATGTAACCGGGCGTGTAGAAGGTAGAAGCAAAAATAGCGTAAGTAGTTGTTTCATATCCACCCACCTTGCGAGTCTGTCAATAATGTTGATGTTTTGTGTTCTTGTACAATGGGTAAATATTAAATAAGTTTTATGGTGAATCCCAGTGTTTGGTAAAACCTAAAAAGGTTTATGTAGCACTGTGTTACGTTAAAATTAAAGTGTAATAAATGTGACAATAAAATAATAAATAAAAAACATCACTATTAGTCCATCAGGGTAAAAACAGCTATTTTGATCCCTGTTTACGAGGAACTAATTAACTCTTTTTGAATAGATGTGATAAAAAAAACATTTGTTTAGTTTGTATGGGAAAAAAGTAGCTTGATTAGCCCCAATATTTTTCTACAGAATCTCCACTTCTGATAGATACTAGACGTTTAAATACTATTTCGGCATTCCGTTACACCGTTATATTTACAATAAAAATATATATGTTACCGGAAATGTATGAAATTTAGGAATTGTATACAATTCCTAGGAAATGTATGTAATTCTTAAAATCACCCTGTAATAACCTAACCTAACCTACAGTTTAAGCCAATGAATTTATTTTTCAAGCAGATTGATGCTCCGCTCTGTATGGTCACAATATCTAACCTAACCTAACCTACAGTTTAATCCTATAACTCCTCTATATTTTTCCTTGCGGGGGGCTTCCGCCCCCCGACCCCCCCGAGGAAGGGGGCTGCGCCCCCTTGCGCCCCTTGCTTGAGGCTGCTAGGAAATGTATACATTTCTCAGGATATGTATGACGTATGTATTAAATAATTTTTAAAACAATATTTTAAAATAGCTTACATACATTACATACATATATTTCCTAGGAATTGTATACAATTTCTAAGTTTCATACATTTCAGGTAACATATACAAAAATACCTACCTGGTGGTGTCCAAAGTAGACTCCACCACGTCGGCGATTCACCGACACTATGATTTGAAACCGACTACCAGATTCTAGAAAACATTGTGGCTTACCCCTATTCCAATTGGTCTCCGTATGTAGCCGGTGGACTTCCTGAGCTAGCTCGAAGGAAGCCGCGGCTCCCGAAGGGTTGGTGTCAATCCAACGATGGAGACCGGAGCACTACATAGGCCTATTAGGCCACCATTACTCACTTCGCGACGATAAAACCTTGCCACTATTCCCCGACACTAAAGCTTTGCGGAACCTCGCACCAACAATCACTTGGTGCGCCGCGCAATACTATTTGTTGGATATTTTATATTATATTTTATTGATGCCCGGACATAACCTATATCAATGTCATTCCGTATTCGACTCGACTGACATGTCACATGCGGCCGGCCGCCAAAAAAGGCTATCACTGCACAGACTATAATGCAGTGTTGCCACTCGCTCTTCCTCGAGCGTGAACATCCCCTCGCTCCGGACAATCCCGGACTGTCCGCCAAATCAGTCTAAGGGGAGGCGAGAAAGAGTAGCGACCGCGCGCTTCAAAACAGAATCCCCAACTAGGACCTCGGCAAACCTGGGCACACCATCAGACCCTAGAGTAAGTTGGACAATGCGTCCGCGACGCCAACGTAAGGGTGGCAGGTTTAGGTCCTTCACTAACACGAGGTCTCCAACCCTCGGTGGGTTTGTCTTATCTGACCACTTAACGCGCTGTTGCAAAATGTGTAAGTATTCAAGGTGCCAGCGGCGCCAGAAGCTCTGGGTAAGCTGCTGGAGCAACTCAAACCGCGAAAGGCGTCCTGGATTGACATCTCTATAAGGATACTCGGGCAGGGCGTTAAGTGGTCTGCCTATCAAGAAATGGCCCGGCGTGAGGGCCTGCAAATCGTTCGCGTCGGTAGACAACGGACATAACGGACGCGAGTTGAGAACCGCCTCAATCTTATGAAACACCGTCGCGAGTTCCTCAAACGTGAGAATAGTCTCCCCAATAACGCGGCGAAGGTGAGTCTTGGCGGCCTTTACAACAGATTCAAAAATCCCTCCCCAGTGAGGGCAAGACGGCGGGGAGTATCGCTATGTTACCCCCCTACGGGAGAGTGTGGATCCGATCTCAATATTATTTTTATCAAAAAATTCACAAACTTCTCTTATATGTCTATCAGTGCCCTTGAAGTTCGTCCCACAATCGGACCGAATTAGAGAAGGCAGTCCCCGGCGGGAGACAAATCTGCCTAACGCTGCTAAGAAAGCGTCCATGGTGAGCGCACTCACCACCTCCAAATGAACGGCTTTAGTGGCCAAACAAACAAACACACACAAGTAAGCCTTTTCAGTCTTAGCATTACGGAGTCGCGACGTTTTTATTACACTTGAACCTAGACAAGCTGTTGCGAAGATAAATTGTGTTACGACGCGGGACAGCGCTGGGTGAGGCGTCAACATGTAGCGTACTCGCTCGCTCGTATGAGAGTAAAAGAGACGGAAAAACTAAAGCCCTATGGTGGCGGTCGAGCCCAGATCGCCGTTCGGAAACCATTTTCATTTGATTTAATCAAGTTATACCGGGTGTAACTGAACACCACAATAACTTTTAAGGGGCATATAAGTTAGATACTAAATGGACCTTCGATGCTTGTCCGAGACCTGGAACCCCAATACTTTCTGAGTTATTTGATTTTAAACAGCAAGTAAAAACTTTCAAGTGACAACCATTTCGATTTCTTTCGATTTCGTTGACTTACACCTTTATTTTTTCACAGCTGTAAGATACCGCAGACACCATTGACGTATAGTCAAATCGAAAGATATGATCGCTTGCCGCATATTTTCGCAAACTGCGACTTTACGGGGAATCAACATCTATAGGGTACTTCCCGTTGACCTAGAACCATGAAATTTGGCAAGAAGCATTGTCTTACAGAACATGTTGAAGCAAAAATCGGAAAACCGTAAGAATGTATAGTTAGGAACTTGTATACTTAGATAAGTTTGTACGGAACCCTTGGTGCGTAAGCTCAACTCGTACTTGACCAGTTTTTTTTCTATCTTTTATGCGGTCTACATCTTCCCTCATCTTTATAATCGTACAATAAACCTTTAATTGCTATTACGCTCTTATAATATTTTTTTATACAACTTAGTTGATAAACAAGCAAACTGCCCACCTAATAGTAAGGATAACTTACAATTCATGTGGCTCTTGTGGGATTCGCAGCAAAACTTCAACCCCCACAAGAACCACAGCGTACGTTGCCAACTTGTGGCATCAGATGTAAAGTCACGGTACCCAGTAATTTCACTGCCATATCTTACCTTTCAAACCGGAACACAGCAATGCAAGCACTGCTGCTTTGCGGCAGAAATAGGTAAGACGAAGGTACCCAAGCAGACGACCCTGGTACACAGTCTCCTTCCGGTTATATGTTTTATCTCTGTCATTGAGCGCCAGAAACAAAACACTTCATAAGCTAGTTAGAACTTCGCCTGCTGTTATGAATGAGACCGTAGTGCCAACAATAACTTATTCTTACTTTGGCCGCATCATACATTTTTGACCCCACTTCAAAATCTATTACTTATTGACTTATCATATAGTCTTGCACCATAATGTGGAAATTCAGATTATCAGATGGTGCCAAGTCTAGTTTAACCGCAAACCAAAGGGTGCAAAAATAGATTTGTGACAAAGTCAAATTGAGACTTTGTTATTTTGGGCACCCTGTTAGTCTATAGATTAAAGAGTTTGTTATCTTGTTTTGTTTTGTTGTTGTTCTAGTTTTTCATACGCCGGGCTCTCAGTCGGTCTCGCGCCCACTCATCTATACTAATATTATAAAGCTGAAGAGTTTGTTTGTTTGTTTGTTTGCTTGAACGCGCTAATCTCAGGAACTACTGATTCAAATTGAAAAATTCATTTTGTGTTGGATAGTCCATTTATCGAGGAAGGCTTTAGGCTATATAACATCACGCTACGACTAATAGGAGCTGAGCATCAATGACAAATGTTGCAAAAACGGGTAAAAAATATACGGCGAAACGTAGTTCGCTGGCACAGCTAGTAACCAATACGTAAAGGTTCCACTCATGACTGCTGATGTGAGAAGATCTAACAGTTCTTTAATTTCTTCAAGTAGGTAATGAAAATTACGTTTATGGATCGCCCCACCCGGACCACGGACAAAAAAGGCAATATTAATATGGTAATATGGTTAGTCAATAATATGCTCTAGCAGCCTGGGGCTTAAAAGCTTCATATCATATCATAATACATCAAGGTAGATTATAAATGACAGCTACTAAACTTGGCTATGTGATATTTTGGTCAGAATTGTTGGACCATTTTCTTACCCGACTATACCAAATAGTCAAATTAAAAGTTTGTTAAGATTTATCAATAGCGAAAGAAGCTAGGAAATAAATAAATGGCAGTAGTATATTTCAGCTACGAAATTCAACGTATGGCATACCACTAGCACTGGAACTATAAAGTTCTCCGCGGCATTTTCACAAAAGTTTCTCATAACATCGCATGGAATATCCTGTAAATAGTCTGCTTCCTACCAGATGGTGCGTGACAAATGGCGGTGTGGTCTCGAGATGAGTCCGGGGTTCAAATAAATCTCCGTGTTCCCAAACTTGTGAGGTGCGCGCCCCGGTACATCGAATATGAAATCATGCTCGAAGACACTATTGAAGATTTACAGTCAGTGTCAAAATTTTGGTATTGAGTATGAACGTTATTTTGTTCTTGCTTCATCGAATTCGGTCAGTAGGGGAAAGGAAATAGCGTTATATTTACCTTTTAGACACGAAATAACTGCTTTTGCTGCTTAAAAACCTTGCAGCAAAAAAAAGTGATCTGTACCTACTTGGAATTATACGTCTTCGTTTTCATTTTAAATACTTACGTATTTATATCTTTCTTATTAGTCGAGGTCAAAAGTATGTTTCCAATGACAATTTTTTTTGTTGTCTCGTCCCTTTAAATCACTTATTTAATTCATTAATACGTGTAAAAAATCTCTTGCGGACTAAAACAAAAAATTGCACTGGCGAGGATTTTTCTTCCAATCTTAGACTATGCCGATGCTTTTTATCCCGACTTAAGTGTAACCCTTTTAAATTAACTGCATCGATTGCAAAATGTTGCCATTAGATTTACTTTGGTTTGCGTAAGTACGACCATATTTCCCAATACAGTTCCCAACTTCAATGGTTACCTATCTGTCGTAGGAGGGACTGTCAAATCCTTTCTCTCTTATACACTATCCTGTCTAACCCTAATGCTTCACCCTATCTTAAAGAAAGGTTTACATACTGCTCGGAGAGTAACGTTCGCAACTTGCGTTCTGATCATAAATTATGTCCCCGTATGTCCCTTTCCGCTCTTCCTTTTTATCCAAGTCCTTCAGTAAGCAAGCTATGGAATTCATTGCCAGAAGTAACCAGACGAGCGCCAACTCAGGATTCATTCAAGGCAAAAATTAAGAGCCATTTTCTCAAGCTGAAAAACAACTTATAATAGTAATGTCCTCAGCCTTTATTATTTTATTTATAGACTAGCTGTGCCGCGAACTACGTTTCGCCATCGAAATGCTTAACACAGTGTTTAATTTTTTCCTCCATTTTATTCCATAACCTCCCGCACGCGCACCCCCGCCTTGGTGACGCTCACTTCGCAACGGGCCGTGCAGCAGAAATCGTAATTTCGCCATAACTTCAAAACCAAACGTCCAATTTTAATCATTCAAAGACCAAATATTATCTATATAAACTGTACTTAGTGATGAAATAATTTATTTTGATAAGGATTAATAGCATGAGAAAAATAAATGCGTTTAAATGTAGTCCAAAAAAAATTCTAGATTTTTAAATAAAAAAATGGTTGTTGTGCCTCACCCGACATAGATAGGTATAGTGTGTTGCGGACTCTTTTGTAGATATTTATAATATCTACAATTAATTAGAACATTTTATGGTTCTATCTTTTATAGTTTAGGCAGCGTACGCAAAATAAGTTACTTTTCTGATTGATTTTTTACACCTTGTGTCCGAAAAACCCAAATATCTTACGGAACCCTATTTTTCCAAAATAAAATTTAGCCTTTGTTACCTACTCGTGGATAATGTAGCTTTCGAATGGTGAAAGAATTTTTAAAAACGGTCCAGTAGTTTTTGAGCCTATTCATTACAACCAAATCGTACGCAAAATAAGTTACTTTTCTGGTTGATTTTTTACACCTTGTGTCCGAAAAACCCAAATATCTTACGGAACCCTATTTTTTTTCCAAAATAAAATTTAGCGTATGTTAATCGTGGATAATGTAGCTTTCGAATGGTGAATTCTTAAAAACGGTCCAGTAGTTTTTGAGCCTATTCATTACAAACAAACAAAGTTTTCCTCTTTATAATATTAGTGTAGATATATATTATGTATGTATACCGGGTGTAACAGAATACCGCAATAATATTCAAGGTTGTTGATTAACACAAAAAATGTTTTATGACTATTCTTTGTATTTTTATTGTATGCCTACTTTTGATTTAATACGCTTAACTGTTAAGCTTGTTAAGCTGTTAAGCAAAGAATAGTCATGAAACATTTTTTTTGTTAATTAACAACCTTAAATATTATTGCGGTATTCTGTTACACCCGGTATATGTATTTACATGTAAGTGAGTATATTATGTGACTTTTTGTTGTTACCTGATTTAATAATCTCGATTTCGTAATAGTGTATAATTCATCATCATCATCATCATTTCAGCAAAGAGACGCCTAATGTTGGACATAAGCCTCCCCCAGGGATCTCCAAACCGATCGGTCCTGCGTCTCCTGCATCCAGCGGCTTCCCGCGACCTTCACCAGATCGTCGGTCCACCTTGTGGGCCTACCAACGCTGCGTCTCCCGGTACGTGGCCGCCACTCGAGGACCTTTCCGCCCCAACGGCCGTCAGACCTGCGAGCTATGTGTGCTGCCCACTGCCACTTAAGGTTTGCAATTAATTAATAATTTAACTGTATAATTGTAATTTCTTAAAACTGTATAGCACTATTCCCGTCACTTACCTTAGCAAGAACTTTCCTTAACCCTAAGGTTGCCTAGTGGAAATCGCTACCTTAGCAATTAGGCCACCTAGTGTTACTGTTGTTTCTTTTATTTTGTTATGTCCTGTTTATACAGGTTGTAACTGAACACCCCATTTAAGGGTATGTATCCATCAGAAGTAGAGATTCTGTAGGAGAAATATTAGGACTAACAAACCTATTTTTTTCCCATGCAAAATAAATAAATTATTTTTTGGTATTAAGTGCCGATAGCCCTACGTAAGCGTATGAGGAATACTACGCTCACATCTGTAACCTGACATTTTGTGTTTAAATTTCTTTTGTGTAAAGAGCTGATTATGGTTGACACTTGAAAGTTTTTGCTTTCAGTTTAAAATCAAATAACTCTGAAAGTATTGGGGTCCCAGGTCTTAGACAAGCACCGAAGGTCCATTTAGTAACTAACTCATATACCCCTTAAATATTATTGGGGTGTTCAGTTACACCCAGTATATGTTTCGTTTGCAATAAAGTGTCCAATAATTAAATCAGTTATAATACCCAGTAAGCCACAAGTAATTTTATTTCAGCATTTGCCGTAAAAATAACTTTGCTTAAAAGTGATATTTTCATCCAATCTTTTAATTTATAATTGTAGGAATATCCACATTACGTAACATTTATTGCAACATTTGCAACGGTTAATAAAATTTCATTAGTCGTATTTATATACTTATATTTAAATAATTGTACTAGCAATAAGTCGATAGTGCTCATTCATCTAAATTAGAATTGATACCGCATTGAAATATCAATGAAATATTCGAAGCTTGCGGCAGTAAAATTTTCTTTACTCTCTTCTTAAATATAAAAAATGAGATCTCAACCCATCGCCACACGCAGCAAAATGGAGCGGCGCAACTTAATTATAACAATTAAACATCGCAAACTCTACAACGTGCTCATTATGATTTATGTTTCGCACTTCATTCTGACAGTGTCTGTTTTTCAAGCCAAATGTTATACAAATTTCAGAGTTGTGAAAGATTTATGCGAACCCCGAAATCATCTTAGGGATCGCATCGCTATTTGTCACGCGCCAGCTGGTCGCAGCCAGTTCGCACTGGATCGCACCGGTTCAGGAGTTACTCTCTAAATCCTTTATCGCAGTTTCGAATACGTAAATCTGCGTACATTGCTGCATGTGCTATCCCGCGTCAATTAATTCCCCAGAAATCGCAGGTCAGAAGTGAACCTGCTATATAACTACTACTACTTCGTTGACTCGCAGAGACCCAATGTGGATTTAAGCCTCCGATACGAGAAGACGAAATTTCACCCGATCTTGCGTAATGGTACGCCAATCACTGCGGCTGTCTAAGATGGGATTTCACGGCATCTTTCCAGCCGTACCTTGGGCGGCCGTGCTGCGGAAAGGCATACCTGGGCCAGTCTGGTGACCCAGGTATGCCTTTCCACAGCACGACTCCCCTGGCTCGATTTGGATAGAATGTATTTCTTTCCAAATCGAGCCAGCGGTGTCTGTCAACTTTTGTCTATCCTATAACACTTGGGTCAGCCATCATATCTTCAAGTTCGACAATATTTTGAACTCTCCAGCAAGCATCCGGTGTTGGCGCGACCCAAAAATTTTCCTCGAGGTTTTGCGCTCCGTAAACGGAGCTTGTTTTCTCCTTTAAGGGTCAATGTTGTCTTTACATTAATGTAAAGATTTTTGTGTTTATGCTTAGTAGAAGCCTGATCATGTTCTGTGATCATTAATGTACTGTGTTGGCAGCGCGTCTGCTTTGGGTGATAAGTGGGTAAAACGCATTTAGTAACGCGTGAACAGTTTATGGACTCTACAAGAGTTACTTCTTTATACTAGAGCCCCAAGTGTCCATAGAAAACGGTATTCTCGTCTCGCTAACCGTCTTTACTAATACTTAAATACAAAAATTATAAAGCTAAAGAATTGGTTTGTTTGGTTGTGCTAATCTCAGAAACTACTGATCCAAATTGAAAAACTCTGTTTGTATTGTAAAGTCCATTTATTGAAGAAGGCTATTAACATTATTTTCCGATTACCACACGAACGAAGTCGCGGGCACAGCTAGTGCTGAAGAAAAATCAGTGTAAGTCATCCATTTGATGATAGATGCCGCTGTCAGTTTTGCCACAGTCATTGTTGTAACGGATGATTAACTAATTTACAAACTTTAATTGACTTTCACCTGTCCCTGTGTCTGTAATGAAATCTTGATTTTGCATGCATATGTATATCGCGTGACAATGCAATATTATGATGACATGGAGCTGATCTGATGCTGGAAGGTCGCAATAGGAACTCCGTAATAAAACGACACAACCCCATTTAGTTTGGGCTCTTTTCATTTGTATTGACGAGTACTTTAATCCTTGATGGTAACCAATCTTTTAGAACATTAAAATAAAAGTTAATTTTTTTTATTGATTTATTTTATCATTTATTACTCATGCTTTTATTTATTTATCTGTATTCAGAGGGGGACTGGGAGTGACCGTAAAGTTCCCCCCGCGGGCCACTATGATCTGTATAGGGGCCTTACCATGATCGCTCGTAGCAGGGTTAAAACAATCTTGAAACAGAGACACCGCTCTTGCTGCGTATAGCGCCATCCCGCTCTCAGTGCGGTTTTAATATTGTTTTGGGCAATCATGGTTAGGGGGCAGATCTATTATAGGCCCGCAATCTTCTTTGGAGACAGAGCCTTTGCATTGCTCCTAGTGTAGATGAGAGCATAGCACTCACAAAGGATGTGAATTGATGTCTCACCATACTGATTTAATGATGCTTACATGAGTATGTGTATGTGAATAATGCATGCTGAAGACACTCCGCTAGTATTGTAAAGCGAACTACGTATTTGAAGCTATTCACCGACTCAGAGAGTAGTGCCTCAGACCGCTTGCGGAGGGCTTGTAACGAGCTATATGTGAGCGGTATTGAGCACTTTGTTTTTATGGGCTGTGAAAACAGGCCGAAAGAATTCCACGTCGGTTTTTTTTCTATTTCCCCTTTTTGTTCGTAGATTTTTCGGCCGTTGTAAATGAAACCCGACAAAAGATCTAGCTGTAGACTCCAGTTGTAAGTATATTGTAATAGTATTTTCTATGTCATTTCTACTATTTTGAGTCATTTTAAGGGTTCCGTAGGTACCTACCTCATTAGAAAATAACGGAACACTTTTAATATCACTTCGTTAAAAATCTCCCCGTCTGTCTGTCAAGACCCTTTTTCTCGGGAATGCGAAGAAATAATCAAACTGAAACTTATTTCGATAAGTCGGGTCTACAATATCTCCTCTCTTAGCTGAAAAATCACACTTGTAAAACAAAGCGATCAAAAGATATGACACATACATGTCTATCTAGGAGAGCGTCGGTGGCGCTGTGGCCTCGGCACTGGACTGTGCACCGAATAGAATCGGGAGGCCCGCGATCGATCCTGCCATGTACCAATGTGTTTTTCGTCTTTTAATACAGGTTTATGCTTAAAAAGTAGTCTCAACAATGTACCCCTTTCTTACTTGTATTTTGGAAAAAACAAAATTACATAGTTATTATTATTAAAAAAAAACAAAAAAAACGAGGGAATCAATACCCCATTTACACTCTCGTGCGAGTGTAAACACTGAGCTCGTGGCTCGGCTCGCGGCTCGTCTCGCCACTCGCAAGGCTCGTGTCGGGAGCGGTTTTTTGGGCACGAGTCAAAGGGGCTCGCGTCGTGGCTCGCGTACGCGCGAGCGCGTGTTTACACTCGCGCGCGGGCTTCATATAAAATTTATAATTTTGCTTTATTTTTTACAATTTTTTTTTAAATCTTTAAATATTTCAAAGTTGGCGGTTGATATAAATAACTACGTAATTAAGAGTGAATAAAGATTACTTTGGTTAACAGAGTACAAAAGATATCAATACAGTAGAATTTTCGTCGGGGCTGGTAAGACCTCGGTAGCCGAGTGGTCAAGGCGTCAACACGGTATGTTGAAGACGCGGGTTCGATCCCTTCCCGAGATTAAATTTTTCTTTATTGTTTTATTCATCTTTCATTTATTTTTATAAAAAATTTACTACAGACGAAACCTTACACTTCATTGAACTGTCTCAAAAGGGGCCTATAATTTGGAACCCTAAGAATAAAAAGTCATATTTAGTCAAATTATTTACGTAGTTATAGGGTATATGCTGGCTAATCACAGCGTTGATGCCGCTAATACTTTGACGTCCTCCATTGCTGAAAGCTCGAAAACAACTGAACGCATTGCGAGAGTGTAAACACCTCGACGAGCTCACGAGCTCTTCCGCGAGACACGAGCCGAGCCGCGAGCCGAGCCACGAGACGCGAGTGTAAATCAGGTATAAGAGTACCTACATCCCGTTGACCTAGAATAATGACATTTGGCGAGAAACAAGGTTTTATAGCATGTGATAAGGAAAATATCCGAACCTATTTTTCCCTGCCTCCCAGCACTCTACTATCGCAATTACTAATTAAATACATATTTGTAACTATCGATATGAATCGTTGTTTCATGTAGCTACTTTGAAATCTTTATTATCAGACTTAATTAGGAAACATTATAAAATATTTGTTAACTTTGTCTTTATCATTTTGAAACAAATTCACTTTTGTCTTATCATAAAATTTTAAATCACACCTTTTCAGTCGACGCTACCATTTTTGGTGTAATATAAGCTCTAAAAATGCAAAGCTCTAAACCAAATAAAAATGATCGTCGATTTTATTTGGAGAGCTAAGGGTGTCCGTCTTTTACTGTACGCGCTTAAAAAGCAGCACAACGACAAAAACATAATGGATATAGAAAATTCGGAGCTTCGCACAACTTACCCAAATGGAAACACAATAATCCCCGCGGCGAAAATTCTAATCAAAATTTCAACGCGAAATTTCCGTTGACAGATGTTTAAGGCATCTTTTCGAGGCCTTAGAGGTGGCATTAACGCGTAATTTGTTAAAATTGACGGTCCCTACATTGATGGGATTATCTGGCCTTCTGCTGTGAGCATAGCTGTCGAACAATTATCAGAGTATTGCTGTCCTTCGGCAGGAATTCTGTAGAAGTAAATATCTTTGTTCAGTCACTGATCAACTAAATTGTGGCATATCTAGGTTGATTTTGAACTTTACGTGCGAGTTTTTAATTTAATTTTGACAGTTAATATATATATATATCACATAAAATATCTACACATATACAACATACTAGGAATGGAATATTATATTCCGCATTCCAATCTCGTCAGTAGAGGCAGACGTAACCTCTGGTTCAATCGCGAGTGCGCCGCTGAAATCTGCGGCTGAAAACGAACAGCTGGCTTACCGCGCTTGGATCAGAGGCCGAGCTTCTAGGGATCCCAATACTAGCCTACTGAAAACAGCCTACAATAATGCCACCAAGTTGTGTAAGAGGGCTTACATTAGAGCGGATGCTCAGCGCATTGCACAAGTGGGTCAGGAACTGCTAGCTAGGGTAGCCGTTCTTTCTGGCGCCTGGCCAAAGCTGTGCAATCAAACTTCTGCGAACCCTCGCTGCCACCACTAAGACATGCCGATGGCTCACTTGCTCATCAGCCGCAGGACAAAGCCGACCTCCTGGCCAAAACTCTTCGCGGCTCATTGCCGTGTCGATGACTGTGGTGCACAACCTCCGACACTGTGCCATTGTGGCAGCACCATGCCCGATATCCGTATCAGACAGCGTGATGTGCGGGCGGAGCTCCAGTCGATCGATACTCGAAAAGCAAGTGGACCAGACGGCATTCTTGCGATTGTTCTTAAGAAGTGTGCAGCGGAGTTGACTCCGATTCTGACGCGTCTATACCATCTGTCGTTCTCTGCTGGTTGTGTACCAAAATCTTTGAAAGAGGCCAATGTCCAGCCGGTTCCCAAAAAGGGAGATCGTTCTAATCCGGCTAACTATCGTCCTATAGCCGTCACTTCCATTTTGTGTAAAATCATGGAGAGGATCCTTAATACCCAGCTGATCCGTTACCTGGAAGGTCACTCGTTACTTAATCACCGACAGTATGGGTTTCGTCCTAAATGGTCAACAGGTGACCTTCTAGCGTTCCTTTTGCACAAATGGGGTGAATCTATCGATAAGCGCGGCGAATCAGTTTTTTGTTGACCTGAAAGTAAAATGCAATAGTGTGAATACGCAAACCCTTAAATATAAACCAAAAAAAGTCTGAAGACAGACTAAATAGTAAAAAATAAATTAAAAGTAAAAAAACTTTATAAAAAACACAAGCTTTTATTTAAATGCTCTAAAAAGAATAAAATAATTTTTTCGTTTAAAACTTTTACTATCAACTTTTAATGTTATTACACAATATATCTGATAAAAAAGCTTGTCGCGAGTTTTACCTGAGCACCTAGATAAACAAGTAAACTAAATACTTACGAGTAGGTCCTTATATCTCGCGACAAGCTTTCTTATCAGATATATTGTGTAATAACATTATAGGTTGATAGTAAAAGTTTTAAATGAAAAATTTATTTTATTCTTTTTAGAGCATTTAAATAAAATATTGTTTTTTAATAAGTTTTTTTTACTTTTAATTTTTATCGGAAGTTTTGCTGTATAGCTATATAATAAATACTTACTCATTAATAATTAGAAATGAACTTACGGAAAATAGCGCCCGATAACATTAATTAAATAAAATTGCTATTAATGTGTTGTTAGATTGCACGTAAGGTTGCCAACATGGCTACTAATTCTGTACTATTCTAAGTGAAACGGAACAAAAAAATTTTTAAACGTAATTTCTGAATACAATTCAAAATGTATCGTGTCGTACGGCCAGTTGCTTGTCAAGCAAAATTTAAATCGGACCAGGGGGGCTACCGCCTAACTCATAGCGATCACTCGCTATCGCTTCGTGACATTAGAACAATAGCTCTAATGTCATCTGTGACATTAAAACTATTGTTCTAATGTCATGATAACGATAGCGAGTGCTCGCTTTGAGTTAGGCGGTACGGCCGCGGATCGGTAAGTCTGTTGCCGCCCTAAAATTGGTGTGCTTCTAACAAAATTCTTAGGACTATACACAAAAATTTTAGTGAAGATCGACTAAAGATGGCAGAAAAAGGTAATAAAAATATAACATATAGACCATAAATACAAATTTGAATTCCATTCAGCTAATGATTTTGATTCCAATCATGACCTAAATTTCCATGCTATCAATTCCCACACTCATCTTGCGGATGAATTTAGAGACAGAAAGTAAAGACAAGTTATAATTGTAGAAAAAAACCACAATAAACTAAATAATCTTGTGTTGTCATAACTTTTGTTCTAAGTCCCATCCTCGCCACTTCTAACCGCCCGTTAATGGCCCGATTAATATGGAAGCTAGAAAGATTGATTTTTGGATAGAATCAATTTATTTTATAAACCAATTTATTAGTGAAACTTCACGAGCTCTATGAAATCATAGAGCTCGTGAAACACATTCAGGATCGGTAACCGGTTCTCAGATATCTTATATATGTAGTTTGCAAAAAAATTGATGAAGATCACTTATCGTTTCTACCCTGTATACCACTTGGGCAACCATATTATAGTGCACTCCTTTGTCGAAAATTATGATTTGAAATCATCGCTTTACAAGTGTACAGCGCGAGCCGCGAGTATACAGCACGAAGTGTGAAATATTTATCCAATCTCATTTACCGGTCCGTGGCAGAAATTCTATCCAAGTAATGACGCCTGTATATATGTACTATGAGTATCTTAGTAATCCTCGACGAAAAGATGTATAAAAGCGTTTTCAATCATAAAACAATAAAAAGTTCGAAACATCCCAGTCAGATTGCGAACAAAACATTTTTAAGCGGAAACCGCAAGAACCCTCGGGCGCAATCGAAGGTTTGACGATAAGCCAACAATTACAATAGAAATTTCCTCCGAATGTAAAACATTTATAAATGAAAGCGATGGTATACTTCCCTGTTTATGGATTATCGTCTTTTGTTTTTGTCAAATGGGCAAAAATACTTTTTATGACACGCTGTATATTCAAGCTGATTTCTAATATAACTTTGTAATGTAGTATGTACCTACAGTTAGCATTTAAAGTCGGTAAGTATAACCATAAATCCGGTACGTTGCTACGATGAAGGTTCCGAGTTTTTTTTATTTAGGTAAATGTTTTCATTTAATTTAAAGTTTGAAGTATTTTACTAGAATATATAGTTAAAAGATAATTTTAATTTTTATTTCTTGTTAACAAGTAGTTTAGCTTAATAAATATAACAATAGTGATTCGTATTTTAAGAATGTATTATTTTTATTTACGTTATTGCAAAGTTCTATTAAAAGTACATAATCAATGTTTCCATTATTATCTAATCAATAAAACGGATTTGTTGTAGCATAATTTACCTTTTTTTAAAATATTTGCTATATTATAAAATTTAATAAGTGTTTGAGTAATGTTTACATATATAATGTTAAAACAAAGTGATCGCGGATAGTGGTGTCTAACTCTTATTGATTTGTGTCAAATTCTTCAGCTCTGACATTTAGGTCTTCGTTTAATTAAGACACTACATCTTCAACGACTTCGCTTGATAGTTCAGTGTGAATGTCAAGTTAACTGTTACCCGCAGTTGTGAGAAAATTAGTAGCTTTATTTTATGTAAATATCACAAACAAAATTTGACCTAGTATACAGCCTTGAATCACGCCTCTTCCATGACATGAGCCCGTGCATTGGATACAGATATTCTACCCTCTAAGTCCAGACACATTTGCTGTGCAAAATTTTTACATGCGATAAGGAATCTTTTAGACTTTATCTCACCTGATGGTAAGTAATAATAAGGCCGAAGGTGGAAGCGAGCTTCACCTGGACTCCTCGACAACTGAGGAACTGGCTATCGTTCCTCTAATTGTGGGAACACAACAATGCCAACATAACATGGTTATTATGGCGACTTTAGATAAGACGGTGGTAGCTAGCCAAGAGGGCTCAGAAGGCCTACTAACAACCAATCTGCATGAGCAGAAAATCTTCTGCCCCCGTGGGGAATCGAACCCTGGACTTCTTGATCAACACCCGTTGGTGAGACCACCACTAGATCAAGGAGGCTAAACTGTTTCTATCTATCTATTGGTGTAGATTGGTTGTTTCTCCATTGCCGGATAAGCCCGTCACATTACCTGCGCCACCAACTTTTTTATACAGGCAAATCATTTTTTTGTCCAAATGCTTAGAATAAAGTCCAAATGTTTATTTTGCCGGTTTTGTGCGTAGTAATAAACCATACAAATTAACGAATTTTGCTACCAACATTTGCATACATCTTACGTCTAAAAATTAGATTTACATTTGCCTATGCATTTAAAATCAAAGCCTGATTTAAGATGCACGCCCGACATTTCACCCGGCACTCCAGCCTGCGTTCCTCATTACAAAGTTCATGCTAAATGACAGCGTTTCACGTGGTTAAGGCGGAGGCATTCCACAAAATCATGATTTTCGCGACAAATTTTGATTCGAGGATTCTTTTACCTTAGCTTTGAGCTCAATACTCTAAGCAAAGCTGAAAGAACGATTCACAAACACACACCAGAATTGTGCGTTGTAAGAAGCCAAAACTCTGATTAAAAGTAAGAAAAATAGTATGTCTGAATAAAGACAACGTTTTGAAATATCAAGATTGACGTAGAGCTTGTGAAAATTACGTCAATTGGTACTGGTTTTTTTATATTATCTGCGTCAGGGAAACTCTTAGCCTTCACCTCGCCTGATGGTATGTAACGGTAAGCCCGAAAATGAAAGCGAGCTTTGCTCTTTACTTGCTACAATGGGAGTTGAGACTTTTACTAGCAGAAGCCCTCAGTACATTCCTCCATGCTCATATTAAAAAAACAAGCTTTCCACCTGCAGTATCGCCCGCGTTCTTTTTCTTTTCCCTTGAGGATTGTTTCCTTAGGAATTTTCCCATGAGAATTTTTCCTTTGGGAATTTGTTAATGGGAATTCTATATTTTCCCTTAATAAACAGTAGAATTCCCTAAAATCCGTTCTTAGCTCACATTAAAATTGTCATCTTTGGTTATGTCTGTGGAGTGTGTGTCAACTTACTAGCATATGGTTGTTTGTTCGGAGTGTAAAATAAATAAAATCATTATTCTTTCACAAATTTCCTTAACAACATTTGCTATCCATATGCTACATATTATTCCTACAAAGTTTATCCATTTCTTGACTTTAATTTCTTATTAATTACAATACAAACATTAACATCCTGTCACTCCTCGATTACAATTAAATTTTGGAGATATTAGTTTTTAGATGTATAACAAAGATTACGTCAACTGAGCTTCAAATTCAAAACCGCCAAAACATTATTTATTGTCATCGAACTTTCAACTAAATTTATACCCTGTACAGGTAAATTTGGCTTATATGAATGTCAAGTCTAACATAACTTTTCAAACATCCCCAAAAAAATATTACTCTATCGAATACAAAAAGAATTTTGAAAATCGGTTCGGAGCTTACGGAGTAATCGCGCAACCTACACACAAAAAAACATACGCATCGTGAACCTCTTCCTTTTTTAAAGTCGATCAAAAATAATAGTAAGTAAAGGCCCTGGCAAAATCTGTTAGAGGTCAGGCATCTTGTTTTAATCTAGCTAGTCCGACTACGCGATGCTGCGTGGTTCAATAGCTATAGTACATTACGAGTCCATCAATGTTAAACTAAACTTCCTAATGTAGTTAAATTAGATATAGTCGACGAAATTCGCGCTCTGGACGCCGTCGAGAGCACACGCGCCCACCGAGACGCTTCGCCGGTCGTATGCAATAGATTGCAAGTGTCGGTCTCACCGGTCCTGGTCCCGCCGGTCCTGGTCCCGGTCCCGCCGGTCTCGGCCCCGGTCCCGTTGGTCCCGCTGGTCCCGCCGGTCTCGCCGGTCCTGGTCCCGTCGGTCCCGGCCCCGGTCTCACCGGTCTCGGCCCCGGTCCCGCTGGTCCCGCCTGTCTCGCCGGTCCTGGTCCCGTTGGTCCCGGCCCCGGTCTTGCTGGTCCTGGTCCCGGACCAGTTGATAAAATTGGTGTGGTTTTGTTGTGAGACCCCCGAACACAAACCAAGTGTCGTGGCGAACACGTAAAGTGAAGTGCTAGTGTCCTTACAACTTCGACAAGTGTTGATCTCGCCGAAGATAGGAAGAACGGGCCAAGCGTTGGTCCTGGTCCTGACCCCGGTCTCGCCGGTCCTGGTTCCGGTCTCGCCGGTCCCGGTCCCGGTCCCGCCGGTCCTGGTCCCGGTCCCGCCGGTCCTGGTCCCGGTCTCGTCGGTCCTGGTCCCGGTTCTCCGTGCTGGTGTTGGCACTTCCGGTGCCTAATAGTGCTGTGCAGTGTGGTGGCGACCCCGGCGCTTTTGCGTCAGGCGAACGCGGTGTTTTGTGGTGTTTGTGCTGTGTGTGTTGCTGTGCAGATAGGACTGCCGTGCGGCCGCATCGTGCGCACCAAAACTACAGTATAGACCGTAAGTGTTAGTCTGTAAGGTAGTTATAAGTGGTCTAATTGTGGACCCTAGTGGCGTAGCTATAAGTTATAGACACTTGAGTGCATAGTTCTTAAGGTAGGCTAAGTTTTATTTATAACTGTAATTTGTATATTTTAATCGTGCTGTATTTTTATATACATTTCTGTGTGTGTGCGACGGGCGAGGCCTGTAACTTGGTCCAATAATGGGCACATTTAGTGTATCTGACGTCTCAGAGGCGACAGATAACGAGGTCAGGGACCTGATGCTGGGGTCCCGCACGGACTTGGTGGTAGAGTGGGAGGACGCTGGTGTGGCTGACACCAGGACCCAGGAGTGGGTCCAGGGATCGGAAACACCGGCGAACCGAAAGAGACCCTCGATGGGTTAATTTTTTAGCACCAGCTCCGGCACAGAATCGGAGCTGGATACGGAGGTGGAGGCTGAGGGAGCTAGAGCCCCCTTGCCGAAGGTGGCGCGAAAGGCCAATAAGGCCCGCAAGGGGAAAAAGCGTGCTGATACACCCGATGGAAGTGTCATCCTCCACTCGGTGGGGCTCTCCCAGGCCCGCAAGGAGCTCGAGGAGGGACCAGCGGAAGCAGACGTCCCGAAGCCCCCTAAGGGCAAGGGTAAGGGCAAGACGTCCAAGAAGGAGAGGCCCCCTTCACCAGAGGGGCTGACAAACGAGGAGCTTCTGGGCAGGGCGGAAGCTAGCGCCCTACTCATTTCGGAGGTGGCCAAGAAGTCTGGCAACCTCAAGGGCACGTGTGTGCGGGACCTCAAAGAGGCCTCCACATCAATCTTGGGGGTTGCCAGAACTCTGGCTGAGAGGAAGACCTCCGAGGAGGTCCGCCGCTTACAGGCCGACAACCGCCGACTGAAAAGCCAACTAGACGGCCTTCAGTCGGAGATTGTGGCTCTGAGGCGGGACTTCTCGGTGCGGGGAAGGGCAGCGAGCCCACGCCAGAGGGCGAGCCCGCCGCCAGTGGCGGCACCAGTAGTGGCGCCGGTAGCGGAGGCCCCGAAGGGGGACGTCGTGACCCGGGACGAGTTCATGTCTTTCATGGACTCGTTCCAATCCGACATGATGTCCCTTTTCGGGAACATGTGTGCCGCCAGGATGGACGGCTTGGAGGTGGACGGGCGCCTTCTGCCGGCCCCCACTGGCCAGCGACAAGGCCACTACGAAGCAGCCCGCCAAGCAGGCGCCCCCCGCCGCTGCTGCGGAAACACCAGCAGCGCCCGCGACAGGGGGAAAGAAAAAGAAGAGGGAGGTGACCACCCTGGCCCCTGAGGCCAACCTGCCAAAAAAGGCTAGGGAGGTCAAAGCCAAGAGGGCTCCGGCGGCTCCGGCCGCTGCGCCGGAACCGGTGGCGGGGCCTTGGAGGCCCGAAACCTCCAAGCCCCCCGAAGCGGAGGGCTGGAGCACGGTTGTAAAGAGGGGGCGCCGCAAGCCAGCCAAGACGGCGACGGCAACGGCTGCGGCCAAGGCTGCGCCCCCTCCACCCCCAGCCACCACCGCCAAGCCCAAGATGCCTACGGCACCTAAGACTGGCGGTGGTGATCACCCTTATGCCGGAAGCGGTGGCAAAAGGCGCCACATACGGCGCCGCCATCGCGACGGCGAAGGGGAATATAAAGCTGGGGGATGTGGGGATTGAGGGGAGCGCAAAGTTTTGGACGGGGATGACGGGAGCTCGTATCCTCGAGCTCCCGAAAGGCACCTCACCGGAGCAGGCGGATGCGCTCGCCATGCGCATAGCGGAGGTGCTCGGCGACGCCGCCAAGGTAGCGCGCCCGACCAAGAACGCGGACATCCGAGTCACCGGACTGGATGACTCGGTGACCGCGGAGGAGGTGGGTGAGGCCTTGGCGGCGTTGGCGGAGTGCCCCCGCGCCTCGATCAGGGTGGGCACGGTCCACCCTGGACTCAGGGGCATGGGAGCCGCCAACGTGTCGGCTCCCATCGATGTGGCGAAGCGCCTCGCGAGCGCTGGCAAGGTGACGGTGGGATGGAGCAGCGCCTCCATCCGCCTGCTGGAGCAGCGCCCCATGCGCTGCTTCCGCTGCATGGGGATCGGTCATCCCGTGCAGCGGTGCCCCTCCGCCAAGGACCGCAGCGCGCTCTGCTTCCGCTGCGGTTCGGAGGGGCACGCAGCCGCCACCTGCCAAGGGCAGGTGAAGTGCGCCGTGTGCGCGGACGCCGGCAAGCCTTCCACTCACCGAATGGGGGGCCTCAGTTGCAACCCCCCACCGGTGAGGGGAAGACTGATGCCGAGGGCTGCCACAGCGGCGGCTACCGGGCGGGCAGCACTGTCCGCCAGGCAGGAGATTCCCATGGACACCGCTTATGGCCAGTAGGTCCACAGGGAATCTCCTCCAAGCCTATATCAACCACTGCGCCGCGGCACAGGATCTCCTGTGCCAGTCGATGGCGCAGTGGCAGATAGACCTGGCGGTGGTCGCCGAGCCGTACGCGGTGCCTCAGTCCACGAGGTGGGCTGAGTCCACCGACGGCTTGGCGGCCGTTGTGGTGCCGCCCACCAGCTCGGCCCCCCTCATCTCGGTTAGAGAGAGGGGGCCGGGTTACGTGGCCGAACCGCAGTCGGGCAGACTTCGAGGCCTACCTGACTGCGGTCGAGGGGGTGGTGAGGAGGGCGGCGCCCCTGCAAGTTTTGGTGGCGGGTGACCTCAACGCGAAGTCGCGCGTGTGGGGCTCGCACGCCACGGACGTCAAGGGTCGTTTGGTCGAGTCCTGGGCCACGAGCCTGGGCCTCGACGTCCTCAACCGAGGGACCACCCCGACGTGCGTGCGGTGGCAGGGTTCGTCGATCGTCGACGTGACCCTAGCCACCGCACCTCTCGCCGCAAGGGCGAGGGACTGGAGAGTGGAGGCAGAGGAGGAGACCATGTCGGACCATCGGTACGTCCGATATTCGGTCTCCCCCTCGCACGCCTCCACGTCTCCAGCGGGGACGGGTGCCGCCTTCCGCCGGTGGGCGGTGACGCACCTCCAGCCCGACGTGGCGCTGGAGGCGGCGATGGTGCGGGAGTGGTCTGAGCTGCCCCCGCACCTCGCCGGCGACGCTAACGGCATGGCGGTGCACTTCGCAGAGGACCTGAGAGTCGTCTGCGACGCCGCCATGCCGCGGGCGAAACCTGCCGCCCGCAAGCGGCAGGTATACTGGTGGTCGCAGACCATCGCGGATCTGCGCGCCACCAGTTGTAGGGCGAGGCGCGCCTACCTGCGGTGCAGAAGGCGCGCCACCAGGAGGACGCCCGACGAAGAGGAAACCCTGCGCCGGGCGTACAGGGAGGCGAATAAGGCCCTCAAGACGGAGATCTCGAGGGCCAAAACGGAGTCGTGGAACTCTTTTATAGAGCTCCTCGACTCCGACCCCTGGGGACGGCCGTACCGACTGGTGAGGGGGAAGTACCAAAACGGTGCTCCCCCGATACACCAGTTGGACGAGGGGCTTGTACAGAGGGTTCTAGGGTCGCTCTTCCCCGACCCTGGACCCTTCGAGCCCCCGAGGATGGTCGCCCCCAGCGCCTCCCTCGAAGTGGAGGAAGCGGGCCCTCCCGTGTCGGACCTCGAGTTCGACGCGGTGAGGGAGCGGTTCCGGCGCAAGAGGAAGGGGAAGGCGCCGGGACCGGACGGGGTGCCAGCGAGGGTCCTGTGCCTGGCATTGGGCCCCCTGGAGGAGCGGTTCCGGGCGGTGCTCAATACGAGCATCGCCTCGGGCCGTTTTCCTCAGTGCTGGAAGGTGGGGCGACTCTGCCTTCTGCGGAAGCCGAATCGCCCCGCCGATGCCCCGTCGGGGTACAGGCCGGTGGTGCTGCTCGACGAGGCCGGGAAGTTTTTTGAGAAAATTCTCGCTTCCCGGCTCGTTGAGCATCTGGAGGGCCCGGGACCGGACTTGGCCGAGTGCCAGTACGGCTTCCGCACCGGCCGGTCTACCGTGGACGCGGTGGCCCACCTCAAGAGGTGGACTGAGGAGGCCACGTCGGCGGGGGAGGTTGTCGTTGCGGTGTCATTAGACATCCGCAACGCATTCAACAGCCTCCCCCACGAATGCATAGAGGAGGCACTGCGTTTTCATGGAGTGCCCCTCTACCTCCGCTCCCTCATCACCGATTACCTCCGCGGGAGGGAAATCGTGTATGAGGGGGCGGACGGTCGCGTCCACAGTTGGCCGATGGCGGCGGGAGTACCCCAGGGTTCCGTGCTGGGCCCTCTGCTCTGGAACCTGGGGTACAACTGGGTTCTGCGGGGCAACCTCCTGCCGAACATGGAGGTTGTCTGCTTCGCCGACGACACCCTTGTCGCGGCGAAGGGGCGCACGTATGAGGAGGCGGTCCACCTGGCGTCGGTCGGCGCGACGATGGTCGTCCGGCGCATCCGCCTCCTCGGGCTGGACGTGGCCGTCGAGAAGACGACGGCCATTTCGTTCAGGCCGCCGCGTCGCCGCAGACCCCAGGCGGGGCTCCGTGTCCGAGTAGAGGGGGTGCAAGTCCAGATCGAGAGCTCGATGAAGTATCTCGGTCTGGTGCTGGACCCCCGATGGGATTTCGGGGAGCACTTTAAGCTCCTCGCCCCAAGGCTGTGTGCCGCCGCGGCAGCCCTCGGACGGGTCCTCCCCAACGTGGGGGGACCAGGCGCAGTGAGCCGTCGACTTTATCAGACGGTGATAAAGTCGATGGCGCTGTACGGAGCCCCGATTTGGGCGGAGCGTCTCGCCCCCCGAACGGTGGCCCTCCTGCGTAGGCCGCAGAGGGTCATTGCCACCCGGGCCGTACGGGCCTACCGCACGGTCTCTCACGGGGCGGCCTGCGTTCTAGCGGGCTCGCCTCCGTGGGATGTAGAGGCACGCGTCCTTGCGGCCGTGCATCGACATCGGGTGGCAGCGAGGAGTCGGGGGGAGCGCCCCCTCCCGCAGGAGGTGGCGCGCACAAGGCTCCTGGCGCAGAGGGAGGCTCTCCGCCAGTGGGCCGAGACGCTCGCCCACCCAGCTGCCGGCCACTGGACGATCGAGGCCGTTCGTCCAGTGTTGGAGGAGTGGGTTGGGCGCCGGCAGGGCAGCCTCACCTACCGGATGGTGCAGATGATGACCGGGCACGGCTGCTTCGGCCATTATCTGCACCATGTCGCACGGAGGGAGGAGACGCCGCAGTGCCACCACTGCGGCGCTCCCGACGACACGGCCGGACACACCCTCTCGGAGTGCCCGGCCTGGCGACCCCAGCGCGACGCATTAGCCCTCGCGCTGGGCCTAGGTAGGGGTGCGCCCGTCGTGCTGGCCAACGTCGCACGCGAGATGCTGACCAGCGCGACGGCGTGGGAGGCTGTCGCCTCCTTCTGCGAGGAAGTGATCTCGCAGAAGGAGGCAGCGGAGCGGGCGCGAGAGGTTGACCCTCTCGCCGCACCGCTCCGGCGCAGGCGGTTGGGTAGGAGGAGGCGCGCGTTCCTGGACGCGTGCCACCAACTCCCCTAAGCAAGCTGGGGCTGAAATGGCCCGGCCGGCCGACAACCGGTCGGGAGACACTTTTCTACCCCTGGCCTGCCCGTCTGGGGGGTCGAATTATTGCACTTGTCGACCCCCCCGTAGAGGTAAGACCTGGCGCTTGCGTCAGGCCTACAATCCAGGGGGCGCACTCGGGGAATGGCTAACGCCGATCCCGAGTGTGTCTCTACGGAGGTAGAAGTTGCTCTGGAGGGTGGTTTAGCCAGGTATGGGGTTACCCAGGTAACCCGAGTCCAATGGCATATCCTTGGGGCGGCTTTGTCAGCTTTCAGCCCCTTGTTGAATCGTAAAGAGATTCCCCCGCCTCAAAAAAAAAAAAAAAAAAGATATAGTCGACGAATGATTCAAAAAAATATATGTAAACAGGTTACCTATTGAAACGCATAACATTTTTCGTCATAAACTAAAAAGGCATTATGTTAATTGCCATAATCGTCACTTGCCATAAGTCTTTATATCATAACTTCATAACGCATAATATTATAAGGCCGATATATGTAATGCATAACTATGAAAAGGCATAATTTGAATAAGCATAAGTAACAAAAGACATAATTTATGTTTGCCATAATATTTCAATGGCATAATATTCAAAAGACATACATTTGAAAGGCATAACTGACAAAATCCATAAATCCATAGAAAACTCATTCACCATAATTTCAAAACAAACACTTGCTATACCTATGCATAACAGATTAAATTTATTGTCTTATGTTTAAATTATTTACTATTGTTTTTTTTTTTGTTTTTGAACATTATTTATTAAGAAATAGTTTACCAAATAAAAAAGCTCTAATTTACGATTAATGTTAGAAATCGCGTAATAATATTAATATATTATATCATTTTGCATGCATGCAGATATGTACTATGCAGCATGCATGCAGCCGGCATGCAGTATGCATGCAGGCACGCAAGCTGGCATGCAAGCAGGCATGCAGCATGCAAGGCTGCTGCCATAGCTCCGGCACTGCGCGGTTCTGGCGATGGCGGTCCCACGCATGCTTATCGTCGCAGATGGCTTTCGCTCACCACCTGCTCCTCAGCATGCGGGCCGCCTTACCCCTCCGTGCCTTCGCGGTTCTCAATAACACTCTAGGGGTAGGGCAGACAAGACTACGTGGAGTCGGGGTTGACTGAGTCGGTTTTAAATAGCACTAGTTTTTTTTAATAATTAGTAATCCTCGCATGGAGAAAAATACATTCCAGATTATGTCAAAGAAGATGTATGGATACCTATTCACAGTTATTATTCTTTTTAAAATATGTCTTTAGTGAGTTATGAATAGTTTAATTATATATTAACAAAATTATAGATATTAACAGTTAGGTATGCGTGGCAAAATTATGCGTTTTAAAGTATGCTTAATAAAATTATGGCAAACCAAATTATACCTTGCAAAGATTATGATTTTTAATATTATACCTATCTGCATTATAATGATTATGCCTATTGATATGTTATGCCAAATATTACTATGCTTTTTGATTTTTATGCCATATGATGTATGCCAATCGAAATTATGACAATCAACAGCATGCAATCAAAAGTGTCACCATGTAAACATAAGCACATATGACATGGAATAGACTCAAACCTATAGGAAGCAAAACACAACGACATTTGCTGGATGATTAGGTAACTTCCCTATAAATAACGTTGTGTTGATAAATTAACTCATATTGTCAACTGTTTGTAACTTGTGGAACTTACAAATCATTACAAACCATGTAAATTGCAACAATAAATATTGATATCGATAATCGATAAAAAAACTATCGTATCTTGTAATTTAATTAAATTCCATCAAAATTGGTAAAAATCTTCGGAGTTTATCGCATCGTAATGCGATATTTTTATATTATTTAGCTTGGCAATTAAATATGTCCATACTTAAGCCCGTAGAGACATACTCGCCTTAAATGACAGCGTTTGACGTAGTTAAGCTTCGTTTGAATGTCGCCTTCTCACTTGACTCGCGTCAAATGAGGCGCGTAGGTGCTGATGACATTTGCAACGGGATTTTTCAAGCGCTGGTAATTATAAAGACAGGATTTTGTTCTGCTTTGCCTAGGTTTTTGAAATGATTTCAACGACAGAGAAGGTAAGGGCGAAAGTTTATAAGAATTTAAAAATGTTTTATACCTACTTTGTAATTGCGATCGAAGGGATACTAACCTCTTTAATGGATAAAATAAGGGGTGAAAATTTGTATAGTAAAATCGTGTAGGGAAGGTAGTAAAAGCTGCCGAATCCGTGTGGAGTCGCAGTGTGGACCTTACCATGCGCGCCCACAAGGGCAGGGAGAACACCGGGGGGTTTTAGTGGGTCGGCCTAGAACTTCGCCGGGCCAGCCCCACACACGCCTGCCGTCTAGCCAACGGCGGGTACGGTGCGCTTACGCATTTCCCCCCGACAAAAAAAAAAAAAAAAAAAAAAGAAAAAGGTAACGAGTAAGCCAAGCTTGCTAACGGATTAGGCTAGTCTTGTTCTTTTCATATAATGCGAGCGGGTAAATGCAAAAAGTGTAATCTACACTTTTATATTAGATTTATTTACTAGTGTGTAAGTATTTGGTTTAAAGCAATTTAGGCCGACGTTTCGAACGTTTTTTAGAATTCGTGGTCACGGGATGGGTAGTTTTATTTTAGAATCGATGTTTTTCATGTAACAGTTGTAACTGTTACATGAAAAACATCAATATGTTTTAATTTCTAGCACATGGTCGTACCGTAACCGGACACAGATGAAAGCCATGAGCAATAACGCTGGTTCGGACATAACCCGTAAGTGCCGGACTAAATAGGAACCGCGGGGCGGCCAGCGTTAAATTGACACTTTAATGGGATCCAGAATGTCCGGGACGGGGACAATTTGTGACCGCTGGGTCAAAAATAGCGAGTAGATATCCCGATAGTGGATGTTTTTCGGGCCTTGAAACTGTAGAATAAGAATATAGAACATTTCAGCATAGTACAATATTCCAGTATCAGCCACTTCCGTGGTCACCTGGCATTCATCTGAAGGTCCAGGGCTCGAATCTCCAATGAGATAAAAGTTTTTCTGCTGCGATTGGTTGGTGGCAGGGCTTCTGAACACACTTGGCTACCATCATTTACCTTAGTTTGTCACTGTATTGTTGTGTTCCAGCAATTTGAGGTAAGATAGATAGATAAGATAAATAAGATAGATAGATAAATAAGATAAATAAGATAGATAGATAGCCAGCTCCTCAATTGTTGAGGAGTCAAGGTGAAGTTCGCTTATATTTTCGGTGTTATCGTCAGAATAGATCGTCTTGTAGGGGATGGAAGCTCCATCCCGAATTCCGGACTCCCGAATTTCGAGATTCCGGAATCTCGGATTATTTGTACCGAGATTTCAATTCCGGAATTGGCGATTAATCTCGTAATTCCGGTCTTAACTGAAATACTTCATTGTAATTCATAATTTTTTAATAAATATGATAATTCACATGTCTATTTTCTTATTTTTCTATAATGAAACTAACAAAATTTGGAAGAAAAAAATATTTTTCTTTGAACAAAATGAACTCCAATTTCTGGAACTAGTTACGGAATTCCAAGATTGGTATCCAATCTCGAAAACTAGTTCCAGAACTGGCGACCTTCCAAGACTAGAAGCCCTAGTTGTAGATTTGCAAGTCTTGCAGGAACCACATATTATTATGAATGACTTATCATCAGAGGATCAGCCTGCTCTTTTGTCAACTTTGTTGTATAAAATAAAAGTGTTTACATTATACATTCACTTTTATTTATTAACAAGTCCAATTTGGGGATCGCAACGGATAAATAAACATAGATATTGCCCATTTTATAAAAGTGCAGTTGAATTTATAAAACACATTATTTACATAAAACGTCAAAATATCGCTCGTGGATCGTCCGTGAGCGGTCCATAGGCATAAATCCGTACCCAAGATCGTCGAGAAATCCTCTTAATGAAATACAAATACATTTAAGATCAATTAAAACCAGCAAATTGGCGTTAAACCTTTCCAGCTACGTAAGATCGTACCGAGCTGTGAATCAGACACAACATTTAATTTTCAACGTAACGCGTATCAATATCAGCTTTTGCTGTTAAGTTATGCTAATTAAGCAATTCGATGCGCCTATGTCAAATTTTATTAAGTACATCGAATTAACAGGCGATCGTTTAATGCTGGGGTTACAGATAATTAGATAATTTCAAAGTGAGGCACTCGGAAACTATTGGATAGTGGGTGATAAAGTGATTGAATTTTTGTTAGTATGTGCTTGAATGATATCTTAGAATGATATCGAATACTAGCTTTCCGCCCTCGACTTTGCCAACGCGGGTGACATGATTTTGGCAGTTTTTTATTCTTTATTTAATGACTATACACCTCATGGTTCAGTCGGCCAGCCATTGATTAGTTCTGTGAATTAGTTACATATAGACGTTATTACGCTATTAAAATGGAAAAATATACCTTATATTATGTTACATACTTGCAATAAATAACTTTTTTGGCAGTATTGTTTAGCGCCAATTTTCCTTCAGAAATATTCGACTCCTCCAGTCTAAGGTACTTTATTTTAAAATTGAGTTACCCACGCGAGCGAAACCATGACCGAAAAACTAGTATGTATGTATATGTATAAAAACCGAGAGACACTTACTCACACACTTAACATTAATCACGAAGTCTCGAAAACTTGCTGAAATGTCAGCTAAGAGCTAACTTTACGAAATTCATCCCTAAAAGGGACGAAAAGGGGGTTGAAAATTTATATTTGAAATTTTAATTTGTAATTAAGCTAATAGGTAATTAGAGATAAATGAATACGTGCTTAAGCGTTTTTGAAAGTGTTTTGCGTAAGCTTAGAAATGTAAAACAGGGGTAGAAATTCTGTTTTTGTTTGACTGTTTAACGTATTTCAACGGAACTTTTTTAAAAAGCTCTTGCTTATAATTTGAATTGTTTTTACTACGGGATAATATAGAATCCCCACGGAAGAATCAAATAATGGAAATAGCACAGGTGAAGCTGCGGAATAAAAGCTGGTGTTAGTATAATAATAAATAATAATAATATAATAATAATAATAATATTTATTTATCTAAGTACTCTATAAAACGTACAATAAAGAATGACTACTAAATAAATGTTTGATGAATCTGGAAATAGTCCCACGAAAACTAATTTCCGTCTGTGTTCTTTGTATAATGCTAAAAGCTTTAAATCTACATGGATGTACTTTTTAGAATGAAATAAGTAAACAAATAAATAGTTCACCAACAATCCGAAATTGATATACTAACGAAAAGACCGGATGGCTTGCGGCGATCCGTCTTAATAGAGGAATAGCGCCTTTAATCCGCATCAATTAGTCAGAAAGATAACGTGGGTAAGGACTATAAAAATCCCACCCTAATGGTGACAAAGACAACTGTTTTCGCTGCATATTTTATGACTACATTCACTTGATCAAACTCCAAAGCTAATTTCGAAGCGCCTGACAAAAGCGAGTAGCAAACACAAGCGGCGATGTAAATCGTTGCGTGGAAAAAAGTGGAAGATATTTTAAAGATTGTCAACAGCGAAGGCCAGTGAAAATGCGACCTTGTCACGCAAACTATCGTATTTAAAATAAACAGGATTAATGTAAAATGAACTCTGTGTATTGAGACGCAAGTGTCAATTTGATCTTTTATATTATTATTAGCACAATTTTGTAAATCGCTTTCTATGGGGAAGTGATATCTCATGGTAACAATGACAAATTTTTCTAATTATCATTGCATTCGAGTTTGATTTACGGTTCAGAGGTATTTTTCTTTTGAGAAGGTAACTATAAGAAATAGATAATTCTTAGCTAATGTAAGCGATTCCATTCGCTTTTACATATGTAGTACCACCTACAGTAATCTCCCATTTAAGCTACACATTTACACTGCGAATACTGCCGTAGCGATATAAGAATGGTCGAAAGGTCAAATAGTTAGTATAGCTTGATAAGGAGTAAACATAAAACATTTGAAAACGGTAGATAACTACTCGTAATTGTTGTAAGTAACTAAGTAGTTGAAAATGGGATATAAATCAAAACTGCTGAATTTTAGAAAAAAAAATAAACAAATGAAATCAACCTCCATAGAATGTTCTATGTACTGTCCACAGTGGACTCGGCACTTGCATTCCAATCGGGAGGTCCTGGGTTCGAGAAGCCGTGCACCAATGTGTTTTTCCTTTTTCGAATTTCACATGTACCTACATTTGTCTGACCTTCACTATGGTAAAGGAAAACATCGTGAGGCAACCTGCATACATCTGCGAAGAAATTCAAAGCAAATCTAAGCACTCCAGCTTAGGGTAGGCTCGAGCGCCTCGGCGGGGACGTATATGAGCTGTTATGAGGAATTAATATTGCAAACTAGTTTAATCAAATAGTATTGCAATCAAACTCGAAAATATGACATTGATAATGACATTTAGTTGTTCAGTTTTTTCGTCACAAGTGAAAATACAAACACAAAACTTTCACACAAAAAAGGTCTCAAGGTTTTTTTTTGTATACCTGTGCGGAGACGGGCTGGGCAGCTAGTTTAAAATAGAAACCAAAACATCACCTGAAACAAAATGGCATCCCAAAAATGACTATCAAACACATGTTACTAAGATCATCACATTTAGTCAAATGCTCGTGGATAAATTGTGGGGACTACAGCGAAGCCGAACGTGCCGATGTAACGTACTATCCCAAAACTACATATATGGAAATCGTTCACTTTTATTATGTTAAGTGTGTAAAAAAATTTGCTTCGTGCGTGAAATAAAATTGCGCGGTGTTTTTTGTGTTATCTAATATGGGTGGCTCAGAAGAATAACTAAAGATGGGTGTGACGTGTAGCTTCTCATTATTCTTATAATAAGTATAACTTTTTTAAACAACAAAGCTGGCAAGCAAGCAGGCCGCCTACCTGATGGTAGCTATTTATTTATTGCTTATGTACACAAAAAAAGGACAAGTACCTATAACACATAAAGAAAGAGGAGTACAAAGGTGCTGCTTATTTCTAAGGAAATTTCTGCCAGCACACCTGTGACAGGTGATTTATATTAAATATAGTAAACACAGTGTAGAAAAATAACGCAATTACTTACAATAAAATAACATAAACGAATTGTGAATGTACTTTGCTTGGTGCAGAATGAAGAGAAGTAGTGCTCCTCAACACGACGTTTAAATGAGTCAACGGAGACAGACTCGCGTATACTATACGGTAAAGCATTCCACAGTCTGACCGCTTGATTGGTAAAGGAGTGAGAGTAAAACTCTGTATTGCAGGAATGGAAACTGAGAAGGGTTTTCAGGTGGGATCTACAAAGGATATCAGGAGCTTTTTGATATGAAAAACATTCTATTAGATATGGGGGGGTTTTGGGATTGTGGAGGATATTTATGTGACGACCGACAGTCGACTATGGTACATGTGGCTCCTGTATAAGTTTTGCAAATCTACAACCACTCTATAATTACGCTAATGCACGTTGCCAACTTGTGACATAAGATGTCAAGTCACCGTACCCAGTAATTTCACTGCCTATCGTAACCTTCAAACCGGAACACAGCAATACAAGCACCGCTGCTTGGCGGCAGATATAGGTAAGATAGAGGTAACGACTCTGTTACAGAGTCTCCTTCGGGTAAAACTTGTTGACTCAAATTTAAAAAAAAATACCTATGATCTGGTTCATATCTCTAGTATGTAAATATTTCTAGTAAATCAATAAATACAACAATTAGAAAGAAAGAATGATTTTATTTGGTCGCACAGATACAAAAAGAAACATAAAATTACAATATACAATACAAAGAAATAGGTACAGGACAGGTTGTGCGAGGCCAAAAAGGTCCCTCGTGATGACGCAGAAGGAGTCGGCGGAGAGGGCCAGGGAGGAGGATCCCTTGGCCGATCCATGCCGCCGCAGAAGGCTGGGGCGAAGGAGGCGGAATTACGCCCGCCTTCTTCCTCCTGACGGCAACCAGCGGGGCCCAGGGTTGGGAAGCCCGGGTCCTGCATTGCACAGGTTGCCGCCAGTCGCTGATCCCCTGGATGCCCCGGGGGATCACCGGCCTCCCCCTTCTGGGGGGGTGAGAGGGGCTCGCCCTAGGCGAGCAGACGCTGACGAGGTCGTGGATGTGTTCATCCGAGTTCCCATGACCTTGTCAGGCAGCGACGCGTCCCTTCTCGGCGTATCCTCCTCAGATGAGGAGGATGCGGCGATGATGGACGTGCTCGCGCCAAGGCGTATGTGAGGGGCATCGGTGGGTTTTAGTCGGTAGGCCGCGGTTCCTGGCTGACACTTTGTCCCCAGGGACCGCGGAGAGTCCGACATAACTCTGCGCCTTCCCAAGCGCGGGGTATGCGTCATGCATTTCCCACCGTTAAAAAAAAAAAAAAAAAAAAAAAAAAGGCCAAAAAGGTCCCTGCTTCAGCTAATGCTATTGGCAACGGAGCCGCAATAGCGCTGGTTTTCAGGCAGCGCCACTGCTGTGGCCATATAAATGATTAGAGTTGATGGAATACAAAACTTGATATGTTATTATCTCACACTCACGCATCAAATCAAATAAAACCACCTCCGTGGACTAGTGATTAAGACCACCGAATTCTGATCTGTCCCCTTAGACCAGGGTAGACCCCCCCCCCTTGGTTCACTCAACGTCATCCAAGTGGGGCGCGCCTCACTGGTTGGGAAACCCTGCCTTAGACAAAAGCCACACGCAAATTTTTCCGCAGTCATTCCGCAGAAAAAAATGTATGGAAATGACACTAGCCTGTGACAACCTCCCTCACGCTATCTTTTCCGCGGCTAATGTCATCTCCATACATTTTTTCTGCGGAACGACTGCGAAAAAATAAACGTGTGGCTTTTGTCTAAGAGGTCTGGTTCGACTTTCATATGGACAGATAAATGTTTCTGTTTGGTTTGAATGGTGGTAGGGCTTCTGAGCCCGTCCGGCTAGCTACCGCCATCTTATAAGTTTGATGCCACAATAATAATGTCAGTAATATTGTAATACCGGAGGAAGACTCCGTACCAGGGTCGCCTGCGTGGGTACCTCCGACTTACCTACCTATTTCTGCGGCAAAGCAGCCAGTGCTTGCATTGCTGTGTTCCAGTTTGAAGAGTAAATATCTTACTCTGAACTGATCTTACAGTGAAATTACTGGGTACCGTGACTGTACTCATACATCTTATGTCACAAGTTGGCAACGTATACTGGGTTTTTTGTTACTACAAGTGACTGTTACTACTTTCCATCAGGTGGGCAGTATGCTTGTTTGCCGACTAATGCCGACTTAGTTGTATAAAAAAATATTGTTCTGTTCCGACAATTAGGGGTAAAATGGCCAGTTCCTCAGCTGTTTCCTTTTGGCCTTATCGTCACTTACCATCAGGTGAGATGACGGCTAATAGGTACTTTCCCTGTCATAAGTAACAAAAAAATTACAACTTATTCCAAGATCAAATATATTTACGCAACCTTTCTTACTGTCGTAAAATACGGATCATCAAGCTACGAGTATTACTGAACTAGAAAATAGTTACAATACAAGTCAGTCCTTGATCTCACCACGCCTTTAGACCGACTGAGATATAACCTTAATATTAATATAATATTTCTTATTCATCCCCCGTAGATACCATAATAGTATTTGCGCGAAGGTAAACACAGGGAACTTTTAATTATTAATTAAAGGAATCTCAACGAAGCCTTAAATTTAATTAACATTTCTCAAAGAGATTTAATTAAGCAATAATTTTTAATACTTTGTAGCGAACTCATTCCGACATTGTTTTCTCAAGCGTTCAGCGGATAATTATTATGATGAACTATGAAGTTGGAGGTTATTTTGGTGGGAGGTTCATTAGGAAATAAAGTAGAAGCGACTAGGAGATTTATGCGGTTTCGCTTGTGTTGAAACCACTTCTCATCCAGTTCTGAATGAATTCACACCCCGATGCTTCAAGCAATCTTACTAATCCCAATTTCAGTTTTGCTTTATCTTTTACGTTGTTTAGGCATTAAATATTTTATTAAATCTATGGAGTTAATCAGATACATGTTTAATAGTGGAACATTCTGAGGTATTACGTAAGCTTTCACTATAACTTTTACAAAATTGTAAAGAGTAAAACTTGGTGCTAGCTCCTTGATTGGTGTAGCTGAACTGCTTTATATTAGAAAAAAACTTTGTAATACAAAATATAAAAAAAACGGCCAAGTGCGCGTCGGACAACGCGCAATGTGGGGTTCCGTATTATTACGTTTCCTATTTCCTTCACCATTTCATAAGATGGTTGAAAAATTTGTAGTTTCAAACTTATTATTTCACAAAGGGATCGCTAAATCGAAAATGGTGTTCACACACCCACAATATTTTTAAAAGACCTATCCAGTGACATCACGCACCATGGGATAGACGGAAAAAAAAACATTCCCAATTTGCATGTGAAAAATAATTCAAAATTTCATATTTATTTTGTCGGCATGATATATGTATACGCCAGATTTATATATACTTTTGCGAAATTAAAGCTTTCTATTATAGTCTCTGAGGTAAGCCGCAGACAGACAGACATGGTGAAACTATAAGGGAACTTCCTTGTTGACTACGGAACCCTAAAGAAACGAACTCTGGAGATCCTGAAATCTATAAACATATATACTCGTGTAACAACTTCCAATGTAGAGCCAACCTTCACAGGAGTGGATTCTACGTGGGAAGTCGACACAATTTTAGTCTGCCATATTATTATGCTTATTTTAAAATTCAGTTGTCGGAAATCTCTGTAAAGCTCTGCTCTCTGTGCACTACTAATACTTACTCTTGAGTAAAAAATAATATTATTAAATTTATATCATCACTCCTGTTGTCCCGAAAAATAAAGCAGATGTGTATATTCCACGAAATATGCATATTATTCCAGACAACGAACTGTTGCCGAGAATCTCAACAGTTCATTAAAACTATGTAATCAAACAATTTCGTTCTTATTTACCTTATTTTCATCGGTTGTGATGATGCAATTATGTTATTAATTTTTTCTAAGAGCTTTTTGAAAAATTCTCGATTACATTTTATTACAATGTTGTGAAATATTAGAAGTGAAATAACGTCAAATTTAATATTTATTGGCACACATACAAACTTTATATTAAATATTTCATTTTGGAATCACGTGTACTGTGTACGACTACGTTTCCACGGTATGTCGACGTCATATCATATCACATTCAGTTAGTAGCGTCTGTCGTTTTCCTGTTGAATTTTGTTGTGAGAATTTTACATGACGCAGGAGTTATGTTGTTATATTTTTACCAAATTTTGTTGTGTTTTCCTGAAAAGATCTTGGCATTCATCTCGTCTAAGTAATGATAAAGCTAAAGTTTGGATTGTCATTTAGAAATCAGATAGCTCCTAATATATATTTTTTCGTTATATAATGCTTTTGATTTGACAATGAATACCATCCTTATAAATATTAAAAATACAAAAATGTATTTATCTGTTATGTCTTCACGCTTAAACCGCTGAACAGATTTAGATGAAATTTAGTATAGAGGTAGTTTGAGTCCCGGGAAAGGACATAGGATAGTTTTTATCGCTGAATCCTCATTTAAATGGGTAAAAAGGGGGGTGGCAGTTTGTATGGGGAATCAATAACCGATTAAGATAAAATTTGGTATGGAGATAGTTTCGAGTTGTGGGGAAGGATATAAGAAGATTGGATAAAAATAACCTACCTAAATTCGTAATTCCACGCGGACGAAGTCGCGGGAAAAATCTGTAGCAATATAAGGCTGTGACGACTACCTTCAGAGGAATCACTTATATTCTTTTTGGAATGTTTTTTTTTATGCCATTAATGGCTGCGAACGAGCAGACGAGTATTGACGAGATACCAGCCGGTTCATTACCGATCTCATCGTTTTCAAATGATGTCATGATGAAATCATAGTGCCAAACGAGAAATAAGTTTCGGTCAGATTTTTGACCATTTTTCATGACTTCTTAGTCTCAAAATTTATACCAATTATGGATGAAAGATCCATAATAGGCCTGCTGAAGTGGTCATCGTCGATCATGAACACCTGCAACACCAAGTGAGCCGTTTATGCGGCACCGTCCTGATTACGAAACTTTTGATCACATTACAACACAGATGGTTATCTTATTCTTATTTTTTAGAAACATTTTCGTTTTTAATAAAATATTATATCACCGCAAACTACCAACATATGACTACACATCTACACAAACATTTTTGTGTATTATTTATTTTTTTCCCAACGCCCATATAAGATATTATATATTATGTGGTTATATGGGCGTATGTGTATTCGTTAATTCAGTTGTTATAATAATAATATGTTTTATTTACATACACGATTTATGCAATAGATTAATAACATATTTATATATTATGATCTCTCGTCTCGTCGTATCTAATCTCACATTAAAGTGACTCAAATTCACCACTAAGTATCTCGGGGCATAACTTGGAAACTGCCCTTGAGCTGTCTTGCAGATGCTCTCGAAACTTTTGACAGCCAACTGTTGGCTTATTCTCGTTTCTAATACATTATAAACTTCTTTATTTTTTCTGTTTTTCTTAGGAGACTTACGGCACGACAACGTAAAGGTAGGCTAGATTTTTAGCGAAACAAAAAAAGAGAAGAGAGCTGTCAGTGGCAAAAAATGAAGTTACGGCTTTATTTATTTATTTGTAACAATTTTTCCATTGCGTAATTTAAGTAATGTAACTATTTTTTTATCAAATTTCCATTAATTTCTTATAATATACATGACTATACATACCCTCATGTATGTATACGCATTGTTATTAATAGGGTAAGATTTTCACAGGAAAGTCCTTTTCTCTATTTTTGGCAATCTGGTACTCTCAAATGTCGTGAATCTTCATTCTATTACGAAACATATTACAAACCTCCACAAGTTACTTCGATCTAGGAAAAATAATAATTATAATTCATAACATCTAAAAACGAACAACTACAAAATAGGTTATACTTTCTATATTGAATTGATTGTTACGCGTTAAGGTACTCTCATACTCTCAAATTTATTTATTTGCCACAATTTAAAAAGAATATAGAAGCCTACTCTCTCTGATGCTTCCATAGATTGGTTTTGTTTTTACTTTTTTCCAGTACTGTAGTATTATATTATCTGTGTTTGTAGTTAGGAAATATTTTTGAATCTGTACTAGCAACTTAATGGCAAGAGAGATTTAAAAATTGAATACCATCTGACCATTTCTAAATTTTGAGATGAAGATATTTGACGTTTCTACGAGAATCACCCTTTCAACCTTTCCCCACTCATCACGCGAACTGTCAACTGCGTCGACTAAAAAACTTAACCCTACATAAATAATTTTGAAATGCGAAATTAGACAAATGAAACATTACAAAAGTAAGAACGCCCGCGAGAATAAATCACCAAAGTTGGCAAGGGCGAACGCGTAAACATCGAAAAGTTTTAAGTCCCCAACGTACAAATTACAGGATAGCGTTGCAGGGTTGGGAGGGAAAAAATAAGGAGCGATTTAAATGGGGAAATATCAACCACTACGCAAAGTCGAGAAGGGCTCTGAGATTTTTGAGGGTAGTTTGAACAGGAGTTCATTTGAAGCTCTACCTATGTAGTGGGTGAAATGAATGGAATGATAATTACGGCGAATGCTCAATGCTAATTGGTCGCTCTCGATGTACGTTGCTACGATAAAAATGACCGACTTTAATAATTAAGAAATTGCTTTTTTTTTCAATAAGTATTTGTACCTTCTGATTCCTAAATTATTATTGAACTTGAACAATATTTGCTGTAATTATTGCATGCTTTTTATCGCAAAATGTCCAAACAATGGTGTCGATTCAGACACACAACTTTAAACTGAACTAATTTGACAGTTCTAAAAATAAAGCCGTCACTTTTATTCCTTCAGACAAAAACAGAGATGGCGATAGTTTAGTTTAGTTCAAGCATGTTGTGTGTCTATATCAACACCAGTATCTACACAGATTAAAATTCAGCATTCAGTAAGAGGTTAAAATTCAGCATATTAGATTCATCAGATTAGCTACCATCGTATTACTTCAGTTTTTTGCCTTAATAACAATGTAAATAATATTTTTGTATTCCCCTTATGGGGGTAAGTCGGTTCCTCGGTTGTTGAAGAGTCTGGCAAAATCTTGCTTACGTCTTGAGACATTCCTCACTTACCATCAGGTGAGATAAGGGACATGTCATTAATAAAAATACCTGACATTCCCATTTTAATTCTGCCTTACAGCAATGACTTTATTTTTATAAAATCGTTAATCGTTATAAAGAAGCAGGCAATAAATATTTAAATACGCAACATTCGAACATCCATAATTCATAGTGGCTGTCGAAAAATAATGCTAGCTATTAGCAACTGCATCTTCTACCCGAACAAATAAAACACCCGACTTTCATTCAACCCGCTCGCGGCCGCAAAAAGGTTGAGAGCGAAAAAAAGTTCGGCGCAATAAAAACAGGTCATTTAAGCGGAACATACGGGGAATTAGGGAGCCAATAAACATTGCTAGTTACCGTTAATGTGGGCCTTAACGACTCTTCTTGAAGTATCTAATTACATGATGAAAAATTATGGTTCGCCCGTTAGCTGATTTGTGGTTTACGTGCTATTTGCACGGCTATTTGTACCGCTGCCACGAGGGCTGTACTTTGTCTTGTATCGCGTTTATTGCGTGAGGGTAGGTATAGAAAAACTTCGTCGACGTAATTAGCGGGCTCGCACTATTCGCTATGTGTGTTAAATAGATGGTGCTAGAATGATTAAGGATCTATACAGTTCAACGTGCTCTGTTTTTCATTCTATCAGGATATTTTCTCACTTTTGGTATTGATACAGTGTGGGTGTGGTTGAGGGATGCAAACAGACAAAAGATGCAATCCCGGTACCATCCAAGAAGCTTTCCCGATCCCTCATTAGACTAAAGAGAGACAAAATCCGAAAAGTTATAGCTACTATAACCGGACACTGTCTACTAAACAAACACATATTCACAATAGGGGTGACAGACAGCCCTCTATGCAGAGGGTGCATGGATGCAGAAGAAACGCCACAGCACGTCCTTTTGGAATGCACAAGCGTGGCCGATCATCGGGCAAAACTTCTCCACTCCATCTATGCCGGAAGCATGCAGCTGCCCACAGAGGCTACTGGCGTTCTGGGGGGACCTGGGATGGATGGAGTAGGGTGGAAGCAGATGTAGATTAGGACGCACAATGGCCCAATCATGAGGCTAAGTGCGTAAGAGTCCAGCCAAACTAACTAACAGTGTGGTTGCACTATTGTTATTTTGGTACACTAACGACGCCTGACATTCGTTAGGTAATTTTAATGAGTGCCATAGCAAATTAAAGTTCTTAACTAATTTTTTCGATGATAGAAGTAACGAACTTTTGTATGAGTATGCAAATTCGAAATTTCTAAACATCATATTGACCAACAACGCCGCAAGCTTAGCAAAATTATCTCTAATTATTGTCTAAACTCTTTGATAAATATCCGAACCGGCATGTCCAAAGCTTCTGCGTGTTGCAAATGCTTATTTTGAAAAGAAAACCGCAGAGACCGTGTGGGAGGGTATTAGTAACAGTTTGGGTCTACCATTAATCTGAGTCATACTTACTTAGTCTAAACAATTGTCTATCTTTCGTTGGGAAGTTCCGTATATAATATTTTATATATGAAACACCTGTGTTAAAAAGGGATTATTTAATTGGAAATAGCTTTCTATGAATCACAATCTTTTAGTGCGGATCGCAGATTATAGCAAAAAAAATATCGTTATTTTTGAAAATTTATTTTGTTTTCTTTCAAAAACCTTTAAGTGCCAGTAGTTATGGAAATCTATTCCCTAACGTGGTTAAAAAGAGTTTCAAATGAGGGATGAGAATTTCTCTTTTCACGAAAACTTACGATATCCCAACAAGAACGGTAAATAACTAAAGCAGTCACTCAGGCGAAGATGCGGGCAGAGGGATAGTTGTAAATAAAATAAAATGAAGAAAATGAAATTACAAAACTTGATTTGGTCCTAAATAAACACGCGAACAAGAAAAAAAAGATGTAAAGATTGACATTAATTAAAATAATAGTTTTATTGCAGTTTAATTAAGGATATTAAGGATCTCTAATCATTAAGAATTCCAAACAAAACAATGGACAGCGAAGTGGCCATATATAGCGATTTGGTTTTATGGGCCTCTAATAATTCAAATTTGGTAACGCTAGTTGCGTAAGGCACGGTGGCGCCGCGCCATGGCCGTCGGCGGACTCGTTACTAACGAAACGCGAGGAAGATGTGGATATCTATACAAATAAATAAAATTGAAGTGTCTGTTTGAAATGTCAAAATAACAAGTTTTTACTAAATGGGTATGAATGTATATCGAGTACCAATAACAAAATCACAATTTAAAAAAAAATCTGTCTGTCTGTTTGTTCCCGCTAATCTCTGGAACGGCTGGACTGATTTTGACAGAACTTTCACTAATAGGTAGCTAATTAATAAGGTATAACATAGGCTACTTTTTGCCAAGAGTTACTATTCCATGCGGACAAAGTCGCGGGCACAGCTAATATTATTCACTATAATATTATTAATATAATATTAGTCACCAATACTATTGAAAATAGAACAATATCTAGTCGGAGGTGAATAATACCAGCAATCTTTATACACGTGAGAAAATTGAAAAGCACGCAAAATTATAAATTCTCTAGCCAACTACACACATCCTTTGTGATTAAGGAATCCAGGCGAAGCTCTCGTGCATCTTTTGCGGTCACTTACCATCAAGTGAGATGTATGCCAAGCGGCTTACTGTAGTGAAAAAATATTGTGTGATGAACACACAATAATATTTAGCAGCTGAGATTGGACCAGTAATTTCTGGTTTCCAGGCAATGGACACAGAGTGATGACGAAACACTATATTTCTTTGATAGAGACTAGAATGTGACGGATAAGGTTCAACTCTTTCCCTCCATATCATATATCAATCATAATAATTATTTATGGAAATAGATAGTTAATGACTATAACTACTACTGCGTGGAAAGAGACGGTTGCAAGCGAATAACATCCTAATGTTGTGTTCTTAGGACTCATTGATATTATTAGAGCCCGGGGAGGTCTTGTCAGTCACTGTCGCCAATGTTATTACAAATAAGGAATGAAATAAATATTTTACTTGACCGTACACATACAAAAGATGCCGATAGAATTACAATATAATATGTTTTACAATAAATTACAATACAAACAAAAAATTACAAAAAAGGACTTAAAAACACTTAAAAGTAAATTATAAATAGCAGACCACATTATATTTCTATATTGAAGTCGGTGTTAAATTTTAAGACTTTCTAGGAGAGCATCGTTTGGCACGCAAACTACGTTTCGCCGTATTTTTTTTTTCCGATTAGACGTAACGTGATGTTATATCCTAGCCTTGGCCTTCCTTGATAAACGGACTATCCAACTCAAAAAGAATTTTTAAATATGACTCTGAGATTAACGTGTTCAGCCAAACAAACAAACAAACAAAAAATCAAACAAACTCTTCAGCATTAGAATATTATATAGTATAGATGATAAAATGGGAGTATCCTATGGACTCATGGATCAAAAGTGATCAAAAGAGATCAAAATGTATGACTCTAAACCACAACCTATCCCACAACTGTTAAGCAGTTGCGGGAGGTAAACGACAAACAAGATAAGCCGAGTGCTTCTTTGCCACGTTTAGAGTGTACATCGTAGTATAAAACATATGTATAAGAATTAAATGAAAGTTAAAAAATCATAAATTTTAATACTAATCGTCTGATTGTGTACTAAGTATTTTAATACCTACTTAGTCAATTTTGGGCGTCAGCTAAAGAAGGTTATCTGTAATCACACGGATAGATCACATCTACGTTAAGCTAGCGATAAATCAAAACATTACATCGCGAGCCTTGTGAATTTTGCGTAGGAGTCGACATTTGGGTCGACAAACCAAACGCCTAGATTTTAAACACACTTATGTAAGAAGTGTATCTTCTGTTTCGTCGTTGAGAGCTGTTATACACATTGTAGAACTGTTACTTATAGTAAATATTTATATTTTGCGTAGGTAAATCAAAAAGCTTATTTTAAGAATGCGCCTTCTTTTCAATGCCGTTATGTGATTCCGGTTAAGATTATTTTATGTCTCAGTACCTACTGAATATTTATTGGCCGGCGACCACGTTAAATCGATGATTAAATATATTGACGATGATAGATTTCAATTGTATTCATTCTAAACAAAATAATTGATTCATAAGAAATTTATGTATATTGCTTCATAAGAAGCACATATTATGGCCCAATGGTTGACTGGTAGAGAGCGATGTTTATCGCTAAGTCCGCCATATTATGTACAACCTGCTTGTAAAATTAAAGCACAAATAAATAAATAAATATTATCAGCCTATGCTTATGAAATATAATTAATTGTGAAATGCCAAATCTACCCATGTTAATTTAATACGTAGTATAGTCATATAAAAGTTATATGGCGTCATTGAAAATTCCAAAATGTAAAATTCCCCATACAAAAAGTTGGGCCTGTGAAAAAAAGCCATGGGGAAATAGAATTGAGAATATTAATAAATTTAGCTCAACCTTAATATTGGAATTCTCGAAAACTATTCAAAACTACGGACTTAACATTCAAAACTAAGTCAGTGTGTCAATAATAATCACAATTTCAAGAACTTTCCAGACATGGCTATGTAAGTTTAGCGTAATTATTAAATTAGTTCTATGCAAAGGTTAATATTATTTAGGGACGCTTTATTAATTGGTCCTGTGTAGGTTTGTGGCCCTTGGCTTCTTTGGTTAAACTTCTGGCTTGTTTAACTAGAGCTATAATTACCTAAAGACTTTTAGGATAAGTTTTTCGGATAGGCTGCCCGTCAATATTCCTAGTTATTTCTGAGTGGGGAAGAGCCGGTATGCCATTCGCTCTGTTTCTCCTGCATCTCCTCGTCCGGCCGGAAGTCTAATTTTTCAACTGCTTTACTTTAACTTTGTGTGCGCTCCATCTTTATCAACACCGGCCCTCACCCGAAAAGGTTTTTAAAGAGAATGCTTAATTGTGTCATTGACTGTAAAAACGTAAAAACAAAAGGAGACTGATTTAATGGTAACTTTTGACATTTTTAACGCTCTCCAAGCTTTATCGTCACTTCAGTATAGAAAAATTGAAACACTCATGGTCAATCGGAATTATGAAAATCCTAAAAGTATGCTATTAGTTTTTATCCTTAATGAAAAGAATGTGACAGCATGTATCCTAAGCTAAGATAATGGTGGTGAAATTGATCATTAGTTTCTTTAATGTGGAGGGATCGATGTCTAGTTGGATCTGTGAACAAAAAATTGTGTAGGTTTATATCTGTGAAGGTTAATTGAAGGTTTCCGTTGAATGTAATCCTATCGATTAAGCCTATAGTTAGATAGAAGCTTCATCAGAAGTTAAAACAGAAGTACGGTCTTCACATTTCAACATTTTAATTGAAGTGGCTAAAACAAAGGAAACAATGAATGTATTTATTTTCATTGTTTTTGATAAGCACCCGACCGACGGTTACAAAGCCGAAACCAAATCGGTCACAAATTTGAATAATATTTCAACAAATATCGCAACCATGGTAACGCAACAAAAGTTGTTTAATTAGACGGAAAATTCTCGAGTGCGGAGGTACATTCCACAAATTGCTATCTCGCTCTTAGTAGAATCCCTTCCAGCAAATAATATATCAACTCTCACCTAGGGAGGTCGCGCGAAATCTCGCCGATACGAACTTGGGCAATTACTCACCAAATCATACTGTAGGAGTATTTTATCATTTAACCTAACTGAAATTGAACAAAAACTTGCCGCAGAAGTTTCTTTATCGATTCAAGTCACAAACCAATACCTTACGGGGCGCAGATACAAAGTTTTAACTGGATAGTTTTGGTTTTATTTTTGAAAATGTTTATTTTATATTGATATGACATTAGATATTTATGAATACGACTGTACATCTAAATCTAACGCTAACATTGAGAAATGGCTGAAAGTTGATGGAAGCAAATAATTTTACTAAAATTTAACTCTTGTTGCTTGTACATATATATATCTTCTATCACAGAAAACGTTATCTTCTATATATGTATATATTTCATTTTCAAATGTAGTAATAATTTCAAAAATATTGTTTATGTAAGTGGCCTATTCCGGAAACTTTTAGTGTGACCTATGTACATAGGTCACATGTACATACTCGTACTAGCGTGGTCGCGAACTACGTCTTATGATTATAATTGTCAAAATTCTGGAGAGTCCCTTATCACCTACGAGTATATAAAAAAATAGCCTATGATCTATGAGAATAGATCATAGGCTATTTTTTTACACTAAAATTACAAAAAATCATGAAGATTAGTCTCGCTGTTTCGGAGGAATTCGATAACAAACACTGTGACACGCGATTTTTATATTATTATATTAGAAGATAAAAGCAATGTCCCGACTGACATTTATAAACGCCCAGCCTTAATCACCAATATAACACTGAAAAAAAATTGATAATATGTATCAAGAATGTGTTACCTTCATTCATGCAACTTATTTATATACGAGCGCACAAAGGTGCATAATTTCAGTAATAAATTATAGTTGGTTGGCCGTAATAAGATTACTTATTAATATCACTATGATGTTTGTGGATTTTATTAAGAACTTGATCACTTTTTTGGCAAGTCGCAAAGCTTGATATGATTAATCATTTTATCTTATTAGAATTAACAGTTATAAATGTTTACAAAGGTGACGTCACCAAAATTAAATAAGAAAGTTTATTGTTTTGAATATGTTTTTCTTATTAAGCGTTCAATCATTTCAAATTAATTGTCATAATCATATGTGGTTTGTAGTTTTAAAAATGTTGATGATTAATTTTATTATATTTTCACTTCTCATGCTCGAAAAAGTACTACTTTATGCAGAATCTAGGCGACATAAAGTTGAACTTTATGCACAAGGGCAAAAAAGTAGCTTTTTAAATGTATCTATACTAAGGCAGTGACCATTTAGACCATGCAGCCAAACATAATAAATTGTGCACGGATAAAACTTGCTAATTTATAATATATCCTTCCCTATTTGCATTTTTGGTTTATAATAAGATAATACGAAAAAGTAACTAAATATCAAGACATATTCATCACTAAAAAAAACAATATTCCAAAATAATTTAAGAGTAGGCTGTATATATTTTATTCTTTGCCCGAAAATCATGCACAAAAATTAAAATAAGGATACTAAAGACTAGGCTGTATGGACTAAGTTTCCTTTGCCTTCCCCTAACAGGGAGAAAAAAAAAAGATTAAAAAAAGTAAAGTAGCGGGAAAGAAGCCGTGAAGAAAAAAAGCGCGGGAACTTCACATAGTAAAGGCGGGCTCTTTAAAATATTTTATTTGTAATTTTTTAATTGTAGTCAGTTACTTAATAAAACACAAACAAAAGAGGTATATAACATATAGGCATTAAATAATATTATAGGCAGATATGGGGAAGCGGAGTTCGAGAAAAAGAAAAAAAAAGGAGGATGAACCGGAGTCTGGTGATGCAGATAGGGAGACAGATGAGGTAAGGTTGGTAGAAACGGATATGTCCTCTTCGGACAGTGATGAAGAAATAAGCAATGCAGATAGGTACAAGCCTTATTATGTTACTGACTATATACGCAGATATCCGGAAGAAATTAGCGGCACTGAATTTGTGGTTTTTGTTGAGTCATCAGACATCCAGAAACCAATTGGAACAAGAGATCTTCTTTCTTTGTCAACTTGTTTAAAGCGCTTTAACAAAGGCGTCAAATTTTTAAGAAATATCAATAAGTTTAAGATAGGTATTTATTTTGAAAAACCAGACTTGGCGAATGCCTTTTTAAATAATAATACCTTCTTGAAAGAATACAAATTCAAAGCCAGTATTCCTGCTGCTACAACTGAGGTGTCCGGAGTTATAAGAAATGTACCTACCATTATATCAAACAAGAGAATATTTACTATGATAACAAGTACAAAAAAAAATAATAACAATAAAAAGAATAATGAAAAAAATAAATGTGACTGAGGGTTTTATATTACAACCTACAACTACAGTAATAGTGACATTTGCCACTTCCATTTTGCCAAATCATATAGATATTGGTGGTTGGAGACATGATGTGTCTCAATATATACCACCAGTTAAGCAATGTTACAAATGTTTGAGATACGGACATTTGGCAAAATATTGTAAAAATTCTGAAAAATGTAGTATATGTAAAGAAAATCATAACTATAAGACTTGTACAGTTTCTATCGAAAAAGCTACTTGCATTCATTGTGATGGCAATCATACTAGTGTGTCTCCAATATGCCCAGTTAAAAAACAGAAAATCATTGAAAATAGAAATAAATATAAGCCTGCTTCTTATGCAGATATTACAAATCCTTTAAATTTTCCCAAATTAGAAAGTAAGACAAAAAATAATGTAGATTTGTTTACACTGCTCAATACTGACAGCAAGTGTCTCTCATTATTAGTTGAAACCATAACTAAATGTGTTTCTTTGCATAATACTCAAAATACTTCTATAAATTCTAAAAGTGTTTTAGAGGTCTTAAAAAATACTTTTGGTAAGCAATCAAATCCCCACAATTCACCCCCAATCAATTGAATATCGTACAGTGGAATGCTCAAAGCTTATTAAGCAATCAACTTATTTTTACGAAATTTCTTTATGACCATTTTATTCATATCGCAATTATATGTGAAACATGGCTAAAGCCTCAGAAGCAGTTTAAAATCAAAGGTTATCATATTGAACGTAATGACTGTGGCAACAAGCATAATGGTGTTGCTATTTTAATCCATACATCATTAAAATATCAAAAAGTAACATCTTATTTTGACAACTCTCTTCAAACAATTGTAATACATTTAGAACTAAATCAGAACACTATTTCAATAGCCAGTATATATTGTCCAACAAATTGTATTCCCAGTTTCTCTAAAAATAAGTTTAAACATTTCTTGAATTCTCTCCATAGGCCGACGATTATAGCTGGTGACTTCAATGCTCATCACTCAATTTGGGGATGTCCGTTATCGGATTCCAGAGGTAAGGATATTCTTGAGTGTTTAGATGAATGCAATTTAGTCCTGTTGAATGATGGTCAGGTCACAACTGTCGGTTCTCATTCTTGGAGACCCAATGGTTTGGACTTGACTATGGTATCTCCTTCATTAGCTCTTCGCTGCGAATGGTCAGTACACGACGATCCATTGGGCAGTTATCATTTGCCAACATTTACTAAGATTACATTCAATAGTAGTTCACAATGTTTTAACTCTCAAAACAATTTTCAGGATGAAAATGATTTTAACAATCGCATTAATCATAGATTAGTTGATCGGAAGTTGTATTCTTCAATTGTTAATAAGGATTTAGATAATTTTCAATGTAACCCTATTAGTAATCCAATAGATTCATACAACTCTTTTTGTCAAATCATTTTGACAGCTGCACAAAAGTCAATTCCCTCTCGTACCTCTCGGTCCGAATCACGTAACATTGCTACTCAAAACTTAAAATCAAAATATCGAACAGTTCCTTGGTGGAATAGTAATTGCGCTAAAGCTGTCCAGGAAAGCAAGCAAGCCTATCTTGATTTTAAGAATAATCCTTCTCAAGAAAAATATATTAATTTCAAAAGATTACAAGCTGCTAAAAAACTTACCATTAAGAGAGAAAGACTAAGTAGTTGGATAGAATTCTGTACAAAATTAAATCGATTGACACCAGTTTCAGTAGTATGGGGTAACATGAGAAAACTTACACATAAAACATATAAAAAGCAAAATAGTGATTTTTCGTGGGTCAGTGATTTTTTACGTAAATACACGCCTGACTTTGTGCAAAATAACAGGCCAATTGTGACGGACAATAGTTTACCAGATAATCAGTCATTCCTCACTGATCCATTTTCTTTTGACGAATTAACTGCAGCTCTGAAATCTAGAAAAAACACTGCTTGTGGATTAGATAGTTTATCGTACAAGATGTTTCAGCTACTTAACACTGACAATCTTTATAAGCTTTTACAAATTTATAATATTTTATGGCAAGATTGCACAATTCCTCCTAATTGGAAAATGGACTGCTTGGTTCCTATTTTAAAACCTGGAAAAATTGCATCTCATCCCGATTCTTATCGTCCTATCGCTTTAACGTCTTGTGCTGGTAAATTATTTGAACAGCTAATCAAACAAAGATTGGAATTCTTCATAGAAAAGAACTCAATTTTACCTTTAAACCAGTTTGGGTTTAGGCGTGGACTTTCGGCTCAAGAAAGCTTAGCACATTTTTTTTTGGACGTCACTACAGCTCAAAAGAATATGGAGTATACAATAGCAGTGTTTTTTGATATAGAAGGTGCATTTAATAACGTTAATCATGGTATTTTGTTTGAATCTCTATTATCTTTCTTACCTGTAAAAATTGCTTATTGGATATATGCTTTTCTCACGGATAGAAAAGTGTATGTCAAAATAGATAATAAATTTTTAGGCCCTAGATTTTCGAGCAAAGGTGTATGTCAAGGAGGCATCTTGAGTCCTATTCTGTATATTTTGTATATAAGAAAACTAAATTCCATTCTTAATAATAATTTAGTCAACAATCTTCAGTTTGCTGATGACCTTGTCATTTATTGTAAAGGTACTAATGTATTAGATATTCAATTAACATTAAATAATAATCTAGTGAAGCTGGCAGATTACTTCTCAGAACTTGATTTAAATGTTAGCCTTTTAAAAAGTAAAGTTGTAATATTTTGCCCAAAATACAGTTCTCTACCTCTAATTAATATTACATACAGCAATCATACTTTGCCTATTGATAATTCAGTTAAATTCTTGGGTGTTATTTTTCACGAAAATCTTACGTGGGATTTATATGTTGATTGCTTGGTGAGCAGAGCTTTAAACGCCACTAATGTAATTAGGTCCGTTACTGGATTGAAATGGGGTGCTGATCCTAAAATTGTGTTAATGCTTTATAAAGCTTTGGTCAGAAGTCATTTTGAGTATGCTTTCTTTTGTTACGCTTCCGATCCAAAATACATAGATATTATTGATAAAATACAGAATAAGAACTTACGATTAATACTAGGTGCTATGAACACTTCCCCAATAAATTCTATGCAGGTCGAATGTCATTTACCACCAATGGTTATTCGCTTTGAATTTTTAAAACTTAAATTTCTTTTTAAACTCTTATCACGTTCGAATAATGATCTTTTAAATAAATTAAATGTATGTTCCACTAACACTTTTCTTTCAAAGAATTTCTCACATTTTATAAGTTTAAAAGAACAATGTAATATATTTTGTAGTACTACTTTACATTGTTATAGTGGCTCATATGCTAGTAAATTCTGTGACATTCATATTGTCCTACATAAAGATTTTAAAGGTAAATATGATGTTTACGAAAGTCTACAGGCTTATAATGATTATCGATCAATTTATACAGATGGTTCAAAGACGAATGTAAGTGTTGCAGTAGCTATGTATGATGCAGGTAGTAAAACTGGACATAGTTTTAAAATGTGCCAAAATGCCAGCATATTTTCTGCTGAGGCGAATGCTATAATTGTAGCTCTTAACTACATTCAACAGTTCAGCCAATACAAAAAATGGATTATTATTACTGACAGCATGAGTGTGTTGATGGCTTTGAAAAATCCTTCCTTTTCATCAGTCACAAATCATTTAATATATAATATCCGAGATCAGATACATCATTTAAAAATAAATTATCAAATAGACATTATATTATTTTGGACTCCAGCTCATATCGGTGTATATGGAAACGAGGAAGTAGATAAACTGGCCAAAACTATGAACACTCTAGACGTACCTATAAAAAACATACCAATTTCATATACTGATTGTACAGCTCTAATCAAGAAAGAAATATTGAAGCTATGGGAAGAACACTGGAATAGTACTTTGCTCATAAAAGGGAAGTGGTATCGAGAAATAAATAATAAAATAAAACAACCCTGGTTCAATAGACACAATTACATAAACAGAAGATTTTTTACTATTATTTGCCGTTTGCGAATTGGGCACGGTCGATTCAATGACCATTTGTACCGGCTAGGCATGACTTCTTCCCCATCGTGCAACTGGTGCAACACCACCTTACCTCAATCTCTGCATCACCTTTTTTACGAATGTCCAATTTTTGCCCTGCAAAGAAACATTTTATTAGAAGAAATTTCAAAAATAATGAAACACCAGCAAGATCTACCGCGCTCTTTACAAAAACTTCTTTCCATTGAAAAATGCTTTGAAGCAATTTATGAATATGTAACCTCTACGTTTGGCGATTTGTGAATTCAAAAGAAGAATGAATAACAATAGTTTATTGCATACAGACTAGGCTGTATGGTTGACGCCTTTGCCTTTCCCAAATGGGATAAACAAAATTAAAAAAAAAAAGAAGCCGTGAAATTTTCGTATTGAATTTTCTCAGTTATTGTTGAATTAACTAAATTTTAAAAATGTCAAGTGAAGAAGAAGATTTAGAACTTACTCCTAATACTTTAATGGAAATAAACGCACAAAAAGTGGTGCAAGAAATATTGAAAAAGTGGTGCAAGAAATATTGAAAAAGTGGTGCAAGAAATATTAGAGTTTTATTTTCTCGCAATCGAAGTGAAAAGCAGAGTTTATAACTCGTGCACAAATCATTTTTATCCTCGACTTCTTCATCTTTTTTCATTCATTCATATAACGATCTCGGATAATAATGACTTGCTTTATGCACTCGGCATAAAATCTACTATTTACTCAAACAAGCAAAATTTTAACTTGATAAGCTACCATTTTTTTCAGTAAAGAAGTTTGTTATTTTGAGAGGAAATTGATTTTTATGCTGTAGGAATTTTTTTAAATTTAACCCCTAAATTAGAGGTTGAATGTTTGTATAGAACTCGGTCAGTTTGAAGTTTTGAAGTGCAATTTTGTATTTAAGCTGACAATAAGATATTTGTGAAAACGTGTTTTTTTTTAAAAAGTATATTAATGGTTAAAATTTTGTTTGAGTATCACACTAATAACAACTGCTTAACGTAAATTAATTGAACTTTTATAAAACTTTTTATGGTTTATATTTTTTAATGGTTAAAATTTTGTTTGAGTATCACACTAATAACAACTGCTTAACGTAAATTAATTGAACTTTTATAAAACTTTTTATGGTTTATATTTTGAATGGTTTTTACTACAGGAAATACAGAATTCCCATGGGAATATCAAAAAGTGCTAGTGATACTTTATGATTCCAAGCCTTCTTAACTATACGTTGTTTAATTGCAAACTTTGTCGTGTTAATATTTACGTGATTCTTAAATGTTTGCCTTATGTAGAGAGCAATTTCTTCTATCAATCTAGATTATATTTCTCCAACAATTAACCTCTAAGAAGTATATCTTACTTCTAACGATTTCAGGTTTATTATATCCTTTACGTTTTATACGTCATAAAACCGGGAAAAGTATGGTCAAAATTGTATGTTTAAAAGAGGAACAACCCATTCCTATGTTGCATTAAATTGATTTTACGTTACTTTGACCGTAAAACTACGACTAGCGCCAAAGATTTAAAGACTGGCCTCGTTTAAAACTTCGCCCTTAAAATCCTAATATAGATCGGGAGCCAACAAGATTGTCTTCACATTGCACCATCCAGCAAGCCAATAGATCGCAGAGCTGAATTCTCTCGGCTCCTGGACAACTTTTCAACTGAACTCCAATTAATTATATCGGATAATGAGTGGGGTTCACTCTCAACGCGGCTCCTACGTGATTTGGCCAACTCTTGATTTTCTTTTCATCGGCGCCATGACAGAATTACCGGCTCGCCGAGTTGACCGCGCGATGTTTTTTTGCTGACCCAATTCGGGATGAAATCTTTTGCGCATTTATCCGATGTTCGACTACCAGTTGCTTGTGTAGATGAATGTAAAGCCACGATTGTTGACATGTTGATATATTTTCATGCCATTTTGAGGGTCCCGTAGCCAAATGGCAAAAAACGGAACCCTTATAGATTCGTCATGTCTGTCTGTCTGTCCGTCCGTATGTCACATCCACTTTTTTCCGAAACTATATGAACTATACTGTTGAAACTGGTAAGTAGATGTATTCTGTGAAACTGTAGTGCTTTTTCTTGCTAAATTGTAGAAATATAGGGAAATCTTAAAGTTGAAAGAAGAAAAAAAACAAACTTATTCCTTTAGTCCGATACAAAATGAAAAGCTTTATTCTTGTAGGTACATAATTCACTTATGCATATGTTACTAAAGTAAATAAAATCCCTTAATGCAAAGCACTTAACTAAATGTTTAATCAATACAAGCCAAGGGCAGGATGGTTTAGGTTTGTTTGATCACTCTCGGTAAGTTCTAGTTGAATTAATTGGGTACAAAAGTCATAATACAACCGGGTTAATAAGATATACAAACAAATAGTTTTATTTCTTTTTCTAAAAAAATTAGATCGTACCTTCGATTGTAAGTTCTTGCGATCACGGATCAGAGATATTATTCCAGTTTCTTAGATTATTTTCTCTATAAATATATACATTTATTACTTGTGTAATTCCACAGAATTCCTCCTTGATATTAAGTTAGTTCTCCTATCTCAGAAGCCAAGCAGCGGAGCCTACGGCCTCCGGGAACTGCCCTGGAGATTCATAGCACAGTGTTAGGTTAAAAATATAATTAAATATGCCTATGATCTTAGGGTCAGTGGGTCTAACACTGAGTTCTGAAGGAATCCCAGTCAATACATTTGAATTTCATGTAATAAACATTGCAAGTTAATTCCCAACATAATTTTCAATGAATTGTCAAAGTTTCTTATTTGTTAGTTAATAAAAAGGACATATAGAGGGGAGAGCACCTATTTTGTGTATAATTATTGCTATTAATAAAAAGAAAACAGCTTAATTTGTGAGTTATTTGCCAAAGAAGGATGTGAAACTTAATATTGTGAACATTTAGAATTTAACATGAAATTCGCAAGTGTTACTCAATATATGCGTTAATCCCACTAAGATGCCGCTTACTATCAGGTTTTTTTAATGAAATAGGGGATGAAAAAGGCGAATTTTGGAAATGTAATATGTTTGATTCAATAATCAATTTACCCACTAATAAAAATGAAATTAACAAAATCTGTTTTAAATCAGGAAATATAGTAAGATAAGTAGATACCTTAGTGATTTTTTGCACTTATTGATACAATTTATACATTTAACTTAATGAATCGCGTGCCGGCGAGTAAATATATTTTTCTTCAGCTGAAAACAAAAATAACTGACTTTTGAAAATTCACTGTAGCTAACCATTATTAAATTAAATGCCCGCGGAAAATGTGAAAAATACCTATGGATTTTATTCGCAGAAATTAAGATAAATATTTAATAATTTTCAAATCAATAACAAATTACTTCGGTCGATATGTTGTGAGCACAGATTAAGAACCACATAGAGGTAATATCATAGCTTAGGCGCGTTCAAAAACCAAGGTGATATATGGGCGCGCTCCACTTGAGCACAGATTTGCGTTTATGTGGAAGCGACGGAGCCGAGGTCCGTTTGCCGAATGTTAAGCGCCGAATTGGCGACGGAACCTCTCCTAAAACCAAATTCATTTCATAACACTCGTAAAACTCTTAACTTGCTTCTAGATATGTCAAGATGTGTCAAGTATTTCCAGCTAAAGTTATAAGTTTGGTTGAAAAACAAAACGTAATGAAAAAATTTACCATAAACAAACTGTGAATGCTTTCCAAATTCTATACGACGAAACTAACAATTATATGATCTATAACTTTAAGTGCATTCCATTATAACATTCTTCTTACCCTGCGGTCCGTAAAACGATAAAAGTGATAATATCGCGAATCCGGCCAAAGTCACAACATAACCTACTGATTCAATAGTCCTTATATTTTGTGACGATTTAATTTGGTCGGATCCGCGATATTATCGCTTTTATCGCAATTCGGAACGCACCAAGTCCTTATATTTTGTGACGATTTAATTTGGTCGGATTCGCGATATTATCGCTTTTATCCACGGAATTCGGAACGCACCATTAGTCTCCAAAAAATGATCAAAACAAACGGTCAAAATGTCAAATTCCGAATTTTGAGAAAATCAACCCACCTAAAGGGGAGCACGGGATTTTGGGCGAAAAAAAACTATCTTTGTAAATAAGGCCAGGATAAACGCGAGATTTATTTTGTTTATGCAAAAATTGAATAATGACCAAAGATAATTGCAAATGTCACTGACGTGACGTGAGACGACGTTAACGTTGACACTTGACATTGATATTGTGAAATTAATTGATAAAGTTATTGTAATTATGATTTTAGTTGTGAAATTTGTGTTAAAACTACAGTGAAACCAAAGTGTTTTTGCAAAATTAGTGTTTTATGAAATTTTAAGAAAAACGGTGTTACAAAACGCATTAAGATTTTCACATAAAAATTGAAAAAAAGCAATAAATTTTGGGGGTTCCTCATATTTAGAACTGAAACTCAAAATTTTTTTTTCATCAAACTATGGATATAGTTGTCTATGGATGGGTCTTCAAAAATGATATTAAGGTTTCTAATAACATTTTTTTCTAAACTGAATAGTTTGTGCTAGAGAGACACTTCCAAAGTGGTAAAATGTGTGTTCCCCCCTGTAACTTCTAAAATAAGAGAATGATATAAAACTAAAAAAATATATGGTGTACCATGCAAACTTCCACCGAAAATGGGTTTGAACAAGATCTAGTAAGTATTTTTTTAATACGTCATAAATCGTACGGAACCCTTCATGGGCGAGTCCGACTCGCACTTGGCCGGTTTTTTAATGGCGATAATTTTTTCTTTGTACTAATGTGAATTGGCTAGCAATTGTTAGACGCATGAAAAAAGTGAGCTCTGTTTTTTATGACAAAGTTTATTGTTTGCGAAAATACAAAATAATTTATCTTGACCGGACAGGACACCTAGTGGAAGTTAGAGAAGCACTTTAATCTCCTCGCTTCACGCCTAAGTTTGTCGCACCAGCAGCGCTCGGACAGATCCTCCCTAACCTGGGAGGTCTGAATTCAGAGATTAAATGTATCACGGGGTAATATTTTTGGCACTTTACGGAGTCCTAGTTTGGGCGGAGTGCCTCTCCCCCCGTACGATGGCTCGTTTTAGAAGACCACAAAGAGTCATCAAGACCCAAACCATGCGCGCTTACCGCATGGTCAGCCACGAGGCGGCCTGCGTTTTGGCTGGCTGGCTACCGTTGGATGTCGATGCATGCGCTGTTTCGGATGTGCATCGAAAATAGGTCGCAGCAAGAAACCGAGGGCAGTGACTCGTTGCAAAAAAAGTGCGACAGGTACAAACAGTCGACTAAGAAAGTGGTGTACCAGTTTTGACAAAACTTCGTGAAAAATCATTAAGGTTACATTGGTAGCCGTCGGTTACATGAAACCTTAGAGTGGTAAAACACTTTTTTGACCGACTGTATAGTGCGACAGAGATCTAGGTGTGGTTTACGTGCTTAATTAGCTTCTGATGTGTGTGATTAGGCCTTCCCATCTAAGGATTAACTCCATGTCCACGGTTATTCTTCGCAATTGTTAAAACCGATCCGTAGTTGGTCGGTAGCGGGGTGGTCCGAAGAGTCAAAGGCGTATAAAGGTGGGTCAATGGGTAAGATGGACGTCAGGATTGATACAGTAGGTTTGTTCCCAACCCTGCAGGGAGAGGAGAAGATACACCGTAAAAAAAGTAAGAAATAACACATCACTGAAAACTTCCAAGTTGATACCCGATATTGCGCTCGTTTTACCGCATATCAAATTGCTACTGAAAATACGTTATCTGGCTCCAAATTGGCGATCTCCTTAATGTTGGCTTTAATTTTTTTCAAAACTAAACCGAATTAACAAAATGTCTTAAAGTCTACGCTTGAATTTGGCTATAAACACCCAGTTTATAAATGTCCTTAGCGGCAAATTACTCAAATCGGAAATTGAGGTTCGATTTGAAATTTTCACGTTCTTCTACTCATATCACTTCATAGTTTTAGGGTTCAGTAGCCAAATGTCAAAAAACGGAACCCTTATAGATTCGTCATGTCTGTCTGTCTGTCTGTCTGTCTGTCCGTCCGTATGTCACAGCCACTTTTCTCCGAAACTATAAGAACTACACTGTTGAAACTTGGTAAGTAAATGTATTCTGTGAACCGCATTAAGATTTTCACACAAAAATTTAAAAAAACAATAAATTTTGGGAGTTCCCCATACATAGAACTGAAACTCAAATTTTTTTTTCCCAAACCCATACGTGTGGTGTATCTATGGATAGGTCTTCAAAAATCATATTGAGGTTTCTAATATAATTTTTTTTCTAAACTGAATAGTTTGCGCGAGAGACACGTCTAAAGTGGTAAAATGTGTCCCTGTAACTTCTAAAATAAGAGAATGATAAAACTAAGAAAAATATACGATGTACATTACCATGCAAACTTCCACCGAAAATTGATGTGAACGAGATCTAGTAAGTAGTTTTTTTATACGTCATAAGTCCTACGGAACCCTTCATGGGCGAGTCCGACTCGCGCTTGGCCGGTTTTTTGTCAACTGATTCCCTATCTTTCTACAAAATCCCATTTCAAAACATAATGCGGTTTGATGCCATTTGCAACAACAATTGCATATATACTTTATCAGTATACTTATAGGGTTATTCTGGAGTCAGTCCAAATTCAGCCAGCCACTCAAAATATACGTATTTATGTAGTATCACGTCGGCCGGCTACCCTTTTCCTTGCATTTCTGACTTCCTAATTTTTCCATTCCTAAGCGTAGTGACGTTACTTAAATTTTGCCTGATAAAAAAATGAAATTTGAAAAAATGTACTTACATGTTTCATTTAATAAAAAAATCAACATATTTATTTTGCAAAGCAGTACAATGATAATGAAATTAGTTCTGATATAACGCTTTCTATTTTCTGATACATTATTTTTTATTATTCAAGGAAATACATGATAAGTATCAGTCTTATTAATTTTAATATGACACTGCAAAGACGTACTTACCTACCCCACTGTTATAAAGTATCTAAGCAAATCAAATATTTTATTCTCTATATTGGCGTGTGTTTAACAAGCTTTTGTTCTAAGCGGATTCAATTTCCAGTGCCGATATCTTTCCCAGTTCGTTTTCCCGCCGTCCGGGAAATTTAATTTCACACGTATAGCATGGCTAAGGCTGCGTATCCATCATAGATGACGTAGCTAAGCTAAGCTATTCGAGTTAATGTTGAGATAATTGTCTGCCAATATTATTCCAGCCACAAGCCCCCAAAAGGAGGTTTAGGTTGTCACGCTGGTCTAATGTAGCTTCTAGCTTGTCATGCTGGTCTAATGTAGCTTGATGAGGACGCCAGATCATCTTCTGTTTATTAGCAAGGTGCATTGCAAGCAGATAAGATGGCTAAGAGTGAAGATATAAAGAAGCGGGTATTCCGGTACGGACTTGTCGGTACGGGTCGGTACGGATCGGTGCAGGGTCTACATAAAGAAACAGGTCAATTTGTCTTTATTGACCATCATGGCTTCGAGTTCGTCGGACGACGATTTTCTTCTGGAAACTGTTTACTTAAAATGTAGAAAAAGAAGGACGGTTGGTGTCATCATCATCATCATCATCTCAGCCGCACGACGCCGACTGCTGAGCATAGGCCTCCCCCATAGATCTCCACAACGATCGGTCCTGTGCTGCCCGCATCCAGCGGCTTCCCGCGACCTTCGCCAGATCGTCGGTCCACCTGGTCGGGGGCCTACCCACTGAGCGTCGCCCGGATCGTGGTCACCACTCAAGAACCGTTCGGTCCCAACGGCCATCGGTTCTTCTAGCTATGTGTCCCGCCCACTGCCACTTCAGCTGAGCAATCCTTCGAGCGATGTCGGTAACTTTAGATTGGTGTATCAAATATTAATAGTAAATGAAATATATATGGTTCATATCACCATTTATTTCTAAAAGACTTAAAGTTTGATAAAGACGAATTTTATAATTATACTAGGCTGACACAAGAAACATTTGATTACGTATTAAATAAAATAGAACATGTCTTAATTAAGAATTGTACATATGAACTTTGATGCGACAATTTTACAATAAATAAAACCAAGATGATTCTGAATTGACAATAACTTAATTTTAATCAAGAAATACAAGAAAATATTTTCTGTAGTATTAACAATTTGACACGTTACGTTACCATGGCAACCATAGCTTGATATATAAAAAATTACTAATTAAACTATCCTCTTTGGACACACCCAACCCGACAAAGGTATGTCCAGTCCGAGTTGTCGGTACCGACAAGTCCCAATCTGTTCCTTTATGAGTGAGCGCATATGATAACATTGCGATATTATGCCTGTACGGATCGGTACCTATCCGTACCGGTTTGTCCGCACCGGGAACCCGCCTCTTTATGTCCTCACCCTAAAGTCCTATTAGATGTTATTCAGAAATTTATTCACCCTACGCAACACACAACATAACTTGATTTACTTTGGTTATAGATCGGAGTGGTGATATTGTTACTCCTTTATTGATCGACAATCATAATCAAGTTAGAAGACTTGATGATGAAATTCGGAATAATGTTCATTAGGTAATTAGTACGCAATTATATGCTATTTTCAGTAATAGTAATTTCTTATTAAGTATCATTGTTAATGTTTTGGCAATATTAAGTTATTTGTTTACATTGTACAAGAAAGAAAAAATAAACGAATGCCAAGATTTCTTGGGCATCGACGTTACAAAATGCTAAACATTAAAAAAGTAACTTCAAGAAAATTGAAAATAGATTCGGTGTCCGATAAGCTTATTATAAAATCGCACCTTTTCAATCACTTTAAACTATTATGCGTTTCAAAATTGAGTGAAAGCTTATTTCATTCATATTTATTTATTACTATCTGTGTCCTGTGTATTTAGTTTTTTTCCCGTTTTTGCAACATTTTTCATTGGTGCTCAGCTCCTATCGGTCGGAGCGTGATACTATGTAGCCTATAGTCTTCCTCGATAAACAGACTATCCAACACATAAATAATTTTTCGATTTAAATCAGTAGTTATTGAAATTAGCGCGTTCATCCAAATAAACAAACAAACTCTTCAGCTTTATAATATTAGTAAAGTAAAGTATAAGAAAGTAAGTATAGTATAAATAACCTCGATTGAACAATTATGATTTCTTTTACCGATACATAATTGTAGATAATAGTTCCATAGCTTCACGTCGTGCGTCAGCTCAAGCTATGTAGCGCACCTTCAGTATACAAGCACCCTAAGTGTATATAGTACGTTATCGTTTCAATATGAGCTGAGAATTTGCTTTGAGAGTCCGAGGTTTTGGTAGTTTAAACGGCTTTACCTAGTTTGGTTTTAAGTTCATGACGTTACAAATGGACTGGGGTGTTAGATTTAAGTATTAAAAAAATGTTGACACGAATGCATTATTAAGGCTATAATATTTTTTATAGTCTTAGAGACCGTATCACGGCGGCTAATCTCAAATTTGATGAACTATATCTTTGATAAGTGTTCTGAATTAAAGTTAATTATTGTACAAATACATACATCTGTATTTTTAAAATGGCCACTAATCAGCGAACATTAATATGTACCACAGATAATATAATACTACAGTGTACTAAAACACAGTAATAATTTTGTTGTTGTGTTGTTAATAATGTCCACATAAGAGATGCTTCGTCTAGTGTGTGTTAATACTAGCTATGCCCGCGAAATGTTTCGCCTTAAAAGTTCAATGACAAAACTGTAAATCTACTTTCCCGTGAGAACTAACTCAGGAACTACTGATTCAAATTGAAAAATTATTTTTGTGTTGGATAGTCCATTTATCGAGGAAAGCTATAGGATATATAACATCACGCTACGACTAAAAATGTTGCAAAAGCGGGAAAAAATATATGGCGAAACGTAGTTCGCGGAAACAGCTAGTGCCCTATAAAGGGTTAAAAGATGCAAGTATAGAGATGTAGAGTTCTTTGAATACGTACCACCCAGACCTTTACATGATCTCTATTATCCTAGGTCATGTCATCTTAGCCAGTTGACTTGTCACGGTTAATGCTACGTATCTGTCAGAGGCTGCCCGCCGTCATAGCGACGGACGGGACAATGGGATGGGTGCTACGCTTGGACGCGATGCAAATGCTGCGTATTGTGTGTGATTGGGTTTAAGGCGCATGTGGTTCCAATGACCTTGCGTCGATCGTCCCGCACTGATTACATAGGAGTGAGTTAGTGAGAGTGAGGGGAGTATTTAATGAAATCTTTACGCGTAAGATGAATTATTTCAATTAAAAATTAATAAAGGCGAATAAGAAAAATCTAAAAAGACCATCCGCTAGAATATTGTTCACTTTATTTATTGAAATCGAAAGTATATGATTTAACCTAATATTTACGACGAGATTAGGTTTAACGATTTAAAAACGAAGCATGTTTGGGTCACATTTTAACCAAGTTTTAATTAATTTATCAAAAAATTAAAATAGACCATTGTCTAAAGAATGCGTTGAATAATAGCATATCTTCTTTAAAGATTTTTTTATTCAATATTTATGAAGAGAACCGGTTTTTTCTGCAGTGATTTTTTTTATGATTGACCCTACTATGCGCCTTAAGAATATGTACGGAGCACCTGATCCGTTGACAGATTAAAGCCATGTATTTTATTTACTGAAGATTTATTGTATAGTAGTAGTACGTTTTGCCATACTATTTTTTTCCTCCTATTAGTCGTAACGTGATCTTATATAGCTTAAAGCCTTCGTTGATAAATGGACAATCCAACACAAAGATAATTTTTCAATTTGATTCAGTAGTTCCTGAGGTTAGCGCGTTTAACCAAACAAACAAACAAACTCTTTATTTTATTTTATTTATTTTATTTGTATTTATTAGGAAAACTTACAGCTAGCTTAAATCATAGTAAATAAATAAGTTTGCTGATGGCCAATTACAAGTTTTCACATATATGTAAGAACACAATGAAATTTAAAACTAAGATTACAGGAAACAACTGCTCGCAGTCAAAAGATCGAATCAAGTTGCAAAAAATGAAGTATTAATAAGTCTTTTTAGCATACTTGGTGATGAACAAAACAGATCCAAGTCATCCTGCTCTGAGGATAGTTTGTTGTAACATCTGCTTACCCGGGAAATAAAATTATTTTGCCTGTAATTGGAATTTGCGCCAGGAACACTTAACAATGCATGCTTCCTTCTTAGCAGTGTCGGAGTGCGAATGCCGAGCTGTCCAAGCAGTTCAGGGCAATCGATCTTACCGTTAACTATCTTAAAGAGATATGATAAGTCAGCTACACGTCTTCTTTCGGATAACGTCAGAAAATGAAATTTTTTACATCTGGTGGTATAGTCTGGCATGTATGCTTTTACTCGAAATTGCAAGTAGGTATCCAAGAAATCTCTTCTGAATAGCTTCGATACGGGATATATAAACATTATAAACTGGATTCCAAACCTGAGAGACATACTCTAAAAGGCTTCTAACGTATGCGCAGTACAAAATTTTCAATGTTTTAACATGCTTAAACTCAGCAGAGATTCTTAAAACAAAACCCAGTGCTTTAGAAGCTCTTTTCTATAATCTAATATAATATAATAATCTCGTTAATGTGCTCATAAAACAGTAATTTAGAGTCAAATGTTATTCCTAAGTCTTTGACTGAGGGAACTCTGGATAATATAGTACTCTTAAGTTTATAATCATAAAAAAGTGGTTGTGGTTTACGGGAAAAAGAACAGACATAACATTTAGATACATTAAGGTCAAGCTTATTTTTATCACAGTAATTTTGGAGGCGATCTAGATCCTTAGCTTTATAATATTAGTATAGATATGAAAATCTCGTGTTATAGTGTAAGTTATCGAACTCATTCGGAATGGCTTGACCGATTTTTATGAAATTTACACAATTTTTTATACTACCAGGTGATAAGGGTGGCCCTCTCCAGAAATTTTTGATTGTTGAACTTTATTAAAGCAGAGCACGGGCACAGTTATAAGAATGATAATTATTTTCTCAAACTTGCTCGGAAATGTAGGCATTATTGTAGTAAAAACAAGACACACAGTTTGTAATTCTTGGCTCATGCATTACTTTACCGGCCTAGGCCAGGAAAGTAAGTATGAAAATTCATTTTTGGCCGCTGCTCCAATGTTTTTTAATTTATCTATAACTTGAATTATGTAACTTGTCATACAGCCAATTGCTACCACATTATAAAAAATGCACTCTTCGAGCATATACAACGTGTCTTACAGCTCCCCATAAAAATTATAATATTTAATTTTATTTAAACTATCAAAAGAGCCAACCTAAAACTGTTCTAAAACTGAATTTTCATAAATTTGACACTTAAATTCGATTGATATGACAAGTTATTAAAGTTGACACATTCTTTTCGGTTAAATGAATATTATAATTTTTATAGGGAGTTATTATGAGACACGTTGTAAGTATTATGAATATGTCAACAATTTTATTAAAATGTTGGTATGAAATCACACGAAAATATGCTTAATTTTCGTTGCGAGAGAAAAAAATCATAATCTGCAGTATTACATTTTTTGCGTAAAATATGATTGGGCTGTATGGGCTTGGTTTCCTTTGCACTAATTGAAAATTAAAAAGTATAACTAAGTGCTAGGCTCTCGCTAGGCTGCTCTATTAATTTATTTAGTGTTTGATTTGTTTTTTATTCATATTATACTCATTTGTTTCCAATTCAATTTAATTCAAAATCTTTTATGCATACCATAAATTGTGTAAAATAGGTGGTTCACAAAAAATAAGATCACTAAGGACCCGTTGGGCACGCAAGAGAGAGGAAGCTTATTATTATTAGGTACCTACTATTGTTTTATTTACAGATCATAAAGCTAAATTATACGAAGATCACGGCAATTATAAATATTTGAATAAATAGATAACATTGAACAATATTTTAATATGAAAGGTTTTTATTTATATGGTATTATTATTACACTGAATTTCATAATTAATTCCAGTATTACGTCTTTCATTATTTCCTCGCATTTATTGAGAAAAGCACTATAAGGTCAGGGTGGCTAATTCCGGCATACTTTTTTGAAACCTAAATTTGATTGAGCGTAATAAACAAACCTTCTAAATATCTGCTAAATTTTAAGTGGCTATCAAAAATAATTTTATATAACTTCTTGTTAAAGTTATAATTTTTTCTAATCACTAATAACTTTTTAAGGTAAACGGCATTTTTTAAAAACCTTCCCATTAGACGGATTTTCCCGCAAATCGGGGCAAATCCGTCATGTAGCAATAATTAAGCCAACATCAAAGCAATTTGAGACTACACCTAAATGAAACATTTATTAGCGAATGACAGTCAATTATATAACTTACACTTGTAAAAATAGGGTCTAGACCTCATTTTAGGCGTAAAAATATTTTTTGGGGGCTATTCCGGCATACTGACGAAGTCCAGGGATAGTAAATCTACTTAGTTTATACGATGTATGAAATGAAAAATAAAACATTACTTTAATTTCAAAACATTTATTACTTTATTGCTGATAGATTAGTTTTGAGCACCTGGTTAAATCTGAATCAGTGTTATCAATGTACCTATCTTATATTAAAAATAAAATCATTTTTTATAAATTCTAAACAAATCTCAAATACCTTCATAACCAAATTAACGACAGTACCTACTACAATATTAACTTGAATTTTTATGAGGAGCAGCCACCTTATAAAATAAATATTTAATTATTACAGTAAGAAATAATAAAGAACAAATTATTATAATCGTTTTTACCAATTACCAAACTATTATAAAATTTATTTTTCAAGTCTCTTAATCAGTGTTATTATTTTAAAATCAACATAAATATTATAGGATAAATTTTTTCTTATACTTTATCACTAGAAAAATTTAAAAACAATTTGTCGTTTAATAAAAATTTGCAAAACGGCTAGACAATTATTTTTTTATTTAAATCAACATTGTACCAGTACAGCTTGTACCTCTATTTATTTCACGATTTTTTTACCACCTACTTTGCAAAAAGTTGTAGATAATAATAGAGTCACCGTTACATATTCTATATGTATTTTTTTCATGGCAGCCCTTAAGATCTTTAGTATAATTTGTAAAATAAATTAAATCTATAAATCTAATAACATTCGGTTTGAAATTTTGTTTTGTTTCACATAAATTTCAGGGGTAAAAAAGGTTTATAATGTCTGATTTAGGGAAAATCCGGCATATGACGAATTTGCCCCATCCAATGTAGACGGAATTCGCCACTTCACGATTTTGAGGTTACAAATGTTTCAGATACGATTATTAACTGTTTAAACGTTTTATTGCAAAACAATAACATACAATAGTATAAGCATGCTTTAAACTATACACTTAGTTGTCTTTTATTACAATAAATCGAATAATATCATATTCACGTTTGATAAAACGTTCTCACAACTCACTCACATAACACTTTTGAAACTCAACTGAACTTCAAATGCTGTTTATTCAAAATCTTTGGCAACTAACGCCATCCATCTGACATGATTAGAACGGAGATGCTATCCTGTTTTACCCACATTACATAACAAAAGCATAGGTTAGTTCTGGCAAGAGTAATTCGAAGCAGACGGTGATGCCCCCTAGACGGAATTAGCCACCCTGACCTTACATACCTCGGCGGGAATGGGATTGCCGGACTCGTAATAATTGTCAAGCAAAGCATTACTCGTCCGGCAATCCCTAACTTCCCGGCCTCTGCAGTAATGTACTATTATTTATATACTATTATTTTATTGCAATTAAATTGGAAAACAAGCAAATTGCCCACCTGATGGTAAGTGGTAACAGTCACCTATAATACATGTGGTTCCTGTGAGATTCGCAGCCAAACTGCAACCCCCACAAGAACCACAGTGTACGTTGCCAACTTGTGACTTAAGATGTAAAGTCACGGTAATTAGTAATTTTAGTGCTATATATATATGACACACAACGTTTCTTTGTAATACATACCACTAACTTCATTCAACAAGATGCTGATTTTTATTAACAGCCAGACAGCTTTACAATGCAAGGTCACCGTGGAGCGGTACATCTGAGAACTTGAGGAATTGACGATTGTCTGGAACGGCGGACACGTTCACTAACTAACACTCACATTTAATTGGTCCGGAGGAGGTATCTTAGTAGTATATGCTAGTAAGATACCTCCTCATGCATAAGTAGGTATATGCATAAAATATATTTGCAAATGTTGATGGCATAGCATCTGTATATTTAATACGGGTTGTGTTTTTTCCTCATTTGCTTTGAAGAATAGGATTTATGCTTTTACCGATTTTGCACAATATTTCCAAACATAACATGAAAATACTAAAGAATAGTTAACGCTCGCTTAAATGGCTGTGTTGTTCTTTTCTTTAATTTAATTTATTGTAAAAGGCTTTATTTTATAATTGTTCTTTTCAATTTTTTTAAGAAAACAAATTGAAAGGTTGTCACTTTGACTATGCCTGCTATCAATGAAGGGGAAATTACTAATTATTTGCTACCAGCTTAGCACTGATTCATAAGTAAGATACAATACGAAAACACGATTTTTTAAATGAATTACATTAAAAAAAATACAATATTAAAGAAATCACATCCGTGTAGAAATCGAGCATTTGTGATTCCAATCAATATCACCAACCAATGCAGACTTAACATAACACAATAGAAAAGAATACAATCAAAAAATGTGTTGAATGTCGTATCCAAAGCAACACACATTCTTGACAATAAGTAAAAAGAAAAAAAATAACATTGTATCTTCGCGCTCCGCTTCCCAACGTGGGACGAATCAAACCATAGACGTTACAGTTAGGGACATGGAATGTTTGTGTACTGTTAATTAGCAAGGTCGCTATACGGGGTCACTAGGTTTGCGAACTTGGAATTGGTTCGAAGTTTTCATGGAATCTTGCAATAGCGCTAAATGCAAAAAAAAAACAGTTTTCTACAAATTACTGTTTGTCGCATTCTTCTTTAACTAGATATGTATACGAAGTGTAATTGAATTAACATTATACGTTAGATATGAGATGAATCCTAGGTCTTAGATCTGGGAACCTAATACATTCCGAGTTAATTGACTTTGAAGAGAACAAAAAACTTTAAATGACAGCTGTAGTCCAGCTGACCATGGAATTAACACAGAAGAAATGTACCTAATTACCGATTTTATGTATAGAACAAAGTTGGCAAACGAGCACACTGCCCACGTTATGGTTAGTGATAACAGTGACATGTGTCTCTTTTGAGATTCGCAGCCAATCTGCAACACCCACAAGAACCACGATGTACTTACGTTGCCAACTTGTGGCATAAGATGTAAAGTCACGGTACCCAGTAATTTCACTGCCATATCTTACCCCTCAAACCCGAACACAGCAATGCAATCACTGCTGCTTTGCAGCGGAAATAGGTATATGTAGAGACAGGGTAGGCTGATATAGGACTGTCGACACTTAGGATCAAAAATTTTTCTTGTAGAATATACACTTCTAATGGATACATGCCCTTAAACATTATTTCGTACTGCTACACTCACCCTCTATATATACCATATGTGAAACCGAGAAATATCAAGTAAAGGATTTGATTTTTGTTGCGAGCCAATAATTTAAGTTTGTCTGCTTCGTTTAGTACGTTAAACAGATCCATATTTTAGGCTCATGATTCACGAAGTATTACTAGGCACAGTCGGGTACGAAAAGTACTAAGTAGACAATTGTGTATAAATTGATACTTACTTGGTATAACAACATGGGTCCAAATAGTATTCACCTCCGATTTAAGTCTAGTTTCAAAGCAACGTCAATCCTTTTTAATGACCTAATAGACATAACCAACTTTGTAAGAGTTCCAATCAAATACGTTCTATTTAATCGTCAGTGTTTGTTAGTGTCAATATTTTTTACTCTTGGTATTTTATTTGATTATTACCAAAGAATTTAAATATACATGAACGAGCATATCATTAAGCTGGCTATAACATTTGCGAAAAGCTTTATTAGTTGACCTGTCACTTGTCAGTCGATTAATCTGTTATTGCAAACTTCAAGGCAATATTTTTATTTCGTTTGAAATGAAACGTTGGCAGAACTGATAATTGCCATTGCTAAAAGCCAATGCCGACTTTAAGGTGACGAACTTTTTCTTACCCCGACTGTACACCAGCTATACATTGTTGCTTACAGACATAGCTAAAATAGGTTAGATAGAATTAGAAGCCCTTACTCTTACCTCTCAACTCATTTCTTTATCCTTATGGGATGGTTGACCGATACGATCGGAATAAGATCACGCAAAGAAACTTCTGTTCAACGTAGTTTCTAAGGCCTGAAGAAACTCCAGTAAACTTTTCTGGCAACTGATCAGGGCAGCGGCCACATATTGCGTTTCTTAACTAATCATTACGAGAAGCGTTCACCAAGTTGTGTTCCAAAAGTTGAATTTGGGTTAAAATTTAATGGTGTAAGTAAAGAAATTATATTTTGAACTGAAGTAAAAAAAATAAGCCCGTCTAAAAACAATTAAAGACTGCTTTGTAACAATTAATAATATTACACTCACACGTGTTTTGATAAATACGTTATGTGGTTTTAATTATAACTTACTAACAAGAAGTGGAAGCAAAAAAGTGAATAGATGTAGTCTAAAAAGGTTGTAAAGTACACCAAGCTATACTACAAAATATTAAAGCAATTCAAGGTTTTTGATTCAGCTGGTTCTAAACACCTGAACTTCATTCCATTTTAGGAGATGAGTTTGATTAAAAATAACATGTCTTTTTATATCACAATAGAGTTCTGATTTATTCCCCAACGATACACTTTCCCTATCTATAGAGACAGTTTTAGAAATGTTAGGTTTCTATTCCTCAGAGATCTAATTTTGGCTAGCACACACAAATAGAAAAGTTTTGTTCTTGTGTTTCTTTTAACTATTGACATGGTTGTAATCTCAACAGGGACAAACATCTACGTGGGAGATAATATCTTTATCATTATCAGTATCATACATTTTACCTATTGGTAATAAGGCTTTCAGCGAGTACTCTCATCCGGTCCTTGTTAGTTCCCTTGAGAAGATCCTCGCTCCATCTAGTCTAGCTAATAGCTAGTGACTGTTAGTGTTTGCTTGCCCACTTTATTGCTTGGATGTACTCCTCTAGGCATACTGCTCTTTACAACACTCCCCTTGTAAACGGAAGATCCTTATTAAATAGTGTTTTCCAGCCCAATCCACATCAAGAGCACCGTTTAAAATAAGTAATTGTTTTATTATAACACATAATTTTTTAAAGTTGTTCATGTAAGTAACCAGTTCGAGAAACATAGCTTTTACTGTAAAACGAACATTAGAAGGTGCCTTAGGCGAGGCACGGGCTATCAAAATTTTTGACCGCTATAACAATTTGTCTGATCACATAATTGTTATACATGTGACATGGAGACATATTGTTCTAAAAATATAGAATGACCCTACATTTGTTTAAACATTCAACACAGTGGTATTGATATTTTAACTGTTGGCTTCCTATCGCCTAAAATATTATTTTTTATTTCATCCTCAATTGAAATTGTTTCTTATATCATCCAATTGATATGTGAAAAAATTAAAATAATATTTTCAAGTTCATACTAAAACACAAAAAAAAAACAGTTAATGAAACACATTAACTACAGGAATAACAATGACTTGATTCTTCACTAACCATCCGATAATTCAAAAGCCGTGTCTCATCAGCAGCCACCATCCATCCGAAGTAGCGCAAAATGGACGCCATTATTGAAATGAGCTCTCAAAGCGAATGCGTGATTACTAAAGCTGGGTGCATCGTGAGTAACAACCGTAAACAGGAACGGCCCCAACTAAAGTTCAACTGCGAACTATGAGTATTTGTTGGGTTGTTATAGAGACTGAGTTTGGACTGTAGTGTAACAGCAATCGATGATATTTAGATTGTAACCAAAATACTTTCGGCTGTGCCGAAGTCCCTTACTAGGTTTGAAACACAAACCTAGTAAGGGACTTCAGAGTAATAAATTTATAGGAGAGTTAAAAAAACGTGAGTATATAGAAAACCACAGAAATAAAGTAAGGCTATAAAACCACGTGAAATAAAGAAATTACGTAAGAGGCAATCGACACAATTTTTCTTTACGAAAGTAAACTAAATTAACACCTTTTGTTTATACTTCGTCTGGTCCTATAATGCATTAGGTAACATGGATTTTATAGTCGTCCTCAAAGGAGAATGACCAAAAGTGGGCTAAATTCTGTTTTTGTTGCACATTAACCATATATACCTCAAAAATCGCTTTTGAAAATATGATTGATAACTACTTATTTTTACTTAAAATTTATGTGGGGGTAAAAAGTAGATTTTAAAGAATCAAATGATAAAATCCGGTAATTTACGGAGATCATGCCGAGATCCACAGACTAAGAAGAGATGCTACGTATTCATATAACCATAGAAGAAGATTAAACAACGGAGTGGCTATTCGGACCCGGGTCCCTATAAAAGTCGATTGCTATTCGGACTCGGGGCCCTACCACCTAACTCATAGCGATTAACGATGGCGATAGCGAGTGCACTCGCTATCGTTTTTATTTCACGAGTTTGCTATGATAGCCGGCGGCCATACCACCTAATTCACTCGTTAAGAGTTTTAGCTCTCTAATCTTGTAACTTTGCCCCACCTATCATAGTAAACTCGTGAAATTAAAACGAGTGCACTCGCTAACAATAATCAACTTCTGCGATCGTTTTAATGTGTACAGAGGCTATACAGTTCATCCTAATTAATGTGTGCCTTATATCAAGAGTTGTATAACAAATATACCTTATCCATCAATATAATTAAAGACAACATAACCTTAAAATACCAACTTCAAAGTGCGATTTCTCTAAATTGCCACATAATATTGAAATGAAATTTTCAGACAAAACCAGATCCAAATTACTATAAATCTTAGTTAATTGCGTTAGTGTGCAAAATTCTTTAAATTTAGGCGAACTCCCATACTAACTTGGTCATTCTCCTTTTTGAGGACATGTTTTTTAGAGATATTTCTTCGTGAGTTGATTCTCGCGGTTTTGTTTTTTGTTATTTGAGGTGTTTTAATTCGATGATTTTCATATGCACAAAATCTAATTTTTCTGTGGTTTCTCGGTAACGCGGTGTCGAAGTATTGAAAATAGAAGGTAACTCAACTTCTGTTGAATTATTAGAATAAATCGCAAACACTGGTGTTATATGTCGGTATAAAAGCAGCTACTCAACTGATAGCCCAAACGCTACACGAAAGCAATGTAAGTAGGTACCTGTATTTGCTAGAAGTTCATAACAAATTGCAATTTTAATTAATTCAAGCTGAATAAATTACGTGTTTTAAAATTAGAAATGACATTTTTTATATTTTGAAAGTTTGTTTTTGCGGTAACATTGATGTGACATTGATGTTTTTTTATAACCCAACTAGGTATACAAAAAATCATCAATATAATAATGTTTAAAGTTCGAGCTTTAACATTATAAATTGGATTTTTTAATTTTGAATATTTGTTTTTGTTTTTAACCCAACTATACAAAAACTTTAATAAAAATGTTTATAGTAGTAAATGCAGCTAGTAAATAAATGTATCTTCTATGTTGACTGTTATAATTTATGTGTGTCACTGGAAACAGTAAAGATTAGGGTATTAAAATTAACGGAGCTTTGAAGATTATGTCATTGCTCTCATATTTCTTTCAGTTTTTTCCTTTTCATTTAATAGTTTTTTTGTAAATTTTTAATTCTCTAGTTTTGTCTGAATGTCGTATGCGTGGATAAAAATGAATAAAATATATTCTCAAAATATTAACATGTTTAGTACAGGCCTGTATTTAGTTTTTTGTACATCCAACTTAAAATATCCAGAATTTCTTCGTCTTTTTTACTTTTTGAGATGAATTAATGAAACGAAACAGATGAGTTTGAAAATAGAATTGGTATAGCCTTATGTTGGGATTGTTGGGGTTCAAATCAAAATCAATTCAGCGGTTTCATTGTGGAAGCGTAATATACACAGAGATAGGGTTACTATCGCATATATTTTCAAACAACATATTATAATACCTTTCAAAATGAATTGTTTATTTACAGAAGCAAAAAACCTTACAGCATCGTGTGTAATAGCCCGCGTACGTATACTCATTTAATTGCCGACTAAATTATAGGTCTTTTTGGCATAACGCAATAACAATTTCTCTTACATATTCTACCGACAAACCCTGGACATTCCGTTATGCCTCTTGTTCCAAAGCTTTAAGATCGATAATCGGGGCATCCGATATTATATCGATAACACAATCAGATAAAGAATCGATATTTCAACAAGTATGTCCGCTACCGGTGGGCGTGTATTCAAGCAGAGAGTTTGTTGAGTTGACAGAGCTGGGAGTATTTTATTATAAAGCTTAGAATACAAAGAAAACTCCACAATACATAAGGTTAATTTTTAATAAAATGTACGCACTTATATGTACATACATATAAGTGCGTGCATATATACTCATGCCTCTTACCCGTGAAGGCAGATAAGGAACACAGTTTTGTTGCTCCGATTAAACCACACACGCTATTCTAGCTTCCTCTGCATTCATGTAGCTCTCTAATCTGTGACATTTGAAAATAGAAACTAAAATTGAAACGCGGTCGCAATCAAGCCAATCCGTGTACACCGCGCCTAACACAAACACAGTCATGGCACGACCATCAATCGTGATGTCGCTCCGATTGTGTCAATAGTATTTTATACGGAACATCCATAGGATATCATATCGTTAATGTGAAAATCGTGACGCTGCGATAAAGATCTTTATTTGTTGGCCGGTTTTTTGACGGCGCCGCGCTCGCAGGTTCGCGAGGTGGAAGGTCGGATCGGAGATTTGGTAACTTGATTCCGACGAGTGCGAATTGGCTTGTTACGCGGTTTGACAGAACGGTTGCTATGGTTGACGATTCTGTCAAATGATTTTGAGGTATTGAGGGTATTAATAACAATAGTATCTTTCTACTGCCAATTACGCTGCTTACGTTTTTTTACAACAAATTTACACGTGATTTCTATAAGATTTGCCAATGATGCTAATGTAAGTTGTTAACTTGTGAAATACCCAGTAATTTCACCGCCTGTTTGTTCGCAATAATAGGTAAGGAAGAAGTAATTGTGTCGCTGACTCTCGTATCACAAAGTGAATAATAACTGTTTACTTTGTGCTAGTACCGAGACTCCATTTAGTGACGTTACTTTAAGACAGTAGATTTAAGGTAGGTAATCAGAATCGCGCCATTTATTGTGGACTCATTTGAAACTTAGATAGCCACTGTTTTCTTAGCAACAGCTTTTCGCGTTCATTATTAAATTTGGCGGTATATAAAACTTTTGACGCGAAGACATGACGATGACGTGATAGCTGCCATGATATCTATAGTATAGATATCATGGTGGCAGCTATCAGGCGGACTCATAGCCCCAATACTAATCCGTACAAATCATGCTGTTCCATTTGTTTTAATAGGGGAAGATATATACTCTGTACATGTTGGTAATGGAGTTCTAGATAGCTCTACCTAATTTATTGCATCTGGCTTATTAATGTAAAAGCATATTTTTTGTACTATTATGCGTCTGAGAAGTAAAGGCGTCACTTTGTGTTTGTCATCCAATTTCAAAAGGCTTGATGGATTTGGATAAAATCCTGCACAAAACATATTTTATAACCAGCCCTTTATTTTTTAACTTGATATCTAAACCAATTGCTTTGAATATAACAGTCAGTGTGGCGTCAATACAAGACTGTAATAACTGTTTCTTCTACTACTATGAATATAATTTAGAGGGTAAATTGAAATCTATCGTGATAACAGTTGCATTACACAATAAGGGGCCTGCTGGATTAAACCATAAGATACTTATCCTGGATCTGACGTTATTCCAGGTATAGCTTATGTCGAGCACGAGTTAGTCTATTAATAGTCCCCAATATATACCACAAATTATATCCGAAACTGACGCAAGCGGGATTCCTATAGGGTCTCAAATATCCCGTACTGACCGCAAAGGCAGAGTCCCGAGAAAAGTATAATTTGTCAAACCAGCTGAACGAGTTTACGGTCTCCGTCGGCGATACCTGCTCCCGGGATATAATAAATATAGGACGTTCCTTTCTTATAGCTTTAAGTGTGAATGAATGATTATAATTTATTGATTGTAGATTCGTAAATATATATGGTATCATAAAGTAATTTTACATTTTGTTCAATTATGCAATGTATAATCTTTTTTAGATCCTTGGGCGGCGTGGCTACTCCACCACTAAGTAAACTCAAATAAGTAAGTTTCATACCACCTGCTCGACAATGCTCAATTATAACCCCCTTAACTTCCACGTAAAGCAAGGCATTATTTCCCCAGGGATATAATGTTGTATGAAACTCCCAAGGGAGTAAAGTGTTTTAAATTTGGAATATAAAATTCGTATGAAAATTTAGCATAGCTTAGGAAGGAAAAAGTTCTACGCCCATACAGCAGTGGCGTGCGTGCATCCACTAGAGACAAATAGACAATCTACCCTTAGCCTGTGTAAATAATGTTTTTAAAAAATCTAACTACATAAATTCTTTACCAAAATTATAAAATATTTACTTACATAATAGTGCAAACTAAAAAAAACAATAACACTTCACTTTATTTTTTATTGATAAAATACTTTTTATGCTAAAAGCGCCAACTTTTGATGGCCACCATAAATTATCGATACAAACGAATAAAAAGCAGAGTAAAGCAAGAACACTAACGAACTAAAATCTTTCATTTGGAAAAAATACGCGGCGTATTTAAAAATAAACAATGTTTGTTCCATAATGTGCACCAACTGTATTCCGTTGTATATTGTTTTCATCGCTAAAATTTTGCCGCCAACGCCATAGGTAAGTACCTATTTCAAAATTGGAATGTCTTGTTGCTTAGTGAAATGTGTTTTGTGGCATCAATACAGTCTTTTTAGAAGTCTATTCAGTGTATTATTGATAAAGTTAAAAAACGTAAGTAAATGTACAAGGTGTTTCAGCTTTTTTATTTTTTATTTGGGGTCAATAGGCTGTCGACTATTTCAGATTTATTTCGACAGTTGTAAATAGTAATTATTTGGCGTTGTAAAAGTAAATATATCACGACGTCGACAAATAAAGGAAAATTTGATAACATTTTATTTTTAACAAATTAACATTCGTCCTGCGTGCTACTCAAGGTCATTGACAGGGTCCAGCAGCTGATCGTATCGTATTGTAAATCGATTGGTAGACTAAGTTCATACTTAGTCTTATTAATTATAATTAATATGTTTTAAGTTTTTATAATGTTTCAAGCATTAAGTAGGTAGGTACTTAAGATAAAATTATTGCGTGACAAGAATAACAAATCTTTTTTTTTTGTATTTAATGGTTTTCATGATAATGTGATAATTTTAACCATAGTTATAGTGATAATTATAATGTGACAGTGTTTATGATGAAAATTACCATATAAGTAATTGGTTATAGAGCCCTGACTTTTTATTGTCTCGCAGATGGTATGAAAAGTAGAGTATTCACCTCTGGAATAAAGCAGTGTCTTCGTCTTAGGCGACTTGAACCCCTCGCTTCACTTAGGACTCTACATAAGTTTTAACTCCCTCGCTACGCTCAGGAGTTAACTCTGAGTCCCTCGTTACGCTCGGGGTTCAATATGGCGCCCGTGACGCTAGACACTGCTTTAATCCCTTGGTACATAATCTACTATTATATAGGGTTATTCTTGTATGACCCCGGAAAATTTAAAGGACGCTGCAGGACTTGGTTTTAGAATATTTAAATACCTATTAAATTTTAAAATACACCTATTTAATTTTATATTCATTTTCTAAATATAAAAAAACTGTAGGTATGTGCAGTTTTATTTACTATTTTTTGAGTTTTTTATATATTCTTTCTTTTATTTATTAAAAAATGTATTCTGAAGCGTCCCTTAAATTTTCCGGGTTAGTAAAAAAGTAAGCCCTTGGTGTAAGAAGTACTATAAATTTTTGTGAGAAGTACCAATAAGGTTAATAAACTAAACAATCTAATGCCACTAGTATTAAAAAATACACTATAAAGTACGTAAAATATTTATCGTTATACGCACACCTACGTATTTTATATTAGAAGTTGTGAAATAATTGGACATTTTGCAGCTTCTATGATCTTAATATATGTAAATGACCCACTTTATGGCGGTAAAAAAAACCATTTATACCTACTTAAATTCATACGATGTCATATCCAAGAAACTATACTCAAGAACAGATGCTATCATCACGCTTGGTCCGTTTACGCATATTAGTAGAGCATTGGTAACAGGTTACATGTCCATCACCGTGCGGTGTTAAGGAGAAGCCTAAAATAACGATGGTAATGACTGGAAACTATTAACTACTAGCTGACCCGGCAATACGTTACTGTGGCTCAGTAGTTGTAGTTTTAGCTTTATTTAAAATTATAATAAATGCCAGATAATCGACATAAAAACTATGCTATATTTTAAGCTGCATACACTAAACCAATTTTCATCAAAATTGATTAAGTAGTTTCGGAGTAATTTATATATGTATATACAGGATTCATTTATTACGGTAGTAGAATGATTGAAATATTAATGAATAAAAACAATTCATCGTTTCAATTTTATAATAATCAAAAAAATACTGCACTACTTTAGTGCAGTGTTTCCAAAGTATTCTAATTTTATTTTTTATACAATAATGAATGTGACTTGAAACGTCTCTTAAATTTTCCGGGGTGATAAAAAAGTAACCCTGTATAGAAGAGATGATAACAAAAGGAGGTAATCGTTGTGAAATAGGTACACCTAAGTTTATACCCCTAGTGCTTATTATAAATAAGTTATGGGAAAATATTATACCACCGAAACGATAACAGCCGACATTATTTTCTTATATTATTAATTTTACCAGCAATTGTTACATTGATCTCAAGTATAGATGCTTAATGTATACTTTCTTAAAGGTAAATACAATGTGCTTAATAATGCTCAGTGTAACTACCGTTTTTGTTATATATTGCTTATTTTTAACATACAGTACACACACACAGACACATACACTCCACATATACACCCGCATCGCGCACACGCGCACGCACGCACACGCATATAAACACACACACACACACTCACACACACACGCGCGCGCTCGCGTGAGTAGTTGGCTAATTCCTCTTAGTCGATGAAAGAGTGTAGTGAATGATAGTTATAACTATAAAAGATGCTAGACATTCAGACCAAAAGCGCAGAAGAATAACGCCAAGACAAGATTTATTTTCTTTTTGCTGTTAAGTACCCAAGAATAATGCCAATTGCGGGCGAACAAAGTTTATTATAGTAGTTCCGATAAATACGACCAATTACTTATCTGCAATTATTGAGACTTGCTAACAAACTGCCATAAATCAGTGCTTGTGCTTCCAGAAGATTTACTCTGCCTGCTTCAGTTTGCAGACCCTCTAACTTGGGAACAATATTGATCTTGAAGTAAACTTTGCCTCGCAATTTTCGTGGGACGTTGACCGGTTTGTTTTGTCGGGAAAAGTAGGTGACTTGTCTCACTGGATTACATTGGTCGTTTTCCACTGCGCGGTCCAGTCTAGCCCGGCCGCCGGCACCGGCAACAGCATATTCAACAGTCATGTGACTTATTCCCTATTACATCTTGATACGAGGATATCAAATGTAGCTAAATCTTCTATACTTACTCTTAGTTTTTTGTTGTTTGTAGATGACTCGTGCCGAATCATCTTATTAGAAAAATAGGATTAACTGATCTAAGCGACATAAAACCACACAAAAAAACGTCGAATCAATTGAATAAAAATGACTTTATTTTTCTGGACTTTTATGGCCAATTGCACTAACCTTGTCTTAGCTTAGAACGATCTTAAGTGGCATGCTGTCACATTATTTTCACTGAAGACAAGATTAGAAGTGACAGCATTCTTCTTAGGAGTGTCTTAGCTTAGACAAGGTTAGTGCAATTGGCCATCAGAGTTGTTTCTGTTTTGACTATTTGAGAAAAAAGAAAAGTTTAAAACTTTGGAGTGCTCTCCAAAACAATTTGGTTTGGTTTGGCTTATACCCTCAATCATCGATATGTACACACGCCTGCACATCAGACTAAACATTTCTGTTGCAAAATAGTACTTATTACAACGACATAAGATGTCACAGTGTTTACCTTGATGTGCTGTCGTCCGTACATGAAAGTCGCACCATTGCTTTGCCAGTACCGGCAACGGCTAGTGGAAAAGCATCACATATACTTCCATGCCTACTTTTATGCTTCGTCAGCATTCGTGTTCTTCCAAAACAGCTTTTTACGATCAATCACTTAATAATTTCCCCCTCCTTTTTCCGTTTCCCTGATCACTTCACGATTTAGTAATTGCATATAGTTTTCAAGGTGCTAAATTAAGCTTGTGAGGTTTTTTCTTAAAATAACCGCTTCAACAACCATTAAGTTTTCTCGACTGAAACATCAATGATATCACTATAAATGCCCTGATATTGTTTTCTTCTCCAGTTTATCCTCATAGGAACGTATAGACAAACTTTAATGGCTAAAGTCTTTTATATAACTTAGACGTTTTTTCACACTGTGGTTCAGAATTACGAACGGATATGTCTCTTGCAATCTTGATTATATTGAATGCTGAAATTAATCTCCGACCTCCACAGTTAAGGTACTAACCTAAGCAGCCCACTTTAAAGCAATTATTGGCATCATTATCATGAACAGGTGCATGAGTTTGAGCGCTGTGCCGTACTCCTTCGCTAGCAAGCATAAGCCGTCGTTTCCATGATCAATAGTTCCCAACAATGTTTCGGCTGAGCTCCTCATTGCAGCGTTCGAGCAGGGAATCGGTAAACACGAATACCAGTTGCTTGTAACCTGACGTCATAAATTTGTTATGAACAGCATCAGCTAACTAGTACTGAAGTTTGTATCCGGCTGTTAACAGTCTAAATTGTGGCGCTTATTTGTTCCATTATTGAGTTTGTGTCGGTAGCAGTTTGTTAACAGCCATTGTTAGATAAAACATTATCTAGTTGGTAAAACAACATTGTAGATGAAACATGACATAGTTGTATCGTTCTGATGTTGATACAAAATTTGTATCTACATCTTTAAAGCCATTTCAGTAGTATTTGACACAACGATAATTTTTATGCATACAATAATTTGGCGTGAAATTAATGTATGAAGTAAACAGCTAACGATTAATAAAGTTCAAGCATTTTATTCTAAGTTCTAAGTGTGAATGCCGTAAGCCTTGCCTGCAGTATAATATTATAAACTAAACATATAGTTAAACCACAAAGTGTATTTTTATTGATTCTCGTCAGAATCACTTTAAATAAAAAGATCTCCCCCTTAACTGAGAAATTGAGAAAACCTAATCCGCTTAAGAAAGCATAAGGGAACGATTTAAGTATAGATAAGTATCGTTGATGATTTCCTTTAGTCGGAACATATAAGGCAACTGCCTGCTCAAAACAGTCCGCAGCCGACCCGATAGGACAGAACTAATTTAGCTATTTCGATTATGTCACAATGGTTTATCATTAAAAAACTTAAGCGTAGATAAATGTCACACAATCGCGTTAGTATCGTAAAGAATAGATTGCTAGCAGGAGGCTAGCAATGTAGCCTAATGTTGTTGAGAATATGTGGAAGCTATCATTGCTTTTAGCGCCTTAAATACTTTTATATATTGTAATTCTAAAGTAATAAATCAAATATAACCTGTCGAAACACGAAACTGAAGAGCAATTATCATAAAATTAATGAAAAAATAAAGCCAAAAACTTGACGTTGGGATCGTTGCAATGCGGCTCGTAGGACCAAAAATGAACGGGATGTACAGTCAGCAACACGTCAAGCTTTACACTTGCATTACAAAAGAGCTTATTGACATAAGAGCGATCTCAAGGTCAACATGTAAAGCCTAATGTGTTGCTGTGTGTACACTAAGAAGATAGCGATGGTTGATAAAAAGTCACTTGTATAGTTAAAAATCGGTCACGGATTTATTATATTTAATATTAACAAACTCTTCAACCAATTGCAAGTACGATTGGTAAGGTGATCAGAGAAACACAAGATTTTATAAATAAAGCTGTAAATCAAAAAATTATGATCACGTGTATTTACCAGGCGATGAGACGAGTCAAATTGCAGATGCGTCTTTTACCTCCATACTAAGTCCAATGTACGGTGATCGTACAGAAAACACCTACTACCGATGTCGATTTTTCGGTATGTGTACTGTTAATAAATTGGTGTCCCTCAAGGCTTATCACTAAGACCCGTTAATTTCAGTAAATATGTTATAACAAAATATCAAACGTCGACTTCAAGGATGTGGGGTCAAGGTTGGAAAGTAAGACCGATGTGAAATAATGGGAGTGAGGTATCCGTATTCAAGACTGGAGGAAAGTAAGGCTTTCGTCTTAAGAATTAATAATGATGTCAGCGATAATTAAACCCATATCGGCCTTGAAAGCCATTTCAGTAATATTTTGTTATCATTTGTTGAATAGTAGAGAATGGTTATTGATTTTTTTAATGTTAGTATTTATTTATTTATTTATTTATTTAATACTTTCAGTACATGTGAGTACAGAGGCGGACTTACGATGTGTGGACAGAGGCTAGTACGTTGGCGGTAAGAATTTAGTAAAAAAAAATTTATAATAAATACAAATCAACACTCCAACGATTCTGGTAATGATCTTTTTTAATTTCATACATTGTTTATCCATTAAACTAAATCTTTGAAAAAAATATTTATTTATACACTTTATTTGGTAGTTAAAGCTTTGTGTTGTAATTTCTTGATGGAACTCCATGGTATCTTGTTATTAAAACACTAATTTCACAAGTTCCACTTGAATCTTTATTATATTTAAATTATTGCGACCGGTTTCGATACATTGCCTGACGATGATGTATTGAAACCGGTCGCAATAATTTAAATATAATAAAGATTCAAGTGGAACTTGTGAAATTAGTGTTTTAATAACAAGATACTTTATTTGGTGTAACACTTGCAAATTGGTGGACTTATTTCTTACAGAGATTTCTAGCAGTCAACCCATGGCAGTGGAAGTGGTCAAATGGAGACAATAAATACATAATATTATGCGTATATCTACAAAAATACCATATAAATTTGGTACATATATATATGTACATAAACCTACATAAATATTGCTTGATGAATACAAATATTAGTTGGAATCAAGCGTTCAATAGGGAAAGGTAAAATTTCTTAAGCTGACGTTTGAACAAGTACACTGATGGACAGCTCTGAATATGTTTCGGGAGTTTATTCCAAAGTTAAGCAGCATGAATGGAAAAAGAATGAAAGTTGAAGCATACTTGTTATAGATGAACGTTGAGGACGGTTAGAAGGTGGTAATAATTGGAATCGAGAGCGGAGGTAAGAAGGAGTTTGTGGATCTTTCAAAATTTTGCAAAGAGTTGAAAGGATGTGCACATTACACCGAAGCTGAATAGGAAGCCATTTCAGTTGCATTCGAAATTTAGAGATGTGGTCATACTTACGGAGACCGAAGATGAACCGAATAGCAAGATTCTGCAGGCGTTCCACTTCTCTGTAGCATCCAAATAGCTGACATCGTCATAGTCGATAATGGGAAGAAGAAGAGATTACGCAAGCATAATCTTAGCATAATCTAAGGGAGAAAATACTGAAGCCGCTTGAGAGAGTGAAATGAGTGATACATACGCCTACTGATTTGAAAATCATTTGTTTGTAATTTTAATACTTATTATGAGGCATTTTCTGTAACAGAAGCAGAACGCAGTCGATTTTTGTGCTCATCATCATCATTATATTAGCGATAATACCTTAAGTGAGCGTAGAGAGATCCTTGCCTGGTTGATAGGGAGTATCCGAGCCGCATGCGTTAATCGGCGGAGTACACCATGTGCAGTTGAGGTTGTCCGCGAAGCGACATGAGCAACTTACACCCCTTTTTATGTCTGTTTAGTGGCAAATAGGCGAGCATGAAATAACATGAAAATGGTGATGGTGATTGATCGGTTCATACAACTCTGTCTGATTAACAAGGCTGTCTATATTCCTTAGTTCGTCGGAATGGTTAATCGGATGATATTACCGGAGCAAGATCAGGGGCTCTATTTTGGTAACATTTGTCTGAGAGTCGTGCGTTGCGTCGTCTGTAAAATGATATTGATTTTTTAACCGACTTCAAAAAAGGTGCAGGTTATCAATTCGATGCGTATGTTTTTATAACCGACTTCGAAAAAGGAGGAGGTTATATGTTCGGCTGTATCTATTTTTTTTGTACTCCGCCATTTGTGGACCGATTGTCAAAATTTGAATCGAAAGAGTATACTCCCAAGGTAGTTCCATTGTCGCCATGTCATGATCTGATGATCACATGAAAATCGAAGGGAATTTCATAGGCACGTCCAAAGTGTTTCATGTTTTGCTGAAGATATTTAGGTATTTGCATCTGGTAGTCATCATATTACTGAGCTGATAATAGAAGGTTTCTGGTAGATTAGGAGTTCGGGAATAATAAAATTATTTTAATACTGTTTGCTGTTTGCCTTGGTTCAAATTCTAACCTCAGTGTTTTGGATTTTATGCTAAAAATTAAGCTTAGTTAGACTGAAATTGTGACTTAAAATCGTAGATAAATAAGAATATCATCATTATTATATATACAAATTGTAGCTCTGTAGTTGGATTATGATTTCATTAGATGAGAGGTGATGGAAACCGAGTATACAGTATATTTCCATACTAGTTCAGTTGTTATCAAACATTTTACAGATACTTACTATAGACTACCCTATGGATTTTTGTTATTAGGTAAAGAGAAGCCAGTTCGCGCAGTACCTACCTATTTTGAAAAAAATAACTTCGAAAAAGCTAAAAACCATTTAAAAGCTAACAACACGGCCATTAACACTCACCATTAAATGGTTACTTAACCATTGAAGTAATTGTTTAATATTATGAGACCGAGTGCCTAGGAATATACAAATGATAAATGCAGTTCACACGCGTGCATCGAATTAAGGATGAGGTTATGTTGTTGGAGCGGAAATAACGCAAGCGAGATAAACCAAAACAATCATAAAATCACTAGGAAATAAAAGTGTTATGATTTTTTTATGAACTCATAATAAAATGCTATTTTATTTGGCAATTTATCCCTGCATTATAGAAAGCATTTACAAGATCAGCGCCACCTATAAACTTGGAAAACTCCTTTATCTGTTGTTCACAAAATTCACATTCACAATATTTTTTTTATGGTGATACTCTCACTTTACACTAAAGTGATTTTTAACCGAATTCAAAAAAGGAGGAGGTTGTCAATTCGATGCGTATGTTTTTTTGTGTGTATGTTACGCGATTACGTCGCCAATTGTGGACCGATTTCTTATTGTATTCATATTCTTATTGTATTCGATAGAGTATACTCCAAGGGTGATCCCATGGTCACCAAAATTTAGATCTCATGATAGGATCCCATGAAAATCGAGGAAAACACTAATTTTATACCAGTTTACCGAAGGTGAGCTGAATTAAATTATGGTTTCTTCAACTAAAAAGATTTCATTCATTAAAAAGTAAAAAATAAAAAATATTTTATGTCTTCAAAAACACTGAAATGTTAAAAATAATATAAGAATAGGTACAAATAATATCACACATCTATATTGAAGTCGGTGACAAATTTAAAGACTTTCTAGGAGATCATCGTTTGGCACCGACTTCAATATAGAAGTGTGATGTTGTTTGTACCTATTCTTATATTATTTTTTACTTTTCAGTGTTTTTTGATTCTAAACTCAAACCCCTGAGTAAAATAAAATAAAACTTAAAAAAAAAAACCCAATAATCATCAAACAACTAAAATGTTGCAAATCGTCTGCCCCGAACTTTCACAAAACCTTTGACTGCAAATGGGCTATTATTTAAAAAAAAGGTATTGGCCTAAGGGCTTACTGAGTAACGTCATCCGATTCAAACTAAGCAAATTCCTCCCTTTTCGTCCTTTTGGACTTAATAAAACATGAGATTGTATTGTTTAGATCTCGGGATAAGAAGTGGAGATCCTTAAAGAAAACAAAGTCAAAGACATCGTTTACATCAAACGGTACTCGAATAATTGGATTAGGCCAGGATAAAGCACTTTCACGTGGTAATAAAAAGTCTAAAATTAAACCTGCTTATTAAGAGTATCATTTATTTGAAAGGTCAATAAACAAAAATTGAAACGATTAATAAATGTAATAGTGATTTAACAGACTTCAAAATAGGAGGAGGTTTTCAATTCGATGCGATGTATGTTTTTTTGTGTGCATGCTACGCGATTACGCCGCCAATTTTGGATCGATTTTAATAGTACATTGTTACCCCAGGGGTGAAAGTAACTTATTTAGTCCCGAGACGGGGTTTGGCGCCCGAGCGTAGAGAGGGCGCCTATAGTTCGAGGGACTAAATAAGTCTTTAACCCGAGGTAAACACTGTGCTTTTCATTACGAATACAAGGAAAGTAGAAATAAAAACATGAATCAGCTAAAGAACATATGAGTGAATTTTATTTTAAAAGTCAACAACTTCTGCTTTTGCCTCTTCTCTTATGTATGAAATCTCTGCTATACGGAAGAATAAACAAAACTAAAAAACTCAAAAAACAAATGAAGATCGGATTGCTTATTTTGTTTTTTTCTGTAGCCGGCCATTTTTTTTTCTCGAGGGGGAAATGCGTAACCGCACCGTACCCGCCGTGATTTCTGTAGCCGGCCAGCTATTTAGCCATTATTTTTCATTTTCATCAAAGAAAAAATGGTAAATACCTATTTTGTCCAAATCTAAGTTATTTTAAAGAAATACATAGTTGAAAGTAAATTATAATAAAGTCATTTAAAAATATATATTTTTTTTAATACTTTACATTGTTATTTCAATTTTACACCGTGCTATAATTGAGTGGCTGTATAGAACGTCGGAACATGGAAATAGAACTAGTTTCTTTTTAAAATTTGACAGCAGCTGTCAGTTGAAAGTGATTCTCCCTAGGGCTGAAAAGTATTACTTTTAACCCGCTCCACAGGCAACTTCAGACCTACTTTCAGAGTATGAGTAATGAAAAAATTATTTTTGTATTCGATAGAGTATACTCCGAGGGTAGTCCCAAGGTCACCAAAATTAGTTAATTAATTTAGGGTTTATTAAATTAGGGTTTCTCAATCCACTAAAAGATAAAAATAAAAATTATTTTACAAAAAATAAAAAACGGCTTCAAAAACACTAAAAAGTTAAAAATAATATAAGAATAGGTATAGACAACATCGTGACGTATTTTTGAAGTTGGTTTTTATTTTTTATAAAATAATTTTTATTTTTAGTCACAACAATTGATAATAGTGAATAAATATTATTCTTAAACGTTTGATTTCTAGCGTCTTGACAATGCATATTTTCAGAGATTTTGTTTATACCTAAACAATCATTACAAATTTTAGAAATTTCTGAACCATTCGCCATTGCTCGTCACTATCCCCACATCCCAACACAATGGGTTACCATAAAGCAAAATAACGCCTAATACTGGGCACTTAACTGTTACAGTTAATTTCTCTTAATTATCTTTTGAAGATTATCGTTTTTTTTCTTTGTTTAATTGTCTGCGGTATGGTTTCTCACGGACAGTTACGATTTACTGTGGGTGTATAGATTGGTGTGCCTTGTCCAGGAAACGATTTCATACACCAACGGAAAAGATTTAGTCATTGGTTAAAAGTTACTCTTTTGTTTGATGATTAGTTAAATTTTGTTTGTAATATTCTCACTGTAAGTTTATTTATATTTAGTTATGTATTAATTCTTTATGTAAATTGTGTGCAGTGGCGGACTTAATGCCTGAGGCACTATCTAACAATCAACCTGCAGGTGGTGGAGAGAGCAAATGTGGTAGATGTAGCCATAAAACGAAATCAATAAGAAAATAATAAGGTTTTTTTAAATCCTAATACATATTATAAAACACCAAAGTAACAAGTTGCAATACTAATATGGCCAACAACTAAGCGACGTTACAAAATACAATTCTGATGCACACGTTTTTGTAGTTTATTTTTTTACCGACAATGGAATGATGTAGACAGATCAACACAACATAATAACATCTTGGCGAACGCAAAAAATATCACCCGCTCACGGTGAAAACTCTCACATCTCGCATCCCCCATGAGCTCGCGTGATGAGAGACGACCCAGCCTCCATTTGTGGGATCTTATATCCAGTGGTCGGTGTATTGTGGCTGCACAAATAACAAAGTTGATTGCATCTCAAACTTTTGTTTACTAGTAACCTGCGCATTCTTTGGTTATTATGTTATTTTTAATTCGCCATATTCTTACACTGTCTTCTATGCATTCTTTTATTCTTCTGATTGGTTTTAAGAACTATGATCCGCCACTAGTCTGGAACGGTGGGGTGGTGGTTTTAGGAACGCGTGATCACGTATCTCTTGGGGATGCGGTACAACTTTCAAAATGGAAGCGCTACCTCACCTGGATTGAAAAATGCGTTTCGTCCCATTTGCGAACGAAGAGACGCGTGATTTGTGGGAATTCGGCATCTTTTTTTGATAATAGCGTCCTAAGGAGCGTCCTCGAGTTTTTCTAAAATGGTCGCCTCATGGCGTAAAACAAAGCAGCGGCTACTCAGGTGGCCATCATGTATCGCTGAAATTTTCGACAACCGGATTTTCAACAAGATGGGCGGAACAAACTGGGCGGTGTTAGGAGGAGCGTCAGTGGCGCTGTGGCCTCGGCACTGGACTGTGCCCCGAGTAGAATCGGGAGGCCCGCGATCGATTCTGCCATGTGTTTCAAGAATTTCATATGTACATTTATCTGACGCTCCTACGGTGAAGGAAAACATCGTGAGGAAACCTGCATACACTCGCGAAGTAATTCAAAGGTGTATGTGAAGTCAACCAATGCGCACTGAGCCAGCGTGGTTGACTCCAGCTTAAACACTAACTCAGGGTGGGGTCGAGCCTCTCGGTGGGGACGTATATGAGCTGTTATGATGATTATGTGTATAATAAAGTATGTCAATATAAACTTGTAACGAACTATTTTAGGAAATCACTACGTAAAAACAATTAATAAATATACCTTTATACGAAAGGACAAGACGACTGAATTTCTTCCGCATTTCTCATAGTAAATGATAATTTTATTTCTTGCTCTATTTAACTTGAACTGAACATACTGTGTCCGACTAAAAAAATCCGTTTGAAGTCTACAAAACAGATTCCGAGCCAAGTCGCGCGTGAGCAAAGGTTATTTACAATAGGGTTGATAAATTATAAAACATACAGTTTGGGTATTGTTTTATTGTCCATGTTTACAATTCATTTTAATTATTTATTATCACAGATTTCAAATGGTCTCTAATTGCTTTCAGTGTAATTATTTAAAAACCAAAATATTGCAATGAAATTTTTAACGTTTTCCTTTATTTGAAAAGTGTCTATTTAGAGTTTTACAGTCTGTAAATCTACTTATTTGATCTATTCTGTAAATTACAGAATAGATCAAATAGTTAGAAGAGATCTGGTTGATAAGCTTAAACCTTACCTGGACCCATTCAAACACACACAGTTCATTTCGTAAGAATCAGTCGAGCCGTTTTTGAGTGTTAGCGAGACTACACACAGCGATTCATTTTTTTATAAAAGAAGAAGTAGACGATTAGTGGGTCCGGCAGACGTTGTCTTGCACGATTACAGCGCCACCTACCGGGTGCAATTATACTTTTAAACCCCTCCTGGACCTAATCAAATACACACAGAAAATTTCGTAGGAATCTATCGAGCCTTTTCAGAGTTTTTGCGAGACTAACACATAGCGATTCGTTTTTATATATAAAGAAGAAGAAGAAGACTAGTGGGCCCATCGGACGTTGTCCTGCCCGATTACCAGTGCCATGTACCGGGTCAAACTGTAAATATAAACCCTCCTTGGACCTATTCAAATACACACAGAAAATTTCGTAAGAATCGGCCGAGTCATTGAAGACTTTTTGCGAGACTAACACACAACGTTTCATTTTTGTATATAAGATGAAGAAGAAAGAAGAAAAAGACTAGTGGGTCCGACAGACGTTGCCCTGCCCTGCATTACAGCGCCACCTACTGCGTCCAATTGTACATATAAACCTTCCCTGGACCTATTCAAGCATACACAGAAAATTTGGTAAGAATCAGTCAAGCTGTTTAATAGTTTTTTCGAGACTAAAACACAGCGATTCGTTTTTAAACGGTTTTATTTAGCTTGCCCCGTTTGTTTGGGTCAAATCTCGCAAGTTAAATTTGACCCACTTGCCAGTGTCTGATTGAGCTAAAATTTGGTATATACATTTAGTTCCGATGGCAATTATGTATAACTATTATTCTCTTCACATTCAATAAAACCGTTTAAGTAAAAAAAAATATTTTACTTGTTATAGATAATAAGATAATAAAAAGACTAGTGGGCCCGACAGACGTAGTCCTACCAAATTACAGCGCCACATACCGGATCCAATTGTACTTATAAACTTTCTCTGGACTTAATTTCAACACACAGAAAATTTCGTAATAATCAGTCAAGCCGTTTCAAAGTTTTTGCAAGGCTAACAGACAGCGATTCCTTTTTGAAAAGATATAAAAAGAAGATTATGAGACAAACCTAATGTTAGGCGGTGGTAGTTAGCCAAGCAGGCTTCTACCACCAACAAAACCAAATAGAAAATCTTCTCCTCCTATCGGAAATCGAACCCACGGAGGTGGTAAAATAAAAATGTTTGTAATTATAAAACAGTTAACACAAATAATAAAACAGTTTTTTTTATACTTTTTACAATGTGTGTATTCTATTGTCAATTTCGACTCATCTGATTGTAAAACTAGTATGTCTATGGCGCCCGTCATTCTTCTTATCAACTGAAAGACTTCCAGAATGGCTAGTAGGTGGAAAAAATTTACGATTCCAAAGAATTTTTCATTTACTTTTGAAGAGACTTTATTGACTTATTTACGTAGATGCAAGTATCTAATATTAATATTGCAAATGAAGCCAAATTAATGTGTGGTAGGCGTTAATGATTATATTTTTGACAGCCCTAGCCTCGTTTGAAGTCAATAATTATTATTTAGGATTCCTTGCACGTACGGCAACGGAGCCCCGCAGCCCACGTGTGAATTTCACTCGAATAACAATGATATTTCCTTGGCTACAACCACATATTTTTTCTTTCCCCTGTTTCGCTATTGCACCGTCAGATAAATATGGATTTGTTTGTTTATGTGTGTGTTTTATTATTGCCGCTCTAGCGTGGTTTTATTTGTTCAGTGAACGTGATTCAGTCCTTCGCGTAAATATCAATGGTTGCAAAACTGCGATGTTCAACCCTATTTAAAAATATAGAGAACAAGAATCGAAGAGTGTTGACCGGAATCCGATACATAATTTGCTACTTTTAGCAAGGATGCTTCAGGAGCACGTGCACTTTTTTGTCATCGAAGTCACATCAATTGCTCAGAATACAATAGCCCGATGTAAAGTCTACTCGCTAAAATGAAAGCTCTTGGCAAGGACACAATAGGCTTTTGCTAACGCAGACGACTGGAACCACAGATCAATATATGTAGCAAGCTACATATATTGCCACTGGAACATTCATATAATAATTATATGTGAATGGCAAAAGTCGCGTTGTCTCGTTTTGTCACTTCATAGACATTTTTACCTACTTAGTAATTCTCCTTACAGTCATTAGGATATATTATAGTCGTCTAAAACCTCCAATGCGTTGTTTTCTAATCGTAGTGACGCAAGGAATACAATATGATTTTGCCACTAGTCTGTGTTACGGATAAACATTTTTTTTATTGATGTATAATGTGTGAATGTTTTCAGTAAATCGTGGGAGAAACGGTTGAATAACCTTAAATGTGGTTTCTAGTCTAGATCAAGACAAAGCATCACTGAAGACATTACATTACAAAAAGTATAATAGGTTTACACAATTGAGCCAGTTCCAATCGATTGACATTGACATTGTGATTTTTCGTACGATTGAGTTGCCATATTGGCATCAAATTGGACACATATTGCGCGGATTTTGAGTGAACCAATCATCACCACAGCTCATAAACGTCCCCACCGAGAGGCTCGAGCCTACCCTAAGTAAGGGTGTTTAGGCCTTAGCCAACCAAGCTTACCCAGTGCAGATTGGTCGACTTCATAATTCACACACACCTTTGAATTTCTTCGTAGATGTATGCAGGTAGCCTCGTGATATTTTCTTTCACCGTTGGAGTATTGGATAAATGTACATATGAAATTCGAGAAAACGGAAAACACATTAGTACCTACATGGCCGGGTCAACCAAACTCAGTGCTATTTCATTTTCTCAATATACGGATCTAATTGCCAGATTTGACTTCACGTCCCACCTCTAACCCATATAACACCTAAATCCGTATAAATGAACAAACTAAAGCTGAAAGTAAGTGTATAGAGTAGAATATGTAAGTTAAAAGTTTAATCATGAACAAAATAGATGGCAAAGAAATGTTAATGAAATGTTAAATAAGGATAGATGTAAAAAGTCTCTGAGAACAAATATCAGAGGAAGTAATTGTAATTTAATCAATAAAAAAAAACAATATAACACCTTTTTATAACGAGGCAAATACATGCACTCAGAATGGAAGCGCGTAGAAGACTTCATCTTGCGACACTATTTTTTAGCATGATTCATCAACAGGGAAGCCATAGTATCTTCATCATCATCATCATCATCAGCCCGTGTTCGTCCACTGCTGGACATAGGACTCTCCCATGGCACGCCACTTATCCCTATTTCCGGTCATCCTCATCCAGCCGCCACCAGCCACTTTTTGTATGTCGTCGCTCCATCTTGCCGGAGGGCGTCCTACACTACGTTTGCCAAGACGCTGCGCAAGACGATAGTATCTTTGCCAGAATATAATAATTGAACAGTTTAATATAACAGTTTTATAATTTTTGTCATGTCCAGTTTAAGGTGAAATACATAGGTACGTTGTGACCATCTACTCGTGCCTCCATAATCTACAACTTCTGTATCAATAGTAAAGTAGAATTAAGTTATCGTACGAATATTCCAATATTACTTCCCGGTGAAATTACTTGAAGTAACACACACTTGTCTTAATTTTAACGTGATATTTTCAAGGAACAGTCCATGTACAGGAAGACACATGTGAATATTTACCGCCTCCTCTTTTCAAAGGCCGTAACTTTCAATTTCGTGGCGTCAAGGCTCATCTCATAAGTAATAGTCGAGTGCAGAATGTTTTATGTTGTAATCATCGCAATCAAATGAGTCCTTGAACCTGAAAAAATAGATTCTCGAAAAAATAAAATCGGTTCTTGCTGCGAGTAGTAACCTCGGAGTGTGAATAAAAGAGCTTGAAATTTTGATCATCACCAATGACCTTAGTACGATTGCTTAGGGCAAGTTTAATACAATATTGAAATCGGGACACCGCTATTTTAGAGTAAGGTGTCATTTCGATCTAAATTCAGTTGCTGTTTGAATATTTCTCGCGAGTCGAGGTGAAAAGTTGTATGTTTCGCAAAAGAGCAAATTTTCATTCCCTCTTAAGCTTTTAAAAAACTAACCAGTGCTCAGAACTCTACATTAGACGCTGGTAATTGAATTCTTGCATTCTGGTCCGTGATTTAGTCAGCACCTGTACAAAATAGTTATTTTCACTACAAGTGCGGGAAGCCTGTCATTTCCACTCGTTCCGACTGTCAACCCTCGCCTTCGGCTCGGGACGACATTTATCGGAACTCGTTGCAATGACTGACAGTCCCGCACGTGTATTGAACAACTATTTTTAATACAGTTGCGAAAAAATGAAACAATAAATACGTAGCAACCATATGTAGCAATGTACCTGCTTTTGGACTTTACAGGTAAAATACTCACACTCGCATTTTCAGCAATTAAACATAATTCCGGTGGTGTTAAATCAATTAATATGTGAATGGCAAATTAGACTATTATCAGAGTCACTCATTTTATAGAATTATTAAACTTTTAAGCAAATAACAACAATTAATAATCAGGGAGAGAAAATTTTAGAAAAATGGCGCCAAATATGTCGTCATACGTACATAGCAGTGACAAAGCAAATGCGTCCTATGCTTTGCTTGCCGTGTTTTTTTTAAAAGCAAGGTCCGGCCTTGCTTTTTATTAATACAAAATCTGGTGGACTAGTCAGATTATTCAGCGCAATCTTAGCATGCTAGAAAAAAGCAGGAAAAAAGCAAAATGTGTGTCAGATTCTAGACATTTGGAAAAAAAAGCACTAGTGCGTAATGGTGGTCATCCCGCACGCTAAACAGCCCTGCAATATACTACTTTTTGAGCAACTGTATTAAAAAATAACTTTGCTCTCAGGTTGAATAAACAACTAACATTGTTTCTCAAAATTTTATATTTCATTTCAAAAACCAATTTGAATTTGCTCCAAAGCCCCATCATTACCTATTTCGTAGAACTAACTGTATTCATAGTAGTTTTTTCATAAGCAGATGAAGAAAAATGTAAAGATGAGATTCTGACTCCCAACCGAACTGGGGTGAAAGGCGCTGGCAATGTTTTGTTGAAATTAGCCTCATCTTCGCGCGTGCCATTCGCCCTAGCGGCCGAGATTACCTGCGAGGCTTCTTAAGGCCGCAAACTCGTTTCATTTTATCATAGTACACGTATTTTTCTTTTCATTAAATCTTTGTGCGTGTTTTTGTCCCTTAGATATTTGCTTTTCCATGGAAAGCGCTTCGGGCCAGAGCGAGATTATTGTGTAATCTTTGAAATCTTTGAAAAACTTTGTAACCGGAATTGTTAGGGTAAATGATGCGTGCAGTGTATGTGTTAGATTGTTATCCCTGATTGCAATGATACTCGTATTAAAACTAATAAATCAATCGGGCAGGATCCGGACCTGAGTCTTCAATCTGCTGTGTTGATGTCTTTGCCATCGAGGCTTATATGGTCATGACTTAAGAGGTCATAACTGATATATAAACGATTTGGACTCTAGCCCGAAGGTTCCGTTAAAAACTTTTCGATTCCGTATAAAGTATAAAAGTTCCTAATTATGTACATATTTGAGGTTTTCATATTTCTGCTTCTTGCCAAATTTTATGATTTCAGGTCAACGTGAAGAAGTCTATAGTTATTAATTCTCTTGTGAATTAACACCAAAGAAATGTAAACACTGAATGAGATACAAGGTTCGGCTGTCAACACTTAGGTTAAAAAATAATACTTTATTAAGTTTCTATGAAAAAAGTAGCTTGATTAGCCCCAATGCAGTTAAGCAGATTAGCCCCAATTACCCGCAGAAATCTCTATTTCTGACAGATCATCATAACAGCTTATATACGTCCCCACCGAGGGGCTCTAGCCTACCCTTAGTAAGAGTGTTTAGGCCTTAGTCAACCACGCTGGCCCAGTGCGGATTGGTCGACTTCACATACACCTTTGAATTTCTTCGCAGATTATGCAGGTTGCCTCACGATGGTTTCCTTCACAGTAGGAGCGTCTGACAAATGTTCATATGAAATTCGAAAACGAAAAACACATTTTTTTTATTATACATAGTTAACTCTCCATAGACTCGTGGTCCGTGCCTTTTTCATTTTTAGGTTTCTTTTTGATCCATTCTATATAATATTAAATTATATCAAGACTTACGACTACTTTTCACTCTTATTTTAAGGTGAGTTGCGCAACTCAATCAAATTAGCTTAGTTTAAAATTTTATATATACACATCATAGATATATAAAGACAATATTTTTTTTATCACAATATTCTTATTGTACGAGTGCTCTTAAGTAACCTATGCTAACGTTTCCCTATTTATGCCTATGTATTCACTTCGGGTTCCAGGGTTGATGTTTGTTAGTACACCAAGGTCGCTGCGCTTGATAGAGCTCTGAGCATCATTTTTTCATTATATTCTATAACCTCTTCATCTGTTGCTGTACTGGGATGGGCAATAAGACGTCTAATTGCGTCGTCCTCCTTCAGCTCCCGGTAGAAGTAGGTGCAGGATACTGTGTGTCTCGTTATGGCAACCACAGCGTGGGGAACACTATCATGGACAGGGTTCTTCCTTTCTGCTCCTCTGAGCACAACCACGTGATCGTATGTTAGTCCTTGTGCTTCATGATACCAAAAACACACTGGTATATGGCGGTCTCAAACCCCGCACCTCCCGATTGGAAGACAAGTGCCGAGTCCACAGCGCCACCGACGCTCCTCCTTGTAGTGCTTTTTCTTGCTAAATTGTAGTAATATAGGGAAATCTTAAAGTTGAAGGAAAAAAAACAAACTTATTCCTTTAGTCCGATACAAAATGAAAAGTTTTATTGTTGTAGGTACATAACTATAATTCACTTATGCATAATGTTACTGAAGTAAACAAAATCCCTCAATGCAAAGCACTTAACTTAATGTTTAATTAATACAAGCCAAGGGCAGGATGGTTCAGGTTTGTTTGATCAATCTCGGCAGGTAAAAATCAGGTGCAAATTGGGTACAAAACTACAAAATGAGGGGCAATAAAGTACACGAACAAATAGTTATAGGTTTCCTTTTTTTTATAAAAGAAATTAGTAGCCTTCCCCGGAGCGGTTGTTAGTAGAGCGTACCTTCTGCTTGATGCTAGGTTTCCGCGATCACGGGTCAGAGATATAATATTCCAATTCCTTAGATTATTTTTTTCTCTCTATATATGTACAATTCCACAGAATTCCTCCTTGTGTTAGGTTAGTTTGTTATGGTTTCTAGCTATAAGGTCAAGCAGCGGAGCCCTACGGCCTCCGGTAACTGCCCTGGAGATTCATAGCACAGTGTTAGGTTAAAAATATAATTAAATATGCCTATGATCTTAGGGTCAGTGGGTCTAACACTGAGTTCTGAAGGAATCCCAGTCAATACATTTGAACTTCATGTAATAAACATAGCAAATGAATTCTAAAACATAATTTTTAATAAATTGACAAATTGTCTTATTGGTTAGTGAATAAAAAGGACATATGGAGGGGAGAGCACCTATTTTGTGTATAATCACTGCTATTAATAAAAAGAAAACAGCTTAATTTGTGAGTTATTTGCCAAAGAAGGATGTGAAACTTAATATTGTAAAAATTTAGAATTTAACAGGAAATTCGCAAGTGTTACTCAATATATGCATTAATCCCACTAAGACGCCGCTTACTATCAGGTTTTTTTAATGAAATAGGGGATGAAAAAGGCGAATTTTGGAAATGTAACATGTTTGATTTAATAATCAATTTACCCACAAATAAAAATAAAATTAACAAAATCTGCTTTAAATCATGAAATATAATAAGTTAATTAGATACCTTATTGATTTTTTGCACTTATTGATACAATAAATCCATTTAATTTAATGAATCGCGTGCCGGCGAGTAAATATAGTATTTTTTCCTTAGCTTTACTCTTCAAGCTGAAAACAAAAAGAACTGACTTGTCAGGATTCAGGGTGGATTTTCAAATTAAATTCACACGGAAAACGAGAGAAATACCTATGGATTTTCTTCGCGGAAATAAATATATAAAAACTTTATGATCTTCAAATCAATAACAAACTACTTCGGTCGATGTCTCACAGACTACTCATAACATAGACGATAGACGCGTTCTAAAAACCAACGCTCCACTTGCGCACAGAATTGCGTTTATGTGGAAGCGACGGAGCCGAGGTCCGTTTGCCGAATGTTAAGCGCCGTATTGGCGACGGAACCTCTCCTAAAACCAAATTCATTTCATAACACTCGTAAGACTCTTAACTTGCTTCAAGATGTGTCAAGTCAACATACGGATCTTTCGAAATTCTACAATATGCAATAAAACAAAACGTAATGAAAAATTAACCATAAACAAATTGTGAATGCTTTCCAAATTCTATTTGAAGATTCAATAATTATATGATCTGTAAGCATTAAGTGTACTTTATTACGATATGTCTCTAAAAATGATCGAAACAAACGGTCTAAATGTCAAATTCCGAATTTTGAGAAAATCAACCCACCTAAATGGAAGCACGGGATTTTGGGCGAAAAAAAACTATCTTTGTAAATAAGGCCAGGATAAACGCGAGATTTATTTTGTTTATGCAAAAAGTGAATAATGACCAAAGATAATTGCAAATGTCACTGACGTGACGTGAAACGACGTTGACGTTGACACTTGACATTGACATTGTGAAATTCATTGACAAAGTTATTGTAATTACGATTTTAGTTGTGAAATTTGTGTTAAAACTACAGTGAAAGCAAAGTGTTTTTGCAAAATTAGTGTTTTATGAAATTTTAAGAAAAAACGGTGTTACAGTATCCCCCCAACCACGATAGAATTCACGTAGGGAATTCGTCTGACGCCCCGTCAGCCTCAACCCCCTAACCAATCAAACAGAATTATCATAAATAGAATCAATTAGGTACTTAAAAACTATTCATTCGTGATAAACTCTGTACCCAATTACGCCTAACGTTATTTTTTTTTTTTTATAAGTTTATTTATTTGTATTATATAATAAATAAAGCTTTAAATATAAACGTGTGTAAATAAAGAATATTTAACATGCATGTACCTTAAATCTACGTAAATCCATTAATATGGTATGTTAAAGATTGTAATAAAAAACCACATTCACCAATAAGGTGACAAAATCTAGCGCGAAACTACTGCTGCTAGCACCTACATGGTTGTAAAAAAATATTCACCAATAAGGTGGCAAAATCTAGCGAAACCACTTCTGCTAGCACCTATATGGCTGTGATAAATAGGCAAAAAGCATTATATCCTATGCCCATCAGATATAAGAAAGTAATAAAAAAAACTGTAGTGTCAGGACTGACGCCGAGATGGCGTTGTTAAATAAGTATATCTTGACACTAACAGTGTATAGCAAGTAATGTCAACAACCACCGGTAGATGTCGTTATTACAGACATTTTGACTCTAATCGTCAAATAATAAGTAGAAAAAAACAATAAAAAGGAAATAATAAAAAAAATGAGTTGCATGGTGTCGTTGCCCCTGATCGTCGATATTGATTTTCCTACGTTTCCAGCTAGATGTAACTTCCTCCATTATAAGAATATAGCAAAGGCTTATTTCTAGAGTTGCAAACCGCTCCTGTGAGGAATTCAAAATTAATTTTGTTGATTAGAGTAGAATACATATAAAAATAATGAACAAGACACGTTTATATTTGTGATCTTGTGCTAAATGCATCTATCTAACCACATAACAGTTATAATAAGTACATACTTGTTCCTTAATTCTGGTATCAGATACTAAAGAAGTAATATCCATTTTATATAATGGTAGTAATAATATATTTATAATGGTATGAACTAAGACACGTATAATATTTGTGTTTTAGATCTTTATGTACTTATGTAATGGTAATATCAATTTTGAAGATGTTAGGTATATGGAAACTTAAGTATCAAGGCAAATCAATAAAAAACGACAGGGACAGACACATGCAAAAACGCCGCCAGATGTTATATGGCGCGTTATCCTACACTCGGGTTCTACGAGACGCCAGGAAGAATGGCGGGGTGGGTATTCTGTGACCGCCGCACCCGCGGTGCATAAATAGTTTAAATGCTTATAAAAATATGGCTATTTTCATAAGAGTATAAAAATGAAAATTAAGTAGGTATTATGTTACTAGGTATGTAATTTAGTCACTCGAAGTATCTAAATTTTTAAAATCTTTTATGTGCCACTTTCCTATGTATTTTCCGTTCTCGTCTTCGAGCTCATAGACGAGGCGAGAAACATTACGTATAATTTTACAACGTTCATATTTAGGGGCAAGTTTAGCAGTAAAATATTTATTAGCAGAACTCTGCTTGTACGTCCGCTTCCACACAAAATCACCAACATTAAAAGAGATATCTCTGCGTTTGTTGTTATAGTATTTTATATTCCTTTCATGGGCCTTACGCAATGACTCTCGGACTTTGATGAAAATGTCACCGAGGTGGCCAATATTAGACGCATGAGTATCGCGTGGTACCACAACCAACTCTTGGAGATCTTCGAAACCACGGTAAATACTACCATCTGTGACAGCTTCCCTACCGTGTACTAGCATGAAAGGAGTATAAGAAGTAGACTCATTTACTGAGGTGTTCATGGCAAATTGTATTTTATGTATGTTAATATCCCACGTTCTATGATCGTTCTCAACAAACGAGGAAACTGCAGTGATTATTGTGCGGTTATAACGTTCCACCGTATTAACTTGTGGACAATATACTGGACCCAAATGTACTTGCGGAATATTGTATTTTTCATATAATGCCTGAACCTCATGACTTATAAATTGCGAGCCATTATCAGACATCACAGTCTGTGGTATTCCGTGAACCAGAAATACATGGTCTTCTAACCTTTGCGCTATAACTTTGCCCGTTGCACGCCGTATAGGAAATAATAAACAATATTTTGTAAAACAACACACAACTACTAGTAAAAAGGTGTTTTGCTGTCGAGACATCGGCAGTGGACCAACTAGATCAATGCTGATGCACTGGAATGGTCGACAGCAGACCTTGGGTTCCCCCATAAAGCCAGCTGGCGCTAGTGAGCTATGTTTATATGAGTTGCAAGTGGCACAATTTTTAATAAATTCCTCGGTATCTTTATGCATACCGGGCCAAAAATACCGTAATTTTAATCTTTTATAAGTTTTTGCAACGCCTAAGTGCGCAGCAATTGGTTCAGAATGGTTACTTTTCATAATATCCTCCCTAAGCTCCTTTGGTACAACCTCTTTCCACTGGTAGTCACCACAGAGTTTGTTAGTGCTTTTTGTAAATCTAAAAAGCCTACCATCAATAATTTGAAAATTGGGACACGCGCGCGGCCTATCCGTGCAACGTTTTAATATATTGTTATACCAAGCATCGCTGGAAGTAAATGCGTCTACGGCTGCCACTGGTACAGAACGTGATAGTGCATCCGGTACGACGTTTTGAGATCCACTACGATGCTCAATAATGAAATTATAAGGCGATAGCCTTAAACAAAACATTATTTTGGGTTCTGTTAGACTATGTATGTATATGAATAGATTTGTAAGTTTGTTTCATTCTTATCTGATTTTAACGAAAACTGCAAAGATTTCAAATGGGATGCTGATATGTAGATGAACAGTGAACAGGTTCACCTAAAAGGAAATAATGAGACCTACGCTCGGCATTTCTGCACGTAATAGAATCAGAAATGAGATGAGTTCCATTTAAAGAATTAAAGTCACCGACATTGTCTTAAGTGGACACATCGCTCGCAGGACTGACGGCTATTGAGATGAAATATCCTCAAATGGTGGCCACGTACAGGGAGACGCAGCTTCGGTAGGTCTTCAAGGTGGACTGATTTAGTGAAGGTCGCGGGAATTAAGCCGCTGTATACGAGATGCGCAGAGCCGATCAGTTTGGAATGGATTACTTTAAGAAAGGTCATTCTGAAATGGATTTTTAATTACCATTAGCTTAAACATTAAACGTGTTATAGTCTCCGACTTACCTGAAATCGTAGATGGTTGAAAGTACTCGACACTCGTACTTTCCCCAACTTTACTCCGAAAAAAATAAAACAAGTAATCCCGAAACTCGGATATTTACATAAAGGTTCAACATGCTGTAAGAAGATTTCGGAGCAAGATTACTGAAAAGGATTGCATTAAACGGGACGGGCACTGTTATGGAGATGGAGTCACGTACGACAATAATAAGATTAGGTTTAGAAGAAAGAGCTAAGTGTTTCACAAAATTGAGCCCAATTTTTGTCCGACTTTAAAAATGGAGCGTTATGGGTAAATTCTTTTTTGGAAAAGTTGCCCTTAAGCGTAGTTTTCAAAATGTATCTCATTGAATAGAGACACAGGCTACCTTTCGCCGGTGTTCAAGGCAACAGAATTTAGTGGAAAAATATCCACCTGTCTTCCCTGACTTAGATCTCCACTACGTTTGACTGAGTCATGCAGCTAGCTGATATTTGGCAGAGTCGTCCTAAAGGCGGGAACAATATTCCATACAAGTTCAAATTTGGATTAGGTAAAGCTTCAAACTAGGTATAGTAAAAGTCTAAAAGTACCTAGCTTAAAGCTTTTAGCACTAGACTTTTAAAACTTACCTACCGACCGATAACTCCGATATTTATTTTATTAGCCGTGAGTAACATTTGTGTCAAGTCAGTAGTTACATAGTAGTTACATCAGTAATACAGGGTTATTTTTGCGGTAAAACAGTCAATTTATGAAATAAATAATATTTGTTTTTCAATTTTTTTTTTGTATTAAAGTTATCGTACGTAGACTAAAATAATGGTCATTTGTTTGTTTATTGCGCACGGCGCCTAGCACAAGGTCCTTTTGTATTACTTTTGTTGAGGCTATGGCTTAGCCGATTTTGAAGTTGGTTCAGACAGGGCAATTTCAATGAGGATGACGGCCTTTTGTGTATTGGATTTAATTAAAATATCCAAAATACAAAGTTATTAATAATGCAATTAATTTAGTAAGGAGTGTCTATCGTGCTGACAATTTCAAAGGCGAGAAGATAGTGTGTACGTCAAATTTGAATTTTTAACAGTTGTGGCCGTTGCGATCGCTGCGCCCCCGAGTGGTAGTAGTTGTTGTTCGCTGCGTTTTGTTACTGCTTGATGCTACTAAAGGGCGTCAACATGCCCCGGGCCTTGGGAACACCACGGTCCCAAGATATTGTGTGTTGAATTATGCCGAATCGTCGCTGGTCTGCACCGGGAGCGGGCAAAGTTTGGAGAATGCTCTCCGGATTGGTCCGGAGGAGGTCGCTATGTCAGCCACGCGTGAGACCCCGTCGTTGCCGACGAACACTCTGGTCACCCTGCCCAAACGCCACTTGAGAGGAGGCAAATTGTCTTCTTTTACGAGAACCAGGGTGTCCACGACGATATCTTGACCAGGTGTGTGCCATTTTCTCCTCTCTTGAAGCTCAGAAACGTACTCCTTCGACCATCGTTTCCAGAAATGCTGCCTTATCTGCTCTAGCCTCTCGTGACGTAAGAGGCGACTTGTGGATTTTGCAGTTAGGTCTTTGCAGGCTGGTGACGTCATAGGTCGGCCAATAAGGAAATGAGCAGGAGTTAAGGCAAGATAATCGTTAGGATCAGAGGATAGAGGATGCATAGGACGTGAATTTAGGACGGCCTCGATCTGTGCCAGTACCGTGCTGAACTCTTCGTATGTCAAATGAGCATTGCCGACGACGCGTCTGAGATGATTCTTACATGACTTAACGCCAGCCTCCCACAAACCACCGAAATGAGGAGCGTAAGGAGGTATAAACGTAAGTTTTATACTGTCGACCGAGGCAGCGTCAATAAGGTCAGTGGTGTTTTGTTGTAAGAACATGGAAAATTCTTTCATGGCTCCAACAAACGTTCTGCCGTTGTCAGAGAATATCTCGGCTGGTTTGCCATGACGAGACATGAAGCGCTTTAATACGAGCAAATAGGCATGTGTGGTTAGACTAGTCACTAGGTCGAGATAAATGGCACGAGTCGAAAAACAAACAATGACGCAAATGTAAGCCTTCTCCAATTTAGCACCCCTACCCTTTCGGTTGAGCACGAACACTGGCCCCGCATAGTCGACACCGCATCGCATGAAGGGAAAGCCGGGGTCTAAGCGCTCTGATGGTAGGTTACCCATAATAGGCTGGAAGGTGTTTCCCTTCATACGCACGCATGTGACGCACTCGCGTACCACCCGCCTAGCCAGGTTCCTACCGCCAAGGGGCCACCAGTTATCTCTTACAGTAGCTAATAAATGTTGCGGTCCATTATGCAATGATTGCTTGTGCTCATTGTGAAATAAAAGCTGTGTGTATTTATGCTTAGCACATAACAATATGGGAAATTTCTTATCATATGAGAATTGGTTTGAATTAGAGATGCGTCCGCCTACTCTTATGATTTTATTATTGTCCATGAAAATATTTAATTTTGAAATATTACTTGTAGTTTTAAGGTTTTTATTATTTAATAAATTAGTGTATTCGCAAGGAAAACTTTGTGCTTGTGCAAGGCGAGCCAACAAGTTTTTTGATTGATCGATTTCGTCGAGAGATAGTGGACCGCTTTTACGAACGCTTTTCATTTTAATACGCGCGTTATTAATGAAACGAATCATGTAAGCAGCCGCTCGTATCATGCGAATGAAAGAAGAAAATTTATGAAACGGAAATAATTCTAAATTAGTTTGACAAAACAAGTTAATTGTGTTTAATTTTAACTCGGGTAAGTCATCGTGTGTTAAATTACAAGTATGGGTTACGTGATGTGGTAACCAGTTCGATTCCGGTTGATGCAAGAACTGCGGGCCGCCCCACCACAACTCCGAGTCAATAAGCGCGTCAAGTTCGATTCCCCGCGACACTAGGTCGGCCGGATTGTGCGTAGTGCTAACATGCACCCACTGCGCGCCGCCAGTCAGGTTATTTATTTCCGCGACTCGATTTTGCACGAATGTCTTTAACTGGTGAGGAGCCATACGTAACCAACCCAATACTATCGTGGAATCTGTCCAGAAAACAACCTTTTCGAATGTGACATGTAGCGCATCTATGATTTTTACGTACAATCTAGCACTCAATAAGGCACCTAATAATTCCAGTTTCGGAATACTTAATGGACAGGACACCGGTGCTACTTTGCTTTTAGCGCATAACAATTTGACGTCTATTAATAGCTCATCGGTAGTGTGTGTGCGTATATATGCACATATACCGAACGCGCATTGACTTGCGTCTGAGAAGATGTGCAGCTGTAATGCGTGTGTGTGTGTAATGACGTGACGAGGTATCCTTGCAGTGTGAATGTGTTGTTTGTGTGTTGTTATATATTTTCGCCAGTGCTGAGATACGTCATCAGGTACTCGATCGTCCCAGCCTAATTTCAGCAGCCACAATTTTTGAATTAATATTTTTGCAACTATTACAGCTGGGCTTAAAAGGCCGAGAGGATCGTAAATTTGAGATATGACTGACAATATTTTGCGCTTCGTAAATTGTAATGTGTCAGTCTGTATGTTAGTGGTATAATGTAACTCATCAGTGTCATTTAACCATCCAAGCCCGAGTGTTTTACTTTGACACTGATCACCAGAAGACAGGTCTCGTGATGTGATTTTAGAGGATGGTTTACATGCATCAAAATTAAACACCCACTTACGGAGAGGGAAACAACCGGTATGGAGAACCTCAGTGACTTTTTCACAGATGCTCATTAGTGTCTGCTTGTCATTGTGACCAGTTATCAAATCGTCCACATAAAAGTCCTCGTTTATTACGCGTTTAATAGTGACGTCACTACATTCTGTTGCCAATTGTTTTAAACATCTAATGCTCAAGTATGGCGCCGATGCAGTGCCATACGTCACTGTATTTAACTGGTAAACATTGAGTGGATCCGATTTGTTCTCTCGCCACAAAATCAGTTGCAATTTACGTTGATCAGGCTGTATTAACACTTGACGATACATTTTTTCCACGTCAGCACATGCGACAAATTTATTTTGTCGAAAACGCAACAAAATAGAAAAAATGTGCGATTGCAACGGCGGCCCTATTAATTGCAAGTCGTTGAGTGACATACCCGTTGTTGAACGCGCACTGGCGTCAAATACGACCCGTAATTTCGTTGTAACACTGTGTTCTCTAAGTACGCCGTGATGCGGAAGAAAACAATACGGTTTTGAGTATGTGTCAAGTAGTTGCATGTGATTTAAACTTATATATTCGCGCATAAAATCAGTATACATAAGCTTAAATTCAGGAAGGCGATCAAATTTTCGTTCCAGTGATAAGAAACGGTTTCTTGCTAAGGAGTAGGTATCGCCCAGTGAATCAGCTGTTTCTCGCAAGGGTATACAAACTGAGAAACGACCATTATCCAAGCGCATAGTGGTGTTTGTAAACAGCTGTTCACAGGCGCGCTCCCCGTCCGTCAAACCATCGCCTATTTTTGGAACCTCCTCAACCTCCCAAAATTTGCGAAGTTGTGTGTCTAACGCTACTGTCTCGGTATGTGTAAAATTACATTGAGTGTGACTGGGAGACGAATGCATTTTGCGTAAATTTTGTGTGTGTAAGGGACCACCAATTATCCATCCAAGTTTGGTATTTATTAAATGTGGCCCTTGAGCCAGGTGAATGTGACCTTCGTTCAATAAGTCCCAAAATACATCTGAACCGATCAATATGTCAATTTCTGACGGTTTATAATATGTAGGATCCGCAAGATGAATACTTGGTGGTATGTTCAGCGTGTCTACGTCTATGTGAGCCGACGGTAGCTTATGTGTGATGCAAGGAAGAACCATACAATTGATGCGTGTATGATAATCGTTAATTACTGATCGCAGGTTAATTTGGCAAGATTGTGTGCATTGTGTGATAGATTGACCTACGCCAGTAATTTTATGGGTGGACTGTATTACTGGTGTTTTTAATTTTTTTGTGAAAGATTGCGTAACGAAGCAATGCTGACTCCCGCTATCGAGTATAACGCGTGCCCGATGAATTTTGCTATTGTTATCAGTAACGTCTACTAGCGCTGTGGACAACAAAACCGGTTGCAGCGCCCGCGTATTGCCAGCGTCGTGCGCATTGTAAGTGCAAAGAGTTAGTGAATGATGATTAGCCGAGGTTGTAACGCGTGTGTTATTACTCTGAGATATGGATGCACTATCGCTATCGATCGAATTATGTATAAGACTGTTGTGTTTCTTATGACATAGCTTACACGGCCCAAACAGACAGTTAGCTACGTTGTGACCTGATCTTAGGCAATTAAGGCATAGGTTTTTATCGTTGAGTAGGCGCGTCTTGTCAATAACGGACAAATCTAAGAAACTCGAGCATGAATATAATGGATGATTTCCATTACACATCTGACAAACTTTAGTGAAAGTACGTTTAGACTTAGGCTTCGTTGTGTTTATGTGCGTACCCGCGGAAACATAACTTTGTGATAATGATGATAGATTTTGTGATTGATTCAATTTTTTAATATCAATTGAGTGTGTATGCGTGTGCTTTGTATGATTAGATTTAATCGACTCCAACATGTCGGCCCTGTTTCTCAAAAATGTTAGTAAATCAATCAGTTTCAATTTAGAAGAGATATCGTTTTCTGTTTGTAAATTAATTGACCCTTTATACTGCTCCCACTCGCGTTCTGTTGTTGAGTCTAATTTTGAGACAATTAAATATATTATAATTGTGTCCCAAGAGTTAGTAGGTTCACCTAACGTCTCAAGCGCGCGGAGGTTACGCAGAACAGAATCAATTAATTTCCTGATTTGTGATGACGATTCTTTCGTTATAGACTGCATGGTAAATAAAGATTTTACGTACGTGTGTGTGAGTACGCGATAATTATTGTACCTATTACTTAATAGTTCCCATGCAATATTGTAGTTGTCTGATGAAAATTCCAACGATTTAATTACCTGCAAGGCGTTCCCGGTTAGAGCCGAGCGCAAATAATGAAATTTTTGAATAGGGCCGATATCCTTGGAGTCGTGTATCAGTGAAGTGTATGTGTCTCTGAATTCCAACCAACTCTCATACGAACCATCGAATGATGGTAGTGAAATGGTGGGCAACTTGATGGAACACGAACTTAGAGAAGGGTTACTAGGCACACTAGTTACGCTCTCACCACTTGTAACTTCGACTAGTTTATTAGCCACCGCCATGATGTGGTAATACTGACATTCAAAAGCTTCCCGAGAATCTAATTGTTGAATAAGTTCATTTTCGTCTGAGATCAGTTCTTCAATTTTAGTTTGAATTAAATCAAATTCCGTAATGTAAGCTGTGCAATTTTGAATACGTAACTTTAATTCCGATTTCGACAGTGAACTTAAAGTTTCATTGAGACTGTTAACATATTTTTCGAATAACGTAAGTTTGCCTTTGACTGTGCCTCGCTTTTTAATTAAATTACGTACATCGTTATTCTCCACATGTAACTTTAACGGTGATTTCTGGGAAGCCTTTTCGTTATTCATGTTGTGAAATAGGATATAAACTAGTAAATTAACACTTCAGACAAGTCCAAGTCTTTATACAAGGCACGAATTAAAATAAGGTACGGTGTGTGTGTGTTTAACCGTTACACTTATGAACACTTTTTATAACCGACAGACACGATATTGGCACAAATCCGTGAGTAATAAATAAAGAAGGAAGGATAGAATGGTAAATGGCCGACCTGATCCTTGTGTGCTGGTTGAAGCTGCTTCTGCGATGATCCGACTCGAAGGTCCAATGTTGAGGCTATGGCTTAGCCGATTTTGAAGTTGGTTCAGACAGGGCAATTTCAATGAGGATGACGGCCTTTTGTGTATTGGATTTAATTAAAATATCCAAAATACAAAGTTATTAATAATGCAATTAATTTAGTAAGGAGTGTCTATCGTGCTGACAATTTCAAAGGCGAGAAGATAGTGTGTACGTCAAATTTGAATTTTTAACAGTTGTGGCCGTTGCGATCGCTGCGCCCCCGAGTGGTAGTAGTTGTTGTTCGCTGCGTTTTGTTACTGCTTGATGCTACTAAAGGGCGTCAACAACTTTCTTTATCTTATATCCAATTTTGGCGAGGAGTAAACATCATACACTGATTGAGTATGAATTATAGTTAAATGACAATATTAATTAACTATAATACACCTTCATCTCATCAAATATATGAGTGGGTGCGAGAAGAAGGTGAATACATGTTATATTGGTACTTCGTACAGTAAAATAAAATATTCTTTGTCAACAGGTTCTTAAGAACAAGCGTTCAGTCAGAAGGATTTTCCACAAAAACACATCAATGTAAGATAACCCAGATTTGTACTATTGATGGCAATTTGTTACACATATCATTTTTGTCATAAATGGTTTATTTCCGGACCTTGGCTAATCTAGCTTTTTTAAAAAAAAAACGTCGCCCCACACTAGGTTATTTTTTCCTGTGTCGTGGGTGCAGTTACAAACATAGAATCTCACATGCACATACGCCCAGACCGGAACACATTTCTGTAGGCCATACAAAATATTTGTCCCGTACGGGAATCGAACCCGCGACCCGTTGCGCAGTAGGCGATCACTCGACCTCTGCGCTAACCGTATCGTCGTTTCGACTGCAACAACTTGATTGTAATAATAATCTTGAAATATAGAAGCCAATTAGTATGGATTTTGACTAAAAAGGTAAAAAGTATAGAGTATCATAATAAGAATCATTACAGATTCTCTGGAATTTAGAAGAGAACATATTATAGAACTTGAATAGACTCGAAATAATGATGCAGACCTTAAGTTACTACAGTATGGTACATTAGTCGAGCAATGTCAATAGTGGCCAAGGTCGTAACACCCATGAAACCGTACTCCTGTATTGTGGGCCACAAAAACTGTAATAAATATAATACGACCGAACCCGATGGTGTGAGAAGCCTTTCATTTCGTGCCGCTTGTTATTTTTCTGTTTTTTTTTTCTGATATTCGAGATTTTAACTGCCACCGCCTGAAAGTACGGAGAAGGCTTTCGCTTACAAAATTATTGTTCTCAAATTATAGGCGGTCAGTAAAATTAAAATTACGAAACGTATCCGGATAATTCACTCTCTAAACAGGCGTAGAGTCAACATGTTTTCTCTCTTCTACATCTATAGGTGAACCAGGATCTGATGGCAAATGTAGAGCTGAATTTAGTGTTCTAATTTTTTTATAAAAAACAAATTTAAAAAATTTAGTGTTTTTATTTTTTTAAATATTTTAATCTTTTTGGTAATTTCTTTAATTTATTAATCATATAACAAAAGATAATTGAAGTATACGACAAAATTTCAATACGGTACATATGTATTTAAAAAAGGGTCCATATGTGCCTGTTGTATTTAAAAAAAAGTCCTAAAAGTTAAGGAGCCTTCCATCATCAGCTCGGTTTATGACTACCAGACGTAAATACCTGAATAGCTTCGGAAGTAGAAGGAAATAGCGATGAATGCACTTTGACTGTCAAAATTGGAAGCGATCGCGATGGATTTTTTTTAACCGACTTCAAAAAAGGAGGAGGTTCTCAATTCGATGCGTATGTTTTTTTTTGTGTATGTTACGCGATTACTCCGCCAATTGTGGACCGATTTTCAATTTTTTTTGTATTCGATAGAGTATACTCCTAGAGTGGTCCCAAGATCACCAAAGTCAGGATTTGATGATGGGATTCCATGAAAATCGAGGGAAACGCTAATTTAATACCAGCTCACCGAAGATGAGCTGTTATTAAATTAGGGTTTCTTTCACTAAAAAGATTTCATTCACTAAAAAGTTAAAAATAAAAAATATTTAACAAAAAATAAAAACCGACTTCAAAAATACTGAAAAGTTAAAAATAATATAAGAATAGGTACAGACATCACACTTCTATATTGAAGTCGGTGCCAAATTTTAAGACTTTCTAGGAGATCATCGTTTGGCACCGACTTCAATATAGAAGTGTGATGTCTGTACCTATTCTTATATTATTTTTAACTTTTCAGTATTTTTGAAGTCGGTTTTTATTTTTGTAAAATATTTTTTGTTACACAATCAAAGGAACCGCTTCACTTATTGTTAACGCGGAAGAATGTTTTAATTGTCAGGTACCATAGACAAACCCAAGAGGTTTAAATGGTACCATGTTCCAAAATATTATTTGTATGTATTGTTTCTGAAATATATAAATAAAAATAAAAAAAAAGTAACATGTAACACATTGGACGTATCTATATAATTTAAGGGTTTCCCTTCATTTTCCTGGAATTCCATCATTAGATCCTGACTCGGGTAACAATGGGACCACCGTTGGAGTATACTCTATCGAATATAAGAATAATTTTAAAAATCGGTCTACAGTTGGCGGTGTAATCGCGTAACATACACACAAAAAACATACGAATCGAATTGATAACCTCCTCCTTTTTTTAAGTTGGTTCAAAAACAAAGTTATAATATATAACTACTTCAGGTCACTAATAATTTTAAATTAAAAATACACGTTTAAACTTTTTTTTAATCTATCCGTATAAATTTTATTATACAAATTTCAGCTCTACATGTGCCATCAGATTCTGTTTCATTTACATTTGCAGACATTTATTATGTATGCACATATAAGATTCAATAAAATATTTTAATTCTTTTTTTTAATTGTTTTCACATCAATAAGTGCGTGTAAAAGTCTATGCTTACTTTTTTATTTTGATTTTTAATGCGTAGAATTTTGTACATACGAAGGTAGAAAAGTAATCTTTTATCTACTTCAGTACATATGAATCCCACCGCTGGGCAGTGGTCTTTCCTCAGATGAGGAAAAATTGCCAAACCACACCACGCTCATCAGATGGGTTGATGTAGAGTTTTGCTGTGTAGTTTTCCAGGTAGAAATTATATATTATGCAGAGATATAATTGGGCTCAACTCCCTGAGTCGGCTCCATATGACATCCACGGGAAGACAGGAAGGGGCAATAAATATATTATAGTAAATCTTTCACCGCACGGTGAATTAAGCTCTATGGCATAAATTTTTGCAATTCATAATGTTTGGGAAATATATTTTTTTAATATGTTCCAAGTTTCAATGTAGATTTTAATTTTCTTACAAAGAGCAGACTTGTAACAAAATCAGTAATATTGTAAGTAAAATTACTCCAAACTATTCCAAAATAAAAATACATGAGGTTAAGACGACAATGCCTCAAGAAAATACAAAGTCACAAACATAATATTTTTATATTGTGCCATTATTTTGTGAAATTCTAGATGTTTTCTTTAAAATTTGTATTGTCTAAACTGGACCGAGCCCACATTACCTAATCCATCTCCATACTAACGCAGCGTTGCACCAAACGGAAGCCTACACAAAATTCCGCGCTTGTACCCAGCAATCAGCGGTGACGCCCAGCACGCACACGACCGCCGCATACCGTTACTCTGTCCAACAAATTACCGGCTGCAACCTAGACTTCGAAAAAGGAGTGTTAGATATATTTATTTATCACTTAATTTATTCATAGCAGGGAAGATTCACATTGCATTTGGCGACTTTGGGGCAAAAAACGATAGCGCGCATCAATTGGATTCGTCAGCCACACCTTTTACCTTGAAAGTTTTGTTTCATTACAAAAATACTGTCCAATAAATTACTAACTGTAATTATCTTTACTAGTTTTTCCCATATCGCCTTAAGCCAGTCCTTGTCCAGCATGACGGTGATATTTACTGGGACGGACACGGGTGTAAAGAATCGGATAGGCGCAGGTTTGTCCATTTCATTGGTCTCAGAAACTACGAGCAATTGTCATCCTATTATTACTAAAACAAGTTCCAAGGTGTTTTAAGTTTTATCACGAGTCTTTAAAGTTTTGACCATTTAAAATAACAATCTGTAGGGGATAGGTTATGTCTAAATTTATGCCTGTACTATAAGGCCCACATTATTCGAAAGGTATCATCACAATAATTATCTTAATATCTCTATGTTGCTGACTTTGCTAGACTTCAATACAAGTATAAATATCTTAATTGTATTCAATCGTGTGACAATCCTTATTTATAAACTTATAACTAGGTATCTGAAATAATTTCATGATATTTATGACACCGATTTATTTACGGTGTCAAAATATTTTTGTAAAAGCTATTTTTGTAAATAGCTTTTCTAAATACCTTTAATTTTATAAAATTATTTTTTTTTGTAAGTAGCTTTAATTTTTGTAAATTATAAATTTATAATTTGGGTAGCTTGTTTTTTATCAAATCTGCTTATATCCTTCCCAACAACTCAAACTATCTCCATACCAAATTTCATCGAAACCGGTTCAGCGGTTATTAATTCCCCATACAAATTTCCACTCCCCTTTCACCACCTTAAGGATGATTTTTGCGATAAAAGCTATCCTATGTCCTTTCTCAGACTCTCAAACTATCTCTACACCAAATTTCATCTAAATCGGTTTAGCGGCTTAAGCGTGAAGAAGAAACAGACAGATAGACAAACACACTTTCGCATTTATAATATTAGTATGAATTTTTACACATAAAACTTGTATCTTGAATTTAATATTAAATCTTTCAAAATACAAGAGAAATACTATTTTAAAGTGAATTAAACTGTTTGCATACGTCATAAGTCGTGACATAGGCGTCCAGTTGCTATTGTTTTATTTGTTATTGTATATTGTTATTGTATATTGCTCATTAATTATTAATATTTATTATTTATAAAGTACATTAAATCATGCGAAAAGGATAATCTTCAAATCACGTCGTGTGCAGCAGCTCGCATGTCAATGAAACTAGTTCGACAGGCCGTGCCGCCATTGGACCTTTCTTGTAATACTAAGGTTTGAAGGTTGTGAATTAAACTGTTTAATGACATTGAATTAATTTTTGAATAGTTCGTATGTGACGCCAGTTACATTGTTCGACCAACAATAGGTGCGTATGTTCCGTCCTCATTATCATCATCATCACAGCTCATATTCTTCACCGAGGGGCTCGAGCCTACCCTAAGTTAGGGTGTTTAGGCTTTAGTCAACCACACTGGCCCATTGCGGATTTGTCGACTTCATACACCTTTGAATTTCTTCGTAGATGTATGCAGGTTACCTCACGACGTTCTCTTTCACCGTAGGAGCGTCGGAAAATGTACATAAAACTCGAAAAACGAAAAACACATTGGTACATGGCAGAATCGAACCACTGACCTCCCGATTAGAAGGCCAGTGCCGAGTCCACAGCGCTACCGACACTCGTTCCGTCCTGACGATACGCATTAACTGACCATCATTTTGACTCCTTAGTGCTCTCCTGAAGACCTACCTGCAGGCGTAGCATGGGCTGCCGAGAATGGACTCGAGTCACGCATTATCTCACAATTTGTGAGATAATGCGTGACTCGAGTCTACTCTTGGCAGCCCGTGCTACGCCTGCAGCTGGTTTAGTTTTACACGATGATACAAAAATGCATAAGATCTGTCCACCTGACGACGCGGCACTGTAGTTTCTAAGCCGAACTATAAAACAGAATTATTGATACAACTAAATAGAAACTAATTAAAGAAGAACAGATTAAGACCCACGAGGCAAGAAAACTGTTGCATAAATGTTGTTCTTAGCGATAAAAATATAGATATATAATTAATTTAATAATATTACAAACCCGACAGTTATAATATAATAATAAATATAATATTATAATATTTGCATTTAAACTGTCAAATGAACGCGGGCTTTGCCACTAAAATGCTACAAAATGTACGAATATATTACTAACAAATTAATTTCACTGGATTCTGAATACGATAACAATGCAAATTTGACATTATTTGCATCTGTCGTGGTTATTGGATTTGCTGATTTAGGCAGGACAGGAACAGGTTTAATTCATAAAAATCAGGACTTTTTGAAATCTCTAGCTTAATTGGCACTGACACTAAAGTTATTTTTTTTTACTTCTTGGAAGTGATTAGAGCTTTTGTTTTTTTTAAATTCAATTTAAACATTTATTACCAAAACATCCGCGGTATGCGGACAAAACTAATTGATATTTTTCTTGAAGTTAGTGTCAATGATTTTGATCTGATTATATTAACTGAAACTTGGCTCAACGATAGTATATATGATAGTGAAATTTTCGACGATCGTTATCAGGTGTTTAGGAGAGACAGATCATCAAATACTTTTGAAATGGCTGCTGATGGTGGAGGTGTACTTATTGCTGTTAAAAAATCTATCCATGCTTATCGAAATTACACTTTCGAAAGTCGCTGTGAGGATCTGTGGGTTACGTTATTTTTTGGTACTACCAAATTACATATCTGCTGTGTTTATTTGCCATCCCCTCTTAAACGTACTCATCTCGAACATTTCTTAGATAAAGGTAGTAGTGTTATGGATAACTTGCAAGACGACGTGTTTTTGTTCGGTGATTTTAACCAGCGGGTTATTGACTGGACATCATCCAATTTTAATGCTTCTCTGAGGCCTAGCAATTATAACAGCACTATTGCCTGCGAACTTGTTGACTTTTTGTCTGCGTATGACTTGAAGCAGTTCAATCATATATTGAACCATCAACAAAAGATACTCGACTTAGTACTGAGTAATTCCAGTTGTAGTAGTTGTGTAGTCGCAAAAAAATCTGGACATGTTCTGGATGTCTCCCAAAAAAGTTAACGTCACTGAATATTGCAAAAAACGAATACAAGAATACTAAACCATTGTCAAATGCGCTGAATATAATTTCAACATCAACACCAGTACATTTCTCAGCAATAGAAATAGACAATGGAAAGACGGATAATAATATATTTAAGGAATTATCTTATTTACAAAACAATGAAAACGTAACAGTCAGAAGACATCACAAAGATATAACTATTTCAAGATCTTGTGAATCACTAAATTCAAGCTATAAATATAATAAAAGTACGTGTAGGAGTGTTGAAAACTTAACTGAATTAAATATTGTAAAAGACATGAAAAATGAAATAGATAAATTAACATCAGAATTGAATATTGTACAAAATGAGCTTGAAAATAAAATTCTAGAAAACAACCAATTAAATAAAACTATTAAAACTTTAACAAAAGAAATAAGCATTTTGAAAGACATATGCAGAAATCCCTCATCGGGAATAAAAAATACAACAGTACAAACAAATTTTGAACATTCTTTGTCAGATTGTCACGATGATTCTGAAATAAATGTAAATTTGAGCTGCGAGTCAAGTCATAACAACTTATTGTTAGTTAAACAAAAAATCAATGTTGATGAACTAGAGATACAGTTGAACGAAATAAAAACTAAATTAGAAGAAAGTAAAAATCAAATACAATACATAGATAAAACTGTAATGAAATTAAATAGAGAAATATATGCATTTCGTTGTGAAACAAAAAGTAACCAGGTTATTAAAGAAATGAGGAAAAATAGGCTTTGCTTAATATCGAGTGATAACACACATCAAATTTTGAACATTACTGAAAACATACAATTAGGAAGAATTTATAATTATTGCCACTATAATTACAACGGCGCAGGTATATTAAAAATACTAGAAGGATTAGAAGTAAAAATAAAAGACTATGATATTGGAGATTACTGCGTTGTTATTTTGGGAGGACATGACTTTTATAATCAAACAAACAATTATGATATCATCCATAAAATTAGAGCCGTATTGAAGAATATCACACACACAAATGTTATTATTGTGCCCCCAACGTATATATGTGGAGCGCCAATATTTAACTTTAATGTTGAAAATTTCAACAAACAATTGTATATGGATGTTCAGGAACACCAACATTTTTATAGTTTTGACTCAAATGAAGATTTAACATATGAAATGTTCTCATTTAAAACTGGTAAACTTAATAAAATTGGTATGCGAAACATATTAAAAAATGTCAACAAATTAATTAATTATCTGGAAAATAGTTGCAATTTTTTTCGAATCTAGACGATATAGGTACACATCCGCCTATATCTGTTTCTTCTTCGACAATGGGTAAAGCTTGTTCTACAGAATCATGTGACGTGCATGTGAGATCCAATAATAACAGTTTGTTTATTGGAATGCTACATTTGAACATAGCTGGAGCTCTGAGCAAGCAGAATGAATTGTTTTGTTCGATAGCACACTTGGAGAAACAGGAGAAAATTATTGTAGATATTATTTGCCTTTCTGAAACATATATTCAAGCTGGAACGGAAAACAATTTAAAACTACCGAGTTTTACGATAGGTGCATGTTTCTCAAGAAAACATTCACGACGAGGTGGAGTGGCAATTTTGATTAAAAATGACACTAAATTCAATAAAATTGATCTTCCAGAAAATTTATGTACAAACTTTGTCTTTGAATGCTGTGGCATCGAACTTACTGAATATAAAATTATTATACTGTGTTTATATACTAACAAAACCCCAACATCTACCAGATCGCTGTTTTTTGAAAAGCTATCGGAGCTTTTGTTCACTATTTGCAGAAAGAAGCGAAAAAAGATAATAATTTGTGGCGATTGGAATATCGATATGATGCTGAAAACGACAATAAGTAATGAATTAATTGAAGTAATGGAAAATTATAATTTAAAAATAATGATCAATGAACCTACCAGAATAACACAAACAACAGGAACCTGTATAGACCAAATAGCAACAAATATAACAAACGGTTCATCAAGTATTCATGAGTTAGGTTTATCAGATCATACCGCCCAACTTTTCAAAATTCCTGTTAAAGAAAGGAAGCAGCCGGTTAAAAAATTTTGGTTTGAGTATAGTAGAGACTATTCCCATGAAAATCAAAGGAAGTTTCTTCAATGTTTGTCCAGTCTTTCTTTTGCAGATGTTTTTAATGTAGATTTAAATGCATCCGATTCGTTCGATGAGTTTTATTGTCTGTATAAACTATTTTATGATTTGTGTTTCCCTGTAGTTAAGATAAAAAAAAATGCTAGAAAATTTACAACTAGATGGTTAACTAAAGGTATAATTAAAAGTTGTTCTACTAAAAGACAACTTTATTTAAAGCAACGTAAAAATAGACATAATTATGATACTGTATACAAAAACTTTTCTAGCATATTAAAAAAATGTATTAAGGAATCACAAAGAAGGCAAAATTTAGAATATATTAATAAATTAGATAATAAATGTATAGCTAGTTGGAATATAATTAATGAATATACTAAAAATTGTGAACGTAACGAAATAACAAAAATATGTACTGAGACGAATAACTAAGACGAATAATAACTTCTGATACCTATTATTTCTAAAGTGCTTGAAAAAGTAATGTATAATAGACTTTTGCATTTTCTAGAGAAAAATAACATTTTTAAATGTGAGCAACACGGCTTCAGAAAGGGCAAAAGTACATCTTTGGCTACTTTCAAGTTGGTCAAATCTATTACAAGCTGTCTTAATGATGACATACCAGTTACCGCTGTGTTTTTGGACATGACCAAAGCGTTCGATTATGTGTGTCATAAACGTCTTCTGATTAAATTACATAAATATGGTATACGTGGACCTGTTTACGATTGGATGAAGAGTTATCTTAGTAACAGGAAACAATATGTAGAAATACAACGATTCAATCCCGTAACTAAATGTATGGAAGTTTTTCAGTCATCACTTCTTGTTAACGGTTTTGGTGTGCCACAAGGTAGCATCCTGGGTCCGCTTTTGTTCCTTCTTTATATAAATGATCTTCCTGATAGTATAACACATGAGTGCGTTCTTTTTGCAGATGATACTACTATTATTTTTAAAGGTGATAAACAATTTAATATTAAGAAATATGAAGATTCTATTAACTTAGCTTTGTTAGAAATTTCAGACTGGTTGACTAGGAATAACTTAAAAATTAATACTTGTAAAACTAAATACATGCAATTTGGAAGTTATAAAAAGAAAAATCCTGAACTCAACATTATGTTTAATGGTAAGTCTTTGGAAAAAGTATATCATAATAGGTTTCTAGGAATAAATTTGGATTGTTTTTGTAACTGGAAGAAACACGTAGAGGAAATTTGCGCAAAATTAAATAAATTTGTTTTTGCATTAAGTCGTATTAGCCAAACTGTAAGAAAAGAAGCTGCTATTATAGCGTACAATGGCTATGTAAATTCAAATCTAAGGTATGGTGTTATGATTTGGGGTAACTCTGTATACAAAGAAAAGACGTTCTTATTGCAAAAGAAGTGTATACGTGCTATATTTGGATTAAAACCAATCCAGTCTTGTCGACCTTTCTTTAGAAAATTTAAAATACTTACTTTTCCATGTTTATATATATTAGATGTATGTTTATTTGTTTACAATAATAGGTATTTATTTCAAGAAAATTATGAAATGTCTAAACGAAATTTACGCTCAGCATATAAGCACAAACTTTCTAAGCCGAATGCAAAACTAACAACAGTTTCACGTAATACGTTTATGATGTGTATAAAAAATTTTAACAAGTTACCAGAAAATTTCAAATCATTAAATTGTAATAGTTTTAAGAAAAAAGTTAAGGCTTGGCTTGTAGAGAAATGTTTTTATAGTGTTAATGAATTTTTAGATTATAAGTAGCTAATAAATAGATTTTGTTAGTAGCTGCTTAGACATATATTTATTTGTGTATACGCCTGCAGGCGTAGCACGGGCTGCCAAGACGGGACTTGAGTCACGCGTTATCTCACAATTTCAGTGACATAATATCTATGTCTTAAACAGTAGCACGGCGGCGCGTATTGAGGCTGCGGTCCGATAACAGCGCTCACAATGCTAACGATTATAATCGCCTTGTCCAAATTAAAGAGAACACTGAAAGTGCTATCAGCATGCTTACGATTTCGGTCCGGAAGAACAGGTATATTCATTTTGAACCGAAAACACAATTATCGAACATCAGACTGACAGTTCGCATAGTAATTAGCATTAGCGCCGTAAGTTCTATTTGACGTTAACGATGACGTCATGTGGCTCTTCATGCCGGCTAACATTAGCGCGCGCACAACATTTCGGGACGCGTTTGAGCGCGCTAATAGTGACCCTTATTGATTTTCGGAACGCAGCCTTAGTGTGAATGACATGATAAAATTTCTTGACGCTCCTCAAGGGATACGTGTCACTGAGTCTTATCACAAATTTCTTGGCAGCCCGTGCTACGCCTGCTGAAAAGGTAGGATAAGAGAGTCTTACATACTACATGTGATTGTAACAGCAAATTTTGTACCTTATGCCTTACACAATAAAGAACTTGAACTTGAACTTGAACTTGAACTAGTATTAAAGTGCTAGAGCCGCAAAACATAATTTCTGGAGTAGACGTATATCATCCCCCTTTGCATGTACTCGTGTTCTTACGAGGGCCTAAAATGTTGCGTCCTAACTTTACACCTAGTCGCAATTTCTTTCTGGCAGATTATGAAATGATACAAAGTCGTCTGAGCGAGGTTGACTGGAACTCAGAATTTAAGGCATGTTTAACAATTGATAGCGTAGTAAGTAAATTTTATATTATTTTAAATCAGATTATTATCGAGTATGTGCCTCTCCGGAAGTACAATAAAGGTAAATATCCACCATGGTTTTCCGTTAATCTTATTAAAATGTTGCGAGATAAAGAAAAAGCCCGTCAAAATTACAAAAAATTTAGAAATTGTTTGGATGAATTAGAATATAACATTTTGAAGGATCGAACGTCTTCCTTAATAAAAAAATGTTATCGTAACTATATTGAAAAAGTTGTCAATAGTGTTGTCAAAAACCCTAAATACTTTTGGACTTACATAAGGAGTAAACGAAAATTAAAAAGTGATATACCATCTGTTATGAATTTTGGCGACAAGGTTGCATCCGACGGCGACAGTATCACTAATATGTTTGCGGATAGTTTCGCTTCAGCGTATGGCACAACTGGTGATACTGTTTTGGTTGATGAAACTACATCTCATATTGGTGGCGTTTCGTTGGGCCAGTTATATATATCTAGTAATAAAATAGAAAAAGAGTTAAAAGCTCTCGATTCCAGTAAAGGAGCTGGAAGTGACGGTATACATCCAATCTTTTTTAGAAACTGTGCTAGTAACTTAACAATACCATTGCATATCATTTACAATCGATCTCTTTTGGAAGGCCATTTCCCTAAATTATGGAAGGAGGCCGTAATCGTTCCAATTCATAAAGTGGGCGATAGAAGCAATGTAAATAACTACAGACCCATTAGTATTCTTCCTGTTCTCGCTAAAGTATTTGAATCTTTGGTATGTCCTTATTTATCGTGGCATATAAAACAAACTGTTGCAGATCAGCAACATGGTTTTCTAAAGAAACGTTCTACGACAACTAATCTTTTAACGTTTGTGGATAGAATAACTACGAGTATGAGTTCGGGAAATGAAGTTGATGTAATCTATACGGACTTCAGTAAAGCATTCGATAAAGTGAATCACGCATTATTAATCAATAAACTTGATAATATCTTTGACATACATGGGTCACTTTTGAAGTGGTTTTCATCCTACCTAAGCAATCGTACGCAACGGGTTGTAGTGAATGGATTTACATCTAAAGAAATTCATCCGTCCTCTGGTGTCCCCCAGGGTTCCCACCTGGGACCAATTCTGTTTGTTATGTTCATTGATGATATTAAGCACTGTTTCTGTAATTCTGAATTTGAACTTTATGCAGATGATTTAAAGATATCCAAAACAGTTCAGAATAGCGTCGATCAGATAAAACTTCAGGAGGACATAGACAGGGTAGCGGTTTGGTGTCATTTGAACGGAATGTCTTTAAATGCAAATAAATGTAGTCACATAAAATTTTCTCGTAAATATAACAAATTGCCAAGCTGTTACAACATAAATGGAACTGTCCTGAATAGAGTGGAACAGGTTAAGGATTTAGGTATTACTCTCGATTCTGAAATGAGATTCAAGAATCACGTAAACAACACAATTAACAAATGCTTGAGAATGTTAGCTTTTATTTTTATGAATACGAAAGAATTTAAATCTGTTCAAGCTATGAAAGTTTTGTATTTTGCCTTAGTGCGCAGCCACGTAGATTACTGTAGTTTAGTTTGGTACCCGTTTTATCAGAACAATATTCAGCGTATCGAAAAGATTCAAAGAAAGTTTCTGAACAGATTATCCTATATCAACGGTACTTACCGCAGTATAAAAGGTTATTCTGAAAGGTTAGACCATTTTAATTTGCTGTCACTAAGGCAACGTAAAGAACATATGTCCATGATTTTTCTATACAAATTATTAAACCACGAAGTTGATTGTCCGTCTCTCTTATCACAAATCAATGTATTAGTTCCTAGAGTCTCGGCACGACTCCACAATTACAGGCCATTTTCAATAGACTTAAGAAGGAATAATTATGGTAGTCACTCTCCTGTTTATACAATGTTGAGAAACTTTAATCATTTGTATCAAAGTAACAATGCATTAGATGTTATTTGTGAAAAAAGGTCTACTTTTAAAAAGGCTATTTGGAAGTGTTGTGTCGATCATTTTTAATTTTTTTTCTCTGAATTGTTTTTTTATGTGTTATATATATATATATATATATTGTTTTGTAACAGATAGCATATTGTGTGTATAACAATGCTGTGCATGCCTATAATTTAAATGCATATAAGATACCTTTTTTAAAATACTGTTTAAGTAACTTGTCTGTATGTATTTAGTTGGTAAGCCTTATCTAATAAATAAATAAATAAATATATTTTTTATGTAAAAATATTCTTAAAGCAAAATTGTCTTAAATCACACATCTTCGTCTGTAAGTCGACAGGTAATTGATACAACCATCAATTCAACGGAAGTGACTCACGGACTTCACGTGAGCTACTTTCTTTGGACCAAGCAGTCTTCTGCAGATGGCTTTTATACTGGTATTATTATGTTCTGATTGTAATCTTGCATGTCAGTGATATCGCTAAAACTTTACGAAGGATTTTGTCAGTACTAATGCCGATGGAGAGCGTTTGGAGCCAACAATGTGCAAGTGGCATATTTGGATACAATTCCATTTCAACAATCTGATTGCAATTACTTACAATCATAGGCGCTGTATGATTCCAAAAGGGATAATTTTTTACTTTTGTAAAAATAAATAAAGCTTTGTAATAGTGAAGAAATTATTAAAATCGATAAAAGAATCAAAATCGGTAAAGAAAATAAATAAAAGGCAAAGAAATTACCCGTAGATAAAGAAATCGATATCATTAAATAACATATTTTTCTACTTTGTAATATTACTCCTACGGCCGAATACTCAAACGACACTTAGATATTTATGAGCTGCTCAATTAGTTGAGAGCAACTTAACTCATACTTAAAACAAACATTAACAGCTACTTATTTTTTGAGACGGTCTTAACTTTAAGGTCTATTTATAAACAAAAATGAACCAAAACCGTCTACTCAAACATCAATTATCATTTGGCATGTGATTAATGCCACATTAACTGCATTAATGTCGCTCTTATTTTAAGGGAGCTTCGGACGTCGCTCAAGTAGCGCGTAAGGAGTTATGATTGAGATTTTCTTATACATAGTTACCATTACTATTTTTCTAAATATGTTAAAACTAATAAAATTAATGTTTTTACAAACCTATTTGGTAAATGCAACTGAAAGTTGATCGTACCTTCCTATCAATATGTACTTTTATAATTATAAAACTAATAGTAAAAAGAGATCTTTAAAAACAAGCTTTAAAAGGCGGAAAAAAAAGGAGGAAAATAAACTTTAATTTATTACTGACATGTTACATTTTTTATGAAAATATTACAATAATACAATACTTATTTAACTTGATCTTGATATTGGTAATTATAAGAAAAAAAACATTTGATTTTATAAAATAGGTAAATCTTGTGACAAGCTTTTATATTTTCGAATCTAACGAGCCCAAACTCGATGGGGATGTGTTTTATTGCGGAGTTCCTATAGCTACCTTCTACCTCCAGTATCAGACCCTGTTTGCCATGTAGGATCAAAGTACTCGTCAATACGAATCAAACGAGGCCAAACTCGATGGGGTTGTGTCGTTTTCATCACAGTTTTATATTGAAAATGGTGCCAACACAAAAGATAGGTAAGGATTTATTCAAAACCATATTAATTTAATATTAAATCATAAATTATTACATTAGTTGAAAAGTCACTAAAAAACTATACAGAAGAAATGGCAGTACGTGCTTAAATCCGCTTGCTTCTTAACTTTGGAAAACTTAAATGTACAAATGTAAAAAACATGGCGAGATTTAATTTTTGTTTGATTTTATTATGTTTTATGTCTTCGTGGATTTTTGAGCATATGTTGTCGATTCAGAATCAATATTTTTTTCCGCCTACCAATATAAGATGGTTTTCTATCGAATATGCGAACAATTTATTAATATTAACAGTGTACAAATATATAAGCCTCTCTTACAAAAGCAGCCGTTATCAACGATTAAAAATTGTTTCATGGCCGAATACTCAAACGACACAGATATTTATGAGCTGCTCAAATAGTTGAGAGCAACTTAACTCATACACAAAACAAACATTAACAGCTACTTAATTTTTGAGACTGACTTAACTTTAAGGTCTTTTTATCAACAAAAATGAACCAAAATCGTATACTCAAACGTCAATTATCATTTGACACGTGATTAATGTCGCTCTTATTTTAAGGGAGCTTCGGACATCGCTCAAGTAGCGCGTAAGGAGTTATGATTGAGATTTTCTTATACACTTTATATATACATTACTATTTTTCTAAATATGTTAAAACTAATAAAACTAATGTTTTTACAAACCTATATGGTAAATGCAACTGAAATTTGATCGTACCTTCCTATCAATATGTACTTTTAAATTATAAAACTAATAGTAAAAAGAGATTTTTAAAAACAAGCTTTTATTTTAATGCCCTAAAAAGAGGAAAATAAACTTTAATTTATTACTGACATGTTAATTTTTTTATGAAAATATAACAATAATACAATACTTATATATCTCGATATTGGTAATTCAAGAAAAAAACGTTTTATAAAATAGGTAAATCTTGTGACAAGCTTTTATATTTTCGAAGCTAACGAGCCCAAACTCGATGGGGATGTGTTGTTTTAATGCGGAGTTCCTATAGCTACCTTCCACCTCTAGCATTAGATCCTGGTTGCCATGTAGGGTTAAAGTACTCGTCAATACGAATCAAATGAGGCCAAACTCGATGGGGTTGTGTCGTTTTATTGCAGACTTCCTTTGGCCACCTTCCAGCTCCAGCATCAGACCCTGGTTACCATGTAAGATCAAAGTACTCGTCACAACTAATCAAACGAGCTCAAACTCAATGGAGTTGTGCAGTTTTATTGCGGAGTTCCTATGGCCACCTTCCAGCTCCAGCATCAGACCCTGATGGTTACCATTTCAATACGAATCAAACGAGGCTAAACTCGATGGGGTTGTGTCGTTTTCATCACAGTTTTATATTGAAGATTTATTCAAAACCATATTAATTTAATATTAAATCATAAATTATTACATTAGTTGAAAAGTCACTAAAAACTTAACAGAAGAAATGGCTGTATGTGTTTAAATCCGTTTGCTTCTTAAACTTGGAAAACTTAAATCTACAAATGTAAAAAACATGGCGAGAATTAATTTTTGTTTGATTTTATTATATTTTATGTCTTTGCGGATTTTTGATCATATGTGTTGTCGATTCAGAATCAATATTTTTTTTCGCTTTACAATTTAAGATGGTTTTCTATCGAATATGCGAAAAATGTATTAATGTTACCAGTGTACAAAGATAATTATGTCTCTCTTACAAAAGCAGCCGTTATCAACGATTAAAAATTGTTTCAGTATTTCATTTAAATCTAAGACCTCCTTAAAATTAGGAAGACCTTTAGTAAGATTTTATTTAAGAAGCGTTTGAGTATTCGGCCGTCAGTATTTCATTTAAATCTAAGACCTCCTTAAAATTAGGAAGACCTTTAGTAAGATTTTGAAGCGTTTGAGTATTTGGCTGCTAGTATAGTAAATCGGTTGAGGTCATTACAGGTCTTAAAAGTATAACTGTTATATAAATCGAATGAACCACATTGAATGCTATATATCACCAACGTCAATTTAAATCCGAAATCGATAGCAAAATATCGCGGCACACGATCAGTCGTTTGAACTAATATCCCGAATTCATGGAAGTTAAATCAATACAGGATTGTGGCAATTCAAACGCAGGTACAACTTGCACTTGTTACTTTAAAAATAGTTTTCAACGCTGAAGAGTTTTAATTGATAAATGAATTTGCAAATCTTCTAAATTGTAAAGTAAAATTCAAAAAATATACCAAAATAATTAGCTGGTTTGTTAAGTTTTTTTTTTTTTTTTTGTCTGTTGCGACTCTATACACTTTTTTTTATCATCGTGTGTATTATTTTGTATAGAAGAATCGAATTTGACGTGCTGTCCACTTGACCATAAGGTGATAAGGTTGATGGCACTCTATGGGAAGCACCGGTTTGGGCAGAGGTATTCCTCCCTTACGATGGCCTGCTTGCGACGTCCACAGACGGTCATCGCTGTCCCTCGAACTTATGGTTTGCACGACAAAGTAGGATATCGATGCAGAAGTTCCCGCGGAAATGTGTCGCCATTTTTTTTATTGATTTCGGTTTACTTACATAAGTTGGTTGGTTCCTTGGAGTAATTACAATACAATATGTGGATATGACCCGCGCTGGTCGATGCGAACGGGCCAACACGGGCCACTCCGGGGTGTCTGTTGTGCTCAGCATGGACAGTTAGTGTTGTTCCCTGCTAAGCACATCAGGCACTTACAGTGTTAACCCTATTGGGCCTTGGGGGCAACCGATCGATCGGTCATTCCGCCGCCGGCAGCACTGCCTCGGGAGCACCGCAACCGGCAGCACTGCCCCGACGGCAAGACCAGTCTTTTCAGTCGGTTGCTCTGCCCCCCGGGGGCACCGCACCCGGCAGTACTGCGCCCGGGGGCGAGACTAGTCCTTTCCGCCGGTCACTCTGCCCCCGGGGGCACCGCACCCGGCATTACTGCCCCCGGGGGCAAGACTAGTCCTTTCCGCCGGTTGCTCTGCCCCGGGGACAAGACTAGTCCTTTCCGCCGGTTGCTCTGCCCCAGAGGGCACCGCACCCGGCAGCGCAACCCCCGGCAGCACCACCACCTGCAGCGTCATCCCCGGGGGCAGCGCAACCGACTTTCCCGGTAGCAACTCTTGCCGATAACCGTGTATATCGCCATCGGGTTGCAGTGAGAAATCGGGGGAAAGACCCATCGCAGATGAAATGCGATGGGACCCTAGCGTAGAGAGGCCCTTCGCCAATGGGAAGATGCACTCGCCTACTCAGCTGCCAGCTAACGGGCAATAGGAGCTATTCACCCGGTTTTGGAGTTCAGCGCCGGCATGGTAGACTTTCCTACTGCACGATGTGGGTATTGATCGGACATGGTTGCTTCGGTCACTAGCTAAATAAGGTCGCTCGTCGAGAAGAAACGTCATAGTTTCACCACCTCGACAGCCCTGACGATACGGTCAAGTACACTTTATTAGAATTCTCGGCCTAGTACTCCCAACGTCGTGAGCTTCATGAGGCATTGAGCGGCGTTTGCCTCTCGCTACCAAACGTCATACGAAAGATGATGACTGGAAGAGGCTGTCGCCTCCTTCTGCGATTATGAAATTATATCTAGCAAAGAGAGAGCGGAGAAACGATTCTCATGCCACGCCTCTCCAATGCAGACGGTTGGGTGGCAGAAGGAGAGCATATTATGTAGCCTGTCATCCATGTCCGCTCTAGATGTGGTCCACGATAGGATGGCTTGTGATACAAGCGATTATAGGGCTCCCCTTCTAGGGATTGCCTTTACCTCTGAGGTGACCGGCCTGTTCTAGGGTGGTGAAGAGAATTGGTAGACCTACATACACACGCCTGTCGATTAGTAATCGGTATTTATGGTGGGCAATAGCATTCCATTTCCGTGTCACAAGTGATCGATTTCAAATTGACGTCACCACTAGCGGGTTAAGCATTTAATTTATTCTTCCTAAAAATTTCAAAGACGTTCACGGAACGAAACAATATAAAGAATTTATATCACAATTTAAAAATTAGTGTAAAAAACCAGTATAATTTTTAATTGGTTTTCAAAATATTGTTTTAAAGTCGCCATTGAATATGATAGTCTCTTAATCACTTTAAATAGCTAAACATATTCGGCCAATCACATTCTTAACTACTACAAACTTTGAACATGTAAAGTTTAGTCACGCACGAGTTGGCATGGACTTTTTGCGAGTTTAACTTAAACGATCTTCCAAGTAACTGGACTGAGCAAACAGCATTAACCCGGACCCTGCCAGTCCTTTGATGTCCCAAAACTTCACGTAAAAGAAAACTTTAATTGGACTTTGTTTTGCTTTTGTGTTATCCGTCAATTAAGAAGCATTCAGGTAGTACAAGTAGCTAGAAAAGGGTATAATTTGTAAACTATGTCCTTGGTATTTTAGGACATAGAATAAACGACTTATATTAGATAAATTTATTATGCTTGTTTACCACGCTGATATATTACAATTTAATAAAGTTTTTTTTTGTTCACATGTTTTTAAGGATAAGGCGACACACGGCTGTACGCTTTTAATTTTTACATCTCTATTTATACTCATGTTAAGAACAAAATTAAATGAATTATTACTTAGAATATCTAAGGAATTATTATCTAGTTTTATCCGGCACGAGCTTGAGTTGACTTTTTGCCGGTTTCAATAAGTATTAGTTACTAGCTTCATACAAAATACGTCAAAATTCTATCTCCAGCAAACAAATCTAGAGATAGATGTTGAAATCGGTTGTTATGGTTGTTCGGTACAGGTTGAATGAGACCTTCCTGTTCCAGAATGGACCCTCTGGCGCCAAACAAATCCCGAAGGGAGGTTTAGCTGGATATCGCGAAGTTAGTGGAAAGCCCCTACTGGATTAAAGTTCTACGGGATACGCAAGTGGGCATACCAGGGTGGTGATTTTGTAACTCATCGATTGATCGGCAATCTTTATAAGACTAAATGATTTAATGAAGAAAACCGGAATTATATTCATATAGCTATAAGTATTGGTTAATTTATTCAACAAATATCCCCAGATTAATCAGACGACGACATTACAATGTAAAACATAAAAAATCAGTTTTAATCAAACAGAATTATCAAATCTATACGATAGGCGATTGCCCATGAGTTACAAAATCACCCACCAGGGCTTCTCCCCTTGCTATCGTTATACGAGTAGATTATCCTGCTATAAAAATCGAGGTGACTCAGTAGATTGTCACACTTGGAACTTTACCCGTAACAAATATATTAGAATGTAAAAAATGAAAACAATTTTTTGATATTATAATATAAGTTCGAAGTCCCGAGTCCGATTCCTAGTAGGACGATAAAAGTATGTAGTTTTTTTTTAAGGAATTAATTAACTGCAAATGTGTCGACAAAAACCCCGGAATTAGTACCCGGTGGTGGCCTTATCACATGGAACTTAACATAATTAAAGATTAAATAAGTGTATGTCTGCCTAAGCTTTTGGTGAGAACAACCGTGAATTTAATTTACTTTTTCACAATGTGTGTTAAGTGCATCAAATATTTTTTCTCATAACTATTGTTTTATAAGGCGATTTTTTGATTATTTAGAGAGAAAACTAAAGATTGTAGGTATATGAAATGTGGCATTGGAGAAAGATGAAAAGAATTCGTTGAAGTTAGAAAGTACATACCTAATTAATGAAAAGGTTTCGGAGAGAGATAAAGATATCATAGCAACTAATTACACATAAACCATACAGACAATTCTAGGGCACTCGATACTATGTCGAAACAATAACAGAAGGAATTTTTTAAGCAAAAAGGAAAAGAGGAATACCAAGGCAGAACGTACCACAAGGGAAGGAAAAATTTGGTGTCGGTAGTGTCAGGAAGTTATGGGAAAGCCACAATGCAGGGAAGACTAGCGATTGCTCCACCTACAAGAGCAACCATTGAGTTATACTATACGTAGTATTTTATAACTCAATGAAAGCAACGAGACTTTTTAAGTTAAAGGAGTAAGCGGTTCAAAAAGATACATTGAAGTTAACTAACAAGATGGTAGACAGAGTTAGTGCACGCAATAAAATAATTTATTTTATCGCCATCTATATTTATAACAGTCTAGTGATTTTATGAGACCGGTTGTAAGAAATGTCTCATAACCACTGACAACTCTTCATGCCCTATGATGTCGAATAATACCTACTACACGGCTTGTCCTGTTCCAACCATTAATATAATTGTAGATAGTAAAGCCCGTAATCCAGAACAAGTTGATGGAACTAGGTATGTCTGATTGGCGTGACACGATAAGGTACTATGCAGCCTTGTAGTTGCTAATTGAGTATTAGCAGCTCATTAACTAGATAAATAATAAAAACGTCAACATATATGTTACGCTTATTTTATTAATTGAGTGTTGCTGATTATAAGCGTTGATGATAAGAAGAAATTTCAAAACAAATTCGTAAAATCATAACGCTTTTTTGGCGGTAAGATTCTATACACACCATTTAATTATGTCCCTCGACAAAGTGTAGTTAAAAATATTGACATTTTATTTTAACAATTTGATGGATTAAAGACCAATCCGCACTGGGCCAGTGTGGTTGACTAAGGCCTAAACGCCCTAACTTAGAGTAGACTCGCGCCCCTCGGTGGGTACGTATATGAGATGTTATGATGATGATGGATTAAATTTGAATTTATATCTTGTTATCAAATACTTGTTACTTGTAAAAATTGACAACTGGAATTTTAAGATCAGGCGCCCTTTAAAAGCACATATAGTACGGGATCTTTTAATTGACAAATGACTTTTACATTTATAACTTAGTAATAAACTTACTATTTCAACGTTAATAGAAACCTACGACTCTATAGCTTAAATACAAATACAATTAGAAAGCTCAACTAAAAAAATATTTTTTATTAGACAAATAAAAATGTTATCCTATGCCATGCCGTCATTGAGCGCCGAGCCTAGGTTCAACCTACAACAAAATTCTACTGAAGTGTATGGGGACATTTGTTACTCCTACATGTAAAAACATTTGGACGAATTTTATTGTGACTATATGCAAAGTTGACAATCTAGATTTAGATTGTAGATAATCTATATTAAAATTATTGAGATATGGCAGTAAAATTATTGGGTACTGTGACTTAACATCTTATGTCACAACGCAAGTTGGAAACGTACACTGTGTTTCTTGTGGGGCTTGCGGATTTGCTGCAAACCTCACAAGAGCCATATGTAAGATGATTGTTACCACTTACCATCAGGTAATTGCCAACTTATTTGTACAAAAAAAGAGAAGGATAAAGTAAACATCTCATCCCGAAATTCCTCCGGGTTGGGGTATATATCTACGCGGGTAAAACTACGGAAAATATCGAACTTTGATTACGAGCGGAGAGAGGAGGTATCTCTCAGATTTGATAACAAATTGACAAAAGGAGGAAGGGAACTTAGCGAATCAATTTAATTGCCAAAGCAAATGTTTCTACAGTACATCCTCGAACAAAACAAAACACGACCACGACTCTAAAACTACTTGCACAAGTTCGTCTTGAGTCAACACTCGAACTACCATGACTGACGCCGTTGTTGTTTCCTACTTAACAAATTCAAATTATCGAATTCAAAAGTGATTAGTAATTACACGGTTGAACGGGGCCCAGTCCGGATTCCGTTATGAAACTTGGAACTATTGAAGAGAGTAATTGTGACCTAGACAATGGAAGTTTGCCGATAATTAATTCGATCTGAGTGTTTGGATGACGTAAATAATATGCAAAAGTTTTTACTTTGTAAACAATAATTATTCTATAGCTACCTAGAGGTTTCATATTTAACATACCTCGTGTACGTGGTTTCGGACAGCAGAATATGAATGTCACACAAATAATACCATTTTTAAGCCCTTATCCTTTATGTTACCTGATGGAAAGCGACTATAACACCGAAGATGAAATCAAGTTTTACTACAAATCCTCAACAACTGACGAATTGGCTTACCTCTTATTGGCTTATCTGGACACAACAGTGCAATTATGTCGACGAATTAAGTTAAGTTGGTAGCCAGGTGGGCTAATTGGTTTAATTTTTTAACCGACTTCAAAAAAGGAGGAGGTTCTCAATTGGATGCGTATGTTTTTTTTGTGTATGTTACGCGATTACGTCGCCAATTGTGGACCGATTTACAAATTTCTTTTTGTATTCGATAGAGTATACTTCAAGGGTGGTCCCATAGTCACCAAAGTCAGGATCTGATGATGGGATCCCATGAAAATCGAGGAAAACGCTAATTAGGGTTTCTTTCACTAAAAAGATTTCATTCACTAAAAAGTTAAAAATAAAAAAAAAATTACAAAAAATAAAAAGCGACTTCAAAAACACTGAAACGTTAAAAATAATATAAGAATAGGTACAGACAACATCACACTTCTATATTGAAGTCGGTGACAAATTTTAAGAATATCTAGGACATCATCGTTTGTCACCGACTTCAATATAGAAGTGTGATGTTGTCTGTACCTATTCTTATATTATTTTTAACTTTTCAGAGTTTTTGAAGTCGGTTTTTATTTTTTTTTAATATTTTTAATACAGGTAATACTCGTACTTTAGTTTTTATATACCTAGATTGATATACATATTCATCACAATTAAACATCGTAATTAGCCTTGCGATAAATAAACAGTCATTACTTAGAATTATTTTGCTTGGAATTGGAATATCAACGGGCACAATTTTCTGAAGTACTTTAATCTTTCTTACTAAAATAAAACTTATGTTAAACCTATATCAGGCAAACGATAAGAATATGACGTGAATGTTGATTTATTTATCCATACTCGCTCCTTAATGACCTAGCATATTTTAGCATCGATTACACTTACATGACGCAAAACTATAGAGTGTAATGACAGTAATTTCTATGTACATTGAGCACCGGTTCCTCTATGGGAAAAAAGTTAATGGAGACGAAATGAATACGTTTGAGCAGTGACAGTGCCTATAGAAACTAGTTCCAACTGCGGATTCTATAAATAAACCAAAGTCAAATTGAAACTAAAACGTTATTCGGCCTATCAGAACGTCTCAATATTACATCGTTAAGCATTTGAGAGATATTCTAAACATTACTATTGGTTGAACTTGACGTTCTGTTTAAAGTAGGGTAAGAATCTAAGTGTGGAATCGACCCTCAGTGCTGCTTCAATAATCCGGAACGACAGAATTTATGATAAGCTTTTATATAGCTACTGGATCTGAGTCTATTTCCGCACTAGGGTTACAATTATCATTTTTCTTTAATACACGGTAAATCATCACATAATTAATTATCTGGATAATTATATTTCTCCACAGCTGGTCGGCGACAGGAAGGCTGGCGCTTACTTCGCACAAGAAATCATCATAGTGCAATTAAACGTGGTAACACAGTCGACATTCTTGTGTTAATATACTAAATATTTTAAACATAACATTCATAATTTTAATCACATAACGACTTAAGAAGTGAAGTTTTGTTTTTTTGTTGGTCCAATATTTTCCTCCAAACATTTTCTCTTGCTTGACAAAAGAATTATTACAATGCGGAGGTGAGTAACAATACGAGATGTTTTCACTTATATAAATTTCAAATTCAGCGCCGTATTATTAAACGTTAATTCATTACGGAGCCCCAGGGGATGAGAGGTACCTTTATAAAACAATAATGTACCGCAATCAAGCATAATTAAATACATTAAGACGAAATTTGATGGACCGGCTTTGTACGCAGACTAAACAAGTTACATACAAAAAATTCATTCCACCGACAGTATACTAAACACTTGCGAAGGCATTGGATAGCACAGCATACACAGAACGTTCCAAACGTGAACGACATTAAAGTGATTTATTAAGTGGAAGTCGTTATAGATGATATCTTTTGTTTTGTACGTATCAATGAATTGCAAGCTTACCTTTACAAATTCATATTGTGTGCTACAAGCAAATTCGATCACTTTGTTAAAGAAGTTAAGATAGATATTGGGTGTTATTTCCGTGATTGCATCAGAAGTGATAAGTTTGTCATTAGTACTGTTTTTAAGAACGCTCTGTTAAGTTATCGGTCGCTTTTTGTGGCTTATGATCATTATTGATTAGATTAATGATATAAGCTATAGATTGTGCTGCTTTGAAGTTTTCATTAGAGCGTGATATTGGGAGTTAAGTGATTTTTTACGATTATTCTGATGCTATTGTTTGGATGTTACGTATCATTAGAAAGATTTACGATGCTTTAATCTTATGTGGTGCTTGTGGGTGAATTTTTTAATTCAAGACTACACAGTCTTCTTCGAGAACTCTAACGAGTTAAACGAATAAATTTATTTACACACGCTCCGTTATGTATTATCTAGTACGTAGTTACCTAAATCGCGAATTCCTCCTAAAGTAACCATTTGATAATAAGCTAAAATAGAAATTTTCTTACATATAGGTCATTGAGATATAACTAATCCATCTCTTCCTTTACAACAACTGCTAGAAGTTTTATATATGAACTTAATTATCTCTTTATTCCTATTTGTTTCTTTTTAACTTCTTTAGCTACTACCAGTTTCACACCAGTCACACCTTTTTTACCAGTTCTGCGGCTACTACACAAATCTCTTTGAACGACAAGTAATAAACCTTCGGCATCTTGTTGTGCAAACCCCTTTAGGGGGTTTTGGACACGGATTATGTTCAAGCCGTGTTTGACTGGTTGGTGTTTATTTTTTTGTTTCGAGTCATCCAAGTAATATTTTGCAGCAATTTAAATAGTTTTATCGTCATGTCACCACAGACGCTTCCTCTGCTGGACATAGGAATAAATAAAAAATATAAACTTGACTTCAGTTATTTATCTTTCATTGCAGCTAATGAAATACTTATCATCAAATACATATATTGTGAGTGTATCCTTACAATATAACAAACCTCCTTACAAATAATAACAGAACAACAAATATTTTGAAGACAATATTACTATACCAATCATAGGACCTAATACAAATCCCTGAGACACTCCATTCGGCAATCGGCTTAGTGGAGGAAATACGAAGGATACTCCATCGAAGCGAAGCTGAAATATTGTTTTACGTAAGTACACAATTAATATCTTTCTCGCCACCATTGCGTACAACACAAATAAAGAGGCAAAGAAATCCTGCCTCGAACAGATGGTGGACGTTCGCAAGTATCACTAAACATTGAGCGTTTTCGAGGATTTTATTTTTGTGAAGCCATCAATTACCTACTAGGTATTATTGTGGTTTACATAAATTTATAGTAAGAGCTGACTCTTTTTATATTTTTTGTTAAAGAAAAATATCAATTACATTTGTAATAAATTTTATGATATTATTATTAATAAATATTACATAGTAAGTATTTTATTAGCTGATTACTCAGCTGGCTTGTCGCAAAAATGTCAACACTCCAAAATAATAATTATATTAATTTCATTGCATGAGAACATAATTGAACCAATATCGATGTACACAATTACACAAATCGTTTAGTGGGCCTATATGCGTTAAAGACTAGAGTCAAATGATTCGGTTCAATACTTTTCTCATATCTTTCACATAAAAATGTGTATCGATGTCATTATGTAATATTGTTATTTTTTTTTATTAAAATATGACTTAAAAATCTTTCCAATAAGTCAATTACTATATTAATCAATTCAACGTTTTCATTATCACAAATTTAGGACATTTGTTACCTGATAAGAAAATACGGGCAAAAACTTATAACTTTAGTCAAATTTACCAATATTTTCAATACATTACGTTTGCAAAACAGATACATGATTTGTACTTACCATTTCTGACTAATCTTTTGATAGTAATTTACTCGTATGTCACTGTCACATACCTAATACTCGTAGAGGTTATTTTAATATTAAATTATGTGCAGCTTACGCTATTTTATCTACACTCATACAAACACACATTTGGCGGATTAAATTTTGATCTAAGTCACTACTAAGACACAGACAAAATGGCGCCAAATCTACATTCAATTCACTGTGTTAGCGCTGCGCGCGCAACAAGATTTAGGTTCTTTATGGTATCGATTAGGTTTTTCAAGTGTCAACTAGTAAGTAACCTAATTATGTTATCTAAAACACCTTTGCCAAAGGTTTGTTATTTTTTTAATAGTTGTAATGAGTCGAAGATGCTGTCACTATGTTACAAGTTGTTTTTTTTTTCATTTGAATTAACTGTGTTAAAAAGTATGTCAATATGTAAAGTATGTCAATTATGTTCATCTTTGAGATCGTAATTTTAATATTAAAACATGAGTGTAGATTAAACAGGTTTCAGTCCGCGAAACGCCGCACGAATGGTCAACCTTGCGATCAGCGGTCCAATTTGGTAAATTATCCCCTTCCCTTTGAGACGTGCCTTTTGTGTCGTTGTCGCTGGAGCCTGCGATTTTTTCCTAACACACAATTGTTTGCGACATCGAGCATTTGCCTGTGGGAAAATCGCTCGCGGAAGATTCGTACGGAATGCGCTTGGTTTCCACGATTACTGTATAGTTGTACTTTGCAGCCTATTGAGATTTCCTTGTGTAAGTTAAATATGAATTGCGTGTATAACACGTTTTTATGGAGCTATTAAAGTAGGTATATAAGATTATTAATTAATATTATTGCTAAAATGACGATCTATTTTGCGTATATTTTAATAAAATATTTCTCTTTAGCCACAGACTTCCATATGAATGAAAACCGAGTGTCATTTGTCTTTGTGGAATGTGACGTCAGGGAACGCTTATAACGTTGGAAATTGTCAATATTTCCAATGCCAATATTTTTTAATCGACTTAAAAAAAGGAGGCTCTCAATTCGATGCGTATGTATTTTTGTTTGCATGTTACGCGATTACTTCACCAAATTTGTGGACCGATCTTTAATTTTATTTTTGTATTCGAAAAAGTGAACTCCTGAGGTGGTACAATTGTCACCAAAGTCAGGATCTGATGATGCGATCCCAGAAAAATCATTTCTTAATTGGGAATTTTATAGGCACTTTTCCACATTTTAGATATTAGCAGTGTTGCCTGTCTATCTGTATTCTATAATAGGCTGCACTTCGTGGAGTGTGCTCAGGGGCTGCATGAGCTGATCCTACCATTTGCTTTTTTCTATTGGGAATCTAGACGCACGGCTGGTTACCACCCTCACCTGGTGATATTACCGCTGGTCGCACAAAGCGCTACACGTCTTCTTTTATAGTGCGCACAGCCAAGGTGTGGAATTCTATGCCGGCGTCTATATTCCTGAGCTCATACAACCCGAAAATCTTCAAAGCAAGGGTGAACAGGCATTTTCTGAGCAAACTCGTCTGTCTCACCGCAGATCTCATCCTTGCCTCAAGGCTGGATTGGGATTAAGAGTAAGCACATTCTAAGTAAAAAAAAAAGTAGTACGTAGTAGCCACGATTGTAAGTATAGTGCTTCGTATGCCATAACAAAGAGCATTGCTGCTTTTTCTGTTTTATTTATCGACACCCATTGGCGTAAAACAAAGCTCCGATTTTTTTACAATCTAGTTAGCAAACAAACTTTTCCTAATTGAATATGCCTATTTGTGCCTTACTGAGCTGTCATACTCAAAAAATATCATTTTTTTTACGAAAACTAAAGAACACCTTCAAAAACACTTTTAAGTCAAAAATAATAGTATAAGAATACCTACACACAACGTCACATTTTTTATATTGAAGTCAGTGTCTAATTTTAAGACTATCTAGGAGATAATTGATCGATACCCACCACCTTCAATATAAAAATGAAATGGTGTGTGTAAAATTCTTATATGTATAAATTTGACATTGCAAGTGTTTTTGAAGTCAGTATTTATTTTTGTACATCACGTGAGCGTCGGTGGCGCTGTGGACTCAGCACTTGCCTTCCAATCGAGAGGTCCGGGGTTCGAGAGCGCCATGTACTAATGTGTTTTTCGTTTTTCGAATTCTATATGTACATTTTTCTGACGCGCCTGCAGTGACGGAAAACATCGTGAGGCAATCTGCATACATCTGCGAAGAAATTCGATGGCGTAAGTGAGTCGACCAATCCGCACTGGGACAGCGTGGTTGACTAAGACCTAATCACCCTAACGTAGGGTAGGCTCGAGCCCCTCGGTGGGGACGTATATGAGCTGCGATGATGATCCTGATCCTTGATGATTTCAATATTTACATCACATGCTATGAACGTCAACAACTAATTATTAAGTCCTTATTTTTCTTACGAAACTTATCCCCGTCTCATCATTTCAGTCAATATTTGAGCGTAACTTTCCCGATAATAATTCAACTTTATAAAACTTTCCAGGTGTTGCCAGTTCCAAGCAATTTATATTTTCTGCTTGCTCTATCACGGCCACTGAACTCTGTAAAGTATTCTGATATTGTGTTCAATTAGCTGTTTCGATACCGTTTTATTCCAGTCACTGCAGGAATTTAGGTAGTAAAAACAGTTTTTTCGGAGATTTTCCCAAGGAGTGTAGGTATTAGGGGTGGTAGACCGATTATGAACATATTAATAACAAGGTATAGAGTTGTAGGTCAATTCATACTTGTCTGTCATTCATACTTGTCTGCCACCCATAGCGTATAAGAAAAATGATTTTTTTTTTTTTCTTTAAAACATTCGTTCGTTTTTTTGATTCAAAGAAGTGCCTACTATTTTTAGTCGAACGCCGTCGCAGACCGCAGGTGAGGCGTTAACATTACATTACGGCACAATGTGGAATGTCGATAGCTTTTCCATTTCGATTCATTTGCATATCATTTTACATTGCTACCGGATTCCTCGCTATCGGGATTTTTGTGGTCACCGTCGTTGACGTGCGCCAATCCAAAGCTGGTAACACTTCATGGTCACCCTGTCAATCTCAAAGCCTTTTCTTGGTGTTTATAGTCCAAGAACTTAGGATAACATAACATGTTTATTTTTTGTTAGGTGTAGTACACGCATGACCTTACCATGCGCGCGCGCCCACAAGGGCAGGGAAAACACAGGGTTTTAGTGGGTCGGCCTGGAACTCTGCCGGGCCAGCCCCACACACGCCCGTCGTCTATCCAATGGCGGGTACGGCGCGGTTGCGCATTTCCCCCCGAAAAAAAGGTGTAATACACATTTTTTTATATTAGTACTAAACTATTAATCTAACCTATATAAATAAAAATGGATCTGCGAAATGTATGTACGCCCATAACTTTCGAACGACTGCACCAAATTGGATGATTCTTGGTTTTATGTATTCGTTATTGTTAGGACAAGGTTTGTGTAGTATAAAAATTACAATAATTTAAACAAACATTTCAGTAATTTAGTTAAAAAAAACATGGCGATACAAAGTACGCCGGGTCAGCTAGTTGTATATAAAAATCTCGTGTCACAGAGTTTGTTATCGAACTTCTCCGAAACGGCTTGACTGATTTTTATGATTTTTTTTATTTTTTTTGCATATATTTGGTAGGTCTGAGAATAGTACCGTAGGCTGTTTTTATAAGGGTGGCCCTCTCTAGAATTTATTTGGCCATTTTTTTTTATTTCGTATAAAAAAATACTTATAACCCTAAATTTTCACACTCTTCTACCACAAACCCCCATTTTTTTATAGCCGTATTTTTATTGGGGAAAGGTAGTTCACGGGCGCAGCAGAGTTCACTATAGATTCCAATTTATTCTTTACAAGAGTCCTATGTGTGACGTTTCATTTTAAAGATCAGCCTCCAGCAATTTCCAGTCAGAAGAGGTGACTGGAAATTTGGCCAGCCTTGACTATGGTGGATCCGGTATCCTTTTTACGGCATCATACCATCTCTGGACTTGTGCACCTCTCTTTCTTCCTGCACCCTGACGGAGAATCTAGTCTGTTAACAACTTCGTCCATTTTGGTGCTATTTACCTGATTCCCAGGTAAGTAGCACCAAAATGGACGTCCTCCCCCAACATTTTAGTATTTTACCCTGGTTTCAATGTCTTCTCCTTAGTTATTTTCCCAAGTTCCGAGGCACGTTTCTTGTCCATCATTGTGTAACCTATAAGATGCTTTTCTTCAATGCTTCTTTGACAGACCCTTAGTTTCTGTGTATTTGTACCCGAAAAAGTAAGTAGTTCCCGCGGGAAAGTAGATTTACAGTTTTTTCTATGAACTTTTAAGGCGGAACATAGTTCGCGGGTAAAAGTAACAAAACACTTCTTCGTAAGACAAGATAATTGAATATGAGTAAGAATATATCAAAAGTTGTGATATGTCAATTTTGTATTGAATTGAGACTTAAAACTGAGCGATGAGCTCAGAGAGCTAGCAATATATAATAGATTGTCAGCGGCACACCTTTTACATTTCCAACCGCTCCCACATCTAACCTTTAAATGTAAGCCCGGTTACTTCATCGCCACTGAAATGGCAAAGTTATACTTAGGATTTAAGTATAACAAACGGCTTGTAAGCCTTTAATGGGTTTACTGTGAATGAATACCTTTGGTAATGACACATAGGTATACCGTAGAAAAATTAAGCAAAAAACATTAACGCTCACTCGAATTTTCACCAAAGTTGTTCGAATAAAATCAGAAATGAAAAAACACAATCCCCAAGAATTCATGCAGATATTCCAGGAATTCTGGACTCGCCCAAAGTTAAGTCGGGGAAAACGCGAACGTTTCCCGCCAATTATCTTGATTAAGAGGGCACCACCCTCGTAACTTGAAGTTGATTGTCTTAAATTCTTACAAATGAAACCTTTTACTCCATAAGCAACGTGGTTGAGACTGAATAATGGTTTTTGTTAGTTAAAAAATCCACATTTTGTACACTCCCTTCTTGGTCTTGGGCCTTCTGCCATCTTCGACTATGTTTTGGGAATTATACAAACTTTCACATTTGTAAGATATAGATAATAAAAATAACAGACATTTACGTATTTTTCGCTTCGTCGAAATAACTAATAACTACTCAGATAAAGTTATTTAAAATTAAGAGGCAGAAAGAAGTGTAGGTACAAGTAAGTTTAAAATTTCTCATCGACCACGTTCGTAACCAAAATTTGTAAACAGTTGCGAAACATGAATTTTTCAAACTGTTTCGTAACCAGTTATCAAACAATACGTTATTTTTCTATTTTCAAAATATTAATTTCTTCACACATGAAATAGCACTATTTCTTTCTGTTTAAGTAACTTAATTTTATTTCTATTTTGGTAACCAATGCTTTAGTTTCGATCGGCCATACAAGCGAGATTAGTATGCCTACCAAAAGCATTTTTGGATCGATTGCATGTCCGAAAAACGCTTGCGATTTTTTAATAAGTGTATATAGTGGACTGAAGTAAAAAATTAGGAAATATTTTGCAATACAAATAATAACAACATACGAGTATAATACGAAAATATTTACAAGATATAACACGAATGTGTCGTAATATTTCAGAGGAGTTCTTCATTGTACAAGAATAATGTGTTAATTTTTTTCAATAAGTATATATATATCGCACATTAAATAAATAGCCTTATTCCCATACATTAGAACTATAATAATAAGCAAAAACATCAATACGTCCGAAACTAAAAAAGTTTTAAATAGTTTTGCAGCGCTTTCAATTCAGATCAACTACTCTGTGAGTACGGTAGATAACTGCAGTTAGTTATTAAAATCAACTCAATCTATTTCAATCAAAGTAATTATTAAGGTTTTATCTTTAATAAAGCGAGAACCGGTGGAACGCCGAACGGCGTCACAGTGTAAGAAGGCTTCAGTGATCTTTATTTGTCATTTATATGTTACGGGTAAGGGTCAAGATGTGGACACCTACACTTTGTTCTAACGTGAAAATAGTTGGTTTGGAATTTGCAGATGCTCTGTGTTGAAAGGCGGACACAAGCGTTTGGCTTTCGAAAAAGGGCATGAAACGCAGCATGACCTCAAGTATGACCTAACGTCAGTATTATTTGGGTTGAAAAGGCATAACATAATAATATGTAATGTAGAACAATTGAGGAAAAAACAAGTGAATTATAATTTTCGAAACACAAATACATGAGTAAATAGCTGTATAAATTGGAATTTGGAATTCCTAACCATAAAGGAGATATTTGAGATCAAAATGGTCAGTACGGCAAAACGCCAATTTTATATGTAAGGACCTAATATAAGAAAGAAGAAGAAGAAGATTTGCCTACATATCTCATAAAATATCCAACCAATTCAAAATTTATCAAATGTAGTTTAATTTAAAATATAATTAAATTTTGATAAAAAAAGCTATTAATACCATGTTTAAAATGATTAATTTATTATTAATTTAAATAAAATTATTTCGATGTAATTTCTCAGAATGACGACAAATATCACAAAAAACGTCAGACTATAGATTTTGTCGTTAAATATAATTTGGTTAACCTACTGTTTCACTCTTCAGCTACTATGTGATTGCTCTTATATTTATTACTTCCTTTTTATGTAACCGGATGACTCAACTCTATACTGATATTGTTTTTATTTTCTTTTAATTATCCCAGGCTATATGCAGCCGTGACGTGTACCTATAGCAGTAAATATTTTCCTTACTAGCTATGGAGCGAATCTGTTTCCTTTTTATATTATTATGTTCACTTAATGTCTCATATTCTTACGTTTTTCTGATTTTTCACTGTTTGCTTTTGCGTCAAGTCACATCAATGACTTTTAGTATTCAATTTGCATGTACGCTTGATTTAAAGACACTAAATAATAATGACTAAATCAAATATTTGACACGAATATTATTTTATTACTTATATACTCGTAAATAAAATGTTCGCACTTGTCGACTGCAACTGTACAATCGCTACATGCCGCGAGCAATTTCTACAAAACCCAAAGTAATAAAAACAAAGGAAACCTGCCGCCCAAAGTACTTAATGGTGGCAAAATAAAACGCCTAATTACCTTTCCTAGACACGTACCGCAAAAACGTGCACCATAATTTTTACAAATAACGATTGCAATTTGACATTTATTGTGGCATTACCGGGAGCAATACTCGTATCACAAATACGCCAGCCATGTTGTGCACGAGGTGAATTCGTAAAATGGCCGAACGTGAAGGATGACATTTGGCGCCATGTTCTAATTAGGCGTGAATGCATTCAGCTATGTCATTAAAACGGTGAATTGATGCACATTTCAAAATAAAGGCATATAATTGTTGTAAGGGTCTTCCCTATGTCAATGAGCATAATATTTTTTTATTATTAGAAATTTGTAAAAAAGGTCTAATTGTAAGTTTTAGAATGCGTGTTCAAATTAAAAAACCTTAATTCAACATCTATAGGAAACCTAATATAGGGTACTCTCCGTTGACGTAGAAACTTAGAATTTGGCGAGAAGCAATGTCTTACGTTTAGGGAAAAATCTGAAAACCGCCAATATGTTTGTAATAAGGAACTTATATACTCAGAAGAAAAAGATAATTTTGAACGGAACTCTTTTTTTAGGCAGAGGAATTTATTACTGTGCCAAGGGGCTAAGCTGAGAAGGCCGCTCACTTGGGTATGCCGTAAGACTCGGGTCCATGTGGCTATTCCGCTGATGTCCCTATACCCGATTAAACCATCCTCCGAAACCTCTACACCCCCGATAGAGGTGCGTTCGGGATCGGGAAGGCCAATTCACCGAACGCATCCCTTGTTGTACGGAAAGTGTTAATTTTTCGTAACTTTTTTGTAATTTGTTATAATTTCAGGTTACAAAAAATATTAATATTTGTATTTTTGAATAAAAACAATAATTTTATTCATTTTAGTGACTGTATTTTTACTTCACTGTTTTTTACAAAATATCAAACCACACACATAGACAAGACAAACATGACAATTTTTTAATTGACTTTTCAGACAAACTACTACAACAGACTAATAACTTATGCATAATTATATATTAAACTTATGCATTTGTTTATGATTTTGGACGACTGGCAATTTGTGCTCCAACATAATTGAAAAAAATTAGAAGACAAATTCCAACCAAACTACATACGTGTGCGTTACTTCTGCTGTCGTATCATATACATAATGTTAACATAAGCATAGTAAATATCTTATAATCTACCAATGTCAATGTCTACCTATACATACGAGTATGTATAAAAAGATGATCCTTGCATTTTATACATGTTACAAAACCTTAATAATTTTACGTCATAAAACATAGGAAGAAATATTTTAATTACAAATTCTGACATAAAAATAAGCACACACGCACAGAGGGAGAGAGAGAGAGAAAAAGAAGGGAGACTCTGGGAGGTTACAAAGTTAACTGTTTTAGTTAATGTTTTTGGTATTAAATAAAATATAAAACTTAAATGACATGTCATAAAAACATTATTTATACTTACATAGTTTTTGCAGCTGCGGCAGCACAGTCTTTTCACCCATCAATCAAGGTGCAATCAGTGCATTTGTCTGGCATGTTGAATAAGCGTTAAAATGTGAACAAATTTTTCCCTTTGTTTCTGTGTTTGACTAGACTATAAAGTGAATGTAAATTATCGTTTATGAAGTTTATTTTTACATAAACGTCGATAATCCTGAAACACAGGCTTATAATTGTGATATAACATAGTTTGGTGTTTTTTTCTTGTGCTTTACTTAAGACATTTCTTCTTCTACATAGTTCGAAGTAAATCAATTAAAGGGTCACAAACAGAACCTTACGGGAGTTAAATCCATCTTACCTTCTCTATCTTTCTATTAACGGACACGACTATCATTGAGATCCATCAATTCGCACTGCGACAGCCCAATGCTACCCTTTTTTGAAAATGATGACGATAATGGATTCAAATTAAACGTATGCCAAAATTTCCAAATTAATCAGTCGAATCACGGAAAAAAAACAGTGTAAGTGGCATTAGCCCTACTAGTCATGTGTGTCACGAGTATGTGTAGACTTGCACTCTTGACCTTGTGCTTTCTTGACCAAATTCAAGGAAATTCTATCTCATTGTATGAGGATATACACTCGATATACACATAAGTTTCATTGAGGTTACTTGTTACTATAATAGACACAGAATATGCGACAAATCAGACGAAATGTTTAAGCCGCACGGAAAAATTGCTACCCCTCCCGCTTCCGGCGACCGCGTCCCGCGCTCGCCTAGTTAGTACCGCAACAGTACTAACCATCGATACGTGACGTCATAGTATTTCATTTCCGTGTGCTTCTAGTAGGAAACATTTGAACGCCTGATTTGTCGTTTGTATGGCAACAGATGACCCTATAGTTTTTTTTTTATTCTTTACTAAAGTAAAATACAATTTTGTTTATAAAGGTACAACATAAACTCCTTCGAGTTTTTCTGTGTACCAGTGAGCCGTTATTATTACTTACTATGAATATAAAAAATAATATTACTTTTTGTAAACATACAACATAAGCTTACAAGTAATCAATTTTACGTCTATAATTATAATAAAAAAATACAAAATATGATACACATACGCGTGATACAGGCTTAATGATTTTTTATAACGTGTACCTATGATACTTTGCCATATCATAGGTACTTCCACTGTGTTTTTTTTGTTCCCTGATCATAGCACAGAAACTTTTAAATTTGAACTTTTAACGTTTTCTTTAGACTCGTTTGACGGTAATAGTCGCTAAAACACATGTTGACAAAAACTTATATATTGTTTCCAGAAAGGTTCTTGTTTCACGCCGATTTTCGTCTTCCCTTTTGCTTATTGTGTACCACACGATTCCCTTCCAACACTACTAAATAAACAGCAATCCCGATGACACATGGCGTTAATCACATTTCTCTATTTGGCGTAGCGTTCGGAATATGCAGACATATTGTCAAACACGACAAGATTCGGTTAGTGGAATCAAAGTGCTACTCTTATAGTCAACTAGCTTTCTGCTCGCGGATTTACCCGAATATTTGACTTCCGGGGATCTCTTTAAGAGATACATTTATTCTCATACATCTGCTTTAACTTTATGGTACCATTACACACACACACACACACACACATTTAACCAAAGAATTAGGTCCGTGTACATATGATATTCTTATACAAACTTTTAATTTTAATCCTTTTACGAGTATAGCCCCAAATAATGTAATCCAAAAGTTTTGAAAAATCATTTGTAATCGTAATAAATCTTCCAACTCCAAAAATCATGACCAATTAATTGACATCCAAAAATCATGACTACTCATCATCTACCTCTGTCTAAAATTCAATTTCAAAATCAGGTAATTTTCGAGATTTAATTATAAATCAGAAATATTATGAATGAAAAAATGAAGGAGTGACTTTCCGTTTATAAATAAACTAGCTTCCGCCCGCGACTTCGTCCGCGTGGAATAGTTACTTTGAGCTAACGCTAACTTTAACCCGCGACTTCGTTTATATAGGTGAGTAAGTACTGGGTCTTATAATCTTATATCATGTAGATTGTAGGTTATTCTCAAAAAAAACTAAACTAATGAAATTTTAAAGTACTTCTGCGTACACAATATTTTTAATTTTGTTTTCTTCCGGCAGAAGTAGATAGCTAACTGGGGCCACCGCCCTTCCCCCTCATGACTGCCCGCCGGCTTTGCACATTGTACGCGCAGTACTCGATCATTATTTTGCTGTGATATTATTTTAAAACTGCGATATCTCCTAAGATATTCATTTAAATCGAATGATGTAAAGGGCAATTTTGTTTAAAATTAAATACTTGTGATGAATAACGTATTTATTTGGATAAGGATTAATATCATGTTTATAAAAACACATTCGCAAATAATGCATCATTTTTGAACAAATTTGGTTAGCATAAAAAAGGTTATAGTGAGCTAACCTTAAAAGATAGACATATGCTGTCGCGGACTCTTTTTTAGAACTTTTAAAGGGGAACAATTCTGTCATACATGATTTTTGCGAAACTTTAACCGTTTACGCAGCGCACGCAGCGGAAGCACTCAATAGCAAAAAAATCCCCCGATTTTGAAACATTCTTCATTGGTTCTCCGCTCCTATTGGTCTTAGCTTGATGATATATAGCCTATAGCCTTCCTCGATAAATGGGCTATCTAACACTGAAAGAATTTTTCAAATCGGACCAGTAGTTCCTGAGATTAGCGCGTTCAAGCAAACAAACAAACTCTTCAGCTTTATAATATTATAAATAAATAAGTATATTATAAGTATATAAGTATAGATGACACACAACGAAGGTAGGAAGTATCATGCTCGTACATTGCAAAGTGAATCAATCCAGCTTTATTGAGGTGAGCTGTGCTTTCGCAGCGTCTGTGAACAAAGGGTTCGGACGATCATTAGGTATTAGTTCTCAGGTTATCCTAGAAGCTCGAGGATAACTAGACCAATTGAAAGTGAAGGGCCTAAAGCCGCGCCTTTAACTTGGAAGCACCGTGTCAAACGCAACGATGTTACTAAACTAACCTCTATCTTTCTGTCGATATATAACTTATGTACCTACGTATACAGTGAGAAACAAACATAGTAGTCTTTTGTTTTCGCAGAATTTTTATTTTATATTTCTGTTATTCTATTTCGTCTCTTTTCAGTATCCTTTCAAGTTAAAAGGATCTCAAATCATCAAATGTCGCTGCCTGTCGAGAGGTCCAGAAGTTTTTAAATTTATTAAGTTTTCATTTATTTTAATTGAGGAATACAACACAACATGGAAATATCTATAATTTATTGCATTAATGGTATTATTGTTGAGATTTATACAGACATACACACGCGAACACACACATGGATATACACACAACAATATAATTATCTACGTGATTAACGCAGTAAATTCTCCAACGTTTCAAGAGGCAGTGTTTAAATTGACGATGTATTTAATTTAATTCAAAATCACAGATAATACAGTACGTTACCTATAACGTAGACTTAAGTTGCTTAATCCTTACTTCTCTTCTAATTATTAATCTAAATATAATTATAAATTCAAAACTAGCTCTCTGTCTGTCTGTTACGCCTTAATTTTTTATAAAGTGAAAGAAAATACACAATTTTCAAGAGAAAACACTAAGGGCGAGGGAATTCAAAAATACCTATTTTTTAATTCCTTAAAAAATGTATTGTTGTCGCGCTGTGCTCGAACCATTGAGCAGAGCGCGTAGATAGAACTGCAGCTCAGACCGAAGACACATAATATGAAGTTTACATAAAACAAACGTTTCGTAGCACCCTGTTTCCTCTAAAACTAGACCGATTTAATTACTTTTTACATTAACAATTAAAGAAAGGCTGCGGTTGTGTTTGCAATGTTTTGCTTTTCATTCGGCCCACGTTTTTAATTCGATTTTGAAGGCTTACATTTCTTTAATAATTAACTTTAACATACTCGTAGGTGCATGCTAATAGTGATCATAAATTTTTTCCTATGGTCATTATCCAGAGGGAAGCGGGGACAACGTTTCTATGGGGAAACGCCCCCTAGAATTTTCTCTTAATGAGGTCTCTAGGGAAAGGGTGATATAACACAACCCACTATATAACTGAATTCCGCGAAGACAGTCGCGGGCGTCAATTAGTCGCAAGCAATAGATATAATATACCTACTAGTGATGGAATGGAAATTAATGCTAATTTTAATTAGTAACATCACCAAACAAATTTTTTACGTCTTAGCATACATGCTTACATGCTATTGCTGTGCTATTTGCTAAAATCGATTCTGTGAATTGTCGTAAACTGTCGGATCGATCCGTATCAAATGCATTAGCATTCGCATCGAACGAAAACTAGCATTATGGCCGGTACACACTTTGTTTAGTGTTTAGTGCGAGTGGCTTGTTTAGTGTTAAGTGTTTAGTAAAAAACACGTCCGGACAGCTTCTGTTTAGTGTTTAGTGTTTAGCGAATAGGAACGCGTTCTATTTTTTCTGAGAGTCGCCCCTCCCGCTCTCCCGCCTTCACCCCTCACTTGCAGCTAAACACTCACTAAACACGTCTGGACAGATCTGTTTAGTGTTTAGTCCATATAATGAACAAATACACTAAACACCGTTCACTAAACAGTGTTGGGACAGCACCTACTAATCACTTAACACTAAACAGTCTACTAAACACTAAACACTAAGCACTTAACTAAACAAAGTGTATACCGGCCATTAGCGCAGGCAGCTAGCAGTTAGCGTCGCAACACGATTTAGCGCGGTCACAGAAAACTGTGGCGCGGTCATGGGTTTCGTATGAAAGCAGCTGGACTTGAACCTAACGATTTCGTGCGATCGATGTTACCTAGCAATCATTAATTTTAGCAACTACAATTAATTTAAATATTGCTGATGAACCTTTAGCAATTAATAATTGTTGCGAATGCTATTTATTCCATTACTAGCTGTGCCCGCGACTTCGTCCGCGTGGAAGATCTTGATAAAAAGTAGCCTATGTTATACCTTATATAATTAGCTATCTATTAGTGAAAGTCCCATAAAAATCGGTCCAGCCGTTCCGGAGATTAGCGGGAATAAACAGACAGACAGACAAAAATTTTTTACATTGTGTTTTTGTTATTAGTACCCGATATACATTCATACCCGTTTAGTAAAAACTTGTTATTCTGACATTACAAACAGACACTTCAATTTTATTTATTTGTATAGATTATAATACACATAGTTCACTTTTAATGCACTGCACTGCTCGCAGCGCGTACATGCCTACACTTAATGTTGGTTAGTGGAGTGTTTCAAAGAGATTGTGCAATGCGATAGTGCGTCTATGCCGCCGTACATCCACCTAGATGCATATCTGCAGTCGGCTTCTGAGTCCGATCCCATATACGTGCGCGCTATGATAATAGAGCCACGGTTATAGTAGAGTTCAGTATTTAGATGTGTACTATGTATAATTCAGGATGCGATTTTGACAAAAAAAAATCGAAATACGTTGCGTAATCCATATCAAATTATTGTAAATTAATCTTTTCTCAAACGTGCTCGGAAATGTAGGTATTATTGTAGTAAAAGCACTGAAAAGTTAAAAATAATATGAGAATAGGTACAGACAACATCACACTTCTATATTGAAGTCGGTGCCAAACGATATCTCCTAGAAAGTCTTAAAATTTGTCACCGACTTCAATATAGAAGTGTGATGTTGTCTGTACCTATTCTTATATTATTTTTAACTTTTCAGTGTTTTTGAAGTCGGTTTTTATTTTTTGTAAAATATGTTTTATTATAACTTTTTAGTGAATGAAATCTTTTTAGTGAAAAAAAACCTAATTATTCGGTTATTAGCGTTTCCCTCGATTTTCATGGGATCCCATCATTAGATCCTGACTTCGGTGACCTTGGGACCACCCTAGGAGTATAATCTATCGAATACAAAAAGAATTTTGAAAATCGGTCCACAATTGGCGGAGTAATCGCGTAACATACACACAAAACACGTTGGACACACCTTAAAATTTAAGGGTTTTCCTCGATTTTCATGGGATCCCATCATCAGATTCTGACTTCGGTAGCCATGGGACCACTTTTGGAGTATACTCTATCGAATACACAAAGAATTTTGAAAATCGGTCCACAATTGGCGGTGTAATCGCGTAACATACACACAAAAAAAAACATACGCATCGAATTGATAATCTCCTCCTTTTTTGAAGTCGGTTAAAAAGTAGACACGAAGTTTGTAATTCTTGCCTAATGCATTACTTTACCGGCATAGGCTAGGAAAGTAAGTAATAGAAATTCATTTCTGGCCGCTGCTCAAATGTTTTTTAATTCATCTATAACTTGAATTATGTAACTTGTCATACAGCCAATTGCTACCACGTTATAAAAAATGCACTCTACGAGCATATAATATGAATATGACAACAATTTGAATAGAATGTTGGTATAAAATCACACGAAAATATGCTTAGTTTTTATGCGAGAGAAAATAGGCCGTAATGTACAGTACCTATTACATTTTTTGCGCAAAATATATCAAACAATAACATTAACAGTAGAGTACACGCGTCCCTTTTTTTACATGAGTACACGCGTGGCCTACTATGGTATACCATTTTATAATTGCTATCAATTTGTTTTTTGGTTACGTATGAATAAAATTTCTACAGAAATGAACAATATATTCAATCAGTCCCTTATTTTTCATAGCATTCAAGGCATACTACAGCTTGATGATCAGAGCAAACCCATTGGTTGCATGTCTTGTACCATTTGTTTGTGGATCGATTTCTGGCTCTTGAGCAAAGTGCGCATGGACCGACCCATCCCATCTTGAGGGTAACATCATACTGTGTGGCTTGAGCTGTGCCCGTTAGCATTTCTATTCTTCATCTCAACTGTCGAGGAAGAGTCTCCATGGTTGCTCGAACAACATAAATAGCAAATCGAAACAAATAGCACTTACCTAAATTTGTTAAACTCATATATACTCAAAATACTCGCGCAGACTACTATGGTAGGCCAACATATTTGGTGGGAAATCGCAGGAACGTGTTTACACGTGCTGACCTTGCTGGCTTTACTGGCTCGCTGACAAATTTAATGGCCGAGGCTAGCCTAAAATTCCAACGCACCGCGTGGATAATTCAAAAGTTATCACTTAAAATGTCACCCTGGTCTACTATAGTAGACCACGCGTGTACTCTAGTGTTAATTAATTGCTTTATTCGTTCTTTTATTTATATTATACCCATTTGTTTTCAGTATTACGTCTTTCATTATTTCCTCACAATTATTGAGAAAAGCACTATACGTACGAGTACCTCGCCTCGGCAGGAATGGGATTGCCGGACTCATAATTATTGTCAAGGCGTCGCTGGCGCTCGGCCTTGAAAGCTCTACTCGTCCGGCAATCCCAAACTTCCCGGCCTCTGCAGTAATGTACTATAAGTCACCTACAAAAAAATATGAAATTCAAATCTAGAAGAAAGGTTAGTCAGAGGTACATTAACACCTATACTACGCCATTATTTTTAGTCCCTTGTAACAGGGGGCAAGCTTATTGCCACTATCGGGCACTTATGCCACATTTCGTAATTGTTACTGTTATAATTTCACAGCTCATAATGATTTGTTTTCCCTACTCGATATGGTTTACTCATTTTAATGGATTTTCTCATACGAGATAGTTTAAAAAAATCCAGAATCATGGATCAAAGTGGATATGCGTGGAAATGCAAAAAGATCCATCAATGGATCTTTTCAATAGATCTTAGTGAAAAAAGGGTTAGATTGCAGGATTTATAAGGAGAATACATTAATTTACTACCAAACGTAGATAGAACGCTTCATACAAAAACGCGCTTGAAATCTGTCACCTAATCGACTATACATTAAATGTACATCATTTCATACCTAGCCACAGATCAAACAACGTTTTAGTAATTGCTACAAGAAAATATCAACTTTATATTATGAAACATAATGCTTGAAATTGCTTATCGCGTTGTCGCTCCAACGCATGAATGAGATAACACATCGTGATACGACGCCCGTGCGAGCGAGACGATTGTGATGTACTGACACTGACGCGAAGCGACATGTTTATGATTAAAATAATTGTTTTTGATTGGTTTTACGTATAAATCGTATATTTGAATACATGATAAAATGTGTAATGAGTTTGCTTACGCAAAATATGAAATCCCGTCTTTTATCTGCCATTTCTGGTTATTGTTACCACAACTTTTGAATGCGCACTTCGGCATGTTTACGTGCCGACAGCTAATCACTCACTATGGAAAGGAACTGCACGAGTCGCGATTGAGCAGTTCTTCACTGGACCACTTTTCGATCGTTCATGCGTTATCTAAGAATAAGATAAAAATTCTAAGAAAAAAATACCTCACAATGTCGGAATGGATTCGTAAAAGGTCGACAGAATAGTGTGTATTGAAAAATATTTCTATGTAAAAGACAAAGAAGAGTGCGTTTATAGGCGATTTCTTTACAAGACCCCCATATAAATGTATATTAATTGAAAAAATGGCTACATTCGCAACAAATTAGCTTAGTGATGGAATCAATTCGATCAATCGAGATATTATAATAGCAAACAATATAAAATATCGTTTTCTATCAAAACAAATCAATGGTATGTTTGCGTTCAATCTCAAAGTCACTCAACGAGATTAAGTTTACTTTCGAACTGCGGCCGCTAACGAGCTGAGCTGACCGCTCCCCAATTATTACGAGTCCTTGATATTCGCAGAAAGCGCTAGCCGAATTCACGGTAATCCTCAAACGCGTACTAACCTAAGCTTAGCTCGTGCAGCAAGCTTCAAAGACGGTGCAATTAGCACGTTGGCAATATCAATTGAATTATACTCGGTTGAACCTGTAGCGAATTGAGCCTTAATGTATCAGCTATGTTCTGTAAACTCGAAACGCTCAGTTCAATATAGGCAATTTGAGATACTTACTAGTGAATAACAAATCTTATTAACAGCTCTAAGAGAACAGATAAAGGAATACTTACATACTTGCGTGTGCAAACAAAAATATAATATAACTAGCTAAAACACTAAAGAATTAAAACCTCCGATAACCGCGTTCAAACAAACTCTTCAGCTTTATAATATTAGTAAAGTAACTAGTAAGTATGTATTATATAGTATAGAAACAAAACTGGCAAGGCACAATATGAAAAAGGATCCCAGCACCTATTCAGAAAAAAAAGAGAGACTTGAGCAAACACAAGAGGCAAGTTTTTAATAACATTGTTTTTATTGTAAAGGATGAATAGGTTTCAAATAGGCCTACAAAAAGGAGACACAGTACCAGCATTTTCTACGAGGATAACTGTCTTTATCTATATCTATACATCAATACAAATAAATAAAATTGAAGTAACTGTTTGTAATGTCAAAATAACAAGTTTTTACTAAATGGGTATGAATGTATATCGGGTACTACTAACAAAAACACAATTTAAAATTGTCTGTCTGTCTGTCTGTTTGTTCCCGCTAATCTCCGGAACGGCTGGACCGAATTTGACGGGACTTTCACTAATAGATAGCTATTTATATAAGCTATAACATAGGCTATAAAAATCAAAATTCTGCCAAAAGTTACTATACCACGCGGACGAAGTCGCGGGCACAGCTAGTCATAAATAATCTTACATATATCTGCCACCAAGCAGCGGTGCTTGCATCGCTGTATTCCGGTTTGAAAGGTAAGACGTGCAGTGTAATTATTAGGTACTGTGGCACGACATCTTTTGTCACAAGTACGCAACGTATATTGGGATTCGTATAGTAGGAAATGGTGTAGTAGAGCTTACCAAGTTTTTGTGTAGAAAGGAGAATGACGTCATGCAATTTTAATTTTCTTTATTTTTTTAAAACGTTGCCCTACCCTAGGATTTTCTCCCGTGTCGTCGGTGCAGTTACAAACATAGAATATCACATGCACATACGCCCAGACCGGAACAAATTTTTGTAGGCCATACAAAATATTCGTCCCGTACGGGAATTAAACCCGCGACCGTGTCGTGCCGTAAATTCAGAGTCTCCAGTATGCTCAAACGGCAATTAGGGTGTTTAACCTTTGATTCGAACACGGCAAATCACTATTAAAGGTTGTTTATGATATTCTTTCACCTAATATGCTAAAATATTTCTGAAATACATGCAGCGACTTGCCATGCGAGTTTCATCTAAGCCTAGGTCGGCTAAGTTTCAATATAAAGAAATTTATACTCGACGTTAGGACCACACTAAAGTAAAAGTCAGCAGTGAATATCACTGCGGTTGTTTAAATTTCTCTATATTTTATTTTTGCAAAAATCTACCTAGAGCCTAGCACTCGGAGTATTTATGGAGTAAAGTACGATAAAATAAACACACTTCTTATAAATTTGTTTACATCCAACCCATTTACCGTGAAATTCTGAAATGGCAGAACTAGTTCTATGTGGACCGTGGTAGACAATGACCCGAACCTTATTTTCGCTAGAACCCAATAATGACTATGTAATTTTATTCCGAGTAAATATTTTTAGCATCTCTACGAATTTAGTTTCATATATATATAGTTTTCATTTAAATATAGTTATTTAGTTTGTCTACTGATGCAAGTACACTATGATAACAATGTCATCTGAAAAACCCTTTATTACTTCTTACTTTTACTCGGCGTCATATGAAGATATTATGCGCATTAACTCGTCCTATTTACGACCTTAATCCTTCGAATGTGCGATGCCGATAATATTTTATGCTTCAAGAATTTTCCTCGAGAGCTGCTTTAAAGTCACAAAGTTTTGAAGCTTTATAAAACCTGTAGAGTGATTCAATATCTTAATTCATTGTTCTTTTTAAAGTTTATCCTTCGTTTGAGAAGTCGGAATTAAGCGTGTGCTTGTCTTGTGAAAGAAAAAATCTCGGATCACTAATAGCACCAATGTTGAATGAATTAATAGAAATGAGATACTAAAGATGAGATAATAAATAGCTTTAAATATTAACTTTAACATTACTTTAAATAACTTTTAATTAAGAGAATTGAACATCTGCATTCCCTTTCATTTTGTGATTTTTATTATATATTGACAAAAGATAAGATGAGATACTTAAAATTAAATACTAAATAATTTAAAGTAGTACTACCTCTGCCCGCGAACTACGTTTCGCCATAATAATTGTCAAAAAAAACCCTTATCTTATCACTTAAGGGTATAAAAAATAGTTTACGACCTATTCTCAGACCTACCGAATGTACACAAAAAAAAATCATAAAAATCGGTCAAGCCGTTTCGGAGGACTTTGATTACAGATACTGTGACACGAGAATTTTATATATTAAGACTAGCCGGGCCCGCGAACTACGTTTCGCCATAATAATTTTGAAAAACCCTAATCACTTCAGGGTATTAAAAATAGTTGACGACCTAAAAAAATGTATCGCCATAATAATTGTCAAAAAAATACCACCTAGGGGTACTTATAAGAATAGTTTACGACCTATTCGCAGACATATTAAATAATAACAAACGCGCAATAATATATAATTATAGTGTCAAACGGCTACAATAGAAACTGTTACCCGTTTGATACCATAATTATATATTTAAAAAATGTTTGATTTTACAAAAACCTCATAAATATAATGAGCAATAAAAAACCGACTTCAAAAACACTGAAAGTTAAAAATAATATAAGAATAGGTACAGACAACATCACACTTCTATATTGAAGTCGGTGCCAAACGATGATCTCCTAGAAAGTCTTAAAATTTGTCACCGACTTCAATATAGAAGTGTGATGTTGTCTGTACCTATTCTTATATTATTTTTAACTTTTCAGTGTTTTTGAAGTTGGTTTTTATTTTTTGTAAAATATTTTTTTATTTTTAACTTTTTAGTGAAAGAAACCATAATAAAATAGTTAATAGTGGTTATATAACCCTAATAAATTAGGGTTTCCCTCGATTTTCATGGGATCCCATCATCAGATCCTGACTTTGGTGACCTTGAGACCATCCCAGGAGTATACTCTATCGAATACAAAAAGAATCATCAAAATCGGTTCATAAACGACGAAGTTATCCGCGAACAAACATAAAAAAGCATATATACGGTCGAATTGAGTAACCTCCTTTTTTCGAAGTCGGTTAAAAAACAAAGCTATAATGCTAACGCGATGCCAACGAAAAAATACCTTTAGGCCCAAAAGAAATAAAACTTCACATTTGCACGCGAACTGCATCGTGCTTTCTCGTTATTATTCACGTCAAGCCCGGTGTCACTTTCAGTTGGAATACGACATTTTTGCTGCTTTTTTGCTTGGAAAAATTGTTGTGATTAGCTCTATTATGTTTTCACTGTTGTAAGCGTGATGTATGCAATTTTTCCTTGGGCTGGTGAGTTCGCCATAATTGTAGTTTTTAATTATTTCTAGCTTATGATATAAATGAATGTTAACTACAGCAATTCGGTATCGTTATTTTGGTTGAATTAATTTGTAATATTATTATTTACATTACAAATCGGTAGTAAAAAAGCATATAGCTCGTCTGATGTTAAGCGCTTATTGTGGACACTTAATACCAGAGCTTTGATTTATCTGAAATAATACGTCTCACGTCATTTAATTGCGGCTTGTTATATGATGGAGTTTTATTTCCAATCAGTTATTAATCTAAGCGATAAACGCTGTGCTTTTTCAAAAATGATCTTCAACTCAATCTTTTTTCGCTAAATTTCGAAACCTACTTATATGTTTTTACAAAACTATGTGTCAATGCTATAAGTGTGGAGTTAACATCAGACATAGCTAATTAAAATTCACGGAAAACACTTAAGCGTTTAACTTTTCCTTCCGTAAGAGAATTCGTTAAATTTTAATTAATTCCAAAAAAATATTTACAACTAACCTTCCAACATAACGTATGTTGGAAGGTTAATAGGTACAGACGATCTCCTAGAAAGTCTTAAAATTTGTCACCGACTTCAAAATAGAAGTGTGATGTTGTCTGTACCTATTCTTATATTATTTTTAACTTTTCAGTGTTTTTGAAGTCGGTTTTTATTTTTTGTAAAATATTTTTAACTTTTTATTGGATGAAATCTTTTTAGTGAAAGAAACCCTAATTTAGGGAAATTAGGGTTTCCCTCGATTTTTATGGGATCCTATCATCACATCCTAACTTTGGTGACCATTGGACCACCCTTGGAGTATACTCTATCGAATACAAAAATAATTTTGAAAATCGGTCTCAAAAGAGGCGTAATCGCGTAACTTACACACAAAAAAACATACGCATCGAATTGAGGACCTCCTCCATTTTTGAAGTCATCTAAAAACACGTTGGACACACCTAAAAATTTAAGGGTTTCCCCGATTTTTATGGGATCCCATCATTAAATACTAACTTTGGCGACCATGGGACCACCCTTGGAGTATACTCTATCGAATACAAAAATATTTTTTAAAATCGGTTCACAATTGGCGGCGTAATCGCGGAACATACATAAAAAAAACATACGCATCGAATTGAGAACCTCCTCCTTTTTTGAAGTCGGTTAAAAACAAAGTGTTTTTGCAAAATTTGTATTCTAAGAAGTTTTAAGGAAAATCGTGTTAAAATAGTACAAATAAGATAACTATAGTTATGCATTAAAGGCGATTCATTTGTATTAATTCCGTGATTACAAATCATCCTGTGAAGTGAACAATATACATATACGGCCTTATTAATAAAAATTTTACTCCTTGGATCATCCTCGGATTAGTTACTCAGTGTTTTGTCTTGTTTTGACATATGATAGCCGACACGTGCGGAAACAAGACAAAACACGGAGTAGCTAATCCGAGGATGATCCAAGGAGTAAATTTTTTATTAATAAGGCCGATACAGTTAAATACTATATGAATATGATAAAGTAAGAAGGTCACCCAATAATCGAAGTTTATCGATGGGCGTCTGATCGGTTTATCGAGCGATTGCTTAGGTATCATCACCCAAAATCGTATAAAAGTTTAGTTGCAACAACAGCGAATAATCTTTCTCGCCTGATAAAATTCAAGTTTACTACCAATTAATCGAAGCTATCGACGAGAGATCTAGTGATATATCGAACGATTGGTTTGTTAACGACACCAAAAAATCTTTATATCTTAGTGGCAATGCAAACTCGCTACAAACACGGATAATTTTTGCCGTTTAAAAAATGTAAGTTTATTTATAACACTTACACCCGAAACCTGATCTCAATCAGGTTATTATGAATGAAGAGGAGATGCCATTGCACTGATAGAACAGGATGGGTGTCGCGAAACAGTGTTGTGAGAGAGACAGGTATATCGCGTGGCCAATAAATTTATAAGGCGCTTACGAGCTATTGAAAACTGCGAGGCGGTTAAGGGCTAGTGCTACCTAAAAAGCGCCACCAATTGCACGATACGGTGTAGTGTAGTTACGTAGTACAGGTTTCGTGGGCTGTCGAAGGGTAATTTGCAACTACGGGAAAAGTGTATGCCGACTAAGGGACTTACCCACAAATTCCACCTTTATAGAGATGAGAAACTCAAAACAAAAACCAACATCAACCCGTCTGGTCAGCGTAGTGTAATAGGCCAATTCCTGTTTTTTTTTTTGGAGAGAATCTATGCCCAGCTGTAGGACGTTGATATGTTAATACGATAAAGGCAAAGGGTCACGTGTAAATTATAATTTAAATAATTTTAGTTTAGAAATCGGAAAGTATTTTTAAAAAGAAAAGAGCGAGCGAGAATATAACGTTAAATAGTCAATTATTTTGTCTTCATCCATACAAATCATTGTCAATCATACAAATCATAAGAAACTTGTCAAGTTAAGTGGTTACCATATGACAGGAACTTTTTGCAGCATTGATCAATTGGAAATAATTATAAGAGTAATAATGAAAATAATAGGTCTTCGTCCAGTTCTTAGTAAAATTCACATTCATTGTAAACTTCACCTAAAATTACGTTAAAAATATTACTTGAGCAGAAGCCATACCCCTTAAGACACGACTATCAAAAGTAGTATTTAATTGCGGAATATGAAGACAAGTCAAGATTATGTTTTTGAAAGAAGTTAAGTATCTTATGATGGGAATGTGTGCTGAATATGGTAATTTATCGGGATTCCTAAGTAACTATGCATGTACGCTTCATTTTGTTTTAAATGTGTTTTTTTTTCTGCTTACCTATGATTATTCAATATAATTTATTAAATCTATGGACAAACCTTGTTTGTAAAAAAAGATGTATGAATTAATGAATAATAATATTTACTTTTGTTGATTAAACCACTTTTTACAAGACACCCACAATAAAATTTAAACATGGCGTCATTTATGGCCATTTTCACCAACCTCTTCTTAGCTTAGGTGACTCTTAGCATACGTCTTAGGGGCTTCTTAAGCTAAGTTATGGTTGGTGAAATCGGCCATTGTCTTCATAAGGTGTATGTATTCTTTCTGTCAAATTTCTCCCCAGAAACATAAATAGGGGTGCATTTAGTATAGACGTGGAGGGTTACAAAAACATCACGCAAAGGGTTCAAGTCTTCATAAATCGCTGTTAAAGACAGATAATCTAAATTTTCTGTCCCAAACGGATCTCAAATGATAACCTGCGGCATCTCTGTCACGAAACGCTGATTGGTCACCAGATCGGAATGGAAGTGGATCGGTTACACCCCAGTAGAGCTCTCCAACACATTCCAAGGCAAGTTCGTAGTTCTAGAATGGACTTCACAAGGGAAGAGGAAACGTGCCGTCCCAGGAAATCTTGAAAACGCTCCTTTGCAGCGGAGCTGAATACTATCGGGCTAACATGGTCCGAGACGTAAAGCGTAACTCAGGATAGAGGACAATAGAACAGTAATACGTGGACGCTCTCTGCCCCGCCTAGGATAGGAGTCATAGGACATTAACATAGTCATTCATTTAGTATAAATAGGTAGACATGAATATAACCAGATAATGCCAATACCTCCATCTGTATGATAACTATGCGTGTCACTTTTTTTGCCAAACGTGACGTTGGAACAGAGCGCTTGGAACTTCAAAACGTAAGCATTATTTTGATCTTTTTTTTGAGTTTTTACTGCTCAACAGGGCACAAATACATATACCTACAGCTCAAATATAGGATCATTTTTCTTTCCTTTGACACGCTAGTACACACACTTGCAGCATCTATTTAGATTCATATCTGTGGTATTTAAATCGACATAGTTGTTTGTAGAAAAACATTTTTTTATTTAATAAATAACGCTCAATATTTATATGTTTGAGAACCTTAAAACGTTTGCTACGTGAAACGTCAAAAAGGTATGCGACAGTGTGAATGTTCACTAAAACCGTGAGGAGCTCATTATGCCGTCTGAGTCACACAACTGTAGTCTACATCAAAAAGACACAGGTTTCTTAGGTTTACGCTTGTTAGCGCTGTATTCAATGTCGCTAACTGTGCAAAGACAACATGGATGTTGTGTGCTCAACGCGTTTGGAACTATTTTTGTTTGTCAATTTCAAAGTTCACTCACGTTTCGAACAACGGACATAATTCGTGTCTTTGACGTTTCGATCTTTGTCTTTCGTTTGCTTCATTAGTACATAACACTATATTATTATTCGATATTCAAAATATTATGTTCAAATTATGTCTTAACACGTTTTACAACACGTTATGTAAATTGAAAAATAATGAAAATTAATTTGATTGCAAAATTGTAATTTAGAAAATTTAAAAACAATCCAGTTTTTTAAAGTGAAACTTTTTTTTACATCGCCCCAATTTTTTTCATCCATCTATCGCATGTTGCATTACACAAAAACAAGAGATCATAATTTCACTACCTCCATATAGGTAAGGATTGGTCTATGCGTCAGATTTTCTTTCCACTTTATATCTGTGTGGCAGTGGTTCGATCTTGGTGTGGAGCGTTATTTTTTTCTAAATTTGTTATTTTTTTATAGATATTTTATTACATTTTGTTTTTTATTTTAGTATAATTTTCTTTTCAGAAGAAAAAGATTTAAGATTAAAAATGCGATTAATACCCCAATTGAATCATTTTCCGGAAATGTTCAGTTAAATGCCTATGATTCGAAAAAACTTACACTTGCATCGTGGCTTCATATAACTACTCAATGATTTTTTCGTTTCCATTCAACAAAATTGTTTCGACACCATACTATACGGTCGCCTGTTTATGGATAAATCGAATAATGAATGAGAGAAGGAAACGGCTTGTGAATTAAAAGAATGAATGAAAGAATAGAGTACGTGATCAAATTACTTAGGGAATTAATTTTTTCACGCACGACGGGAAAGCTCTTGGCCTCTGTCACACCTGATAGTAAGTGATGATAAGGCTAAATTTGGAAGCGAGCTTCACTTGGACTCCTCAACAGCTTAGGAGCTGACTCCTAATCCTTACATATTATAGAACAAAGTCCCCCGCCGCGTATGTATGTCTGTCTGTTCGCGATAAACTCAAAAACTACTACACCGATTTATAAGCGATTTCACCACTCGATGGCGTGATTCTCGAGGAAGGTTTGAGTGTATAATTTGTTAAGTTTTTGTATTTATTTCTGTGTACATTAACGATATTGGTTGAAGATGTCGGGAAAAAATAAATTAAGGCGAAACGTGGTTCGCGGGCACAGTTAGTTAAGTAAAAGGGTGGTAGCTATCCACACAGGCTCAGCAGCCCTACCAACAATTCAACCCAACAAAAAAACTTCTGTCTCCAATGAAAAATCAAAATCCTTACCTTTGGATCCATATCGAGTGGTCTCAACTGCTAGACTACGAAGGCGGTTTGATTTTGTATATACTGGGTTACTTTTTATCACCCCGGAAAATTTAAGGGACGCTTCAGTATACATCTAATATTACATAAAAATAAAAAAATCTTTAAAATACTGCACTAAACTAGTGCACTATTTTGTGGATATTAAAAGAAAGAAAAATAAATTAAACAAGTGAGTTATTTTTTCTATCAATATTTTAATCATTCTACTACCGTGCCCAGAAGCGTCCCTGAAATTTTCCAGGGTGATACAAAAGTAATAATCCCTGTATAATCTTAGAAGCGATGTGTAAATAGTAAGTGACAAAAATGAGCTGTCTCTCACCCACTCAGCAGCTCTGTCCCACAAATAATTGCTCTCTCGCCCATCCACTCACTCGCTCGAGAGTTACTTATTATTTTATTTTTATGATTGACACTCGACAAAGGGCTCGCGATTCTTCAAAAACAGTAAATATTTTTTTTTACAAAAAATAAAAACCGACTTCAAAAACACTGAAAACTTAAAAATAATATAAAAATAGGTACAGACAACATCACACTTCTATATTGAAGTCGGCGCCAAACGATGATCTCCTAGAAAGTGTTAAAATTTGTCACCGACTTCAATATAGAAGTGTGATGTTGTTTGTACCTATTTTTGTATTATTTTTAAGTTTTCAGTGTTTTTGAAGTCGGTTATTATTTTTTGTAAAAAAAATTTTTTTTTACTTTTTAGTGAATGAAGTCTTTTTAGTGAAAGAAACTAATTTAATACCAGCTCACCTGCCAGTGCCAGTGATCTGGTATTAAATTAGTGTTTTCCTCGATTTTCTATGGGATCCCATCATCAGATCCTGACTTTGGTGACCATGGGACTACCCCTGCAGTATACTATATCAAATACAAAAAGAATTTTGGAAATCGGTTTAAAAATGACGGAGTTATGAGATAAAAACAACCGAATTGATATCCTCCTCCTTTTTTGATGTCGGTTAAAAACGCTCTTTTTTTATTGTTTTATTTAAGGTTGCTCAAACATCTTAGGTCATTAGCGACCACAGTAGGGTACAATTTAGATTTCTTTGTAATATCTAATTAACTTAAGAAACTTAAGGGTATTTTGAGGCTTATCTAGACATTTTTTTGATTTCTAGTAAGGCTTACTTTAAGTCTATCTGCATTGAAGAATGAGCATTCTATAAGAAGGTGCTTTACAGTCTGTGTTTCACTGAGTGAATAAAAAAAAATGAATTTGGAACATGCGCGAATGTACGGATTATAGTAAGAAATAAGAAAAACGTGCAAAGAGGTCGCACACTCTCGCTATAAAAAAGTACTAAAAACCACCAAAACGCAATAACTAAGATTCAAAAACTGTTTTAACTTTACATTGAATGTCTAATTCTTTTGTCTTCTATTGTTCTTTTATGTATTACCCATAATAAAATTTGATTCATAATTACACAGTTATTATTTTCTCGCAGTCAATGATAAAAAGTAAAGTACCTAACACGTGAAAAAAAAATCATCTCGGCTATTGTATCCCTTGATCCGCTCAGGATTCTATTCTAGAATCCTGAGCGGATCAAGGGATACAACTTAGTGCCTCGAAAATAATTCACATTTTTTCACTTGTTGGGTACCTAATCTACTAATTCTACTGACCAGAGATCTTACACATCCACAAAAACATTCCTCTTTTTGCTGAGATGATGAGCTTGAAGAGGGAAAGACCGAAACCTTGTTCTTTTCGTTTCGTTTCGGAGTAAATGAGTTACAAGAGTGAAAGAGCTGCCGCCGCTCCGTATCGCTCTTGAGTGAATACGAAATAATGTTTCTGTTTTTTTAGAGATGCACTGAGCGAAATGAGTTACCGAGCGAAAAGAGTGGTGACTATTCTAACATTGCACAGTAGATAGCTGTTTCACTTTTTTCTTTTAAGTGAACGATATTTCTCATGCATGACTATATATAAGCCGAATTAGCCGAAATGATGTAACATGATACTAACAAATTGCTTAATGTCCTACTTATTTCCATAAAGCTCATTTAACAATATAATTATTTTTCTCGGTAAGAGAAAACATAAACGTGACAAAGGATCAGAAGGTCACAGGAATAGTAAGTACGCCCACAGTAATCCTACACGATACTGGAAATACGTCATATCAAAATTTGAGGCTGTAACAATAAGGGCTCCTGTACACGATAGGAAATATCACCAGATCTAGCCAAGCAAAATTTAAAACGTCGTATCTAGCGATTTTAGTTTTTGCTTCGCGCCGTGGCTGCTGTGTAGGTACGTTCGGCTACAAAAGTGATTTACCGTCATAAGGATATTACTGGAGGGGGACTCTGTACTAGGGTCGTCTGCTTAGGTACCTCCGTCTTACCTATTTCTGCCGCAAAGCAGCAGTGCTTGCATTGCTGTGTTCCGGCTTGAAGGGTAAGATATGGCAGTGAAATTACTGGGTACTGTGATTTTACATCTGGTGTCACAAGTTGGCAACGTACACTGTGATTCTTGTGGGGGTTGCAGTTTTGCTGCGAATCTCACAGGAGCTACATGTATTATAGGCGACTGTTACCACTTACCATCAGGTGGGCAGTTTGCTTGTTTGCCAACTTTCTGCAATAAAAAAAAGGTTGAAATGTAATGTCGCAGCATAAAACAACAAATTTGATTTTTGCTTCCAGTAGCAAACTGATATTTATAATAAAGGTACCCATAGTAATAATTTGCTTATTTTCTATGTAGAGTCAAAATTGCACAGTAACGAACCTCTTTCTTTGTCGACCGTAGACAGTTCTAGCGGATTGCACGGAATATAATTTTTTACATTTTTTTTAAATGTGTAATTAAAGTATACGTTGGAATAACTTATGCCACTGTGAATTACATAAACATAATTCACGATCTTTTGATGTTTTTTTCACATTTCAAACTTAAATGATACCTATATTAAAACTGAAATCGTAAAAGTTTGGTGTAACCTAATGTAAGCGCTAAGAAACCACAATAACACCTGGTTGCATCGCTTTACATTTTACATTTTCCTAAAAAGTTTTGAAAAACTTCATGTAAAAACTGAGCTGTTGCTCTTTTAAATATACTATTTTCGTATACTTTTGAAAAGTGCCGATTGACGTTAATCACAAATCTGAAAACGTAAGAAATAAGACATTTTAGTTCAACTAGCTGTTAGTCTTGCGCAGGCTCTGCGATTTTTATTAACGTGTAATTATGGTATGTGCAAGAGCGAAGAGAAAATTGCGGAAATTTAACACTAAGTTACGTTACTTGTTTTAAGAATTAACAAAATTAAATTACGACAGCAAACAGTTGAAACATTTCAAGATTGTACTTTTCCTCGAGTTGTTTTACCTATTTTATTGTTTCACGGGGTCTGATTAGGGAGTCCGACATATTTGTCCGAAATATTCAGTTGCCCTATTTCATAGAATAAGTCAAAACTAAATTCTTTATTAGTACAAACATTACAATACAGACGCAATACGCAAAACTAAAAATCCACAAAGCGCGCCATTTAAAAATTACGACGTAAAACAAAGTACGGGCAAAAAACAAGCGAACAGAAAATTGAATTGTCCAGCAACGCTATATCGGTACAAGTATAATGGGACCGCGGTGCGCGTACCAATTGAAAATATTGTCTGTGGCCGACTGTTTTTCTCTATGTTTTATTCAGCCCCCGAATCCGAGACCCCTTTAGGCATACTAAGCCGATACCACAAAAAAGCGGCGTCCCATTTCCCCCGTCTGCTTTTCCTTGTAAAGAAATTTATAAGTCATACAGTTCACACTAAAGTTTCCATTTTTAACAGCATGCGACAGCACAAAAAATGTGTAAACAATTTTCGTGCTAGAAATCCAGTACGCAAATTGCTTACTGTGCGAAATTCCTACTCTGTGACGGGCGCGAGGAAAAATTTCTTACGCCGAACGCACACGTTGAAACTACGCCGCCACTACCTCGTTTTTGAGGCTCTGCAGTGCCGTTAGAAAGGGATGGAAGTATCTAGCTGTTAGGACGCGGAGCGCGACAGAGATATTATTGCACCGGTGAAGAGTGAAAGAGATCAATAATGAGAGGCACGAGGAGTTGAAAAGGGATTTCAGATTAAGGTCGTTGTCGAGACATAGACCACGTAGCGTGGAAAGAACAGAAGGTATCACGCGTATTTGCTATTGAACTAAAATTCTCAGAGGCAATTCGTGCACAGATAATTTGTTTTGATTTGACTAGAACCAAATTATTTTGCATAATTATTACATCTTATCAAATGTAGAGTACAAAATTGGTTACATACAAAAATAAAATCGTTGAGTAAACAAAAAAAATAAATTTTAGGTGTCTGTAATAATTGAATTGTTGAGTAAGTATACTTTGACGAATACGTCAAATGTGGCCTTAATCAGTATTTTATGTCGCTATGTTCAAACATTTATTTACCTGATACAAATATTAGTTTTCCATTGCAATCCGCGCTGCATTGTTCGCTACTTCTAAATAATGTTGTTGCTTGTATCGAATATGAATTAACAAAGACCAAAAGTATAGAATTATCGTTGCTTAGGTTCGTAAATGTATGCGCTGTGATCGTCAACTTTCGCTCGTCTGCGCAACATTTTAATCTTTGCTACCAACCCTGGCCGGGGAAACAGAGCTTACATTCGCTCAGTCACCGGCTCGGCGCCTGACGTCACTGCGTCCGTGCTGCCTCGCGTACCGCGAACACGCGCTTTCCAAATTTAATCGAACGCGCGAAAAAAAAACACAACAAACAAAAGCACACCGTCGATACTTCTTCGGTTGTGTGAAAAAGAACGTTTCTTTTTTAATTATCAGTGAACTAATGAAAAGTGCGTTTCGTTTTTCCGCATTAGGCCTTTTCGTTAAATTTTCATAGCGGGATTCTGGTACTTGCGTGTGTAGTGTTTGTGTTGGATATTTTCGCCGAATGAATGGATGTTTTTTTGTGTCTGTGTGTGTGTGATTCAACAGATCGTGGATTAGAAGGTTTGTTTTATATTACACTTAAGTAATCACAAAGTTTTTTCAAGTGTCTGCTATTTGATTCACATTTTGATAATATTTTCCTGTATAAATTATGATCGACCACAATTTTCAATGGAAGTAAGCCAATTTTAAGTTACTACGTTATTCATTGTGGTGAGTTTGAATTATCTCGTCAACAACTAACAAAAAAAATAATTTAATTCGCACAATACTCATAAGCGTCACTAATTTGACACAATCTGTAAAATAACAAAATTTTCCCTAAAATCTTGCCGTGTCAATTATACGCGCTTTCTCGCAATAATGTAAGGCTGTGGAAGCAACCATTTGCATAAACACAACATTCAGACATTGTGTCAAAACAGTGTAGGTACGTGTCACGCGAGGAAATTATCTTTCGCAGCTCATATTAACGTGAAACGAGCTGGCAATTAATATATATTAACAATGGTTTGAATTTGAAACAATCTTTTGTAATTTATATCAATGGTTATGATGATTTGGTCTCATTACAATACAACATAGCAACGGAATAATAACTCGAGTACTCAATCTACAAATGTGTGTGTGTATGTGGAAATAATTTTCGTTAGGAAAAATTGTCTAAAAGTAAAATAGATGTGCGGAATTGTTTACTTTTGTGTAAAATAAGCCCACTGTTTCTATCTTAAAGCAAGCGACTTCTGACGAGGAAATCATTTTTTTATAAAAAATATAGGTAGTTTGGTTGGTTGATAGAATTTTCTGTGTCTAATTTTTACCAAAAGTTAAGCTGATTTGGTATTATAACAACATATGATTTGGTATTATAACAACATAATAACAGAATAATTACTTGATTACACAATATTTAAATACATAAATGTGTTTGTGTGTATGTATGTGTGTGTGTGTTCGTTATTAATTTTAACACACGCACACACACACACGTGTGTAAAAAGTTAAAAAATCGTCTAATACTGAAATAGATTATGTGAAATTATTTTCTATTGAGCGAAATCAGCGCCACGGTAATATTACCGTATCAGCGCCTCAGTTCTGTCTGACTTCAGGCAAGCGGTTTTGACAAAAAAAAAACATTCTAGTTGTCAGGATAAAATAGCAAATACTGGTACATATCTGTCCCTATAGTGGAACCCGGGTGAGAGAATATCCCGTAACATTTAAAAAATGTATGTTAAATACCTACCGGTAACCAATTCTTGATCGTGTCTAAAATAGAAAATGTTAATTTCCGTGCTGTCAAAAGTGAATCTCTGAAGAACCTTATTTATATGTGACAGAAATTGGCTTGTGAAAATTACACTCTCCAAAAAGCGTATGAATGAATAACTGAACGTTCAACATTTTTAAGATCACGAACCTTGTTTTTTGAAACTTAGAATATAAATAACAAAGAATAAATAAATAAAAAAATATAGCAGATAGAGTGCTTATGGATGATCGCTCTACCTTGTCCTTATCATCATTAACTATCAGGTGGATTAAAGGTGAGAGGTTACCCGTTCTGAAAAAGATCAATAACGCTAGCGTAATTTAAGAAAGGTTTATCCGAGTAGTGGATAGCCATTGGAATATGTCTGTCAACATTTTGACATAATTGTATGGGCCAAATCTAAATTTAGTTAAATCGAGATTTAGCAAAACTTAGATTTAAAAATTTGACATTTTTCTATGAGCTGAATTATAGTTTAAGTTAAATCGAGATTTAGCAAAATTGCTGCAAGTGGACCCAAGTGTTTAAAACATTATGGTTTTATATATAAAACATATTTTTTGCTAAAAACAAACATTTAACCCATAAAAATGTCAAAAGTTAAATCTACATTTAAAAATTAGACAAAATGTCTAATGGGTATGGGTTAAATCTGGTTTTAATTAAATAGAGATTTAACAAATTTACTGCAAGTGGACCTTAATCACAAAACTTTATAATACGCATTGACAAATAAACACCAAGAATGACTTTGACGGTAACAAAAAAGTTAAAAAGAATACTCTATCAAAAACGTGCCCAGCAACAGAACGCGTTCACAAACTAATGTATTTAGATCTAGTCTGAAGTAGTTTTTATTCAAGTGTGTAGACGATATACTTAAATATGAAAAATAGATTACCATAAAGTGTAAATTGTCATAAGTTGTGTCGCGAAAATTACTCTATATTGCAGAGGAAAATGCTTACGTTACAGTTTAGGCAAAATCACAATTTGATTTAGCTTATAAATCAAATAAACAAATCCCAACGTACAATGCATACAAATTAAACATCGTACCTACTAAATACATACATATGTAATTACATTTACGCTATCTACATCTCTGTGTGTTTGCGTGTGAACGTGTGTCTGTGTATGTATGAATGTGTGTATGAGAGAGAGTGTGCATGCGTGACTCTCTCTCCATTTGTGTGTATGTGTGTATGTAAATATGTGTTCGAGGCTGCAAAGAGACCTTGCACACGCAGGAAACGTTCCACACACGTCTGTTACTCTTAACTAGCCATCGACGAATATGACATAGAGAAGCATCATCTCACCTATGATTTTGCAGTAGAATTGCATACAACCCTCCTTTTTCACCGAAGGCACACAAAAACAACAGTGAATTCCAACGAACGGATAAATTTATTCGAAAATATTGTACATTACAGTCACGGAAGGATATTACCTTTCACCACTGTAATATGGGAAGACCGACACGCCGTTTCCAAGTTGATATGCGTATGACAGCGACGAAAAGTAATTTGCGCTGTTAAATAATTCATGATGAAATAATGCTTTTTTGATAAAGGGGAAAAATGCCTGTAGCCACGTTTTATTAGGCACAGGCCACGGGCGGGATTAATTTGGTGGCGGATTAGAAGTTCCCTTTTGATTTTCAAAATAATTAAACGGATTTTTGACGTGAATTTGAAATCTTACTTTATTTTATTCTTCCGGCAGTCCTGCCTATAGATATATATCACACTTATCATGCTAGACTTTAGGCGAAATTGAGTTTTAACGGAATTTGTAGTATTTTTATAACCGTGCTGGCATAAAGAAAAAAATGCACTTTAATTTATTTTAGTAACTTGACATTTACATAAAGACTCAAAGAAAACTCACAAACTAGGACAGTGGATACATAAATAGTAAAAAAACAGCCTCATAACTGTTGGCGATCTCTACCTTTAACTCTAGTATTGAAGATTTATTGAGGAAGATATTGTGATGTGTTACTGAATCTAATGATGGCAAATTATACACTATGAAAACAATACTTCATTTGTGAGTAAAATATGAAAGAAGTCTTTGATTTCCGTCCGGTATATGTGTGGAACATTTTTTTTTCATAGCGTATAGCTATTTTAATCAAACGTTTCATTAAATATATCTCTATATATAATAAAATCGTAGGGGTACAAAAATCTGTAATTGCGAAATATTAAGAAAAAAAATACACAGGTCGCCTTAAAATCATTAGCAGAACACGATAGAATAGTTTAAAAAAAAATTGTTTGTTTGTTGGTTTGTTTGTTTGTTTGTTTGTTTGTTTGTTTGTTTGTTTGTCTGTTTGTCCGGAAAGATCTCCGAAACTACTGGACAGAATTTCATATGGCTTACACCACAATGCTTAGAATTTTCCGGAAGAACATTTAGGCATAATTTCGTTTGTTTAAATTCACTTTTTATTTTTAGTGAAAAAATACCATATAAAATTTTCGAATTGGCTTTAGGTAGAAAAACAACATGGCGCACGTGAAATTATTTTGACAAGTCTGTCACATAGTACAGAGAGAAGGTATTTTCTTCCACGAAGGAAAGGCAATGGAACTACGCCATACAGCCTGATCTTAAGTAATTGGATTTCGAAAATTAAGGCAGGAATGAAGTGTTTCACATAGTACTAATAAAATTTAATATTTTCTGTTAATGGCTGTGGCCAACTGGATTTCGCCAACCAAATTGTCTTTTTCTTATGTCGTACCGTGGTGGTAAGGCAAAAAGATCAAGCCATACAACCAATGTATAAAGCATTTTTTAAGATAATACTTATCGAGTGACCATAAAATTTGTAGATTGGTTTAATTCTTGACTAATTTTCACAAAATCGGTACAATTTGTGAAATATTTGAAATGTTGAAAAATGAAGATACTCTTTTCAAGGTATTTTGAAAGGTGTTATATGTTTTTACATTAGGACTAAGGAATCAAACTCTTTCGTCCATTTAAAACTATTAAAAGTAATAGATTAATATTGGTAATTAAAAATAATATCTGACTGCAATGTTCTGGGTTAAACGTAGAGGGACGGAACGGGACTCTTGATCCTAATGTCTAAAATGACGGATCACATTTTTTTTGGATCCACCCAAGGAACATGGATATCGAACGAAGAACCTAAAGAGTAGAACACATTGAACCTAGCCACGTTGACTTAATTTGACATGACTGCCGATAAAGTTATCAAATGAAAGGCCTTGATGAGTAGAGCACTATGAACATAGGAAAATCGCCCTAAATTCAACATGGCCGCCGCTCAAATAAAACGGATAAAAGTTCGTTTCCAAACCCAGCAATATGGGTATCAAATGAAAGGCATTGATGAGTAGAGCACTTTGAACCTAGCAACATTGACATAAATTCAACATGGCCGCCGCTCAAAAAAGGTGGATAAGGGTTAGTTTCCAAACCTAGCAATATGGGTATCAAATGAAAGGCATTGATGAGTAGAGCACTATGAACCTAGCAACATTGACATAAATTCAACATGGCCGCCGCTCAAAAAAGGTGGATAAAAGTTAGTTTCCAAACCTAGCAATATGGGTGTCAAATGAAAGGCCTTGAAGAGTAGAGAATTAGGTACCTAGGAAAATCGACCTAAATTCAAAATGGCCGCCGCTCAAAAAAAGGATAAAAGTTCGTTTTCAAACCCAGCAATATGGGTATCAAATGAAAGGCCCTGATGAGTAGAGCACTATGAACCTAGCAACATTGACATAAATTCAACATAGCCGCCGCTCTAAAAAGAAGAATAATAGTTCGTTTCCAAACCTAGCAATATGGGTATCAACTGAAAGGCCTAAAAGAGTAGAGCATTATGAACTAAGGAAAATTGCCCTAAATTAAACATGGCCGCCGCTCAAAAAATGGATAAAAGTTCGTTTTCTAACCCAGCAATATGGGTATCAAATAAAAGGCTTTGATAAGTAGAGCACTATGAACCTAGCAACATTGACATAAATTCAACATGGGTATCAAATGAAAGGCCTTGAATAGTAGAGCATTAGGAACCTGGCAAAATCGACCTAAATTCAACATGGCCGCCGCTCAAAAAAAAAGGATAAAAGTTCGTTTCCAAACCCAGCAATATGGGTATCAAATAAAAGGCCCGATGAGTAGAACACTATGAACCTAGCAACATTGACATAAATTCAACATGGGTATCAAATGAAAGGCCTTGAATAGTAGAGCATTAGGAACCTGGCAAAATCGACCTAAATTCAACATGGCCGCCGCTCAAAAAAAAAAAGGATAAAAGTTCGTTTCCAAACCTAGCAATATAGGTATCAAATTAAAGGCCTGAAAGAGTAGAGCACTATGAACTAGGAAAATAGCAAAAAATTCAATATGGCCGCTGCTCAAAAAAAAAACTGATAAAAGTTCGTTTCTAAGCCCAGCAATATGGGTATCATATGAAAGGCCTTGATCAGTAGAGCACTATGAACGTAGCAACATTGACGTTAATTCAACATGGCTGCCGCTTAAAAAAGACGGATAATAGTTGCTTTTCAAACCCAGCAATAGGGGTATTAAAGGAAAGTAGGCCCTGAAGGGTAGAGCAGCCATGCTCTAAGTGTGTTCCGCGGAACCCTAGGGCTCCACACTACCCCCCTAAGGGGTTCCGCAATAATTTAGAAAAATCAAAACACCCTCTCTGGTCGTACTTTCATTATGCTTATTAGTAAAGAATACACTTTTAAAAACTATTGTTTTATTTTAGGGTTCCGTCAAGTATTTCGCTTTCCAAAAGGGTTTCGTCACCAAAAAAGTTTGAGAACCGCTTCGGGGCCTATTGGATGTTCAATGTTAGATGTTACCTGTGTTTAGTGTCCTTCGAGACCGTGATAATGCAATGATCGTGAACTAACTAACGAGAACTCCAAGTTTGTGTGTTGGATGTTAGTCATCACGGCGAGTTTGCTAACCGAACTATGCCAGCAACACTATATTGCACAGTACACGTTACAAAAACGGAAGTCTCAATACATTTTAAGGCTAACCGCATAAATACGTTTTATCGCATTCGTTTTCTGAATGCGGGCATCCGAATGCATCAAATCTATACAAAATACTCATTGACTGCCGCACACGTTCGTTTTTATTACGAACGGAACACGTTCTGTACGTACGTTTAGGTAGAATGGTAGAAATCCCGAATGAGAAGAAACGAACGTCTGCGCTACGTTCACGAAATTCCGTGTCTGTATTCCGTGATCGGATATCGAATACGGAAAACGTATTTGTACAGTAACCCTCCCATTCATGCTATACATTAACTCTACGAAAACCGCCAGTATTACGAGCGACATAAGAACGGTTCAAAGGTCAAACAGTATAGCTTGACATGGAGCTTACTGTACGACCAGTCAAAATTGGCCAAGATGTCATATCCAAAATATATATTTTGTTGGTGTTACCAACACCCATTATAAAATCTAAACTTTATTCGTATACCGTTCTAATTTATTAACAATTGTTTATTTTAATTCGAAACATGAATACGATAAAGATTATTCTTGCAACTGTGTAGTTCTTTCTACTGAAGAAGAATTTATTAATATCAATAATGTCTCTAAAACAATAATAATACTTAGTGTTTATAGTAATATGTAATGTATTTAATTTTGTGGGCTGTTAGAAAACGAGCATTATGAACCTACGAAAATTGTCCTAATTTCGAAATGGCCGATGCTCAAGAAAGGCAGAATAAAGTTGAATCATTATGGAATAAAATGGAGGAAAAAACTAAACACTATGTTAAGTATTATGATGGCGAAACGTAGTTCGCGGGCACAGCTAGTTTATAATAAAACTAAACGCTTACATATAATGTATAGCATTAACTAGTTTACCATACCCTCAGTCAATTATTATTTTAAAATTATGGTAACAGTTCAATTAATATGTAAAACGAATTAATTATATTCTAATTTATCTTTCGCGTCTGTGAGGCGCCTCGGAAACGTGTTATATGTACGAGTATAGACGAAATGGTTACGAATTCGCGGAACATTAAATTTTATTTGAACCAGCTGCCCCGACAGACGCCTACTGTCAATAGCTCTTATTTTTTGATAGACGTCAATACTTGTTTAGCAGTTGAACAGCTTGAAAAAAATGTTTTCGTGATTTTCCGGATAGTATCTCTAATTTTTAGAGTTCCGCATCTGGAATAGATAAAACGAAACCTTTAACAAATTTGCACACTTTGCTTCGTTGTACTTGCATGAACTTATATTCGCACTGTTCAGCGGGGTTACTCTTGAACCATTTTCGATGGATCGTCATTGTGATTGTGATTTTTCATACGCTCGAGTAACAACACTAGCGCTAAATTGGATCCGTATTTTGAGAAAATTTAATAATACTGAGTTTGATTCACCCAAAATTTGCACAATACGGGGTCAATTTGGAACCAATGCGCAAAAATAAGCGTAAATCACAATCTCAACGCCGATCGATCGGATTCAGTTCAAGAGTAACCCTACAGATCTATTGAGATCGCATTTGAGTCCAATAATGAATATACATGGTTTCTTTTGAAGCCAAATTGAGTGTGCTTGTTCAGACAAACAAAATGAACAACTTTTACTACAGGACCAATCTTAAAATCGCGAAAAAAAATCAGCTGTTCCCTACAAATGTTCAACAGCCACTGAACCTAAATGTATTGAACAGCTGATTTCTTTCGCGATTTCAAAATTGTTCCCATAGTAAATTGTTAATTTCGCTTCTCAGAACAAGCACACTAAATTTGGCTTCTGCTTGAAAATTAACCTTGTTAATTATACAGAGAAATTAATAAGGAATTATAACATTATTCGCTTAGCTTTTTGCTTATTTTTCGTAACTCAAATACCTTAAACCCATCAATGTAGGTAAGTGTAAAATATACTTGATGCATTCGAGAAAAATGTTCACTTATTATTTATTTCAAAAATGTGTATACATAGGGCGAATTGTTTCTATTGGATTCTTTGTCAGTTGTCTTGCGGTGATACAGAGAAACACACCACGTGTTTCTCCTTACCACCGTAATTCTATGTTATTTATGAAGTAGAGTTCTTTCCTCGTTTCACGAGTTGTATTGCTATACTGCCTTGAAGGCGTAGCTCGTTATTGGACCACCGGAAACTGGACTCTTTCCACTAGAATTCCCTAGCTCAGTTCCCCAGGGGACTATACAATACAGCACTCACTATTCCACCGCAGTCCCCTATGCCAGGACCTCAACAAGTACTAACAATTGAGAACCGTGGTTTTTAGTGGTTTAGACTCACACGTCCTAATGAATCGCCATACTGTTTAATAAATAGAGACTCGGCCATCTAGTACTTAAATATTTATTTCCACAAAGTTTTCCGATACTTTATCGAACGCTATTCTAGCAGGGTTCGTTCATAACGTTTTAATTATTTTTATTCCGCAAAAACAGTACCTACAAACAAATACACAGTAGCCACAAAGGTGGGCTAATCTCTTAGAGATCTTCCTTTCAGACAAGCATAGTTTTTTTTCTATCGCAACTGTCGCCTCCGTGGCGCTGTGGACTCGGCACTTGCCTTCCAATCGGGAGGATCTAGACCGCTATGTACCAATGTGTTTTTCGATTTCGAATTTCATATGTACATTTGTCTGACGTTCCTACGGCGAAGGAAATGTGAAGTCGACCAATCCGTACTGGGCCAGCGTGGTAGACTAAGGCCTAAACACCCTAACTTTAGGGTAGGCTCGAGTCCCTCGGTGAGGACATAATATGTCGTTATTACATACAAAAATAAAAGCTGAGCTGAGCTGTTGTGATGAACTGTCGAAAGGGACGCTTAAAAGATAATGAGTACGCTGACTACTTGGTAAAACAGGTATTTCGTGCAACTCCATCAATATCTTGTTTATTTAATGAATTATGTAAACAAAACACTCGAACTAGAACTCTCATTGTCGTGCAATCGGAGTTATTAGTTGATTAATTCTACTTAGTCCTCGCGTAGTGCGATCAATCATTCCCAAGCCGATGTTTATTGGAGCGACGAAAACTTCCAACTCCGGGTGTTGGCTTAGTGAAGCCGAATAGGTCTCAATGCGGGTGAATGCTAAAGGGCTTTGTTCACCTTTCGTGCCGTTTAGTGGCTGTCTGGTAATGTTACCACTGGACGACTCTGTAAAGAGTCGTCAGCCGCCTGTCTTACCGCTTTCTGCTGTGAAATTACTGGGTGCTCTGACCGGACATTTATGACAAGTCAAAAGTTGAATCTCACAAGATCTCTATGTACTATAGTATCATTTTAGCCACAAACCATATAATGGTGGACAGTATGCTTTATTTCCAACATCGTTGTATTAAAAATTATCATAGCATGACTGTGTGACAAAATATAACCTTAATCGAGTCAAAGTATAAATGTATATAGAAAAATAACTACAATAATGATGATTGTATTACTTATATCATTCTCGTAAATTTCCTTAATTCGCTTATAGTTTATATGTTTTTGTTAAAAGCCCGAATTGCCGTGTTTTGTTCGTATGATTTCAAAATAGGCTGTTTTTTTAAGTGCAAATCAAATTATAAATACGAACAACACTTATTTTTTCAGTAATTATATTTTCAGTTAAGAGGCAGCGATATATTCAAAATCCATCACAGGACAAACATTCATATGGGTCGTAGTTTGTATGGTCAATTTAAGAAAACATTTAATAAATAGTAATATAACAAATATAATTCTTTTTTTATTGAAGACGCGTGACATATACACATATTTACAAGAAGTGTCGACTTAATAATCGTTAAACTTAAGCGCATACAATAACGTTACAACGTCACATCCAATACTGACGTTAAAAGGCAAAGTAACAAGGGTGTGTTTACGAAATGAGAATTAATTTTCGCCCCATTTTTTCCCATAACTCACCCGAATTAGCTCCTCTTCGTCTGTGACGTTTATGACGCGCTCCCGGCCGAATGGTAGTCCATTAGGACATTAAGCAGATCGCTATAAACGGGACGTATAAAAATTGTGAATTGATCGTGAAAGCACCTGGAAAATTGTTGATAAATGGATCTAGTTGAGGAGATAGCGATTAATCATTTGTGCGTTTGAATTCGGCTTTCTTTTTCCCGTTCTCATTTTTGAGATGTTTCAGCTAAATAGGCGTGATTCAGTGTTTATTCTTATCTCAATTTGCCTTTTTTTCGATAACGGATTCACTGAGGTGTACCTGCTGAAACCATGCTATGCCATTGATAGAATTTACTGTTGATGGTTTTTTCTTTATGTCAAACATTACTACGAGTATGTTATCTTTCCTGTATCTACAATGTGTTAATTTTACATTTGATCTTCAAACGAAATGTGCGGATACTAGATAAAAAATTATCGACAAAAAATAGAAAAAAAAAATGAAGCAAGCAATTTCAAAAATCAAGGCACTTAAATTTTTTTTTAGTAAACTTCCCATCCTTCGGTTTTAAATTATTTTCTCTTTAAGTATATTTTTTTTTCAAAGTAGTCTTATTTGAAAGCTAGAAAGATTAACTAGCAACAAAAATTAAAAAAACCTACAGTTGCGAGCAGTAAATTTGTTAAAAAATAATAACATTTTTTTTGTGAAAAAATACGTTTTTTTTTAATTTTGCATTTGTTACTTCGAAACTAGCTCATTGACGTAACTTTCTTAGCACGTTTTACTAAACTACATGATTTACTCTACAAGTTCTCTAAAATAACATGAATCTATCTCTAGTCATTGTTAAAGATAATCACTATTTAAATAATAATCTCAGCACGAAAATCAAACGTGATCTAATAATGATTTAATTGACATAAATTATGGAATAAAACAAAAAAAAACAGTAGGAAAGTAAAATGATTTAATTTATAAAAATTTTAAAATGACCGCCATTCCCGCCCATAAAACAGTTGCACGTAATGCTGCATTACGTACTGTTTTATTTTTTGAAAGCCGAGATGAAATAGTCTCTTGGTCTTCTCTTCTGATAGTTTGTGATGATAGCGAGCTTCACCTGGACTACACCGTTGAAACATCTGTTAATATCTATATCCGATATTATGTCGGACATAGGTAAACTTTGGTATGATGGTGGTAGCTAGCTAGCCGGGCTCAGACTCAAACCGAACCAAGAGAAGCTTCTGTATCAATGGAGATTGGAGAATAAAACCCGAAACCCCGAGCGGGTGGTCTCAACCATTAGACCATAGAGGTGGTTTTAAAATTAATTAAAAAAAATACGAAACGGCTGGTGAGGACTTCTATCAGAATAGTCTTTACTTTGTATGACCATTGTTATTCATTGTAATTGTAAAATTCGTGGCTTTTCATATATCATAATAATTATTAATTCTGATATCTTGAATGCAAAAAAAAAGTTGAAGGAAACCACCCAACTTGAATAAATATGTATTCATTCTTGGATTTTTGCAGACAGACCAAACAAGGCGTATTTATAAGAAACTGTTCTTATTTTTTTTGATACGATTTTAACTGAAATTTAAAAACGAGAAACATTGCTACATGGCGGGATGGCACCCCGGATTTAGATTTGGGAAGTGCCTCGTAACTATACTTTTAATTAAACAAAACAAGCCATAGAAAAGTAAGCGTAATAAATTTCATCGTTAAATTACCCGAGTCTCAAGAAACGCACAAAGCTATGCTATATATGACTCAAAACCGCAAATCAACTGCGTGGGCGCCAAAGCTGCTTTAACAGGTTTCTTCAACGGCTAGAGTATTTCTAACATAGCTGTCGAAGGCCAAATTTGCATGTTGATAGCATGCATGTTATATGGATACAACTTGTTAAAAAATAACCCCTAAAAAAGTAATAAATTATCAAAGCCAAAAAATATTATCAACCCTAGTAAGCTGTCATGTACAGTAAGCTCCGCGTCAAGCTTACGGGCCTGAAAAAAAGACAGACGGAACGTTATTGAATCAAGAGTGAAGCATGAAAATGGCACATCTGTATGTTTGCGTGTCTTACTCGTCGAGAAATGATGGTGGTTTAATTCCATCATCATCTAGTCCCGAATTCTAAAGCGCAGATGAATGATTGGAGATATATTAGGATTTCTTTTGTAGATATTGTAGTTTTGTCTATGATTTCATACATCACTGTTAAAAGCTCATAATATCATCTTTATTGTCACTCATTTGCCGTTAATAACACTGCTTGTATACTTTCATAGTTATTTTGCAAATCGCATATTGCTATCCGCTTTTCGCACTTTGTTTTGACTTCTTAATGCAATAACGGATAAAAATTGAAAGCATTCGTGATAGATGTTAAGATGAACAAGACATAAGATAAAGCAGACTCAACTTACCACAGAGATTTCGCCGACCACAAAAACTATCTAAAAATGCAGCTAGATGAACAAGACTACTCGTCTGCCATGCAGACGAGTAGTGCCTCAAGGTTCTATCCTTGGGCCACTACTATTTATACTTTATGTCAATGATATCCAAAAAAGCTTTCAAAATTCACACTTTCTTATGTATGCCGATGACTTAAAATTTACACTACGGTCAAAGATATTAATGACATTATTCTACTTCAGCAAGACCTGGACAGATTCGCAACCTATTGTCTCGACAATAAGTTGTAAGTTAGTATACCTAAATGTCAACCTATAACATTTACTTAAAACAAACGTACTATGGATTGCGAATACTGTTTACTGGGCAATAAACTTAATAAGGTCAAAGTTGTCAAAGATCTAGGAATACTATTTGACTCACAGTTGCACTTTGATCATCACATTAGTGCTGTTAGGGATAAAGCTTTTAGAATGTACGGTTTTGTGATGAGATCTGCGGTTGATTTTAGACGTCCTTCTACATTTCTTTATTTGTACAAGTCACTTATTAGACCCCAGTTGGAGTATGCCACACCGGTTTGAAACCCAATATATATAAAGTACATAGATGATTTGGAGAAGGTACAACGCAAATTCTTACGCCGTGTAGATTATAGGGTTTGTCGTGTCCGTCAGTCATACTCTCAACTTTTAGACCAATACAATCTGTTAAGCTTAGAAAAGAGACGTACACTTCTGGGCGTTATGACCTTGCACGGTATATGTAGTAATAAGTTTGACTGTACTGAGCTGAGCAACAATTTGTGTTATGTCGTTCCGAATCCCGCACTCCGGTGCGCTGTGCGTGCTGGACGCGTGTTTCACACGCCGCCGTGCCGCACACGCGCGGGTGAGCGCGTACCTTTACGTCACTTAGTGGATGCATACAATAAAACTTTTCCAGAACTTGATATCTTTGCTTGTAATGAAAAAAAAATGGGTTGTAGATTTGCAAGTCTTGCAGGAGCCACATGTCTATACGCGACTGTACGTACCTATCATCAGATAGGTGGTCTAAGTACTCGATTATCAACTTAGTTGTATAAAAAAAACAGATAAGTGCCGCACGTGACCTAAGATGTGGGGCTGGACGCCCTGTTGATGTGATAATTCATGTTAATATAGAATCAGATCGCAGAATGACATTCAAGTGGACTGAGGACACATCTAAACAATTTACCACCACCTAAACAAAGTTACAAATCTGCATCTTATGAGGTCATCCACAACCACGGAGGCATGAAAAAGTATCTGTTTCTTATCGTAAATAAAATATTATCTAGTTAGGCTGTATCACAACTTGACGATAAGAGTCAAATTAAAATCCTGATTTCATGACTTAATAAATAACGATTCCTCACAAAAGGTGAAAAAAAAACACCTTTTTGTCTGTGAGGCATCACTGTTCATTTTAGTAATCTGGGTTGGGCTTGACAGACTTAGGATGTAATCAGGGTGGCCTAGATTAAGCCATTGTATTCTGATAGCCAACGCTCCCGGCATAAATACAAATTTAGTAACACAAAGCATTATTTTATTGCTGTCGTTCAAATACAACCTTAATAGCTTTTTCTATATTCTTTCAAAATATGTTTTGTATTATTTTCCTTTGTTAATTGAAGAATGGATGTGTAGCAAAGGGCAATTATTGAAAAACCTATAATTTTTGATGTCTTGATAAACGACCTATGCCAAAACCACGATTGCTTAAACCATACTAAATCTGCAGTGAAAGCGAGACAACGCTATACGCTGCAAGAAAGGTGATTCTGATTCAATATTGCTTAATAACTTTCCTCCAAGCAATCATGGTAAGAGCCCTAGACGTTCGATTGATTTTATCGTTTATATTTGTTCAATAGACTTATAATTTATAATTATGATAAAAACCTTATATTCTCAGAGGAAAGTTGAACTTAGCAGTTGATCCACGTATCGGGATTGTAGAAAACAACCAATTAGTACGTTTGCTCTTTTTAGACGAAGTCGCACGCCGAAATTAGTGTACGTTAAATTTGTTTCATTCTTTCAGAGAGAGATGTAGATATGAAGAGAGAATGTTACTACTAATATTTCAATGCCTGAATTTGTTTAATACGAAATATTTCGTTAAAAAAGTCCACGACTGTATTCGGTGTGTCTATACTTTTCAAATCGGTTGTGATATAATAGAGATCACAGTCATTTCGTCAGTAATTTCCCATGGTGACATAATGACAGGTCAATTAATGGAGGAAAGAATACGGAATGTCCATCACACACAAGCCCACAGCCCTATATTAAATATGGTACATACAGCCCTAGAATAAAAATAGTACAATTCTCAATGTAAAGTTCAAAAGGAAAACTTATTCAAAGCTCCAAAAGCCGCAAATAAGCTTACAGCTTACAATCTTTAATGCTAGCATCAACGTCGCCGGAAGTAACTTAAATTTTGAGATACGTACGATTTTACAGATGAACAATCACGTTCACAGCTCGATGAAGTGCAAACAAGAATAATGTAAGACGTTTGCTCATCATTATTTCAGCCAAAAGACGCTTACAGTTGGGCACAGGACTCTTCAAAAAACTATAAACCGATCGATCCTGCGCTCAGTGCATCCAGCGATTTCCCGCGACCTTCATCAGTCACTCCACCTTCTTGTGGGTGGCTCAGCTCACCAATGTTACATCTCCTGGCACGCAGCCGCCACTCGAGAACCTTTCCGCCCCAACGGCCGTCAGTCCAGTGAGCAATTTCTCCTGCTCAGTGCCACTTAAGTTTCGTAATTGTTTGGGTTATGTCGGTGACTTTAGTTCTTCCACGGATTTTTTCATTTCCGATTCGATCACGTAGATAAACCCCAAGCATAGCCCCCTTCATTGCTGTTAGCTCATAAACAAAAATTTAATTAATGTAATGATTCCTTGATATATATGATATTTAGTATCAAAGAGCAAGAGCTATAAAAGAAAAAGCTTAAGAAATATTTTCGGTCGCAAAATGTAGGAAATTGTATGCACTTGATGATTTCAGAAATGGGTCAGACCACGGGGCGTAATTTGTCTATTTATTTACGAATATACGCTGCAGATTCTGTCAACTCAGAGTGCTGTCAACAGGGCCATCGATTAAAATAAGTGGAGCCGGAACACAAAATTTATGTCGTCAAAGCTGAGGCGGGCTAAAACTTTGCCGCCAAAACTGGCGATTTTGCAGAGTTCGCTCCGAAACTCGGATTAGACGCTAGACACGCCCTTTTAGTGTCGGTTGGTAGACCTGTCGCAGAAGATAAGGGTGTTAAAGCTTTCGATTGTTAACATAAAAATATTGAACATGAATAGGCTATATGCAACTTAGAGATCGGAACGGTTCAATTAGCGAGAAAATATCCCACAACTCTTAGTAAATTCATTCAATCTACACACTGCGAAATTTACACCTGAGCACATTAAAATAAGAGTGTTTCCGGCAATTGAGTCTAACAATTATGTTAGATACGTAATAAATGCATTTTTACCCGACTGCAAGGAAAGGGTTATTAAACGACCATTTGGTACAAAGAATTCTTATAAAGCTTAGTCTTTTTGTGTCTTCGATTGTGTTCATATTTTCAATAACATTACTGTTTAATTAAAAGTTAAGGTGTATGTGTGGCGTATCAGGAATGAATAACGTTGAGAATGAATATCTAAGAGGAAGTTTGAAAGTAGTAACTGTGACAGAGATAGTAAGGAGTAACAGATGTGGCATGGACATGTGACAAGGAAGGATGATAGTTATATTACCAGAAGAGTTATGGACATGAATGTGAATGTATATAAGGGTAAAGGAAGAAACCTTAGAAAGTTTTGATGGGTTGCGTGAAAAGGGAAATGACAGTGTTGAGGTGGTATATAGATGAATAGAAGAAGAAAACATAAAGTGCAGTTAATCTTAAGATTGGGATATTGGAATAAGTAAGAGCAAGGTGATGAGTATTTATTGTTATGAATCACAAGCAAAATGACAAGCTATAATAGCATCAATAGTACTAAAAAAAACAATGGCGGTAAAATTAATAGTTTCGTACATACCGAAGGAAATGGCAACAAACCAAACAATTTAAAATTATTGAACGACAAAGAAATACATAAAAATTTTATAAGCATGTCATTACTTTTCCCAACATAGAAGGATAAACAATCACACTATCAAAACAGCCCAAAGATCATTCGAACATTGAAGGTAATCGATTAACCAAAGTCACACCTGACTTTGGAACTGGTTTTTGTGAGAACGTTCGGGATACAGTAGACAGGTGCAACGCTACCGTTGTTTATTTTTGTACCCCAAGGTCTGTTTGACCCTGTGGACCCACAGCAGTATCTGTTATTACACCCGTTCCTAATGTAAGGTAGCGCTTAGTAATTTATGAAAATAGTAGTTCGCCGAGACGGGATATTTCGAGAATAGACCTGACGCTACGCTTGACGGTTAATAATGGTTCTATAATAGGCAATTTAGTATATTTTAATCAAAATATTGGTGAATCAAAGCGTAGTTCCGAAATAATAACCACTTATAAAAATTGGAACGTAGGTTACTTTGTTGTAATTATTTATAATAGAGCGTACAAGTTTTGAATATTATGTGCAGATGATGTAGCAATATTTTCTTCTTGGGATGTTCTTTCAAGCGATTTGATTCAATTCAAGTAACATATTATATAGATGATATCACACATGCAAAATTATATGCAGATATATGTAAGTTAATATGAGTGATTATGCATTTAACAAAAATTAAGCAAAAGACTTTGAAAACAAGTTAACACATCAAATTACGATATTATAAAGAAAATTAAACATTCTTCTTTAGTACATCTATGAGATTGGCAGGATAGTAATTATTTACGTATGGGGTCATCTTTAAACCAACAAAATATCAGAAACAGTCCTTATTTTTTGTTTTCAAATTAAATTTTGGTTCAAAATATAAAGTTAATATCATGAATATAATAAACTCAAACTAATTAAACGAGGACGTGTCAAACGTGATATTTTTTTATTCTTTTGAATTTAGATGTAAGATAATAAAAGTAAATGAAAAAAATGTTATCGCCACACATTCTTGAAGTCTCGAAAATTGAGAGACTTTAAAAAAAAAACAAAAAACATATTTATTTTAATCATTTATGCGATACCATTTATCACAAATAAAACGTAGCTTACTTCGCACAGGCAAGCCTCTCTGATAAGGTTTACGACTTGCATTCGCTTTATTTCCATCCTGTAAATCAAATCATCACACATTTGAGCCAATAAAAGCACATTGTGTTCACTGCAGCGTAACAATTCAACTGCAGAACTCACCACAAGAGTATTGCGTGAAGTGTTTGGAGCAAAATAAATCTTATTGCGTTGTAATAGCATATCTTCAAAAGCTTCGCTATCAGTTTAAAATGGCTTTATAACTTCAGCGGGCTTATCAGTCACGTAATACAAATACCTAGGTTTAATATCAAATTGAAATTTTAATGAGGGTTCCGCATTGGCAACCTTAAGTGGACGTACTAAGGTTGCTTTTCATATTTGATAATGAAACAAATTAGGTAATGAACGTAAACACCTATCAGGGTGTGAGATTACGCGAATATGCGCCATAATAAATTTTTATTTTAATACGAAGTAGAAGCCTAGATTGCTACAGTGACCTTTAATTATGGTAAATACGAGCTTTTGGTCGAAGTTCTATACTTAATGTTGAAGGTTCAGGGTTAATTCTGATATCACACTTTGTGACTAGTCATGGTGAAAAAACATTAATGTATGCACACATGGATGTTACACAACTAAACTAAGCATACAACAAGGCACATTTCAATAAATACAGTGAGCGGCACTGTTATCACTAAAACTTGATCTCTTATCTGATATTTATACAAACATAACTCACCACAGCTTAATAATATTATGTCCCCCGCGGGGTTCGAGCGAGCCTACCTTAAAGTTAGAATGTCGGATTGGTCGACTTCTCATTCACCTTTGAATTTCTTCGCAGATGAAGCAGCTTCCTTCCGATGTTTTCCTTCGCCATAGAACCGTTGGATAAATGTACATTATGAAATCCGAAAACGAAAAACACATTGGTACGTGACAGGATCGAACCGCGGACCTCCCGATTAGAAGGCCAGTGCCGAGTCCACAGCGCCACCGACGCTCTGTGTACAAACATACATACACTTAATTATATAGAGATCAATACATAATACTTACTGATTTTGTGTTAATACAAAATAGAAAAAATAACACATGAGCATGAAACTGAATGAAAACCGCATGTTCTCCGGGTCCGAATAGCAATCGACTTCTATTAGGACCTGGGTCCGAATAGACACAACCATTTATGAAAATTGCTAGAATTTGTAACTACCCACTGCTAGGCACTCTCCGAAGGAATCGGCCTACTCTATAACGTAAATTCGTGTAGGGTTTCTAAGATTTTTCCATCCCACTAATCTATCCCATTTTCCTAGTCGACTCTTACGACGTGGACGTGGCGACACATGCATCCTAAAGTCGTCACAGCACGGAAAAAAATACAAAATCATAAACACAAAGTTTAGAGCCATTCACATCTGTAATACTAAGCACGATCAAAGAAAAAGTGGGTAACCTAAATCTGGCTCTTGCGCACTATCGTGTCGAAAACTTTGCACAGCTAAAATTTAGTTCAGTAGATATCATTTGCACGAAATGTTGAATATTTCTACTTCATTGTAATACACTACAACCTACAGATAAGTAATATGCCTGTGTGCCATGATTAACCTGGCTAATTTCATGAAATATAAACATTAGTGACAATGACTGGTTAGGTGTCAAGAAGATGAAGGCGTAACATTTTATCGTCAGTGTTTTGATGACACATCTGTCAAAATGTTTTTTGGGATATTTTTCAATTTGTCGTGCTACAATGAAATGCATCGAAACTTTAATCTTCCCTACATGACTACAGTCTGATGAAATTTGGCTCGATTCCGTCTATTCTGGATGAATTTTAGCGGAGATCCGGCATTTAAAAAAACATTGGTTTACATTACTCTAGATTCGGGAAAAAAATGAAGATTGAAGCAAATATACTGAGCTCTGGACCGGTATAGTGAGAACCGTTTCATAATAAATTGTACTGCCACTAACTTCCGGACAGTCTCACTGGACCTGTAAATTCGCTGATTCGATGTAGAAGGATCGGGTCTATTAGCGGAGATGTTGAAAAATAATAAGCTTGTGTTAAGTTTTGAAAACCACACACATCCATATTAGCAAAAAATCACTTATAGCTTGCATTTGTAAGGAGAATGGTAAATGTAGTGCCTTAATAAAACGTTTAAATAAGAGTTTCACCCTTATGACTCTTTTTTATGTTATAAAGCTGTTTCGCAAGTTGGGATTTTATTCTAACACGTGATTCTTACTGTCTGTTCTTACACTATGCGTCGCGAGGGTTGTGTGGGCGAACAAGTCATGTTTTCTCTTATAAATTCCGTGATGCTGTTTTCTACGATGCGTAATCATTTGATACGTGTAAGGGAGAATTGTATCGCTGTTGTGTTATAAATACTCTTTCGTAACGTGGAACTGAATCTTGTTAATTAGGCTTAATTGAGATAGACTGTCATCAATGGGTGATTTTGAGGAAGTCCTTGGATGCCGAATGATAGATGATTGTAAACCTTTCACTTTATCTCAGTTTGCTTTTAGGTATCGGACGCGATTAACGGCATAATTAGTAGCTACATGACATTAATTATATGCGTCAATTTGTTGACTTTATTATTTTTACATTTTAAATTTATGATTAATTACACCATATTCAAAAAGTTTATGTTGAGTTAAAGTAAACATTACGGAATCTTGTGGTGTAATTAATAAGTTCTAGAACGTGTAATATAATAAGGCGTTTGTTATTGGTTAATTAATTAAACATGCAATAACAACAATTTTTTAAGCATCACTAGCAAGTAATATGAATAACATTAAAATTAAATGTATAACACTAACTGGAATATAAAACTAAATACAATCTTAAAATACTTATAAACCAAATCTAAAATAAACATAAAATATAACTATATGTAAAAAATGTCCTGCAGCTGAGGGAGGACCCGTGGGTAACGGTACTTTTCCATTTCTCGGGGGGAAAAGCGTGACGGCACCGTACCCACCGTTGGCTAGCCCCCTGGTGTTCTCCCTGCCCCTTAAGATGCGTATAGCAGGGTCCACAACGCGATACCACTCGCCCGGGCCCGGGCTAGCCCGATCAAAACTGGTCTGGCTATCGCCATGGGGAGATTATCCGAGAACACCAGGGCAATCCCCAGACGGAGGGCCTCACGAAGCCAACCGTGCACGCAGGCCATGGGTAACGGTACCTAGAACGCTGACAACGTTACCTCTTTGGATTGCCAAAGTAATCCTCTGAGAGAAGTAATTACCACCCTCTGATCACCGGAGGTTCTGTCAATTTTGTCATTTTTTACCCCGGTCCCCATGGACCCATTGTTTCTACCACAATCGGGACAAATACCTAATTTGGACCTATGTTACAATATTTCACCTCACTCCTTAGCACAGATTGCAGTAGCGATTGCATAGAGACGTACTGCACACATGCGACGATGTCAAGCTGCCAGCTTGCGTCCCAGGCAACAAAAATTGCTTTAACAAAATAGAAGTTCTCAGTACCCACCTGAAGGTGACTACAGTCGCCTATGTATGATGTGGTTCCTGTAAGACTAGCAAACCAACAAAGCCTACAAGGTTTATTAAATTGTATTATTTTTCTTTTGTTATCATTTATTAAATATTTGTTTATTATCATATTTATTTATATATTATATTAAATCAGTATAAGTATATCTTTATTTTACTGCAGATTTATTATTGTAAAATCATTGATTTACAAAAAAAATACGGACGTAGTGTTGCATTAAACAAATGTGAATTATGCAAGGTCAGACAATTTCATTTGTTTGTACACGACCTACACTCACACAGACGCACCAGTTAAGATAAAACCGCCGTCATTTCTCGACGGAGCACGACACGCACACATACAAATGTGCTGTCATTTGTATGTCACTCTTGATTCAACAACGTTCCGTCCGTCTTTTTTTCAGGGCCGTGAGTAAAATGCATTATTGCTTTTGAACATATTTCATAACTATATATGTACATGAGAACTATATAGCTGAATTAACATTATATTTTTACTAATTCTTAAAATGTTATATGACCATACTTTAGAGACAAATTCCAGGAATTTTGCTGAGTTAAATATGCTTTAATTGTGATATAACACATCAGTTGATTTCACCGATGGCAAAAAGGAATTAATGGCAGATTTGTTATTACAAAATCCGATTTGCCAATGCGATTTGATAGCGGAAGCGTGTTGGTACATGTAAGACAGTGTCAACCCTAATCAAAATTTGTGGCGGCTCGTCATATTTAGCGGTCCATATGCAAATGGCTTGTGCGGAAATCTATTGTTTGTAAGTCTATACTCCACCATCAGAGATTTGGGCACAACAATGTAAAGGGTATACGAGTATTACGATTTGCACACATCCGATATCGAGTCGGTGTATACCCTGGACTTTATCTTTTATCTATCTATCTCAAAACGCTCGAAATGATTGCTCATAATCTGTAGACGCAACTGAAGATTTTTTATTTCAACGTATAAATTTTTAGGGTTGTCTCAAAATAGTGCAGGTGCTTAAAAATATTTCAGTTGCACTATAATGTAACTGCGTCAATGTAACTGTAAGTACATATTCCTTGTTAATGCAGTTTTACGGTGATACATAAAAGAACAGGGCTTTGCACTTGAGATAATTAAATTCAGGGGAAATTTAAAAAGAACTGGTTTTGAATTTATCCGCTAGTAGAAGCAAGGTTTCCTATTTCTGCCGCAAAGCTTGCAATTGCTTGCTTGCGTTGCTGCGTCCGGTTCGAACTTTCGAAGAGTAAAAACAGGTAGCGAAACGGCTATAAGTATACTATCCTTACATCTTATGTCACAAGTTGGCAGCATACTACTTGTCCTTGTAGGGTGCACATTCGCGAGTCATAAAGGCGCTACGTCTATTATTCTGTATTTTGGATATTTTTGAAAATTAGTATAAAATTCAATAGATGAGTCATTTTTTAAATTAATATTTACATCATTCTACTACCGTGTCCTGAAGCGTCCCTTAAATTTTTCGGGGTGATAACAAGTAACCCTATGTAGATGATTTGCAGCCACTTACTTTAAGGTTTGCAAATTGCTTAATTGCTAGGCAACTTTGTTGTGTAAATAATTAAACACGCTTGCTCGCTTGCCTGAATCATACCTTCACTTAAAAAAGTGAAAAAGTTAACAATAGTATTAGCCTTAATTGTATCAATCAAGTTAATTATGTCAAACGTATTAATAAAATTCTAACATCACTTTTTGTACTTTTAATATTTTTATCAGCCGTTTACTAGTTAAATGTGAACTTTTTTGTTAATTACATGCTCGCTACAATTGTTCTGTCAATTGCTGATTTTCAGCAGAAACTGAGCTATACCACTCATTCTAAGGTACGCACGCCAACACGCCAGACTTTACATGTATGACTCGAGACTTATGGCGCTCGTGATAGCGGTGGTTTTTGTAGTGTCAATGTAAACGTTGTCGTGTTGCTGACTGCACATACTATTGATATAAGTATTTGCCATTTTTATTAGCGATTAAGTAGTTTGAACGAGATTTGTTTTATATAGAAAATATTATGTGTGTAGTGGCTCCAGTATAATTTTCTGAATGCACGGACAACTTGTTCTGATACAATCGTATTATGTATACGTAAGATATTTGATTCTTTGGACCAGATTTAATGCGAATTCCTAATCTTTATGATAAAGTAAAAAATCTGGATTAAAAAAAATATTTTTACCCTGATGCAATCAGCAATTTTCAAGTCTACGTAAATAATGCCCCAGGCAAAAATTGTTCATGATAAATAACCGGGGTTTACCGCAATTGTAGCTCTGCGAACTGACGGAAACCCCGATTTTTTAAGGCGGGATAATCTTTTACGGGCTAAACTAACTAAACCGCGGTCACGTGGGTATGCCGTACAACTCTGATCCACTTCCGGCCTTTCCGCTAGTGGAGACACCTGTGGTCCTACCGCCAAACTCATAGCGATTAACGATGGCGATAGCGAGTGCACTCGCTATCGCTTTAATTTCACGAGGTTGCTATGATGGCCGGCGGCCCTACCGCCTAATTCACTCGTTATAGTTTTAGCTCTCTAATCTTGTGATTTCGTCTCGCCGATCATAGTAAACTCGTGAAATTAAAACGATAGCGAGTGCACACGCTATCGCCATCGTTAATCGCTATGAGTTCGGCGGTAGAGCCCCTGGTTAAACCTCACCCCGGAACCTCTACTGTCGCTATGTAGGGCACAATCGGCATCAGGAAGGCCACATCACTGAACTACGCACCGAAACGTCTGGACAACTTGATGGAGTAAGCTAATTCCTCCTCTCTCTACTTCCTTAAAGAGACACCCTTGCCCAGCAGTAAACATATACTGCTTGCAGCGATGATGATGATGATAATGATGAAGTTGACCGCCTCCGTAGTCTTGTAGTTGAGACTATCTAATATGGATTTCTTGTCCAGGGTTCGATCCTTACGGGGGCAGAAGTTTTAATGCTTAGTTTGGTCGCTAGTGCTTCTGACCTCGCCTGGCTGCTACCGCCGCCTTACCTTACTTTGTCGCTATAATAACAATGTTTATATAATCAATAGTGACAGAAGTCCATCACTAATTGTTAATAAGTAGATCTAATATAGCAAAACTTCCGACAAAGATGTCAGTAAATTGGTACTAACTACACAGGCTAATAATGCACCGCCCGCCCTCTCTCTCTCAATCGCAAGCGACAAGGGAATATCACTAATTAGTACCACACCAACATGCAAATACTAGGATTCGACGCATTTTGCCACTCCACGTGGCGTCTTCAGGATGCTGTCGCCTTCGCTGCGCTAATTATTAACGATGCGTCGTTGGACACTGACGTCTTTGTCGGAAGTTTTGCTATATACTCGTATTTTAAGTAGATGATTTCTAGAAGATTTTTGTATTCCGACAATAACAGGTAAGGATAGCCAGTCTCCTATCAGTTATTGGGGAGACCAGGTGTAGCTCTTTTCCATATTCGGCGTTATTGTCACTTACCATCAGGTGATATGAAGGCCGAGAGCTTGCCTGTTATGTAAAAAAAAACCTTGCATAAGAAATTAATGTTTTGTTCAACTTTAAAATACATTATCTACTTTTCAACGTTTAATCCTCTGAACGTAAGCAAAGCTAAGCAAATCTTGTGACCTCTGGGTCTGGGTAGTAAATGAAAATATGACCTTGACCTTAACTAACCTGCACCTTTGATATCCATCTTGACCTTTCATCGACAGCGTCCCTAATCCGGCTGCTTTCTTGCCTCACTAGAGTAGGGCACCCTTACAAGTGGCTAGATCGAAATTCTTGAAAGATATTGAGTTTGCCGGACTTAATCCTGAATGTTTTTGTTGCAGGTGTGTTTGACTGCCTTCGCATGAGAATCGGTAAGAATGGCAGTCATTTCTTTAAAATGCTACTATTTAATTAACCTCTGTGGTTTTACCTCTGCAGATAATCTCGGTTTTCTAGATCTGGGGGCAAGGGTATTTAAATCCGCCTTTTTGTCATGCAAATAATTAACTTGTGAATTACATTCATATTGTCGACTGCCTTCGCATGAGAATCGGTAAGAATGGCAGTCATTTCTTTAAAATGCCACTATTTAATTAACCTCTGTGGTTTTACCTCTGCAGATAATCTCGGTTTTCTAGATCTGGGGGCAAGGGTAGTTAAATCCGCCTTTTTGTCATGCAAATAATTAACTTGTGAATTACATTCATATTGTCTTATGATAGCCAAACCGGGATATTCGATAGTGAGACCTCATTTAAGCAGGTCGCGTCTTGAATTTTGACTTTCCATTGATGGAATAACCTTCTTATAAAGATTTTTTAACTACCCTTTTTTATCTTGATAGATAACATTTTAAAAACTGTATATAAAATGTTTACAAAAACAACAATACTATTTAGATTAGTACTAAATGGCGCACGACCATAGAGTTTTAAATCTGCAAGATACGCAAGAAAACAAAACAAAATCTTCGTCAATGTAAATAATCAGATATCTCATTTTCAGAATTTATATACCTAATCCTTTTACAAGTTTAATAAAAATTTGTTGGGTGTCTGAAGTTTAACGCTATTTCATTCATAAGTTGTGTACCTGGTCTACACGCGTAGGTCCGCGAAGTAAATTTCTTGTCTCAGACAGCGTATTAACTAGTGAAAATTAGAAATTAATGTGTTTTTTTGTTTTTCTACACGCTACTATAGTTATTGTAAATTAGTCAAAACACATTTGAAGTTAATAAATTTTCAAAAATACAATAATAGCATTAGCCAGAACTACTGTAGATCCCCTATTAGAGGTAGAACCACTATTCTACCGAGAAAATCTTTCAAGTGGTCTACAAGACAATAAGGTTTGGTGAACTCTGACTAGTCTGTCAGAGAGTCAAGCAAAGGCAGACCAAAAAACTTGTAAATCATCCTTCCTCCAAGTTTCGGAAGGCAAGTTATACAGGCGTCCTGCGCCTGATCTTATTCCGCCGCCCTACCGCCTAAAGCGCTCCACACACCAGAGGGCGGCAAGCGGAATTTTGTGCTACTATGGGCCATGCCACACAGAAACCGCTCGTGAAATCGGCGCGGCGCAAGTAAATCGCTTACCGCAGTTCCGATACCGTTCCGCTTCCGCCTCTGTGTGTAGAGCGTTTAACTCACAGCGATGCGCGATGGCGATAGCGAGGCAACCGCTATCGTTTCAATTTCACGGAATTTACTATGACAGGCACAAGATGACGTCATAAATGAGAGCTATTTAAAGTGAGTTAGGCGGTAGGGCCGCAGAGGACCAATTCTGCTAATAAACCACTGCCGACACAGACCCGAACCGTTGCTTTCGACCAATCAGAACGCTACATAATCGTGCCATCGAACATTTTTAGGTCAGTCTATGCCCTCCGATTGGTCGATAGATACAATTTGGTATCTTTGGTTCTGCTGTAACTTAGTAGTAAAATTTGACCTCAGGTGTTGTTAGTCAACCGTCCCATCAAACTTACGGGTAAAGAACCAGAAAATGCATGTTCAATATTGGTGCACGTTGCCAACTTGTACCTAATATAATGTCAAGTCGCAGTAGGTACCCAATAATTTCACTGCCGTCTTACCCTTCAAACTGGACAACAATAATACTGCACCATTGCTTAGCGGTAGACATAGGTAAGAATGAGGTAACCATGAAGAAGACTCTGTTACAGAGTCTCCCTCTGGTGAGGATCTCTCTCCCGAAGTCTCTGTTGAGATTGGCCGAACTGAAAATCAATTAGGACTATTATTAACGCAGGCATTGAGTAAAAATAATCTGACATTATAAGTTCATTACACTTGACAGGATATAACGTGATTGTATCCAGACAGATCCGTTGTATTTCATTAGCCGATAATAATCACTCTAGAAATCTCCCCATACATGGACGTATTAGCGTACTGATTAGTTCTCCAGCTCGGTGAATGGCGGTTGCATATAATGTAAGTCAGTCAATGTTGTCATGTGTACACAGAAAGTACCTCTCTAAGCTAGCGGTTTAAAACTCACATTCTTTTGTGCATTAAAAAAATATCTACTTGAAAATTAATTATAATAAGAACTAGTGGGCCCGGCAGCGTTGTCCTGCTTAATTACAACGCCACCTACCGGATCCAATTGTACGATAAACTTGCCCAGAACCTATTCAAATACACACAGAAAGTTTCCCGTTCTTTAATTTTAACGAGGCTTACGAACGGCGATTCATGACTTTAAGTATGTACTTCAATATTAATATGGATATTTTGAATATTTACCATCGGTTTTGTTTTCAAACTCTTATTTATCTGAAAAACAAAATAAAATTAAGTAATACATTTACACGTATTTTTTTTTTCACTAGGTGAAAGCTTAGAGTTGGTCGAAATTTCGCTATTGAGATGTATGGAGTAGTTATATAATTCTATAATTACTCCTTACATCTTACTATCAATACACCTTAATTCCCAGGGCTGATTTGGTGCGCGTCCGAGTGCAGATTGGTGGAAAACGCTAGAGCCTCGTCCATTCCTTGTGGTGAAACCCACACATCCCTTAATGAGAATTAAGCAATTACGGTAATAGAAGCAATCGCACAAAATATCAGTAAGGGCAAAACGATTTTATATGTAATCACCTTTCCGTAGTTTCACGTTGATAATGCGGTTATGGTTAGAAAGCGCATGCTCTCCACTTCCATTTATAGGCAGACCCATAACGTGTCATTACTGACCACCTTTGGAATCTATTTCAACTCAAGAAAGTAGCCAATTTGATAATTGAAGACGTCTTGCATGTATAACATATAGAGTTTTGTACCCATAATCGAATAGATTTCTTATCATGGACAAAAAAAACGAATATCACAAGCCTTGGAAAAGGGATCAAATTAAGTAGATATATTATATCATCATCATCATCAACAGCTCATATACGTCCCCACCGAGGGGCTCGAGCCTACCCTAAGCTAGGGCGATTAGGCCTTAGTAAACCACGCTGGCCAAGTGCGGGTTGGTCGACTTCACACACAACCTGTAAAGAAATTCTTTCTTCACAGGTGTGTGCAGGTTTCCTCACGATGTTTTCCTTCACCGTAAAAGCGTCAAATAAATGTACATATGAATTCAAAATTTGAAATCACATTGGTACCTGGCGGGGTTCGAACCGCTACCTCCCGATTGGAAGGCGACAGCCTTACGCACTACGCCATCGATGCTTCTTATGTCAACTGTATATATTATACGATATATTATATACAACTGTATATTAAATAGCATTTCAAAGCGAATTTAGGATGGTAGCAACTCAATACTATATCGCATAATTTAAAAATACTCTCCGCCAGAACACGTGTACCCTTCTTCTTCCAAACCTTATTAAGGGAAGAGGGTGTCTAAAGCATCTGGACTCTATTTCTCTTTACCATCTAGTGAGATGCAGACCTATTAAAAATTATCTCAAAACCAAAACCAAATATTGTCAGACATAATTTGACTAAAAGGTGGCAAATTTGGGGTTTAAACGACACCAAGTAGTATAGCAGATTTTCCACAAAACACCTGTGTTCTGTGAGATTTTCAGTCAAAATCCGCAGTAGTTGTTGAGCTCGTATACGTGCGATTTATTAGAGGTAATTAATAAGAGTAAATTAGATCTAATCAATATGAAAAACATTATCCATATAAAGCTCAACCACAAACCGCCGGATATCGTTGAAGTAAGCTCAGGAGCGATGACTCATCAAGTGGAAGGAAAAATAGCACTTCGGATGATAACTTGGACTTTTATTTATGGCGTGGCATTAATTCACCCACGCGAAGTTTTTTATCGAATTCTTTTAGGAGGCAAGGGAACCAGTTAGTGACAGGAGGTGTAGATTATAAACAATCACTTGGTCCACTCCTGCATTTTGACGCTTGGAAAGAATAAGAAAGAATTATTTGCAAGAATATGGTAATGTAATGGAATATGGTTATTGCAAGTTACATCTTTAGATTTTGTTAAGAATTATCATTTAGAATATTTGTATTAAGAATAAGATATTATTGTTTGTATTTTTTTTGTTAATGTTAACTTTTTTTCCATAAAACTAAACGCAGATTGTTAGCATGCTTAAACAAAACGCAAGCGTTGTTTTGACGTTTGCGAAAAATTGCAGGTATCGATAGATTCACGTTGCAAATTCAAACCGATGACGGAACAACTCAAATTCATTTAATATTAATCGAATTAAGGATATCACGTTCTGCACTTAGTTGTTTTTTACCTTTAACTAGAATACCTACTCCTAGCTCCGCCTGCGTCTATAACGTGACCGTTAGTTGTAAACATGGCGATCCGGCGGAGTGGGCTGACAAGTGACAACATGCAACACACGTGAGCGTGTACATCGTACACCGCGTGCGATGCAGTGAAGAAGCGCCTTAAGGCGCATAGTAACGTCAATCATAAAAAATCACTGCAGAAAAAACCGGTTCTCTTCGTAAATATTGAATAAAAAAATCTTTAAAAAAGATATGTTATTATTCAACGTATTCTTTAGAGGATGGTCTTTTTAATTTTTTTATTAATTAATTAAAACTTGGTTAAAATGACCCAAACATGCCTCGATTTTAAAACTATAAACCTAATCGCTTGGTAAATATTAGGTTAAATCACATACTTTCGATTTCAATAAATAAAGTGAACAATTTTTTAGGGGATGGTCTTTTTAGATTTTTCTTATTCGCCTTTATTAATTTTTTATTGAAATAATTCATCTTCCGCGTAAAGGTTTGCTTGAATATTCCCCTCACTCTCACTCACTCACTCCTATGTAATCAGTGCGGGACGATCGACGCAAGGTCATTGGGAGCACTATGCGCCTTAAGGCGATTCACACACTGCCTCGCACCACGGAGCGTAGCGCGTGAATGCGTGTTCTTACGTTGCTTGTAAGTATCTCCGTTTGTATAGAAAACACGCACAGTCCAACACACAGAAAACGCATCCACGCGCGTTCATGCAGATCACGCGCCTACTAGCGGTGAAAGACGCACCCACGCGCGTAGGTGCGCGCGAGACGCAAGGTATGGCATACCGAGGTATGCAGTGCCGTGCGAGATTTTGGAAGGGCTTGACGTTGATTTTGGAAACGCAACTACGCGCGTGAATGTGTAAAAAACCAGCATTATGATGCGGATCTGCACTCCCGCAAGTACGCGCGTAGCTGCGTCGACACGCATGATGCAGCGTGGTGCGTGGCAGTGTGTTAATCGCCTTATAGTTACATCCGCACGTTCCGCCTTATCTCACAATGACACTACCAACAGTCTACCGACCACCAATGCCAGTACTAACGAAGTTGCCCCATAAAACCAAGTAATTTCCGTATCTTTTCATTTTAACCACGATCCGTTCGCCGCATCGCCGGACGCAATAAAAAATGCCTCACTTGCTTGATTTACACCAGTTTTACAATACCGACATGCTGGTTCGTTCGTTATAAGTTTTTTTTTAATATATTTATTAGTTTTATCATAAAACCGTTAAATGTATTTCTTAATCGCCTTATTTAGATTGCTCTTCGTGGAATGGAAATTTGAATAGCGTTTCGAAAATTATGTGCCTATTCTGTGGAAGGTTATTGGCGGCGAGAGTATATTTTTATTATAATAAAATTACTTTTTGTCAAATATCATATACAAATTATGTGTTAGCATTTAAGTTGAAATAAAAGGTAAATTATAATTATTTCATGCTAAAAGTATAACAAATTAAAAATGCTGAAATCATAAGTAGAGGTTAATCGTAATAAAAAAATATAAATGTATAGCAAAAAAAAACTGTACAAAGTTTAATTTTTCCAAAGAAGTAAGTATCGTATGAGTTCATTACCCAAAGCTTAGAGCATAAGGTGATCACCTGAAAAGTCTTAAAAATTTAAGAACAATTAATGTAAGTTTAGTTAAAATTTGGCACCAACTTCAATATACAACTGTGATGTTGTTTGTATTATCATAATATTTGTGACTTTTTGGTGTTTATGAAGTCGGTTTTATTTTTGTAATACAATTTTCAGCATGTAAGTAGATTCTTCTTTTTAAACGAAAAACTTTTTGACCACAAAGTTTTAATTCATATTCCCAGTCTATAATCAAACGTTCGAATTTCAAATCACTCATTTTTCTACGCTAACGGTCAAGTAGACTTTTCCACGCAGATTTCGAATAAAGAAAGCCTTTTCGAGCTATTGAGGTGAAAATAATTTTCCTCTAAAGTAGTTCTGAGGCGAATAATGTATGGGCGCAGAACAACCTCTTTTAATATCTAAGCCTATCCGTAGCCCTGAAATCGGTTTGACGCATGCAAATTTCGTGGCTAGCAATAAATATCACATAGCTACCGAATATACACAAACAATAAAGGGATATACACAAATAACGGGATCCCTCTATTACACTGGCGTACAGAAATAAGTTCTCGCGGAATCATTTACTTACTTATAAACCGACAGGTATAAGATTTATATTTATTATTCAAAATAATCATCTGGAGGGGAACTTCGTTGTCTGTTTTAGCTATGATTTTTTTCTGCGGCAAAGGCTGAAGTAAAAACTAGACGCTAACAAACTCACATTCAATTCTTTTCCAGGAACCGCAAGCTAATAAAAACTAAGAATAGACACTAGAAGGAAAGTAAAATCTGAAATATGGAATGCTTAATTGCTATAAGCTTTCTTTCAAACTTGTGACGATTTATCGAGGAAGGCTTTAGGCTATATAACATCACGATATTGTTATTTTCGGACATCCACGTCTACTAGTAGTCACATAAAAAGTATATAACGTCATTGAAAATTGGAAAGTGTAAAATTAATTTTTAAATTCCCATACAGATAGTTGGTTCTGTGAAAAACTGTATGAGGAATTACAAAATTATTTTACAATTTCAAATTTTCAATAACACCATATCTCTTATACAGGATTACTTTTCAACCAGGAGCCAAACTTTGTGTGCTTGTTCAAACAAGCAATTGAACAACTTTTAAATTTACTATGCGACCAATCTTGAAGTCTCGAAAACATCAGCTGTTCCATTTAAATGTTCAAGACGACTGAACCTAGATGTGTGGAGCAGCTGGATTTTTTTTGCAATTTCAAGATTTGTCCGATAGTAAAAGTTTGATCATTTTGTTTGTCTGAACAAGCACACAAGGTTCCTGTATGAAAAGCAACCCTGTATAACTATAATGTTAACCTGCGTAGGTTTCGGCTTCGTAGAGTATTGACTAAATAACTTTTTGTATATTAGCACAGTTTAACAATGTATATGTTAAACTGTGATATTAGGTTGTATCAGCCTTTGCTATACAGAGTAATTTGTAAAACACCTGCAACCTCATGGGATTAAATAGCTAACATCAATAAACAACAACGTTTGTTTTACGACTTTTGATAATTCGTTAGATTTTACTTTCATACAAAAATAATTATTAATTTAATATACCTCTAGAATGTTTGTTACTCTACGTGAACAGCGCGCTGTTGTCTTCCGTCGTCGTTTATAAATTAAACATAGACTTATCAATGTCACGACAGTGCAATAAAAAATTGATTTTTGTTCAATTTATTGAGTATTCTTAACACTCGTAAAACAAACGTTGTAGTTAATGTTGTTAGCTATCTAATCGTGCAAGGTTGCAGGTGTTTTACAATTAACCCTGTATAAAAAGTGATCTCTTACTTCGTATCATTAGTGTACCATACGCACCTCAGAACTGAGGGATATGAGACCAACGTTTTAAGTTACATAAATGTATCTCGCAGGAAACCAATCTTTATTGCAACGGGTTACGATACATCAAAAGATAAGCCGCTCCCGAACCGCAAAAACTGTATCGTAAATTGTGTTTTTATATGTACACTTTTACGCGTACGTATTACAGTCGAATGGAAGGTGGCGCTATAACTCTTGTATACGACCCATAAACGTCAAAACTGTAACAGGAACTAGGCGTATTGTTGTATTGGACAAATTGACAGTTTCAATATTGTTGCGGAATGCGTACCGATGGTTTTATGGAGTTAAACTCGATTGAGGAACTACATGAGGAATTTCTCGACAGAACGGCGGATTTGAACTTGTTTTTCAAGCAGCGCTGTACCTGTAAGAAGTTCAGCAAAACAATTTGGGGAACTCGCTGCTTCAGTTTTTTCCATTAATAATATATTTTTTATACCTTGCCACCCGTACATACTGTCTATTCAAATCTGACGATAAAGAGTACCTGCTAACAGGAATTATTTGAGTAGTGAACAGCATGCAGATATAGGTATATTTTAGAGCTATCAAAAGAGTTACGGAATAAATAAATGTACTATAAAATTGAAACCGAAAAAAAAACTCGAAAAATTGATCACCGTGATATACCTATATTAGAGCAGAGAGTAACAGCACGGATTTATAATAGACGAATAGTGAAGGTTAAAAGGAGGCATGTCCGTGACAAATACAGTCCCACCAATATTTAAATCAATAAGTCGAGAATTTTCAAAATTAATCAAACCTACCTAAATTCCAATCTTTACGCCACATTTAGTGTAATAACTAAACCACGTGAAAGCATGTGGAAGCGAACTGTCAGCTAAGTGAGAAACAACAATGAGGCTGGTGAATTGATCTCGCGAGGACTTCCTTTGTCTAGTAGCGATTCCCGAAGCCGAATAACAAATAATTAATTAGCCGAAATTGCCGATACTCCCAATTTCACGGTAAATCTACTCCGCAAACTTAGAGCAGTATTCTTGATGATTACCTATTCGGTATAAATTATTCCAGTATTCCTTTTGGATTGTAGAGTCAACGTGAACCTTAACCGAGATATTGTAATTTTCACTAAAGGTATCATTCTGTATAATTGGATAAATTTCTTGAATAATGATTCAAACGCGTTTAAGTAAAATTTGTATAGAACTTTGCAATTTTCCTTAAAAATCTATACAAATAAATAAAATTGAAGTGTCTGTTCGTAATGTCAGAATAACAAGTTTTTTGTAAATGGGTATGAATGTATTATCTGTCTGCCTGTTTGTTCCCGCTAATCTCCGGAACGGCTGGACCGATTTTAACGGGACTTTCACTAGTAGATAGCTAATTATATAAGGTATAAGAACATAGGCTACTTTTTATCAAGATTTTTTTTTAAAACCGCGGACAAAGTCGCGGGCACAGCTAGTACAAAATAAATTGAAAAATGAATAAAATCAGTAAAGAAAATTTTTCGTCTCGGGCGCGAATTGAACCCACGTCTCCAACATACCGTGTTGACGCCTTGACCACCTAGGCCACCGAGCTCGTACCCGCCCCGACAAAATTCTTAGCCTTATTGACCTTCTTTATTTAGCTTTATTGAGCTGGCGAAACACGTGGACTCCTCAACAACTGAGGAACTGTACTTTTTTTATGGGATAGGGGGCAAACGAGCAGATGTGTCACCTGATGGTAAGTGATAACCGTCGTCGCCCATGGACACCCGCAACCCCAGAAGAGTTACAAGGGCGTTGCCGGCCTTTGAGGTAGGAATACGCTCTTTTTTTGAAAGTTTGAAGTTCGTATCGGTCCGGAAATACCGCAGGCGACAATATGTTCCAAAGTTTGACTGTGCGAGACAGTAAGCTTCGGGAGAATCGCACAGTTGTGAACTGCCAACCATTTAAGTGATAGGCATGGATTTTTTGTCGCGTGGAACGATGGCAGAAAGAGGCGGCAGGTATAAATCAGAACAATTCCTCGGAGCATTTCCCGTAATAAATGCGATAGAAGATGCATAGCGAGGCAATATCTCTACGCAGCGCCAAGGTATCAAGCCGATTTGATATTTCCAGGCAGTCGACGATTCGAGTCCCTCTCCGTTGAATTCGGTCCAGTGGGAGAAGCTCGTATTGGGGTGCCCCAGACCAAAGATGAGTACCCAGAACAGTATTCCATATGAGGCCGAACCTGCGCCTTGTAAAGCTGAAGGCAGTGCGACGGAGTGAAATACTGTCTCAATCTATTGAGCACACCAAGCTTCTTAGAAGCTAATTTAGCCTCACCCTCTAAGTGGCCACGGAACTGGACTTCGCTCGATATGTCGACACCAACGATCTGAATATTGGCTGAGGCAGTTAGGGGAATGCTCTGAAAGCGAGGAGATACGACAAATGGCATTTTCTTTGCGGTGAACGCGCAAACCTGTGTCCTTGTAGGGTTGAAATGGACCAAATGAAGTCGACCCAAGTTAGAGACATTATCTAATGAAGATTCAATTTCAGACACAAGTTTATTCCGGCACTCAATGACGTTTTCTCGAGAAATGTTCGCACGGCCGTTATAGAAGGTGTCTTCCGTGCTGTCGTCTGCATAACAATGAATGCCGCTGATTTGCAGCATATCATTAATATGCAAAAGGAATAGTGTAGGTGATAGCACACATCCTTGGGGGAGACCAGCATTTAAAGACAGTAGTAGTAGTACTTTTTATATGATCAAAACGCAAGAAAAGGTACACAACCACGTGATTATGATAAACTTATTTTTTTGTTTGATCCTTTTGTATTCTATTCATTGCAACTTCGATCTGGGAGTTGATTAATAATTAAAGTGAAACACTATTAAAGTGAAACTTTTTTTACTTACGCTGATCTCCTTATGTACTAAGGACTAACAACAAACTCAACAACTGTTTGAACCGATCATGGTAAGTACTCTTATCGGTTGAAATAAAAATATACACTACAAATGCCTGTTTCAATATATTGTTTTAGCCTTACAATGCTCTTAAAGCGATCACATAAGGCCCAAGGTTACCTAACTATCAAATAACCACTCTTTTAGCAATAGTTTTGTTTTATGCATATTCAAAAAACACCTTTAATGTTGTTAACACAATTTACACCTCATTAGGAAGAATGATAAACAAATCTCGTAAACTGATATCACGCCATATCAAGACAGCTCCTAAATGAGCAACTCTACTAAAGAAAGTCCGTCGATTTAGAGCTCAGAATTTGCTCTTTCGCTTTTCGCCATACAATCGTAGTACACTCGACAGTGGTTACTATTGAGTTGTGGCAACAACGGATAAGTGTCTCTCGAGTTTCTGTTCCCTATTGAATGTAGAGTGAAGTGGTTTGAAGTATGCGGGCGAACTAGCTGATATGCTTCGTAATAACAGTGTACTCGCATTTTGTAGTCGAAGGTATTTAAGGTTGAAAAGTGTTCAGTAAACTCCATTCTTTTAAATAGTGACCGTAGTGTCGGTAAATCTGAACGCAACAATGCAGTGGCTGTAATAAAATACGAAAGTGTGCTCAAATGTTTTGGAAAACGTTTGTTTTCTGTTTGATTAGCATTTATCTTAAACGGCACGTAGAGTGAGACACTTTACTTTTTTCCAACAGACAAAAAATTATCAGATCGTTACTCGTGGCCCCACTACTTTGCCCCACTGGTGGGACCACAAGGAAATGTGGTTCCTCGTGGTCCCATTTATAAGATCCTCTATTGTTTTTTTTTAAAAACGTCGCCCCACACTAGGAATTTCTCCTGTATCGTGGGTGCAGTAACAAACATAGAATATCACATGCACATACGCCCAGACCGGAACAAACTTCTGTAGGCCATACAAAACATCTGTCCCGTGCGGGAATCGAACCCGCAACCCGTTGCGCAGTAGGCGATCACTCGACCTCTGCGCTAACCGTGTATTTCCTTATACTTATAGGCAAACTGATTTACCAAAATAGTTTGGTCACAAGGAATTGTGCCAAACTCTTGTTACTTATTATACTATACAAACACATGCCGACCTACGCTCCCTCCACCTACTCCAAATAGGTTTTTTTTTTATTGCAGAAAGTTGGCAAACAAGCAAACTGCCCACCTGATGGTAAGTGGTAACAGTTACCTATAGTACATGTGGCTCCTGTGAGATCCGCAGCAAAACTGCAACCACAGTGTACGTTGCCAACTTGTGACTTAAGATGTAAAGTCACGGTACCCAGTAATTTCAGTGCCATATCTTACCCTTCAAACCGGAACACAGCAATGCAAGCACTGCTGCTTTGCGGCAGAAATAGGTAAGACGGAGGTACCCAAGCACACGACCCTGGTACAGAGTCTCCCCAGGTAGGGAGTAATAAGAGTTTTGGCATAATTCCTTGTGACCAAACTATTTTGGTAAATCAGTTTGGCTATAAAGAACGAGAGGATCTTATAAATGGGTCAACAAGAAACGATTAATATTATTCCGCGTGGTCACATTGGCCAGTGTGACCACGAGGAGCCACATTTCCTTGTGGTCCCACCAGTGGGGCAAATTAGTGGGACCACGAGTAACGACCCAAATAATCGGACTGCTCATTAACATTTCTTTGCACTTTAAATAATACAAGAGAAATATTATTGTTGCTAATATTATTGTAAAATATATGGTCCGGTTCGGTTAAAGAAGCAGTAAAAAGATTAAGGTGCAACGAATAAAATATTTCACTGGAAATGTAAATTACATGCCATTATTTCTTGCACATAATAGTTGTACCATTAAACATAATAAAGCCAAATAAAACAATTTCACACACGCACGTCCATTCTCCTTGACACTCGATTGACAAGTCTTGGCAGTTCGTAGTGACAGCAAAAAAAATAAAAGAGAAAGATTTTTAGAAAGACAAGTGAAGAAAGACAATTACCGAATATAACTTTTATTGAGATTGCGTAAATGTGTCTATTCAAACTTTTTTCATTGGAAATTAGCTGTTGAAAATAAATATGTATGGTTATCCTAAAACATGTGGAAATTATTTTTATAGGTGTATTCGTGAGAAAAACAGCTATCTGTGATGTGACGATTAAAAACATGAGTTTCGACTTTATTTACAGCAAATTATTGGATCATTTCCAATAATATATCAAATTCCACGCACGGTTCCAGTATTTAATTGTAGTAAGCTTAATTATTCCCCGTCAGACACTGAGCACACAATGTGCTCCGCGCTGTCAGATGAATGTTTCTTCTGATGGTACTTTGAGCATTTGGCACCAAATCCGCATAGGACCGGTTCTGTCGGCAAGATTTACTTTATAACGGTCTTTGTGCGAGGATTATTTAATTTTGAGGTTCCCGAACTCTACAGAAGGAAATGTTAAGTTCTCTTTTGATTAAAAAGTAACTCTTGTGTTTGAGATTAAAAATGCTTGACTTACTTAAGTGTTCTTTCGATCAGATTAAATAGACTACAAGGAGGTAGCTATTTAAAACTGTTTTGATAGACTTATTATTTCTATTTTTTGTTCTTGTCCGCCCTTGACTAAAGCATGACAAAATTTATCTTTTATCTACGATTCAGTAGAGTGCAGTAGAAAAGTAACTCCACTAACCATAAAAACAGAGTCTAAGCCTCATTTTCCATTGCCTGGAATAGATCGCTGTTTAGCAATAAGTCCGTCTATTCCATATTATTGCAGGAGTCCATGATGTTCTGATAAAACAATATCTATATACATTATAATACAAAAACAAAAAATATTTTTGTTTCAATACAACCTTTTAGGACTCGTTAATACGAATCAAATGAGCCCAAACTCGATGGGGTTGTGCCATTTTATTGCGGAGTTCCTTTAGCCACCTTCCAGCTCCAGCATGAGATCAGCTCCATTTCATCATAATTTGCATTATCACGCAATATGCATATGCATGCATAATTTTCAAGCTTAGTCGAAAACTGGGAAATGGGTCAAATTTAACTTGCAGGATTTCATTACAGACACCGGACAAGTGAAAGTAAATAAAAGCTTGTAATAAGGTTTGATGTAGAATATTGTACAAGATAGATAATAAAAACGTAGACGGAGGTACGATGACTATTTTATAGGTGTACCTAATATTTTAAATCAAAATTGTGATTGAAATTCTTCTTGGCGCTACAGGTCTCTAATTTAAATTTCATGTATATCATATAATTACAAATGACTGAATGTTGCCTGAATAAATAAATATTTTTCCAATTTGTTGTTGAGGAGTCCACCAGAAGCTTGATTTCATCTGCGGTACTATCGTCACTGACTATCAGGTAAAATGGTGAGATGCAGGCCGAGAGCTTTACTGTCGTATATAAAAACAAGTAAAATGATAAAAAACAACCTTTTTAAATACAAGCTTTTAGTAGGTACTCGTCAATGCGAATCAAACGATCCCAAACTCGATAGGGTTGTATCATTTTATTGCGGAGTTATTATGGCCACCTTCCAGCTCCAGCATTAGATCAGCTCCATGTTATCATAATATTGCATTGTCACGCGATATGCATATGCATGCAAAATTTCAGCTCAATAGAAAACCGGTAAATGTATCATATTTAACTTGCAAGATTTTATTTCAGACACCGGACAGGTGAAATTAAATAAAATCTTGTAAAATAATCTCATTCTCATAAAGTCGACTAACACATTAATAATAATAGACTGTCCTATACAATACATTTAATACACACAATGCAAACTGGCACAATGTCCATTGTGTGGCACTTATGAAAAAAGTAATAAGTGTGAATGTCTTGGTAAGAAATTCTTTTATATGGCTATTCGATAAAAAATAAAATCTAAAGCAGCGAGATATGAAATGTCATAATACTCATTTAAACTGAAATGAAATACGTATTCACCTTACACTGCATAATGGAAGATATCAAGAGAATAAATTGAAATTTCTTGACACTATATTCAATTCAATGGTTTTCAAGTATCATGCAATTGCACAGTTTTGTGTCTTACAATGCGCGTTAACGCCTTAAGAGACAGAAATACTTTTACACAAAAAATATATCATCAAACCAGTCGGCGAGTACATTACGCGTGGCATCACGTGAAAATCAGAAGATGATATACACGATTACTACCTGAAACCAAAACAGCTTCTAACAGCAGCGTTGTAAAGTTCAGATCAGTTTATAGAGCGATGGGTACGTTCGCGTGGCACAGCTGTTGATCTAAACGCAAGAACCGCATAAGAGGAAATTTGATCATTTTAAGAAACAATCCTTACCGTGACTGATATAGGGAACATTTTTCTATTTCCTATCTAGAAACGTGCTTAGAATGTTGCCATGCGATGTTTCAACTCATCATTTAGCTACTAGTTTTGCCGGGGTGCGTTAAACTTTACGACTAGTCATTGTATTGATGTTAAACTAGTAGCTGCTATTAACACTGGAGTCAAAGGATATTTTCAATAGTGTTTTAAGCGCGCTATAAAAAAGCACTTTCGATGTGAGATCTTCATTATATTAAGTAAAACCTTGATTACAGTTAAAGCTTACTCCGTAATTATAAGCAGCGGTTCTCATTCATCATCATCTTATTTCTGTTGTACACACATGACATTTTTGCGACATCAATAAAATGGAGTACCTATGGTAGAGTCTTTGTTTTCAAGAACCTCAGCAAGGATATTAAAACAGATGAAACTGTAAGGTCATTTTTAAATCCTATAGAAACTGAATAAGTGAAAATAAAACCTTTATTCAAATTGCGTACTTATTATCTGTTGTTATTACGATTATGTTTGCAATATACGGATTTTGATTTATACATTTGCGTGTTTAAAGTAAGGACAAATAAAACTACGTGTAAGCTAACATGAGTCTCAATTATTCTAAAACCAGCACTCTCTGTGAAAAATGGAGGTATTTGCTCATTCGTGGAATTAATGCGATGTGAAACAACATTTTCATATCAAACTTGTATTTTATTCATTGCAACTTCGATCTGTGAATTAATTAATAAATCAAACAAGTTAAATGAACACATTATTAAAGTGAACCTTTTTTTTAATTACGCTGATCTCCTAATCTAATAAGGACTAACAACAAACCCAACAACTGTTTGAACCGATCATGGTAAGTCCTCTTATCGGTTGAAATAAAGATATACACTACAAGTGCCTGTTTCAATATTGTTTTAGCCTTACAATGATCTTAAAGCGATCACATACACTATAGAGCATTCGTGATCACGAGATAACTGATTACGATAGGATTTTTTGCGGCAAATAGTAATGCGGGGAAACGGGGAATACTTTAGCTAAATTCCGGCTTAATATTTTATCCGGCTCGAAGGACGCTATGTAAGGGTATGCAACTTAAACCTAACTTCAATGCAAGTTAATCTAATGTCAATGCAGATGAGTATTCCATTAGAAGTCTTAGCAACAACTCTCGCCTTGCATTTTTATTAACTTCTTTGGACACTCATCTGCATTGACATTTGACATTAGGTTAAGTTGCATTGAAGTTAAGTTTAAGTTGCATACCCTTAAATAGTTAATAGAATACTTGTGCTAATAGCATTTGACGATTTTTGGAACCCCGAAGATCTGTTGACAGATTTTAATGCATAACAGGAAGCATAATTCATTGTGATAGTAAGTCACGATGAAGCCAAAGATAAAATGCGAGCTACGACCGTAATCATCATCTAATTTAACAAAGATTTTCCAAATTATAATTCATCGTGGCAGCTGTACATTTAATTTTTAGCACTTCACAGATACCTTCGTGATATTGTACATGTCTATATTGTGTTGACAGGGTATATGGTAGAATAAAGAAAATCATGTTACTGTTGAATTAAAGAATTTACAACGCGAACGATTAGCATGGCAGTGGCAGACACTCGAAAACGTACAAATTTTAAAACAAATATGATTTTTTTAAAATTATAAGACATGAGTTTAATTAACCTTTAATTAAGCAGGTTCTCTGTAGCAGCTACAGATGATTACATTCATGTAAAATCAAATATTTTGGAAATAAATAATCTGTTTTAGTGTTTTATTTTGACCCGTTTAAGAATTTTAAATGATCAAATGGAAAACATCCGAATATGTAACCAATCAGCATATTCCTGAAACTGAATCCTTACCAATATCATACATTTTTGTATGACAGTTGTTGAAAATGTATAAAATGTTTAATGAATAAATAAAATTTTCAAAATTTTAATATCATTTGATCAGCTATGGCAGTAGTCATGTCAGTGTTAACTATGAAACTTATTAAAACAATTAATCTACTTTATTTGATTAATCTACTTATATTGTTGTGATTTTAACTGATTCTCAAATGCGGAGGGAGACTGTACCAGGGTCGCGTGTTTGGGTACCTCCAATGACCTCCATCTTACCTATTTCTGCCACAAAGCAGCAGTGCTTGCACTGCTGTGTTCCGGTTTGAAGGGTAAAATATGACAGTGAAAATGAACTGAGTAGGTACTGTGGTGTCGTCGTACAGCGTCGGTGGCGCTGTGGACTCGGCACTTGCCTTCCAATCGGGGGGTCGGGGTTCGAGACCCGCCATGTACCAATGTGTTTTTCGTTTCGAATTTCATATGTACATTTGTCTGACGCTCCTACGGTGAAGGAAAACATCGTGAGGCAACCTGCATACATTTGCGAAGAAATTCAATGATGTATGTGAAGTCGACCAATCCGCACTGGGCCAGCGTGGTTGACTAAGGCCTAATCACCCTAACATAGGGTAGGCTCGAACCCCTCGGTGGGGACGTATATGAGCTGTGATGATGATGATGATGAGGTACTGTGACTTTACATCTTATGTCATAAGTTGGCAACGTACACCGTGGTTCTTGTGGGGGTTGCAGATTTGCTGCGAATTTCACAAGAGCCACATGTATGTAGGTGACTGTCACCACTTACCATCAGTATGCTTGTTTTCCGACTATGTTGTATAAAAAAAATTAAGAGTTTCACAAAATAATATTCATTTAGCTTGCGACTTCATAATAAAATCGCCAAGAAACATATGTAGCTACAATTGGCTGTGCGGAAAATATTTTATGCACTAGAACTATCTAAGTTATCTTACGAAAAAAACAACTGCGTTGCATAGCCAAAAGGGAAACGTTTATCAACGTCAAAATATTTCTCACCCTATGATATCTAGAAAACAAGCCATAAAGGAATATCTAGAAAGCCGACAAGTTCTTAATGTATAATCAGCCTAAAGCTCTTAAGGAGATTTCGCTACAAAGACTTTGATGGAAACCGTGGAGAGACTTACTGGGTAAAGCTGTGGCTTTTTAGCGCGCGTGATTTTTCTATCCGACTGTTCTACTAAATGCGAATGCATCATGATCTTATTAATGCACTAGATAAGTTGTAGATAGGTTGGAAGTTTATGCTTATTATTAGCAAATCAAAGAATAATAGACTGTTCAAAATTCAAGTGCTAATTATTCAAAAACTGTGCTGAAGCTGTTGCTCGAAATCAGAACTAGAATTGTAGACCTACATCTGAATATTTTTATTACCATTAGCTTAATACCTTCATATTCCCAATAATGTTCATTTATGTCTGCTAAACAACACAATTCACAGTTCATCATTCACAATTCATTGCGAAAATGAATCACTTTTGTTTAATTTCGGCTTTAGATTTCTTGTTTTAAATTCTTTTAATCATTTTTTTCATTTACTTTCAAATTAAGTACGCTTGTTTAAATCTTGCAGTACATATAGCATGTTATATTTGAAGTATGTGTAATATACTATATAGGATTTCTTTTTAATAAAGCAAATTTAAGCCGATCTTGTTGATTGATCGTGAACGCGTAACGCGTTGAAATTAGGAGTCAGACATAATAGAGCGAGTAATTTTCTATTTCACAAGTTACACAGCGAGCTACAAATATCTAATGTGCAATACTTTGAAGCAAACTAAAAAGGACTACTTACACCAGCATTATACAAAACCGCTACACATCGCTCTGCTTTTCAACCCGCTGTAATCTTAACCACAGGCTGGAACTACTGTGCGAGCGACAGGTGCAGCGGATACAGGACCGGTCGTCTGAGTGCAACTCGTTTGACTAGAGCCCGCGGAGGCTGTTATTTGTAGCAATAGTTGTTTTTAACTCCATAGAAAAGTCAACACTAATGTAGATGTATCTTTATAAAATTGATCTTAGAAAATGCCGAAAATATCCAACAATAAGGTTTATTTGAACAGAATCATGAAATCTGCTAGAAGCCGATTATTGTTTCGCTGGCGAGTTGAAAGATGGCGTCTCAAGTCGTTTTATAATGCTAGAAAATGCACTGAATAGGCATATCTCACGTTTGAAGGAATCGCAAGGTTATGTCAGGCTTTTTGTTCAGTTGGAACTAGTACCAACCGACTAAAGCTCAAGGGTGAGACGTCCTCATTATGAAGCTATCAAAGATAAAGATATAACTATTAAAGATTAGGTTTAAGATTACATTAGGTGCCCAAGCGATTTCTTATACAGTAGCGAACAAATTCAATGCCAAATTCATAATACGAACTGCGAAGCTGTCGGAAATGTTATGTCAGAGGCTATTTCCTGATTGATAGAACCTAGATATCGTCAAATGCCAGATGAATTAGTTTTTCGATAGACAAGCACACACCTCAGTAAACTAAATTGTTGCTATCAGACGAGCTGGCAGTCAAACGTAAGCCTATTTTTGATAATTAATTCCTCCTTTTTTGTCCAATATATTCTTCTCTGGTACGCCTTACCGCTGGGTATCAAGACATCGACTAGCAGATTAAGTTTCAACAACAAAAATAAACTACGGAAACTGCATCAGAATCGTATTTTTTATCTTCACTTAGGTACTTATTTGTTGGCCTTATTAGTATTGCAACTTGTTCGTTTGGTGTTTTATAATATGTAGGTATTAGTTTATTTTTTATTATATTTAGATATTAGGATTTTAAAGATTATCTAATAGTTTCTTTACTAATTGTGTTTTATAGGTATGTACATCTACCACATTTGCTCTCTGCACCACCTAAATGTTGACTGGTAGAGAATGCCTCAGGTATAAAGCCCGTCGTTATTCATAATATACATAAAAAATAATAAGTAAATAAATATCAATATTACATTAAAATAACAATATTTGGTAAAAAAACAAATAAAGGTAATATGTCACTCATTTGGTCATCTATTGACAAAATATCCTCAAAACTTTGTTACTTTAATAACTCAAATTACAATTATTTAGTTTTAATGGCTTCTTAATTAAATACCGATACCTTATTTGATTAAATTAATTACATAAAATTTACATTTTTATCTGAAATCCAGTGTATCCGTCGCTTTAAAGGCGTTTATATCGTGTTCCCACGGCGTACGCGGCTATAATGAATCAAATTTAGCAACTTAATTGATAATGAGATATAATGTGATCACTCCGGTAAATCATGAGGACTCCGGCGGATTATCGAGGTGCTAAAATCAATAAAAACCAGTTGAGGATAAACGATTACTAAATGTTAGTTTTGTGCTTTAAGCATTTTGTAACTTGTAGCAGAGCTTCTAACTATCGAACAAGATTATCTGTCTTCGGCTTTAAATTTTTAGGGTTCTGTACCTAAAAAGGAAAAAAAAACATATCCTTATAGGATCACTTGTCCATTATTTCTATCAAGAACCTTCACTCTGGAACACGTAGAGATATTTGAAATAAAGAGATTGGGAATTTTTTACCCGGTTTTTGAAAAGTCGCGAAGAAAAACCAAAATACTTTTAAATCCTGCTGCTTTCATTTTCTGAAGTTATTTTAATTCAGATCAATGGGGAACGGAAATTATCATTGTTTATATCTCGCGAGTATTTCGTAGATTTTTCTATAGGTACCCACTACTCGTAATATTATAAAGACGAAAGATTTGATTGTTTGTTTGCATTGAATAGACTCTGAAACTACTGGACCGATTTTGTGATCTGTTTAACTACTGTTATCTCCTTGTGCCATGTGTTTGGATGCAGTAGAATAACAATGAATCGAAAAATATGTTGTTCCTTTATCTTACTAATGTTGCGATAAGCAACAATAAATATGTTTATAAAGATAAATAATAAAAAAAAAGGTACTCTTTATTTGCGCAGTGTACTTTTTTAGGGTTCCGTAGCCAAATGGCAAAAAACGGAACCCTTATAGATTCGTCATGTCTGTCTGTCTGTCCGTCCGTATGTCACAGCCACTTTTCTCCGAAACTATAAGAACTACACTGTTGAAACTTGGTAAGTAAATGTATTCTGTGAACCGCATTAAGATTTTCACACAAAAATAGAAAGCAATAAATTTTGGGGGTTCCCCATACATAGAACTGAAACTTAAATTTTTTTTTTCATCAAACCCATACGTGTGGCGTATCTATGGATAGGTCTTGAAAAATCATATTGAGGTTTCTAATATTACTTTTTCTAAAGTAAATTGTTTGCGCGAGAGACACGTCCAAAGTGGTAAAATGTGTGTCCCCCCCCCCCCCCTCCCCTGTAACTTCTAAAATAAGAGAATGATAAAACTAAAAAAAATATATGATGTACATTACCATGCAAACTTCCACCGAAAATTGGTTTGAACGAGATCTAGTAAGTAGTTTTTTTAATACGTCATAAATCCTACGGAACCCTTCATGGGCAAGTCCGACTCGCGCTTGGCCGGTTTTTTTTTAATTTGTCTTTGAAAAGCTGTCAACCCTAGCAGTATCAGATTTTAACATTTTATCAGTATCATAGCTATACAATCAATAGGTCACATCATAAAATTCCGTCCAACCCAGAAAACTTACCGCGATACAATCAAGTATGCTACTACCTCCTTGTTGGTTTCCAAGAATCGTTTTTATGAGAAGAATCTCATAAATTGAATACGATTAGATACAAAGATATGTGCTCTTAATAAGAAAACTATTTATTAGGTTCAGATAAGACATTACACGGAGCCGTACAAGTTCATATAATCGCTTGTTGTGTCGTAAAAGAAGATGAAATTGATAAGGTCTTCCACATACTGATATTGCTTGTTGTAGTCGCGTACTGCACTTTGTTCAGAGCCTCAGGCTGCCTGTAAATATTCCCCTAGATTTCCATAACATGAGTTCCGTTCTCTTATTTCAGCTACATTTTAGCCTGTTTGTGTGATGCTTAAATAAAGGGTTTTTTTTTAATTTTTAATCAGTAACAAATTAGATGGAAGTATCGATACATTATGGCCACCTTACAGCTCCAGCATTTGATCAGGTCCATGTCATCATAATATTACATTGACACGCAAAATACATATGCTTGCAAAATTTCAGCTCAATCGGAAACCGGGAAGTGGGTCAAATTTAACTTGCAAGATTTAATTACAGACACCGGGAGAGATGAAAGAAAAACAAGTTAAATTATTATAAAAAAAAACTTTTTTAAATACAAGCTTTTATAATATTGCATATATACGCATGCAAAATTTCCGCTCAATCGGAAACCGAGAAGTGAGTCAAATTTAATTCGCAAGATTTCATTACAGACACCGGGACAAGTGAAAGTAAATAAAAGCCTGTATGTAATAATGGATATTAGTACCTGTTGAGTATTCTATGTCTATTTTTCGTACGTATAAAACGAAAAGTATTTGCACCCCAGTAAACATAATGAAAAATTACATTAAAAAATTACATTTAATTTCATTACATAATAAGTATTTAAGCTTCATAAAATATTATTCGTTTTGTATTTCTAGATACGCAGTTAACTCTACAGTAAGTTTCCATTCAAGCTTTACAAGTACAGTACGAAAACCGCCACTACTACGAACGACATAAGAACGGTCCAAAGGTCAAACTGTTTAGCTTGACAAAGAGCTTACTGTACATTAATTTTATTAAATAAAATAAAAAAATCACTTGATTACACCATCGCAGAATGAATAATCTGTTACACTTTATCTTAATTGCTGTCAATATAGTGATTGGCGTTTCCTGTAGGCAAGTTGACATTTTTTAATTTAAAGCCCAGTAAAACCCAGGCGTGCTGGAAATTATAAACGCATCCATGGTAATATTATAAATGCGAAAGTGTGTCTGTCTGTTTCCTCTTCACGCTTAAACCACTGAACCGATTTAGACGAAATTTGGTAAAGAAATAGTTTGAGTGCCGGGAAATACACAGGATAGTTTTTATCGCAAAAATCATCTTTTTTGGGGCATGAAAAGGCGGGTGGAAGTTTGTATCGGGAATCATAACCGCTAAACTGAATTAAATGAAATTTGCCATGGAAATACTTTGAGAATATAAAAAATAAGGTACTCAAATTACTAATTCCACGCGGACGAAGTCGCGGGCAAAACCTAGTACGTTTATAATTTAAAGGCAAAGCCACTAAGGATACGCATTACACAAAATCATTTTATTGAAACTGCTAAGAAAAACATGAGGCCTAATCGTTAACCAGTTACAATAGACCATCATCTAATGTTGTACTGGTAATTAAATAAAAATCATATACCTAATGCCATAATTACGTGAACGACTCGACAGCTCTAGACACAACTACGAAAGAGTTTGTGTGATATTTTTATTGACACTCTAAATCGTGCATTTCTAATCCTTCGAAATGAGAAACCAACAAAATGCAAAAGCCAGTTTGAAAAATTCATTCAATCAACTATTTCTGGACACAATGATGTTTGACGTGAAGGCGTCTTCTTCGGGTTCGAAGTCGGGGTCACTACTTAATTAGAAAAATAACAGAGAATGTGCTCGAATAACCAGATAATCATAATATTCATGCTGCTAAGCCTAGTAGCGCGCCAGTCTCGAAATATCGACAACAGATTGATATGTTTGTAGGAAATATCAGCGGGGTTCCACAGAACCGTCCAATCAATATGATAATGATCGATCCGTGATCTCCATCGATCATCTATCGTCGAACCGTAACAGCTACACGTTTCAATCGACGCGCCATAATTAATATTATAATTTATTTAAAAGATAACTTATGTGATTTAAACTTATCTATTAGATGATTAGTGTAGGTGTAGGTCCATGAGGTATGATAATAATAAAAAGCAACACATACACATACATACATGCACACAAACGCACTCTCACGCGTGCACGAAAGAGCTCATACGCACGCACGCATGCACGCACGCACCTGTACACACCAACAGATACCCATACTCACATACTCACACACACCTGTGCGAATCATGTGTAAAAAATAATGATATATTTTTTGAGATTTTTTGGATCTATTTCTGAATTATGGATAAGTGGGCTTAAGAGTGTAAAAAGATCCATTAATGGATTTTTTTCAATGGATCTTAATGAACATCGCCGTCTTTACTTGTAAGTTGTAACCAACAAATTCTGTATAACGGAGTTACGGAAGCGAGGGACTTCTTCTGCTTGTTTGACTACCTACTTATTTGTTAAAAATGGAACTATTTCTTGGGTAAAAGGTGAAGTATCTATTTATATGTATTTTTGTTTCACATGCTATTGCAAAGGTTTTTTGTGTAGGAGATTTCAAATTAATAATAGGTATGAAGCGTCACTTTTCGGAAGTCCACTTACTAATTAGCAATGAAAATTTGTCTATAAATCTACTCATTAACAATTATAATTATCAATGAGTAGACTTATAGCGAAATTTCTGACAAAGATGTCAGTAAATTGGTACAAACTAGGCACTCCCTCAAATCGCATGCGACAAGGGACTATGAATGAATGAATGAATAGACGTTTATTTAACACAAAAATCACTAATTAGTTCCACACCAACATGCAAATACTTAGATTCGACGCATTACGCCACTCTACATGGCATCTTCAGGATGCTGTCGCCTGCTGCATAGTGCTTAGTTATTGGAGCGCAGTACATCAGTATAACTACTCATAAACAATTAGAGGAATTTCCTATGTTATCGTCTATGAACTATTTAAATATCAGAAGTTTCTTTCCTCCGCTTACAAAATCTTTGCATTGTGGATATTTTTATCGTAAACTGAAAACGTTATCCAAATTTGGTTTGAAAAAGTTTTCTCTGTACTATTTACTGTGTCAAAATCGTAAAATCACTACGTCCTAACAAAACTAGACCAAACTTCAAATGAATGGTGAAATAATTTGTCAGTACACTTTGCATAAGGGAAATGTAATGATTTTACAGGCATTAACTAAGTGTAACTAATTTGTGAGAATTATTCGTTTAGGGTAGCACTTATAAGATTCTTTGGAGAGTTCAAGTTCAAAGTTACGACGCTAGTATGTACTCGTATCTCTCATTACAAACTTTGTTGTTAGGAATTCGAAAATTTGCTCAAAAGTTTTTCACCTTCGCACAGTTTTGTTTCAAACACGTGAAAATATTCACATCTGGCCTAATTACGTAACCTGTCTACAATATAAAATGTATGTCATGTGTGCTTTAAGGTGGGATAAAACAAAAATTTATTCATTTCTCCATCACAATATGTCTCATGAAAATGATTGGAAAGTCCCATTCTGCATCAATCTAAACTAGAACCCAATGAGCTTAGGATTCATGAAATGAAGACAAGAATGTAAGTCTCTCACAAAAACAAATATACCTACCTGATTTGACCCACGCTAGCCTCACCCGAGTTCGCGCAGGAATGACAGACGTGGCTTTCTCATTGTTTGCTAAGCCACACTGAACCAGTGTTACATATTATTATAAGTTAGTTGTAAGGTAGTAATATGATTTGTATACAGTTAGTGAATACATGACAGTGATTGCGAACGGTTGTTTCATTTAGCATTGGCGACGAGGATGGGATGCTTGGGACAGTCCAAGCCATTATATTTGGTGGAAGGCTATGCCCGCACTTAGCGTGTCATGGCTTGAGACGATCATGACGTAAGATGATCTGATATGATAGTACAATGTTTTTTTTTAAATATACAATCATTGTAAAATTCTACGATATAGCCAAAATTGCAGAACACAAGAAATGTGTACAATCTAAGCTTAATTAGCGAGCCGACGGCGCTATGTAAACGAAATAGTATTGCATTATTATGGCACTTAGGTCCAACATAAAAACAAGAGCCAGAGCCAGTTCCTTAGCTGTTGAGGAGTCCAGCTGAAGTTTGTTTCCTACTTATCGTCACTTAATCAGGTAAACCCAAGAGATTCCGCGTTGTATGCAAAAAAAAACAGAATCAATAAAAAGCCGCTTTCATCAGTCAACCCCAAAAAGGCGATGTCAAAATTGACCCTCTCTAATGAAATTTCCCAACCCCCGGCTTCATTGCTTTATCTAGATTTCAACACGTTCTTTCGACTTAGGCTCGGAGACTAGTACATTTTACGATACGTTGTTAATTCGGGAGCTATATGGACTGATTGCAGAACAACTAGGTCTTTTACATTTATTCTCCTTAAAAAATATTACAGTTATTTGGTTTGACATGGCATCTTTTTAAGTTAGATTTGATTAGATTGACATTTTACTTCATTTATTTCACAAATTACCTACCATATCTACCTACCCATCTTATTACAATGAGCAGAAAGAGATTTATGAGAATTGTAATAAAAAGAAAAAAATATGTGAAAAGGGTTTCCACATACACACACGCATACACACAGAGAGAGAGAGAGAGAGAGAGATCAAAGCATAAACAAGAAAATACTAAGGAGGTATTTTGTAGCCCGGCGTCCACACAAAAGAAGTAACCGACAGAAGCATGCACAAATAAGATAAAATAATAAATTAATTGTTAAAGAACTTAGTACCTACGCAATAGTTTCACTAATATGTTGTTTTGCTGCGGTATACAATAATGTGGTTATCGTTTAAATACAATGATAAACTTTTCGTGAGAGAAAGATAAAATTTTAATGCTGTCGGGAGTGTCGGGCTGCTCGCCTATACTTGATGTTACGACACAATACAAAGCAAGCAAACATCGCATGGACGGAGGTGGAACAAATCAAGGCAAATCACCTTTGTCAAATTGATTTACCAAAAAATCCACTCGAGCTTCTCCTTTTGGATTCACGCCGTGTTCGTTACGCTTGGCTTTGTCTTCACTTAGAACTTTTTTAGTAAATAACAAACGACCTCGCGTGTGTTTCGTGCTTAAATAAGTTTTGTAATTATATTTGAGTTATTTTTAAATTGTTTGAGATATCTCATATTTGATTTCCCTGGCGCGTCGGTGGCGCTGTGGTCTCGGTACTTGTCTTCCAATCGGGAGGTCCGGGTTCGAGACCGCCATGTACCACTGTGTTTTTCGTTTCGAATTTCATATGTACATTTGTCTGACGCTCCTACGGTGAAGGAAAACATCGTGAGGCAACCTGCACACATCTGCGAAAAAAATTCAAAGGTGTATGTGAAGTCGACCAATCCGCACTGGGCCAGCGTGGTTGACTAAGGCCTAATCACCTTAACATAGGGTAGGCTCGAGCCCCTCGGTGGGGACGTATATGAGCTGTGATGATGATGAATTTCCCTGAACTCTAGTAGGTACGTTTCAAAAGCATTGTTTTATGATTTGGAAGAAGTGACTTATCGAAAAATGAATAGGTTAACACAAAAATCAAACATCCCGGGCGGGATTCAAACCTGCGTCTTCAACATACAGTATGTTGAAGACATGACCATTTGCGTATTTTTGTGACTTCGTATTTTTGTAGAAATGCTTTTGTACTCGTATAAATTGTAAAATAGTACAGCAGCTGTAAAACAGAAATAAAACAATCCAGGTCATTTGTTCGAAGTTCACAGAAACAGAACTAACACCTAACACTGCATGTTAGTTGCCTATATTAGTAAACACCTGCCTCCCTAGCACGTCCACCAAAACACGATATGATAAAGCGGTTTATCGCGGTGAACTGACAAAATACAATAGGGTTTCGTCGTATTTTGAGAGTTCACCGCGATAAATCGCTTTATCATATCGTGTTTTGGTGGACGTGCTACGGGGGCTGGGGCCTTTACCATGAACGCATTGAACAATATTGAAACAGGGACACCACTTTGGGAGCGTATAGCGCCATCTCGGGAGCGTCAAATAAATGTCAAATTTATGGTGTATGGTGTATGTTGTTTAATTGGCGTGTTCCTCGTGGTTATACCATACGTTACAATTGATAGTGGAACAATCCGTTCATATGTATTTAACTGAACTATATGCACGGTTATTTTTTTATCACCCTGGAATATTTTAGGGACGCTTCAGGACACATCCATTATTAAATAAAAAATAAAATAAATAAAAAAATGAAATAAAAATAAAAAAACTCAAAAAATGCTGCTCTCAACTAGTGCAGAATTTTTTGGATTTTTTATATAAAATTAAGTGAGTTAATTTTTTTTTCATTTTTAAAACATTCTAATACCATGTCGTGAAGCGTCCCTTAAATTTTCCAGGGTGATAAAAAATAACCGTGTATACGTCACTTTTTATGAATAATAAAAAATAAAACTTGCTACAACTTTTAATTAGACGTGTGGGGTCCATTGGCCCCCAATGGACTGGGATTTTGTTATTTTTCGGAAAATAGATATAAGACGTGCGCGACTATCAGTTTCTAGCGGTAACTGGGTACCTGCATGGGGTCTAGTGGACTCCATGTCTAGTAGACTAATAGTGTGGTATAATTTTTCCTTGAAATCCTTCGATTCCCTACCTCAAAATTAAGATGCAGCTCTAATGATTCCAAGGACTGATGTCATCTGTGTGTGAGGTCTATATACAGGAAAACTAGTAGTAAGTTTAGTACATATAATAATATGTAGATTTTTGTGTACCTAATAAACACCAATCTGAACTCAGTGATTTCTTTGCCAATTATTATTGAATTACAAACAATTTTGGCCATATATGTTTATGTGCTATTGATGCTTAATAACGTTCTTTTAGTTGAAATATATAAAGAAATATATATTCATTATTGAAATTTTTTGTATCACAGAATACTAATGGGGTCCCATGGACCCACCCGAAAGATTATAAGAAAATATACTTATAATCGATTGACAAAACATTTAAGTTGAAAATTTTAAGATTGTGCCAGCTAAGTTACTATAAGAATCCCATACGATTATCAAACACATAAAATAGTTATTCTGTTAACGCAATACAATCATGGTTCTATTCATTTTTTTCGATAAGAAATCTGAATGTTGTTTTTTTAATCGCTCGAAATTCACATTTCAACGGTTGATAAAGAAATAAATGCGAGCGATGTAATAAAATTGACTTTTAATCACGTCCGATACCTGAATCTGTTAGGTTCCGCTGCCACAGTTGAGATAGAGATCAGTATGATAAACGTTGATCGCGTGGAACATTCTGTGAAATTTAATTTTGTATAATTTTAACAAGACTTGTAAAGAAATGACCAATATGAATAAATCTTACAAATATGTTTATTACCAATCATGGTAAAAATTAAATATGAAAACTTTTTACTCTTCACGTCCATCTCCACGCAGACAAAATGACGCAAACAAAAAAATACGAAAAATGCGAAAATTAGCAGATAGACAAACACTTTTTTAAAAACAAATAACACAGGACACTAGAAAATAGGACAACGCATTCATAAAGAGCAAAAAGGCGGCCTAGTTGTCTTAAGCAATTGTTACCAGACGATATTTTTGATATTTTATTTAGAATTTTACTAAGCGATATTTCGAAGTAAATATAGGTTACGCTTGCTTCAGTAGCGTCACATTTAATATAATATTTAAAATTTGCAGAATTTGGGGTAGTCTGATGTGAATCTGTTTGAATGAAAGTACTTATCCTATTTAATGACGAATAAAGAAACTTGTACATAACTACAGTATGGTTCTGGATTTCTCAATCATGGTTTTGCTGGCTTGATGTGGTATCTGCGTGCTGTATTCCTCCTGATCTCAATCATCAGCCAATTGCAGAGCCTTTTAAACCTCTCCCTAAAATATTGATCTAGCTGTATTTCAATAAAAAAATAGCTTTGATTGATTAATATACATTCTAAGTAGGTATACTACAAATTTTATTATTGATCAAAGCAGCAGACGAGCCTACGTGATGGTTGACGGTAACTGCCACCGACTTCATCAATATCAGGAGCAAAGCTAGGTCGCTGCCAACATTTATAAGTATAGTCTGAAAACACTTTCCACCACACTGAACATCTTCCGTGAAATAAATAATTGTTGAATCCATCGATTGTTGAATTTACTGTGAATCGCGAGCGTGAATTCGACCAAAGACTTTGTGAATTCGGCCCTTTTTTGTGCCAACTCGCATGTCGCACGTGTCATATTTGTTGTAAAGTACCAAAATAAATGCGCGTAAGTGAGGAAAATAACGAGGGAAGTACTTCCAAAACTTCCACTTTGGTTTCCAGCGCATAATATTGCGATCAGTTCTCAACAATTGAAAGACGTCGCGTAGGCGGTTGAACTTCGATCTATTTCTACCTCATTATAATACGAGTATTCAAATAATGTAATACCTACCTTGGCATAGAAATAAGTGTATTACCTAAAGATGTACAAAGTTTACGAATTCTCTCCTGTACTTACGACGGTAATCACAGGGCTCTGCCCTTTAAATGTTTCAACGTATTCTCTACGTAAAAATGATATTACGTGTAGCATTATTTATAGGACGTGCGTAGATTATTCTATGGTTTCTCAAATACGCTAAGCACGATATAGCTCGAAAAAAATATTTTTTACAGCCGATGTTAGATCGACGACTAAAATTTTCACAATTTATTATGAGGGTTTTTCACTTATTTTAATTATAATTATTATTGTAATTATACTAACCTCTCAGCCCCCAAGTGGTTACATGCGACCGGTGTGACGTCACGCTATGTAATAATTGATAAATACCCTTACAAAAGGAAATTTATCAATTATTACATTGCTTTTTATAGAATAAAAAATATGCTTTGGTTATGCATTTTTTTTTTCGAGGAACCGCTGTATATGTTATAATTATGTGTCTCTACGCCAAGTTGACTGGGTTCGATTGTAGTTTCAGCATGCAATAATATTATGCTCGCTACATTATTAATATTTTTTTCACAAAAATAATGATGTTTCACTTGAAATTTTGACGCGAGAAAGTCTATCCGCAGTAGCCGCCATAATTATGATCTCTGTGTGACCTGGTGCATATTCTGCAATCATAACAGACTACCGAGTCGTAAGATCAAAATAAAAAATGTTCAGTAAATGATATTAGATAGATAAATGATGCTCAAACTAAACAATGTGTAACCTATGTGTATACCTTGTGTATACATAGGTATCTAATCAGTCACACAGTGTCTGTGTGTGCTGCCGAAGTGCAGAAGGGTCATGTCTCAGCGACAGTTTTTGTCACGTACATCGCAGGACATGAACGAAACGCAGATATTTTGCCACAGACCAAGGATTTTGTGCTCACAATATTGAAACAATATCTTATTTATAAATGCTTTGTTCACTGAGAATTTACGAGTGCAATTAACTCTGGTATTAAGGCCTAGAGTCGAGGCTTAGACCAAGACTTAGAATACGTATATACTCAGCGCTGCGCTCTACGTCGAAATAAAAGCCTGTTTCTGTTAGTGAACTGCACTGCATGACTAGTTCTGTACCGTCTCCCCGATGCTGATCTTATAAACTGACTATTATTATTAACCTAGATAATATTCTCGTAAATTAATAACCATCGTTGGTAATATTATACAAAGAATAATATATCGTTTCGATTAAACAAGAACATTAACATTAAGTAAAATAAAACAATAATAACAAACAAAGCACAATAAAAACAGACTTATTCTACTGACGATACTTTATCCAGAGCGAACGTCAAAAGTAAATTGTTTATGTACAGCCATATGCAGAGCTTTCGATACAAATCTTCACGCAATACAGACAAAATTCAAGTTTATTATAGAGTGGTAAAGGATAAAATCGCTCGATCTTAAAAGGGACTGTTAAATAAGCTCTCCTGACGTTGTACGATTAAACGGATGCCCGATACATCCGTTCTCAGAAGGATTGTGTAAAAAAAGGCGGCTGCGATTGGTGGACTGACAAAAAGATACTGTTTTTTTTTTGTTTATTTGTTTCACCGTTAAACAAAACATTAAATAAAGTTTATTTTGCCGCTGATAAGATAAAGTGAATAAATTCCTCTTTTGCTTTCACCAATTTACATACGTACCTACATTATTCATGATTATTAACTAAAATAAGACTCTTGATCACCCATTACCATTAGTATTGTTTTTCTTTTTCGTGTGAATACGAGGTATATTAATTTTTCATTAACTATTTAGGAACATTTTTTATTAACTATTGAGGGATATTTTTGTAAAGCTTAAAACAATACTGTATCTAATTAAAGTTACAACAATAAAAATATAATTAATTAGATAGTCCGGTCTTCAATTAACAAAAATATATATGTCATTATCTACAAATATCTTTTTTATAACTACAGACATGCACTACATTTTTCATAGCATGTGATAATAAAGATGCCGAAGTATGTAGCAAGTGTTGCCCGGAATCTTGTAGGACCACCGTTTTTGGCCACATTTTGATGACGAAAAACGTTTAAGATTTATTGTACAAGCTTTTATTTACCTGTCCCGTGTCTGTAATGAAATCTTGCAAGCTAAATTTGACCCACTTCCCGGTTTTTGATTGAGCTGAGCATGCATATTTATATCGCGTGACAATGCAATAATAAAATCTTGTTTAAAAAAATTATTTTACAAGTTTTATTTTGTATATACAACAAAGCTAGCAAACAAGCAAATTGCCCACCTGATGGCAAGTGGCTACATGTGATTCCTGTAAGTTTCGCAAATATGCAACCCCTATAGAGGAACCACAAAATAAGTTGCTAACTTATGACATAAAAAGTCACAGTACCCAGTAATTTCACTGCCTTATCGGACCCTTCAATCCGGAACACAACGATGCAAGTACTGCTGCTTTGTGGCAGAAATAGGTTAGATTAGACAGAGGCACCCATGCAGACGACTCTGGTACAGAGTTTCCCTCTGGTAAATGGTAAATGTTAAATCATCAATCATCAGGTGCTCATTGATTGCTATTAAGCGCTCATCAAGCGCTGTTTGCGTTCGATTTCTACTGATATTGTTTTCGACGAAAATCAAAATAATATCGATTTCAGTAGTAATATGTCTATTGCTTTTCATCGCGAACGAAACGGAAATCGATACAAAATCGATCACAGACGAATGATTTAAAAATAGGGCCCTCGGGCTTCGAAACAATGTATCGCTAAGCAAATGCTTACCTCAACATTGCTTTCGTGAAACAGTGAAATTACTCTGATTGTATTTCAGTATGTCGATGATTCACGCTAAACCTAAGTCGAGATTAAAGTACCAGAATTGGTGCTTGGTTTCGAATAAAAGATACCTAGGATAAATGTGCACGGACCATTCTTTGCCCGTTGTTGTTAGAGTGTTGGAGCTATGCTCACCGAGCGAGCGGCCTAGGATGCTGTTTCTCACTTTTGTGAAGTGATCATGGAGACGAAGGAGTACCAAGAGAGAGCTCGTAAGACGGACCCCTCGCCAATGCGAGAAGGCGCTGAAGGGTAGGGCGGCGACGAAGGGGTTGTAATGCACTGATCCCGCCACCCTTGTGGGGGTCGGCGGGCAGCACGGTTGTGTGCCGTATGCCTGAATTGTAACGGTGGGAGCAACTCTGGGACACAAGTTGCCTCTGGCAGAAAGGAAAGTCTACGGGCTAGACCGAGCTGGCTCACGTGAGCGCAACGCTATGCGCATGCTCGCAGCCACTCTTAAATGGCCTGAGAGGTGTTCCCGAGGGGTTTAGTGGGTAATCGCGGCACTCTGCCGCACACCCTTGCCCCTACCCAAGGGATTGGAGGTGCGTAAAAGCATTTCCCTCGTAAAAAAAGTATAAATGTGCATCTTTTTTCTAATTAAGATCCTAACGAGGACATGAATGTGAAAATGGGAGTCAAATGCAATATTATAATGTGGTGTGTTTGTCGAATTCACCGACAATAGAACTGAGATCTAAATGGGCTTCGAGTTCTGTAGACAGTCCAGAAATGTAATTTATATATAAGAACTATTTCCTCAAACCAAATAACTTATGATCTATTGAACTTCAACATTTGACCTGGCTATAGTTTTTTTCAACAAATCAAATAGGTATTTAAAATAATAGAACCAATATAAAAAAGCGGCAACTTTCGTATAACATTAAGATGAGTTGATTAGCGAAATATGAGATGACTAGATTTAAAAACTAGGTACTAACTTAGACCTCCATTCTTTTGCCGGTGAAGTCGACAACCACCACATGTATATCATATTAAATTTGACACCTTTTTTCACATTTATGATTTTGATGGAATATCATTATGTACTTTTTGTAAATAATTATTATCTACACTTTCTAATAAATTAGTTAGTACCTATGAAAACGATAAAAATTACCTTTCATCATGGAAGTTATTCTCGCGAAAAAGACATTTTTGCTCTTATTATTTTGAAAGGCGCTAAGTGTTGCCTTCAGAAGTGGTTCCAATTCCAAATGTTTCGTGTAAAATAATACGCGGTGTTGCTCGCCACAGTTCCTTTTGCTTGAACTTGGTTTGACACGCTACCGCGTGCTTAGATAAGCAAGATAAAAAAAAAAACAAAGAAAATCTATTTTTGAAGTTTTTGAAATTTAGTGTAACATCTTCACTCGATGATAACGTTGCTAACTAATAAATATATGTAGGTAATCAACACCAATTCAATCAATATGCAATGCGAATTTGAGTGTGCAATAAAATAATAAAAATACATGAAGCTTATCATATTAAAATCAAACAAAGTAGTAGTGATTATAATATGATTTGCTTCATATCAAATTAGGAGATATTCCAATCAATCCTCAAAGAGGATCGGTGTCGAAATCATTTAATCCACTTTTTCTGGTAAAGGAGTTCAATTGGCATGTCTCACGGCAAATATTGATGCCACGAGATTCTGACAAACCTATATATCTCAACGCAGGATAAATGGTTCAACAATATTACATAAAAACCGACTTCAGAAACAAAAAAGTCAAGGATAATAATAATATAAGAATACCAACATCACATTTTTCATTTAGAAGTCGGCGCCAAATTTGAATCACCCGCGCACCGACTTCAAAATAATTTTCGACCTGTTCTTTTATGGATGGTTTTTATTTTTTGCTAAACAATTTTTTTTTGTGAAATTTGAAAGAATACAACTGACAGTCAGTACGTGCCAAAACTAACCTTTAACTCCTAAAAGTCAGGGATCCTTACATCATCAACTGGCCTTATGACAACCAGACGCAAATACCTGAACAACTTCAGAAAAAATCATAAAACACATTGGACGTAAATTTCAAGGATTTACCTGGATTTTCCCGAGATCACGTCATCAGATCCTGATTTTAGTGACAATGGCACCAATAGGAAGTAAACCCTCTAAAAAAACAGTTAATAAATGACAGAATTATGAGGTAACAACATGGTAACAAACATAAAAAGGAACATTTAATCGAATTGAGAACCTTCTCATTTTTGTGAATTCGGATAAAAAAATTGTGCAATAGCAATTAAAATTGAAGAGTCCTCAAAGAATATCTATCAAAACGTAATTATGTACGAAAATATTCAGTTCTAGATAAAAAAAAAACGCTCGATATATACAGAACAAGAACGTTATAACACATTGTATTGTTACGATACAAAAGGAAATGTAGACAAACATAATTACACCCAATTCGACGTAGATCGACAAACGCTTAATAGCCGTCCTGTAAAAAATAATAATAAAAAATAAAACCCGAATTGATTGTACTGGAAGTCATATTGTTCGGTGGGTGCGTGTAATTATACCTTTACGTAACCGATCCCTGGAACCAGGTTTGTGTGCTTAACTGAAGGAGTAATGATAGGTTGGCCGAGAAGCACGCTACTTCATAACAAGAATTGTTTACCATGGGGTCACGCTATCCTTCTGAGGTCTTTGGAAACAGTTCGGTGTTGTACTTTACAACTAGCTACTACGAATTTGTCGCGAGCTTCATGATTGAGTTTGCAAATTTTACCTTATGATAATAAGGTCGAAGATGGCAGCGAACTTCATCTGTATAGATTCCTCAACTGATGTTGAACTGGCCTTCCTAACTCTAATAGTCAGAGCGCAACAATATTACTATTATCATTGTCGTGATGGCTATAAATTTAGGTAGGACGATGGTACCTTAACAGAGTGCTTAATTCGAGTTTACTGAGTTTTACTCGATGACACGCATTAAACGCGTTAACATGAATTTCTTGAGGTGCAGCGCCATCTAGTTTTCATACAAAGTCACGTTTACGCGTTCGACGCGTGTGACTTAAGCTCGATATATAATTTAGCTACATGACACCTCAGTATTACCGTGCCTCAGTTCTAGTTCTATTCTGGTTCTCTATCGGTTCTCTTTCGGTTTGGTTTATTGTAGGATTTATGAGTCCACCTGAGTGCTTAGTGCCAGTTTTACCGAGTGTTACTGTCACACTCATCGAACGCGTAAGCGTAAATTTGAGGCAGCGCCATATACCTAGTAGCTACTAGATGACGCTGCCTCAAATTCACGTTTACGCGTTCGTTGAGTAAAACTCGCACTAAGCACTCAGATGGACTCAGAAGTCCTGCAATAAACCAAACCGAATAGAACATTTTCTGCAATATGGGGACCAGGATAGAACGAGACTCTGAGGTGCTATGTAGCCGACTTCGCGTCTGCGCTCCAAAAGTGGCCCAAGAAAATCAGATCCAAAATTTAAATTCAGTATGATTTATATCCAATCATCTGGTGAAGAATTGGTGCAGGCGAAAATGAACACCACAGTAATGTTAATACTGTCGTGTTCAAAAATAAATTGTTTATACATGCATCGACGTTACGGAGTTTTTCGGACACATTTTTCTTGAAATTTGTATTAGACCCGACGTCATTTTGTTTATAGATCAATGTATGTAGCTTAATTATATGTATATCGAGCTTAAGTTGATGAAACTCAAATCACGTGCAAAAATAAAAACAGACAATCGTACGTCCAGACGAGTCACTCCCAAATTAAACTTATCAGCGTCCCCTGCCCCTCATATCTCGGCCGCATTGCGACAACCAGTAATTAAAACTGAGACCACCGCATCGTAATTTGATAACGTCACTCAGTGTGGATATTTTAGACGTTAGTATGTCAACCCCCATCAAACTGTCCAGTTTTTATTCGAACAAATAGGTTAGGTCTTATTAACAAATCGATCGAATATTTGTAGCCGATATTTTTATTTCAAGTGTAATTGATTTTATAACAATCGTTTATTTCATATCGATTAATTTCATAAAAATTAAGTAAATTTTTCTTTCCGATTGGCAAATTGCACAGGCATTTGATAATAATAATTAAGTATATTAAATATTATAGTCATTGATATCAATGTGTTTTTTAGATTCGCATCAAACTGAATCCGTATAGAAAAGAAGTCATCAACGTGATCGATAGTAGACCAGCAACCGCTTATTTACAGAAGCCAATAGAGAGTCTTTAGAACAAAAGCCAATTATCATGTCTTTCCCAATAATTAACATCCCACCTTGATGTTTCGGACTTTTTTGTAATTTTGAGTATGTAAATCATACTTCAGTTAAAGGCATAGTAGACTTAGACGACGTTGGGATTGTACACTAAACTGACCCAAACCCATTTGATGAACTTTCCTGTTACCTAGATATGTAATTATGCTCAAGTCCGTAATAGACCGCAGACAACACCAGCAGGTCACCCTCGCCGCGACACCGGCACCATAGATTTCAATTTTAAATTGATAGCTTCACTTCACTTCCCGTAACGACTACATGCACCTTGTATACGTCCCGTGGTGACTACTGGCGACTTGTAGCTGCCACGGGACGTTTAGCTACAGCTCGCTAGTCGCTGTTTCGTGAAAATAGTCTAGCGCAGCAACAATTCGCCTGTCACTTTTTCATAAAAATACCCGTGTCGCGGCAATAAGTTGCCAGGTGCTGCTCTCTGTGATCTGAAACGACCTTAAGCATTCTTTTGATACGGTTTCATTAATCTGCTTTTAATACATCACCAAAAGGAATTTTATTGTTTTGTATAAGAACAATTTTAGCATTAATCGCAAAAGCAACAGAGTATGACAGTGAGGATTTTCTTAAATGCCAGTTAGCTCTGTTATTAGATGTAAAATAGTAAAGACTTGTTATCAGTCATCATCATCATCATCATCACAGCTCATATACGTCCCCACCGAGGGGTTTGAGCCTACCCTATGTTAGGGTGATTAGGCCTTAGTCAACCACGCTGGCCCAGTGCGGATTGGTCGACTTCACATACATCATTGAATTTCTTCGCAGATGTATGCAGGTTGCCTCACGATGTTTTCCTTCGCCGTAGGAGCGTCAGACAAATGTACATATGAAATTCGAAACGAAAAACACATTGGTACATGGCGGGTCTCGAACCCCGACCCCCCGATTGGAAGGCGAGTGCCGAGACCACAGCGCCACCGACGCTCAGTAGACCTCAACAATACATGAGCTTGAAATGCTGCTTAATCTCTTAGTTTTCGTATTAACTTAAATTGCAATAGGTATTATGTTAATTAATGCAATAATAATTGAAAGAATCAAACATTAACCGTAAGGAACACTAAATATTTTAAAATAAAAGTGCAATCAACTTTCGCACGAATCTATAATTAGACTTTTAATTACTATGGCTCTGATATGCACAGCATTATATTAGCCCGGCCGGGCAACTTTGGGCGTAGTCGCATCGATTTTTTAATTACAACTAACAAAGCTTCGTAACTGTTTAGCTGTACCTATATGTTTGAAAGGATTTGTAGCTTCTGATATAAAACAAACAACGTTTTAGTGTAGTTTTGTTGAGTGGAAGTTCTGTGTATGATTATAATTAGTGTTGTTTCAAACTCGCTACATAATGTCATGAAAAGTTGTAGTGAATTGTAAAGTGATGTTGTAACGTAACATACATTAAAGTGAGTAAAATTACACCACATTATCCAAATCTTTCACCATGACAACATTAACATTACTTTCAAACTCCAACTCAAAAATCTTTCTTCAATATACACCTTCACAGGCACTATATTGACGTCATAAAGAATCACGGAAAAAAATATTAACCAAGAAACTAATTAAAACTAATTTAACAATTAATTACTTTATCATTTTATGTAATTACATACCCTCCAATTATAATTATGATAACTATATGCAAATATAAGTTTCAACAAAATAAAAATAAACAAAAAGTTGACTCTACACCTGCGGGCCTATTTTCTAACTTCGGTCGCTAACTAGAACTGTCATTTTTTAAAGAAACTGTTACGGCTATTACCAACGCCGCCGTAACACATATAATCACTAAACTAGTAATGGATATAAAGTTTCTTTCAAAAATGACAGTTCTAGTTACCAGCCGTAGTTAGTAAATATGCCTGCTGTTCGGAAATTGGGAGAGCCTTCTCGAGAACAGGCAAGAAACACGAAAGGAAATTTTTTTTGCATCCGCTTTTAAATTTTCTATATTACAATATAGCATAATAAGATTATAATATTACGATATATTATGTACCTGATGGTAAGTGGTAACAGTCAACTATAATACATAAATATAGCTCTTGTGAGATTTACAGCAAAACTGCAACCCCTACAAGAACCACAGAGTACGTTGCCAACTTGTGACATCAGACGAAAAGTCACGGTACCGAGCAATTTCACTGCCATATCTTACCCTTCAAACCAGAACACAGCAATGCAAGCACCGCTGCTTTGCGGCAGAAATAGGTAAGACGTAGGTATCCAAGCAGACGACCCTGGTCTCCTTCCGGTTTATTTTAATAGAAATGCCTGTAGGAGTTGTTGGAACAAATATTTGCATCTGCTTGAAAAAGCTTATTAAGTTGACTGATAAATAAATTAATGCAAGGAAAAACTTAAGCTCGGGCTGGATTCGATTCCGGTTGGGGTAGTCCTCGGTGGTTTTTTAGGGCTCCATACTTCAAAGAGAAATAGGGCACCTTTATAGGATCACTTCATTATCCCCTTGTCTGTCTGTCTGTCAAGACTAATTTTTTAGGAACGCGTAGGGATATCAAACTGTTTATGTAGCATATTTTGCGATTTCAAAGGCAAGCAAAACCTATAAAGTAATACTTCCTGATGATCTAAAATCATTAAATTTGGCAAGAACCATTATCTTACAGCACTCGTTAAGGAAAATTCAGAAAACCGTAGATTACATATCTAGTTAGGAAATTATAAACTTAAATAATTTTGTACGGAATCCTCAGTGCGAGAGTCCAACTCGCACAACGTGCGAGAGTAAAACTTTAAAAATATCTCCCTAATAGCCTCTCGAGATCATTCAACAGTCATAGCGGATGAAAGTCAAACTTGTAGAATGCGAGCCGCATCCGGCGCTAGATTTCAATGTACTTTTTTACTATTTCTAATTGTGCCCGTAAAAACGGTAATTTGTAATTAAAGATTGCAGTTCTTTTTAATTAGATACTCAACCAGCATTAGCTTTGTAGGTATATAAAAAAGGTATATACGTACACTGTCTGAGTGCGAATGCTTAACGAAAGTCCGTGGTTGATCCCCGTGTCGGGAAAAACTAACTGGGAAAATCTCTTTCTCTTTCTTGGATCCTTGTTAGGACCATAAAAATGTGGGTGTACTTTTTAAAAGGTACGGTAGAAGTACTACTCTACCTTTTGGGAGAACAGGGGCCTTACTATGATCGCTTATAGCAAGGTTAAAACAATATTGAAACAGAGACACCGCTTTTGCTGCGTATATCGCCATCCCGCTCTCAGTGCGGTTTTAATATTGTTTTGGGAGATCATGGTTGAGGGGCAGGTGTAAAAACTTTGCGTACAGAATAGTCTGCCTACTTACAAAACCCAGTTCAACATTTAGCTCTCGGAAGAAGCAATCATGTTATTACAAAACAATGCTATAAAATCATTGAGTTGCTCGAACCTGTGCTCGAAAAGAAAACCGGAATTAGATACCTAATATTATTTTGTCACCTGTAGGCTTATTCTCGAACCAATTCCAATTTGTACGAGTTTGCACATTGGCGCCATTTTAGACCAATATTGCGCAAATTTTGAGTGAACCATTCCCAGTGCTATTTATTTTTGTAAAGATACGGATGCAACTTGCCGCTAGTGTTGCTTAATAAGCGTACAAAAAATCACAATCCCAATGTCGATCGATCGGAATTGGTTCGAGAGTCAGACGCCCAATTCTGCTAATAAGTTACAGCTGAATCAAAACTATAAACCGTTGCGGTCGACCAATCAGAACGCCATATTAGTCGACGCGCTACGATTAGTCGATCGCAACGGTTCATTTTCGATTCGGCTGTAACTTATTAGCAGAATTGGGCCTGGTCGCCAGAGCTCATGATGGGGACTGCGTGTGTTTTAAATTGGCAATACACCAGTGACTTTGGTAGACCAGCCAAATAATTAAGGACTTCCTCTTAACATTCAATGCCTATCAGATAAAAAACCGGCCAAGTGCGAGTCGGACTCACGCACCGAGGGTTCCGTACAAACCTGTAGGTATATAAGTAAAAGTTCACCCGTATATTTTTTTATAATATGATGTAATTAAAAATTTACGGTTTTCGCAACTTTTCCTTAATATGTGCTATAAGACGTTACTTCATACCAAATTTCATGATTCTGAGTTCACGGGAAGTACCCTGTAGGTTTTGATTCCCTTGTGAGTGTCGAAAATTTGCGGAAATTTGCGGCATAAACGGCTGTATCTTTAATTGCGTTGGCTTAGAAATTTGATTTTTTCACACAGCTCCAAGGGACAGTAGACCCGAGTATTTGATATAAATTTCAGCTTGATACCTCCACGCGTTCCTGAGAAAAAAGGTCTTGACAAACAGACAGACGGACGGACGGACAACAAAGTGACCCTATAAGGGTTCCGTTTTTTCCTTTTGAGGTACGGAACCCTAAAAACTAACAAGTTTTTTGCTTACAAACTTCTATACCCCAGCTTTTGTCCCCTGATAGTCAGTCACTTCATTCAAGCTCACTAGCAGGAGCTAACCCAAAATTAACTCGTCGGATCAGACACAAAACGACCAAATTCCTGTTTATTCAACATCCCTATTATTTTAGGCGGAACCTAAACATGGCGACTTTACATTATCCCGTCTGACTCAGAACAGACAGCGTGCGAGGGGGTAAGGTTAAAAATAGGCTACGGTCTAAAACGTGGACAAATTTAGTCAGTCGCGTGTTACTGCTGGAACTGCGATGTGCATTTGATTCCAAGTCCACTTTTGTTCAATTAGTTAGTGAGCTCGATGTTTTGGTAAGTTTCCAAATAAAACTTTATTTGCCTGGCGTTTCGATTCGAGGCTTTTAAATTTGGTTGGCGTTGTGCTCCACGAGATGACGCAAGTTATAGTTGCGATATTTTCTCACTATTATGTATTGTTATAACGTGGTGACATTTTTTATTTATCACCGCTATAATATCACTGTTAATAACATTATTTTTTTCCTTCAATTTAATTTCATAATGGTTGATTGATCCAGGTGGAATGTATCGCCTATCGTAACAGTTTACTGTTTCTGTGACTACTTTAATCTCAATACATCTGCAGTGAATAACTAATTAGTAATTACTACTATTAAACTATGCAGAATAGATAGTATTTATTACTACTTATACTCTGCATCTGCAATCTACCTTCATCATCATCATACAACAGCTTATTTATGTCCCCACCGAGGGGCTCGAGCCTACCCTACGTTATGATGTTTATTTAAGCCTTAGTCAACCACGCTGGCCCAGAAAAAAAAAAATTAAGTAACTAGTTATAAAACAATCAGTTATCAATATGGCTGAAGGGGATTGGTCGACTTCACATACTTTGAATTTCTTCGCAGATGTATGCAGTTTGCCTCACGATGTTTTTCTTCATCGTAGGAGCGTTAGACAAATGTTCATATGAAATTGGAAAACAATAAACACATTGGTACATGAAGGTCTCGAACCCCGGACCTTCCGATTGGAAGGCAAGTCCACGAAGTCGGTTTTTATTTTTTATAAAATATTTTTTATTTTTATTTTTTTAGTGAATAAATTATTTTTAGTGAAGTTAATCACTTGATAATGCGGTCGGCCTCAAAAGTAGATGGACATTTTTTTAGCCTGTCACACCAACTATTCCTTTTATTTGATATGGTACGTATATTACATTATTAATAGTTAGTGTGACCTGATACTAAAATGTTTACCTACTTTTGAAGCCGACTGTACGTGCCTATTGTATTTAAAACACTAACCTCTAACTCCAAAAGTTAAGGATCCTTCCATCATCAGCTCGGTTTATGACTACCAGATGCAAATACGTGAATAGCTTCAAAAAAATGAAACAGGTTCGATGTACATACCTATTAAATTTTTGGGTTAATTGATTTTCATGGGATCCCATCATTAGATCCTGACTTTGGTGACCCTAGGAGTATACTCTATCGAATACAAAAATAATTTTGAAATTCGGTCCACAATTGGCGGAGTAACCGCGTAACATACACACAAAATAAAATCAATACCTACGCATCGAATTGAGAACCTTTTTTAAAGTCGGTTAAAAAGGTCTACGATCTGTTATAAAGTGCATAACAACTGCTACAATTTCAAATTAAGAAAGAAACAAAGGAAAATTCAAAGAATGAAATGTTGAATCGCAGAAACGTCAAAAAAGGGACCTATCATGATTCCACAAGCACATCTCAAGACGACTTGAGAATCAATGAGGTACGTCCTTTTTTGAAGCAAGCGTACTCGATCGTCCAATTCAACGGGTAAAGCTGCATTAATGGGCACTCAAAACTCCCTGATATATATAACTGTATAAGCCTGACCGAAATTGAATCATGCGCTTTATAGAGTTTTAAATAAGATCCATTTTCAACTGATGCCTAAATCCAATTGGTGTTTAATTGGCAAACTCCAAATGATGTGATCTCTAAAGCATTGCTTTTTTCTAAGTAGCAGTTCGTGATGTGAATATTTATAAGCGTTCTATATACTTATGTGAAACGCATCATTTTTACGAAGGGAGAGACCTCTTCTTTGCAATTGTAGATCATAATTTTATAGAACAACTAAAATATTTCTAAATCTAATTTGAAAGTTTTACATGATATGCAAGATTCACATTATTTAATGACGATCCATTTGTAACTTGATCGTGTTGAGCTTGGATCTATTTTAACGATCTTACGGCAAGCACTAACGCTTGTGCCCCTCTTTTTTTCATTTTCGACGGAACTTTTATAAAAAGAATGGTAATATCCGTACTAGAAAGTTTCATGTAGGTTTTCTCAGAGGACAATACTTTGTTCTCCTTGCTGGCGAAACTGTAAAGAGTTTTCATAGAAAATCCTTTGAGAATATTTCGATACAATTTCAGTTGTTACATTACAAATTGCAATATTCGAAACTTGTAAATTTAGAAAAGTCTTACTCAAACAAATTTGCCAAGAGGTTTCTTGATATGGATAGAGAAAATTACCGCACTTGGTCAATTTTTTATTATAACAAGAAAGTATTCTTTTTTATGGTTATTGAAGAATAATTCACACATAACATCATCTTAGGATTGATCACTTAAAATATGATTTTCTCTTTTGTTTATGTTTCAATTATAATATGCAATAATTGATCACGATTGATAACATTATTTTTAACTGAATTGTTTGTGATTGAATTGGAAACTTGTTCCATCGAACAACAAGAATCTTTTCTGTAACATCTGCATTTATTTTATTTTCTATTAATCAATCTAGTTTCTCCGATATCCTGGCCATAATGACAAAAATCAAGTAATCAACATCGAGCAGTCCATGCGGGTGATGCCGCTGTTGGAATTTTAGTCCTCATATAAAATTGAAAGCGCTTAAGTCATTGCAATTCTTCCTACTAATTCGACCCCGAATCAAGAGAAGATTTAAGGCGAGTATTTTATAGTCAGACATAAAGTTATAAGGTAAATTAATGAGTTTCTCCTCCGCATTATCTCTATACAAACAGCTTCCCAGCCCGATTGACTTTTCAAAGTGTTTCTAAACAGGGGCTTACTCTAAGGGTCCTTTAGAAATGAAACTGTCTCAGTTGGCATCAATACTTGATTCAACTTTACGAAACTTCAGCCGCGTTTGTTTCTGTTTCACTCCTAACGAGTTATTGCCCGAATTCGTGATCAACTTCACAAAATTAACTAACGTAACGTTGGTTATCTTAGTTAAAACTTGCCTGAGTTAGGTTCTGCCCGTAGGCTTTGCCGACTTATATATTACTTATAAAATATGTATATCAGAAAGATTCTACGACAATTTGGTCTAACTTTAACTAATCTACTCGTATCTATCAAGCCAAATTGTCGGATTGGCAACTCTTCCGTTTTAACTCACCATTCATCATATCAGCTCATATTCGTCCCCACCGAGGGGCTCAATCCGACCCTAAGTTAGGGTGCTTAGGCCTTAGTCAACCACGCTGGCCCAGTGCGGATTGATCGACTTCACATACACCTTTGAATTTCTTCGCAGATGTATGCAGGTTGCCTCATAATGTTTACCTTCACCGTAGGAGCGTCAGTCAAATGTACATATGAAATTCGATAAACGAAAAACACATATTGGTGCATGGCGGTCTCGAACCCCGGATCTTCCGATTGGACGGCAAATGCCGAGTCCTTAGCGCCACTGAGACGCTCAAACTTCTAACTCACCTTTAAAACGAATCAACGGAAAATTTAAAAGTACACTTTTTGAGAATATTATGAAATACCCAAGATCATTAAAATAAACCGAGAGCCAGCTAGTGAGTTAATGTGTTCACCCTATTAGTCTATATCAAAGCTAATCGATGCCAATTATACCATCCTATACGTAGAGAAATGTTTTTATGCGGCGATCTCTCAACCTAAATGATCATGGGTCTATGTATAAATTTTACATTTTGCACTATTATTATATTTTTTGAATCTTTTTATATCAAAATAAATAAAATTAATCACACTTTTCTCAAACTCTCTAGAAGTTTAGGCTATTTTAATATTGATAAAAGTTTCACCTACAGCTGAAATCCTAATATCTTCTATCCTATCTCCTATATCCTATCCTATCTGCGAGACTACTAGAATTAATAACATATGGCTAATTGATATTTCCCTTGTTTCAGATACCATAAATCAGCGTTGGACAATTGATCATCACCACTAAAACGTCCAGAAATAGCCATGGCGCTTAAATTCAATATGGCTGCGCCAAAAATAGAAGACGCGTGCGGGGGAAGCTAAGTCAATTCAAAAATGTGAACGCTTTGAACCGGATATCCTTATGGGAAGCTCCAACCTTTAGTGTATTACTGACAGTGGAACTATGTGGAACTTTAAGTGTAGACACAGAACCACCAGTAGGTGCGTTAAACCCCTGTTCCTATTGTTGCGGACTAACTGTGCTGTGTTTAGGCTTGTGTTGACATTTGCAATTGCCGGTGTGTGTAGTGGTTATCAAGAGCAAAAATTCGCAATGGAACCTCAGGATCAGGTGAATATATCTTTTGTTACAATTTTCTTGATTTCTAATGTACTTACTTATCGTAAATTTAATTTGGTGATGCTAGAATCGAAGATGTCATACAGATGTCCAAACAATTTGTATATCAATATACAGATTGTTGGGACACTTATATCTTCACACTATGACCAACTAGCAGCACTTAGCTATGTTCGTAACCAATTTACCTCCCAATAAAAAAAAACAAATTAGTTTCGACATTTTTAATAAACGTTGATAATTAAAATGAATTATGTGCAATCACGACTGCTCTCGAACGCAGTTCAATCCACTCAATGAGTTTTTATAAGATAAAAATAACATTCTTTGCTGTACAGCTACATCTACAGTTGCAGATATACTTCTATCCAGCTGCCATGAAACGCTATTAGACGTATCCTTATATTGATCCTTGATCACAAAATAAGAAGGATCTCGATATACAAATCCTGTAAATAGAACTTGTATTGCTTAACGGGAAAATTAGGCATGAGACAAGAACAAAAGCAGCCGTTAGATCATATATTTTTTACCTAAAAATAAACTAGGGTATTAATTAGTTGTAGGGCATTAGTTCCAAAAAATGGAAACCCTTTTTTACACTTTCACAAAGACTTCAAGACAAAGCTCGCTGTGACATTTTCACCTTCTACTGAAGTTAACGTAGCGAAGGAATCACGTGGTTAGATTGGGTCGTTAACCCTTCAACCCGCACTACCCTATCCGAGTGGGTTGGTTATTAGAGACTATTTACGATAACAGCCTACTAACTTAATGTAGCCCTGAAACATGAGCGCGCTCGAAAGAACTAGCTACCTCTCGTAGGTATACTCGTATCAGCAGGCCTATTATGGATCTTTCATCATATGACATGGTATAACTTTTGGAATAAAGAAGTCATGAAATGTTTCGTTTCGTATTACCGATATCCAATGATATCATCACTATGACATAATTTCAATAATGTTATCGTGATAATTATAATGAACGAATGATCAAAAATCTGACCGAAAATTTTATTTTTCGTTTTGCACTATGATTTCAAACAATATCATTTGAAAACTATGAGATGGGTAATAGGCCGGCTGATTACCAACTAGGAGGGCTGAAACACTGTAAGGTATAATTTTAAGAAAAATAAACCATTTGCATTTCCACGTCGAAATAAGAAAGGAACGTTGAAATTTATATTTTGTCATATCTTTGCTTAGTTCCAAAGATTAATTCTGATGCGTTTATAGTAGGTTTAAACTTGATTTTAAGCATTCTTAGTACCTTTATAGCTGATTTATAATAAAAAGGAAGTTGGTACTAAGAAAAGTTTTATAGCAGAAAATTGCGTATAAGCTGCGCGTCGTTAATAATTATAATCCGTACCTATATACAATTAATAATACCACTTGACTCATAGACTTCGAATGACGCCAGTATACTCTAAGTCTGTGACTTGTCTTTAATATTTCCTTGCTATGTAGGTAACAGTTTCTCCTTTCATGCGCGCAAAGCCTGTGTATACACTAGTCGAAAATTGACATTGACGAACAACATGTGGCCACAGCGCAATCGGCTGTGTTTGACAACATCAACATATCCTACATAGTAAGCGCTTAGAGCATTTAAGTACCCTATTTTGTATTTACTCTAAGGTAATATTTACATAGTGTGCGTATCTGTAATTGAATTCTAATTTTTCGGAGTGTGCCAAGCGTGTTAACCTCGCCTCCCGCATGCGTGTTAACCTCGCCTCCCGCAAAATGTGGCAGACAAATGTATACCTACTGCGATTTGTTGCATACCATCTCCATAGACTAAATGCTCTTAGTGTAAGCGTCTGGCTTATTATTTCCTTGCATATTATACGTGGTCAGACAACGCCAAACAAGTAGCTAGTTGTCGTTCAACACGCTGAGCAATATGTTGTACAACATGGCGTATGTCAAAGTTGAACGTAGCAGTAATTTATGAGTTTATGACTGACAATAATATTCATCTAATATACTTAGGTATCAAAATCTCTTGTCACAGTGTTTGTTATCGGATTCCTGAAACGACTTGATTGATTTTTATGAAATTTATATTTGGTAGATCTGAGAATAGGTCGTAGGCTATTTTTTATACTCCTAGGTGATAAGAACGGCCCTCTCCAGATTTTTTTTGGAAATTATTATGGTTAACTGTAGTTCGCGGGCATAGTTAGTATGTGGGTTAGATACTTAAAACCTAAACACAAATTGCCTAATAACGTTTGGCCTAAAACACATATAAAAACGAAATGCGAATGCGCCAAGGTGCACGCGTGTGTGTTTGTGCGTGTATGTATGTGGTCTAAAAATCCCTCGCTCAGTGATTACAATTTTTCTACGTGGAATCATAATGTAACTAACCATTTTTCTTTTCATACAGACAGCGGTCGTAGGGTCCAGGGTGACGCTGCCCTGTAGAGTAGAAAATAAGGCTGGTCAACTTCAGTGGACGAAAGACGATTTCGGCCTCGGCTTACACCGGGACCTTAGTGGATATGACAGATACAAGATGATCGGCAGCGATGAGGAAGGTGAGTGTACTTGCAATCATTTAATTGATATCCATACTACAGCCGGAAAAGGAACTACATCTAGACGAACGGCACTTTGTCAACTTCAAAGGCTGCTTTAGCCGGCTAAAGCGTAATAATACCTTTTACACTATACTACACAATCATATTAATGTTATTAATGCGAAAGTTTGCAAGGATGAAGTAGAGAGATTCTCGAGGGAACGTTATCCAAACGATTTCAGCACAGGACATGTTAGTAATGTGAACAATTCTCATCTTTATTTTAACATCGTCAGTGCGGTGCCGGATTGTGTATAATGTGTCGCTTCTTCTTCCTTTTCTAAGAATGTCGTAAGAGCAGATCAAGGTGAGCGATCAATTGAGTGCAACTAGACATCCACCAAGTGACAGAAATTTTTAAACAAAACCCTATAATCTAGTAGTTCTGTGTGATTTAGTGAATTTACCTGTGTTTGTGATCCAGTAAACTCGTCTATAGTAACACCATCCGGACCCTTTCCATCAAAGAGCATCTAGAACTTAAAACAACGTTTAGCAGAACAAATGGCGCTCCAAAACTGTTTTGACAATAAATGGGATAGGAGGGTCTTAAAATTTTAAGTGTTCAGTGTTTAGTGACAAATTCCCCGAATTAATCTGCCGTGGAAACTCAAACTTCGAGCAGTTGTTATTTATAAGTAAATAAAAGTATGGCTGCTGTATATAAAAACAACAAGTTTCTGTGTCCTTTATATAACTCTCAAATAAGTCAACAGCATAAGCTAATTTATAAACTCCGCATCACTGTTTTCTTTTTTAGGATTCCGTACCTCAAAAGGAAAAAAACGGGACCCTTAAATAGGATCACTTTGTTGTCCGTCTGACCATCTGTTTGTCTAGACCTTTTTTGGGGAACGCGTAGAGATATCAAACTAAAATTTATATCAAATGCTCGAGTTTACAGTATCTTTTTGTTGTGAAAAATTCTAAAATTTCATTTGCTGATTATAGTTCACAATAAGCAGTTGAAGGTGGTTTTAGTCCCATGAGGTGTTGATAGGAACATATTATGCGCCAGTAATTGGCATCTATTCATCATCGTCATATCAGCTATAATACACCCACTGTCTTACACCAGTAATAATAATAATAATTCAGAATATGACGAGTTGTTGAATTATATTTTATCTAGCTCCTTTTTATGATTTTGAAATTGACCCTTTCACTTTGATGTGAGATAAAATGTATAAGACAGTAAAATAATCTAAAATTGCTACTATACACATTTTAAAATTCATATCTTAGTAAGATAATAAGCACAGCAAAGTTGAACAATACCCAATCTAAACAGCTCTTGCCAAGAGTATTTACGCTGTGTTAAAACTGGAAAAACAAAAGCACCAAACGTGCTCAAAATGAATGGGTTCAGAGTATACAGCGTTATAAACAAAATCACCTCCCCAAAGAACCGGGTAACAAAAAAGGAACAACAGACATTAATTCTCATTATAATAAGAGCGGGCAGTTGGAGTGGCTTATCCAGTAACTGGGTTTAACGATATGATATTTGTTACAGGGGATTACTCTCTGGACATTAGGGATGTAACGCTCGAGGATGATGCCAAGTATCAGTGCCAAGTCAGTTCTGGACAGAGAGGTTAGTATTCATTATTCCATTGTATCCGATTCGCTTATGATTATATTTGGGGAAGACGATGTTAGAGTAAGTGGGAATATTACCAATGGTTCTAACCATTGGTATTATTCCCACTTAATTAAGAAGATTTTGCCAATAATAATCATACATCAAATGTATGTTTTTATGGAAAACCTACATTAAGTGTCAATGTTAAAGTGTGATAGCACTAACATTGACACTTAATTGTGTGGACACTGTGTAAAATAGATAGAATTTACAACGTCTTTACGTGTCTAGTATTTAACAAGATGGAATAATTTATTTAACTGATATTGAATCAATATAATTTTATATTTTGTGATATATAACGTTTGTATCTTAGGAAAGAGAGATATTGGAATTGGAAAAGTTAAACCAGGGGTCAGAATATAACAAATGAAAATGGAAATAATCGTCAAACAATACTAGAGTGAAACTTGTTATTTACTGAAAATTGTTTATGTTTTCATAAAATTATTATTGAAGGTATACATTTAAATGCAAAATAATATGGGAAAATACAATCCCTTAGTTAACAAGTGATATACTAGACAACTATTGTAGGTATTTTTATTTTGTATAAATGTTTTTCTTTTAGCTTTGCAGCTACGTTTCAAATTATCCCCTTCAATAAGCAGTACCTAATTCAACTTCATCGTAACTCTACCGAAAGGAACACCCACGATGAGGATGTATAATTTAAATAATAAATAAACGTAGTACACAAAGTAATGATCCCGGGCCCTCTATATACTCGTAAACAAATAATTGTCAAATTGGTTGTTTCAAAAATGCCCCTTGTCTACTGGGATTTTTTTTTTTCAAACTATATTCTTTTAACTTCAGTAAAGTATTAGACTTTAATGATGTTGTTTATTTGTCGATACATTATATCTATAAAGATAAGTAAGATCAGTTATAAAATTGTAATTTAGAGTGTTTGTCGTTCAGGTCGTTAAAATCGTTATCTAAGTATGACACCTTCTTCCATTCACGTCTTTGAATAGAGATCAAAAATTAAATACTAAGACGCTAAAAATGTAAATCGGAAGCAAAATTTGTATTTTCTGTTTGAGAATCTAACTTAATCAATCTCAAGAAATTCACATCATCATCATCACAGCTTATATGAGTAGGTACCACTGCTTGTCACAAGCCATCCTACATGGAAGAAACACATGACCACCACACTGGCTCAATGCGGATTGGTGGGTAGAATCGGTTGCAATATCAATCAGGGACCAATGGCTTAACATGACTGACAAAGCACGGAAGAACTCGAGATCACAAAATTTTGTTCGCCCGATCTAGGGTTGGATGATGGCAGTGGTTGCTTTATTTTCAATATCAAAACCAAAGCGTTCGCAAAACCACGCCATCAAGCTCTGAAGCCGAATTAACTTATTCTCAGTTTAATTAAGTAAGTCGTTATTTATCACGCATGGTGAAATGATAAGAAATCTTAGTAAACTGAATTTGCAACGTTGTTTTTTAATAAAACTGTAAATCTTGGCTCTCTACAAATCTCTTTCAAAAGTCGTCTTTGCTTTTTATGCTTTTATTACCGCCCGCCAGTTCTTAGCGGAGAATTTCGTCTGCACGGGAACATAATTTGTTTTTAATTTCGCCTTTACCCTTTCATGTTTCGTTTCCGCTTTTTTGTGTTTTGTTATCTTTTGCGATCATCTTATTTGAATTTTCCCTGTACATTCTCCAATATTTGGTATAATGCCAACAGCTTCATGATTTCAGCTTCGTATATCTTGAAAAATATTGTTTCGCCTTTACCCAGCAGCCTCTACTTTTTCACTGTTCATGTTATTCTTTTTCTTGTTGCGTAATATTTCCGTTTATTAAAGGTTTCTATGATACATTACTTTATTATAAGTTCTCCATATATAGCACTCGCATATCGTCTCTAAAGACTTGTCATTGCTTTAGAAGTGTTGTCTCTTTACCTTTTAGATTGATACATATATTTTAATTATTGTATACTGAATACATATCATTTAAGTGATGGGAAGCGAAAGCGTTGATCTTCACTAAATAACACCTCTATTCAGATGCAAACGAAAAGGGCCATGAAATTAATTTACATAGTCCTTTGTTCAAGTAAACGTCTACATAACCTTTTGATAAATTTGCTCCGTCTTTGAGCTGGCACTGTTAAGATATTCTTATCTTGACTCAGCTCGGCTCTTATGGCCCATTCAGCTTTTGTTTCGAGATTTAGGTTTAACTTTGTATTTCTTAAGTAATCGACATTGCCCCCCCACTGTAGATTTTCTTTGATCATTATACTTAAGCCATTAAGTAAATTTGATCTCATTTTAGCATCAAATTTACTTAACAGCCCAATTGCGCTTCAGTCTTGAGCTCTTCAGATTAAAAATTTGAGCTGCTTTGTTATTTCAAACTTTTAATCATTTATGGGATGACTAGGCATTGTAAAATCGTCCCCAATAAAAGGTTTGTTTAAATTTTAACGTTAAGAAGAAGATTCTAAAGAATTTCATTTTATTTGTGCGGATTAATTAGCTTTACTCTTAAATTATTTGACCACAATAAAATACAATAAAAACTATCGTATACTTGGTAATTATTGCTAAACAGATGGTAGCTATAAATATATAACAATTAAATAAGATAACTTCAGAATAGCTTATGTAGCCCAGAGACAAAAGCGAGAATGCAACTGCATCCTCATAAAAACGGCTGAACTCACACTTAAAAAGTTTAAAGCGAATAAGGTGTAATTTTTATCTCCAGTTCATAGTCATACCGAGAAACTCGGCAACTGTGAGAAAAAACTAACAATTTACATGAAACTGGCGAAGGAAACTTTGTTTTTTATCAAACTGAGAGCACAATGGACAACTGGCTTGCGGCAAAATTGTACAACTTAGCACTATTTAACTTACAAACTTAGTTTGGAACTGAAAGTTTTCTCAATAGGAAACTATCTGGAGTTTCAAGATTTTCATTGTCTTTAAATTTTCCTTGTGTTATTAATTTGTGATCCTCAACTTCGTAAGGGATGACTGCTTTAGAAAGCGCAACTTTCTCTAACACCCGAATGGTAAAGGGAGATAACGCTTCGACTATTTTGTATTTGACGATTAATTAAATTATTGTAACTCGAAGAAATCTACGACGTGTTTGGCGTCATTCGAAATGATTACTACTAAAGTTAACCAAATAGCAGGTTGCCCACCTGATGTGATGTGGTTACAGTCGCCTTATAGGTTCTAAATATATATAACTTCATAGGAAATGAACATTCTATTTTTAATTTGCATGTTTTTCATATTTCACAACTTCGATCGAAATATTGTTTAAATGAAACATTTAAGATTTTATCTACTCGAGTTGAAATCTCGAATTTGATCTTTGTTCAATCAAATAATGTTCATAAAATTTATATGGTAATCTAATATATAAAAATTTCGAGTCAAAGTGTTTGTTATCGAACTCCTGCGACACAGCTTCACCGATTTTTATGATTTTGTTGTATAATTTGTATAAGAAACGTAGTTCGCGGACATAGCTAGTGACAATATAAAACAAACAAGAAAAATTATTAAAAAAAACCTTTTTTAATACAAGCATTGTCACTCGATATACATGTGCATGCAAAATTTCAGCTCAATCGGTGACCGGGAAGTGGGTCAAATTTTACTTGCAAGATTTCATTACAGACACCGGACAGGTGAATGTAAATAAAAGCTTGTAAAAATAAATAACGTGTCTCAGTAGTAGGCATTATACCGGCAATAAACACAGTTATATACCACAATCTATTATGTAACCGGTGATTATTTGCAGCTAAGTTTTTTAGTATTAGCTGTTTAAAGCCTGTGAATGGTGTATGGCGTGTTGTGATTCGGAGCAAATAGGTTAGCGTTTTACAATCATCTTCTATCCTCCTTGCGGCTTCACTGAAAACCAGCGTCACAGTTCTCTGTGACTTAGAGCTGAGTGGAGTCGCTTTTGGTCGCTTTTTGTAAAATTGTATGTCATTTTTCTTTGTAAAATGTTTTGTTGTTTAACTGACTAGTCTAATTGCCATAATGTGTTATGTTAGCGCCAAATAAATACTTTTTCTTTCTTTCTTTATTATTTATTTCTTTATAAAGGACTTTTGTAATAAAATTAAAATACATGACAGTCCAATCAAGACACTTATTATTACACTTATTGTAAAGCCTTTAAGCTTTTCGTTACTAATTTGACAGTAAATAAAGCTCCCTTACTAATCCGCGCTGGGCCAACGTGGTTGACTAAGGCCTAATCGCCCTGACATAGGTAGGTAGGGTATATGAGCTGTGATGATGAAAGTTCCTTTGGCCAAACAGTCAGATGAAGAAGATTTAAAAATAAACAACATACGAATCACATGCATCAAATAGCAGCGATTGTTAAGCTATATAATGTAGCTACCTACACATCATTGTAAAATGTACACAATATTGGCTTAACGCTATGCTTCCAAGCATGGCAGCTAGCGCTGGGTTTGATTTGATAATTGGAGTATAGTGTACACCCAGCAAGCTTTGATTGGAGTTCAAACGTCAGTCCTCTGTTCGCCCAGTCATAAATCTGAAAATTGATACGTATATTTCATTTCGCAGTGCAATATGCTTTAATGTTCGTACTCGCAACCTTGTGTGCTTGTAATAGAGGTGATATTACGACCGATTATATAAATACCTCGCCGATATATCGTCGCCAATTTGAAATTGCTTGATACGAAATTCTAGTTTCGATTTGATTGCACTAGCTTCGAGTTTTGATTGAAATAAAAAAATCAATATGTTGTTTGTTTCAATTAATTTTAAAATTTGATAAAATAATAGTGTTAAATTTCAGCATCTCACCAGCAAAAAGAAAAACAAAGAAATTATTTATTTTATAACCGTCTGTTTTTAAAGATCATGAAAAACTACTGAGTTTTTCATGATCTTTAAAAACAGCTTCAAACAGCTTTAAGTTTTTTCTTAAATCTATGTGCTCATCACAGATAATATAATCATTTTATTTTTTCATAATGTATGTAAATATTAGTCAATAATCAAGTGTCAATTTTATCACATATCATTCTACCTACTTGAAATCAATCTTAAATCTTCTTTCACCTTTATTATAATGTGTTAGTAACAACATCATTTTGACAAAAGATCCAGTGTCAAATATTCTAGTACTATAAAGAATATCAATAAAATCCTCATAACAACAAAGCAACAACAGAGAGTCAAAACATTCATCTTGTATCACGTTGAATCTTCGATAGAGCATTTTGCAACATTGTCAAACACTGACCCCAAAAGAAAATGGACAATTTAATTAACTCTCCCCTCTAATGTAACACTATACTGAAATTAAACCTTTTATACAGGTGAGCCAGCAATCAGGTCACGGTACGCTCAGCTTACGGTCCTAGTTCCCCCCGAGCCACCCAAAATCCTGGAAGGCGAATTCTACTCTACTACCGAAGACAGAATTATCAAATTGGAATGCATCTCTGTAGGCGGGAAGCCACCAGCCGAGGTAAGGAAACATTTTAAGGCAGTTATGCTTTGAAGTGTTGATTTCTTTTTTACAGCTTTTTTAGACTCGCACTCTGCTAATGTCTGGAGTTAGGAGTATTATAATTCACATTGTATCTCGTATTTTTATTCCCTTTCTTTTCACTGTTATTTAGATTTTTAAATTTTTTCTTTGAATTATGTTTGGTCAGGTTAGGCAAGACTTCCGTCTTCGACGAATAGGTATAGTGATATTTTGCCAATGATTTTAGTAACACGAATAATCCTAACTCTGTAATTTCCAATTAGTTGGTGTTACTTCAAATTCATACTTTCCCGATCGCCATCAGCCGACACACGTCCACTTCTGTCGTTCTCCATTTGCTGATGTATGATGTCTATTCTACAAGTTGTATCTCGCAACGGTAGCGGTTGATGTGGCCAGCCCACTGCCTCTTCAACGATATTTTCGCGATAGCACGTTGCAATATATTTACACACTACACATGTCGGGCTGGTGATAAATATGCAGAAAACAAAAGCTGTTCACATTCATTCAAGCCATAACAAAGCTATACACCCGCCCGTCATTGTGGGCTACCATGGCGTATAATTATGACATCTTAATTCCAGCCAGATTTCTGAATAGCTATTAGTGCGTTTCTTTTACTCATTTTACAAAGAGAAAGAAATGGCATTATAACAATTCAGAAAACTGCCTGGAATTAAGACGTCATCATAATATACCCCCTGCACGATTGTCTGCATCATGATCTGGTGGGTGAGTCTTACCAGTGTCCTCATATTGAGTTTGTAAAAAAATATATTTATATTGGACTGTATATGGACCATAGGTTTAGTTGGAAAAGCCATTTTGAGTATAACTGATAAACTTAGATCTATTCTAGGTAAATTTAACATAATTAAATATCGTTTACCATATCGGACCCTGAGATTGTTGTATTTGGTACTGGCTGACTCAATCATATACTAATAGACTATAGTTTGAGTTTTTATGGAAGAGCGACGAAGACTGACTTGAGCAAAATTTACCAACTACAAATAAGATTACTAAAATCAATAATCCCTATTAAAATAAAAAAAAATGGGTGATGATTATACACAGTTATTTAAGTTTTGTAATGTCTTACCTATACAAAATAAAATAAAGCTATCACATTAAAACTAGACCACAGAATTTAAGACAAATTACTGATTGTACTGTGAAAAACCTATAAATTCAATAATCTTTATGGTAAAAGACACTTTCATATTTATTACATATAATTTTAAATAGCTTACCAAAAAATGTACTAGATGTATACTCAACCAAAAGTAGCTGTACTAGAAACCTCAAAAAACACCTCCTTCAACACAATTGTCAAAATAGCTATAATTTTATTCTATAGCTCAGAGATATTTTGTATGTACAGTCAGTCAAAAAGTGGTTTACCACCCTTAGCCTGAAATTCAGTTTCATGTCATAATACAGTTGATTTTCCTTTGCTATAATATACTGACAGATACTAATAAATCCATGCACTAAGGCAACATTAATTATAATTTATTTTTACTCGAGGTCTTGTCAAAATTGGTACACCACTTTATTGGCCGTCTGTACCTAATCAATTAGATTAGAATTTTGCTATGTTTAATGTAATAATCCTTGTCGTTCCGTATTGAGAGCTCGTTTACGACAGATAAGCCTTTATTAACGGCTTCCGTTGTATGACCCTTACAATAAAATGTTCATGTTAATGTTTATGTAACAATAAAAAAAATATTTATTTCTTCATTATACGTAATAAATAGCACTAATGGTTTATTACTTCCCAAGAAAATCTTATACTAGCTATCAAGCTACTCAGAATAGATCTTGTAATACCCTTAAATAAAACTATTTTAAAGAATTAACTCCCAAGAAAATCTTATGCTAGCTATCAAGCTACTAAGAATAGATCTTGTAATACCCTTAAATAAAACTATTTTAAAGAATTAACCGTGTCATAAATATTAGAAAAGCTTTACGCAGCTTTGCCCGCGTTGTTTTTGTTTTCCCGTGGGAATTTTACATTTTTTCGTGGGAAAAATAATTTTGTAGCCTATGTTAATTAGAGATAATGTAGCATTCTAATGGTGAAAGAATTTTTGAAATCGGTCTATTAGTTTTTGGGTTTACTCGTGACATACATACCTACAGACAAATGTTTCCTCTTTACAAAAATAATGTAGATATATTAAAATCATTTGGCTATCAAGAATCCAATAGCATAACACAACCACGTTGTCTTAGGGAAGAAAATTTATACATTACTCAGTAAAGTACGTATTTCACTCAACGCGAAAGATATATCCCGTTTTATTTTAATCTATACACATTGAAACGGGCGAGTATTGAAAAGGCATGTCAAGATTGTATTCGGGGAACCTTTCGAGGTACGAGAGGCGTCAAGAGTGGATGAAGCACTCAAGACACCCATAGGCTCTTATATCTTGAGGAATAAGATTCAGAACCTGTGAAATAATGTATATTTACCATTCATTCCGTGCGTACGAGGATTCACAACGCCTTCGTATCCATTTCCTTCGAGTACTTACTCACTTTGTTTTGAAGGCATTACGAACAATGGTTACCCAAGTCTTCGGGATTTACACCGCAGCTTACGCCGATGTCTTATTTATATTTTGTGGATATTCGGATGGGGATTTATTGAAAAAAAGGATTCCATTTATGAAATGCTAGTCTGCTTGAGCTAAAGGCTTTATATTCCAAGGAGTATTAGGTAGCCTTTATGAAGTATTTGACAAGGAACATCCATAAAATATTGGGCACGTGGTCAGTGATATTACAACGAAACCAAATAGAAAAGGATATATTAAAAATAAAATATATGTAACGTGTTAAACACAAATCCAGATGTGTTCAGTTATTAGTTTGTGTCCAGGTGATAGGATACTTACTGAACCGTGGATTGATGTGAGTCTAATTAAGAATTTATTAAGAACTAGCTAACCCGGTGAGCTTTATATCACCTTGAGAAATTCTAAATAAATTGTCGCGAAGTGTACATTATTTTCCATACACAATTACAATTATTATTATATTCTATTTTTCAGCTTTTCTTTATATTTTTTTAAACAACCCCGTATTAAAGCGAGGAGACGAAAAAACATATGTATTCTATTTGATCAAGCCATTTTTGAGTTCTTGCGAGACTTACGAACGGCGATTTATCTTAATATATAAAATTCTCGTGTCACAGTGTTTGTAACTAAACTCCACCGAAACGGCTTGGCCAATTTGATGAAATTTTTTGTGTATATTTGGTAGTATGAAAATAGGTCGTAAACTATTTTTTATTATGGCGAAACGTAGTTCGCCGGCACAGTTACTTAAGAGAAGAAGAAAGTATTGTACTAATTATTTTGAGTGATGTCACTTTTTCAATAATTATTGAATGAAGAAAAAGAAGATAGCGATTACAGCTTTTTCCTAAACGTCTACTTATTTTGATTTAAATGCTGGTTTTGCTTACAAGAAGAGAAAAAAATCCGTGATGATAAAAATGATAGGATTCCTCTAGTAGTCTCCCGAGTTATGGTGTGATTTAAGCAAAATAATTATATGAACACACTTTTTTTTAGATTACTTGGGTGGACAGCAACGCTGGAGTTTTGACCCAGGGTGTGACTTATACTGTGGAACCGCTATCTGATGGCCAACGTTTTACTGCCAGGTAAGAAGAATATTTAACGCAGTTGTTGCTGTTGTTGATAAAGTGGTACTTTTTTAAGTTGTTTATCGTACGGAAATTTGGATTTTCCTATTTATCTGTAAAATACTATTCTATGTTATTAAACTTTTACAGGGCATTAATCGAGCAAAGGAGTCTTCTGCTCAACTACACTCATAAAGTTTATTATCTTAGGATATTTTATTTACATTTACTTTATATTGTATCAGCGATTATTCTAAAAATACTGACAATCTGTGAAATTTATTTAATGAAATGACGAATGTTGATATTTAAGTCAATTCATTGATAAAATGCACAGAAATTGTCAGTATTTTTACTATGGTGGCTTATACGACATGAAGTAAGTATAAATAAAACATCCTTACATAAATTTGATGAGTACACATTTACACCATTAAAATATTGAATTATGTAAAATTTTCTAAAATCCGTCCATTAAAGCTGGTCGAATGAGTAATAGTAATTGAATTTAATATGAGTAACTAGTTACGACGGTAATATGTTATCGGTCCCGCCGACTAGCGAATTGTGAATGACCATCAGTCTGGTTGAGTGTTATGAATTACTGTTGGCTTTCGTATACCAAAAAATAGATACAGTAATCGCCACGTCAAGCTTCACTTTCGCACTACGTAAATCACCGCTGTTACGAGCGACATAAGAGCAGTAAAAAAGTCAAACAGTAGATATAGCTTGACGCGGTGCTTACTGTACAGCGATTTGGCTACAGTCACCTATAGAATATATGGTTCCTATAATACTTGCGAATTTACAATCCGTCTAGGGACGCCAATGTACGTTGCCTAATTTGACATACAATGTCAAGACACAGTAGTCAGTAATTTAAGCTGATCGCACATATCCACACGCGCCGTACGCGCCGCATTATATGACGTCATCAGCATTCGTTTTTCTATAACCGGACACCTCCGCATTATTTAAATTCGGCGCGTACGGTGCGACCAAATGTGCGAGGTTTCATATAATTTCATACAACGAATTCCAGAAATGCTGCGCGTTCGGCGGGTGCGACGCGTGCGGCGCGGACATATGTGTGTTCAGCTTAACCTTCAAACCGACCCCTTTAGACAAAAGCCGCACGCTAATTTATCCGCAGCCGTTCCGCAGAAAAAATGTATGAAAATGCAATTAGCATGTGACAACCTCACGCTATTTTTTCCGTACCTAGTGTCATCTGCGTTCATTTTTTCTGCGGAACGTCTGCGGAAAAATTTGCATATGGGTTTTGTCTAAGGGGTCTGATCAACGTAATACAAGCACTGCTGCTTGGTAGCAGAAATAGATAGAGTATACCCATGTAGATGACTCTGGATTCAATTAAGTGGAGTAAAACAATAATTTTTGCTTCGTTTGCATTATTCGCAACTGTGTTAAAAAACACGTCTTTTGACACTCAACATAATGACTTATATCATAAACTATGCGTATAATTCCTTCCGCACATACTCGTATATCAACAACTACTATTATTACAGTACGGAACATTAAAACATTGATATAAAGCATTTTAAAATTTAAGTATTCAGGTCTGACTTCACATTTTTTAATGTATTATGATTGAAATTTTACAGCTAGAAAATGAAATTAAAGCATTACAATATAATAATGTATTGATAAAAAAACAAGTCAAAGTCGTGAAATATGAAAACAAGACCTTCAAAACATTGAAGTTGAAATGAAGAGTTTTAAAACTTTTGCTTATATTCATTAATTTGTAAACATTATATCGTTCTTAAATAGAAAATGAAGCAAATGATGATTTTGACATTTAAATCCCGTCTGTCACCAGGTCTGTGATCAAGATGAATCCGAAGAAGGAGCATCACAATCAGACATTCACGTGTCAGGCCCAAAACACAGCGGACAGGGCTTACAGGGCAGCAAGCATTCAGATTGAGGTAAGAAATACGCTCCTTTTAATAATGTACTTTCAGAAAGAGTTGAACTATCATCTGTATTATTTAATTTGCAACAAACACATTAAGATTACTATCCTGTAGTCTACCAATCCCTTACTACAGCTACAGTATTTTTTCTATTAGTATAATTTTTAAAGAAGGTATCAAGAAAAACTGTGATATCTAATAGATTATAGAACATTGTTGTAATTTAACTTTTTCCCCATTAATAACGTAACCCAGCATAATGCATTGAGTTGTTTGTATAGCTGCTTAGTCATCTACCACTATCTTATCTACTTTTATTGCAACAACAGCAACGTTTAGTAAGTCAGTTTCTCTCTGTTTGAGAAAACTAGCTCGTTTAAGTTTTGGCCTTATCAATACTTATGCCACTTTTACACTGAGGCAGACAAGCGATACACAACAGTTGCTCTGCGGACAGTAAATGCACAAGCAAAGACAGAACTGTCAAAATGAATAACCAAGGAAGAACAAATAATAGCCTGCCAGTCTTTTGTTTTGAGATAATTCGCTATCCCCGCCACCTCCCTATTCTACTGTCTTCTGGCTAGAGTTGTGTGAACATAAAAGCATGTTGGCTAATAACGGCGACTTGTTTTGTATTCGTCTACTAGGTACTGTCTGGCTGACCTAAATTTGAAAGCCAAATATATTCTAAACTTTGCTGCTTAACTATTCTGACTCCGTGTGAAACAGACATTTAATTTATTAATATTCAAAAAGGCTATTGGCTTCCCCCTGCTCAATTAAAACAGTTTTAAAACAGCGCTAAGGGCGAGAAGGCATTATAGGCTTCAATAGCGGTGTCCTTTTACAATAACTGAAAACTGATAATTTTTGATAATAAGTATCAACAAAGTAATAATACAGAATGAAAATAGGTGAAAAAAATTATGATATCCCACTAAAGAAGTAAATGTGAAATGAGTGCTAAGTTTATTATTAAGAATTATGCAGTAGATAAAGGATTGAGATTTTTTAATTATATGGGTGCCAAGTTCTGTGCAACTTTAAAAAAAATATATTACATTTCTTGTTTCTTGATACTACGAGTACCGCAATGTTAGCTACTTAATAGGTAATAAAATCTTATATTTTGAGAACAAAATATGAATATATTTAATACTAGTGAGCCTAAACCTTCCTTGAACCAATTCAAACACACATGGAAAATTTCACAAGAATCGGTAGAGCCGTTTTTTAGTTTTAGCGAGACTAACACACAGCGATTCATTTTTATATATAAGAAGAAGATTAAATTATTGAAATCCCAAAAGAATTTATTTCATTTGGGATGTAATTCCAGCTCAAGATTTGACTTGGCTAGTTTTCACATATATATACGAGTAGTCGTTAATTCACACGAAGTAAGTGTATTTCCTGTTTGTTTACTGAACTTATACTTTTTAGGTTCATATAATGCATATGCTACTTTAATAAATTTTGGTTTGTTGGTAAAAAGTAGCCAAGTCAAACTTAAACATACTATTTCACATTTATGTTTTTTATGAGATTGATCTTGAGCGGAAACCTCTGATGCTAATTCTGGTTGAAATGAATAGCACCATTACTACCCAACAGAAACAAGATATCGGATCTATTTTTCTCGAATGTATTGACACTAACTTAAATAGTATTGTTATGAGAATAACGCTTTATTTGGCTTGTAACCAACGATTCTTCCTCTTTTTGCATTTTGTTTCTTTTTTTCTTCGAACACCTGAGTACGGAGGCGACGTCCATTTATTGGTATGTGGGCTACACCCACTAGATTACAGGCCCCCCCTAGCATGACCATCAAAACACGATATGATAAAACGATATATCGCTATAAGCTGTTAAAAAAGTTGGATTTTTTAGTTATCTTGATGTTTTGAGTGTGTTTTGAATACTGGTATTATTTATATATTAGCTTTTGCCCACGACTCCGTCCGCGTAGTAGTCCTTTTTTATTGGTTCCCTTTACGAACCCCCCCCCCCCCTTTACACCCTTAAGAAATGATGTCGGGGATAAAAACTATTTTTTATCCTTTCCCACAACAACTCAAACTATCTCCATGCCTTTCATCTAAATGGGTTCAGCGGTTATTGATTCCCCATACAAACTTCCAACCCCCTTTTCTTCCCTTAAGGAGTGATTTCTGCGATTAAAGCTATCCTATGTCCTTTCTCAGGCTCTAGACTATCTGTGTACCTACCTACCAAATTTCATTTAAAGCAGTTCAGTAGTTGCCTGAAGGCGCGACAGACAGACAGAGCTACTTTCGCATTTATTATATTAGTATGGATTAATGTCGATAAAATTTCTATGTGGTCATTATATCCAATATATTTTGACAGTTCATATCGAGTTATCTTTTTATCTTATCGTGTTTCGGTGTTCAGGCTACCGGGGGAGATTCAGCTAAACCGATACATTGCAAGAAATAATATCCGAGCTCATTCACCTGCATCAGACATATTGGTTGGACCTGTGAAACTCGACACGTAGATATCTGCGGAATTCGCGGAGATTTCGAGAACTCTCGTCCGGCAGAACGTATTTGTCAACCATAGCTATTGCAAACCATCGCTTATTGGTACCAGAGCGCATAGTGATCTTAGCATACTTCAGATTGAATTTAGAATTTATTCACTACCCGACGTCTGGAGGACAACTATAAACGATCGGGTGGAATTATGTGAGCGTTATATAAAGCTCCTATGTGAGTTAAGGGTTGAATACGGTTAAATTGAGTGTTACAAAAATTTTTAAATTACTGACTAATAATTACTTGTCATATTCTATAATGGCCTTAAGCGTATCCTGATTCTCTCCACCAATCAACATATTATAATTATATGAAATAAAAATATAGAAAAATATTCAAAGCTAAAGTTATGCGGCGTGTTTCAAAGTAGATAAAAATTAACGATAAATAAAATTAGGCGCTTTTCTTATATTATATTATTTAATCTATCAATTTAATAAATGTGTTTATTTAAAAAAAAAATTATTTTGCATAAAAAATGTGAGAATAAATAGACTACTTAGTGCCACGTTCAAAATTTTGCCAAATTATCCCATCAAAAATGAGGGCTCGAATTTTTTAAACATAGTTTGTTATATGTTCAAAAAATGTATTTATAGAGTACCCACAATGGAATTAATAAGTCCCTACTTCTATTTAATTTATGCTCAAAGATCAAAACTATTTGCAACTGTCGAAATAACTTTGACGTTGACAATATCTTAAACTCAAACTCAAAAATCTTTATTCAATATATACCTTTATACGTAGTATCTCTATATAGTTTGTGATACCTTTACAGGCACTTCTTGACGTCAAACAAAACATTAAAAATCTTAAAATAAGAATCTAATTAGCTAATTATTTAATCCTTGTTTGTACACACACCCCAACCATTATTAAGATGTATGCCAATACAAGTAAAAGTAAATTGAAAAAAAAAAAGTTGACTCTACACCTGTTCGGAAGTAATAATAATAATAATAATATTTATTTTCCAAGTAATATATACAATATTTTCATGAGATGCCTCCAGTAAGTAATTATATACTTGTGTTGGAGACGTCTCGCTCTTACCCTAGGTTACAATAGGAAAATAAATTTATATAACCAATTTATAAACTAAAGAAACTTAACTTTAAACTAAAGATACTACATAATTTTGAAAATGAAATAGGTATAAATACAAATTATAAATTATCTAGGCTAAGATGCAGTATGTGAGTGTGTGTGTAATTGTGCATGGATGTGTGTAGGTATGTGTATGTGTGTGTGTGTTTGTGTGTGTGTGTGTGTGTGTGAGAGAGTGAGTGTAAGGATGCGTGTATTTGTTGTGTGAAAGTGTGTGTACGCATGTGTGTAATACGTCCAATATTCGGATTATGTTTGTATGACCCAGAGAATGTTAGTGTTAATTAGGAAACATATCATTGTTCAGGTCAGGTAGGTCGTAACAAGAGGTTTTCGATGTCATCATAGGTCCTCGCTTTTAGCCAATCTGTAATTATTTTTTTACATTTGTAAGCAGGCATAGGATATATATTTAATTTAGTGTTTATTTTATTGTAAACAAATGCTGACTGAGATAAGTATTGCCGTCTGGCAAATACTGTACGGGAGCAAGAATGCTTACAAACATTGCCTATTCTTCTTTTGCTTAGGTGAGAAGGATTAAATTGTAAGTTTCTATGAGTATTTAAGATAAGATGCATAATGTATAACTTCCTTACAGATAATAATTTACTAATCCTATAAAGTTCCTCGGTAGCATATCTACGTGGTTTGAAGAACATTACTTTTAACAAGGCCCGTTGTGCTCTTTCGAGGTCTAGAAATTTTACTTTAGTAGCGCCACCCCACACAGGAATACAGTACGTAATTATAGATTGCGCAAGCGCTAAGTAAATTTTACTAAGTAGTTCTTTTGTCATAACATGTCGCAAGGTGCTAAAAATATAAATTAACTTTCTTATTCTATTTGCAACTAATTCCATATGTGGGTGCCACGAAAGTTTTTGGTCGACAAGAACTCCTAAATATTTGATTTGGTTAACCTTGTTGATTGAAGAACAGTTACAAGGCTGGTCATCAGGGTTCACGCAGGTATGTATTACAATCCTATAATCAGTACTGGGTTGGGATTTTAAATTAGAGGTGAAACATACAAAATTAGTCTTAGCTGCGTTTAGTGTAAGGAGACTACTATTTAGCCAGTCTGCTATTACAGCCAAGCCTTTTTCTGCTGCAGCCTTCACCGCAGGCCAGGATTTCCCGGAATATACTACTGCAGTGTCATCTGCATAGGAAAATATCTGCCCGCCACCGCTACGTAGATTACATAGGTCATTGATGTAGACCAAAAAGAGTGTTGGGCCAAGAACACTTCCCTGGGGAACCCCATATGATACATTTTCTTCAGTACTTATAAAATTATCTATTTTAACTGTTTGCAGTCTATCTTGCAAGTAACTTCTTAAAAGGGAAAGGGCTACTCCTCTTATGCCTATGCTCTCGAGCCTGTGCACAAGAATGGGTACAGAAACAGTATCAAAAGCTTTTTTGAGGTCTATAAACACAGTAAGACATTTTAGACCTTGATCTACTTTCCCTCCAATTTCGGTTGTCAAGTCTATTACAGCATCCTGCGTTGATAGACCTCTCCTGAAACCATATTGTGACTCCGATAGAATATTATATTTATCTAAATAACTTTGTAATCTATTGTTTAATAATTTTTCTATAATTTTTGAAATACAGGGTAATACTGATATAGGTCTATAATTATTTACTCTATTTCTGTCTCCATCCTTGTGTACGGGGGTTATGATCGAGCGTTTAAGGGCTTGAGGAAAGATTCCTATTTTAAAACATAGATTAGCAAGCCTACTTATAAGGGGCACAAGAAAGTCCCTGCAGCGCTTTAGAAGCATAGTAGTAATACCGTCCCATCCTGGAGCACTCCCAGCATCAAGACTCGAGAGAATAGTATCCACCTCTAATGAGTCTGTTTCCAGTAGAACAAAAGAAGAGCAATGGTTTCTGGTATCTAATATACGATTATCGTGCCTCTGATGCCCAAAGTGTAGAGTAATGTCCTCTGCTAGCGTTTTGCCGATATTTGCAAAGAAATGATTTACGCGGTTTACTGAGTTAAGTGGATGGGGCGTTATGTTAAGAAGAACGGTGTTAGGCACTTTTGGGGTCTTATAATGGGTTATTTGATTAATAGCGTTCCAAAGTTTCCTCGAGCTTTTTGTGGATTCCTCTATTGTTTTCCTGTCATGTAATCTTTTAAGTTTTCTAATTAGATTAGTACAATAGTTACGAAATCTTTTAAATGTTATTCTTAAAATATCATTGTGAGGTTCTGTTTTTAATTTAAGTTGCATTTTACTTCTAAGTCTTATACAGCAGAGAACTCCACTAGACATCCAGGGTTTTAAAGTACGTTTTTTGTTTGAAACTTTTATTATCTTCGTGTTCGAGGCTACAGCTGACTTGATCACATCGATAAGCAGGTCAGCAAAAATATTTGGGTCAGAACACGTATTAAGTTGAGACATATCATTAGCAATTAAAGATTTATAAACATATTCAAGATCAACACAGGATTTAAATTTTTGACAAGTTAGGTCAGTTTTAGTCACATCTGAAATGTTAAGTAATACCATAGAATGGTCTGTTATTGCAGTATTTAATACAGCGATAAAAGCAGAGTTTTTGGAGTTGTTAAGTTTTAAAATCACGTGATCAAGACAGCTCCCACCTCTTGTACAAAGTGTATGGCCAGGAAGACAACCAAACTCAGACAAAACCTCTAGGTACTTTAATCTATTGCTTCGATCATAACTATTTTCTGTATTTTTCACGTTTAAATTAATATTTATATCACCGATTATTATTATATTTTTATGTGATGCAATACACTGTAAATGAGATTCCAACGATTCAATAAAATTATTGGCAATTACGTTTGATGGGGAGCGATAGATGCCTAGCACAGTGTACTGTGGTGTAGAAATCTGAAGTCCAGACGCATGCATAAGGTTAAGTTCAGTGACATGAACTTGAATGTTACTTTTAATGTATGCAACTACTCCGTCATTCTGGTTCATGTGTCTAGATGTGCTAAAAGATGTATATTTATCTATACAGGGTATATTTTTATTTGAATTCAAGCGACATTCTGTAAGAATCATGACATCAACATCGCATTTGAGCTGAGTTAGAGTTAATTGTAGATCATCGATATTTGAATAAATGCTCCTTATGTTTTGAGTTAAAATAAAAAAGTTGGACTTGTACGTAGGTAAAAAATAGGATAGGTCAACAATATCACATATTACAGATTGAGCAATTTCTGAATCGTCCAAATCTTGTAATGCGTTAACGTTTTTATTCATTAAGTACGCTAAAGATATCCAAAGTCATTACTGCTGCGGGTCACAAAGAATGTTATCAGCAATCTAGAATATCCTACACATTTCTCTAACCATGAGTGCTTGAAGTTTGTATGGCGTACTATCGAGATCAATAAGAATATAAAAGAGAGCGTACAAAGTTGTTTATTATGGTATGGATGTGAACAAGTAGGTATGTGATAAAGTCGAAGAATGAGTGTTATTATGTTTGAGTGTAAGAAACTCTTTAGGAATGTTAGTGTGAGCGTGTATGATAGTTTGTGCGGCGAGGATGTGTGTGACGTATTACATGTGTTTAAGTTACTATAGAGTAGGTGTATATTATAGCTAAAAATTATTATTGCATCCAAAGATAGCCAGTGAATACTGAAAGCTATATATGCTAAATTCACCTTTTGTTGTATATAAAATATTAAAGTAACGATCATAAAGTATAGTCACGTATTTACTAAAAGCGAATGTATTTGTGCTTCATTTGTTATGTGAATTACCCTTGAGCTGTCATCCCGCCGAAGAAAGATCTTGCCAAACGATGTCCAACAGTATTTGTATTTACAACTTTTTACAAGGTCGCGAGCTAGGAAGAACAGTCGGGCTCCCTTTGGTGTTAATTGCTCTGAGATATATACTGGAATGTCCTCGTTGGTAGTATGACCAAGGTGCTTTGCTTGTAACTTTGTCTTGTTTTTGATGTTAAAAGCTTTAGTTTTTTTAAGAAAATCCATCTTCGTTATCGTAGATCCCAAGTCCACAACAATCGCCGGGTTTTTGTCAGAGCGATACCTAAAAATGTCCTTTATATCCCGAGGTTCTAAGTCAATATTTATATTGCTTGCTAACTTGAGTATCATTTTTGTAAGATCTTCTCTTGTTTCCTGGGATTTTTTTGGGACATTCTTAATTTCAATAGATGTTTTATTAGATGTCCGCTGCAGGTCCTCAATCCTAGTCTCAAGAACAGAAATATAGTCTCGGTCTGATTTAGCCTGGGACTCAAGCAATTCAATCTTCTTGTGAAGTTCTTCATTTTGACTCGCAAGAAGGGCGATGGAACTGTCTATATTACTGATCGTTTGTTGAATATTCTTTAAGTCCGATATAATCCCAATCATTTGGTTTTGTTGAGTTGTGATAAACGAAGTAATTAATTCCTTCATTTCATCTCTGAAGCTATTGAATTCAGCTGGTAAGTCCTCTTCTCTCAATCTCTTACTGCGTAATGAGACGAAGTTTAGCGGTGTACTTTCATTGCCAATTGTACTGATATTAGAAGTTGACATCGACTTGTTCATTGTGAAGTAGTAAACAAAGTATTATTCACTCGTCTGGGTCGTAGACGCTCGACTCGTAGCCACTTCAGGCAAGTCAAATATTGTAGCACGCACGTAGCAGGAGACTACGGTGACGTAGGCATACGTAGCCGCCAAAGTGGTAACAATAGGTGTAAGCGCGAGGGCAATTATGTCAGTTGTCTTGTCTCTGTCCCGCGTCGCTGGTGGCGTCCGCGGACGATAGCAGCGGAGCGAAAAAAGGATAGTATATACACTTCACTCTTTTTTAAAACCGGTTCAATACTAGTTTTTAGTTAAATTTTACGCAAGAATGACACTTATTGCTTCCGCGAGCAGCGCACGTCCGTTCACAACAAAGCCCCAGAGGCAAGAGGAGAGTTGGGAGAGCTTTCTCGAGAAGAACAGGCAAGAAACTCGGAAAGTCTTGTATTTTTTTTGTCTCCTCTTTTAACATTACAAATATTATATTTCACAAACGTTTTTATTAAAAAAGTAATAATATAGAAATGCCTGTCGGAGTGAGTGGAACAGTTACTCAAATGAATGACATTTTTGCCATTATCACAAAGTGTTAATTCCCTTTGATCGTCAATATATACCGACAAACACCGACACAATAAATGATTGGCATAAAAAAAGGCTTTAAAAGTGAATTTTGTTTCTTTCGAAATTAAAAAAAAACTACTTTCGAATGCTTTTAACAGCAATAGGTATATAAGGGATGACGGAACAGGAGTTATCCTATGATGCGATGAGACGTCGGAGGGTAGGCCGGCGGGGTGCGATGTCAGACAACCTCCTTGTGGTGCACCCTGGGCAACCCGGCAGATTCTCTGCCGCGGGCTAATAGTCTGACGAGAGGCCCTCCATGGAGGGGGGCGTGGGATGGCCGGGTTTAACCTGGCGGGCCACTTCGTGTGACCACCCGCTTCATGCGGGGAAGGGCGAAGTCCCCTCTTCTTTTGTTAAGAAAAGGTGTGGCTTTTGCCGGAAGCCGATTTCGGCGTCTACCTTTGCTGGTGGCAGAGGTGAGGCGAGTTTTTCGCCATGGCGCTTCGCGCCTGTTGGGGATTACCCCGAGCTTCGGCTCACCCGCGCGGCGGTGGATCCAGTGGGGTCTGCCGTCGGGCAACCCGTTACTCGCACTGAGCGGGCCGGGGGTCCGGCGCACTGAGCGTCGGGCCGCGTGGAAGACAACCACAATAAAAATTACCCCAACCCCAAGGTGGCGTCTCCGTGCCGAGGGGGTGCATGGCTGGTGGGAGACCAGTCCCAAGCGGAGAAAGGGAGTGCATCCCAAAATGCATCACATGGATCTTGGCAAAAACGAAAAACGTCCCCAGGGGGTATCAGTCCCCCCCGTAGGACCGCGCAAGGCGGCTGCGGGCAGCCAGACGTATCTGGGGCTGGCTCTACCAAGTTCCACCCTTCTCACTGAATGCGAACCCGTTGAGAGCGGGCCACCACCGGTATCCGGGCCGGCTGGTGGAAATTCCACCAATGCAACCGAGGCGGCAGGAGAGATTCAACCCCCGACGGCGGTTCCCGGGTCGTCGAGGGGTAAAAATGTGACCGGATGTAAAGGAGGGAGAAAGACGATCGGCATATCCGAGCTCATGCTAGATTATGATGCTCCGGATATGTTTGCGATCTCAGGGGAGTCGGATTACTTGTCCGAAGCATCATCGATGATGAGCACGGACAGCGGCATGAACGCTCACTCCGCTCGTCGGAAGAGAGGTCGCGAGGAAGTCGGAGACGGGGAGGAAGGCAGCGACGATCCTTCGTTCGAAGATGTTCCGCTGTCTTTCCGTAAAACCCCGAAGCCAAAAGGAAAACGAGGGAGAGGCCGTCCGCCAACCACCGGCGAATACGTGGGGCTCGCCAAGGCGAAGGCTGAGTTTTTGAGGATGGAGCGCCTGGAGTTACAACTCCAGGCCGAAAGGGAGCTCCTTGAGATGCCCATGGACCCCATAACCACGAGGCGCACACCGACCGCAACAGCAGCAGCGGCTGTGGTGTTGTCTCCACTTGAGGAGAGTGGAAGTGACGACCCAACGCTCACCGTCACCGAGCGCATGGGTCGCGCTTTCCACGTCATAGAATATGTCGCAGCGAGGTCCTCAAATCTGAAAGGGACCTTCGTCCAGAAATTGAGGCAGGCAGTTAAGAGCCTTCGGGAGGACGCCAAAGTGCTTGCGGCGCGTACAGTCTCAGAAGAGACTATGCGCTTGCAACAGGCGAACTCTCGACTCGAGGGCGAACTAGAGGCCCAAAAGAAGAAACTAACAGAGCTGGAGGCAAAAATGAAAGACCTCCTGGAGAATAGACCACCACCTCCCCCTCCAGCTCCAAACTCGGACAGGACTCTAGCTCCTCCTGACATCGAGGAGCTAGAAAATAGGTTGATGGGGCGCATGGTTGCTCGAATCAATGCCAGGATCGAGGGTTTAGAGCCTAGGCTCAACCCTGAGCCGCGCCGGCGCCCCTCCCTAAACCACGAGAGAAGAACCGAAGCCACCATCTCTCATATGGCTATCGAAGAGACGGAGACCCAAGATGCGCCCGTAGCCCGGAAGTCCGCGACACGAAGTGCTCCCTCTGCGCTCGAGGGTGCGGCTCCCCCGCAAAGGCGTAAACCACCGCGAAGGAGGAAACCCGCTGCGGAGAAACCTGCAGCGAAGGAACCAAATCCGCTGCCACCGGCCCCATCCACCATGGAGGAGGCCTGGACTACGGTGACGCGGCGCAGAAAGCGGAGTAGAGCTAATGAGGCCGGCAGATCGGCAACTAACACCATGCTGAAACAACCGCCGCCACCGGTTAAAAAGAAGAATCCTCCCCGGCAGCCCACATTGCGTGCACCAAAGACGGCAGCGGTAGTGCTGTCACTGCAGCCAGGCGCCGAGGAGAAGGGCCATACGTACGCCGAGGTGATTACGGCTGCACGAGCCAAAATAAACCTCGCGGAGCTGGACATAGAGGGAGTTCAGTTCCGCAGGTCTTTGACTGGGGCAGCCGTACTCCTCATTTCCGGCGACAACAAGGGGGCGAATGCGGTGGACCTGGCCGTCGCCCTTAAAAAAGTGGTGGACGGGAATGTCGCTAGGGTAACCATACCCATTAGGACGGCGGAGATCCTGGTCTCCGGGCTAGACGAGTCCGTTCAGCCCGAAGAATTGAAGGTGGCACTCGCCAAGATCGGCGAGTGCGAAGTTGACGAGGTCCGGGTTGGGGAGATCCGCCAGGGCCGGTATACGATGGGGACGGCATGGGTGTGCTGCCCTGCGGAGGCGGCCAAAAAGATTGCCTCATCTAAGAGGTTGCTGGTCGGCTGGTCCGCGGCCAAGGTGAAGCTTCTCCTGCCCCGAGAAATGCGGTGCTTCAGGTGCCTCGAAACGGGTCACCTGAGAGCAGACTGCAAGGCGGAGGAGGACCGTAGCACGCTGTGCTACCGGTGTGGAGAGGCTGGGCACAGGGCTTTGACGTGTTCGTCGAAGCCCAAATGCCCCTTATGCGCGGCGGCTGGAAAGCCGGCGGACCACCGCCTTGGGGGTAGGACTTGTTCTGCCCCCAAGACGCCCATAAGAAGAAGGAGGAGGAGGGCGGCGCCAAGACCGCAGCCCGGGACCTCAAGAGCGGAGGCGGAGATGATGGAGGTCACCGAGGACGTCGTTGAGACCCCCATCCTCCAGGAGGAGGCGGCCGCGGGAGGGGAAGTGCCCCGCGTTAAAAATAGACCCAAGCCCCAAGGCACCTAGTGCCGGGACGTCTCGGGGTGAAGAGCGGCGCACACCATCTGCGCCGCTGGCAAAGCAGCGGAGCCACGCGCCTTTCGGTGCAGCGTGAGTCCGGCAACGGACCATTCACGGTCAGGGGGTCAGCGGGAACAAGGCCTCGCTGTTGTCCCCTTCCCCCTGTCCTGTGACGGACGGAGGAGCTGCGGGGGGTTTTTAGTGGGTAGGCCTGGGCCGAATCCGGTCCCAAGAGTCCCACATACCCTCGTGGTTTGGCTCGGCCACGAGGGATGCGTAAAGCATTTTCCCCCCTCCCAAAAAAAAAAAAAAAAAAAAAAAAAGGGTAGGCCGGCGACGGAGGGCTTAGTTCCGCCGTCCTAGTGGGGGTCGGCGGGCGACATGGTTGGGTACTGTGTCGCCTGCATTGCACTCGACCCCTACGACTATGGAAGCAGCTAGGGGATATTAGCTGGTCCCATTCCTCTGGTGGAGAAGGGAGGCCCGTATTTATTACGGGCCAGGCCAAGCGACTTACGCGTGCCAGCGCCCTGCGCATGCACGTAGTCGCTTATCTTATAGCCGGAAAGGTGTTCCCGAGGGGTTTAGTGGGTAGTCGCGGCCTCGTGCCGTGTAGTCCCACACACCCTTGCCCTTACCCAAGGGGCATGGAAGGTACGCAAATGCATTCCCCTCGTTAAAAAAAAAGGAGTTATCCTATGATCACTAAGTATTAACGCTGTCAGCAAAACAAAATAAAATGTTTGAGATCGCGGGTACAATTCCGAATGTTTCTTTCATTTAAATGACTATTCATCTTCCTTTTTATTAAAAAAATACTTTCCGAAGTAAAGAGGATTATACTATCATGGACCACCAAATAAAACGTTTACCTTCGTACCTTAATGAAGCTAATTTTAAAATATTTAAAGGGATTAAACTCAACGCGATCAGATTAAATGTTTTCGAGCGTCTAATTCTTAGTTATGTTGATCAAAATATTGTGCTCGGCGCACATTCAAAAAGCTACCGAAACGGTATTATTTATAGCGATGGCAACGCGCTCAATATCAAAGCGATAGCCGCGATCGTAAAATGTAATTGGGTTGCCAGTGAAAAGGGTTCTTATTTTACGGCCTCCGGAAAAAATACATGGCAAACAGACCGACCTTTCTCTTCTGTCATAACGTAACAAGCCACTTTAATATGAGTCACTGGATGAGGCATCATTTACATAGGCGTCGGGGTTACCAAACTTTATGGCCCAAAAACAACTAACAGTCTCGTAAAACGTTTTAGTTTCAATAATTTGATGCATGAGCAATCGTTACTGTGGAGTTTTTATGTTTTTAATTATAATGGACTATTATTAAATTTCAATTATTTGTAAAAATCTATTAAAAAGTAGTACAGCTTTTTTACCGATTTGTTTATGTTGATAGAATTTAATCCACATAAATAGAAAGATCCTAAGGATGTTAGACATCATGAAGGCGTTACTAGCCTTCATGATGTCTAACATTATTTATCTACTTACATCAAACAATTATCAGTTATAATAAGTTTATTTATTTCTAACCACAGGTCAGTGAACAAAAAATACACCTATTTTACTGAATAACACACACACACACACACACATCACATTTGGACCTGTAAACGTCCGTCTGTTGGGCAAGGGTCTCTTTTTAGACTAAGGATACCTTCTGCAGGAATCTACAATTTGTGAACACGCTCTTGACGGAGCCAATCATTAATTAAGATGTGATAATCCACAAATCCTAACCAAAGAACACCAATTCATCCCAATGATGCCACGCGAAGCTCTTCAGATTTAAAAATAGTCCAATTACAACAGAGATAATGGTTGGACTGTTAGAATGTATCCCGACTGCTTGGGACTCTATCATGAAAATAATCAAATCCCGAGCCTGTCCTGCTGAAACAATCGATACCGTATCTAGCTCTATTTGCGCGAAAGGGACCACATAAAATATATGAGACTAGCTTTCCGCTCGCTACTTCCCCGCGTTATTTTTCTTCCCCGCGTTATTTCTGTTTTCCCGTGGGAATTTTTTCACGTAGGAAAATTACCCTATGTCCTTCCCCTGGTCTTGAACTATCCCTATACCAACTTTCATCAAAATCGGTTCAGTAGTATCAAAGCCTATTCAATACAAACAAACAAACAATCAAATCTTTCCTCTTTATAATATTTTTATAGATGACGGTAGTAAATTAAGAAATCTGATGTTACTCTATGATACCCACCAGCTTCGATCATCCCGTGACCAACAATACTGTAAAGCGCAAAAGTCTGGCTAAATAATGAAAATGCTTAAAACCAAATATACGCGAGTAAGTCAGAAAAATGTTGCTCTATTTAGAAGGCATTCTAACATCATGCTTGCCAAACAGGTTGATGCATGAGTTATGTTTCTTGTCATAAATCCGGACAGGGCTTACTGGATAATTTAAATGTACGTATGTATGTCCTTAAAAAACCATGCACATTCATCAAAACTAATGCCAATTATTTAAATCAAACGATAAAATTACTTACCCGGCCAAAACACAATAAACAGTTAAAGTAAATCAACAAAAACCCTGCATCACACCACAATGAGCAATATGAGCATACGAGGAAACTATATCGGTCCAACCCGCGAAATCTCAGACAGTGGTTCGACGAATAAAAATGACGCTCCACACCACTGCTGTAAGAGAAAACAATATATCTGCCGGCGGCGAACATCCAACAAATATGTATGTTAGTGTATGGAAGCGATACGGGTGTTCCATCTCAATATTTTATAAGATCGACCGATAGGGTCTGATTGGTTTTTCACTGGGATCGCGAAATATTTGGATAGGGCATGGAAATATTGCTTTCGCTGCGAGTGATATGGTTTTGGATTGTCTTTTGTTTCATATTGTACGTCGATAGGAAAAACTAATTTCAGTAGAAATTATACTAATAAAAAAAGCTGTAATCAGAATGGTGTATTGTTTAATATAATCATTTCTTAAATAAAAAAGAAAACATGGATAAAATTAACGTTTTATTATTTCTGAATTCTCAATTATAATGTATGTGCAATAAAGTGTGTATATAAATAAAGAAAATCAAAGTATTTAAAAAATAAATAATAAAATAAGTTAAATATATAATAATTTGTTTAATTGAATGAATTGATTCATTGTTTATAATATTCAGAGTAAGTATATTATGGGATATGTATGAGACCTGAATATGTCGCTGTCTGAGATACTTGATTTTCTTGTATTTGTTTTTTTGCCTCTTTGTTTCTTTCAATAATATAGAGAGTTTATTTTCAGTCAATATAAAGAAGTTATAAAAAGGCGGAAAAAATCGAAATAGTTGGATATTTAACTATAATAAAACAGCAAAATATCAATACGTACAAGAAGTTATTTTATCTGACTTAAAACACAAGATAAAATAAATTATGCGCACTTTCCCGATTATTCCGCCAATTTTAATTTATATATATATTGCCAAAACAACTGAAGCCTAACAATTGCTTTCAAAGTTCTCCAGAGTTGGCACTTGAAATGATTCACAGACGAGATAGAGTTACTTAACGACGTTAGGACCGAAAAAAAATACGTTTGTGCTTTTGAAAAGTTCCAGACAAAGTCAGAGTACAGTTCACAAGACAACCTCTAAATATTTCTCTAAAACATTATACGTACATTGTTTTGTCTACAAATGGAAAAATCGAGATGTGAGCTGGAGAAAATAAAAATGCTTTTGATGCGAACAACGGGAACAAACAAACGATCAAAATAAACAATGATATTTCTTTTTTTTTCTGGCGTCGTAACTAGCGTACAGTCACCAGTTTGTCAGCGCCTGTTGGGATCATGAAACTACGAATAGTCTAGACCTCATGTTTATTATAGAAATCTCGTAAAGAAATGTTTCATTCATAACTTACTCGTATTCTACTTAACAAGAGAGCCGCCATAGTTTTTCGAGTGAATGAACATTATCATCGATTCAACTATAACATACTGGGCACGGATCTGTACACTACACTGGCTAGACGGGTTGGTTTGGTTTAGTTCCGAATATCCCTTATCTTCGCAAAGGAATAATATGGTAAAGTCCTCTGGATGAAAGGGAGCGGCGGTACATGTGTTTGAAGTCTCATCTTTGCATGGATAAAACATAGGTAAGACGTATATTTTCAGCGTCATTATTATGTTGCCAGAGCACAGATGGTTTCTCGAAGTCTTCAGACTGTTTTCTTACAAGAACTCTTACAAGAATCGGTAAATAAACGGTTTACTGAAATGAAACCGTAATGAAAAGGTTTTGCATCGAGTTCATGATAACGGTTAGAAAATTTAACCGGTATCCGGGCCTTGACTGTGACTCTTTGTTTATCCGAAAAATTTCTTAACTCCTCCTCCAGCGCCGTACTAAAAGGGGATTGGGGAATCCGAACGAGACCGGAATAAATAAACACACAAAACAATAGCCATGTGTTAGTGGCGCGAGTTAGGTGCCGGCAAAACGCCCTGTTTACTAATTAGGCACAGGAATGGGAAAATATTCGTGGAAAATATTGACCGCCTCGAACTTATTGCGAACGAATGAGTTATTAGTGTAACACTGGACTCTTATTATTTGTGATCAGGGTTTCTTTATCTTGTTCGAGTGTTCAGTATCTTCGCCAAAGATTATTATTTAGCTTCGGTCGTGATAGGGAATATATTTGAAGTAAAAAGACAATAATTGCGCCTAGAAACATTGACGGTTTTTTGATATTATTCTCCATGTATTTACTTGTGACTTCGCCTGTATCGATGAAAGGATCTGAGGTTTTTCCTAAAAAAAATATCCTATATGTTATTCCGAATTTCCGCCAATTAGGCTGAGTTTAATTTTAATTTTATCTATAGTCGTATTTTATATTATAGTCAATCGCATTCAAGGCGAGCAATTTCAACGTGAGCAATCAGTAACGCCCTAGTTTAGGGTAAGGCTCGAGCCCCTTGGTGGGGACGTATATGAGTTGTTGATGATCAATCAGTATGGAAGGGATGTAAGAAACTGAAAAACGTATATTTTTTAATTAATTATGAATTTTATTAATGAAGAGACATCAGTTAAAATTTTAAATTAAGCAGATTATCAAACTAAATTCATATAAATGGTACAAGCAAATCCAGAAATCATGTTAATAATCCATTTTATTTAGCATTTTTTCCTGTTTTCAAGAATTCATAGGATCGATTGAAAATAAATGAATCCTATCAATGTGACCAATTAGTACATCCGTTAGACAATGTCCTAATTAGGTATTACCATATAGTTTTAGTGGGTATAACTATTATTTATAGTAAATGTTTAAACTATTTGATTCACTGAAACGCTTTACCGCTTGTCCGTTGACGCCTGACCTTTATCAAGATTTCGTAAGTTCTCAACGGAAAATATAGAGTATATCCTATCTAACATATCCGCTTTCAGTCATACGGCTGAAGGTTCTCGAAATTTCAAAAAGATTTTCACGTTTGCTGACTATATGGCTTGCGAGAACAATGTTCGAAAGCACTGCTGCACTGAGACCACGTTCAAACGCCGCAGTGTCGTATACATTTACAACGTCCGGCGAATCGGGTAATACGACTATTTTGTGAGACTTGTATTAGTTTGGAATATACTAGATGTCTGCTAGAGCAGAAATCTTTGTTTTGTTTGATGAATAAGCTGTAGTGGTAATGGTCAAATTTTACTCTGTACACACAGTACTCAATATGATAAACAATGTCACATTTACATTACAATTTTTAACGAAACGCTATAGAATTGATTAATATTAGGAGTCTCTTTTTTAATGTGTGTTTAATGTTTTCCTCTAGTCTAGATTTATAATCGTAAACAAAATCTGTATTATAATTTGAAACATTTCAGTATAAACAATCTAACTTATTACGGTGAAATAAGCATACTAAAGATGCCTAAGATACAAGTTAACAACTGTTGGTTTCTTAGTTTAGGTAACATCAAAAATAGCACAGAGTACGAATCGAATCCCATTTCAAGATTAAAACAAAAAATTTATTCACTATAAAAGGCTTAATACCTGTATTAGTATTAAGCCTTTTATAGTGAATAAATTTTATCTTATCTTAATTTATGAATTCAATTCTGTTCGTACATAAAATAGTCAGAACCACACACTTTCAATCATAAATGGAAAACTGGAACACCAACTATGGGGACTGATTTACTCTTATCTTTAGAGCTAATCCAAAACAAATGCCTCTCAAACTTGCTTTAAAGTAAACAATCTAACGCCAATAGATTACCAGACCTTTGGCAGCTATTAAAATGCAGTTTCAGAACGCTCTCATTTATTATTCGGGAAGTTACGAGGCATTTTTATTTTCCACTTTTTCTGCAATTCCACTTTTATTTATGGCATTGTTCTTTTAGTTTTGCGCTACGCGAGCAATGAATTTCATTTATAGTCACACTCACTTATGTATTCTATTATTAAAGCCTCTATAAATTGTTTGCATCGAAGTGCACTATAGGGATCTAGATTATTGGATCCAATATTGTTCACAAAAGATGCCCTTTGCATTTTTGTGCATAAACATAGATTAGTAGGATAAGTACCCAAGTATTTGTGAAATTTTCTCTTGCGATATCTTAAAAAAAAACATATGTAGTAAGTTGAATATTACCCATTATTATTTTTGCTATAATAATGATTAATAAGGTATGTATAGTACATTAAGTACATTTAACCGCACTATATTAACCTTGGTACGATACTATATGATCATAGTTTCTATCGTGCCGAAGAAACCATTGTCTCTGGCGCCAATCCTATTAAATAAATTGTCGTGTGTCAATTTTTTTTACCTGATTTTACCAACTGATTAGCAGATAAGTAGCTGATTTTGTCAACTTTTTATGACGTTACAGAAAACCTGTTGTAAAAAAATGACACTTGTTATTTTCAATTGGTGTACCTAAGTAGGAGAGGTGCGTGTTAGGAGGACATAAAATTAACAGCTGAAATTGCTACTAATATTTCCAACTTTTTGAATCCTCGTTCCACGGGCACGGAACTTTCCCAAGATCTAATTAAGATTAAGCTGGTGTTGACATCGTTCGCCATCCTAGAAAACAGTGTACATTTTAAAAAGAATTTTCATTTTCAGTTTTCCATTTAAATTGATCAATAAGACTGTCTTAAACTAATGATGATATTCCTCACAATATGATTCCCATCAGCAATCTAATACTAAGTTCCATAAAGATTCCATTGTGATTTGATTCCAAACTATCAATCTCAAATACAACCAGAGTCGATAAGTGATATCGGAAATGCATTGCAATAGCCCTTTCCGTGGACAACAGCTTATGACTTATGACCTGCAAATGTCATCGATTTGGACATGATGTCAAAACCATACTTCCCAACTCGATGCAAACGCAAATAAATAATTTTACGTAACCAATATTTTTTTCTGCTTACCCGCAAGCGAATTAATCAAAGCCCGTCAATAGAAGCCAATAATATAATTTGTTTTCTCTGTCAACAGGTGAAATATGCCCCGAAAGTTAAATTATTTATCAAATCCGGTGTCAACGGGAAAATTCCTGAGGGCGTCGACGTCGTCATAGGTAATAATCTAATTAACGTTGAAAAGTCGCTAACGCCTATAAAGTAATGTATAAGTAATAACAACATTTTTTATTCGTTACTTGTAATAAAAATAACATAACACACCACAACACACCGTACCTACAGAATAGGTATAACAATAACACATGGAGCGAGTAATTATTAAAACAATAATTATTGTCATGAATCATTATACACTACCAATATATCATTATAGACTACAATGAAATAGTTAATTGTTACTGTTGCTACATTTCGGTCGAATTCAAAGTGTTAATAATAATACTATAGTGTGTAACAAAAACGACGTGGACCCCTTCGTGGGCATTGTATTTTTAAAACTCTTCAATAAAAAAAATCTAAATTAATATTTGATCATTCATATTTTAAAAAATAGCACCCACTGCTCACTTTTTTGTGACCTTTTGTGTTGCTCTCCCCCCGACTATGCCATTTTCTTCAAATGACAATTTTTTTTTCACATGCCTCGCACCATGGGGGCTGCTGTCGAGGTGGATTGCCACGAGGCATCTCCTTGTGGCATGGTCTGACATCGCACCCCATACAAGGTTACCCTATCAAGCCGAAACCTACCCGTGTTAACATAGTCATATAAAAGTTACGGCGTCATTGAAATTTCGAAATTGTTCAATTAATTTTCTAATTCCCCACACATATTTTTTATGAACCTAAATATTTTTAAGGGGGATTTCAAAATTTATGAAAAAAAAATGTTATTTACCATGACTAATAACCACCACTCTTTGCAGTGTGCAGAGCTGATGCAAACCCTACGAATCTTACATTCAAGTGGTATATGAACGAGGAACTGATAGTTGGAAATACGACAGAATTGGTAAGTGAAATATGTCTTTCACAATAAGTCTCAAGAAAAAATAAAACCAAGAAATATACTTAAATCGGAAGTAAATTGAAATAATGATTCCTCTTTAGTACCTATACAGAAAGCGTTTGGTCAAAATGGTTTTAAGGTTCATCGTTTTGTTACTTATGATATACCTACTTAAGTCATAGCATTAAAAATAGTATTAACTGTCAGGTGCGCGCGAGATTGTTGAAGAAACAAATTATGCGTACAAATAAAATAAAAGTAAAACGTGTTTTTTTTTTTCAAAAAGTGATAAAGAATTACTTATTTAATCACTAAATTGCATTACAAAATCAAGAATGAATTTTTAGCAAACCGGACGAAATAGAAATTGAAATTTTCGAAGCCCAATGCAATGTTTCAATTACACTGGAACTGGATACTTGAGATTTTTCAAGCTGAGCATCTTGACAAAAACTTAAAGCATCTCAAATCAGGCCACGTGACACTAAACCATCTTCAGCCAACAGCATTAGGACAGTCCAAAAAAATCTCCATCAACGGCACGTGTTTTAGTTTGACATTACAATTTAATTGAATCAACTATGAAATCGAAGTGATGTGGTGATGGTGAAGTAATACCACAATCCGTCACTTCATAAACAATAACTGAAATATATGATTAGACAGCCAATCCGAGACCCGAGTCAATTAAACGTGTGCTGTCTGCTCAATCCAGACAGGTAACGTTTTGAATTAGGACATCAAAGCGTCAGTATGTGATCTATACTAATTGACACTATTAATTAGCTCTACACCGACGTTTATGTGTATATGATCAAAGGCTGATTCGGCCAATTTACAACAAAAGCCAATATTTGAACGAGTGAATATTTAATGGTGTCTGAATCGTTCACGGCTTTGTGTGTTTAGTGAGGACTTGTAAGTGTTGAAAGTAGGTCATCATAAATACTGACTATTAAAATATTAAATTTTCTCATGGTAACGTCGGACGAGCTTAATCGACAAAGAAATGCTTTGATACCCGTATATATTGGGAACAATACTCCTTTAATGCAACCATTAAGGATGTGATACGAAATAATTACCACTGACATTAAATTTTGTTCTCAACAATTCTAACAAAATAACAAAACAAACAATTCTAACGTAAAACCAAACAATTACTTACAAAGATAAGACATTGAAAGTTACTTTGATACTTCAAGAAGAAAGATAGTTTGGGAAGAAGTTTCTTAGACTTACATTTCAGTTGTAATTTTTGTTCGCAGAAAATCAACAACATATCAAGGACATACAATGATGCTATTATAAAATGTGAAGTGTACAATGCAGTGGGAAAAAGCGAAGACTCTGACACTTTAGACATAACCTGTAAGTAATAATTAGTTAATGAGCTATCCATATATATAATTTACAAATACCATTTTGGGATATATTGTCTGCACAAATAAATTATTTTTGATCGCGAAGCACTTTGCGATTGATCTGATATGATCTGAATACTGGTCTGAGAATTTGAGATGATACTAACAATGAATGAATCTATTGTGAGACTTATTGCATATATTTATAATTATTTGCTACTTCCTGCTAAAGATAATATGTAAATTTATTTTAGACGCTCCGAAATTTAGAAGCCTACCAAAAGACGTTGCGGCAGAAATAGGCACGCCCATTAGCCTAAGTTGTGACGTTGACGGCCATCCCACTCCAGAAATAAGGTGGTTACATCACGAGGAGGACCAGACAATAGTGAGTATATCGTCTGTACTTACTCAGTGGTGTATTAATTGCAATATTTCTTGTCAAAGTTGCCAACTTTAGCGTCTTATTTAAAAGATTGACACATAGTCATACACGCCAGTTATTTGTTGCCTAGTTTCGCCCATTCCATTCTATTAATTCGCAAAATACGAGTATTTCACCAACAGTAAATATTCAATGTTAATAACTTTACATTAATTGACATTAGCGTGCAAGCCTCGTCGAAAATTTCGTCATTGAAAACGCCTAGAGTTTAGCTAATTATTTTTTTTATTGTATTCTGGAACTGAGACAAGAAAATGTGATTTAGAGAATTTAATATTTGTTCCTATTTAGAATTCTTGTGTTTATTTGTGTATTTTTGAAACCTTGAAAAAATATTAACGTTTAAAGTGATTCATTAGGTCGACCAAAACAAAGGAGACACGACATTGTTTACTGATAGCCTTTATTATAAAATTAACCAAACCTTAATCAACAAAAAAGTAATGACTGTGTCTACCAAATGGCAATAATCGAAAAATATTCGATGGAAATATGCGGGAAAAGGCATGATGAACATCCAACTGAAAATTCAGGGTGCGCGCTTAATTGAAAAAATACATTGCGATATTCGTTGAAATTACCTTAGAGAGCCTACCAATGAAACTCGTGTTGTACATATAAAAAGAAACAATAAACCCTCTTTATATTTTTTTTAATGTCCCACTCAATCACACACACATTCCGTTTTCTAAACTCAGACATACTGAAATTACCAAAAGCTTGTCATAGTAATGTTAAAATGTTGTAGGTACGTACTATTCACAAACCGATTTCAAATGTGGTATCTATAATAATCCGGGACCGATCTTTAGTCACCTATATTTTTAACACTAACGCCACGGTAATATTAGCGTGCTTACGCACTTGATTCCTTTAGAATCACACTTACCCATGGTATTATAATTGTATAATAATTATATCCCACTTCGGTTTGGCCTTTTTACAGTTTTCAAAAGCTCATACTTTAGTTTATCTAGACTTATTGAGATAGTTTTAGTTACTTTCTTATATTTGCATATACGCCATGTACACTTCTTCCTGAATTTATGGTCTGATTTAAACTTCTATAAGTAAAATGGCAAGAAGCAAGTAGTATCTAAATTACCTAGCTTGTTTGCTAGAGCTTGGCAAAAAAGTGTGAAAAAAATTAGAGCGCCACTAATACAATTTCGCACATAAAGGCGCAATTTAAAAAGTAACATTTTTTTTAAATATCAATAAAAAAGTATCGACAATCTTATTAATATATTATGTAGCTGTGAATCTGGTTGTACTTCGGGAGTCGCTATTTAGTTCCAGCCGTCTCCGTCGAAACTCTTTTTTGCCAAACTGTACTTAAATGACAAGATGCAAATGTCATCCAAATGTCGAATCGTTCGCTACTTGACTGGTCAAAAAATATAATCCAATATCTACACGTTTCCGCTATATTACACACGATGACTTGTACTTGACTCGCCGTAACCGGTGAATTAAAATATGGAAGTATAAGTCGGGACAAAAATTGTAGAATTCCAAAATCGTGCATCCTTAATCCTTATAAGTCTTCGCATTATAATTAGTAAGTTTTGATTCCACTAGAATATTACCTCGAAAATAACTCAATACAAATACATACAAACAAAGCTTTTACAACCTTCAAATCCTCAAATCACAAGTCAACCTACAAACTATAAATAAAACAAAATATAGAAATCGATGTTAATTCTTGTTTCCCCAGATATAACTGATATGACGTGCGTGGCAGGTGGTTTATTGTTAATATTTTCTATTACCTACAATGTTTACTTCTGGTTTGTGGAAGTGTAGCGCTATTTCATATTCATTGTTGATGCTTTACGGCAATTAAATATAAAAAAATATCATTTTTAACTGTTATTTTCTTTTAAATTCGCTTTATCTAACTTAATGTACTTTTCGACAGGGCTTAGTGTTAGTCGATTGCAATAATATTTCCGCCTTTGTGCTTAGCTGATCATTATCTCAACCAATTTAGGTACTCAATACATCTCTATTTCCAAAAGTCATGTTTAAAGATATCATTGTAAACTTAAAACTCTTTGAACCTACCAGATAGATATTAATAATATAAAAAATTAACACCATCCAAGTAAATCGATTATGAAACTTGAATAATCATTGATATAATTATCTCTTTGAATACACACTCAACGAACAATTCGGTGGTAGGGGCATTCGCTGTTCTGAATAAAGAAACGAGTTGTTCCATTGCCTCTGAATATTTTATTTTCAATACGAGTTTTATGTTCAATCGATGAATGGATACTATTCACCTATGAAATTTCACCTTAAAGTTAAAGGAAAGGAAATTTGCATTCAATTTTAACCATACACGTAATATGACGCACCTCTCCTCGCTTAGCGTTTGTTAGGTTAATCAATATTCAAATACGTTGGTTTATTTTTATTACATTTTAACAATTATATTTACTTATAGCTAAAAAGACTTATTTACCAATTTGATAATCTGACTCTAATGTTTAAAGATTATTATAAAGTCAATGATTATTTAAATGATGTCAATACTTGGTGTTAATTTGTAAACATCACTCATCAAAATGATAAATGTTTTTGTGTCTAACTATGTAAACAAATATTATTATGTACGGTAGCGACATTCTTCTTATCAGCTATGTAAAATGTCCCGAATGGGTGGCAGGTAAAAAAATTTAACTATTCAAAAGAGCTATCTAACAAATCGTATTTTAATAAAGGTTGTTTCGATTTTGATACAGATACAAGTTCCCTACTTTTTAATTCCATTCCATTAAACATCATAAAAATATTTTTGTCGCCTAAGGTTACAAATCTAGATATGGATGTAGATTTTATCGTCACTATTATTCAACCCTAAATATCATATCAGATATAAGTTTACCTTTGCTATCTTCTTATCAAGATTTAATTCACCATACTTTTGGAAGTTCCGACCTTTTCCGGAAACATAAATGCACGTCATGCCGTCATAGGTTTCTTTTGTCTTCACCAAGATAGTCCAACTTACTATTCACACAGAGCTTTTTAACATTATTTACTTGCCGGTCCTTGTTTGTGATGTGTTATCAGATTTATAGTTATATTCGTATAAACTAAAATAGAAACCGATGTCTTCTGAGTTTTAGAGAAATAATAGATTAATTCGATAATATTAGAAAAATATTATCGACAAATGATATTAAATCAAAGATTATTCTAAATATAACATAGTCACAATTTTCTTCGGGTTTATAATAGTCTGGAGCATGAGGTGGAGTTAAGAGAAAAAAAGCAGCTTCATATTTAAATGAAACAAAGCCTAAATCACATGGCATGTTATATGGTTTCCCTTCCATGATTGCTTTTGATACGCAAATTATTTGCTTTCTCAGAGTTGAGTCCTCCGAAAATTCCTCTTCTTCTTCACTCGCAGCTCAACCCTAATCTTGAGGATTAAGACGAAATTAAATCTGATTACTTTAATGTACGCACATTTTGTACTCCTATTTTGGTTTCGTGTTTTGTTCTTTATTCAACTTTTGTCATTGTCTTCAAATTTAATTGTGCTCCTCACTTCACTTCTAAAGAAATGTTGAACGTGCCTTTAATTGCTCTGTACTATACATAATATACGTATTAAACCTTTTGTAAATAATTATTCGGAGATGTACTTATGCGACGTTATTTCAAGTCTCCCTAAGACGTGGTGTTAGGTAGATAACTTCCCAAACAATTGAATATTCGGTCGGAACATCCTTACGTTTGTTACGTGTGAGAATTTCAAGTTGTTTTTGAATAATACATTCAAAGAATTTCACTGTCTCAATTTCGATCGTATTTAATGCTTAAAGCATAATCTCATCTCTCTCAATCATTAAAAGCACTATTAAGTAGTTGCAATAAATCTTGATACAAATTTTGATTTGATTATAGGGATTAAAGAAATATTCCAATCAAAGTGAAATTACTGCAGGTTATTTCACTTTTGTACCTACTTGAGAATTAACAGCAAAGTTTGTTCAGGGGTAGATCTGCATTTTCATACAATGCATTTTCTTTTATAACATTGACTTTGATTCTAGGTGCAAAGCTGCTCCGACAGCCAAGGTCATTTTCAAAATAGAATGCAATCCTTGTCTTGATCATTTTTTTATAATCCAAATCGGTTCAGACATTCTAAAGTGCTAACGAACAGCATTTAACTAGTGCGGCTCCAACATCAATAACGGTTAAAATCATCTACCAAAAATGGTTATATCCTCTGAATAGTTTTCTAAATTTCCACGTACTACCTTCAGTAACTTCAACGCCCCGTCTAAATGGCTAAACTTCCGCAGCGTGCCGATCATTAAACGTGTAATTTCACCAACTGCAACTTCCCAAACAATCGCGATGAGTCGAAAATTTTACGACTGTTCGCGAACTTCGTATCGCGCATAATTTTCGTGATAATAGTGCTAGTACTTATTGCTTAGTGGGTACTAACATTAGTGTTTTATTTTTTCTATACTATCGATAATATGATGATTTGGACTGAATTTATTATCACTGCTTTAACCTGAGACTTAGTGCGGACTACGGAAGAAAGAGACTTAAACTTCTCGCTTCATCGTTACTTGAAACGCAGAATAAAGTTAGTTACGATTTGTGTATCCGTATATTCCGTTCATTAACGGGACAGATCTAATCAATTTGTTTTAGAAAATACATTTATTGTTAATTAAGGACCTTATAGACGGTAGAAAGAGAACGGCAGTGAGAACAATTAATCTACAACGCGTTGTTGGTTCTTTCCCCGCTGACTCGCAGCTGACGATAGTTGACAACCATTATGCTTTGTGATCATTCGATTTCATTGACAAACTCACATCTTTACCTACGTGAGCTTTACCGTACGCTTAGGTATATTAAATTAACATTTACTTACAGCGTGTCGGAAGAACACCCAACCTCACACTCACCGTGGACACGCACACAGCTGGCAGATACCTTTGCAAGGCTATCGTAGAAGGCTACCCTGAAATCGAAGCTGAAGCCTCAGTATTTATCAAAGGTAAGCATATTGATAAAATTGATATTTGCAATTGTAACAGAAGTCATTTTAACCAGTGTTTCATCTACGCAGTTCCAGGTAATGATAGCTCACACCTCGATAAAAGTTAGGTTCCCAGATATGTAATTATTCGTGATGAATGTTAGAATTTTCCTAACATCCATAACATTATCGTACGCAATAAGCATATGACAAAGCGTTATTTTAACTGAACCTCATAGTAAAATTACGGTATTCACCGAAACACAATCCACTTTTAATTTATCATTTTCGAACGTTCCACAACGATGTGCTACACGTGTCATGCCAATTGATTGATTCCTCAATATTATGGTAACAAAAGACGTCGCGGCCTTACTACGGAGTCTCTTCTATTCGACCTCTTAATTTATAAAGTCCGTAATCAATATTACCAAGGCCACCCCGGTGGGAGCGTTGTCAAAACACGGAATCAATAAATTACGATTTTGTAATTAAAGCGTGTCTCCTCTGGTTGCTTATTTGTTTGTTTATTCGGTGATAATTTTGGAAATAATTTTATTTGCACTAAAGTTAGTGTAAACCTATTCTCATTATGTTTTTGATGCTAAGCTACGAAAGACCATGCTTTGCGATGTCTCAGTAAATTTATTAATATAAACATTCATATCCGGGCGCCTATACAAAGTAACAATTCAAAAACGATATTGAAGTTAGAGACAAGCAAAATGTGTGGGATTAACATATGCCATTACTAAATCACGTGGCAAATCGATCAAAGTCAAAGGTATGTAAATTGGTAGACAATGTATTGATTCGCAATGAATCGATTAAGTAGCGAATTGTTTTTTCATTACTTTTATATTCTACAAAAATAACTCAATTTTCATTAAAAATCAAATCAAAAAATTGAAATTAATTAATTTTTTGTGCAATTTATTAGAATAATAATAACATGATGGTGGCCGTTATTATGTTTTGAGTAGATAACCAATACAAAGAACAATTCGACACAGCGATCGCTACAATCTTGTTACGTTGGCTAGGAATAAGTTTTTGTTATTTTATAGACGATGGCGAATTTAGATATCGTTTCGCTACGAAACGATTGCCTCTTGTCTAGACTGTTGATGAAAAGGCTTTAATAGAATAGGATTATGATTCAAAGCTGTGTCTTGCAGTTAATTGTAGTAGGTTGTAACTTTAATCTCATGAACAAATTATCCGCAGTGTGATTATATGAAAAATATTGATAAAATTGAATCTACCCAACATTTTCAAGAACCATACTTATAAGCTCCGACAGAATGAGTCAGCTTAAAGAAATCTGAACAACTTTTGTTTCAATGGTAACTACTCAATGGGGTTGTAAGATATTTTGATGTGATATTCTACACGCGTTTCGGCAAAAAGGAACTGTGTATTTTTTCAAGTAATATTGAAATTCTGCTGAGTGCTTTCAGGAATAAAGTCTAAAATTACTTAATCAGACTTTTTTTTCTAGCGGCGTACTCGCTCTTTGTTCAGACATCGAAAAAAACTTTAAAGTAGCTACAAATCTTAATACATTAATTACTGCTGTAGATTGTTTAATTCATATTTATATATAGGAAATCATAGTGAAGAATGTAAACTACATTGAAGAAAATAAAATAGATATTAAACAACTCAAATTCAAATTCAATATCTTTTATTCAAATTGGATTGTTACAATCTCTTTTGATTCAACTATAACTGTTTCTGAAAAGGATGTATAAGTAAAGTTTTATTATTTTTAGTTGGGAAGCCCTAAGCCTCTATTTGCACTGTTCGTAAGCGGAAAGTCAGAAGAAACAGGTGGAAGTTAGAAGTATAACATCACTTGGATGTAATCTACCTGAGATATTTATTTATTTGGATCACCAACGATTGCGTACACTATTATATTCACAATTCTGAACGCAATAAATAACTTAAATGTAATAATCACTCAAACATTATATAGGCAAGCACCACATGTACTCTCAAATTGAACAAAGCTAAATGTTATATTCGGAGAACATAAAAGAAATGATTGAAATAAAATACAGTGTTAAATAGAAAACAAAAGCGATTCTTGGTATCTATTCCAAGTATTTGAACAACAAAGCAACCAGTTCAGTTGTTGAGTGGAAATGCAAATCAACCTTGTCACTAAGTCCGTTTAAGAGTTTGCAGATTCTAATAATCAGAGAAATAATCTAATAATCAGAGCTATATTTCAAAAAATGCTTCTAAATCTAGATACATTTGTTATCAGATGAACACAATATCACAACATACATTTAAGTACATCACAACAACATCACGGATTTATTCAAGATACTATAGATTTGTTAATTTGACGATTCCCATAGACGCGTGCAGAATAGTGTGTAGGTACTTCAGCATATAATTAAATATAGTGGAGAAAGCGATGATTACAATAAGCTAAATTTTCTTGCAGGTCCACCGAAAATTGTGTCCAATCAAACACAATATGGTTCTCAAGGAGACTCTGTGAACATTGAATGTGCTGCGTTTTCCGTGCCCCGAATAGATAATATTATTTGGACATTCGACGGAAAAGAAATTGATACTATACACGACCAGGTATGTTAGTTTAAAACCTAAACTAAGCTAAACTAGTATCTAAATTCACTTCTAAGAGTGATTTTAATTATGAGCTACCAGGATATTGAAGATAGGAAGCGTCGATGGCGTAGTGCGTAAGGCTGTCGCCTTCCAATCGGGAGGTAGCAGTTCGAACCCCGCCACGTACCAATGTGTTTTCAAATTTTGAATTCATATGTACATTTATTCGACGCTTTTACGGTGAAGGAAAACATCGTGAGGAAACCTGCGCACACCTGTGAAGAAAGAATTTCTTTACAGGTTGTGTGTGAAGTCGACCAACCCGCACTTGGCCAGCGTGGTTGACTAAGGCCTAATCGCCCTAGCTTAGGTTAGGCTCGAGCCCCTCGGTGGGGACGTATATGAGCTGTTGATGATGAGGATATTGAAGGAAGCAATTGGAACATATTATGCTTAAAAGAGGAGGCAATAAAATATTGAGTAAGCTATCAATTTTGTAACATGTTTGGCTTTAAGTATCCGTTTACAATTGAAACAAAAACTACATAGATATTAGGTATGAGAGCAATTTGCCATGCCATATTAAAATTTGAACAAATTACCAAAGTGTGTAAATTATGTTAATAAGCGTCCTCAGCAGTGGAAAACTGTGCTGTTTAAGACAAATATGATTCGTAAATACCTAATTACAAAAAATAAAATATTCTGTTTAAAACGTGTTTACACTAACAAGATATCTAGATGATTACCTTTTAATAAAGCAATTTGAAACTTTATATTCCACCCCCAAAGCACTAGTTCCATTTCACATTTCTTTGCAAACGTACCTTGTTAAAATATGCTAACACTATCTTGTCTGTTTCCGTACTATTCTTAAGAAATATGCATTAATAGCGCATTGTACTAATAATTCCCGGATTTAAGACGATTTTCAGGGTATACTATAAAACTGATAAATGAATCTTATTAAAGGACAAATATATCCGTTCCACAATACTTGTCAGGATAAATACAAAAATCTTTGTAAGTAAGCTCCAGTCCCTCGAATATAATAATAGAACAGGGCTGCTCACGGCGAAGCAATTTACCGACTCTATTGGGTAACAAAAGACTGCTGCTGAAAACAAATTAATGTAGGGTTGTCAAATTTTGATATTTTCCAATTTTATTGAAAGAAGCCATTGTCAAAAGTTTATAGTGACAGGTAATAAGCGGTTAATATCGGGGGTGACCTGTCTCTGCCGGCTGTCGTCGAAAACATAGCCAGCAGTGAGATATGTTGGAGGGCGTTTGCCTCCTTCTGGGAGGAAGTCCTTGCACAGAAAGAGGCCGCAGAACAGGTTCGCGAGGACGATCCTAATGCTGACCCGTCCCGCAAGCGGCGGCCGGGTAGGAGAAGGTGAACTTACGCCCTCCACCAGCTGCCAGAGGGGTCGCGGTGACGGAGTGGGGTTCCCGTCACTCGCACTAATAACCCCCATGCTGAGGGGGTGTCTGAAGGCGCTCCACAGACACTCTCTACCCTTGAGAGGAGCTCGGTTTAGTCGGGCAGCATCGCTCTCAACACACAAGCGATTGCGAGAAGTACCCTTTGTATGTCGAGAATGCGATTTGACGGAGCCCCCCAGTATTTTTAGTGGGTATGCCTCGCTTAGCGGGGGAGTCCCATATAACCGCAGCTGGGCCCCACTCCCACTGCGGAAGATCTAAAATCTTTTTAACTGGGTTAAAAATAAAGGTAATAAGCGGTTGTGGAAATTTGACGATAGAGTATTCTTGAGTGACGTCAACTTTTCGAAAGAAGAGTAATAATAGCTGTTAGGAGCTTAGTAGATAAGACATCGTATGAAAATGTTTATTTGTTATCTACTTACGAGATAAACATACAATTTTAGCGGAATAGGGATAGCAACGGACAAGGCATAAAAATGTGCACTATTTAAAATTTTGCAATAGCATTTTTTCACATTGCTTATATCGATCACCACAACCTTATATCGATCACCACAACCTTATATCGATCACCACAACCTTATAAACATTATGATCAGGGTGGTGATTTTGTAACTCATCGATTGATCGGCAATCGTTATCAAACTGGATGACTTAATGAAGAAAAGCGGAATTTTGTTCATTTAACTAAGTATTGCTTGACTTATTCAACAAATATACCGAGATCACTCAGACGACGACGTTACAGAATGTTAAACATATTAAAAATCAATTTTAATCAAACAGAATTATCAAATCTATACCATGGCCGATTGCCGATGAGTTACAAAATCACCCACCTGATTGCTGCTATGTACTCGTACCCTACGAATTTAAAATTATGATCACACATTCTTTCTTGTAACCTACGAGTTGAATTCTAAGATTTCAGTACCAAAAAATTAAGATGCATTACACTGTAATGCTTAAAGGGGTTTTGAGCGTCAAAATCTTTTTTATGATTATTTAACAATTTGATGAGTAATAATTATTAACACCTATAAGTATGTTATTTTAATGAACCTATTAAAATTTAGGGTCAAATGGGGAATAGTGCAACACAAAAGTCATTTTATTATTTCAAAAAAATATTGTTTGTTATATTATTATCTTCTTCTTGTTAATTAAAATTAAACCAACAGTCTTCAATCTAAGTATAAAATTATATCAGATTTATAATTATATTAAATTAGGATTAAAATTTTATCAAATTAACTTTTTTTCGTTTTCTGAGATCACAATTTTTTTTATTTATTTAAGCCAAAAGGTTCACAAAACTGTTTGAACAGTTTGTCTGTAGACTCAGTCGATTCTCATTTGTTATAGTATACCTCAGATGTACAGTTTAACAGCCATAGAGGTACAGTGTAACAAGATGTAATTTGGAGTTAACCGCAGGTTTGCAGCTTTCTCGGCAGAACGTCCGTCCCTTCTTTTTATAGCATAGCAATGTAACGCCTACTGTACTGCACATTCATTCCCGCAGTTGATTGTCTCAAAGGGATTCTTTTTTCAATCAGCTCTAATGCTTCTTTCATATCATAACCATCGTGTAGGTCAATAATTAATTATGCATTTTTATTTTCAGATTCCGAACCATTTCCAATGTAAAACATCTAAAAAAACTAGCAAAGGGGAATCACTATAACATGTTACACTGTACCCCATTACACTGTATCCCACACTAAATTGCTTAAAATAAAAATTCGTCATAAATGTATAGGTTAGGAATGGCAAAAACACCAAGTGATTGTAGATTAAAGGGAGTAGGTATATTATATATATTTGCTCACCAAAATTGGTCAAGAACACATCTCCACTACACTAAAAATTTTCACAAATTCTATTTTAAAAACATAAATTCGAGCACCCTTCCGTTTAATTTGACGTCCGATGACAGCTATTTAAGATAGCGGCACGTGACATAAACAAAACAAGTAAAAACACGCCATATATAAGTTGGAAAAGTACAGAGTAAATCCTCATGTTACACTGTGCCTCCTGCAGCACTGTCCCCCACTTGACCCTACTATAATAATGGCTAACGCATATGAGTGCAATAATCATATAATTGGAATCATGATGATAATTAAAGTACCAGTTTACTATCCAAAGAAGACGATACGACATTTTACTCAGTAGTGTATGTAACATAAAGTTATTTTTTCTAGGATTATGCCTTTCTTGAAGATCTTCAACCGGGGGGCATTGTAAATTCAACTCTTATCATCAGAGAGAGCCAATCCAAACATTTTGGTTTGTACAAATGCAACGTGTCCAACGAATATGGAAGCGACACCCTGGAGATCGTGTTGAGGCCAAACAGTGAGTAGATTACTTTGGTAATAGTTTCAGGTAGGTATAGTCATAGTAACAGCTACGACTACTTTGGTAATAGTTTCAGGTAGGTATAGTCATAGTAACAGCTACGATTACTTTGGTAATAGTTTCAGGTAGGTATAGTCATAGTAACAGCTACGATTACTTTGGTAATAGTTTCAGGTAGGTATAGTCATAGTAACAGCTACGATTTCGTTTCTTTGCAACTAACACCCAGTTTCTGAAAGGCTGATCAGTGATAAAATTAACTAACAGGCTGTCAAATCTAATGCTAACTATGAATTGAGTTGCTGGAAGCTAAATCAACTTATCACTGTGTTAGTTGACACAGCTGTCAAATTTATCTCAAAATTATTAAGGAAAGACTCATTTTGGGTTTCCAAAACACATATGAATAAAACAAAATATATGATTTTAGCAATGTGACCGTGTCTAAAAATATTTCTCACGAGAGATCAAATTATTAAAGATAAGTAAATTTTGGCAAACCAACGTTTCGGAAACTCAAATTGATTTGACACTGCTGTTAAGGTGACATGGATGTTAGTTGAACAATAATTTGATCAGCCTTTCAGAAACTGGGGGTTAGAGAAGTGCATTGAGCTGTCAATAATGTGTTATGTTGCAATTACTCTTTTGTCTCGTGTGATATGATATGATATAGTAATATATTTTTCATAAATAGCGTCAGTCCACCATTTATAGCATCAAAATTTTTTTAGATCAAAATAATGTTTTAAATCACAAATGTCGTAAAAAATTAAATAACAATGCTTAACATCCTAACGAATCGCCACAAAACACGCTATTCACGTTTAGCAACACAGAATACTTCGCGGGGAACATAAAAAGCATAAAACAAAAATAACCTAGAAGTTTCCATATTAGTGTGCACGTGAAAGTTCCAATGCCGGCTATAAAGAAGGTCGTTCACAGAAAATAATGAACTTTAGAACTTGAGTGTTACACCCTGATTTAAACATAACTTCAATTTGAATTTATACGGCTCTCAGTTCTACACTGATTTTCGGTCATGTCCTCAACAATGACTGCTATGTACTCGTACTATTAAAATATTGTGCGTAAACACAGGCGTACTATCTGTCTGTTCCTTCATTCGCACAGTCCGCAGAATAGTGCAGAATGGGTACTGATTGATATGCCTCTCAAAACACGAATGATTTCAGGATATTTCGAGTTTTTGGTCACCCATACGGATCTTGACCACAACGCCTGTTGCTTCACTTTGATTCAACGCAACAACAGACGCGTCACAACGCTAAGTTGAAAACCTATTAAAAGGAGATAATATTAACACAGTATAGTGAGCCCTTCACTCTTTTGTTTTTATCACTTTAAATGTAAAACGTAAACTTTAAGCTAACTTTGTATATTTTTATTTTATTTCAAAGTCCCTAGCTTTTTCATCTTTTGCGTTATTAAAGACTCGAAAAACTTTACCAATAGAAAAATTCCTAAAACATTAAAATCTCCTTTAATCTTTAACTAAAAATGTCTATACAGTAAGTCACTCAGCGTATTTCAGAATGGTTTCAGATGAAACTTGTTGCATTTAATAAATTCGATAAATTCGACGACATTAGCAGAATAGTTACCACATGCAGAAATAGAAGCCTCGTTTTAATTCTAGTCTGTAGTTCTAGATTCACAGGTGCCACAGTAAAGAGCTCACGCACCTGATGTTATTGCAATTTATGCTTCACCTCCTTTCCTACGTTGGTTTACGATGTGACCTTCTAAGCCATAAATTATTCATGTAGATTTGCTTAACCTATTTTGTGGTGACCCGTTTTTTATTGTTTCGGTGACCTTAGGGCGGGGAATTAAATGACGAAAAAGGAAACCAACAACGGTTTTTGAATATCACGCACCGATATTACAGCTGTTATAGTAATGGATGTGATAATGAAACTGTCAGCGTCTCTTGTGTTTGTGTAATACATTTAATTTTGCATATACAATAGACATACGGTACCTAATGGCTCTCTTAATAGTATTATTAGTAAGAAAATAATCACAACTATTTTTTTTTGTTTGGAGTCCAATAAACAAAAAAGCGTATAGAAATAGAACGATTTGAATCAAGTACAGTATTCGGAAGCAAAGTTAATGGATGAGCACAAACGAAAGTACTTTGATAAGAGGAAAGTGAAAAACTTTTACATGTGTGACACTCAGTATTTAACTGCTGTAACTTTTTAATTCTACATACCAGAAAAAAGTTACTACTTTTGATTAAATATGAGTTTTCGTGCATTTGTTCTATTTGTAACTAACGGACACATTAAACGCGGTCACAAACCAGATTGTTGACCAAAATTATGCATCATAAAATAATGTCCTATTCATTATATCCCTCCACTAAAGTACTGTTTATAAAACCACCACTTTTTATAGACACCGCAAACGCGTCCATAATAAGCCATTGTCTATGTCACACCCCTATTATGGTGGCAACGAGCGCACATTATAGTAAATGCATCGTCGTTTCAAGTTTACATTCAGTGCTTAAGTATAGATCGTTTGTCAGTATACTAGGGTTAATATGGCTATTCGCTATAATAGATTTGGCGTTATTCAGGCAGCAAACTATGTAATCTTTTTTGAATTAAATGGAATAAATAGCTTCAAATATGTTTGTATATTTAATGTTAGATCAGCAGGCCTATTCTGTAACTTCGGTTGCTAACTAGAACTGTCATTTTTGAAAGGAACTTAACATCCATTACTGCTATCATAACGCTGCCGTAACACATAAGGTCACTAAACCAGTAATAGATATAAAGTGTCTTTCAAAAATGACAATTCTAGTTACCAACCGTAGTTAGCGAATTGGCCTGCAGGGCAATTATCCATTAAAAGTTGTAGCTATAAAAAGTATTGAAGCATACAAAATCTTTAAAACACCCGTAATGCATCATTCGACACAGTGTACCTACAAGCACCTTAAGTGATTACTGTACTCTGAAATTTCAGACAGCTAAATACTACGTTATTTTTAAGGGCCGAATTTAACGCGCTGTTGTTAGTATTTTAAATATCTGATATTGTATATGTTGTAATCCAACTATGAATGCCTATGTTTAGCTAAATATCCGCCAAGAGTCACCCGCAGTTGGACTGCACATAGATGATGATGGTGATGATGACTAATTTCAATAGGAATTCAGACAAATGCGCTATATCCACTATGAATTGGTAAACCTTTAATCGAATACAAATAAACTTTTCCAATAATACCATTACATACTTCTCCATGCCTTAAATGTTAATTGGATTGCCAGGATCAGTTTCATTAAGTAATTAATTCAATAGATTTATTAGCACATTCATTGAGCTGAAATAACTTCTATCGATCTAAGTGTGGAACGAACTAATGCTATAATTAATATAAAGGGTCTCATTTTCATCTGGTGGTTATTCGCAGAGACTGCGGGGTCTATTTAGTTTGACTGACTTGATGTCAGCGGTTTGGAGCAGCCATTGAAATTTTGACGACGTGACAGTCTTGAAAAGCCGCGTCGGGATAATTCACGCGAGAGCGGTTCGCATTGACGGCTTAATGCGCGAAATTGTACATGAGCTCGTTATGTACATGTTTTAGAACATGAGTAAGCAATATCACCTAGCAACGCAGAAATAGACTACCAATCCAAAAGTCACGAAAGCTTAATAATCTTCAAAACAAAACGAAAATATTTTAACAAAACACATGAAATATTGTGCTTTCATCAGAATAATTAAAGTTGTTTATTAATATTAGGTCCTTACGAAAAAACAAATATTATTAAATTATAATTGTATTCAAGCAATCGATGTGTGTACCGTTGTTATCTATGCACTTCTCCTATTTTTAACCGACTTCAAAAAAGGAGGAGGTTATCAATTCGGTTGTATTTTTTTTATGTTTGTTACCTCATAACTCCGTCATTTTTAAACCGATTTCCAAAATTCTTTTTGTATTTGATAGAGTATACTGCAAGGGTCGTCCCATGGTCACCAAAGTCAGGATCGGATGATGGGATCCCATAGAAAATCGAGGAAAACACTAATTTAATACCTAGTTAAATTAGGGCTTCTTTCACTAAAAAGATTTCATTCACTAAAAAATTAAAAATATTTTTTTTTTACAATAAATAGAACCGACTTCAAAAACACTGAAAACTTAAAAATAATCTTCTTCTATATTGAAGTCGGTGACAAATTTTAACACTTTCTAGGAGATCATCGTTTGGCGCCGACTTCAATATAGAAGAAGATTATTTTTAAGTTTTCAGTGTTTTTGAAGTCGGTTCTATTTTTTGTAAAAAAATTTTTTTAGCTACCTAGTTCGTTAATTCCATTGCTGAAAAATCTTTAAAGGTGGTTTAGACTGCCTTACCGGAATTGAACATTAATTGTCCAAATTGCGAAAAAAATGGATAATTAGTTGGAGCAAGGTCTGGAAGCAGCAGCGGGCTAGAGCGATTGAACAGTCTCGCTTATCTAACGGCTAGCTTTTCATGGTTTGCAACTGTTGACAAAATAGATCTGCCGTTATTGTCTGGCCAGATCTGAGGAAACTGTAGTTAATGACACCAGGACTAGACTACCAAATACACCAGTACCTACATTTTTTAAATTAACTTTCGTTTGGGACAGGATTTGACCGGTTTTTCTGTGTTCAACCACTGCCATGAGCGTTTTCGATTATCGCACAGGATCAATTTTTCATCACAAGTAACGATACGAAAAAAAAATTAATCGTTATTGTGATGATTGAGTACTGTAATGCGACGCTTAATGTTTCTTCGTTGGTGTGCTTCACTTAATTCCTGTGGTACCCGCTTCTCGAGCTTTTTCTAAGTATTTTAGTGAATTTAAATTATTTTATCACTTAAACCGATGCCTGCCGCTAGCTCTGATATGGTGTACAGTGGATCCGTTTCCAAGATCGCCTTGAATTTTTCATTATCAACTAGGATTTCGGAAGTTTGTTCTGTAGGTCAAAATTTCTAGAATGAAAACGTTGGAATCAAAAAACGTCACATGCTTTCTTTTACAGTAGCTTCCCCATAAACATTATTAGTCCTTCAAGCTGTTTATGCAGCGCTGGTGCCGCGGTGGAGCTCATATTTATAAATTACCTGCGCGATATTAGAAGTGGTTAAGTTTTCTATTTTGTGAACGGAACGACTTCAATTAAAAATCAAATAGTGCAAAAACATATAAATTTCCAAATTCGAAACAAATACACGAAATATGTTTAAATTTGAAATTTCGAAATAAACGCCAGATATTTACGGTCACAGTGGCTAGTTCGACAAAACGCTAATTTTATATGCAAGGACCTAATATTATCTATTGGTTTTCCGATCAGTACTAATGTGCTTTGTAAGCATGATATAATAATATACGTATATATTCTTATTTCAAAATAGAAAATCATGTGAGAGTTTATGTACCGCGCCACAGTAGTTTGCAACTTTTGGGCCGGTTAAAAAATCGCGTCAAGAAAAATAACAATTTATGTTTTTAAAATATTGAGTGTGGGTCGTAGGAAGTTATGCCCGCTCAACTTGTACTTGACTTTTAATATGCACAATGATATTATAGATTATCATTCCAGTACATTGGACAGCGTAGTTAAATATAGTTTATAGTATCTTGTGATATCAAAATCTATACACTTTTTACTAATCTCAAGGATTTCATTAACAAAAATTAAGAGATGTTTTGGGATTTTTAGAAACGTTTCCACTGCTACTGATATTATTTGGAGTGACGTCTGGTACAATACTGGTAGCTGCTCTCATAATGCTCGTGATACTATGCCAACGGAAGCAGAGAAAGAACAAGCAGATACAGGTGACGGAGAAGCCAGATGTCACAGTCACTGCCGAAGAACTATTTAAAGAGAACGACAGGAACTCAAACATAAGCGATTTGAAACTGGAGTTAAGGCAGGCGAATGGAAACTGTGAAATAGTAAGTCGTTATTTGGTTATTTCAGATTTTTGTGAACATTTAGTAAAGAAAAACATTAATTAAAAATAAAAATAAAAATTAAGGTCCATCGCAACCTTGTATAACAGAATCATCTGAATTTGTTTAATGATTTTTTCAAATTAAGACCGTTGTATATAAATGTTTCAAATATTAGGTTACCACTGTTATATCTCGTTATTATTTTAGTAAATGAATGATTGAAATTTAGTTAAGTTCCTAATATCTTACTTTACTTTATTAGTTCCATTTGTATAATATTTTTAGTGCTGATATAATCATCATTTGAAATTTAAATGACAAAAACCTATTAAGCAAATAAAAGTCACACACTATTTTTTCTAACATCAACACGAACCAAAGAATTATCTTTAATATGTACCTACCTATGTACGTACCTCATTAATCTAACGAGCTCACCTTTTAACTATTCAGAGCATCAAATAAATTAAATAGGTAATACGAGTTCCTCACTGTGTACCAATAACTCAACGAAATTAATTTTCCGTATCAGAATCGATGTTAGCATCTACCTGAAGTATCAAATGGCTATAATCAATAAAGATACACAACTTGTATTCACGCTCCCTTTGAACGGCGAAAACTTGTTTGAGTTGAATGATTGGCGCCACCTGTCTAAGTATAATTATGTCTTGGAACGTATCGTGTACCTCCATGACTCCAATTTGAGCAGCTACTATTTCCTCTAATAAATTAGTAACGGTAATTCCGTGTATCGCTTTCACAGTATATATGTAATGTATAGTGATAAACTTGTGTTCTAATGTCTTTCTAAAACTGTTCAATTGTGTTGATTGTTATATTGGAATTGATTGTTATACTAATAATAAATAATTGACAACTATGTGACACCACATAAGAAAAAAAGAAACTTATATACATTACCTACTTAATAGTTTACGTCGAAAGTTTATACTTACTTTTACAATAGTTAAAAGTTTTTTTAAAATAGTGTACTTAGTAACATTTATGGTTTTTAATTATGTCCTTCTTACCTATTCCATAATTAAGATTTTTCTGCTGAAAATGATTTTTAAAAATCATAGTTTTTGACTACATATAGGTATAATCAAAGTTAAATCTGTCTTATGTGTTTTTTTATACTTTGATTTAAAATCGAAACATTCTACGAAACAAGCGAATGTTTCGTAGTTCTTTTATGTCGTTTTATCAGATATAGATTTTTCTTCCTCCTATATTACCCAGTTCACTTCGACACTTTAACATTTTAAAATTTTAAGTATTAAGCACGCATTAATTCAGATCCATTCAGAGTGACAATCATGCATTTTAGGACTATTCTAATACCGGGTCTGACAGTACGCTTTGTTCCAATGCTAAGCTCGGCAGTGGAGTCGCCTTGTCGGGGACCGTGCCCCTATCTACGGTGAACCAGAACAATACCTACCAGCCATATAGATACAGCAATGACTATAACGACCCAGCCTACGCCGACTGCTACAAGGTAATATCTTTGACCATATAATATTTTTCGTTAAGGACACCAAAAGATGATTAGATTCCTATAAAAATCAGTTTGAAATGCTTATCAGAATGCCACTGAGTCATATCATCATTTAACTACTCAGTAATAAACTGTCACATACATATTTTGCTTATAAATTCTGCTCTTAGATTTACGGCATCTAAAGTTTAAGTTTATGTTAAAATAAAATGTTGGTATTATCATTTTTGATTCACTTATACATTTTGGCTTTAGTATCAGATATTAAAGATTACATTATTGTGTATGTAAACACAATATTGATTTGACTTTTATTTGATTCGATTAGTGAGTTGAAAACATTCAGAATAAAACCACATACACAATATTTATTTTCATTCAATATCTTTTATTCAGCGTTTCGTTAGGTTTTGATAGCTATTTATTTTTTAGGTGAATGGATATAATAATGGGTATCAGACATACGTTCATTATGGCCATGATTACACTCCCGGGTCCCTCAGAGTACAGTCGCCTACTATGGGTAGTGACAAACTCACGCCAAACAGGTAAATTTTTGTATGATATCGTGATCATTTCTTCTTGCTGTTTTATGTACCTTTTTTGGTAGTGTCGATAACTTAACATTTACAAATATGTATTTATACATGAATTAAAGAGTTTCAATATCTAATCATTGATGACGGGCGATATAGATGCATGAAATCATTCACTATTCCATCCATTCGTTCCGTTATCATTTATCTACTGCTGAGAATAAGCTTTCTAATCTTTACAGAAAATCACTCAAAAACTCTTTAGCACTTAAAATTTTTGTACATGCTTAAATTTTAATTTAAATGCTGTTTAAGTTCCAATTTAAAATGAATATTTATGTCTTGAAAAAGTCCGAGTTATTTTTCCGTTCTGTAGATGAATAATGGTTTTTAAATTCTTACCTACAATATTTTTGCAGACGTACAAAGTTCAAATAATTGTAAAAACATTAAATTTATCACAAAATAGTTGGAACGCTATCGCCAATTTCCCCTGAAATGATTATTCGTTTCAGGGGAAATATTTGATGGATGTGATATACTCGTATCTAGACCCTGTCCTAAATTGCTGGGTGACATTGTGTAAGTAAATTAAATTAATATGTCCACCGTAGGTCAGTGAATGGCAGCCTTCCTAGAAGCGTGGAATCGTCGTCCACAGTTCAATACAATCCTGGGAATGGCTCTCAGAATAATTCCCTACAGCGACCTACAAAGCGGCAGGATAGTAGCAACGCGTTGAATAGCTTGGGTCTGCCGACTGCGGAAGGTATTGATATGGAATCTATTTTATTAACCGTAGCATTTCAAGTATACCTATTGTAACAAATTTCACTATCATATCTACCCACATAATCGAGGAACATCAATCAACTCGCAAAGAAAACTCGCAGTAAACCCAAACATAAATTGTTATAGGTGACGTTTAGGTGTTCAGATCAATCGTTTGAATAGCTCTTGTGCCTTGAAATGGTCGTCAAATTGTAGTTTTTCGCGAAAGATGATGATGATAATGATGAAGCTATTGAAATAATAGAAAGAAAATGGATTGTACAAATTAATGTGAAGGATATGGATGTTTTTACAAAAATGTCAAATAACAAAACTACACATTAGTTAATTTTTACATTATGTAATGTCTTTGGTATATTAACAAAATTTGTAAAACTGTATATCAGGCTATACATTTTTGTTTGTTATTTATTAACGAAAACAGTAGGTAGTGCAAGATCTTTCGCAAAGTTAAAAGTTTTAAAGTCAATACGCGTAGCTCCACTAAAATACGTATTAAGGATATTCACCGAGTGTTTAGCAATCGATCACCAGTATAAAATCATATAGAAAATTACAAAAGATCATTTTGTAATTATATCTCAGTTCAACTTACAATTCCTAATGCACAGATCTAATCTAATAAGAAAAACCAAAACATCTCACATTATCATTCATGTAGGTATGCCTCTATTTAAATCCAAAAAAAAACTATATATCTAGATTACTATAGCATCGTGTATTATTCCAGTCAATCGGATACCAAATGGCGGAATCATCCACGGAGTTGACGTAAGATATGCTGCTACATACGGGAATCCGCATTTAAGGACGGGCGGTGGTCTTGGATTTTCAACTGTTAACACTGCGAAGCCCGCATCTACTCCTGCGCCGCCTCCTTATTCGTCCGTGAGGAGCTCTGTTATTCTGCCTTCAGGTAAGCACATAACACTTCCATCATCACCTAATCTATCACCTAAGTATCCCCAATAATGTGACTTTTGGGTCATTTCCATTACCATGAGTGGCTAGTGAAAGACGCCAGAGCTTAGTTTCAACAGGGCTTTGCGCGGACAGCTACCTATGTATTTTGAAGCCTTTAAATCGCCATAATACAAAATCATATTTATGATAACGATCACTAATAAATATGATTAAGATTATTTATCATACTGAAACTATACAATTCAAACTAATGTAACAAAACATTTTTTTTCTCTTTTAAACAAGTATAATAAAGTTTAGAATTTTCATATTTCAAAATTTAAATGTTTTTAAATTTTTGTAATTTCCTCTCGATAGTATACACATTATAACAGATTTTAAGCATTTTAGCTTCGAATTATTATCTAATTTGTATTGATCACGTTCGATATATTCCATATTACGTTAGGGTAATATTGAGAACCACTGATGAAGATTATGATTTAATACAGTACTGTCAATTAACTAAATGCTTGTATTTTGCATTATGCTCGTTGTGAGTTTGATGAAGGTTTAACGCTTAAGGAGGATATGACTATTAGTAATAATTATGTATCGTTACAGATTTGTTACTGAGTGAAAAGCGAGTGCGATTAACTAATTGGACACATCTTCAATCAATCAATCGCATCTTTAAAAATACCATCATACCATTCTTGAACCATAAACCTGTCAGGTTGACAGGTTTATGGTTCGAGAACTAAATAATTAAAATAAATAGAAAAAAATATTTTTACTTACGTAAATAATGTATTAATTGATTGACGACGTATAGAACTTATATACTGAAGAAGTATAGAAGAATATATACTGTGTACATTTTATTATAAAGAATAATATAAATGTTAAATATAATTGAAGGTTACAATCGAGTCTAAATATAAATAAAAATTAAATCTCAATCAGAATCAATATATTAGAAATAAAATTGTCAAGATAAAATGTCAAAATTAATATAATTTATCATTCAAAAAGTGAACTTCATTATAATAGCATTTGTTACTTAATAATTCAGTCAGAATAAATTAAAAATTATAATAATTTTATATCTACAATAACTTGCCTGACAATGTACAAATTATAATTTATACATTGTCAGGCAAGTTATTGTACAGACTGCGTTTACTGTAATGCACCTTTGATTTGGGTGCGAAATTGACTCATCTGTTTTGTCACAGGCAATTCATCCCACTCAATCACATCACCGACCAGCCTCGCGTCCCCCCAGTGTACGACTAGTCCAATAACGACGTCCACTATGTCGACAGACAGTACGCAGCCGGCGGTACGTATTTTTTCCTGTGTATTTACAAAGTTAAAAAATGATAGTATCTTTAAAGTCGTATTGCGCATTTTATCTGACTTTTGTTATTTAGACAATCTCTCCTGCCCCCCTAGCATGACCCCCGAAACACGAAATGATAAAGCGATATATCTATATATCTTCATCATCATCATTTCTGCCAAGAGACGCCCACTGCTGGACATAGGCCTCCCCCAGGGATCTCCAAACCGATCGGTCCTGCGCCTCCTGCATCCAGCGGCTTCCCGCGACCTTCACCAGATCGTCGGTCCAACTTGTGGGGGGCCTACCAACGCTGCATCTCCCGGTACGCGGCCGCCACTCGAGGACCTTTCCGCCCCAACGGCCGTCAGTCCTGCGAGCTATGTGTCCTGCCCACTGCCACTTAAGGTTTGCAATTCTTTGGGCTATGTCGGTGACTCTAGTTCTTCTACGGATCTCTTCATTTCTGATGCGATCGCGTAGAGAAACCCCGAGCATAGCCCTCTCCATTGCCCTTTGAGTGACATTGAGCCTTCTGATGAGACTCATTGTAAACGGCCACGTCTCAGTTCCGTACGTCATCACTGGCAACACGCACGAATTGAAGACTTTCGTCTTAAGACACTGCGGTAGATTGGCCGAGAATATGCTGCGTAGCTTCCCGAACGCTGCCCAACCGAGTTGGATTCGTCGATTTACCTCTTTCTGGAAGTTAGACTTACCGAGCTGGACTATTTGTCCCAGGTAAACATATTCGTCAACAACTTCCAGTGTAGAGCCGCCAACCTTCACAGGAGTGGGTACTACATGGGAATTCACCATAATTTTGGTCTTGTCCATGTTCATTTTAAGACCCACTTGTTGGGAAACTCTACAGAGGTCTTCGAGCATTGTGCCTAGATCTTCCACGGTCTCAGCCATGACCACGATATCATCGGCAAAACGAAGGTGAGTCATGTACACGCCGTTTATGTTGATGCCGAGTCCTCTCCAGTCCAAAAGCTTAAATACATCCTCCAGCGCAGCTGTGAACAGCTTCGGCGATATAACGTCACCTTGTCTCACACCTCGCTGAAGTCGTATTGGTTTCGAGTTCTGGTCCTGAAGGCGGACTGACATAGTGGCGTTTCCGTACAATGACTTCAACACTTGGATGTACCGGTAGTCTATTTGGCACCTCTGGAGTGACCTAAGCACGGCCCAGGTCTCGACAGAATCGAAGGCTTTCTCATAGTCCACAAACGCCAAGCATAGTGGCAGATTATTATACATGAACTGTTAAAAAAGTTAGATTTTTCAGCTATCTTGAAGTTTTGAGTATGTTTTAGATATTGGTATTATTATTTTGGGTATTATTAATATATTGATGTCGGTAATACTTCCAGGAAGCCATTATATGCCACATATTTTGACAGTTCATATCGTTTTATTATATCGTGTTTCGGTGTTCATGCTACGGGGGCTGTTCTTTGTTTCACAAAGCTGCGAACAAAATTCTGACATTTCTTAAACCTATTGAGTATAAAATACTTCCAGAACTAAGTGATTTTGCTTGACTATAATCTTCTTTACACATTGGCTTTTATTTAAATACTAAAAACTTTAATAATTTCTCGAAGATATTAATGGTTTCATTAAGGCTAGTTTCACACGAGCGTATGTCGACGTGCATAAGGAAAATTTATGCGATCGCACGGTGACGCGATCATGTGAACGGACGCGTAAGGCCGTACGTGCGTCAACGCGAGTTCATCATGACCTAAGCTTCTATTAGCTTGAGTTGAAGTTGAAGTTGAGAGAGCAGTCACCAAGTTGGAGCACCGTCTGGAGCAAATTCGAATTTGGAAGCGGATTTTTTTTCGTGTCTGAGCTATAAACACACGTATTATCATATTATCTATTGGTTTTTATTGTCTGTAGGTCGGCGTTGCGACCTCATCGGGCACCCCACAATCACCTAGCGCCCATTATATTTTAGCTCCGTCGAGCAGAACTATTGCCAACGTTGCGGTCACTAAAAAGGGTAAGGTGGCTATTTTATTACAATTAATGGTCAATTTGTATGTTAAAATGAGTCCGTTTTGTTTCCGTAATAAATAGTATTGAATAGCTTTAGTGTCAGTTACAAATCTGTTAGAAAACATGGTGGCTAGGTTGTTCCAGAAAACATACAGTACAGTGCACTGTACAGTAGGATAAAAACGTAGTTGTTAAGAGGACTGTGAAGTGCCAATTCATGGCTCGAGTATGCATTTTCAAAAATGCAGTTTGTTGCAAACCGCTTAGAGTTGAAAGTCCGAGGCAAGTGCCTACATTTCTTATTGAAATATTGTTTTGGGCGATAACGGTTTTACCCCCCTAAACCTTTACGAAATTAGACACTTTTGATCTCATTAGATTCAGTATACTTTAATCTATTTTGATTTTTTTGTAATTCAGTATAATTTAGTCAAAAAAAGATAAAATGCTCAAAGTAGTTTTTAAGTGTAAAATATAGATATTTAGATGCTAAGTAATAATTTATATTCTGAGCAATATTTCTTCAAAATTAAAACGTACAAACCTAGATCTTCGTTATATTATGTACAACATTTCCAAAAATTATGAAAATTGGACTATGTAAAGAGGCAGAAAGGCGTTATCGCTTTTTGTATGAAAATTTACAGCGTCACAATCCTCTTAACAATGAATAACTATACTTTGGCTTAATTTATTTTTAGCGCAGAGGTCGAGTGATCACCTACTGCGCAACGGGTCGCGGGTTCGATTCCCGTACGGGACAAATGTTTTGTATGGCCTACAGAAATATGTTCCGGTCTGGGTGTATGTGCCTATTATATTCTATGTTTGTAACTGCACCCATGACACAGGAGAAAATCCTAGTGTGGGGCGATGTTTTTAAAAAAAATAAAAAGATAAAAATAATAAACAAAAAAAATTAAGACTACTTTGGCTTAATAAAGTTCAAAAAATATCAATAAGATTAAGGATTTTCGTTGGGGCTGGTAAGAGCTCGGTAGCCGAAGTAGTCAAGGCGTCAACACAATATGTCGGAGACGCGGGGTCAAATTTCGCCGAAGGCGAAATTTTTTCTTTATTGATGTCTTCATTTTTTAATTTATTAAGCATTTTTAAAGAAAATTACAAGTTTTATATAATTTTTTATACAATATTGAAAAAAGTAATCGTCGGCCGAGATACTGCTGATGAACATAGGCCTACCCCAAGGATCTTCGAATGATTGGTCTTACGCTGCTTGCATCCAACGGCTTCTCACGCCCATCGTCGGATAATCGTACCACCTTGTGACCGATGGATCGGGGACCTACGTATCTTCAGTCTTCGTTCCCAGTGCGCCGCCGTTACTCAAGGACCTTTCAGTCCTAATAGCCGTGGATTTTTTTAATTACGCACTGCCACAAGTTTCGCAATTCTTTGGACTATACACGGTTATTTTTTTATCACCCCGGAAAATTTAAGGGACGCTTCTGGACACATCTATAAAAAATAATAACATGAAATAAAAAAAAATAAAAGAAGTAAAAAAAATATAAAATCTCTAAAAATGCTGCTCTCAACCTAGTGCAGCATTTTTTGTATTTATATTTAAGAAAATTTATATAAAATTAAGTTGGTGAGTAATTTTTCTTATTCATATTTAAATCATTATACTACCATGTCGTAAAGCGTCCTTTAAATTTTCCTGGGTGATAAAAAAATAACCCTGTATTAGAGAGCTTTGTTCTCCTGCGGATCTCACCTTGCACACAGAGAACATCCGAGCATTTATAGCCTTCTCCGTTGCCCTTTCTTCGATTTTCTTAGTATATTTCGTCATAAGATCCCGAATTAGAGACAGTGCGGGACCACTTCAGAAGTATTACTCTTCTGGTCATAAAAACTAATTTTGAAAATCGGTTCACAATTGGTAGAGAACTCCGAAAACATATATAAAAATAGATACAGTCGCACATAGAAACTCCTTTTTTGAAGTCGGATAACGACACCTACCTACCTACTTATTATCATCGACCGTTTTTATAGTATGTACGTACATCATATAAATAAATTGTAATAAAAACAATATAAAAGTTTTCTGGACAAAGCATATTAATTAGTTTGTAGGTAAAAAATTACAAGAAAACAAAAATGTTGGTAGCAAATAAATCGATGATATTGCTCAATGCTATCGTTTTTTAATAATGCCACATAACTCGATTAAAAACGTATTATTTCTCAATAAACTACAATTAGTACACGTTCAGTAGTGATCAGCGATCTGGTATCCAGTACTTACCTAAATGTGAAACGGTTTTGTTTTAATAAAATGTGTATTTTCAGGTAATGGTCACCAGCAGCCATTAGCAACGCACGTGTAACCATACGATCGAGGTATTTTTTTAGGAAAAAGTGTTACAATTATACTTATAAAGAATTTAATCTTTATAAAAAAAAAACTAAATTTTAGTGTAATTTTTTGTAAATTATTTCTTAATCGTATGACTGTATAAAACAATGATGTTACTATCTCCGTTTTACTGTCGAGAGCTAAAAACCAAAAGTGCTATTCGGTTCACTGTTTTCCTAAATAGACTATCGAAATTACATATCCATCTAGTGTAGGCATTTTAATTAGATAGTTGAAATAGTGGTTGTGCATATAATATAACAGATAAAAAATCAAATTTTATTAAGAGAAACGAATAGCACTTTTGATTGTGATTCGCTGATCCGATATTACTGTAAGAATAAAAATATTTTAATTGTGGAATTTCAAAATCAAATAAAACTTTTACATTTTTCACTTAATTTAATTTACATTGTTTCGCACGTTAGTTTTTTTAACCAGCATGGAGAGAAGTTAACCTAATTCTATTGTACTTGTACGAATTCGAAAGTAAACATAAATTACTCAAATTTCATTTGTGCGGTTTGTTATAGTATAAAAGTATCTTCATACCGAGTGGAAATATCAGTTTAGTTTGCGACAAACACAAATTCTTCGTTTTATTGCATATCTACTTACCCTACGAATTATTAATTATTGTTAATTCACTTGTGCTCTTATCTGTACAGTCTGTATAAGTTTTACGACAAAATCAATAGCGAAAGACAATTCCGAGGTTTATAGGTTGCGTGCTTGCAAAGGACAGTTTTATGGTAATGTCGTAGGTACGTATATATGTACAGTCGCAGTCGAAAACCGTTAACCACTTTTCAGTTGAGAGTGTCTTTTTAATTTACAAAGAGCATTCACGACTTTTGATGATATTAAAATCCTTGCCTAATATAACTTAAAATTAGTATCAATTGAATCTTGGAACACTGTCGATTCTCATCTTTTAACTTTTCTCCCTATGTTTAATGCAAGTAATTCTTTTAAATCGCCACTTTTAAATGCAAGTAATATAATTATAAATGCAAGTAATTCTTTTAAATCGCCACTTTTAGCAGGATTTGAACTAACGTCTTGTCAAATCTTACCAATTTACACAATATTAATAACAACAAATAAGATCTATTTTGGTAAAAAAGTAAAATAAAATCAATGCTATTGAAATTTCGCTTTAGTTATCCAGCCCTGTTCCTAATGAATATCAAAATAAATAGGTTAGTTATCCAATGTGGTCAATAGCGCATCAAGATACTTACGTTGAAGGTGAAGGCTCGAAATCTGCTGCCCGAGTTAAAATGTTTGTGATATTGAATGTATTTATTGATTCCTACAAACAATATTATTCAGAATATTTAAACAAAATGTAAAGTTATATAAAAAATGTATTCAATCGAAATAAAATGTTTATTCAATTATTAGCAATTAAAATTGCTAAAATATAAGATTGGCAGCTCTTTACCCAAACAAATCGTCACGTGAATTAAGTTATTTAGATTGAACTAGAACTTTGTTATTGTTATGTCAATTTGAATGTATGAATAGGACAATGACCAACAAGTTCCGGCCGCGACTGTACATGTAATCACCGAAGTGAGGCAAAAACGTGAGTCAATTCTACGCGGTATGGTGCTTAGGCGAACCTGTAAAATATATAATTAAAAAGTAAGTAATAAAGCATAATTAACTTGAAAATGTTCTTAGTGCATTACTAAATTCATTTGTCAGCATACATTGTTATGAAAATAATGAATGCATTATTTGTATAACGCATATACAAATTTATATGAAAACATTTTAAATATTAGGACACCTTATTTTTAATTTCATCTTATTGAACTGACTGGATGATTTGTTATTTCAGTCAATTAACGACTTTATGATTGTTAATTAGTTCAATACTTAAATTTGGCTGCTTTAGAAGTAACCTTGTATATCATATACCACGCAATGAATATTACAAACTATGTTATAGTTTGTAACATGTACACCCAGTTTCTGAAAGGCTGTTCAGCGATAAAATTAACTAACAAGCTGTCAAATCTAATGCTAACTATGAATTGAGTTGCTGAAAGCTTAACCAACTTATCAGTGTGTTAGTTGACACAGCTGTCAAATTTATTTCAAAATTATTAAGGAAAGACCCATTTTGGGTTTCCAAAATACATATGAATAAAACAAAATATATGATTTAAGCAATGTGCCCATGTCTAAAAATATTTCTCCCGAGAAATCAAATTATTAAAGATAAGTTAATTTTTGCTAACCAACATTTCTCGGAAACTCAAATTGATTTGACACTGCTGTTAAGATGACATGGATGTTAGTTGAACAATGTTTTGATTGCAGCGACATGACATTTGTTGCGAGTGTTAATCGACCCTTGACTTTCCGTGACTTTGCTACGAACTTGAACTCACTCTTTCGTCACTTCATTCAGCGCTCACGAATTTATTCGTTTTTTTTTCTTTCTTATACTTTGTACAATCTATCACAATTAACGATATAGTTCTAATATTTTACTTGTATACATAAAGCTGTCGCGGAAATAAAATTGAGTCAAATGATGCTTAATTTAAAAACCTACGTCAATAATAATATTCGCATACCATTTTATGCACTTCTCGCGTGACTGTACAATTACTAGCTTTGATAACTTACAGGCACCAAATTTAAATTAGGATTTCATATTATTTTACTGCTTACATGTATTTTTTTATTAAAACGTATCAGCTGCTCCAATATTCTTTTTAGTGATCTTGTTGCAGTAAAATATATCTGCGTAGGTACCAATAAACAAAAAAGTTGTTTGAGTCCGTTGAATATTTCTCAAATAAGCTCTTTTTACTTTTTCGTATACACCAAATGGTGAAATATTTCGACAGTCATTTTTAATCACATAGAACTTTGAATAACTTTGGTAAAGTTTTAACGAGATTAGTCGTGTTTTTGTTTTTGATATTTCTTTTTGGACTTGTTCCCATTCTGTTTTTATTAAATTGTTTTGTCGTCAACCTGTTGTCATGGAAACTACTTCTTTGTCAAGGGTTTTGTCAAATTCTATAAAATCAAATGCGTTTTGCGTCAACATACATAATGAAATGTCGAGTTATAAAAAGTGTATTTTTGATCAGATAGTGTATTATTAAATTTAAACTTTTACGATCTTATCAATGAGAAAAAGATTGGATGATACTGGGAATAACGATTCCCCGTTTTGTCTTATTTGTACATGAAACGGTCGACATGCGTCAGAATAAGACTCCAAGAATATTTTTTTTAATAAGTTAAAATATACGAAAACATTTTCTTAAATAAACGCATTACGTACTAAGTATTATGTAAATTTTACTGAATGATTCATTATTAGAATTTTTAAAAATCCAAATAATCAATTGAACTTAAGAAATATTTTTTCTAATTTAAGAAAAAAAATATTGCTTATTTCTTTTTTATTCACTTACGAGCAAGTTTAAAAAAGTCATTCAATACCGTGTCATAAATAATTTGTCAATGGTCACGACTTATACACGATCACCCTTTTTTTAGCTTGAAATTATAAAATAATAGGCTTTGAGGAAAGTCACACACTCATTATCACTACCCTTATTACACTTTTAAACGGGTTGAGCCCTACACGTTGTTTTCTCTTTCGTCTCTACCATACGTCACCTTAGTACGATCACGTTGTTGTCAGTCTGTCTGTCTGTTTCAAATAATTATTGGTTAAAGTACATAGGTGGTAAATAAAATAAAAAAATGCTTATAAACTCATTGTTTTAATGGTATCGGGATGCTAATACTCCTTAGGCTATGGTCTCCTATAAACGCCATCGGCCGCGTACAGCGTCACGTCGTACGCTGCGTTACGATGCTTACTACAGAAATATACTATTGTGGTCTCTTTCATACGCTGACGTTGGCGTGTGGACGCCGTAGGCGACATTGAAACGCTTTGCGCCGCGTCTCTAGTTATTTCGAACCATTATTGCAGCGTAAACGTCTTATTTGGCGTCAGTACAAAATGTCGAAATTTGATAAAGAAAAAGACGAATTATTGATTGAATCAGTCCAATGTTATAGTACGTTATACAATAAAAGTGACAAGGAACATGAAAATAGTATTTATAAACACAAATGTTTACAGCAGCTTTTTCGTCAGGTGATATGGGATTAAGATGCCTTTTTGATGGCAGTTTTATTGCAAAATTTCTACGATATGTTTGAATTGTTCTTGATTGATACGAAAATATTCCATAAATATTGTTGTCTTTTAAGTGTTTCATTATTAACATCTGGATACATCCTTCTTTCTTTCTCTTTATACATAATCGGTGCCTTGTTGCCCTGAGTTTTCTTTGTATGCGGTTGTTTTATACCTCCTCTTCAAGTAACACAAGCGCAGCCAAAAGTGTCGAATTTATATCCATTATATATCACACGACTACGCGTGAGCGCTGTTTGTCGTCGTTTGCGTATGAGACGTATTGACCGCTGACGCTGTGCCTGACGTACAGACGTCGATCGAAACGTTTACGCTGAAGTCGGACGCTGCATATAGCATTTTATAGGAGACCAAGGCCTTAGATAGACAAAAGCCACACGCAAATTATGTATGGTAACGACATTGTATGTGATAACATCACGCTATTTTTTCCGCCCCTAATGTCATCTCCATACACAAATATATTGAAAACACACAGACAGACTGACAATAACGTGATCCTATTATAAGGGTTCCGTTTTTTTTTTCCTTTTGAGGTACGCAACGCAAAAAACTTTTTTTTTAGTGTGCTTGCGCTTGCGTCATTCGATCTAAGTCAAGTTAACACTTATTGCACTCTCATTCATTCCATGCATATCCTTGTTCAAGCAATCCATCCATATTTTCATGGGGTTTTCTTTCCTACTCTTATATATTATAATGAAACAATTTTTTAACTCTAAATTCGAGTTTTGTAAAGCACAAATTCCACACTTAAGAAACTATGATTTTAGCAACATATATTTGTATAAGTGACAAATTAAACCTATTAATCTATATACCTACTATTAACTATATTTCACATATCGAACGGGAGTCAAACTACTTTTACTTTAAATTATGTTCACAGTAGGAAAAAGAACAAACTTTTTGAATAAATTAGTGTGATACTGAACAATTTTTTACATTATTTTCTTTTCATTATATCTATAATGCCACAATACCTATTATTTAGATAGTCATTGATATACAGAACAAATTGTGTAAAAGTAATTTCGTTGTGAAATAAATAAAATCTTTGTGAATTTAATTCTTAATTAAATTAAAGCAAACTAACAATATATTACGATTTAAATTGTAGCATTAATTTGTCAATTCATAATTTAGTCCCATCGATTTAATAGAAAAGCATAAATTATAGAGAAAGAAATATGAATAAGCTTTAATTTATTACGTGCCATTTCTTATCTAAACATATCTCTAATTAAAATTAAATTATATTAGAAATTTATACAATCCATAAACATTGTATTTAAATACATTATACTACTATTTTTTTCACAGGCTGATCTTCCATTAAAATAATGAAAAATGGCTTTTTGTTGTATTGAATAGTTTTTATTTTATTTTTATGAACATGTAATGTTTTTGTTATGATATTTGATATATTTGCACAGTAACATGCTCAAAAATTGTAACGGAATTATGAAATTTATACATTTTCCTTAAAATTTCGACCTAAGACTGATTAGACTAACTTACAATTCTTTTCCGATGAAAAATTAGAATTGTTAATACCTATAGGCACTATTAGTGACAAATTTATTGATTAAATTGTAGATTATTTCAAATTTTGCTAGAACTAGATAAACGGATTCTTACTTGAAAAGGAAAAAATACTTTTTACTGTTCCGAAGTATGCGATTCTATTTTTAAAGATGCGTCAATTATACCATATAGTACAGTCACAGTTGTTAGATCGTCAATTAAAGATTTTATTTTGATACAATAAAAATAATGAGAGTATTTATGTCACGGGTACGTAAACTTTTAATTTTGCCTAATCATTAGGAATATAATTCTAATTTTTCATAGACTCTTTGATTTGAGATCTTACTGCTAATTACTATGTATTTAGGTCACTCACTAAATGGATTGTATAGTAATGTAATGTAAAATATTGTCTGTAAGTTTCACATATTCCGTCTCTCGTGTATATAAGAATGTGAAATCCTTGATGTTTATTGCGAACTAAGTTTTCAATGTCAATTAAAATTTTGTCATTGTTACAATCTCATATTATTATACTTATCGTGTTTTTTTACTTTAAAAGTTTGATTTTATTGTACGATTCTTACCGACAAAATTGGATTAGAAACATTATTATTTTGTAGTAATTCACACACATTATTATTTTTATTCATTTTATTTAGAAATGATCTATTAGAATAGTATCGTGTGAATGTAATGCATTATTAGTTGATTTTTGAAGTAAAATGTTGGATTTTTAGTTAAATGTTGTTAAAATAATAATGTTAAAAATTGCTTGCGTATTCTGACGATCTTGTGTTCCATAACATTTCAACTAATTTAAAAGTTGGTGTTCCGTCACCGACGTTTCTAGGTTAGTCACATTTGCAAATGTGACTAACCTATAAACATTTGCAAATGTAATTAAATTCAATCGTACTACTATAGATAATATCTATGCTAGAATTGTAATTATTTTTTCTGTGATACATAGATTTTAATGCGTTTTGTGTAAATACCAATTTGCTATGTGAAAAATTGTTAAGACATAATACTTACTTGTAATGTTAATGAACAATTTATTAAGGCTTCAAATTTTGTGAACTCTAGACTTATAGAGAGCGTGGTTGATACTGATATTTGTTATTCGAGACCGTTGGGTGTGAAGTCTGTGAAGACGACTTGTGAGTCTAGTTAAATTGTACAAAATACTTTTCTAAATAAAATGGAACTTTGGCCTACGTAACGAGTGTTTTATTGGAATTATTCAATATATGCCATCCGACCGCGGCGTGCCTTGCATGGTAGCTATGGTACCATCCATCCATCCATGGTAGCTATACTCAACAAACAAAATTATTAACCATCAAAGATCGAAGAAACCGTGGTGCACCGAGAAAATAAAATAGGTAACTAGATATACTTACCGTTGTGCGTTGCCCAAGGGATACCTTTTTAACATAGGCTATAGAATATTTTCCTACGGGAAAATATGGAATTCCCAAGGGAAAACGAAAATAGCACAGGCCAAGCTGCAAGCGGAAAGCTAGTCATTCATAAAGTGCATACATCGTTAATTTTAAACTACGTTTTTATTAACAATTTAATAATTTTTGTCCCTATAAAGAAAAGGTTGCGAATCGCTGCTAATCTCGTACTCATATATTGTGTCACCTCTCCCCTTCTTTTATGAATGTCATAAGAGCCCGACTAATGGTCGGGCACACATATCAACTCGGAAAGGGATCGTCACCGTATCGCCTCTCCGTCAACCAGGCGTCAACCTAACGTAAGCGCGTTACCGATCGATCAGCAGCTCCGAGTCGACTCGGCTACGGCAAGGCGACGCCGCGCTTACGGCTCGCCGGCCGCTGGTTGACGGCTAATGGTAGGTAATGTTCTATTGATTTTCATCGCCAGAGAAACGGAAATCAATAGGAATCGAGCACAAATGACACTTGGAATGCGCTCGATGCCGGAAGAATTATTCAAAAATAGGGCCCCAGGCCGCGGAGCGAGGCGTGGACGAAGAAACGTAAGCTAGGGTACGGAGAGTCGTAAGACAGCGTACGGTGAGACGTAAGCGTGGGTAACGGCACGTCGACCACTCACCGTAACGTAGTAACTATTATCTAATCTGTGACCGTAATGCGGTTCGTGAGCTTGTCCCGAGGCGAGGCGATTACGTTACGATTCCGATTAGTGTGCGTTGCAGTAGGGAGTTTCATACAAAGAATACTGAACGGCTAGAGGTGATGCGTTTACGTTCCGTTTACGAGTGGATATGTGTGCTACGACCATAAGTCAACTTACCGCAATTCCATTTTAAGTATGGTCGACCCAAAAAAGCGGTTTAAGGTGGAAATTCAGTTTTGCGTCATAAAACAACACAGTTCATTTTCATTAGATTTTATTGATAACTTACAATGACTTGCAGAACTACACGCAAGCATAAGAATAACTAATAATACGAGTATTATTAGTTATTCTTATGACGCAAGCCCCACTATCTGATTTTTCACGGGCTATCTCGATAACTAGCACTGATTTTAGTATTATTGACAACTGGAGTAAATATGGTCTTGTTGTTAATCCAAACAATCATTATCGGCAGTTCCTATTTCATAACACGTATTGATTAAAGTTTGCTGAGAGATCTTTGATGGAACAGTTATTTTATTTAGCAAATCCGTGAAATATTAAGGTTTAGTTTTTGCCCAGTGCCTATCATGGCGACCTCAGATTGAGGCTGTTCGTAAGAAGCTGTTTACCGCACATTATTCCATCAACTGATTCCGTAACTAAAATCCATGGTAGCCCGCCAAATAGGTACTTATTATAAATTATTACGCAGAATCAAAAAAAAAAGTCGAAGAGCGTCGGTGGCGCTATGGACTCGGAACTTGCCTTCCATTCGGGAGGTCCGGGGTTCGAGTCCGAGACCGCTATGTACCAATGAGTTTTTCGTTTTTGAATTTCATATTATGTACATTTATCTGACGCTCTTACGGTGAAGGAAAACATCGTCAAACATTCATACATCTGCGAAGAAATTTAAAGGTGTATGTGAAGTCGACCAATCTACACTGGGCCAGCGTGGTTGACTAAGGCCTAATCACCCTAACTCAGGGTAGGTTCGAGTCCCTCGGTGGGGACGTATATGAGCTGTGATGATGATAAAGAACTTTACACCCATGCTGATTATAGCATAACTGTTTGATATATTGGTTTCCTACGAGATAGAACCTTGAGCACTGCGCGCTGTGCACTTACAAACTTTAAGAAAGTAGTTTTGTTGGCCCCATCTCAAACTGAGATACCAACTTAACAATGGAACGTTTATGCAATGATATATTTATTGGCCATTAACATAAGCTTTACGGTATCAAAAATCTCATTCTATGCTATAATTTGACACGAAACGCGCGATTGTCCTTTAAATCAATAAGAGCCAGACGATAACGAGTGGGAACCAACATCTGCTCAATCATTCAATGACAAGGTTACATAGTAACTAGGAATTTTATAATTACCAAGTAGGTATGTATCATATTTATTTATTTATTTATTTATTAAGATAAGCATGATATAAATGGCCGACCTATAATGCTATAATTATTGCATTTTCTACCTGTACGTGTGTCCAGTTGGCGAAAACATAAAAGTGATTTAATTTAAGTTTCACCATCTGGACACGCGTCATAATTTAGGGGTGTCCAGGTGACGAAATAAAACTGATACTAATTTTGAGTTTCACCAACTGGGCACACGTGTGTCCAGTCTCTCGTGTCGAGTTGGTGAATAACCTTAAACCACTGGGTTTAACAGCGAATTAGTGGCGGTGCTTTCAGTGATCACGTGAAAGTATGGCTACAGAGTAACTAATAAATTCATTGAATATAAAAAAAATGTCTTTATTTTTTTATTCAATAGAGTTGGCAAAAAAGCCGGCTGCCCACCTGATGGTAAGTGACTGCCTGGTTGGCTTGGTGGTTCCTGTAAGACTCGCAAATGAGAACGCCTACAACGTCACCAAGTACGTTGCCATACGTTGCTAACTTGTGACATAAATGATGTAAGGTCACAGTACCCAGTGATTTCACTGCCTGTCTTACCCTTTAAACCGAAACAGCAATGCAAACACCGCTGCATGGCGGCATGCGAACGACTCTAGTACAGAATCTCCCTCTGGTGAGTAAATAAACTAATAAGTAATAACAACATAATAATTGTCAAAAAAATCTAGAGAGCGCCACCCTTATCATCTAGGGGTATAAAAAAATCTCAGACCTATCAAGTATAATATATAGTTTCCTTCTTATAGTGTTAAAGCATTTTATTATACCTCCGTTTTGCTTATAGCATAAAAGTTCCTAAGACAACAGCGGGTGGTAATTTTCACCTATCCTAAATTATTTCAGGTGCGAAACTGGAATTTTTACGATCCTCAATGCGGATATGAGGCCATTCCAATTCGCTGTGGAGGCTGTATGAACGTTTACGGTGCTTATTAACGTGATATAACAAAAATAATAAAAACTTTTATTTATTTTGATGGTAATGAAAATTGATTAGTGCTTATATCGACCAAGCTGGCCGAGTGGCATTACTGGGTAGCTCATAGTGGTACTTCGGTAGTCCCCATACACGTCTATCTTTCAGGACGTCTATTAGCTAGTAAATGGGAGCATCTATGGGAGATCTATAGGCATTTCAATAATAAAACTCGAATAAATCGACACTTCAATTACTTATAACAACTTTGTTGCAGAATAACAAAATGTTATAAAAATAATGTTGTTACATTACACTACAATGCTTTCCACGGGAAACAAACAAACTAGCCCCCGTAGCATGAACACCGAAACACGATTTGATATAAAGATAAATTGATATGAACTGTCAAAATATGTTTTTTTATATAGTGGGCCTAGCCACTGACTCTATACCACCTGATGGTAAGTGGAAGTGGGGTCCAAATGCGAAGATAGCTAGTGCAAGAGAGAGAGAATACACGCTGCACTAGCCACCCTCACCTTGTCGACCTGCAAGGTGCTTCTTCGCGCCTCTTTTAAAGGGCCCGGGATTGTATGAGGGAGGGAACACGTGTGCTGGCAGTGAATTCCATTTTTTGATTGTGCCACAAAGAAATGAGTTATCTACCAAATTTCTTTGTACGCGTTGGAATAGTAGTCACCGCAAGCCGGTGATAGTGCAGCCCAGCACGTGTCCTTAAAAGGAATGGAGAGGAAGGGATTAGACAAAAAAGCCCTTCAGAAAACTCACCGTGGTAAAGACGGTAAAATGTCGCGACGCAATTGCAGAGGTCCGAGGTTATTATACATACTTATAAAATGGCTTCCTTGAAATTTTATCGACATTAATATATTAACAATAATCAAAATAACAATTATTATACAATTATTTTGGATATTGGTTATATCCAAAATATACTCAAAACAGATAACTGAAAAATTAAACTGTTTTTACAAGCTTTTATTAACTTGCGATGTAAGTATGTATGTTCGGATGAAATCTTGCAACTCAATTTTGAAGCAGATATCTTTAATCGATTGAGCTGAAATTTTGTATACACGTTCAGTTTGGATGACAATGCATTATTGACTGTGTGACGTCATTCTAAATCCAAGATGGCGGCATACCCAAGATAGTGGACCAATTATTTTTAACGCACTCCTAAAATATGGGTATCAAATGAAAGGTCTTGCTAAGAGTAACTCGAAAAATAATGTGACGTTACTAATAATCCAATATGGCGGACTTCTAAAGCTTGAAAATCAATTTTAAAGTAGATATACAGTTTGGATGAAAATGCATGGTTAAATGTGTGACGTCATTCTAAATCCATGATGGCGGCATACCCAAGATGGCGGACTAATTATTTTTAATGCACTCCTACAATATGGGTATCAAATAAAAGGTCGTGCTAAGAATAACTTGAAATAAGCTCAAAGGTCTTCGCTGCTGGTCAAGCATACGTGGCCTTAAGTAGGGTAAAATCATTAGAAGGTATTGAAGACCTAGACTGTTCCAAGTTAACCGGCAAACGACCTTGCAACAATGATGCGTTGAATGAGGTGAACAGACTGAGAAACGTGTCCAGTGATAACTAAAAAGTAAAAAATAAATTAAATGTAAAACAACCTTTTTAAAAACAAGCTTTTATTTAAATGCGCTAAAAATAAAAAAAATAAACTTTTACACTAAAACTTTTACTTATAACGTTATTTCACATTTGACACAATTTATATGACATAAAAGCTTGTCGCGAGATTTATTTTTTTAACAGTTCATATCGATATAATTATCGTTTTATTATTTCGTGTTTCGGTGGCCATGCTAGGGGGGCAGGTCTTACTGTCTGTTTTCTTTGCTTCAACATCTCTGTTTCTTCTAGAGCAGTGGTTCGGACCACTTGTGGACTCTGGAAGCAGCCGAAGTGATCTGCGAAGCCGCCCGAAAAATAATATAATAGATCAATAAACAACTCTTTATTCATATACTGTATATTGGTGTAGAGTTGGTGGTCCATTTGCAAACCTTTTTATTTATTTTGACGTTTACAACAAATAAGTTACCATAAATAAAAAATAAGTTTTAGAAAATATTGAGGATTTTGTCACTGACTCCTTTGCAGCCGTTTTGTTACTGGTCCGTTTCCGTTATTACGTGTATTTACCTCAGGGTCCTTCGAAGGATAATACCATAAATGTAATGATGCCAACTAAAAATTATTTGGTTATACGAAAACGGTTTTTCAGTTTTTTCACTTTTGCATGACGGTTACTTTTTCATGATAGATTTTCAGACGCGCATTATCTCTAAAAAACCCAATTTAAAAAAAAATCCTGAGTCATAGAATAAGTTTTATACATAAAGAGAGTCCAAAAAGTCTTAACGGTGAATTTGAATTTCTGAATCATGGATCAAAGTGGACGTAGGAGTGCACAAAGATCCATCAATGGATCTTAGTATACATCGTAGTTTTTAACTAATCTTCAGAGCGCTTAAATTATATCAAAATAAAATGACCAACAATAAAGACCAAGCAAAGTTTCAAGCGGAAATGATATTGAAAATACTCCATGGGAATATTCGATATGATCAAATTCTCACCTTTTCCCGAATCCACCAGAAAAGGAGGAAAGCTAATTTCATCTGACCTCCATAAAATCTAATGTCTGTTCCGTGTGAAGTTGGACCTACGTAACGTTACCAAGTTGTATTTGTGAAAAGCACCAATTTCAAATATGTTTAGGTATTTTGTATATTGCCCGTTGTTGGTCGGATAAAGATTCAATCTTCGACTGTATCGTCAATTCCCGAAGCCATTGATAATGATTTACAGTCTATCCAGATTATATATTAGGTATCTATAGATATAGTTTTAATTTTCAACACATCCCAAAAATAACCTTGCCGATCTGAACTTGTTGGCGTCCTTTGTCAGTTTGAGTATTTGGTGCCAATTGAAAAATGGTGCCAGATTTCGGTCTGGCTTTATACCGAACTGGTTTCCCTTTTTCATGCAGTTGTGAGACACTCCACTCTGGTATGTTATTTTATATCCTGTAGGTAATCCCCTCAGTGTGTCTGATTATTTTATTGGATTTTTTCTGTAAGCGTTGTGTGTCTTATTTGGTTTCTGCATGTAAATAAAAATTTTCAATTCATTCATTCATTACTAAAGGTGTAGGCTTATGCCTTGTGGTCAGTGTGACAATAGTCGCATTTAAAAAACGACTGACGCGTGCAACTGACAATTGACAATAGGTATACATACTATTGAGCATAAAAATAATAAGTTATATAGACCAAAAGTGGAGAACTCACTTCCTATACCTATCTAAGGCATACCTACATCATTTATCCCGCTCTTTCTTACAGAAAACCCTCATCGTCACAGCACATATTTGTCCCCACCGAGAGGCTCGAGCCTACTACTATATTACGGTACACTGGCCTAGTGTGGATTGGTCGACTTCACATACATCTTTGAATTTCTTCGCAAATGTATGCAGGTTTACGTTTTCTCTCACCGTAGGAAAATCGGACAAATGCATAATATGAAATTAGAAAAAAACAAAAACAGGAAGAAAAGCCTTGCATCTGTTAAAAAGAGAGATTGTACCACCAAAGAGCGGGATGAGCGACGTAGGTTTTTGTTTCAGAATTCGATGAGTATTTGCTCTATGTCTTCATGCTATCGAGGTTTCAGCCGCTCGCAACAGATTAGCGGCCTGTCGCGTACGGCTGCGATCGGCAGCAAGGTACGAACGTAGGTAATTGAATCTTTAATCTGTGGTCACTTTAAGAGTTCGTTAACTCAGGGATTCCCAAACTATTTTGGGCAAGAGACCCCTTTTCCAAAATAAACTGATACCTCACATCCCCATAGCCAAACAACTTTAAAAATCCTATCTCTAGTATTTTTTCCTAGATCTTTAGTAGATTCAAAATACTTACCAATCTAAAAACTTTGCAGTTGGTTGAGTGACTAAACTTGACATATTTTATTTTCTAAAGTACAACAATTATGCTTCTTACTAAAATATTAGTCATTCTTATAACAAGTTGGTACACGTAACACAACTTAGGTATTTACAGTATCTAAAAAGTACTTGTGTTAATTACTAGGGGCTAATTTTTAGACTTCGTCGACTCTCAAGATCAGTTTTCGTTTATGTCGACCCCTAAGAAACCGCTTCGACCCCAAGGAGTCGATATTTACACTTTCGGAATGCCTGGCTTACACACTTACACCCTGTTCCCTTGATTTTATTGGCATTCTGTGATCACAAAAACTACTGCTAAGACCAAATAGTAATTAGGCAATCATCACCCTGTGGTGATGGTTGCTTAAATAATGTATATTTGAACAATAGAGATAATTTATTTCTAAGTATTTGTTTCTTAATATCGCCGAAATCGCAGTACGGATTCTTCGCCTGATAATGTCTTTATTCTGAAAGCTAAGGGCAAACTGGGCATGAGCTAGTAATTATCCACTAAACGTCTATCTTTTATTTGTCATTTCGAACCGCAAATCGTATAATATTCCGTTTTCTTTTTAACATGGCGTGCTTTCCGTTTACTTCCAATTTTTTTATTTACAATAGCACAGCACACAAAGAATTGAAAGCGTTAATAAAACGAACAACCCTATCTGCCTTTGTCTCCCAGAAAAACCGCATCAGATATTCGAAAACCGAAAAAGAGCCGCAGGAAATTTGAAATTCGAACGAGCCGTGTCATTCCACGTCCAGCTCTCGAAGAGCTAGCGCGTCTTTAATGAAGTGCATATAACAGATGGCGACGTTAACGGATTCAAATTACTTTGTCCTTTCTTCATTAAGTTTTTGCTTTTTCTCCTCCTGTTTCAGCTGTAACTTCGCCTTATCTCAGAGATAAAGACATTCCATTATCCTTTGGCCCCGTTTTGTTTTTATTACCTCCCGTTATAGTGGCAATTACGGTTTTCTCAGTTTATTGACAGTAAGACCTATTGAGTTGCTGTTTTAATTAAAAGGGGAAACTTGCAACGGGCTGGTGGATGCAAAATAAATGGAGTGAAGGATGGTTTTTCTTTTCTTGACTTGCCACGTAATTAGTTCAGTACTGGTAGCTTTTGCTAGTTTTTTACGTGAATGAGAAAATTAAAAAAAATCATTCTGTGGTTTTATGAAACCACGATGGCAAGTGAAACTTTTCTTCAGGTCGTAGGCATTTAACTGAAGATTTTCGGAGTTTTTCCGATTTAGGGTATTAAAATCGCGTTTTTAATCATAAGGCGCTACTTTTCCATTTTCCAACAATTGCGATTGATTGTCCCGCCATAAATATAAAATATACAGCTTTAAAATTCATATATGATAAACATTTTATCTAAATATTCTTGATGACAGAAACATAATAATATTTCACTTGATAGAAAAAAATCCAAACATCACCTGTGAATCTGAAAATACAATAATAATAACAATATGCGTACCTACTATATGTACGAACATTTTTATTTTCTTCTGATGCATGGTTGTACGAGGTGGATTGCGATCGCATGTCGTACCAATGGCTAATCATCAGGCGTATGTGGAATTCATCATGCCGAATGCGAGGTATATCCAATAAGCTGACATCCGTTTCGCCTTTAGGCGGGTCGATTCATTTAGTTCAGAGGGAAACGCTGTTCCTTAGTCAACTGCACGGGTACATATTTATTTATTTATTTAAGGACAACCAACAAGTCTTACACTAATAAAATCTTAAAACTAAGTGCTAATCAATTCACTCTAAGTGCAGACCCAATTACAGGTTGCCACGGCATGCATAAGTGGACTTGATGCTACTAATCATATCTGCTTACACATTATGTTCCATGAAATTTATACAGGTTTTAGAGAAAAAGAAAATACAAAATAATCAGAGTCGCAAGGACCCGACCGACAGACAATTTATAATTTCTCGTCTAAATCTAGCTGTACTGTCTGCAAAAATATCAATCTTAATTTTTTTACTTAGAGTATTGTATTGACGCTGGAGTCTATTCATAGTGGCGTGGTGACCAAGGTTACTCTTGCTGCCTTCCACCGAAAACGGGACGTACTTGCTAAGACGTGGCAGTTTTATGGGAACATTTAAATTTATTGAGTTTAAAAGAGGTGCACAATCTATGGCTCCGTTAATAATCTTATGTAGGAATAAAGAATCCAACAAATATCTACGATCTCTCAAACTCACAAGGTTAAAGTACGTTAATCGTTGTTCATAAGAGGACAATTCTTTAGCCTTGTACGTCTGGTAAGAAAGATGCCACAGAAACCTCCTCTGGATACCTTCGATGCGTTTAATATGGACATCGTATTGTGGAGACCAGACTTGACTACAGTATTCAAGTCCTGATCGAACCAATGCTTGAAATAAAAGAATTTTAGTAGACACTTTTTTAAAGTCTTTAGTGTTCCGTAATACAAAACCTAACATCTTGAAGCCTCTATTTACCATATGGTCTATGTGTGTGTATTACCGCAGTTTTCTATCTAAAACAACGCCAAGGTCACGGATCGATTCAACTTCATCCAGAATTTGACCGTTAATATTATATTGTATTGACGCTGCATATTTGCTTCTAGAAAATCTAATAAATTTGCATTTGCTAGTATTCATGTCCAATTTATTGTCCTCACAACACTGCGAAAGGCGGTCCAGATCCTCTTGAAGTAACACTCCCAAGCAACACATAAGCTGTTTAATGGAAAAATATAAGTAAACTTAAAACCTTAAGTTGGATTACAGTTTTATAATAGTTTTCATGACGTACTCTAGCTGGTCTGTAGAATTCATTAATTTTATTAAAACTTTTAGCTGTAGTGAAGCATTAATATAAATTTTATGAAGCTATTAACTTCATAGAAGTTACATAGAAATCAACTGTACATATGAAAGCTGTACAATATACAGCTGCTAACATTTCTCAACACTTGTAGTTCTATGGTGTATTTAAAATAAGGCTTAAGATGTAAAAGAGATTCTATAAAATACCTTATAAAGCTCTATGCTCGATAGTAGATTATCGAAGAATAACATCTGTTTAGTGGTATAAATCAAAATCCCTATAAATCCAGTTTTATAGGACCCTTGATTGAAACTTTATAACAGCCTTTTCCTATATAATTACGGCAATGAAGATCATTAGTAATCGCTATGCTGTAAACATGTCGAAATGTAGATTCTTATATAGAATCACTTATAGATGTCTGTATTGTGATCACAACTATGGATCGAAAATCATGGAAATACAGAAAAAGAAGTGGTGCAATTAAGAAAAAAGTGTTAAAACATTTATTAGCTATCACAAACGAGATGATTAACGAAACGGAATTAAAAAAAAACGTGATAATGTTACATTAGAAAATGATGCTGTTAACAGAGCGGAATTTGGTCACGCGTTGGCGTCAAATGTAGAGGGTTCCGCATACTTAAAATCAGCTAATACACAATGCAGTGGCAGTTCCTAGCAAAACCAGTCCATTTCTGAGAGCTCGAGCTCAAGCGAAGTCGAGTTCGCTCTTTGTAGCGAATTTATGAAAAATTTTACTTTTCGTGAAGAAATTAAAGAATGGGCCATAGAAAAATATATTTCACAGGAAGCGTTGAAAAGCTTAACAACAATTTTAAATAAAAGATTTCCGGATATTTTGCCCAACGATCCGCTAAGCTGTTGTAGTCAATTTGATGAGGAGATGCTTGATTTGTTTCTTTATGTTCCTCCATAATATTATCAGTGTCACTGTTTTGTAGCATAATTAAAAGTTCATATTCTGCTTATTCGTAGGACGATAATGATCCTCGTTTCACAGTGCATGCCATACACCGCCAATCAGTTTGGGGCTTAGAACTTCCATTCCTGGCTAATTTGTTATCAGAAATTTTCTTTGGGTACCGTAAGAGTCCTTCATACTCCCATAAATTAGGTACAATGCACAGTTGGGGTCGACCTTTTTCAATAGTTTGTACGATTTTAAAGGACATGGTGCACTTTAATATATCTGAAAAATAAAAAGTAAGTTTTATACAACATATTCAACTTTACCTACCAATCGGTTTTGTGGGGACCACAGTCACATTTACACGTTTGTAGGTACATATACACGATATGGCAAATGATGTGTCTCATGTTAGATAATTTAATCTAGCGTCTTGTGTTTTAATGACAAATACTTAATAAAAAGTAAAGGCATTCTACCACAAATTATTTAACTGTTGTTCACTCACAGAAATGAGAAACGTTAAATTATAAGCCAACCAAACCACAACTATCAAAACAAGATATAAATTAAAAACTCTATGTGTAGAATGAAGAATCACAGATTATAGAGAATAGAATATTTTTATGGCTGCGGTTCGAATTGAACCGATGTGCACTATTGATTCCAAAAGCGTGCAAACAACGGCACTTATATCAATAAAAAAGGTGATAGGTGACGTCGTTAGGTAAAGCTTTCGGTGCTCACCCAAATTGAGTTGATAAAAATTCACCAACTTACTTCATTTACCATAAAAACTTAGTGTAATTTTGATAAAAAAGTAATTTTAAGAAAGATTTTTGATTGCTCTTTCTTTCTAAATTTATTTTTTTATAAATAAAGTAGTAAATCAAATAAATAGTCAAATCAAGCCAAAAATGTGATAAAGGTGGGACAGCATTTTTTTGCACTTACCTAACATTTCTTTTTATCTACACAGTACCCTAAAATGCTGGCGAACACGAGGCATAATATGTATTCTTGGAAGAATGCTAAATAGCCAAAACAGTATTTAAATCTCTCTTCCAGCTACAAATCAAACAAAACCCTATTAATGGAATATGTTTAAAGCTTTATTCAGCTTGTAGCTTTAAAAGACCTGCTTTCAAGTATTAAACCTATTTGTTAATTTGACGCCATTATTCTTAATACTACGTAACATTTTAAAGGTATATGAGGTAAATAAACTGCTCGAAAAACCTCTTACGATTATACTAAAATTAGTTATTTTAGGTAACCGATACCCATGAGAAACTTCTAAATACATATTAAGCAAATAACTGCAAACATTATAACATAACCTACAATTACTTTATTCACTTTTTTCTCTAAATGAGCTTATTTCACGGGCGCATTAAAATTTTAACATAAATACATATATACTTTCACAGTGTAGTGATCTCCGCATCCATCTTACTATTTCTATAAATGAAAACAAACAATACTTACCAGAATTTTATAAAACTTACACTGATCCACTGTTTTTCGTTTTTGACATAACTATTCTGCAAATATTGCTTTTTTAACTTTAATAATTCTTTTGTCGTTCCAATAAACTATTTTAAGTTGATTATCATACTAAAACCTGATAAAGAGCTGTGATATGGCAAAAAATAGAGTAAAAGCTTGCTAATCTACTATTAACCTACTATTAGCCAGCCTTAAACCAGTTTTTGTAATGAGTTTAATCAGCCATTCTAAAGAATAAAGCTGTATAATATGGTCCTCTTTTGTACTTACAAGAGTCGTACAAGCGCTTAACCACTACTTTAGATAGCATCCTAATCCAGCTTAAAGAAATGTTTAAATCTATTTATCAGCTCCTTTACAGCTAGTTTGTGTTGCTTGGGCTGTGTCATTACTGTCTTTAATCTGTAAGCATATTTTCATATCATCCGCGTAGAGAAAACATTCTGCATGCTTAAAGACAGATATAACGTCGTTAATAAAAATGTTGAAGAGGACCGGTCCAACATGGGAACCCTGCGGGACTCCAGAAGTTGACAAAAAAGTATCTGAAGCAAAACCACTCACTACCACCCTCGACCTACGCTGAGCAAGATAAGAATGAAACCACTCAAGAAGCTTGCCAGATATGCCAGAGAGAGATAGTTTGTCTAGTAATATGTTATGATCTACGGTGTCGAAGGCCTTATAAATAGTATGATCTACGGTGTCGAAGGCCTTAGCATCTGTATAAATAGTGTCAACACTTAATCGTGAATCGAGAACATCAGACACATATTTTGTAAACGTAACAAGATTGGTCGTAGTGGAACGAGAAGGTAAGAAACCAGACTGCTGACTCGAAATTATTTGCCTAAAATGCCAGGTAAGAATGGGACATACTAAAGATTCAAGTACTTTACCAAATATGGATAATATTGATATTGGTCTGTAATTTTTAACTGAGATGGGATCACCCGATTTAAATATCGGGACAATCCTCGCCTCTTTCCAGGCCGACGGAAAGACTCCAGTTGTCAAGGAAGTATTAAAGATAATAGTTAGAGGCAATGAAATTATATTGCTGCATCTAACTACGAACAGTGGAGGGATCTCGTCTGGTCCAGCCCCCTTATTAGGATCTAGACTTTCAAGAGCCTTTAGTACCTCATCACGAGAAAATTTAATAGTACTAAGGTAGTTTGAGGATTGGACCGAAATATCAGTTCGTTTTTGTAATGGAGACGGATTTTTATAGACAGAGGCGAAAAAAGAGGCAAATAAATTACATATACTGCTGCCACTGTTCGCTGAGCGACTACCTAGGGTCATGGAGGAGGGGTAAGAATTATTACTATTGCGTTTTTTATTTTTAAGGAAACTCCAAAACAATTTAGGGTTTTCAGAAAGTGATTGCTCTCATTTTGTGATGTAGTTGACATAACAAGTTCGAATTAAATCTACGCACCTTTTTTTAATTGAGTTCAAAGCTAATTCGTCTAATGGATTTTTATACTTATGATGCCGTATTCTAAGTTTATATTTTTCGCGTAAGAGACGAATTAGTTCTCTTGTGTACCAGACTGGATATTCTTTTGACTTCGGTTTATATTTCGGCACATGCTCAGCAATCGCGTCTCCTATTATATTATAAAATTTTTCCACCATTTCCTCCACTGTTGGACATGAAAACATCACCTCCTCCCAAGAAATTGATCTTAGATGAGAGACTAACTTATCGAAGTCAGCTTTATAATAATTATATTTTTTATTTGAAATATTGGGAGTCAAAGGTGGTGTTTCAAAGCAAGAGATAGAGAATTCAAGTGGGGGATGATAAGAGTCAATGTTACTTAAAGGGGATATACTGCGTTTGATACTAGAAATATTAAAGTTTGAAAGAACAAAATCCAAAGTCTTGCCCTTATCATTGAGGATATTATTGCGCTGCGTAAAGTTATTTAAGGCAATGAAATCTATGAGTGAGCTCTCGAGTGCACCCTTGGCCACATAGTCGTCAATTGGATCCTTCCACACAATGCTACTTAAATTAAAGTCGCCTAAAATTACACTATTTGTATAAGATTCTAAAGCAGCGTTTGCATTTTCAATAAAGTGATCTAGCATATGCCTCTGCAATGGTGGGGGGAGGTAAACCGCACATACACATACTTTTTCTATTGTGTTATTTCTTCCGTGTACCCCTAGTTCAATCCATAAATCCTCGCAACCACTCTCTTTAAGGGACAACCGACGAGAAGATATTCGTGTGGATACAGCTATGAGCACCCCGCCACCAGATTTGCCTTTATGAAACTCACTTGTCTCTCGGTCGCGTCTGTATACAACGTAACGATCGCTAAACAGTTCCATATCGAAAACAGTACCGTTCAACCACGTTTCACACGAAACTATAACATCGTAATCATTACATAGCACATTCTTATAAAATTCTGCAGTCTTCGTACGAAGACCTCTGACATTTTGGAAATATACCTTTAAATTAGCGAATTTTATTAAGAAACAATTGTACGCTACATTAAAAAAACACAACAGAAAAAGAACTGGAAAGCTAAGCCAAACCATCGAGTGTCGATGCGTTTCGGACGAGAACATATTCCGATGTATCGGTTTTTCGCATGTATATGCGGCCACCTCGAACCCATACGTGCTTGTACTGCAGCTCCTTTGCACGGCTACGCGCTCTTGCGTGGAGGTCTTTATTCTCAGGCAACAGGTTCTCCGCAACGTATACGGCCACCTTTTTATCGGCCCCAAAGCCTAAGTGACTCGAGTTTAGTCTATCTTAAGGATGAATCTTATTATATTTTATTACGGCGGCCAAAAGTGCATCCCGCGTTCGAGGACTGTTCATTTTAATTAGAATCGAGCGGGGACGAGGACTTTCCGGATTTTTCTTCGCAATGCGTGAACAATAAGAAACATCAGACTCGTTAATTGGACAAGATACAGTCTTCGCTAACTGTTTCAATAGAGTGAGTAGGTTTTCTGAGTTGCGTTCTGGGACACACTGCAACTCCAAATTAGATGCGCGAGTGATTTGTTCTAGATGGTTGAAACGGTTAGTGACTGCATTCAGGTCGATGCGGAGAGCTTCCTTTTCCTTTGTAATGGAATCAACTTTGGTCTTGCAATAACTTATGTCTGTATTTAATTTCTCAAAAGAATCATGCAAAAAATTAATTGACTCAGTGAGCGAACCAATTTCGACTTAAAAAGATTTTAGTTGCTCATTTATATCATTTCTGAGAGTTTTAACACATTCCTTAAAGGAATTCCGCAACTCCTCTTGTATTATTTCACGCAGCTCGGTACGAGATACACACGAGTGGGAACAATCAGTCGGCACCTGCGCCTCCTGTGAGGTTTTTTTGCGCCGAAGAGTTACATTGGCATTAGTGTTGGTAGGTGTCAATGGCTGGACCGGCGTATTTGAGTTGTCACTACGTGGTTTCCTAGTGCGGCATTCTGGACATACCCAGGTCGACTTAGCCTCCGGTGAAAGTTTCCTCAGATCAGTAAGTGGTACGCTAACGCACAGGCTATGAAAGAATGAAATGCAGGTGCTACACTTCAAAGAGTTTTTATCATCAATAGATGACTGGCAGGCGCCGCAGCTATTCATTTTACGCAGTTCACTCCAACGGCAACGGTATTGTAAACAACGTTGCGAATAAAACACAAGGCGCTGACCGGAACTTAAATTTCTCTCCCCTTGAACGCTCCCGCACCGATGATGCAGGTTGACAGTCAGCCCTTGGGTATATGTGTTCTGTGCAGTCAGCTGTCACTTGACATTTCCTCAGTGGGTCGATACGATATCAATAATCCGATAATTTTGTCTAAAATGAAGGTAATTAAATATTTACCGCTTGTGAATCCAGGAAAGAATCGCAATATTTCCCTGTAGTGTCTGTGTTTGCGACTAATAACGTTACTAGCTGCGATCCACTAAATTTAACACCATTTGCGACAACCTGAACAGTGATTGAAAACAAATAAATGTAAGCAAACACGATGCAACTGGGAGTCCAATCTTCACCATATGACAGTTTTTGACTAAATTGACTTATATCTTAATTTGACTGAATTGACTTATATTTAACTTATATAATTTTTTTAAACTTATATTAGCCGTAAAGCAGCCGTGCTTGCAACGTTATGTTCTAGTTTGAAGAGAAAGACAAGCAGTGAAATTCATCTTACATCTTATATTACAAGTTCGAGCGTCGGTGGCGCTGTGGAGTCGGCAATTGCCTTCCAATCGGGAGGTCCGGGGTTGAAGACCGCCATGTACCCATGTGTTTCTGTTCCCGAATTTCATTATATGTACATTTGTCTGACGCTCTGACGGCGAAGGAAAACATCGTGAGGCAACCTGGATACATCTGCGAAAAAAATTCAAAGATGTATGTGAAGTCGACCAATCCGCAAAAGTTTTATATCTCTACGCGTTTCTGATACACAGACGGAAACACGACATACGGATATACGGACAGACGCTGAATAAAGTGATCTTAAAAGTTCTGCTTTTTTCCCATTGGAGGTGCGGAACCCTAAAAAATACTTAGAGTTTAGAGAATCAAATCTACGTTCTATCGGAGTTTGATCTACAGTTTATTTTAAAATAAGCTAAAGCACTAAAGTCTGTGATAAAATGTTCAGCAAATCCTTTTCGAAAGATAGTAAAAAGTACAATAAAAGAAACTGGACTAGTGCGACTTGGACTCGTGCACCGAGGGTTCCGTACAAATTTATCTAAATATACAGGGTCAATTTTAATGCACCTACAACCTCGCAGGATTAGATAGCTTACATCATAAACAACAACGTTTCTTCTGCGACTTTTGATAATTCGTAAGATTTTACTTATATACAAAAATAATATTAATTTAATATACTTCTAGAATATTTGTAACTCTACGCGCATCACCAGAATTATTTGGGAGAACGCGCGAGCGTAGCGTCGTCTTTCGTCGTCGCTTATAAATGAAACATAGACTTATCAATGTCACCACAGTGCAATAAAAAGATTTTTGTTCAATTTATTGAGTTATCTTAAGACTCGTAAAGCAAACGTCGTAGTTAATGATGTTAACTATCTAATCCTGCGAGGTTGCAGGTGCATTAAAATTAACCCTGTGTAAGTTCCTAACTACCTACATATTTACAGTTTTCAGAAAGGAAAATTCCTTTACACTGCGTCTCGCGACAAATTTCATAGTTCTAGGTCAACGCGAAATACCGTAAAGGCTTTGATTGCCTTGTGAATTCGCGTTATATGCGAATATGTGTAACATGAATGGTCTTGATCATATATTTTGATTGCATTGACTTACAAGTTTAATATTTTCACAGCTTCAAAAGACCGCAGATCAGTGTATTTCATATAAATTCTCCTATGATAATATTCGAGAAACAGGGTCTTGACAGACCGCAGGATAGACGATCAACGAAGTGATCAAATCTACGTGTTGGTCGTCTATCCTGCGACATATATGTCGGAGTTGATCATTTTGAAATAAGCTGAAACACCAAAGTCCCCGTTGAAACGTTCGGCAAATCCAATTGAAAGGATAGTAAAAAGTACATTAAAAACGGATAAGCTTGTGCTGACGATACACCAATTTGTGGTTCAGTACCAGGCTTAATTGTAATGAAGCACTAAGAATTTTTTCTTAAAAATGATTTAGTTTTTTGAGCCTTCTAGAAAATCAAATAGTAGATCATATACGAGTAGATAAGTATCAGTTTCAATTGCCTATCTATTAATAATATTATATTTAATTTTGTTTTTATTATATTTTGAACAAAATATGTGTAGCTTATTTTATTTTAGTTTTCTTGAGATTTTAACATCAAACCTTGTCCTAATGAAAATGCAATACACTAAGTAAATTGTGCGTATAATTCTATACCATTAGTCTGGCACGGTCTGGCCCTAATAAGCCTACAGTTCAAGGCAAACCTACAGGCAACGTTCTCCTATACTACGCTGTCTACTTACATTATACTCTGGCCCGGACGGATTGGTGAAAGCATCAAGTATGTTATGTTGTATGTGGCGAACATACAACATAATGTGTATGTTGTTCGCCAGAGTGTACCGCGAGCAGGTTAGGTCGGGTAAGGGGGCTATTCAGCACTTATTCTTCGAAACTGTTACGGATCCCTAAGAAAGGGTGGCATACATAAAACTCAGATGTTCATTTTGAAACTGCCATAAACCGTTTACAACATCCTTTTTGAATTGTTTTGCGTTCGCCGAAATTCAACTGGGGCTCTTCTATTCGGTGTTGTTCAGTGACGCTTGACAAATAAAAGCAAATCGTTTTCGATACGATTTGACGAAATAAGGCTCTCTGGTTTGTTATATTTATTATTAGTAGGTATATCTATTTATTTATTAAATAAATAAATATTGCAGAGTATTAATAATGTACGTACATATGCCATTCTCTGTCAATCGACTATTTTTTTCAACAGAAACTTCATGGCGGCTGCTTATGGAATAATCATTACGAGAATTATATGTATGATTATGTTGCGCGCTTGTGACTTTTACATACAAATATAATAATACAGTAATACAAACATATACATCCGATATTGCCATAGTCCCATACGATTAATCACCATGGACACTGCAATTCGTTTGGTTATGGTTCATAACAAAAACCAGATCTCAAATGATTAAAAGTAGTTAGATATGATTATTATTATATAAATGAAAGGAAACATAACACATTTTTATTAGGGAAATGGCAAAAAGCCAAACAGGCTACTTGATAATTAGGCACCGCAAGCATAAACGTTTACGATAATGGAGACATCAATCGCATGCCACCAAACCAGGAAAACATTCTCAAAACAAACGAAAGTAAATACAAACATTCAAGAAAAGATTTGGACCCAACATAAAATCCGGTGACCACATAAATTCGGTCCCCCAAGGTGTTCTCGGCGCAATCAGAAACTCAACATTATGCAAAATGCCTTCGACAATACAGGGAGAGCTGGAGCCAGTTTGGGAAATGGGCAAAGCCTTCGAGATAGCTGCATTTGGTTAGAAATCGCGTGTTTTGCAAGTATTTTTTAACGCCTTATCCGAAAACTAGGGAGTCAATGTCTAATTGGGCAGTTATTTTTATTGCATCTATAAAGTCGTCATCTAGTTTTACGCATTTAAAAAAAATGAGTATTTTAAAGCTATTTTTTAATAACTAATAAATTGTATGTAAAATAAATAAATGGTATTGGTTCACAAAAACACATACAAGCATTCCAAGACACCTACTGATCTTAAAACTTTCTAGTGACCAAATAATATAATTTTATCATCGATTCATATGTCAAAGCAGCATCATCGATATTGTAACCATTTCGGATCTAACCCCATAGATATTAGTACGTGTATCCTCAATTGAGTTCTTTTGTTCTCTCGCTCTCGAATATCGAAAAAATATATTATAAAAAAACTTAAAGTTAGTTATTCGCCTTTAGAAAACAATAACTTTACGGACTCAATACTTTGATCACTACACGTTTTAAAACTCTATAGCATTATTATGCGTATCCTTCATCGCGTTGTCTTATTTTTTGCTTTTAATTATCGAAAGTATATAAATAACAAAAGTAAAACATAGCCGCATTTACCTACTCGCATGGCTAAGTTATTTATTCGCCAATATAAAACCATAACTACACTGAAAAAAAAAGATAATATGTATCAAGAATGTGTTACCTTCATTCATGCAACTTATTTATATACGAGCGCACAAAGATGCATGATTACAGTAATAAAGTATAGTTGGTTGGCCGTAGTAAGATTACTTTTTAATGTCACTATGATGTTTGTGGATTTTATTAAGAACTTGATCACTTTTTTGGCAAGTCGCAAAGCTTGATATGATCAATCATTTTATCTTATTAGAATTAACAATTATAAATGTTTACAAAGGTGACGTCACCAAAATTAAATAAGAAAGTTTATTGTTTTGAATATGTTTTTCTTATTAAGCGTTCAATCATTTCAAATTGATTGTCATAATCATTTGTGGCTTGTTTTAAAAATGTTGATGATTAATTTTATTATATTTTACTCAAACAAACAAAATGTTAACTTGATAAGCTACAATTTTTTTCAGTGTACTTACTTCACAATATTTTGATCACTAACCGCCCACAATATTTTGACGTTGAATTCATACTTAAATACAAAGCTAGAACTGAATATATAAAAGTATTTACAAATTTAGCATGTTTACCCTTACATATAAAGTAAGCAATAGTGCGTTTTCCAGACACAACGAAGCCCTTTGTCAAAACAGCACGTTCTCACTTTATGGGTTACCGCGTATACGCATAAAAAGGGCGTGCACCCACAAAAACGTCGAGGTGGTGGAAACAGAATCATTAAATATATTGGCCTCACAAAAATGTGTATTGTTATGTTATTTCTATGTGTAGCTATATCTAATTTCCAAATAGGTAGCTTCTTATCTAAATCAGATTGGATTTCTTTTTAATTATTGAAAAATACAATATTAAGACCGCCTCCTGGCTAACCATTACCATTTTATCTAGGTTTGTCGTCATAACAACAATTTCAATAACAATGTTATCCGATAATTAGGGGCAATAGAACTGGGGAACCTAAGTTCTTCAGAAACCCAGGTTAAGTTTGCTTCCATCTTCAGTTCTTCAGCCGTATCATCACCATATCAGGTGAGATGATAGCCGAGAGTTGGCCAACGTACGTATAAATTAAGCCCAGCAGACGTAGCACGAGCCATGGAGAGAACGGGATAAATGACAAATATCATGTTTCTTCTCGCTCTCTCATACTATGATAAAGCGAGACGGGTCGAGGCTTAGTCGCTTATTTCTCTTCTATAGTCCACGCGCCGTGCTAGACCTACAGAAAGGACATATCTTTCTCTTCTGTGATTATAAACGGCTTTGGTGAGTGTCTGACAGAGATGTCAACGTAGAACCCAAATTACTGGAGCTAAAAGCATGAAATACAGTCCAGAGGTTAATTGGCTTATGAAGGCGGCCACTTAGGAAATAAGTTTTAAAACTCTTAGAGAAAGCTGATAAATCCCCACACAAAAATTAAGGAAACTACACTTTTGAGCTTTATTTAAGGGAAGAAAAGTACTTAATTCGCGAGCATAGCTAGTCATCAATGGAAATTACTTTCGATAAAGCTTATATGCCTTTTCCACCTCGATTTTTTTTAAATAGGTCATAATGTCGCTAGGTCCTTTCCTCGACACGGCAGAGCACTTTTTGAAATCACTTTGTGGTCCTTAGTCTCGACAAATCCTAATTTTATTTTTATCATCCCAGGTAGTCTCATTCAAATGGAAGACACCTTCTGTAACTTACTTCGATTCATTATTACGGCACAATAAATCCAAACTATTCTTATATATTGCTGACACATAACTTGATTTGTTTAAGGTTTTGTTATCAACTTTTATTTTATTTCATAAATATTAACGCACAAAATTCTTATGTCTTGCGCCCCGCGTTGGGTGCCACTTCGTTATAATATAACACATTTTGTTAAGATAAACATTATAAAAGGTTATATATAAGGCATTACAATATATGTTCAATATAAGATATTTATTTACACATTGTTATAATATGAAAAATCAAGTTTGAAGTTCAATTTAAGGAACATATTATATTACTGTTTATATTATGAAATCACTTTTTTAAACTCCTGGAACTAACTAGTATCTTAATTTTAATGTATTGTTAAAACATCCCGCGACACACACCTAGGAATATTTGCACGCCACAATAGAAAAAAATAACATTTTTCCAACACGTTTTTATAATACAATGCAAATATACCAGTTTAAGCAACACACAACATTAACATCAAAGCTCGGATGAAATCAAATATTCTTTTCAAAACAAAGCGCGAACTTCAAAGGGGCACGTTAAAACCAATTTTAAGAAAGAAATTTACTCACCAAATCAAATTGGCCCGGACTAAAAAGGCATATTGGATGTTTATGGTGGATTACGAAGTAATTGAAGGATGCTCAGCGAACTCTTAACAATTATACTTAAAGTGCTGGATTAAGTATCGAACAGAACAGAGTGCTACAAATAGAGATCTACTCTGTTAAGGACAAGAAAGCGGAGAATTATTTCGAATATACTGTGCATGAAAATAAATTTAATAATATAATTCTCCTTCACTTCAAATCTGAGGCTAGCAAATATTGACAGGTACCACTAAAGGGTATTTTACCTATCATACAATTATCTCAATCCTAACGAGGTTTCATATTAGGTCTACTTGTCCATTTGCTACTATAAGAAGTTCAAAGTATAAAAATCAGCATAAAGCCGTTAGTATTATTACCTTCACTTAAAAATTTCAATTAGCAGCTATCGTATAATCCTTTTGATGAATAACGAGCAATTTGAAGAAATTGAGGGGAAAATTATACCTCAACTCCTTATCGCGCCGAACGAAAAATACTGGAATACAAACACCAAATTAAAGTACTCGTAACGCTATCCCTTCGGAGATAACGTTAAGTCCTTTCATCGCCTTAGGTAATGACGATACCAGATAACCCTAGACTACGAATGGCCGACGTTGAGAAGAAGAATCGAATAAAATAGTCGAAAAGTATTCGGGAAAGGGTCAAGAATGGGTCAATTTTCGTGTAGTGACGCATAAAGGACGCTTTCGCTGGCGCCCAAGCGGTAAACTTGTGCAAAATAGTGCTAACAGTCACCGAATCCTTTCAAAGTACCTAGAATCTTATTTACATTTGTTTGGGGGGAGGTTGATTTTCTAGACGCGGCTCAGGCGACATAAATTTCAAGAGGCGGCGATAAAATAAAATTGAAGATTAAACGTGACTTTATCTTGGCTTTAGGATTCTCAAGCTTAGATCCAGAAATGCTTATTCGTTCCATTTTGTTTATGATGCCTCTGGCAGACGTGTTTGTTTAAGCTCGAGCTAGGATTCAACTTGATCCGCGTGGAAATCGTAAAATCAAGAATTACGAATTTTCTTTTAATGCACAATTCATTATTTTTTACATTAATGGGGGAGAAAATATTAAAGAGAATAAAAACGCGTTTTTAAAATTTATTCTTACAGAATAACACTTCAATTGTAGTAGAAATTTTAAGTATATTTAGTAGAAATCGGCTGCTCCAATAGTATATGTATTTTAAGTAACCCATTGAAGATATTATCGAAATAACATGAATTTTCTATAAACAACCAATTTTCTTAGAATAATACCTACACTTAAGTTCAACTTACGCTTAGTAATAAGTAGTATAGCAGTCACAAAGGACGTAGTTTAAAGTATGCCAACGAGCAATATCAACTTCCAAATCACTTAGATTCACAGAATGTTAACCATCGATAACGAGCTAAGTTCAAGTGGTTTAACTTAAAATCACTTAGTTTAAGAGTTAGGATTTGCATAGTACACTGAAGATCAGTAATGAAATTCAACGAGCTCACGCAATTATGCGTATAGTAAAATAATTTTTATTTATAAGCACGTTTATAAGTTAATTCTTTCGAAAGTGTTTGAAGTTTTTGGAGAGATAAATGTCAAAATTGTCAATATTTTTTGACACAGAGCTTAATAGGTCTATTTGACCTCAATAGGTGCTTGACCGATTGATGACACAACTGAATGAGATGAAATTCTGATTGAACGGGAACATAATGTTCAAAATATTATCGTCCTTTTATGCACAGACATTTGCATTTCTTTTACGTGTATTTTCGGTGCAAATACACGTAAAAGAAAGAAATAGGGACAGACTTCACGAGAAGAACTGGTTTGGAAGTCTAATATATTTTAATCTTTGAAATAACCATCAATAATGTACATGAAGCCCGCGTCTACGCATTCAGATAATTGAAAATATCTTATAAAAAAATTGATGGGAAAAAATTACTTTTAGACTTTAAAAAACAACTTCAAAAAGTACTACGCAATGTAACATGTGCTCGCGCGCTACGGATGCGGCTCGTGGCGACAAAAAACAGCGTCCGTTAATACATTGCGCGTTGTAAATTGAAAACTTTTATGAGTTAATAAATACTGACATTTTCTTCGATGTTTTTTGGACGAAAATTAACAAATAATGTTTCTATAAAAACCTAAAAAAAATATAGTCACTTTAAACTGAAACATCTCGGTAGGTAATTATTAATTTCCAAGGTATAGACCATACCTTGGAAATTAATAGTTACCTACCGAGATGTTTCAGTTTCAGGTGACAATTATTTTTTAAGCAGACAAGACAAAAATGATATTGACGATGGGTTCAATAGGTGGCTTCGGTTTCGCGTTCGGTCTTTTTACACTAGTTGTGGAAAAACTTAAACCTAAATATAATCCTGAAATTATTAAATAAATACATAAGTCATTTAATTAATTTAAACTATTTTGTAGTAGGTAGGTACTTTTAACATTTTATTTCACATCAGAAACACTATTAACATACAAACTTCGTCAAAAACACATGTTGAATGCAAGGATTCCATTAAAATAAAAACAGTGATATCTACTGAAATAACCTTCACTATAGTTAGGAGTAGTTTCAGTTCCGTAATAGGAAATGTTCGGTGATCGGTATCCGATGCCAATCCAAAGCTAACTCTCGACTTGTTAGTGGGTCCTACACTTGTTATTAATATACTTTGGCGTTATTGGCAAGCTTTATTTGATTCATAACTCTGTGGTAATGTTCTCTATAAACATAAAGTAAGATGCCTGACCACTCACCGACTGATCTCGCCAGTGCCTTAACAGCTGGATGGACAAAAACTTTTTTAGAGTATAGATAGCCCTAATGACGTCGGTTGTTGATAAGACTGGGAGTTTGAATTTTGATTATACAGAATGCTACGGCATTTTAAGGTTTGATTGAATTGTGGGTAGGGTTAGAAAATTGAAAATTGACTATTTATATTTTCTTATAAAAGTAAAGTGAAACCAGATTGTTAAAGGGTGTAATTTTAGTTGAAAGTTTGTTTGAAACATTTTTTTGCGGTTTAAATTTGAAATTCCGTTAACATATGCATATTAAAGTCTTTGTATTTCAGATGATTCTAACAGAATTTTCATTTTCATTGTAATCGAGGACTCGAGAACAGGATAACTTACATGATGTCAAGTAATCGGATTCGTATCGTAATCCAACCGAAAGATCGCTCGCCTATCAACGCAAAGATCACAATATGTAATCAATTCAAATTATACATAATTAGTATTTTGTAGTGTCCTGTATACTACAAAATACTTCACTGCAATTTTATATGACATATATTTTTCAAATTTTTAGCTCCGTTATTAAACGGTTTGAAATATTATGAATCTTGCTTCTCACAATAATGTCTATCTTGCTAATTTAAACCTCCCCATTAAATGATTGATACGTATAACTATAATATAATATAATATGATAACTTCACACTGTTGATAAATAGCGAAATTCCCAATATGACCTAAACTATTTTGGAAATCCGACTCCCAATACCTACCTACAATGAGTTCTGGGGTACCTATTTATGTACCTATTCGACAGCAGACTATCCTGAGGCCCAATTCTGCTAATAAGTTACAGCCGAATCGAAACTAAACCGTTGCGATCGATCAATCGTAGCGCGTATTTGCCATGCAACTGTTCGATGAAGTGATAATGTGGCGTTCTGATTGGTCGATCGCAACGGTTGAGTTTCGATTCAGCTGTAACTTATTAGCAGAATTGGACCTCAGGTACTACTATTATTATATTCTGTGCCTCAGGCCTGGTGAGGGACCATATTATATTCTATTTCTTATAATTTTCAATGTTTGACTTTTTAAAATATTTTCATAATTATAACAAAACGTTTTTTAATATCTTCATAATTTAGTAAACTTTGCCACCAAAAAAAGGCAATACACTTGATATGCGTTTTAGGTGTTTGAATATACAAGGTAATTTTTTAGTTACAAAAAAAAAAATTGTGTGCTTGTTCAGACAAGCAAACTGAACAACTTTCACTACGGGACCAACTTTGAAATCGCAAAAAAAATCAGCTGCTCCATATACATCTAGGTTCAGTGAATGTTGAACATTTGTATGGAACAGCTGATTTTTTTGGCGATTTTAAAGTTGCTTCCATAGTGAAAGTTGTCCAGTTTGCTTGTCTGAACAAGCACACAAAATTTTTTGAGTAACTAAAAATTAAACTTGTATATTATGTTAAATAGGTAAGTCTAATAATTTTGAGGTTCCTATAATTTCTTTAAGATTCATATTCAGGGATACCAGATGGCCCCATTTCCTGATGAGTATCTAAAGAAAGTAGCCTAGACGAAACGAAGTTCGCAGGCGATAGCTAGTAAAATATATTTCAGATGCTAACCACAGACTTTACCATGATCGTTTATAGCAGGGATTCCCAAAGTGGTCTTGGTGGTGGTTTTCCAGGGGTCGATATAGACGAAAACAGATTTTGGGGGTCGACGAGGTCTAAAAATCGAATCCTAATACAAGACCCCCGACGACTCCTAAGAACACAAGTTCTTATTTGAATCTTTTTAAGATACTGTTTAAGTTGTGTTATGTATACCAACTTGTTATAAGAATGACAAATATTTTAGTAGGAAGTTTCATGTTTGTACTTTTAAAAAACCTTTTTCAAAAAATATTTTTTACGTAATTTGTATTAATAGTTATTAAATACATTTGATATTTACTGAATTTTACGTCTATATATTATGTTATAAATAAAATTTTGATGAGAAAATGATATCAAGTTTACTCACTTAACCTTTAAGTATGGACGTCATTTTTTCATAACACTATCCTGGACGTGTAGTCTCACAGGCTCCTATATTAACTAGTGTTTTTTTTAACAAAATTATTTTAAATAGCTTGAATACTATATTTAACTTAAAGTATGGTTTAGTTATAGTAAAAATACGAGAATATACAAGCCACTTTTTTATAATAATTCTAGAAACATTCAAAATTAAAAAATAACGGCACATTTTGGGTCATTTTAAGTACAACTACGTTTTCAGCTGTAAAATCAACTAGAAATTATATTAAAAATCAATATTTACCATACTCCCTTTTATTTTTTTTACTATTCCAACATAAATAAGTCAAAGTTTACAAGAAAATCTAAAAAGAGAATAAAGTTGCTTACAAATATTTTTATAACACAACTATGGACGTGTAGCCTGACAGGGTCCAAAAGATTTTTAGATGAGTATTACTCACGTATTTTTCATTGAATGACGTAATTTCCTCCTTCGCTGGTCGTTTTGATACTAAAACTGAAGCTACTGAGCTACTCAAGTGTGGGGAGCGGGGGGAAGTACACAAAACTTAGAAACTAACATTGACCCGGAGCCTGTGAGGCTACACGTCCATACTTAAAGGTTAATTAACCAACCGATTTTTTTTAAAAATGGTATGTAAATTTGTATCCATAGAAACTAGAGATAGAATTTTTAAAGTAATTTGGCTATAATGAGGGTCTGAGGTAACAATTCATTTTGGAAAAGGGGTGTCTTGCCCAAAACAGTTTGGGAATCTCTAGCTTATAGCAAGGCTAAAACAATATTGAAACAGAGACCCCGCTCTTGCTGCGTATAGCACTCTCAGGGCGGTTTTAATATTGTTTTCAGCGATCTTGGTTATTGGCCTGGGCAACAAAGTGAAGCACATAAAAATCATATATTTAGTTATTCAAGTGCTATACATTTTTTTATGTTATTAGAGAAAACAGTGAATTAATAATTACTTGGTTTAGTTCTTGTCGTACGATCCTATTTTTTTCTTTTGACATTTCTCCTATTAAAATATCTATAAACTATTAACAATAAAATATTAAAGGTCAAAAAACCTTGTTATCTCTACCTCTATAAAATTAATATAGTGCCAAAATGTTTCGACTTCCAAAAATGGCATTTTTCAACATTTTACGGACTTGAAAACTGATAGAGATTTCATGTTCTTTATGTGTATATGTGTATATATTTATCCCACCAAAAACATTCTGTAAAAAACTAGCCAAGTCTCGATGGAGCTGCTTGTTTATCTCTAAAAAGTAATGAAATCTAGACAAAGTCGTGCCAAGTCTAAGGTTCCTTACTGCGATTTCTTTATTATTATAGTTAATGTTGTGTGACTTGGCCGTTGACTTGTACCCACTAACGTATAAAGAATGTTCAACGACCAAGTCACACAACATTAACTATAATAATAAAGAAATCGCAGTAAGGAACCTTAGACTTGGCACGACTTTGTCTAGATTTCATTACTTTTTAGAGATAAACAAGCAGCTCCATCGAGACTTGGCTAGTTTTTTACAGAATGTTTATGGTGGGATTTCACTTCTTCTTGTAGAAACGTAAGCTTATTGATTTATTTTATTAGATTTTCTTATTTGACACAGTTTTTTTTCTTTTTAGGGGTAGTTTTTTATTATTACAAATCTTTCTTTTCTTTTTTTCTTTTCTTTATTGGAAGCAACCCACCAAGTTGAATATTTTTTGTACAGGCGGTATGTCGATATCTCTAATAGTTTGGTTGGGCTCTTGTGTTTTCTAATCAGGGTCACCAGGTACACCAGATCTTCGATTATCCTAGTTTTTTATAGTTTTCCCTTTATGTGGCCATTAAACCCTAACTCTGTACCAAATTTCAGCTCTCTGAGTTTATGGGAAGTACTAGTTCTATTTTGATGATCATGAGTGAGTGAGTGAGTGAGTGAGTGTCATAAATGCGAAACTTTGCTTCCGCTTAACTTCGGGACTAAATGACCTACAGACTTGAAATTTTGGATTTTAAGTATGTGATTATAGCTTACTAGATGACTAAAATTTCTGCGTTCTGGTCTTATCCAGAGGTTCTCAAATAGGGGCCTGAAAATGCGGCGAAATGGTTCCAGTATAGGATAGTACGGCAGTGTTTGCTTCGCGCTCGACTTAGCGGGGACACTGCCGTGCCCCCAGATTGTGCACATTATGGAGTACCTACATATTTTATATCTACCTACATCGTATCGTAAATCTATCGCAAGCTCCGCAGTGCTATCCAAACGGCTTCCACCAAAATATTAGCACTTAAATCATTAACATAAGCTCCAAATCCATCATTTTATATCCATAATAGCCTTGCAGGGCTCGTTTTAATAACAAATAGGACGTGTTGGATAAGGTGCGAGTAATATTAGCCTACTTCCGAGACATGGCAGCCATATTAACACATCAAAAGTATCACGCAATGTCAGGAGGTGTAGGGCAACATTAATTTTGTATTGTTTTTCGCCTACAATAAACCTTTGCTAAGGATATGCGTCCATTGGTTGACGATAGCGAAGCTGTAGATTCTACTGTAGGATATGCTAATGCGATTAGAAAGGTTCACATAAGATGAGTTTTGTTGCTTGAAAGAAGAGAGAATTTTGCCCGACAGGGATGCTCTTCGCCTTCAGCCTATACGATAGTAATTAAGACCGACTGAAGGTTCGGTTTCGGACAAAAATTTAGCGATCTTTCGGCCCCGCCGAAGCGCGGTGTTCGTAATTGTCTTGTCGTGCCGTAAAATTGTGAAAGTAACATAAATCAATCATTATAATTTTATTTGTTACTTTCATTTTATTTAAGAAAAGTTAACTGTTACTATATGTATAAAAACTAACTCACTAAATCAATACCAATAGTATGTTAAATAATTTTAAACCTGCTACATATAGAAAATTAGAAATAAAATTATATTTATACCATTTTGCTTTATTAATATTTCGTCTTAGTTTTGTCCCGTTAAAATGCAATAGGTGCTGTATTGTTAGTGATATTATCGCTGTCCTCAAGATATTGAGATAATGTTTGTTGGAGATATTTCTTTCCTGTGATCGACTCTATCGATCGGTATCATAAAACTACGTGACGTAATTTTTTTAATTATGTTGGATTCGTTTACGGGTTCAGCCACGCCATTTTTGAAAAATCTGTGAAAGCAGTTTGGATTGTTAATAAAATCAAAACGAAGTCTTCTTTCAGTAAAGTTTTCTATCTACGGTATTTAAGGTACTTTCCCTCCACGTGGCATCGCCGTGGGATGCCCTGTATAAGTTTCGGTTTCGTTCGGCTGAAAATCTTGTTTCGCTATAGGACACTAACGGTTTCTCACAATAAGGCCGAAGATGGATGATGGCGTCAACTAGATTTGTAATCAACTGACGAACTAGCTTTCTCTCTTAACTTAACATGGCAGTGGTGAAAGCTGCCAACATTTTGTAATTATGACCACAATCATAAGTAAGATAGCTGTTTGTGGTAGCCAGCTAAGTGGACTCAACAAAGTCCTGTTGGACTGGGGCTGAAATTTTACTACCCCTACTACTAAAATTTCAGCCTCAGAGAGATTCGATTTCAAACCACGGACCCCAGCTCTGAACCAGGCTTAAACCACAATTTGCGGAAAAGATTAATTAGCATTCCTAACTAAAGAAACTGAGTATCTAGTCAAACCCAACAAGATTGTTCCTAGGTCTACATACATTTAATATTGTGAAATGCGTGATCTTGTAAAAGTTCAAAGAACTTTGTGTTCACAAGAAACCCAATCTCAGAGTCAGAATCTGAGTAAGTACGCGAATCGCGGTAATATTTGGGGAATCAAAAATATACACAAACATGGGTGTGTTGGAAACCAGAGAGAAACGTGGAAACCAGAGAGATATTAAAAGCACCATGATTGTTTACATAAACTCGATATAATGTTTACATCGTCGTTTCGGCCAGCATCGTTTTACTACAGAATAAATAGGTAGTACTACGAACTTACTAAAGTTTTTGCCAAAAAAAGAACGAGGCGTTGGACATAACAGTATAAATCCACATTTCCATATACATCGGTTCATTACTCGGTCACTGCAGATTACTATAATAAATTACAAAATGACACCCAAAGGCTTCATTTTAGTCCTCTAGATTCTCACCAAAAGCGGTCCAGAAAGCTCCAGGACCCTACAATATCGTCTTCTTCAAATCCTTTAGTGGATGATTTTAAAGTCATCTGCAGCCTTAGTACACCATAATGCTTATCTTTTTTAATATGAATAAGAAAAATCAGTGTTTTTCAAATATTACTTTCTTTATATAATAATATTCAAAAACTCGTACATTATAATATAAATATTAAAATTTTAACAAATGGCGAACTACATAATGAAGAAGGTAACAAAATACTTAAAAAATCTAGATGTAACACGCCTACTTTTGTACTATTTTTAGCAACATTGCCACAGAATCGCGGCCTACGGGGATAATTATGGTTTGATGCGAATTAAACGTTTTTGGCCCATTAAATCAATGCCCTAATACTTATTCAGATTAAATTGACGTGTGGCAGTAAACACGCTCAGTTCGCGAACGCAGCGGCTGTAAAAAAGCTAATTATGAAAATTAAACTTAGGGTAATAACAAAAAATACATTCACTTCGCCATAATTAATCACAGCCCCCCGGGGAAGCGCTCACGTTTTTATCAGCATAAAAGGCAATTAGGCATGAAGGAAGAAAGTTTGGCTCGTTTTGTTTGCGTATGGATTAAGTGTGGAGGATCGGGGGCTCAGTGTGTGCTTGGTCAATTAGCAACAGTGATGCTTAGAAGGTTATAATAGCGATATTCTGGTGTTCTTTACAACGTCTTTAATAACACAATGCGAACCAACCGCCTCCGTGGTCTAGTGGTTGAGACAACCGGGTGTTGATTAGGAGGTCCGGGTTCGATTCCCACTGGGGGCATACATTTTTCTACTCGGTTTGGTTGGTGGTAGGGCTTCTGAGCCCGACTGGCTAGCTACGAGTACCACCGTCTTACCTAAGTTTGTCGCCATAATAATAATGTTTATAGCATTGTTGTGTTCCGACAATTAAAGGTAAGATAGCCAGTTCCTCAGATGTTGAGGAGTTCAGGCGAAGCTCGCTTCCATCTTTGGCCTTATCGTCACTTACCATCAGGTGAGGTTAAGACCAAGAGCTTCCCTGTCGTATGTAAAAAAGTACTCATCTGCTTATGTGTTCGTGGCTTAGCGTTGGACGGTTCATAGCTCACCTTCTTGGAAGAGGAGTGTGTTTCTGGATCACTTAACATATTGTAAGGGATATCACGCACTAGACGGCCACGACCACTATCAGTCATGACTGCCCGCAAGTGCGCGACCATTTATATGGTTCTATAGTAAACCTACTGGAAGACCAAGGAAAAGCTGGATAGATTACGTCCAGGAAGATCTAAGAAAAATGAATGCTTATACCTACAGCTTGGAAGGATCGAGTGAAAGACCGCGACAGATGGAAGCGACTTGTAGAAGAGACCAAGACCCACACTGGGTTATAGCGCCAGAAAGTAAAAGTAAGTATGGTTAACCTAGTTGTATGCGGCCTCGCAGAAGGGGGCAGCGGAGGGAGCGCGGGAAGAGGATCCTCTTGCTGCCCCGCTCCACCGCAGATGGTTGGGTAGAAGGAGGCGCGCCCCAACTACCCTGAGCGTCTGGGTAGTGTAACACCGTTTTTTCTTAAAATTTCATAAAACACAAATTTTGCAAAAACATTTTGGTTTCACTGTAGTTTTAACACAAATTTCACAACTAAAATCATAATTACAATAACTTTGTCAATTAATTTCACAATATCAATGTCAAGTGTCAACGTCAACATCGTTTCACGTCACGTCAGTGACATTTGCAATTATCTTTGGTCATTATTCAATTTTTGCATAAACAAAATAAATCTCGCGTTTATCCTGGCCTTATTTACAAAGATAGTTTTTTTTCGCCCAAAATCCCGTGCTTCCATTTAGGTGGGTTGATTTTCTCAAAATTCGGAATTTGACATTTAGACCGTTTGTCTTGATCATTTCTATAGACATATTTTAATAAAATACACTTAAACTTATAGATCATATAATTATAGTTTCGTCGAATAGAATTTGGAAAGCATTCACAGTTTGTTTATGGTTAATTTTTCATTACGTTTCGTTTTTCAACCAAGCTTATAACTTTGGCTGGAAATACTTATAGCATATTGTAGAATTCCGATAGATCCGTATGTTGACTTGACACATCATGACACACATGCTATGAAATGAATTTGGTTTTAGGGAAGGTTCCGTCGCCAATACGACGCTTAACATTCGGTGAACGGACCTCGATTCTAGTATGCGCGTAGATGGAACGCGCCCATTTTTCACCTTAGTCTTTGAACGCGTCTATCGTCTATGTTATGATTAGTCTGTGAGACATCGACCGAAGTAATTTAATATTGATTTCTTGCGAAATCTTAATTTCTACATTATCTTAATTTCTGCGAAGAAAATCCATAGGTATTTCTCTCGTTTTCCGTGTGAATTTAATTTGAAAAGCTATTTCCAAAGTCAGTTATTTTTGTTTTCAGCTTGAAGAGTAAAAGCTCAATCATATTTATAATCGCCGGCGCGCGATTCATTGAATTAGTTGAATAAATAAATTATATCGATAGATAATACTCCGCCCACAATAAGGTATCTAATTAACGTATTATATTTCATGATTTAAAGCAGATTTTGTTAATTTTATTTTTATTTGTGATAGTAAGCGGCATCTTAGTGGGATTAAGGCATATATTGAGTATCACTTGCGAATTTCCTGTTAAATTCTAAATTTTCACAATATTAAGTTTCACATCCTTCTTTGGCAAATAACTCACAAATTAAGCTGTTTTCTTTTTATTAATAGCAGTAATTATACACAAAATAGGTGCTCTCCCCTCCATATGTCCTTTTTATTAACTACCCAATAACAAAACTTTGACAATTCATTGAAAATTATGTTTGGAATTAACTTGCAATGTTTATTACATGAAATTCAAATGTATTGACTGGGATTCCTTCAGAACTCAGTGTTAGACCCACTGACCCTAAGATTATAGGCATATTTAATTATATTTTTAACATAACACTGTGCTATGAATCTCCAGGGCAGTTCCCGGAGGCCGTAGGGCTCCGCTGCAACTAACCTACCTAATAACCTAATATCAAGGAGGAATTCTGTGGAATTACACAAGTAATATTAGAAACAGAGAATAATCTAAGAGACTGGAATTTTATATCTCTGACCCGTGATCGCAGAGACTTAGCATCGAAGGTATGATCTACTAACAACCCCTCCGGGGAAGGCTACTAATTTATTTAGAAAAAAAAGGAAACCTATAACTATTTGTTCGTGTACTTTATTGCCCCTCATTTTGTAGTTTTGTACCCAATTTGTACCTGATTTTTATCTGCCGAGATTGATCAAACAAACCTGAACCATCCTGCCCTTGGCTTGTATTAATTAAACATTTAGTTAAGTGCTTTGCATTGAGGGATTTTGTTAACTTCAGTAACATTATGCATAAGTGAATTATAATTGTGTACCTACAAGAATAAAGCTTTTCATTTTGTATCGGACTAAAGGAATAAGTTTGTTTTTTTTTTTCTTTAACTTTAAGATTTCCCTATATTTCTACAATTCAACAAGAAAAAGCATTACAATTTGGCGCCCGAATATACAGCAGGTTTTGTGGCATTATATGGCCCATTATTCTGGTCAAATGCTCAGATAGTGTTGATCCATCTCGGTATGTATCTTTAATAATTTTCTTTTTTAACGTTGTGTGTTAGTTGAGCTAAAACTCAAAAACGGCTCGACCGATTCTTACGAAATGTTATGTGTATTTGAATAGGTCCAGGGAAGGTTTAAAAGTACAACTGGACCCAGTAGGTGGCGCTGGAATCGGACAGGAGAACGTCTGCCGGTCTCACTAGTTATAAGATAAATAACAAGAATTCTATGCAGGTTTGGTTCAGTTAGGTATAAATAAAAAACAAATTTTCGTTACATTTGCAAAGATCAATAAATATAGTATAGTTATAAATATTTTAATATTTTGTTCATAGTTGGAGTAGATATTACATAAATAATATTGTAAAATTAACTTCTCATATAGAATAGTGCTTGGTATATTTTTATAAAAATGGAACAAAGACCAATTAGTTTTAATTTACTTAACAAAGATGAACTAGAATATGAGGTGAAAATCAGGGGTTCGAAACCAGCTGACACGGTGATGGCTCTGAGAGCACAGATCCGTACTCTCAATAAAGATCTGCCTTCTGATGAAATACTGACTTGTGATCTTGATGTCAATATTGAATTAAAAGTAATTCAAAAGAAATTAGATGATCTTGAGAAACTCATCACAAGTACTTCAAGTAAGCTGTCATCACTTAAGATGTTAAATAGAATTCAAACTCTTGCACACCACTTATTCCACAGAATTGGTCGCTTGTCTTCATCGGAGTATGATGATAATCTTACTTCTTTAATTACTTCTCTGAATAATAAATTAGATAGCATTCTAGTAAAAATAGATAATATTTGTCATAATTTTAAAAGTAGCTTGGCACCTGAACAACCTATTGAGCACTCCAGTGCAACTACACACAATACAGCTAATGATTGCTCCGTGCATAAACTGAATATACGCTTCAATGGCAAGACATGCATTAAAGCTTTCTTACAACGCCTCGAGGAATTATGCTTGTCTCGTGGCCTTTCAGATTCAAAGCTTTTCTGTTCTGCGGCTGAACTTTTTACTGATGAAGCGCTGTGCTGGTATCGAGGAGTAAAGTCGGACGTTCACAATTGGTCTGAGCTGAAGACCTTGCTTCTCGAGGAATATCTTCCATCTGATTATGACCATCGCTTGATGCAGGAAATTAGAAGTCGTACTCAGGGCCCCGATGAAAGCATTGTGAATTATCTCAGCATTATGCAAAATTATTTTTCTCGATTATCAAAACCAATCTCTGATGATGATAAATTGAACATTATCATGTTTAATATAAGACCTTTTTATACTACTCAGCTTGCTCTAGCCCCAGTGGAATCTTGGACTGATTTAAAGAAAAAATGTAGGTTATTAGAAGGTGCAAAGGAGCGATCGGTGCATTTCAGTGAACCTCCTAGGGTCACCACTTCTTCTCTGGCTCCCGATTTGTGTTACAAAAATACTAGTGGTAATAGTGGTAGCAAGGCTCCACCCAAAGTCTCTTCAATTCAGCCAGTGAATAATACACAAAATAATCTTTTTTGTGTCCGCTGTCGTAAAAATGGCCACAGCTTGAGGAATTGCAAGGCGCCTTGGGTACTTATTTGTTATCGTTGTGGAGAAAAGGGGTTCAATGCAAATAATTGTCCAAAGTGCACTTCTTCAAAACCTTCAACCGCAGAGATTCCAAAAAACGCCAAGCAGTGAACCGATGGCATAAAACAGTATATTTTTATAATAAACATTGTAATTCTGAACAATCAAGGCAGAAATACAATGAATTCTATAATAATGTAAATAAAGCTAGTAACATACATATGCATAAAGGTAAGGTTACATCGGTTCACGCTACTACTAGCGCCACCTATAATGATACCAGAGCTTATCTGAAGATTAATATTTTTGGCTTGGAATTCAGAGGATTACTAGATTCAGGATCACAGATCTCCATTGTGGGAGGGCAAGCATACAAATATTTTAAAGATTTCGCTACTTTACATAAGTCTGAGGACTTAGACTTTATAAAAACTGCAAATGGTTCTACTTCACGAGTAACTGGGTATTTATTTTTACCAGTATCGATAGAGAATAAAACTCGTGTTATTAAATTTTACGTCGTCCCTGGAGTTGCTACAGAGTTGTTATTTGGCTTAAATTTCTGGAAGGAATTTAATATTTCGCCAGATATTTTATCATTGTTAGAAGATAGCGGACATTTATATAAAAATAATAATCAGGTGTACACAGTTATGTCAGGCAGCCGTGCTTTACATGATTTTGAAACTTTATCTAAGCTTGAGCGTAGGCTGGTCAATGACGTCATAAAGCAATTTGATGACATTTCCGCAGAAAAGAAAGGCCTAGGTAGGACACACTTAGTGAGTCATAAAATTGATACCGGTGACCACCCACCTATTAAACAACGGTATTATGTAGTCTCACCCGCTAAACTGGCAGAATTAAATAAACACCTAGACCAAATGCTGAAGGATGATGTTGTGGAGCCTAGCGGAAGTGCATGGAACAACCCCGTTACTTTAGCGGTTAAATCAGATGGGTCATCACGTTTCTGCTTGGACAGCCGAAAACTTAACGCCATATCAAAGCATGACGCTTACCCTATGCCTTATATTCTGGACCAGCTCAAAAACGCTAAGTACTTATCTTCTATTGACCTTAAGTCTTCATATTATCAAGTTCCTTTGGACTCTATTGAGTCCAGAGAGAAAACTGCTTTTACTATTCCCTGCAGAGGCTTGTTTCACTTTAAGGTCATGTGCTTTGGACTTACTGCAGCTCCAGCTACGCAGCAGCGGTTGATGGACCGCCTCTTTGGGCCCGAGTTTGACAATAAGGTGTTCGTATATGTTGATGATTTAATTTTACTTACTCCTGAAGGCCCAATGGCCTTCCAGGATCACCTCCAGCTCCTACGGAGGGTAAAGGAGAGACTTAAACTAGCCAACCTTACTGTCAACATGGGTAAATGCCAGTTCTTCAGGAGGCAGCTGAAATTCTTGGGTCATGTGGTTGACGAATATGGTCTGCGCACGGACCCTGACAAAATTAAGGCTATAGTAGACTTTTCTATTCCCACCTGCAGGAAAGACGTCAAACGTTTCTTGGGAACTGCATCTTATTATAGGCGTTTCATAGAAAATTTTAGTCATAGAGCTGGTCCCCTTAATGCTCTTACTTCTACCCGTAAGAGCGCGCCCCCTTTCAAATGGACGACCGAGGCAGATGAGGCGTTCAACGACCTAAAACTCGCACTATCTACTTCTCCGGTTCTGGTATGTCCTGACTTCTCGAAAGATTTTGCTGTCCACTGTGACGCTTCTGATTTCGGGTTAGGAGGTACCTTGACCCAGGTTGTAGATGGACAAGAACATCCTGTTGCGTACTGTAGCCGTTCACTAACACCCGCCGAACGTAACTATTCCGCTACAGAGCGAGAGGCATTGGCCGTGGTACATGTCGTTGAACACTTCCGCCCTTACCTTGAAGGTGGTCGACAATTTAAAATTATTACCGATCATGCTAGTCTAAAGTGGTTTTTAAACCTCAAGAATCCTACAAGACGACTAGCGCGTTGGGGGTGTAGGCTATCGCCTTATAATTTCATTATTGAGCATCGTAGTGGATCTCAAAACGTCGTACCGGATGCACTATCACGTTCTGTACCAGTGGCAGCCGTAGATGCATTTACATCCAGCGATGCTTGGTATAACAATATATTAAAACGTTGCACGCATAGGCCGCGCGCGTGTCCCAATTTTCAAATTATTGATGGTAGGCTTTTTAGATTTACAAAAAGCACTAACAAACTCTGTGGTGACTACCAGTGGAAAGAGATTGTACCAAAGGAGCTTAGGGAGGATATTATTAAAAGTAACCATTCTGAACCAATTGCTGCGCACTTAGGCGTTGCAAAAACATATAAAAGATTAAAATTACGGTATTTTTGGCCCGGTATGCACAAAGATACCGAGGAATTTATTAAAAATTGTGCCACTTGCAACTCATATAAACATAGCTCACTAGCGCCAGCTGGCTTTATGGGGGAACCCAAAGTTTGCTGTCGACCATTCCAGTGCATCAGCATTGATCTGGTTGGTCCACTGCCGATGTCTCGACAGCAAAATACATTTTTACTAGTAGTTGTGTGTTGTTTTACAAAATATTGTTTATTATTTCCTATACGGCGTGCAACGGGCAAAGTTATAGCGCAAAGGTTAGAAGACCATGTATTTCTGGTTCACGGAATACCACAGACTGTGATGTCTGATAATGGCTCGCAATTTATAAGTCATGAGGTTCAGGCATTATATGAAAAATACAATATTCCGCAAGTACATTTGGGTCCAGTATATTGTCCACAAGTTAATACGGTGGAACGTTATAACCGCACAATAATCACTGCAGTTTCCTCGTTTGTTGAGAACGATCATAGAACGTGGGATATTAACATACATAAAATACAATTTGCCATGAACACCTCAGTAAATGAGTCTACTTCTTATACTCCTTTCATGCTAGTACACGGTAGGGAAGCTGTCACTGATGGTAGTATTTACCGTGATTTTGTAGATCTCCAAGAGTTGGTTGTGGTACCACGCGATACTCATGCGTCTAATATTGGCCACCTCGGTGACATTTTCATCAAAGTCCGAGAGTCGTTGCGTAAGGCCCATGAAAGGAATATAAAATACTATAACAACAAACACAGAGATATCTCTTTTAATGTTGGTGATTTTGTGTGGAAGCGTACGTACAAGCAGAGTTCTGCTAATAAATATTTTACTGCTAAACTTGCCCCTAAATATGAGCGTTGTAAAATTATACGTAAACTTTCCCGCCTCGTCTATGAGCTCGAGGACGAGAACGGAAAATACATAGGGAAGTGGCACATAAAAGATTTTAAAAATTTAGATACTTCGAGTGACTAAATTACATACCTAGTAACATAATACCTACTTAATTTTCATTTTTATACTCTTATGAAAATAGCCATATTTTTATAAGCATTTAACATTTAAGCACCGCGGGTGCGGCGGTCACAGAATACCCACCCCGCCATTCTTCCTGGCGTCTCGTAGAACCCGAGTGTAGGATAACGCGCCATATAACATCTGGCGGCGTTTTTGCATGTGTCTGTCTTTGTCGTTTGATTTTTATTTGCCTTGATACTTAAGTTTCCATATACCTAACATCTTCAAAATTGATATTACCATGACATAAGTACATTAAGATCTAAAACACAAATATTATACGTGTCTTAGTTCATGATAAGAAATAGATAAATATATTATTACTACGATTATATAATGGATATTACTTCTTTAGTATCTGATACCAGAATTAAAGAACAAGTATGTACTTATTATAACTGTTATGTGGTTAGATAGATGCATTTAGCACAAGATCACAAATATAAACGTGTCTTGTTCATTATTTTTATATGTATTCTACTCTAATCAACAAAATTAATTTTGAATTCCTCACAGGAGCGGTTTGCAACTCTAGAAATAAGCCTTTGCTATATTCTTATAATGGAGGAAGTTACATCTAGCTGGAAACGTAGGAAAATCAATATCGACGATCAGGGGCAACGACACCATGCAACTCATTTTTTTTATTATTTCCTTTTTATTGTTTTTTTTTCTACTTATTATTTGACGATTAGAGTCAAAATGTCTGTAATAACGACATCTACCGGTGGTTGTTGACATTACTTGCTATACACTGTTAGTGTCAAGATATACTTATTTAACAACGCCATCTCGGCGTCAGTCCTGACACTACAGTTTTTTTTTATTACTTTCTTATATTTGATGGGCATAGGATATTATGCTTTTTGCCTATTTATCACAGCCATATAGGTGCTAGCAGAAGTGGTTTCGCTAGATTTTGCCACCTTATTGGTGAATATTTTTTTTACAACCATGTAGGTGCTAGCAGCAGTAGTTTCGCGCTAGATTTTGTCACCTTATTGGTGAATGTGGTTTTTTTTATTACAATCTTTAACATACCATATTAATGGATTTACGTAGATTTAAGGTACATGCAGGTTAAATATTCTTTATTTACACACGTTTATATTTAAAGCTTTATTTTTTATCTCATACAAATAAATAAACTTATATAAAAAAAAAAAAACGTTAGGCGTAATTGGGTACAGAGTTTATCACGAATGAATAGTTTTTAAGTACCTAATTGATTCTAATTATGATAATTTTGTTTGGTTGGTTAGGAGGTTTTGAGGCTGACGAGGCGTCAGACGAATTCCCTACGTGAATTCTATCGTGGTTGGGGGGATACTGTAACACCGTTTTTTCTTAAAATTTCATAAAACACTAATTTTGCAAAAACACTTTGGTTTCACTGTAGTTTTAACACAAATTTCACAACTAAAATCACAATTACAATAACTTTGTCAATTAATTTCACAATATCAATGTCAAGTGTCAACGTCAACGTCGTTTCACGTCACGTCAGTGACATTTGCAATTGTCTTTGGTCATTGTTCACTTTTTGCATAAACAAAATAAATCTCGCGTTTATCCTGGCCTTATTTACAAAGATAGTTTTTTTTCGCCCAAAATCCCGTGCTTCCATTTAGGTGGGTTGATTTTCTCAAAATTCGGAATTTGACATTTAGACCGTTTGTCTTGATCATTTCTATAGACATATTTTAATAAAATACACTTAAACTTATAGATCATATAATTATAGTTTCGTCGAATAGAATTTGGAAAGCATTCACAGTTTGTTTATGGTTAATTTTTCATTACGTTTCGTTTTTCAACCAAGCTTATAACTTTGGCTGGAAATACTTATAGCATATTGTAGAATTCCGATAGATCCGTATGTTGACTTGACACATCATGACACACATGCTATGAAATGAATTTGGTTTTAGGGAAGGTTCCGTCGCCAATACGACGCTTAACATTCGGTGAACGGACCTCGATTCTAGTATGCGCGTAGATGGAACGCGCCCATTTTTCACCTTAGTCTTTGAACGCGTCTATCGTCTATGTTATGATTAGTCTGTGAGACATCGACCGAAGTAATTTAATATTGATTTCTTGCGAAATCTTAATTTCTACATTATCTTAATTTCTGCGAAGAAAATCCATAGGGATTTCTCTCGTTTTCCGTGTGAATTTAATTTGAAAAGCTATTTCCAAAGTCAGTTATTTTTGTTTTCAGCTTGAAGAGTAAAAGCTCAATCATATTTATAATCGCCGGCGCGCGATTCATTGAATTAGTTGAATAAATAAATTATATCGATAGATAATACTCCGCCCACAATAAGGTATCTAATTAACTTATTATATTTCATGATTTAAAGCAGATTTTGTTAATTTTATTTTTATTTGTGGGTAAATTGATTATTAAATCAAACATATTACATTTCCAAAATTCGCCTTTTTCATCCCCTATTTCATTAAAAAAACCTGATAGTAAGCGGCATCTTAGTGGGATTAAGGCATATATTGAGTATCACTTGCGAATTTCCTGTTAAATTCTAAATTTTCACAATATTAAGTTTCACATCCTTCTTTGGCAAATAACTCACAAATTGAGCTGTTTTCTTTTTATTAATAGCAGTAATTATACACAAAATAGGTGCTCTCCCCTCCATATGTCCTTTTTATTAACTACCCAATAACAAAACTTTGACAATTCATTGAAAATTATGTTTGGAATTAACTTGCAATGTTTATTACATGAAATTCAAATGTATTGACTGGGATTCCTTCAGAACTCAGTGTTAGACCCACTGACCCTAAGATTATAGGCATATTTAATTATATTTTTAACATAACACTGTGCTATGAATCTCCAGGGCAGTTCCTGGAGGCCGTAGGGCTCCGCTGCAACTAACCTACCTAATAACCTAATATCAAGGAGGAATTCTGTGGAATTACACAAGTAATATTAGAAACAGAGAATAATCTAAGAGACTGGAATTTTATATCTCTGACCCGTGATCGCAGAGACTTAGCATCGAAGGTATGATCTACTAACAACCGCTCCGGGGAAGGCTACTAATTTATTTAGAAAAAAAAGGAAACCTATAACTATTTGTTCGTGTACTTTATTGCCCCTCATTTTGTAGTTTTGTACTCAATTTGTACCTGATTTTTACCTGCCGAGATTGATCAAACAAACCTGAACCATCCTGCCCTTGGCTTGTATTAATTAAACATTTAGTTAAGTGCTTTGCATTGAGGGATTTTGTTAACTTCAGTAACATTATGCATAAGTGAATTATAATTGTGTACCTACAAGAATAAAGCTTTTCATTTTGTATCGGACTAAAGGAATAAGTTTGTTTTTTTTCTTTAACTTTAAGATTTCCCTATATTTCTACAATTCAACAAGAAAAAGCATTACAGTAGGGGGTAGCCCGGCCGGTTGACCACGGCTGGGAATTATTATACCGTCGACTTGGTCGCCCATCACAAACGAGTTCAACTAACGACCCCTTTCTTAGCGTAGTTTCAGCTTCTTTAACTGCTGGGCCTGTTCGGTGAATTGGCTGTCTGATCTCGAACATGCCCCCACGAGGGCGAAGAGGTTCCGGAGGGTGGTTTAGCCAGGTAGGGGGACAGCGGCGGAATAACGGTTGGTGTACCCGAGTCAAATGACATATCCAAGCCGGGCGATCTAGTCAGTTTAGCCGCATAGAATCGTAGAGATTCCCCCGCCCTAAAAAGGAAAATGTGAGTGAGTTCGTTTATGTCTATAGCTCGTTATTTCAACAAAATTATCATAATGTCATTTTCAATAAATCGCCGGCTCTCCGTCCGTGGCTTCACCCGCGTGAACTGCATGATTTCACCCTAGAAACCAGCAATGATTTGGATTACCTACTAGTAAGTATCTAACCAACAATACGCCCAGTATTCGGTTAAGGGCGTTTTTTTAAAGGAGGGGGAATCTCGTTACGAGTCGACAAGGGACTGGAAAGCTGACAAGGCCGCCCCAAGGATATGCCATTGGACTCGGGTATAAACCCCATGCCTGGCAAAACCACCCTCCAGCAACTTCTACCGAGTCAAGAAGCAGGATTTGGGTCATCTACTATTACACTGGCCTAGTGTTCAGGACGTAGGTAGCATAAACACTTAGAAATTAAATTTTATACCGAGATTCTCTTGCTCTGGAGTCAGGTTGGGCGTGAAAAGGAAACGCATTTGTTTATAGATACGAGTATACAGACAACAATTCGCTGTATATTATTCAAACAGCCCCCGTAGCCTGAACAACGCAACACGATATGAAAAAGCAATAAATTGATATGAACTGTCAAAATATATTAGATATAATGGCTACCTTAAAATGTTTGTTGATATGAACTGTCGAAATATATTAGATATAATGGCTACCTTAAAATTTTAGCGACATTAATATATTAACAATGCCCAAAATAACAATAATAACTACCTAACGATAATAACTACTAACAAAACTTCAAGATAAAAAGCGTGTAAAAAAAAATCTAACTTTTTTGACAGCTCTTATATCGATAATATCATATCGTGTTTCGGTTATTCGTATTCGGTTTATCGCTAAATTTGAAAAACATTATCAAGAGATGTAAAGTGCAGTTCCCTCGTTTTTCTGTGATCCAACCTACGAGTATGTATTTTTTTAAAATGAGTTAAAGATTTTAGCTAAATATGTTTTTAAGGGCGTAGAAAAATAATTGAATTTGACAAATAAAAAATCTTTTTTTAGCGTCTTAAGTTTTTATTGCTGATACTGAGTCGTTGGCAAAACATTTAATTCTTTATTGAAATTTGGAACAATGGAAAAAATAGTGAATAAACATCAAAACAAGTTACATAATCAAGTGTGAAAAAACAACCGTACGCAATGGGATTAAAAGTGGAAGTTGGGAAACTACGCTGCAACTTAATTCTGAACACTTGCCCACACTTGGAAATGAAAGGAAAACACGAATAAATGATAAAAACACGAGCCACCCGCCAGAGGTCGGGCTTTCCACACTGAAATATTTATGTTTCGGACCCGATGAAAAACGGGCGGGCAGCAGACCGCATCGGTAGGAAAATAGGCGAGTGTATGTACGATCGAGTAGCACAAGATTAATTTTGTTATTGTATAACAGTATTTTCTGTTATACAATAACAAAGGTGTTATACAATAACTCGGCACTGGTCTTCTAATCGGGAGATCCGGTATTGTTCTTGCCATGCACCAATGTGTTTTTCGAATTTCATATTATGTTCTTTGTCTGACGCTTCTACGGTGGAGGGAAACATCGCGAGGCAACCTGCATGCATCTGCGAATAAATTTAAAGGTAGTTGATTAAGGCCTAAACATCCTAAATTAGGGTAGGTTTAAGCCTCTCGGCGGGGACATTTATGAGCTGTATCATCATCATCACAGCTCATATACATTCCCACCGAGGGGCACGAGCCTACCCTAACTAGTTATGTTAGGGTGATTAGGCCTTAGTCAAACCACGCTGGCCCAGTGCGGATTGGTTGACTTCACATACATCTTTGAATTACTTCGTAGGAGAATGCAGGTTTCCTCACGATGTTTTCCTTCACCGCAGGAGCGTCAGATATATGTACATATGAAATTCGTGAAACGAAAAACACATGTACAAAAATAACATTGTGAATGTGGACTGTATTTATGCTGGTATGATGACGAGGAGCAATGGAAACAGGGTTTTTTGGATAGAATATAATAATTTATTAACAACAAAGAAAAACTGATAGAAAAATAATTTAGTAATGAAATGTCAAGTTACACTTAATATGTCAGAATAGGAAGTCATATAAGTAAGCTTATTTCAAACAATGACCATTTATACAAAAAAGGTGTGTTCTGCACAGACATATTCATTCATATATAAAACTAACATGACCATTTTTCTTTTGTGTCAAAGCGGGACACTTACTAAATGTTGTGTATTAATAATTTTATTTATATTTAACAATTTTGGTATAATATACAACATGTTAATTAGGTTACGCAAAACCTGAATATAGTTTGTTCAGAATCGAGAGTAGAATCGACTCCACTAATATTTTTTTACATATAATATTCTAAAAATATTCTATAATAATTTTATTCGTCCTTTGGTTCTGCAGAACCAACCAAACGTCGCATTTTTTTATACATATGAATTTGATGTAGTAAGTTAAGTATGTATTAAGTATGTGTTTGCAAGAGCGGGACATTTTTGGTCTCGCTGGGGACAGCGGGATAAACAGTCCGAAAGCGGGACAATCCCGCCCAAAGCGGGACTATGGTCACGTTATTTAAACCCATCATAAAGTAACTTATTAAATGCCTCTAAAAGACAGGGATAAAATATTGTACTAAATTCCCTTCTTTCCCTAGGGATAGAATTAATTTGTATTTGGAAAACAGAAAAGTACTTAAAGAGTTAAATGTAGAGTCCTTCGTTGCGTTCGCGACTCAAGTCTACACCCGTAACATAAGACACTGCTTATTCCCTTGGTTAATAATTTACTACAACCGACCTTATAAGTATGACCAAAATCATCTTGATTATTTTCCGCTGACAACTTTAAAAGCTTCCTTCCTGTTTTAATTTCAAATATTGCAGATAACGCAATAAACACACGAGCATCCTGGAGCGGATAATCAATTTATCCTTGCCACTAAAGAATTGTTACCCTATCGTCCCCGAATAGAGTGTAACTGCGGGAATAGGTCTGGCCAAATCGCGATGTACGTAATTGATTCGATTTCGAAGGAATTCCCCATTTCACTGAGTTCCGAATTGTTTTAGAGACGAAAATATTTGTGCCGTGGCCCTGTTCTGTGGCTACGGATTACAGATTCTGTTTCTTTTTTTAGGTAGAAAAATAAGCGCTAGCTAGGCATATGTATTAGTTGAAGTTCATTCAAAGTTATGGCCTTTCCTGAAAAGAAGCTTAATCACTTGTGGTATTGTGGTTAGGACCACCTCGTTCGGCAGCAAAAATTCTTCAGCTTGCTGTCTTCCGCCTTACCTTCTAGCATCCTGCCTAATTTTGTCGCCAAGAAATGTTCCATTTCCGCAATTTTGGTGATAAATTCAATTTAATCATTTAATACATTCAAATTTTATTGTATTTCTGCGATTGGAGCTCACCTCCAAATGATTTGACCTCCAATTTTAACATTGATTGATTTATCACTTGTTCATCTTCCATTTGTCTGTAGTATTATATTGTCTGTGTACTTGTGTTTAAAAATCAGGATGATGAACTAAAACAAAAAACAACTTGTAACACTTTTTTTTAATACTAGCTAGAAAGCACAAATTCTTAATTTCACTTTAATAATTTTCTATAATTCTGAAATAAAAACATTTAATTACTCAAATAGATTCATCATTGATAAGACAGATCTAACATCTGATGTATCTTTTTCTAGAAACTTTTTAATTCTGTGAGCGTGCAAAGGGAGCTCCATACAGCCTTCCCCTTGTTTCGTCTTGATATGAACATTTTAGTGAACTAAGATAATTGCAACTGAATTATATCCGATTTTAGGTTAATATTTACTTACTTACTTAGTTAATAGTAATTATATTCTCAAACGGACAAAACATCCAATTTGATTTCTTTGAGTGAACATCTGCTTTGGCTAATGTTGAGTCTATGGATAGGATATTGTTGTGTTCTGTTCATCTGTGGAGTTAGTTAGCGGTATTGATTTAGAAGAAATATCGTCTTATCGAGTAGGTGTATATCGATACCGCATTCCTATACTTAATAATGTTAATTTATTAATCTCTTTCATTTTACTTAATTAACTCGAGTTACCTATGCTTGTTTTGGAATGGTTTAAATTATAGCAGAGTAGGTCACCTTGCGGCTACCCTTCCGGGTTTATTTCCGTGCCTCCCTTAAGGAGGTACCTTCAAAATTCTCCTCAGAAGCAGGAGATCATACTGATTTGATATCTGTTATTCGGATCGGAAGAGGTAGTAGTATTTTTGTTCTGTGTATCGATAGTATTAACGGTGCATGAATTGCGGCCCGATTCCTTGGTTGATTCGCTTTGACGTTGTCACTTGTCAATGTCAGGATGAGGTCGATTAAATCCGGCCCTTTCCCGTTTGGAAGCGTGGAAGAGCAGTCGCTCGATATGAGCTGACCTTAATATTTTTTATCCAAACCCATCATGGGATGGACTACTTTAACTCTTAATTTCCTTTTATAAAACCCATGGAGAACATGGTAAGTTGTGGTTTTCAATGTAATTTTGCCATGGCGTAGATCCGCCATTACCTGACCATGTTCTAACCATTGTGTTATTTTGTTTTAGGGTTTTAGGTTTTTGCCTTAGACATTCTTTTTCGTACCATTTAATATTTTACTCTAATAATAAACAAACGGGGGACTGATGCAATTCAAGGAACCTGCTTGTACTTATCCAGAACTTGGGTTGGAGTGAACCCCACTATCGCGAAGAACTTACTCACTGACGTGTCTAGGTAACGTGCCCTGATTTTTCTTACCATTTACATAATCCCCGAGGGAAGGAGCAGTCACCAGCTCTCTAATTTCCACCCAGCGTGAGCAAGGAAGATGGTTCGCTTGTAATGTTATATCAACCCGCTTCTATCTTTACCTATATTTAGTTTATGATAGTGTGTCGTGAGGAGTAAAGCCCCCACCTAATTGTATCCTACTCATATTTAAATAAGCCTTAAGATATTTTTCTTACACTTAAGTACCTACTTATGAGGATGTAAAAAAAGGAAAAAAAGAACAATAATAATAAATTGCATGAACTAATTAAATTGTGTATACTTTATTGGATCCTTCCCACATCTGAAGTCTGCTTGCATCTGTATGGAGGCGCCCCTTAAAAATATATCCATACACTTCTCCAGGTAGGCTCTTGTCAATATTATGAAATATCAACCCACGACCTGATGGTACTTACAATTTTCTCTCATGCTCACCGAAAAAGGTTACAGTGGCGCCCAACGTGGGGCCTGGAAGACTTCAGTGGGAATGATTTAATAATTTCATCTGTTAATTTAGCATAATACTTGAAGCCAAATGTTAATTTGTGTCTTTACATTTGTTGTCACTTTTGTCTTTAAAGGCATTTTATATTACTTAATGTTAATTTTGCTATAAAAAGCATTTATATTTTGTTTGAAAATATACCTATCTTGCAAATAATTGTAAATTAAGATAACCTAAAAAATTTATATTATATTTAAAAGTTTTGTACCTACTTAAAACTCAAATGTATGTTTACATAATTAAACTACTTTGATAACTTGTTTAAGCAATATCTAGCTTACCTAATTGTACTCTTGAAGTCAAATTAAATAGGACTTACTACTTGTTTTATATCATACTTGTACTGTATAATTTACTAATATGGATTTTGTTACTGCAGGTTGTTCTGTTGAATTCTTGTTGAAAGATGAATTGTTACATGAACTTGACATAAGACATTTGCCGGCCGAACCATCTTCTTCAACCGACGAACTGAGGAAACTGCTCAGGCATACAATAAAATTAGCTCGTCGTGGCAGTTTAAAGACCATCGATAGGTTTGGTGACTGCGACCAGCCAGCAGAGTTGTCAATATGTACCCCGAAAGTAACCGACATCAAACAAGGTATTCAGGAGGATATATTTTCTAACGAACGTCTATTAAAGAGGTTAGTGTCTCGCAGTAATTATTTGTTATGTCGTCTCTCAAGAATATCTGACCCTAACTCAGGTATTGTTGCACTTAAGTCTACTTTGATTTCGCTGTTGATGCGACTTGAAGGTGAACAGGAGGATATGTTTGAGGAGGCTGCATCTAAGGAGTCTGCTGATGAACCAAAAGAGAATATCAGCACACTTCTCCATATTCCAAAAACATATAACCTCAACTCTTTGAATTTAAAGTTTACTGGTGATTCTTGTGTTAGAGTTTTTATCACTCGCTTGGAAGTACTTCGTGTAGCTAGGAAAATACCGAAGGAGATTATTTTTGATGGTTTTCCTGATATTTTAGAGGGACCTGCTTTATATTGGTATAGGGCCAATAAACTCAATTTTAAAACTTACTCTGATGTAATTGAATCTCTTAGTGATGATTTTGACATTCCTGATTTGGACCACTTATTATTGCAAGAGATTCGCCAAAGAACTCAGGCAAAATCTGAAACTATTATAGTGTTCTTGTCAACAATCTTAGGTATGTTTTCACGCTTGAATAAACAAGTTTCTAATGAAGAGCAATTAGACATCATTTTGAGAAATATCAGACCTGAATATAGCACAAAATTAGCTTTATATAATATCACCTCAATAACTGAACTTAAATCTTTATGCAAGAAAATTGAATTAGCTAAAGTAAAAGCAGATCAATTTTGTGAACCTAAATTAAATAACAATTCACATGCACCTGACTTTGCCTATCCTAAAGAGAACAAACCTTTGAAATTTAGTAAACCTGTAGTAAATTCTCAATCTCAACAAATAGCTTCTATAAGTCCTAATCCAAAATGTTCAATTATTAATAATGATAAAATTAATTCTAATACAACTTACTTAAAAAATTGTTATAGATGTGGTATGAATAATCACCATACTCGTTACTGTCGTAAGTCTAGGGACATTGTTTGTTATAAATGTGGAAATAAAGGTGTCCGTAGATCTGACTGTTCTACTTGTACTAAGTCACCAAAACTGGTTGACTCACTCTCTCTTAAACTTGACAAGACTACCTTGTCATCACTCATCAATACTAAAAATACTTACTTTGAACCTTCATCAAAAGATGTTAGGCCTTACTTAACTGTGAACATTAAGGGACTAAGGGTGAAAGGTTTACTTGACTGTGGCGCTTCTTGTTCGGTACTGGGCAATAATTGTCACATGTTGTTTCAAAATTTGGGCATTCCTACTTATAGACTCAGAAAACCAAAATGTTTAGGTGTAGCTAGTGGTCATGAGTTTCTTTGCACAGAATATATGATGTTGCCCATCACTTACAAAAATAAATTAAAATTTTTGCAATTTTTCATACAACCTAATATTCAAGTACCACTGCATTTTGGCATAAATTTTTGGAAATCTTTCAATTTGTTACCCGAAATATTTAATAATAAATCTAAATTAGAAACATTAGTAGTATAAACATTTCACCTAGTAATACTAATTCATTTAAAAATCCCTTAATTTCATCTCAAAAGAAACTTAATTTGCTTAACAATTTATGCTTTACACATGATAAATGGTATAAAAATCTTTTTCAAAATTGTCTTAAGAAACCCACCTTATACCAAAATTATAAAATAGAAAATAACAAACTCCTTCGCTTAACTAAAAATAAATACAAATCAGTTTCTCAATTTAATTGGAAACTAGTACTTCCTTTTGAACTGCGTTCTGAAATCTTAATTAATTGTCATGCTGGTCACTTTGGTGTAGCAAAAACTCACCAAAATATTTGTAATTCTTATTATTGGCCAGGAATTTATTCTGATGTCAAAAAGTACATCAATGAGTGTGACAAATGTAACAGGAGTAAGCCTCTTAAAATAAAACCTTCTCCTGCAAATGTTACTCACTCCTCTTTTAAATTATCAAAAGATTTAAAATTGACCTTTGAAAAAGTAAAACTTAACCTTAAAAACTCACATGACAAGAAAGCTTATCATTACAATAAGTGTAAGCGTCATGTTGAACTTAAAGTAGGGCAATTTGTCTTTAAAAGATGTTTTTCATTATCTAATAAGTTAGACCGCAAACTTGAAAAGTGTGTCATTTCTGAAAAACATTCACCTTTACTGTTTTCTTTGGAATCTTTAGATGGTAAACCCCTAGGTCGCTGGCATATAAAAGATATTGTCAGACCAGGTGATTCTCTTAATAAATAATTAGTGAAATTAAACTACACTTCGTTATGCCAGGAGTGTCGAATGTGCTAACGGTTTGTCTTTGCATAAATTTCATATTGCATAACAACACACCTTGGTCAAGAATGTTATACCCTTAGTTAACTATAACATTTCTTTAATGGTTAAGCACATTTTGCATAACAAGTAATTATCTCACTGCCAGTGGAAACTTCACATACTTATATAAATGCTTGGCGCTGCCTGCGAGGAGTTTTTCACTAGATGTACAAATAAAATAAAACTAAACGCATAACTAATACTTATTTATTTCACTAAACAGTTGACATAATGTTTATCTCTGTTAGCTAATATTTCTTGAGTTGACATTCACTTTAATCTCTAGTTCAATTTCATATCTTGATAAACTCATCATCACAGTACTTGTAGTAGACTTAACCTGGGTACATACTCAGCATTACTTTATATGAGTTTTCACTTGAATAACCAATAATGGAATTTAAAATATAGATAATAACTTGTGTATCTCACTCAATAGGCTAGTTGACCCTTTTTTAAAGTAGGGCTTAAAATGTTCATAATTGTTGTATTAGACCATAGCACATGAATATTATTTTTTTCGATGGCTAAAAAGTGCAAAAAATCTATTTTAAATTAAGATTTTCAATTTTGGACCGAAAACACGGTCAGCCATGACAGTCTGTTGATTATCTATGGCCTACATCAAATGACGTCAGACTTATAGTAAACAAAGCACCGAGGCGAAATAACCTCACAAAACAATGCTTTCTATTAAATATCACAAAATATAGTAAATGTGTATATGGAACGGGACAATAGAACAGGAAAATAAAATTACCTCTTCAAATACTCCAGGAAAGCTGTGGATTAGACGTACCCAGTGATATAGCCATGCGAAATATTTGGTTAACAAATCCTGTAACTATCTACTGAAACTCAAATGTATTTTTGCGAAAATCACATTAATGTAAGTACTATAAGTAAATAACTCAATCTGTGTTTCAACTTAAACAAAATAGAAGTTTTTAGGTTATATGTAAAATCATTAATTAAATTTTTATCTTTCAGTTAGAATGAAAACGCCGCAGCCGACCAACCAAATTTTAACGCCAGACGTAGAGAAAACTTCACCATTCACGCATTTTTGATTTAATCTAAGTTATACACTGACACTAGATGATGTTTCAAAGAAAATAATATGTAGGTACTTATGTTCAATTGAATATTAATGATGTAATTGAATATTAATTAAAAAGTATGTATTACAAACTATCCCAGTTTCATAATAATGAATATATTTATCTAAACAACGTTTACTTGTATTTACTGAGTACCTAATTAAATTTTGTTGCTTTCAGAGGTTACTTAATGAGAACTATTGTGTACTACCCTGTTCTCCTTTTGACAACGAGATTGATAAGGCAGTAAAACTTGTGCAACATAATACAAAGCAGTGCATGCTCAGGCACAACATCAAAATGTGGCCCGTCAACTAGAACAACATTATGTCAACAAAATAACTCAAGTATTTATATACCAAAGCACCATAGAAGTAAATAGGTCCAGTATGGTAAAACTGAAAGATGTTATATCTTCACTGATTAAACCTGCTGCCCACCACCAATCAACTGCAACATCTCCCAATAAATTGTCTGAAGTAAAGTGCTGCAAACCACCTATATCTGGCCAGACATTATTAAAAATTATTATTTCCAAGTGAGGAAAATTATGATAATGACATTTTATATACCTTCACTAGTTGGATCATTACTTAAGTCTTCTCCGTCAAGCTATCAAGTCGGACAACTGAAGACATAAAAAGGAAAAATCACAATAACCAAAAATTAAATCTGGACAGTACGTACTTTTATGTATGATAAGGCACAAACCAAGAATATACATAGGGATACCTAAATAACTTTATTTAATAGTTGATATATTATTTCTAAAGAAATAAAGCTCTTGAGGAAACTTATGAAGAAAAGAAGAAAGAAAGTTAGTGAACTTTAACCATTTATTAGACCTTTTAACCAAAAGCACAATAAAAAAAGTTACTTCTAGTGTTTCACCATAAGTATAAAAGGGTAATCATAGATTGCTAAGAAATGAAATTCAAAAACCCAATAAAGTACTAGGTAACTTGGCCTGAGTATAAAAACGCAAATACTATTGAATATTTATTACTGTAACTACCTGATGGTTTAGTCAATTTAATATATACAGGATATGAAAGCAGTATTAGTGATATTAACTTACTAGAAGAAAGTAAATTTCAGAACAGCTTACGCAAGAATATACAAGTTATCCATTTTAAAGCCGTATACAAATATATTAAATGTGATTGCTGTGTTGTCAGCCTGTGCTCTTCCTAATTTACAAGACCCTTCTTATTAAATAAATAATATATAGATTTTTTTCTTTACTTTATACATAACTAACATCTAAAGATGACATAACTAATTTTTGTACTACTTACATTAGACATAATGTTCTTCACAAAAAAAAAATGTTGCATGTTTATTTGACAATAATGACTTGTAAAGGTTTAAGTTGAATCAAAATTTTTTAATGTGAAATACATGTGTTTTATTTTTCCATTACACCTTAAAAGATTTATAATATTTTATAGGTTTGTTGTTCATATTTATCATTGTTACTCAAACATATAAATGTTCCAAAAGTATGTGCAAATAGGTTTGAATAGAGTTAGATCAAATTTATTAATTTATCATAGTATATTGCCTTAGGGTCGCAGGTAATAAAAGTCAAAATAATAGTAAAGTGATTTATTATGAAGTCATACTTTCATAGGAAAAATGTATAGTGTGTGTGTAGTATAGTTTCCAAAATGGCACTATTTGATCAATAAGTTTTTAGACATACGGATTGTTAGAACAAATATCTATTATAGCTAATATTTTGTCACCTTTTGAGTGTTTTCAAAATTACTGCTAGCAACACAAATAAGTTTTGCTTTAGCACAAAACATCTGCTTCTATACTGAGTTAAGCATACTGTTCACAGTTTTCCGTCTTTGATAATTAGCATTTTCTTTACTAAAATTGTCATGCTCTTTTATCTAATTTTATGGATACTGTTTGTTGAACTGACTATTACAGGGTATTAATCAGAAATGAAGAGGTCACATTTTGCAAATGTCAACCCCAATCTTCATCCTTCAACTTTTATCCACATTTTATTATAGGTGTCTGCAAGATTTCCTACCAAAAATCTTCCCAACGAAAGAACCATCATGTGTTATGCACTGGCTGACTTCATAGCACATGGAAGCTGTTATTCTTCATAACCAAGCTCGAACTAAAGAGCACTTCTGTATTGATGATTCCTGGTTTAGTTTTCTATGCACTTTATTCTTTCTTCATTGAAAAGGTCGTTAAGTTTTTAAGAAATATGTCACAATCTGTGTCTGTGAATGTATATATATTATTCCTCCCAGTCATTTTCTTCATGTTTGGCTTGACAAATGAATATTACTGCCAATCTTTCTCTTTTTATGTTCATTTACAAATTCTTGCAGTACTACACTGGTATTTGACACATGATCCTGATGTTTTCTTTTGAACATTTCTCTTGAAGTAAATACTTTTAGTGTTCATTTGACTTTTGAGAGATGGGATTCTATTCAATAGCATTCAACTGCTGTAGAAAATAGCCTCACAGTGATGGTGCAACCACACCAAAAATGCATGTTTCAACTCTCTTCTGCTGCGTGACAATCTTGACAAGTACACTTGTAATCTGTTCTTCATTATAACAGTATTGAAACTGTACTTATATTGTTTAGAGTGATCGTTTGGTAGTAAATCAATGAGAGCGATACACAAAGAATCTCCTAACCATCAATCTATCGATTTTCGGAAGATTTGTACTATCTGCTCACACAAATCCAACATCAATGGTTGATTTTGCTATTAATACAAATAATTTACGATATTTACACATATAATAACGGAGATTTGGACAATTTTTTGCCAGTTTTAGGAAAGAATAGTGCAAATCGACGAGTTGTTGAATCAAATTTGACATTTCTTTGTTTACTATATGAGTGACGTCACGGCCCTGACCACAGGATATCAAAGCGTTTACGGCGTGAGATAAAAAAAGATTATTTCTAGCATTTTCAAATGAAAATTTTACAGTAATCATTCATTGTTATTTATTAAAATCGGTATATTGTGGAACCTTATGCCAAATACTATTAGAAATAAACAATATTTTAATCAATTTTGATATGAGTCAACTACCCTATTATTCATTGGTTCTTGTGTTGATGTTCTGTCATTTACTTTGTTGAGTTCAATGACCTATTGAATCACTTATTTCAAGTTGTAATATCTGAGCCTTCTTTAGCTGATGAGTGTTATTGTTCTAGTTGAATATTGTTAGACAAGAAAATGTTTTAACCAGTCAGTTACTCATTAGATAACCTAATGCATTCTTTAAGTTTCTTGACCTTGACTTTTGTGAACTCAAGGGGTTTGTTTTCTCGTTCATCTTGTCTTAACAAGATTGACGAATGGAGGCATCCCCACTTATTGTGATAATCTATTACATTCAACATAGTTCGATTTTTCTTTACGAATTATTTTATTTCCAAATCTTCAATTTTGAAATAAAATAATTCTTTCCCAACTAAAGCGATACTGTAACACTTTTTTTTTAATACTAGCTAGAAAGCACAAATTCTTAATTTCACTTTAATAATTTTCTATAATTCTGAAATAAAAACATTTAATTACTCAAATAGATTCATCATTGATAAGACAGATCTAACATCTGATGTATCTTTTTCTAGAAACTTTTTAATTCTGTGAGCGTGCAAAGGGAGCTCCATTCAGCCTTCCCCTTGTTTCGTCTTGATATGAACATTTTAGTGAACTAAGATAATTGCAACTGAATTATATCCGATTTTAGGTTAATATTTACTTACTTACTTAGTTAATAGTAATTATATTCTCAAACGGACAAAACATCCAATTTGATTTCTTTGAGTGAACATCTGCTTTGGCTAATGTTGAGTCTATGGATAGGATATTGTTGTGTTCTGTTCATCTGTGGAGTTAGTTAGCGGTATTGATTTAGAAGAAATATCGTCTTATCGAGTAGGTGTATATCGATACCGCATTCCTATACTTAATAATGTTAATTTATTAATCTCTTTCATTTTACTTAATTAACTCGAGTTACCTATGCTTGTTTTGGAATGGTTTAAATTATAGCAGAGTAGGTCACCTTGCGGCTACCCTTCCGGGTTTATTTCCGTGCCTCCCTTAAGGAGGTACCTTCAAAATTCTCCTCAGAAGCAGGAGATCATACTGATTTGATATCTGTTATTCGGATCGGAAGAGGTAGTAGTATTTTTGTTCTGTGTATCGATAGTATTAACGGTGCATGAATTGCGGCCCGATTCCTTGGTTGATTCGCTTTGACGTTGTCACTTGTCAATGTCAGGATGAGGTCGATTAAATCCGGCCCTTTCCCGTTTGGAAGCGTGGAAGAGCAGTCGCTCGATATGAGCTGACCTTAATATTTTTTATCCAAACCCATCATGGGATGGACTACTTTAACTCTTAATTTCCTTTTATAAAACCCATGGAGAACATGGTAAGTTGTGGTTTTCAATGTAATTTTGCCATGGCGTAGATCCGCCATTACCTGACCATGTTCTAACCATTGTGTTATTTTGTTTTAGGGTTTTAGGTTTTTGCCTTAGACATTCTTTTTCGTACCATTTAATATTTTACTCTAATAATAAACAAACGGGGGACTGATGCAATTCAAGGAACCTGCTTGTACTTATCCAGAACTTGGGTTGGAGTGAACCCCACTATCGCGAAGAACTTACTCACTGACGTGTCTAGGTAACGTGCCCTGATTTTTCTTACCATTTACATAATCCCCGAGGGAAGGAGCAGTCACCAGCTCTCTAATTTCCACCCAGCGTGAGCAAGGAAGATGGTTCGCTTGTAATGTTATATCAACCCGCTTCTATCTTTACCTATATTTAGTTTATGATAGTGTGTCGTGAGGAGTAAAGCCCCCACCTAATTGTATCCTACTCATATTTAAATAAGCCTTAAGATATTTTTCTTACACTTAAGTACCTACTTATGAGGATGTAAAAAAAAGGAAAAAAAGAACAATAATAATAAATTGCATGAACTAATTAAATTGTGTATACTTTATTGGATCCTTCCCACATCTGAAGTCTGCTTGCATCTGTATGGAGGCGCCCCTTAAAAATATATCCATACACTTCTCCAGGTAGGCTCTTGTCAATATTATGAAATATCAACCCACGACCTGATGGTACTTACAATTTTCTCTCATGCTCACCGAAAAAGGTTACAAACTTAAAGGCAATGTATGCTATACAATAGGGAATATGCATAAAATTTAAATGTGTATCAAATTTTTTTTCTAGATTCTTTGTTGTCTTTTACGTTATACTTAAATAGTTATTTGTTATACATGAGTGCAATGTTGCTTTTTAACCGCGTGCTCAACTTTGATGACCGAGCAAGCGAAGGATTCTAAAATTGAATCACGAGCGCAGCGAGTGATTAAAAAATTATAATCCTGAGCGTTAGCGAGGGTATCAAAAGAGCACAAGGTGAAAAATCTTTGCACTCGAGTGCAACACGTAACTTTTCATCCCCCCTCAGCGAGGAAATGAAACAAAGTAAATTAAAATCAAAAGTAGGTACACCAAGGAGGTTCAGAGTCTGAATTTTTAACAAATTTTAAAAAAGTTGTATGATAAATTCGGCACCATGGAGATAGAATTAAATAGGTTTAATGATGTTTTGAAATCAAATACCTAGTGTACGGGATGTTCTAAATTCAAATTTACTTTAACCTCAAGCGGATAAAAACGGCTTTGGCAGTCAGATATCGAATAGCAAAAATACTCTATCCTAGATGGGGGTATGAAAAGGTATTTTTTTATTTAGTTGTTATTTAAGCCCAAAAAATATTATATAAAAAGTGAAAATTATGGGAGAGAAATTCAAACTTACAAAACGCGCCACCATTGGTCGAAACGGAATGTGACGTCAGTGGTCATTCACGTCAATGCCTGAATGGATTTATCGGCGTCGATATTCATGTGTTAGTAGTGTTCGTGAGAAAAATTGTTTAAAACTGTATTCCTTTGTGATTACTTGTGTATATATATTTGTAATCAATCTAGGACGACGACAGAAACTGGTTTTGTCAAAGCACAATCGGATAATCTACCGAAAACAGATGCATTTATTATTATTATTTTGCATCAACTCTCGATTTTACGAGCGCAGTGATCAAAGGACTGAAAGCAGCAAGGTAATTTTTATGTTATATGGTATATTTAAGTCCAGAACATAGATTTTTATTCATAAATGTTTTAATAATACTTACAACAAAACATAACCTATACTTAAGTACCTACATAACCATTTGTCATTAAAATTGTTCCTAAACTCCTATTTTACGTCTATATCATTATAATTTACACGTAATATTATATTATTGAAGCTCACTCAAGTATGATATGTTTATATACTTTTTGTCAAAATGAAAATTGCGATTTACATGAAAAATTTTCTTTCAGTATTTAAGTGCTTGTTTGTTTCAGATCAGCGGCCCAATCCTGCTAATAAGTTATAGCCGACTCGAAACTGAAACTTACTTGCTAACTTTGTTACAAAATTGACTGGCCACTTTAATACAGTTGCTCAAAAAGTAGTATATTGCAGGGCTGTTTAGCGTCCGAGATGACCACCATTACGCAATAGTGCTTTTTCTTTACCAATTGTCTAGAATCTGACACACATTTTGCTTTTTTCCTGCTTTTTTCTAGCATGCTAAGTTAAGATTGCGCTAAATAATCTGATTGTTTTTGTATTGTAAAAGCATGCCTAAAAGCAAAGCATAACAAAAAGCACGGCCGGACCTTGCTTTTAAAAACACGACAAGCAAAGCATAGCACGCACTTGCTTTGTCGACATATTTGGCGCCATTTTTCTAAAATGTTCTCTGCGTGATTATTGATTGTTGTTATTTGCTTAAAAGTTTAATCTATCTTCTAATATATAAAATTCTCGTGTCACAGTGTTTGTTACCAAACTCCGCCGAAACGAGTTTACCGATCTTTATGAAATTTTTTGTGTATGTTCATTAGGTCTGAGAATAGGTCGTAAACTATTTTTATTATGGCGAAACGTAGTTCGCCGGCACAGCTAGTCTTCTAATATATAAAATTCTCATGTCACAGTGTTTGTTACCGAACTCCTCTGAAACGGCTTGACCGATCTTTATGAATTTTTTGTGTATATTCAGTAGGTCTGAGAATAGGTCGTAAACTATTTTTTATTATGACAAAATATGAAAGTTCGCCGTTATTATGGCGAAACGTAGTTCGCCGGCACAACTAGTAATTCTATAAAATGAGTAACTCTGATAACATATTAATTGATTTAACACCACCGGAATTATGTTTAATTGCTGAAAATGCGAGTGTGAGTATTTTACCTGTAAAGTCCAAAAGCAGGTAGGGTACATTGCTACATATGGTTGCTACGTATTTATTGTTTTATTTTTTCGCAAATGTATTAAAAATAGTTGTTCAATACACGTGCGGGACTGTCATTTCCCGCACTTGTAGTGAAAATAACTATTATGGGGAATATTGCTTTTGCACTGCGGTACCATACAATACTTGTAAAAAGGTTTTTTAACTTCTTTCATGATTTGTATAACAATTAACTGAAATTAAGTCACGAAATAAATATGTGGGCGCGCTAACGCTCTATAGTAAACAAACACGGGACCAATGACAACTAAAACCAATGACGTCATCAAAACGCGCGCAAAATGGTGGCGTTTGAACGGCTCTTTATTCGATGTTTTAAATTTCACTTTGAACAATAACTTGACTATTTTCAAGCCTATTTTTATTTTTTTCTATGTTATAAAGATGTAATTGATTAGTTTATGAAATAAAAAAAATCATGCATATTCCCTATTACATAGCTTCTAATAAGCAGTTCAGACTTGAGATATTACTACAATTGCTATAATCATCATTACATCTGAAGCTCGCCAATACATTGTATGCGAGTTCGATTTACCGTCAGTGAAGGTAAATTGATATAAATCGTCCGCTCGATACTATACGAGTATATTCGCCATAAGCGAATGAATCGTCAATCTTAATGTTTATTCAGAAAGTATGTGGAGCTATTCACCCTATAGCTATAATAATGCTGGAGATGGCTTTTTGTCGGCAACCTCAAAATGAGTCAAAATACAAAGTAATTTTTGGACCACCCGCCAAATTTTTTTCTGTCATTATATAGTGGTATATAACCAATTTATAAAATAAAAACAACCTTTTTTCACTTTTTTTGTTTTTAACTTTACCGTGCGTAAACTAAAATGATGGTCATTTTTTTGTGCTCACAGTGACCAGCGCAAGGTCGCTGCATTATCACTTGCCAGTCTTGGGACGCGGAGGGCGATGTTGAGCACAAACGTCTGGAAATTAAGGATTTAAAAAGTGATCGAAATATGTGGATTGAGGGATTTTTTATAACCCAGACCTTTTACATTACTTTCTTTATCTTTTATACTTTCTTTATTCAATTTTGGAGGAGGGTTCAAAAATAGCGTATCTGTATGAATGCAATAGATTAGAAGAGAAACCTATTTATGGACTTATAAAATATGCACTAGCTGCTATACCTACTCGCGAACTTCGTTTCGCTTTAACACAGCTCAAAACAATAGTTTCCTTATTTTTTGGATGGGCATTATTCAGCTTCCTGTGGAAATTTTGAAGAATCCTTCCTTAGTGGTCGACTACATAAGCCAAACAAACCCCTGAAGCGATTTCATGCTTCTAGCTCCAATAGTTTGGGCTCTAAGGTAATGCCTCAGCCAGTGAAGAAATAATGAAAGAAAGAATGAAAACGAAGAAGAGTTTGGGTAAAGCAGTGGCTGGAAAAATGGCCACGATAGCCGGTATACCCATATGAATCTACTCAGAGACTTTCCAATCCATGAACATGTTGATTTGTTAATATTTTAAACAATTACTTCGTATCTGCAGTAGCATTGATTTTCTTACATTTTTCGTGTGCTTATTCCATGAGTTATGTATTTAGGTATAATTGCTTATCTTTGACCTTCCATAAACATGGTTAAGTCTTTCCTTTTGTTTTGTATTTAGGTACAATTGCTTATCTTTGACCTTCCATAAACATGATAAAGCTCTATAAAACTTGTCCAAAACACTTTATTGTCACTGAATGCCATTTCTATGATTAAACGCGTATACATTATTAAAGGGTTACTGATGTGCGATCTGGCGGGCACATCTGTCGCTACACACACATACACGCATAGTTGAATGCTCGAATCTGCCTGCCCCGTGCCCGATCTGGTGGTGGTGGTTTTGAGCACGGACAGCAGGCGGGCATCAGGCAGGCAAGTCTGTGCCTGTTCTCCCCTAACACCAGCAGTTCTGTCCGCCAGGCATCACTGTCAGGCAGATCCGGCGGGCAGATCCGTGGGTATATGCTTAGCTACTGTTCTGTATGTGCCACAGTCTTGGCACAGATATATAGCAACGTTTCGCGCGCTTTCTTGCGCGCACTTGATTATCACCATCAGCAACAATCCTGTCGTTCGAACATGATCGCCCCGTGCGGTGCATAGACGTAGCTAAATTCGTTTCTAAATGTATAACAAATATCTAAAATTGTTACATTTGCATATTTGTAACAAATTGTTATATTTGCATATTAGTAACAAATTGTTACATTTGCATATTTGTAACAAACAACTCTCAGGGTGTGCTTTATTTCTGATACACGTTATAAACGGATCCACTTTGGCGATAGAATTATTATTCGAGAGAAGAGTTTGCCTACTATGTACCTAAGGGCTTTGCAACTATTTTGTCATGTTGATCACCAGCTTTTGATAACAATGCAGTGTTTGTCGAAACCTAATGCATTAAAACTGAGGACATTTCTATATCCAGACGATCATCAATAACATTGCCAACGCCGAAAAATCAATCAATCAAAAATTTCGTTCTCGACAAGAAACAACTCAGAACAACTCAAAAATCGATTCAAACGAGTATAGCCAGAAGGGCAACTGTCTACGTCTGTAATCAGAGTTTTGATTTCGAAGTTAGTTGTACGGTCAAGGAATTTAACCAGATCCCTTTCGTTGACATATTGTTTGACACTGACAATGCATTAAAGTCGAAAATTGCAATACATATGTCAAATGATATCTAGTTACTTGTAAATATTAATGTGGCTATGTCAACTTTGCATACACAAAGTTTTCATAGCCACATTAATATTAAAGCTGTTATGGTGCCATATTGCTTAACGATATTCAACCTTAGGTAGGTCGCAAATTAAATTCCTTGACTCTAAACGCAGCGAAAATGTGCATGTTTTGGTAACATCGATGACAACACGCAAAAATGAACGGCAATTTTGGAACTCAAAACAATGATTAGAGACTTAGAGAGTTGCTCTTCCGTCTCGCTGTAGCTTTGTAGCTTACAAACCATAAAGAGAAATGTTAAATTGAAAAGCGTTTCGTTTTTAAGACTACACGATGCCGTTGTGTTTCATTTATGATACATTTATGATAAATACAATTTGCTGCCGAATTCGAGCGGTGAAGGAGCATTTTTTGTTTTATATTTATTTATTGCAACATCAAAAGTTGAAGACGTGTTCATAATATGTATATTACACACATATTTGCCTTGAATGAACGTTTGTGCTGGTCACAAAGAACTTCCAAAATTTTGTGTGCAGCGAAACACAAAGAAAACTCCTTACTTAGGTCTTACGTGTTTTATTAGAACAACGTAACCTGCACAGCCAATATTCGATAAATGAATTCGATGACTCCGTTACAACTGTTGATGTAAGATATACAGAAGTGTTATCCAATACGGACCCAACACAAAACAGTCGCGATAGGAAAATATATTTCCTCCTATTTATTCGGCAAATCAAATAAAAATCCCGTTCGAGCCAGTGGATTTTGAGAGAGAAATATGGATGCCTTTCCGTTATGACAATCGACAAATCCTTAATAGAATCGATCAATTTTATGGTCAGACATTGCGTAGAGTGTCGGTCTGATGAGCTGTTTTGAATGTGATTATTTTTTAAACATTGTTGTTTTGGTGACAAACTTTAGATGGAGGCAGGCGGGCTCAGAAATCCTACTACCAAATAAACCAAGTAGAAAATTTTCTGCCCCCGTGGGGAATCGAACCCCGGGCCTGCAGATCAATGGCGTGTGGCCTCAACCACTACACCATGAAGTCGGTCAAAATCGTTTTCAGCTTTCTCTCAGCGATCATGGTAGGGCCCCAAAGATCTACCAATATGACCAGGAATAGATCTGGGGCCTAACCATGACCGCTTATAGCATGGTTAAAACAATATTGAAACAAAGACACCGCTCTTGCTGCGTATAGCGCCATCCCGCTCTCAGCGCGGTTTTAATATTGTTTTGGGCGATCATGGTTAGGGGGCTGGACGGAGAACTGCTAAATTCAGTTAACAATATACAGGTTAGTCCTTAAATATAACTTTATGTTTCCTTAGTTTCTATCAATAAGGACGATAAGATATATAAATAAGGTTTATTTTATCTATAGATAGTACATATCTGGACAGTTTCATTTATTTAACAAAATGTTTTTTAATATCATAAAAACTTTTTCTATACTAATATTATAAAGAGGAAAGATTTGATTGTTTGTATTGAATAGGCTTCGAAACAACTGAATCGATTTTGATGAAAGTTGGTATAGGGATAGTTCGAGACCAGGGGAAGGACATAGGGTAATTTTCCTACGGGGAAAAAATCCCACGGGAAAACAAAAATAACGCGAGCGAAGTCGCGTGCGGAAATGATACAAAGCAATGTTTTTGAAGACCTGTAAAATTTCATATAAATACCCGATATGATTATTTAAATATCTCTCATTTCTTCACATTTCTCAATACTTCAATTCTCTAGATTACTCAGTACTTATTACATTACACAACTTCTCTACTACTTCATTTCAAATATTCTCGGCACGTATCACTTGTTTTCATTAGAATAAAATAATTCAAACTTCATCGGGGATATTTTATTTATTTCCCAAGCAACGCTTACTCCCGGCCGAATCCCAAAGGAATCCAGTATATCGCTTAATACGATTCTCGCGGGATTCCCCAATATCAAGCATTCAGCTCGTTTCCAGTTGCTTGTTGAAATTAATATACTTATTTTTCTTTAGTCTTTAAAATTTACAATAAAATATATCAACAGACTAAATATTGAGTGCGATTATAAAGGTTTTAAGCATCTGCGGGGGACGAACTCTGCTTGTGCTATGTCATAGCGCTATGGTTTGGCAATGCGCAATAAACAATCTAGTTGCATCGTCCTCTCTCTTTAGCCATATTTAACCCTGAGGAGGAATACCTTTTTTAATCTCCGCCATTTGTCTGTTCTGGGCGTTTCTTATTCGATGTTTGCTTTCATGTCATCGCATCAACGATGACTTCACTCTTGCTCGAAGATGAAGTCTTCGCGCAACATTGCTAGCCCAACCCAACTTCTATTTCGTAAAACAATCAGTGATATCTGCTGGCATTCTTGTGTTATCTGTGGCCACGCATTTCCTTTTTATATTAGGTACACCATCGCCATCATTCCATTGCGCTCTCTAGGCATCGGTTAAGTTGTTCACTATTTCTTAAGAGCTTCTGCACACCTACCCCTGGGTTACACTCTCCGATTTCTGCACCGTATATCGTAAGCACTGGAAAGTTGCTGTTCGAGCGCATAGTAGTTTTTTCTGGTCGTGTAATACTACGGTAGCACACACTGCTGCTTTTATCAAGCAGTCTGTTAGCAGTGCTCGAAGCGAACCTACGGCGATCGATGTGCATGTTTATAGTATTGGTTGATATTTGGGACTTGGGACTCGGGATTTGGGATTTTATGGTGCTGTAGACTCGGCACTGGCCTTCTAATCAGGAGATCCGGAGTTTAATCTTGCCATGTACCAATGATTATTTCGTTTTTCGAATTACATATGTACATTTATCCGACGCTCCTATGGTGAAGGAAAACATCGTGAGGCAACCTGCATACATCTGCGAAAAAATCAAAGGTGTATGTGAAGTCGACCAATCCGCACTGGGCCAGCGTAGTTGACTAAGGCCTTAGCACCCAAACTTAGGGTAGGCTTGAGCCCCTCGGTGGAGCCATATATGAGCTGTAGTGATGGATTCGGGAAGTTCCCTTTGTACTTGTAAGTGATTAATTATTGTACCGCGTATATTATGAGTTCTGGAGTGACTTCCGTACGTAGAGCGGCAGCGGCCAGCAGGGTCCTATTGCGCTAGTTGAAAAACCAAGTTCGTAATCCCTGAATCATTAGTTGCTTTGGTGACAGTTAGTTCCTTTCCCTATCACTCATATATTTTTTACTCCAGTTTCTGCACCTTCCCCCTTTTGAATCTGCTCTGTGTATTTATTTTCCAATTCCGAGGTTGCCTGGAAGAGATTGCTCTTTAGCAATAAGGGCAGCCCATTGCTACATTTCTGTTTATATTTAATTTTTTGTGTTGTACTTTGTCTTTGTGTGCAATAAAGAGTTTTATTAGTATTATTATTGAGAAATTAATTTTTTATTTCTTTCTCTTATTATTTACTGGGTTGAATTGGGATGATGACTGAATTCTAATTTTTACGTCTCATCATTAAATATTAAAATACCGTGGAAAAAGATGCAGTCCTGTAATAATAATAATAAAGAAGGTTAATAAAGATCATAATAATAATAATAATAATAAAAAAAAAAAACCGCTGTCACGAACGCACGTCACTCCGTCTTTTCTGATATAATATTTTATTTTTATAGTGTTATTTAACATACCGCATTAGATTTAGCATTCAAAATTCTTGTAATACCACAAATCATCAAAACTTTCAAGAAAAACCAATTATGAACTCACGGAAATTCAAATAATATGGAAAAGTTTGACATGACATCCGATGTCAAAATACCACACACAAATTTGGGATACAAAATGCACAAAAGGTAACACGAGATAAATAAATATGATCACAAGATCGAGGACGGCAAGAGCGGATCAAAGCGCACAACTACCACCTTCAGGAGCACCCCCGTCAGCCCCGAGCGTACTGCTGGAAGCAAACAGCTCGTCGAGCGACGTGAGTGAACCCAGGACGCCGCCGCCACGACCACCTGCGCGACGAGGACGTCCCCCACTGTCGGCACGCTTGGGACCTTTGGGGCAATCCGCCTCACAACAGGCCCCCGCTACCGGTGGTGTAGTGCGACGCATGCGATGGACTCAAACCATGAATGAGAACTGCATGCGCGCCTATTACGGGGTTACAGAGGGAGGAACCTGCCTGACTGCGTATCGTGATCGAATGCTGCTTATGTTTCAGACCCTTGAACCGACCGTTGCCGTGTCCGCCCAACGATTATCGGATCAAGTGCGGGCGATCCAGCGGTGTAAGCTGCTGGATCAATCTGCTCTAGCAAAGGTACTTAACAGCCTTTTGTCTGGCGGCAATAAGGTGCGTGCCTTCAATGGCTGGGTGATGCCTCTATTGATGTACTCCTTTGGCATACTGAGATGGACTCAAACTGAGCTGGACGCCTTGGATAGGAGAGTCCGTCAACTGCTCACAACACATCGCATGCTCCACCCTCGCTCGTCTGTTATGAGACTGTACATTCCACGGAAGTGTGGGGGACGGGGCTTTCTAAATGCGAAGAATCTCCACAACCGTGAAGTGTACAGCCTTAGGAATTACTTCCTTAACAACGAGTGTGGGATGCATCGTGATGTTGTGGCAGTTGACAAAGGATTTACCCCTCTCTCCATGGCAATCGAGAACTGGCGCAAACCACCGGTGCTTAGCGTCGAAGATCGCAAAGAGGTATGGAAGGGCAAGGAGCTACATGGGAGGATTTATCGGGCCTTGACTGGGCCTGATGTAGACCTACCCGCTTCGGTGAACTGGCTGCGCTTTGGTGACCTATTTGGGGAAACCGAGGGCTTTGCCTGTGCAATTGCAGACGAAGTAATGATGACGAACAACTATATAAAATATATCCTGAAGGACGGTACGGTTGACATCTGTCGGGCATGCCGCCGTCCCGGAGAGTCACTCAGGCATATTATCTCTGGTTGTTCTCATCTTGCTAACGGCGAGTATATGCACAGGCACAACCTAGTGGCCAGGATCATCCACCAGCAACTTGCCATTCGATACGGCCTTGTCGAGTCTGAGACGCCGTACTATAAGTACGCGCCAGTGCCAGTTCTTGAAAATGGTCGTGCGTTGCTCTATTGGGACCGCTCTATCATCACGGACAGGACTATTGTTTGCAATAAGCCTGATATCGTGGTGATCGACCGGTGCCAACGCCGAGCAGTGCTCGTCGATATCACTATCCCTCATGATGAGAATCTCGTGAAAGCTGAGAAGGACAAAGTCAGCAAGTACCTTGACTTAGCTCACGAGGTAACCGCCATGTGGAATGTTGATTCGACGATCATTGTTCCGATAGTTGTTTCGGCGAATGGCTTGATAGCGAAGAGTCTCGACCGACATCTTAAGAGGCTCTCGCTTGAGGAATGGATCAAGGGTCGGATACAGAAAGCAGTGATTCTCGACACGGCACGTATTGTCCGGAGATTCCTCTCTCTGCAGCCCTAACCACCGGCAGCTTGGGCCTTGCCTCGCTGTTGGCGGCATACTAGGTTTAAGTTTTTTATAGTATTTTGTTTTATATATATATTATATTGTAAAAAACTTAAATTTAAGGATACTTTTGAATAAATGGATAATAATAATAATAATAATAATAAATAATTACAGAAAGCTGCGATATTAAATACTTGCCGCATAGTAAGAAAATTCATGCAAATAGAAGAGGATAACATAGCCCCACACCACTTACCAACCATACCACCATCTCACCAAACTCTGTAATTTACTTGGCCTATGCCCGTGATTGCAGGTAAAACCAGCTCTTAAGCTGAGAAATGTTCACATTATGAAAAATAATAATAATAAACCGCTGTCACGAACACACGTCACTCCGTTTCTTGTGAAATAGTATTTTATATTTTCATAGTTATATTTAGCATACCACACTATATGTGACACTCAAAATTTCAGCAATAATCACATCGTCATTTTCAAGAAAAACCAAATTATGATCTGCCCTAAATAGAAAAATTAAGTCAACATGGAAAATTTTGATTTGACACCTGGTGTCAAAACGTACAACACAAATTTGAATAACACAATTTTGGATGAAAAAGGAAATGGCAAAGAAGTGTAATAATGATCACAAGAACGAGGACGGACACCATCTGCATCAGTCCCTCCGTCAGCACCGAGCGTGTTGCTGGAAGCAGGTTCCGAAGCAAACAGCTCGTCGAGCGACGCGAGTGGGCCTAGGACGCCGCCGCCACGACCACCTGCGCGACGAGGACGCCCCCCACTGCCGGCACGCTTAGGACCTATGAGGCAATCTGCCTCACAACAGGCCCCCACTACCGGTGGTGTAGTGCGACGCATGCGATGGACTACAACAATGAACGAGAACTGCATGCGCGCCTATTACGGGGCTACAGAGGGAGGAACCTGTCTGACTGCGTATCGTGACAGAATGCTGTCTCCGTTTCAGGTCCTTGAGCCGTCCGTCGCCGTGTCCGCCCAACGACTATCGGATCAAGTGCGGGCGATCCATCGGTGTAAGCTGCTGGATCAATCTACACTTGATCGGCTTCACTTAGAGACGCTTCCTGCTACCGCCGTCCCCTCCTCGGCCCAAGGCCCGTCTGCCACGCCCGTTGCTTCGAGTGCAGATACAATGCTGTACTCGGAGGCGACAATAGCGACACAGGTTGACCCCGAAGCTGATGAAGGGGATAGCGCTGGCATGAATGTAAGTACTCAAGTAAAAGAGCAACTGGAGGCCGCTTTGGAGGACGTGATTCGTGAATATCGATTCGCACCAAACTCTAGGCCGCGAATACCACGTTTGCCGACACATAGACGTAATCTAGCGCTGTTGGGAACACTAAATGCTTTGCTAGCTCCGTACCTACGGACTAGCGAAGATTTGGTTGATACGCATTCTATTCTGTACTGCGGTGCCCTTGCCGCATGCCGTGTTGCCCGAGTAAGGTTCCCGGAAGCTGATCGAGCACCGCGGCCTGCGGTACCAGCATGGCAAGTGAGAATAGAAAAGCGTATCAACTCATTCAGGGTTCTCATTGGCAAGCTTATCTGCTTCAGTCGGGGTAACACCCGACCCCGAGTTATGCGTTTTGTGACACAGGCCTATGCCGAAACCGGAATCCGGCCTAAAGATTACATGGCGAATGTCACGGAACGCATAGACTATCTGAAGCAGAAAGTCTATGCGTGGGCTAACCGTATTCGTCGCTACAGAGTACGTGTGAATAGATACTTTCAGAATCGCCTCTTCCAAAGTGATCAGAAGAAGGTATATCGAAAGTGGGAGGGAACCGACCATCGTGTGGTCGACGGGCGGCTGCCTGATGCCAATGCCATGGTCAGTTTCTGGCGTGACATCTGGTCGCTGCCCGTCGATCATGTAGAGGGTGATTGGATGCGTGTAATCGAACGGGAATGTGAATCTATTGAGCCAATGGGGCCTATTACCATAGACCCCGTAGACGTTAGTTGTGCCATCCGTTCGGCCCAGAACTGGAAATGCCCTGGGCCTGACGGATTGCACAACTTCTGGATAAAGTGGTTTCGTAGTTCGCATCCCCGTTTGGCTACACAGTTTCAAGAAGCCCTAGAGCACGGTTCCATTCCCACTTTTATGACTACCGGTACCACCTTCTTGCTCCACAAGACCGGAAGTACCACGGATCCAAAGAATTATAGACCTATCACATGCTTACCCACCATCTACAAGCTCCTTACGTCCATTCTGACCACAAAAATTAACACACACATTGTGTCAAATAATATTTTGGCCTCTACTCAGAATGGATGTAAGGCTGGGTCCTGTGGTACGAAGGAGCTCCTCCTCATAGACATGACCATTAGCCAACAAGTTCGACGGAGCAGGGGATCCCTTTCTGCTGCATGGATTGACTACAAGAAGGCCTATGATTCGGTGCCGCACTCGTGGCTGGAGAGGATTTTAGAGCTGTATAAAATAAATACAACTCTGAAATCCTTTTTAAGTAACTGTATGCGGCAATGGACCACAGCTCTTCGTCAACCATGCGGCGGTGACGGTTCCCTTGATCCGCAAAACTTGATTAAAATAGAGAGAGGTATTTTTCAGGGTGACAGTTTGAGTCCCTTGTGGTTTTGCCTAGCATTGAACCCTCTCAGCACTTTGTTGAAGGACTCAAGTCTAGGCTGTCGGCTCCGGAGACAGGGTGAAGTCATTAGTCATCTGCTGTACATGGATGATCTCAAGTTATTTGCACCGAAACAACGAGATCTGATGGAGTTGCTGAAAATCACACAGATTTTCAGCAACGCTATCAGAATGGAGTTCGGTGTAGATAAGTGTGCAGTCTTGCATGTGCAGCGGGGGAAAGTTGTAAAATCACCGAATGTACAACTTTCCGATACAATGACACTCAGATCTCTTTCCGATGCCGACTCATACAAATATCTTGGTATGTCACAGTCCTTAGGGATATCGGCGGAGGACGTCAAGAAATCGGTGAAGGCACGCTTCTTTTGTCGCATAACAAAGGTACTTAACAGTCTCTTGTCTGGCGGCAATAAGGTGCGTGCCTTCAACGGTTGGGTGATGCCTCTATTGATATACTCCTTTGGCATACTGAGATGGACTCAGACTGAGCTGGATGCTCTGGACAGGAGAGTCCGCCAACTACTCACAACACATCGCATGCTCCACCCGCGCTCGTCTGTTATGAGACTGTACATTCCACGGAAATGGGGTGGTCGTGGCTTTCTAAATGCCAAGAACCTCCACAACCGTGAAGTGTGTAGCCTCAGGAATTACTTCCTTAACAACGAATGCGGGATGCATCGTGATGTTGTGGCAGTTGACAAAGGACTTCGGTGCTCACCGTCGAAGACCGCAAGGAAGTATGGAGGGGCAAGGAGCTACACGGGAGGTTTTATCGGGCCTTGACTGGGCCTGATGTAGACCTAACCGCCTCGGTAAACTGGCTGCGCTTCGGTGACCTTTTCGGGGAAACCGAGGGTTTTGCCTGTGCAATTGCAGACGAAGTAATGATGACGAACAACTATAGAAAATATATCCTGAAGGACGGTACCGTCGACATCTGTCGGGCATGCCACCGTCCCGGAGAGTCACTCAGGAATATTATCTCTGGTTGTTCTCATCTTGCTAACGGCGAGTATTTGCACAGACACAACCTAGTGGCCAGGATCATCCATCAGCAACTTGCCATTCGATACGGCCTTGTCGAGACTGAGACGCCGTACTATAAGTACGCACCAGTGCCGGTTCTTGAAAATGGTCGTGCGTTGCTCTATTGGGACCGCTCTATCATCACGGACAGGAATATTGCTTGCAATAAGCCTGATATCGTGGTGGTCGACCGGTCCCAACGCCGAGCAATGCTCGTCGATATCACTATCCCTCATGATGAGAATCTCGTGAAAGCTGAGAAGGACAAAGTCAGCAAGTACTTTGACTTGGCTCACGAGGTAACCGCCATGTGGGATGTTGACTCGACGATCATTGTTCCGATAGTAGTTTCTGCGAACGGTTTAATAGCGAAGAGTCTCGACCGACATCTTAAGGGGCTCTCGCTTGACGGGTGGATCAAGGGCCAGATACAGAAGGCGGTGATTCTTGACACGGCACGTATCGTTCGGAGATTCCTCTCCCTGTAGCCCTAACCACCGGTAGCTTAGGCCATGCTCCGCTGCCAGTGGAACCCTAGATTTAAGTTTTTTATAATATTTGTGTTTTTATATCTATATATTGTAAAAAACTTAAATTTAAGATGCTTTTTTGAATAAATGTATAATAATAATAAGCCTGATATCGTGCTAATAGACCGGTCCCAACGCCGGGTAATGATAGTCGATGTCACCATCCCCCATGACGAGAACCTCGTGAAAGCTAAGAAGGACAAGCTCAGCAAGTACCTTGACTTGGCTCATGAGGTTACCGCCATGTGGGATGTGGATTCGACTGTCATTATCCCGATAGTGGTGTCTGTGAATGGTCTAATAGCGAAAAGTCTTGACCAACATCTTGAGAGACTCTCGCTAGGCGGATGGATCAAGGGCCTGATACAGAAGGCGGTAATCCTTGGCACGGTACTAATTGTCAGGAGGTTCCTTACCCTGCAGCCCTAACCACCGGTAGTTTGGGTACTGTCTCGCTGCCGATGGACCCGCTAAGTGTAGGTTTTTTTATAATATTTATATCTTTTATATTTATGTTATAAAAAAAAATATATTTAAAATAAAGGATAATAATAATAATAAAAAAAATTAAAAAAAACCGCTGTCACGAACGCACGTCACTCCGTCTCTTCTGATATAATATTTTATTTTTATAGTGTTAACATACCGCATTAGATTTAGCATTCAAAATTCTTGTAATACCACAAATCATCGAAACTTTCAAGAAAAACCAATTATGATCAAATTTTAATACTCACGGAAATTCAAATAATATGGAAAAGTTTGACATGACATCCGATGTCAAAATACCACACACAAATTTTGGATACAAAATGCACAAAAGGTAACACGAATATAAATAAATATGATCACAAGATCGAGGACGGCAAGAGCGGATCAAAGCGCACAACTACCACCTTCAGGAGCACCCCCGTCAGCCCCGAGCGTACCGCTGGAAGCAAACAGCTCGTCGAGCGACGTGAGTGAACCCAGGACGCCGCCGCCACGACCACCTGCGCGACGAGGACGTCCCCCACTGCCGGCACGCTTGGGACCTTTGGGGCAATCCGCCTCACAACAGGCCCCCGCTACCGGTGGTGTAGTGCGACGCATGCGATGGACTCAAACCATGAATGAGAACTGCATGCGCGCCTATTACGGGGTTACAGAGGGAGGAACCTGCCTGACTGCGTATCGTGATCGAATGCTGCTTATGTTTCAGACCCTTGAACCTACTGTTGCCGTGTCCGCCCAACGATTATCGGATCAAGTGCGGGCGATCCACCGGTGTAAGCTGCTGGATCAATCTGCACTTGATCGGCTTCGCTTGGAGACAGTTCCTACTGCCGCCGTCCCTTCTTCGGCGCGAGGCCCGTCTGCCGCGCCCGTTGCCCCGAATGCAGATGCAATACTGTATTCGGAGGCGAGAATAGCGACGCAGGTGGACCCCCGAAGTTGATGAAGGGGATGGCGCCAGTATGAAAGTAAGTACACAAGTGAGAGAGCAACTGGAGGCCACTTTGGAAGACGTGATTCGTGAATATCGATACGCACCAAACTCTAGGCCGCGAATACCACGTTTGCCGACACATAAACGCAATCTTGCGCTGTTGGGAACACTGAATGCTTTGCTAGCTCCGTACCTACGGACTAGCGAAGATTTGGTTGATACGCATTCTATTCTGTACTGCGGTGCCCTTACCGCATGCCGTGTTGCCCAAGTCAAGTTCTTGGACGCTGATCGAGCACCGCCGCCTGCGGTACCAGCATGGCAAGTTAGAATAGAAAAGCGTATCAACTCGTTCAGGGTTCTCATTGGCAAGCTTATCTGCTTCAGACGGGGTAACACCCGACCTCGAGTTATGCGTTTCGTGACACAGGCCTATGCCGGAACCGGAATCCGGCCTAAAGATTATATGGTGAATGTCACGGAACGCATAGATTATCTGAAGCAGAAAGTTTATGCGTGGGCGAACCGTATTCGTCGCTACAGAGTACGTGTGGACAGATATTTTCAGAATCGCCTCTTTCAAAGTGACCAGAAGAAGGTGTATCGTAGGTGGGAGGGAACCGATCACCGCGTGGTCGACGGGCGGCTGCCTGATGCCAATGCCATGGTCAGTTTCTGGCGTGACATCTGATCGCTGCCTGTCGATCATGCGGAGGGTGATTGGATACGTGTGGTCGAACGGGAATGCGAATCCATCGAGCCCATGGGGTCTATTACCATAGACCCCTTAGACGTAAGTTGTGCCATCCGTTCGGCTCACAATTGGAAATGCCCAGGGCCTGACGGATTGCACAACTTCTGGATAAAGTGGTTCCGATGTTCCCATGCCCGTTTGGCTACACAATTCCAAGAAGCCCTAGAACACGGTTCCCTTCCCACTTTTATGACCACTGGGACAACCTTCTTGCTCCACAAGTCCGGAAGTACCATGGACCCCAAGAACTATAGACCTATCACATGCTTACCCACCATCTACAAGCTCCTTACATCCATTCTGACCACAAAAATTAACAAGTCCGGCGGAATAGGGGATCCCTCTCTGCTGCATGGATTGACTACAAGAAGGCCTATGATTCGGTGCCGCACTCATGGCTGGAGAGGATTTTAGAGTTGTATAAAATAAATACTTTCTTAGTAACTGTATGCGGCAGTGGACCACAGCTCTTCGTCAACCATATGGCGGCGACAGCCCTCCTGGTCCGCAAGACTTGATCAAAATAGAGAGAGGCATTTTCCAGGGTGACAGTTTGAGCCCCTTATGGTTTTGCCTGGCACTGAATCCTCTCATCACTTTGCTGAAGGATTCAGGGCTGGGCTGTCGACTTCAGAAACAGGGTGAAGTTATTAGTCATCTGCTGTACATGGACGATCTCAAGTTTTTTGCACCGAAACACCAAAACCTGGTAGAGCTGCTGAAAATCACACAGATTTTTAGCAGCGCTATAAGGATGGAGTTCGGTGTAGACAAGTGTGCGATCTTGCATGTGCAGCGGGGGAAAGTTGTAAACTCACCGAATGTACAACTTTCCGAGACAATAACACTCAGATCTCTCTCCGAAGCCGACACATATAAATATCTCGGTATGTCAGAGTCTTTGGGAATATCTGTGGAGGACGTCAAGCAGTCGGTGAAGGCACGTTTCTTCTGTCGCCTAGCAAAGGTACTTAACAGCCTTTTATCTGGCGGCAATAAGGTGCTTGCCTTCAATGGCTGGGTGATGCCTCTATTGATGTACTCCTTTGGCATTCTGAGATGGACTCAAACTGAGCTGGACGCCTTGGATAGGAGAGTCCGTCAACTGCTCACAACACATTGCATGCTCCACCCTCGCTCGTTTGTTATGAGACTGTACATTCCACGGAAGTGTGGGGGACGGGGCTTTCTAAATGCCAAGAATCTCCACAACCGTGAAGTGTACAGCCTTAGGAATTACTTCATTAACAACGAGTGTGGGATGCATCGTGATGTTGTGGCAGTTGACAAAGGATTTACCCCTCTCTCCATGGCAATCGAGAACTGGCGCAAACCACCGGTGCTTAGCGTCGAAGATCGCAAAGAGGTATGGTAGGGCAAGGAGCTACATGGGAGGATTTATCGGGCCTTGACTGGGCCTGATGTAGACCTACCCGCTTCGGTGAACTGGCTGCGCTTTGGTGACCTATTTGGGGAAACTGAGGGCTTTGCCTGTGCAATTGCAGACGAAGTAATGATGACGAACAACTATAGAAAATATATCCTGAAGGACGGTACGGTTGACATCTGTCGGGCATGCCGCCGTCCCGGAGAGTCACTCAGGCATATTATCTCTGGTTGTTCTCATCTTGCTAACGGCGAGTATTTGCACAGGCACAACCTAGTGGCCAGGATCATCCACCAGCAACTTGCCATTCGATACGGCCTTGTCGAGTCTGAGACGCCGTACTATAAGTACGCGCCAGTGCCAGTTCTTTAAAATGGTCGTGCGTTGCTCTATTGGGACCGCTCTATCATCACGGACAGGACTATTGTTTGCAATAAGCCTGATATCGTGGTGATCGACCGGTCCCAACGCCGAGCAGTGCTCATCGATATCACTATCCTTCATGATGAGAATCTCGTGAAAGCTGAGAAGGACAAAGTCAGCAAGTACCTTGACTTGGCTCACGAGGTAACCGCCATGTGGAATGTTGATTCGACGATCATTGTTCCGATAGTTGTTTCGGCGAATGGCTTGATAGCGAAGAGTCTCGACCGACATCTTAAGAGGCTCTCGCTTGAGGAATGGATCAAGGGTCGGATACAAGGATCAAGGGTAGAAAGCAGTGATTCTCGACACGGCACGTATTGTCCGGAGATTCCTCTCTCTGCAGCCCTAACCACCGGCAGCTTGGGCCTTGCCTCGCTGTTGGCGGCATACTAGGTTTAAGTTTTTTATAGTATTTTGTTTTATATATATATATATATATTGTAAAAAACTTAAATTTAAGAATATTTTTGAATAAATGGATAATAATAATAATAATAATCTTTATTTGCAAGAATATGGTGATTGATTGATTGATTGATGGTGTAAGATTGCTGTGAAATTAGAATTAAAATCGGCTTAGAAATACAATAGATACAAGCATTTTAAGTTGTTAATTTGCAGGCGATTAGACAGAGAGATCCGACAACAACCGTGACGTCATTGTTGAGTACGGCCATATAAACTCTTTGTAAATTGCCGTTTTGCTAGAAAGAGCTGGAGAAAAACCTTTAATACCTTATATCTTGGTTGTTTTTATAGTTATTATTTCTGTTTATTAGATAAATTAGCTTCTATTTAAGCAAAAAAAAAAATTTTGTCATCTAGCCTATTGTCCTGACTCACCTCATCTTACTATTAAACTACTATTAAACGAATGCCGATCGACCGACATTGAGATTGTGATTTTCGTAAGTATCGTAAGCGTACTATTGGCGCCAAATCGGACCGGATTGGGCGGATATTGCGTACACCAAACTCAGTATTATATAATTTCCTCAAGATATGGAACCAATTTTGTGCTAGTGTTGCTACTCAAGCGTACAATAAAATCACAATCCTAATTTCGATCCTTCGTAATTGGTTCGAGAGTAAGCCTACAGATAGTAAGCCTACAGATAGTAAGCCTACAGATAGTAAGTGACATTATTGTCACTTACTATCTGTAGGTCTTATGGTCGAAGAGGACGAGCTTCACCTGGACTCCTCAACAACCGAGCAACTGGCTATCTTACCTTTAACTGTCGGAACACAAAATGCTATTAGTATTGTTATGGCGACAAACTTGGTAAAACTGTGGTAGTAGCCAAGCGAGCTCAGAAGCCCGGCCATCAACCAAATCAAGCAGAAAAACTTGTGCCCGTAATAAATCAATCAGTGGCACATTTAAAGTCTTTCGTTGCAATAAACACCAAATCGTAATTCATTCTATTATTGAAAATTTGAAAGAAAAATCCTGCCAAATTGTTTAGCACCCCCGTTAATGAAATATTGCTAATCTTTCTCGTCTTAGTACAGATTAATTCACGCTTAGATTAGCTATACGAACTTCGCGATTGTTCACTTCCATGCAGGTCGGGATCTGGGGTGGTAAACTTTTACTTTATTAATCAAATTCGGTAAAGACAAGCACAGTTCCGCACGTAATTAACAACCAGTGTTGAGGAACAATTGATTTATAGCGGGGCAGGAGTTGAAAACATTTGTTAAGCATTTTAAAATACAGTCGTGAAAACGGGTGTCTTTATCATTAATCGTCAAAGGATTTAATTAGTTAGATGGCAAGTTATTATTACAGATAATTAACATTGTCGTATGAAAATAACCACAAGTTATTTAGAGTTAAAAGCAAAATGATTTTGATTAAGTATTACATTGAAATTTAAAAACTATTAATTTCGGGCTTGTTCTTATACAATGTTAGTAATTTGCACCTTTTTATAATTGTACGGGATGTACACTTATAGAAAAGGATGGTAGATTGAAAGTCACGCGTAAGGTTAACAAATAGTAAGTTATTTATTGCTACAATTACACTAATACTTTTAACTAGGTAAGTTTATAAAATATACACTAAATTAACTATGGTAAGGAAATGGTAAAACGATGGTTAAAATGGTATGGTAAAATGTGGTATGGTATTATGCACGATTGGTTTGGTGATCGGCCAAATACTGACTTAAATAACAATAAGTAGGTACGTCACGTGTATCAAGCACGCGGCGCCGGCGCAGCGACCGAATTCGCTGACGCAACCTTTACCTAATTGCTAAGTATTTATAATGTACGGTTAAGGACCGTACATGCTCCCGAGCGAGAAAAAATGATGAGGCCGATAAAACTGATCTATATTATTATGTGGTAATGGTTAGAAATTTTAATGGGTGCAAGAGTTAGGGATGGGGTGATTTACAAGGTGAGTAGGTGTATATTGGGCATTCTAAAACAGTTTTCATCAAAACACCGCAAACGAACGCAGTGAGATTTGAGCTACGCTTCGCTGCGCTCTAGCTCCGCAAATCTCACTGCGTTCGTTTACGGTGATTTGATGAAAACAGTTTAAGATTGCCCAATATACATTATATAGGGTTAAATGGAAAAGAAGATTTTTTATTTCATTTCATTTCATAATGTTTCTATTGTGTTGTGTTGTTTGACTGTAAACAGTATACTTTTGATTGATTGCGATTTACTAGACACATTTTCAAGGTTTTCTATCTCAGAATATTAAGGCATTCAACTAGGTAGCAGTGCAATAACAACAGAAATTAAACAGGTTGAGGTTTCGTAGCTTCAGGACTCAACTCTCGGATAAGTACCGTTCTACACTCTGCCTGCCATACAGTTTCAAAGCATTCCCACGAAATTCATTTATCAGCAATAAATTTATTGCACATTATTCATATATCCAGTTACGAGTGCTTACTCAAATAATAAGGCTTCTTTCACACGTTAATACTTTTATTTGTTTATTAAATTACTTCAATTAAATATATTCTTTATTATAAAACAAAGTATAAAATTGTTGATTTTTACAAAATATTTAAAAGGGCGGGCTAATCCCTGAAAGATGTGTTCCAGTCATCACACGAATAAAAAATAGAAAATAAATATTCCAATAATTTAAAAAATGAAAATATAAAAAATACTAAGAACATTTTAACTACCTACCTTGGCTGACTAAGGTCTTAACATCCTAATTAAATAGAGTAGTGCGGTGGGAACGTGTATGAGATGCTGCCGATGAATACCACCTATGTATTATTACAATAATTTTCATAAACTTCTATGGTTCTGTCCTCATGTCGTATCAATATCGTTATGCTATAAATACCGAATGTATTCGCCTAATAGAACGATATACCTATTGTTTATCTGTTTTAAATAGTAGTATCGAAAAATGAAAATTAGAAATCGCATCCGTTATTATAAAGAAGACTTTTTAATTTGGAGATAATATTCGTTAGTAATTGTAAATATGTATGTACATGTATAATTTAAATAAATATAATAAACCCGAAATGAAAAAAAATTTGGAGCATGCAGCCTTACACGAGATTTCTGCATCAGCAGAATTAAACGGTTACCAACTATTTTGCTGTATATGCACAGTATTGTATTGCAAGTTTGTGGAAATAAACGACAAACAATTAATTTGCTGATTATTTCCGCGTCATATTGCACATTGGTAGAATTATGGGTAAATATCAAATTTTGCTAAATATCATGAAAGTCAGAGGTGCAAAACGTTATTAAGTTTTATATTTCGAGTATGGAACCGACTTTTTGAAAGTAAACTACCAAACTATAATCTTCTCTTAGATGTTGTGATGCTGAATAACGATCTACTACTACCTCGAAAATAAAAATCCAATACACGTAATTGCGTCAGTTCGTCGTTTTGTTTCTTTCTTGCTACGTAAGAACTTTTTTTTTATATAGCTGACGAAGTTCAGCCGATGATCGGACCGTTTTTGGATCATACGCAACTGCGGATCAAAAATTTTTTTGCAGACCTGAGAACTGCTCCACTCACACGTCCCGGGTACCATAGTACCCAGAGCGCTTCGCGTCTCCTTTGCCTAAAACGCGCGGTGTGATAAAAAAATCACGAAAAAAAAAAATATTTTCTCTAAATAAAGTGTCAGTTCTTTAGTGTTTGAAAAACGAACACTGACCATGGAAGTGGAAGTGAATGCATTAGGATTCTCGATAACGTATAGACATCATATTCGTGAATGCATATTTGTTTTCTTATAAATATTTTGTGTGGATATGATTTGGACGGAAATTAATAATTTTATGATTATATATATAATATTTTATAATATTACTTACTTATTTAACAATATAAAAATTAATGAGCATTCTTTTTTAGATTAGTCATGTTAAATAAAAATGATTATAAAGATAAGGTATAGGTTGAGAACCTCAGTAAAATTATTACTTGCATTGCACTTTTCTTATATAAAATCCGGAAAAACTGTAGTCACAGTACACTCCAGTGCTATCTCTGACCACTAACAGTGCTTCAGTACCTCCTCATCAAAAAATCTCAAGACCAAGACAGCTGAAAAATGTTCGTAAGTTTTTATACTTTATTGCTATACTTTATATCTATTCTTTAATTGTCTATAAGTGGTTGATCATCTTCATGCTTCAACAAATTGAGCCGTTGGACCAGGCTGTATATGACGTGACCTCTCCAAGTGCTGTCTTCACGAGGGACCATCAAGCCCAGCAGTGACATGCTGATTGACTGATGATGATGATATTTTTTTTATCTTATGAATTGAAGATGTGAATCTTCAACTCGTTTTCTTGTAACCACTCTTAATACTAATATGACATTTACTATTTTCAGGTCGGATAGCAAGCAAAACAAAAGGTCAGCCAAGAAGAGCTGTGAATCTGACCTTTTCTTTGATACCGACGACGAAGACATCAGGTACTTTTATTGCTATATTTACATATATCTAAATTTCAAGTGTTTAATGTGTACAATAATCGTGTATCCTTTTTCTATCTCCCTAGTCCAAAGAAGAGAAGCAAGGCGATAAAGTGCCTATTGAAGGCGAAGAGTGCAGAAGTGAAGAATACATCGTCGTCCAATACTTCTGAGTGGTTGTTCGACTCAGAGTCGGACAGCGAGGTTTCGCGGCCGCCAAACCTGCCAAACAAGACCACCAGTATCCTGACACGCCGAGTACCTGGTGGTGTAACGCGTCGGACTGCACAGCTCGACGGCGACTTGCTAGTGGAGCTACGCCTCTACAACCAGAAGGAGGTATCTAATCTCAGCGGCCTTGACCGGTGCGAGCGCGCTATCGTTTGGGTACGCTTGCAAGGCGAAGCAGAATCTCCAGAATTTTACGCATTAAAAAAATTTGTAAAATTAGCTAAGGCAAAGTTTACCACAGAGGGGATATTTTATAAAGATAAAGTTAAAAAATAGGTTCTCTTTTGTTTCTCTCTGCGTAAATTATGTTTTAGCTGGTTTACTTATTGTTTATCGTTAGCAAACTCAAAGATTAGGTACTTACATACTTAAGCCTTTATTACTTTAACTTTGAGAATTTGTACTGTCCAAATCATAATGTCGAGGTCTACTTTCTGTTCAGTTTGTGACGTATCCGTAAATAACAAAGTTTTCTCTGCACATTTGAAAAGTATTTTACATAAGAACAACAGTTCGGTCGTTGATAGTGAGGGGGTTGAAAAAGTTCATAGCGCTTTTCGTAATCGTATAGCATCGTACCGTGTTCGATATCAAGATGAGGGTCATGATAGTGCGCGTGTTCGCCCGCCCGCCGAGTTTTTATGGCACTTGCGCTCTCGCGTACGCCTATTGCTCATAGCGAAAATTCAAGCTCACACTAATGTTAAAGCTAATTTTGAACTTTTCTGTGAATTCTTTCTGCTTAGTAAGTATGATTCGATTTCAATAAAGTCATTTGCAACGGAAAACTTCATCTTGCATCAAAACTTCAATTTTGAAGATATGTTTTCAAAAATTATTCACTTAATTTGTAAAAAAATTGAAGAATTTGAAGAAAGAGATAGTGGGTGGGCCTATTTACAAAGCCTATATCTAGAAGTAAATATAAACAAATATAACCCGTTAAGAGGCTCCAGTTTTATAGAATTACCAAAGTTCATAAAATGTAAACGAGCATGTATCAACATTCAAAATTCTGATAATTATTGTTTTTTATGGTGTGTCATGGCAGCACTATTTCCTATAAACAGAAACGCACATCGAACGTCAGCTTACCCACACTTTAAAAATGAACTCAATATCAAAAATATGATTTTTCCAGTTGGGTTTGCGGACATCAAAGTTTTTGAAAAGAATAATCCTCGCATAAGTATTAATATTTACGGCATTCAAAAGAATGGTAACATTGTTGGACCTTTATACAAAAGCGAGATTCGCAAAGATCATCACATTAATATGCTTTTCCTGGAAAACAGAAAACGCACCCATTACTGTCTTATTAAAGATTTATCTAAATTACTTCGTCTTCAATTAACTAAACATCATTCTAAAATATATTTATGCGAGGATTGTATGATATTCTTTGATAGTAATGATAAACTGAAAGCTCATGTTTGTGGTGGTGTATCGACAATATTACCCGGTGATGGAACACGAATTCAATTTAATCATTACGAGCGAATGCATGACATGCCCTTCGTCTTATACGCAGATTTTGAATTATTATTAAAACCAACTGAACTCGATTCTGGATCAGGCTGTACAAAGATATTGCAAAAACACGTACCATCAGCATTTGCTTATTACGTTGTGTGTTCTTATGATAAGTCGCGTAATAAATATGTATCTTATCGAGGTCCAGCCTGTGTAGAAAAGTTTTTAGAAAGTCTATTATTGGATATAACCGATATTTATAACGTTTTGCAGTCGCCAGTGGCTATTTGTTTAACAAATGAAGACAAAGCGAACTTTGCTCGGGCTACAAATTGTTTTCTTTGTGATAAAATATTGTTTGACGATAAAGTTAAAGATCATTGCCATCTTACAGGACGGTATCGTGGTGCAGCTCATTCTTATTGCAATATTAGATATTGTTTGCCTAAGTTTGTTCCTATATTTTTTCATAATTTAGCGGGTTATGACAGTCATCTTTTTATACGACAGTTGGGAAAACTATCAGGAAAAATACAAGTAATAGCAAAAAATAAGGAAAACTACATATCTTTTACAAAATTTTTTCAAATTAATGATAAAGATATCATACCTGTTCGATTTGTTGATTCTTTTAAATTTTTAGGCACAAGTCTAGAGAAACTTGTCGCAAACTTAAAAAATGACGACTTTAAACATCTGCGGCGTTATTTTCCTTCTCGTGAGCATTTTGCTTTAATAAAACGAAAAGGGGTGTATCCATATGAATACATGACTACTTGGAGTTCATACGAAGAAAAAGTACTTCCGCCTCAGGAGTTCTTTTTCAGCAAATTACGCAATAGTAATATATCTAAAATAGATTATGATCATGCAAAAAAAGTCTGGCAAACGTTTGAATTATCGAATCTCGGTGAATACACAGACTTGTATCTTAAGTCAGATGTTCTTTTATTAGCTGACGTTTTTGAAAGTTTTCGCCAGACATGTAAGATGAATTATAAATTAGATCCAGCCTTTTATGTTACAGCACCGAGTCTCAGTTTTGATGCCATGCTATTAAAAACAGATGTTAAATTAGAATTAATACACGACCTGGAAATAATAAGAATGATTCAAAAAGGTATTCGCGGTGGAATATGTTTATGTTCGACAAGGTATTCAAAAGCCAATAACAAGTATTTAAAAACTTACGATCCAAGAAAAAGTAATAACTTTCTAATTTATATCGATTGTAATAATCTCTATGGATATGCAATGTGTGCTTATTTGCCTCATTCCAATTTTAAGTTATTGAATGACTTCGAAATCGCTGGAATAGATTTTATAAATGTGCCAACTAACGGAGACACTGGTTATATACTAGAAGTAGATTTAGAATACCCCGAACATTTGCATAATGATCATAACGATTTTCCATTCTGTGCTCAAAAATTTACTCCGCCAGGTTCTAAAACTTCAAAATTGATTCCAAATTTATACGATAAATATTTCTATGTCATACATTTTGCTCATCTGCAAACATGTATAAAACATGGTTTGTTGTTAAAAAAAATACATAGAGTTATTCAATTTAATCAGAGTCCTTATTTAAAGCAGTATATTGACATGAATACTGAATTACGAAAAAAAGCTAAATCTACATTTGAACAAGATTTCTTCAAACTTCTTAACAACAGTATATTTGGCAAGACGTTAGAAGACACAGAAAAGAGGGTTAATGTGAAATTAGTCAATAAGTGGAATGATGATAGTAACAAAACAAAGAAAAGTTTCTGTGCAGAGCAAATGATAGCTCGACCAAATTTTCACAGTGTTACAATTTTCACTGAAAACTTGGTAGCCATTCAAATGAAGCCTGAAACAATCACTTTGGATAAACCTATATACATTGGTTTTTCCGTTTTGGAAATATCTAAGAGTCACATGTTTGATTTTCATTATTCTATTATGAAGCCTTTTTATAAGGAAAAGTTAAAACTTTGTTATACGGATACTGATAGTTTTTTGTATTCAATAGAAAGTAAAGATTTTTATGCTGATTTAAAATCAAATTTTCTTCCCTATTTCGACACTAGTAATTATTCTGTAAATAACGTATACGACATTCCTAGTTGGAACAAAAAGGTGCCAGGTCTCTTTAAAGATGAGCTAGGAGGAAGTTTGATTTCGAAGTTTGTAGGATTAAGGTCCAAGTTATACTGTATTAAAACGGCAGAAGATGAATTAAAAAAAGCAAAAGGCATACAGAAGCAAGTATTAAAAGATGTACAATATAAAGATTATTACAAGGTATTAAATGAAAATACATTTTTGAAGAAAAAAAATATCATATTTAAATCTCTTAAGCACGAAATATTTACTCAAGAACAGAACAAAATAGCTTTGTCAGGTAATGACGATAAACGTATCATATTAAAAAACAAAATTTCTACTTTATCATGGGGTCACTGGGATAGTTTAGTTTAATATCATTAGTTTTTCTTTAGAAGCACCGTATTGTATAGTTTATTATTATTTTAATGGTAATCATGAATCAAATTGTAAGTTGAGAAATATGTTACCCCATCATCTATTTATTTATTTATTATATGGCTTAAGTAATGAATAAGTTAATAGAATAAAAACATACATGAAATTGTATAGTATGTACCGACACGGCACTTTATATTGTAAAGTTATTTAATTTTAATATTGTTATCCATCAGTTATTTGTTTAATAGTATTATACATTGTTTTTTAATGGTAAATAGGTAAATTAATTACCTAGTTTTAATCAAATACTTAATGTTGTATTGTAACGATGAAAATATATAACGTTATAAACCAGCTACCATGTTTTTTTTTATTTCATAATCCATAAAATATAAAACTATTAATAAAATAGCACACGCAATGAACAATTCGAAACTGGTTGGGACATGTTATTGCTGATTTAGGTATTCCAACTTATAGTTCATTAGTAATTTGTCCAATTGCGATTCCGTGCGAATGCTTTGTTGTTATGTCAGCATTATATTTACACTATAAATAGCTATTAAAGTCGAATGTTTTTAAAATTTGTTTCACACATAATTAATCAAGTGACAACTACGGTCACCCAAATACATCATGGTAAGTCGTATAAATTATTTTTCTTCAAACTCTTTTCTTGTGTAGTGGTTAGATCACTAGTTAATGTTTATTTGTATATTTGATTTAGTTGGAAGATAATGTTGTTGTTAAAACCTTATGGTTGTGATGCTGTTATCGTGATTCTCATATTCTATCGGTTCCGTATAAGATAGTCAGCCTCCTTGTGGATCCTAGATATACTCTTCTACCTCCGCCACTATATCAATCATTTCTTCGATGTGAAATTATTTTTGTTGCATAATAAATTAAATTTCAGAATACCCAAGAAATCTCGCAGTCGCTACTCATAAGCAAGGAGGCAACAGAAGATTATCCTCCTTGCTTTGAGCAAAATGCGCAAGATATGTTGGAGGGCTTCTCTGAAGAATTTCCACATTGGAATGCTAAAGATTCACCGCTGCATGCCAAGGTGGTTAAAAGTCCTTTTAATAAAAAGAAGCCCATGAAGAGGAGAAGCAAGTTACTGCAGAATACGAAGGGGAACGAACCTTCTTATTTAATTAAAACAATACCTACTAAAGGGCGGCGATTAATTAAATTAGAAATATTAGATCTGGAATCAACCAGCAATGATTCATTAATAAAAACACAATATGTGGTAACCGAGCATATTGATCCAATAATGGATCAAGCAGAAAATATTATAACTAATATCTCTAAGAAAATATGTGGTTACAGTTATAGTTTTTAAATAACTATTGCTGACCTAAAACATTTGTAGATGTATATTAAAATTCTCTAATGTGCTAGATGCGTACCTACTATCTTTAGTTACGTGTACACTCACGGAGATACATTATTTCAACAACATTATTCTTCTGAAAAATTATAGTAATGCTTATAAATTTTACTAACTAAGACTTATGTTATTTTAAATAGTTATGTTAGTTTAAGTCTTGTATTGTTTTCAATAAATATTATTTAAAAATAAAAAGACTTGTATGAAAATATTTGTTTTTATTTTAACACCTCTATAATGTAATCAAATATTTTGAAAAACATTCATTCAGAATTACCTCTATAAATAAATCTAAGATAAAATTTATTAGAATTCAAATACATAGTTTAAAATAATGGTAATAAAATTAAAAATATAGTTTTATTTATTAAAGAACGCAGTGTATTACTTTGTTAAAGTAGGGATGCAAGTAATTAAACAATGTTTACTTTTAAGCATCGATTCCTTACTCATATCATTTTTTATTGCACGATTCGAGAGGGGTGAGAGCTCTTTCTTCTCTCTCCATTCTTCTCGATGCTTTAACATTGTGTGTTCTAGACACGTCCAATAACTTAATATAATGAGTGGTAACAGTATCCAAATTCTTCTACTCCTTGCTATTGTTACCGCCGTCGAATGCTTAGTCTATATGGTGGAGTGAGTGCACTTACAAGTAAATATACTGCTAGTTCTCTTATTATTACGAACGCAAAGTGTTATATCCATTTTGTTCAAAGCCACGAATCAAAACGGACAAGTTGCTATGAAGTTCCTCAAACAAAAGGAAACGTTAAAATTAGATTATAATATCTGTCCTGCATCATTATGTGAAGCAAAGCGACATGGCAACTTATTGCCGAGCACTATACGATGTATTGTTTGTGGACCATCAAATTGCGGCAAGACAAACTTAGTAATAGGTTTGTTATTACATGAGAATGGTGCACGTTTTCGTAACTTATATGTATATTCTAAATCATTATACCAACCAAAATATGTGTTCTTAGAAAAAGTATTAGATTTAGTTGCAGACATATCTTATAGTAAATATAACCATAATAATGATATCATAAGCCCACACGAAGCTTTGCCAAACTCCATTATAATATTCGACGACGTAGCTTGTGAAAACCAAAATAGCATTCGGGATTATTTTGCTATAGGTCGACATAAGAATATTGATTGTTTTTACATTAACCAAACATACAGTAAAGTACCTAAACAACTTATAAGGGACAATTCTAACCTCATTATTTTATTTAAACAAGACGATGTAAATTTAAAACACGTTTACGATGAGCATGTAGGTTCAGATATGTCGTGGTCTCAGTTCCGTGAAATGTGCTCAACTATTTGGAATAAACCATTTAATTATGTTGTGATCAATAAAGACTGCGAAAGAAATAAAGGATGTTATAGGATGGCATTCGATACTTTTGTAGTAGTAGATTAATATACATAAGTTATTGTTTCATCAATACACAATCACTATTACTCTGGATTTTGCATTGAACGGAATCCTTGTCAAAATGGAAAAGCAACTTAAAAAACAAATTGTAAAAGCTGCAGCTGCTGTAAAAAGAAAGGTTGAAATGATAAAGGATATGAAAAATACAAATGATGCCACTCTGGAATCCATATTCAAACCTATAACCGATCCACTGAAACAAATAGCCATTAAGAACAATGAAATTTCTCATGAAGATGAGGATGAGTTTGAACATTATACAATAAAAAAAAATAAACATAATGACAGCGAGGCAACAAATTTTTCTGATGACGATTTTAATGAAGAAGAGGAACAACAGTTCTATAAAAAATTTAATTCCGAAAAAACCCTTGTCGTATCACCTTCTGACAACAATAATATGAGTGATGCTTCCTTTAAGTCCTTTCAATCATCACCAAATGTTTCACTTAATAGTTTATCGTGGTGTGCTTCACCCGACGCAAATATCCCTTTTGGAATAAAAAATGAACGAGGAAAACTTATGCTCGGCCAAACACGTGTTTTCGACGACGGAAAAATTATAAAAATTGGAAATCGAAGTTTAAACAAAACTCTTGGATTAAAAGAATTACTATTTGAAAAGACACCAAATTTGGATGTTATCACAGATGAAGATTTGCAAAATTATAAAGAGCTTCTAATAGAAACGAATGCACATAGGCGTAATTGTGATCCACGCAAGCCAATTAATAGTAACAAAGGGTTTAAGTACATGCATATTATTAAACCACTGTTTAAGTTCTCTAGAAATAAGTATGACAGCACAGAAAGTCTTACGGTAGGAAAAGGAATAAATCTTTTAAAAAGTGTAAAGAAAGATATAGATTACGTTTATTGGGATGATCCAAATGAATTAGTAGATCGATTGAAATTACTGTTTGCATCTCGTGATGCTGGCAATACCGGCTTAGATACTGAAATTATTGCGATCATAGAAGAGCTGTACGAAGCAGGCATCATTAAAAACACCAAATATAAGGAACCTAATTTTAAAAAACTGATCAGTAGTTATACAGCAAACATCGCATAGATACGGAAATGAATGTAGATAAATTTGGTCATCACGTTCATAAACGTTTACGATTAGAGGAATATATTGGAAATCTCAACGATACATTAGTGAAGTCAGAAACAGGTGAATATGATTTAAAATCATCAAGATTAAAAGGGCTTATATCGCCAGGCAATGATGACGAAGCCGCCAATAAAGCTTACGTGGATGAAAAGACACACGAACTAAGAACTAATATTTTAAGTGATGTAAATATTCGTTTAAATGATTTTGAAAGTTCAATACTTAATAAGCTAGCCACCTTGTTTTACACAAGGACAGAAATTGATCACATGCTTCAAGAGAAACCAGATAATAATGAGCAAACAAGACATAGTGAATGAGCTTCACAAAGCAGCAAGAAGGAATTTTTCCCGGCGATGTACGATCATAAAAGGAATAGATGATTTATGGCAAGCCGACCTCATAGATTTGCAAAAATATTCACAGTTTAATAAAGGGTATAAATATATTCTTATCGTAATTGACACTTTATCAAAATATGTATGGATCAGACCTTTAAAATCAAAAGCGAAAAATTATGTTACAGATGCAATGCAAAGTATTTTAACTACATCATTACGAAAACCTAAAAATTTACAAACTGATTTAGGCACAGAATTCTACAATGATAATTTTAAACAATTAATGAAAAAGTATAATATTAATCATTATTCAACATATTCTATTAAAAAAGCATCTATAGTAGAAAGAGTTATAAGAACAATTAAATCTCACCTTTACAAACTATTTAGTTTGAACGGAAATTACCAATGGTATAAAAATATTTTAAAGGACGTTGTAGAACACTACAATAACACTTTGCATAGAATAACAAAATTTAAGCCTGTGGAAGTTAACAAAGTAAATGAGCTTATAGTCAAAGGTTATATTATGAATTCTCAAAAGAATAAAACAAGTCGGGGATATACATTTCGTGTTGGTGATTATGTTCGCATAAGTAGATATAAAGCAGATTTTTACAAAGGCTATACGCCAAACTGGTCCACCGAAATATTTCGTATAGTAAAAGTTAATCACACTAACCCAACAACTTATCAAATAGAGGACAGACGCAATCAAAGAATCCTCGGCTCATTTTATGCATACGAGTTACAAAAAACTAAGTTTCCAGACCTATACCTCATTGAAAAGGTTATAAAAAGAAAAGGAAACAAATTGTTTGTAAAATGGTTAGGATTAAGTAATAGCGAAAATAGTTGGGTTGATAAGAATAAATTGGTTTTATGATATAAAATAGCTCAAGATATCATTATTGATTCACTTTTTGTTTATCAATGAAGAAAGGAAGTGGTATCATAAACAGCTTAATAAATAAGATTCCGTTTGAGTTACATTTACCGGGCTACCAATATTGCGGACCCGGCACAAAGCTTCAGAAACGATTACTTAAGGGTCAGCGAGGAATTAATAAATTGGATAACGCTTGTATGCACCACGATATTGCTTACATAAACAACGACGCTAACGTAAGGCACAAAGCTGATCTAGATCTATTAAATATGGGTCAAAGAAGATTGAAATCAAAAGACGCTGGAAAGAAAGAAAAAATTGCTTCATGGATAGTAAAAAATGCTATGAAAGCCAAATTAAGAGCTGGTGCAGGTGCTCGGTCGTTTATGACGGCTGTGAAAAAACTCAAATCTAAATTAAAAAAAATAAAATCTAAAGACACAAATTCTACTATTAAATATGCGGTCGCCGCTGCAAAAAAACTATTTAGAAATAAAAATAAAATGAGTTTACCTCGTTGTATTCCTATTCCAAAATGTGGAGGGCTGTTACCGTTAATTCCTATTTTCGCGGGATTATCAGCTTTAGGTTCACTGGCTGGTGGAGCAGCTGGCATAGCAAAAGCGGTTAATGATTCAAAAGCAGCTCAAAAAGCTCTTCAAGAATCGGAACGACATAATAAGATGATGGAGGCGGTTGCTCTCGGAAAAGGATTATATATTAGACCTTATAAAAAGGGTGCAGGTCTATATTTGAAACCCTCAAAAAACTAATAAAGCGGCTACCTAGGCGGGCATTAACTAATTGGGATATATTAGAACATGCTAGTGATATTCCATTTTTTCGTGGTGTTTTCATGAGGGATACGTTGCCCTCAAAACCTAGGAAGATAGAATGCGGTATTATAAATTTAGATACTTCAAATAACATTGGAACACATTGGGTAGTCTACGTGAAAGAAAATAAGTATGCTGAATATTTTGATAGTTTTGGTAATCTGAAACCTCCGTTAGAACTACTTGATTACTTAAGAAATGTTTCTTTAAATTATAACTATGAGCAATATCAAACATTTGACTCTGTTAATTGCGGCCACCTTTGTATAAAATTTTTAAAGGAGTATTGGAAAACACATTTATATAAAGCTTGAAATAAAATTCTTTATCAGTAGTAAAATGTCTTTCACTGTGTCTATAACTGGAAAAGGATCCTCTCTGATAACAAACTACTCACCTACTTTGGAATTAAGTGGATACTATGAGTGTGGATTGTTGTATTTTTCAACATTTAATTCTATACCCAACATAGATAAAAGAAATAATAAATTCTACTATGACGATAACGAAGTAATCGAAATACCTGAAGGAGCTTATGAACTTCAAGATATCTGTGATTATTTAAAGACATACATTAGAAATGCAATTTTAAAATTAACTTGTAATAATAATACTTTAAAAACTACAATTTTTTGTACTAAAGATGTTCATTTCAACAAAAGTGACTCACTTGGAAGGATTTTAGGTTTTGGTGGAGAAACAATAAAGGCATTAAAAAGGACCGAATCTCTGTATCCTGTCAGTATATTGCCAACAACCATTGTGCGCATCGAATGCGACGTAGTTAGTGGGTCATTCGTGAACGGATCTGCAAGTCATATTATTCACGAGTTTGTTCCTAACGTACCACCTGGTTATCGGATCATTGAAGTGCCGAAAAATCTAATATATTTTCCTGTAAATAAAAGTTCTATAAGTGCAATAACTATACAATTATTAGACGCCGAGAATAAACAAATCAATTTACGAGACGAAGAAGTACAACTGTATCTACATTTTCGTAAAAATGATAAATTTCAATAAAAATCATGACACAGCTTGCATTCAAGTTAGTACTAGAAGATCACCTCATAAAAGCACACCGCTTCACATAAAAAAGAAGCTCACCAAAAACAATAAGGAATTTTTGAAGTTGATTGGCTTGTTAAAATGAATATTTTAAATATATCTCAATCAACATCATACGACAATAGTATTGAAAGTTTCGAATATCATTCTTATAAACCGTACGTAACAAGTTTCAACAAGAATGATGAAATAAGAATACCTATTAATCAACAAGATCTATGTCTGTTACCCTCACTCAGCACTTTGTATATTGAGGGTAAAGCCAATGTTTATAATAGTTCGACTAAAGAAAAAATATCAAATGTGTATTTTATCAACAATCCAATACTATATTTATTTCAAGATATTCGATATGAGTTAAACGGAATAGAAATAGACAAAATAAAAAATGCTGGCATAACTACAACAATAAAATCGTACCTCTCGTTAAATGATAATGAATCTAAATGCTCACGTGTATGGGGATGGTCAACTTCTGGTACAAACAATCTTAACGGAGGAATTTTTTCGGCTTCTGTGCCGTTGAAGAAAATTTTAGGTTTTGCAGAAGATTATGAAAAAGTTATAATTAACTCCAAACATGAATTGGTGCTATTAAGAAGCAATACGAATCTCAATGCTTTGAAATTAAATGTCGGAGAGGTGGTCGAAGATATAACTATTAGCAAAGTTGTTTGGCGAGTTCCGCACGTTAAAGTATCAGATCGTGAAAGAATCAATTTGTTGAAACATCTAGAAAAGGACAGGCCTATTACACTAGCATTTCGAAATTGGGATTTGTATGAATATCCATTATTACCGAAGACACGTAAACACACTTGGTCTATCAAAACTTCGTCACAGATAGAGAAACCAAGATTCGTTATTATAGCCTTGCAAACCAATCGCAAACACAATGCGGAAATGTCAATGGCAGAGTTCGATCACTGCAATGTACGAGATGTAAAAGTATATTTAAATTCATCGTATTACCCTTATGAAGGATTGAATGTCAGTTTCTCAGAGGATAAATTTAATTTATTATACGAACAATATGCAAGATTCCAACAGTCTTATCATGGACGGCGACCAGAGCCGTTGATGAGCTTGAAGGAATTCAGAGACGTTGCCCCATTATTTGTTATTGATTGTTCTCACCAACAAGAAATGATGAAAATGAAAATGAAAATGAAAAAATATTGCTTGATTTTAAATGACTGCATTTTTGAGTACAAACCTCTGAGCAATATTGTGAAGAAAATATCTTAACTAAATAAAGTGCAATCAAAAGGTATTTGAAAGAACAAACTTCAACTTTATGTTAAACAGTGGAATACAACGAAACAATGAGTGCTGATAAGAGTTCGATACTTTTTGTTGATGTTCAAGGATTCAAAGACTGCAAAAATAATTTTATTATTAAGGAATTTGCGTTAGCCACAAAAGAGTTTACGCAAGTCTTTTTAATAAAACCTCCATATTCGTATCTAAAATTATCTGCCGAAGAAAAAAGAGCAGTCAATTGGATTGAACGCAACAGAGGAATATACTGGAGTCAAGGCAATATAGATTTCAGAGAATTTAAGAGATTAATTATTCCAATTTTAAAGGACCAAACCATAATAATGAAAGGTGTTGAAAAGCAAAAATGGATTAAAGATTTGTGTTCTGACTGCTTTTTGATAAATGTTGAAGGCAAAGGTTGTCCTAATTTTGCAACATTGCGCAATAGTTATGCTAACGGTGGAGCTAACTTCAATTGTATAACTCATAAAAAAGAGTGCGCTCTAAGGAATGTTTTATTCATAAAAAAGTGGTACTTAAGCACATGTAATTTATGACTTCAGTAAATTGTACTTGAATGAAAATTTGTATTTAAAGTATTGTTCTAGTTTAGCTATGATGATATTTGTTACTTGCTTTATAATAAAAAAATATTTTTAACAAAAATTTCTGCGTTTTATTAATGAAAACAAATATGGTGATTCAATATACTCGCATAACTCTTTATTTATCAAAAATTACAATTTAATGGTATGAATAATTTAACCCTGTATAATGTATATTGGGCAATCTCAAACTGTTTTCATCAAATCACCGTAAACGAACGCAGTGAGATTTGCGGAGCGTAGCGGAGCTAGAGCGCAGCGAAGCGTAGCTCAAATCTCACTCCGTTCGTTTGCGGTGTTTTGATGAAAACTGTTTTAGAATGCCCAATATACACCTACTAAGGTGATTCAACAATGGTATTAAAATTAGCTAGATCTATGGAAATGAGCACGAAAATTGGGCACTGGCGGCAGTGACCTTCCGACCCGCGCATAGCGTGAATCTTGTTTTTTATCACCACTAGGTCCCTTGGACCTAATTTCACTAACACTGGGCCTTTCAGGAATTATTTCACTTACACTAGGCCCTTGAACACTAACATTATTGCACTGACCACTATTAGGAAATCGCTCTTTAACACTGACACACTGAACACTTGCACTATACGTAGCGTCGATGTCGCCGCGCGAGGAGGCGCGCGCGCGCCGCGCACGCCTGGAGGCGCGCAGGCGGCGCCACGCCCACGCCAGCCCGCACGCCGCAGCAGCTGCCACTAGGATGTATATTACTACGTAGTGGTGTACGTCGTGGTATGAAATTATATCTGCTACACCTTCTTGAGATTTCATCTCATTAATTTTATTTCCGAGAACTCTCAGATCTTTCTGTAGACCTCTGGTTTCAAAATCTATTGTACTATTCGGCACAATGGGCATGGACACATTAATAATATTGTTGATCGGTGGAATGGTATATGTCATAATATTAGGATGGACGTCGATGGCGTTCGTTAACTGCTTATGTGATTCTATGGTAAATGAATTACCCTTGAGTCTTCTTCGAGAATAATCACACCGACATTACTAAGTAGCTCACTCGCAATCATATCGCCGCAAATAATTCTTACAGTACATTGACTGCAACAGGTGTATAAGTATGAGTTGATCTTCTGTAATTGTGTCCATAAATGATTGCAAGGCGCAACTTCAGTTTTACAGTAATTACTGGTCACATCTTTTTCACATAGGCTTTGATCTGACTTAAATTGATATAAAGGTGAGGTCAATGGGCATAAATGTACTTCTGTGTTGAACATAGTACAACCTTGCAGGCTGGTTGCAGACATAGGCAAATATAAATCTTTTTGTAAATTGATAGCTACATGGCTGGCAATAGGCAAAAGGGTGACCATGTGATCGTCGCTCTTTTTAGGAATTGGTATAATTTTGTATATATCATACAAGTCTCTACTAACCAGCGGGATCTTTGTATCAAGTAACGTATCTTGAATATATCTTAAATTATTCAAGATATTTTGGGCAATAATCGCTGACAATGCAAACTCATTCATATTGACTGCGAAATTTATTTCTGTTTGCAATCCATTTGCGGCTTTTTCTAAACTAATTAAATGTTGGTTAAATGTTTTATATTGCTGGTCCATTGCATTTTCGGCTCTCTTCAATAAATTATACTCAGCTTCTATCACCGAGGTTTCGTTTCGCCACAGATTTTCAAGGTGTTTTTCATTCATGCGGATTAGGTTTATGTCTTTGGTATATTTTTGAGCAAAATCTTCATCCAAGATTCCAAATAAACTGTGAGCAATAGAGCCAATGCCATTAATAAGTCCTCGGCGCTGACGGCGGTGAGGTGTCTGCTGTCCAAGCAACATTTCATTGTAGTAATTGCATTCTTTATACACTTGACCCAATTGTAATAAAATGATGTCGCATTGTGTTTTTGTTTTGAAACCTGAACACATAATTCTAAGGTGATCTATGTATTTGTTAAGCAATTCTGTACCTTGCCAGTATGGCTTTAGGTCGTAGTATACGATAAGTTTCCACTCATCGCGAATTAAATACATAGTAGATATCTTGTCTAGATAGAACATACTTTGGTTATTACCCAAGGGTTGAATGTGGTGGTGACTGGTGTAAATATAAACGTAAACAATAACACAAATAACAATGTAAAATAACTCATGAATGAATTGGTTTTAATTTTCGTCTTCGAGCTTCTTCGTTGCTGATGTGGTGTCATCTGGTCCTGGTTGTTACTGACTGGTAAAATTGAGAGCTTGTGATGGGTCGCTTCATAGTACCATTTTTGGTTTTAAGGGTAACTACTCTTACGTAACCATCATTGCCAGTGTGAAGCTCGACCACTCTACCTAGGGCCCACTTGCCCGCTGGCAAAATGCTGTCATGAATTATAACAACGTCATTGACTTTAATATTTTCTTTTGGTTCACGCCACCTTGATCGAACTGAGAGCTGGGTGAGATATTCTTTTTGCCAGCGTTTCCAGATATCGCTGAAGATTTTTTGTGTTAATTGCCATCTGGTTCTCTCGTCTCTTTCGGTTTCATATATGGTTAAAGTAGGTCCGCCTGACAAAAAATGAGATGGGGTAAGGTAATTCAAATCTTCGGGGTCTTCAGTCATAGGGCAGAGGGGTCGGGTGTTTAAGCATGCCTCTATTTGTGTGAGGATGGTGGTAAATTCCTCGAAAGTGGGTCTTTGCTCACCAACAACTCTTTTTAAGTGGTACTTGAGACTCTTGACGGCCGCTTCCCATAGACCTCCGGCTGTCGGCCACGATGGTGCGTTGAAGTGCCAGTTGATACCCATCTCTGAAACTTCTGTCATGAACTCTTCATTAAAGGTCGATTTCAATTTCTCGAACTCCTGGTTTAATACTCTGCTCGCACCAACGAAATTGGTTCCGTTATCCGAATAAATGTTGCCTGGGGTGCCTCTTCTAGCAATCATCCTTCGCAATGCAGCAAGAAAAGAGGAAGTGCTCAGGTCAGATACAAGTTCTAAGTGTACGGCCTTGGTTGCCATACAAATAAAAACTGCCACGTACCCTTTGGTGGTTTTATTCCCACGACCCTTATTCGCCTTTATTAAAACACTACCGGTAAAGTCGACACCAATATTGTGGAATGGTCTTGATGGATTACTTCTAGCTGTTGATAAATCTCCCATTAATTGTTGGTTTTTATCGGGACTATTTTTTCTGCATATCACACATAAACGAATCTGCTTTTTTGTGGCGCGAGTCCCACCAATAATCCAATATTTTTGTCGTAATAGAGATAATGTCAACCTAGCTCCCCCGTGAAGACATTGAGTATGGGCTTGGTTTATTAATAATTCGGTTAATCTGTGGTGATGTGGTATTATAATTGGATGTTTCATGGCTTCAGGAATGTACGCACTTTCAAGGCGGCCCCCGACTCTGAGCAGTCCGTTTTCATCGAGAAAGGGATGTAATTGGTGTAAGTGACTATCTCTGTGGTAAGTATTATTATTTTTCAACCTTAATATACACTCCTTGAACTCTTTTTCTTGAACATATTTAATAATTTTATTTCTAGCATAATTTAATTCGTCTGCTGTTAAATATGTTTTTTTGTTGTGATTTCGCAATCGCATTACCCATACAAGAATACAAACGGCGCGAGTGAATGTACTGTATTTGGTAAGTAAATCATGTATAATATTACCATTAGATTGTGATCTAGTTACTAAATTAATGTTATTATTTACATTGCATTGTGTTATTTCTAGGTCCGTGGTATATAACTGGTTCGATTCCTGGTTAGTGTTGGTGTCATATGAGGATAGCCAGTTTGGTCCCTGCCACCATAAGGGATGATGGTTCAATTATGTGGCAGTGAGGCCGCGACTGGCACAATCTGCAGGATTTTCCGCAGATTTTACATAAGGCCAACAGGGTGGTGGCATAAAATCTGTAATATCTCGTACTCTGTTCGCAACAAATGGTTTCCAGCGGCTTGTTTCACCATGGATCCACCCAAGGACAACCTTAGAGTCAGTCCACTCATACAGTCTGGTTTCATAATCTGGTAAGTTTTGTTTAACCTTTTTCATTAGTTTAATTAATAAATGAGCGCCGCAAAGTTCTAATTTTGGTAATGTGATATGTCTACTCGATGGTACTAATCTAGCCTTACCTACGACTAATACTACAGATGTGGTTTTGCCTTTATTTATCTTACAGTAGATAACTGATGTGTATGCTTTTGCAGAAGCATCGCAGAACCCGTGCAACTCTATGATGGTATCCTTTTGAATGCTGAGCCATCTTGGTATTTGTAACTGGTTTATTTTGTGCAAATCTGCCCTTATTTTTTCCCAATCTTTACGGATATGATTTGGTAATTCATCATCCCAGTTCATATTATATTGCCAAACAGATTGAAACAAGATTTTTAATTTTGTGGTACATGGTGATAACCAGCCCAAAGGATCAAAAATTTTGGAAATGTCCGATAAAAGACTTCTTTTTGTGTTATTGGCAGAAGTGGACTCGATCTCATGTTTAAATGAGAAATAATCTTCAGCTGGATTCCAACGAAGGCCCAGGGTTTTGGTATGCTCTTGCTGCTTAAAGACAAAGTGCTCCTGGTTTTCTTCATGGTCAGGTATCAATTTTTGTGCGTTCGACTTCCATTTGCGTAAATTGAAGCCTCCAGATTTTAATAGTTTTAAAAGATCCGACTGTAACGCTTTCCCTTCTGGTATGTCGTGAGAGCCATGTAATAGATCGTCCATAAAAAATGACTCAGCAATGACCTTGGGAGCTTCGGATGTCGGATAGTTCGAAAGTTCGTCGGCCGCCAATTGTCTTAGCGTCATCATTGCTAAGAAGGGCGCCGCACGCGTACCGTAGGTGACCGTGGTAAGCTGGTATTCCTGAAGTGCCCCTATGCCGTCCAGTGCGTCCCGCCAGATGATCTTCTGGTATTTTTGATCGCTCTCCTGAACTATAATCTGCCGAAACATTTTCTCGATGTCAGCGGTAAAAGCATATTTATATTGACGCCATTTCAAGATTAAGGACTGTAGGTCCTGTTGTAAGTTAGGGCCTATTCCCATAAGGTCGTTTAAACTGTAGCCTGTTGATGTTTTGGCGGACGCGTTAAAGACGACTCTAAGTGCAGTGGTTGTTGATTCAGAACGCAGTACACAATGATGTGGTAAATAACATTGCAGTGTCTCGTTACGAGCAGTGGGCGCCGGAATCATGTGACCTAGATCGCGATATTCATTAATAAATAAAGCGTAATCTTTTGCGATTTGTTTATTTTTTGAAAATTTTCTTTCTAATTGCCGAAACTGTGCAATGGCCATTGGTTTTGACTTGCCGAGATTATTTTCAAAATTGGATTTGAAGGGGAGTTTCACATGATATCTTCCCTCAGAATCCCTGATGGTAGTCTCGTGGTAATATTTAATGCAATGGTCATCTGACTCATTCATGCTGGTTGGTTGGGTAATATCTTCGACCTCCCAAAATTTCTGCAACTCGTCGATCTGGTTAATAAATACGTTACATTGAAATGTCTGGTGAGTGTTACCACACAAGATCCACCCTAATAGTGTCTCCTGTGCCACTGGTGATGACGAGCCAATTTTGATGATGCCATTCATTATAATTGAGGAATAGACGTCAGCCCCCAATAAAATGTCGATTTCCCTACTACGATAGAATTCGGGGTCGGCAAGGGAAATGTTGTCTAAGTACTGCCATGATGGTTTTTCAAAGGACTGGTTTGGTAATTTATTTATTAAATTTTTCATAATATAGGCATCGGTTTTCATACTAAAATCGTTATGTAGTGAAGATATTTGGATTTTAATGACTCCTTTACAATTGCTCTCTTTGGTCCCCACTCCAAAAATCATCCCTTTACAACAGAAAATGCCGCGCAGCAGATAGGGATACCGCCCCTATCTGCTGCGCGGCATTTTCTGTTATTAACGATGTTTGGGAACCCTGGTCAATTAGCGCCCTCATGGTGATGAGTGACCCGTCTGCTGCTTGAACATCGATCATTGCAGTGGCTAACAAAATTTCTCCCATCATTTCGTTCGACACGTGACATGATTTTTGATTATTTATAGGTAGCGATGTACTTGACATTGAATTATCCCCCGACCTTGCGAATATGTCATGAATAAGCGTATTATGTTTCCGATTGCAGAAGCGACACGTTTTGCTAGACGTGCAGTCTTTTCCGTGGTGATCAATTAAGCAATTGTTGCATAAATTAAATTTAGTAATAGTTTTTTGTTTTATTTCTGGCTTCGCTTCACGGAATGTCTTGCAATAAAACACCGCATGTTTTTCGTTGCAATGTGGGCATCTAGGATTTTCTATGTGAAATGTTTTAAATGATGTTGATGGTTTAGCTATAGGTTTTTTAAACTGGTGGTTAAATTGATGGGGTTGGTAATTCTTTTTAAAATGAGTATCGTCTTGGTTGGTGGATTTGTATTGCTCATTTTTACGGCGAAACGATTCTAGGGACGTAAATTTTGTTTCCAAGAAGGAAAGAAATTCTGGAATGGTTGGTAGATCCCTTGGGTTTTTTAATGTTTGAATATATTCGTTATGCGACTCAACATCGAGTTTCTGCGACAAGAGATGAACAATAAGCGGGTCCCAAGTGGAAATATTGACCCCTAATTTTTCAATGGCGTGTAAACACTCATTGGTAGTATCATGCAACCTCTTAATCATGGTAGAACTTTGAGACTGCATATTTGGTACGCTCAAAAGATTGTTTATATGGGACGTGAAAATCAATTTTTTATTATTATACCTATGGTTTAAAATATCCCAAGAAATTTGGTAGTTATCCGAGCTGATATTTAAGTGCTGGATAAGTTTTTCAGCTTCACCCCTTAATGTACTTTTAAGGAATTGAAGCTTTTGCGCATTAGATAACGACGGATTTCTATGTATAGCCTCCTGAAAAAGGTCTTTAAACGAAGCCCACTGCTGGTAGTTGCCATTAAAAACTGGTATGTCCATTTGGGGTGTGGACTTCTCTCGATGCGAAACTGACCACATTTTCGTATTGATTGCCTTTTTCGTGCTGGTATACGCTTGCTCGTACTTCACGTACTCAGCCTCATATGTTGGGTAGTCACCATTCAGCTCACTGTCAATTTCCCAGTGCAGCGAATCTATTATTATCCACCTAGATTGCAGCATAGCTAACGCGTCATCGAACTCCCATTTATCAATAAGCCTATCAACGTCAATATTTGCTATGGTACGTGAGAATGCCTTAAAATTGCTGGATTGCTTTCTCATCATGTCATCTAACTTAGTGCTGGTGCCTGCCGACGTCTTTGGTGGAGCGACCGGTGGAGTAATTGTGAATGGCTGGTTTGTTGGTAATGGGGTCGCTGGTTTAAGTAAAGGGGTACTTGGTCTGCTGCCTTCTTGTTGGTAACTAAGAAGCATTTGCCTAGCCTGGTTATAGAAATCTTTGGTACGATCATATTCACCGCCTGTAAAATAAGCATTATTTTGATCTCCGCTACTACACAATTGCAGGTGATTGTTATAAAATTCTTGCCAGTATGAATCTAGCATGTCCAACCTCCTCTTAATGTAGTCTGGTGTTTTGCGCTCACGACTATCTTTCTTAAAATTTTGAACAAGTTTGTCCATGCCCGCCATGATCTGGTTTTGAGTCTCCAACAAACCTTCCATGGTTACTGGAAACGATTAGTCAATTAAAAAGGAAAGATCTTACTTGATATCAACGTCTACGCTGAGAGTGGCTGAGATGAACTCCTGGTTAGCCTTGAACACTCAGGCTGATGTTGTCCTGGACTGGTTGTGCGCAGGACTGGTATCCTCGGAAACTGCTGCTGAAGTGAGGAACCTTTTGCAAGGCTCAAATCCACAACAAAGGTTTGTACTGGACTGCTATTCCACGTGACTGGTTCAGTTCAGGAACTTATCGCCAAAAACAGATCTTCTCACTAACTCTCACTGGTACTTCACAGAGTCACTGTTTAGCACTCGCGACGAGTTCCTTCTTAGCTCGAAGGACCACTAAAATGTACGGGATGTACACTTATAGAAAAGGATGGTAGATTGAAAGTCACGCGTAAGGTTAACAAATAGTAAGTTATTTATTGCTACAATTACACTAATACTTTTAACTAGGTAAGTTTATAAAATATACACTAAATTAACTATGGTAAGGAAATGGTAAAACGATGGTTAAAATGGTATGGTAAAATGTGGTATGGTATTATGCACGATTGGTTTGGTGATCGGCCAAATACTGACTTAAATAACAATAAGTAGGTACGTCACGTGTATCAAGCACGCGCCGCCGGCGCAGCGACCGAATTCGCTGACGCAACCTTTACCTAATTGCTAAGTATTTATAATGTACGGTTAAGGACCGTACAATAATAAGCTTCCATATATTCAAATAGATTTAAATTTCGGCTTCCAGTCCAAATAATGCCCTCTTGCGCTTCAGCTTTATTATTATTTACTATTAGGCAAGATGAAACCCAGAAGTTTGTCAGTCGCCAATTTAAGGAAACCTTTTTCCTCAACGCAATTATTTTCCCAGTGAAGTTGACATCTGATTAGAAACTTCTAGAATGAACTCTCGATTGGTGTAACTTACGAACTGTGCTTGCAACATACCTCCGACTCTTCGACGTCGTATAAATCAGTCACGCCTCCTGGCTCCCGGCCAGAGGTTACCAACTTTTAGCATCAGTTAATCTAACGCAGCAACGTTGGCGGGAATTCAAAAACTTCGCTTATTACCTTTTTTTTCTATTCCGCCGAAAATTTGGCACCGATGCAAAATAAAAGCAAGCACCTTAATTGCTTTGGCCCGAATTGGTTTCCTTTGCCATTGGAACGGCGCTAATTAAAAAACTAAAAGGAACGAAGCACGGATTAAGGGCCAACTGACATTTGCTTAGAATTGATTAATGGAGCTGTAAAAGTGCAGGCTTAAGACTAACTGGAAGGTAGTTGAGCTTTCAATTAAATAAAATAATTGTTTGCATTTATAAGTCAATCTCTTCCTAAGCGATATTCGAGCCTCAAGACACGCGCCTCGATGTATCTTCTCTATACATATAATAAAAAATCTGTACGTAGAAAAATACATATAATAAAACTGTAGAGGTCGAATGTCTGTACATAGAAAAAAAATGCTTAAAACCAAGTCAAGGGGATGTAAAAATAGGAAAAATACCAAAAAATGTTTTTTTTGTTTCTCTGTCTGTTTGTACGGGCTAATCTCCGAAACGGACCGATTTCAATGAAATTTTGCATGGTGATAACTTATATCCCTGGTCAACATCTTAGATACTTTTTATTCCGTAAAATTAAAGGGTTCCCGTGGGATAGTTAAAAAATCATAGACATCTTAGTACACACAATTTATGTACTTACCTTATGCTAATACTTTATATTACCGCTTGAATTAAGTATAAATCCTATTAAAAGTGACGGGATTCAGCGGGAAAGAAAATTGCTACGGATCCCTATTCAATGCGTGGCCTGACACACACTTGGCCGGCTGAACTTGAACAGGTTTAGTAACTTGTGAAAATCTCAAACCGACATTCTGGCTTTCCCAAATCGATTATAAAACGAGATATTATGTTAATAATAAGTATTTTTAGTTCCATTCTACACTACAGAATCGTTCTTTAAAAATATGATAGATGGCGCTGTTCGTTTTTACTACGCGCTAACGGAATTTTTCTGCAAGTTCTAGCGTGGGTGACTTTTAACTTTTACTTTACGGCAAATTTTCAATAGATGGCGCTGTTAGGTTTCAGAACGCGCTATTGAAATTAATCAAAAGTTATGAAGTTATGATACGCTCGCACTACTTAGAAATTTCGGAATACAGTATTTTTCTGGGAAAATAACATTGATCCAATTATTAAATTGACTTTGCTTAGGCAATACGGATATTGATATAGCCTTGCGATTTGGTGAATGAAATTTTTTTTCTTCTTATTTGGCTTAGCTAATACGGATTTTGATAAAGCTCTACTATTTGGTCAATAAAAATTGTTTTCTTTGTAACTTGACTTAGGCAATACGGATTCTAATATATAGCTCTGCGATTTGGTTAATAAAAATTGTTTTTTTTTTTGTAACTTGGCTTTGGAAAAACGAGCTCAAGCCGAAATAGCTCTTGCTGTGGCGTCGTCTGGTATAGCAGCCACTTTGTTACTCGGTGGTAAAACTGCTCATACGATGTTTAAAATCCCCATAGATTTGGACCTAAGCGAACATCCTATATGTGGTATCTCTAGAAGCAGTGATAAAGCGAAGGTTTTACGCGATTGCAGCTTAATTATCTGAGACGAGTGCACTATGGCACACCGAAAAGCAGTAGAAGCAGTTGATAGAATTCTCAGAGATATCCGTCAAAATGACCAACCTATAGGTGGTATAACGATGCTGTTTTGTGGGGATTTCAGACAAACGTTGCCAGTAGTACCACGGGGAACAAAAACCGACGAGATAAGATCATGCTTAAAGAGCTCAAGCCTATGGCGACACGGTACAAGGATGCACTTAACAGTGAACATGAGGGCGCGAACAGGAGGCAACACAAATGCGCAGGAATTTACTGATTTATTGCTAAAAATTGGTGAAGAGACATATCCGGAAGAAGAAGGGCAAATTGTTTTATCTAAAAATCCCTGCCACACTGTTAATTCAATTGAAGAACTTATCTCTTCCGTGTATGGTGATCAAAATCAAATAACAAATCAAATAACAAGGCTTTGCAAAAGAGCAATTTTGACTCCGCGATATGACCAAGCCACAAGAATCTACTTGGATATACTCAACAATGTTGAAGGAGAAATAGTTGAGTATACTTCTATCAACAGAGTAATGGAGCAAGATGACGCTACCAACTATCCATATATTCTCTGAGCTTTCCTGGACCTCCAGCACACAAGATTAATTTAAAAACTGGCGTCCCAATTATTTTGTTGAGAAATTTAAGTCCCACAAAATTATGCAACAGGATAAGACTGAAAGTTACTTCTCTGCAGCGTAACATAATAGAAGCGGAGACTTTGGCGGTTTGTGGCGTCTCGGTGAAAGAGTTTTTATACCACGACTTCCACTGATTCCCAATAATTACCCATTCCATTCCAAACGTGTACAGCTCCTGACGAGTTTGTGTTATGCAATGACTATAAACAAAGCCCAAAGGCAGACGCTACGTGCTGCTGGCGTGAACCTCAGCGTTGGCTTTTTCTCACACGGTCAGCTCTATGTGGCTCTCTCCCGTGTAAGTCAACTAAACAAACTGTTTGTTTATGTTCCGAACCACGTCGAACGTTGTCTATAAAGAGGCATTATAAGGTACTAGCTAGATATGGTACGGAACCCTTCGTGCGCGAGTCTGACTCACACTTGGCCGCTTATATTTTTGCCGATCGTGTCGATCAAACGACCTCTGTGGCACAGTGGTCATGTATGGTACCGCAAGTGCCTTTGGCCTGCAAAGATCCGGGTTCAATCACCGGTCAGGTTAAGTTGGAAAATAATCTGTGTCCAATTGCTTACATTTTCTTTTTATCTACGATTTACGCATTAATCCAAACTTTGTATTTTTGTTTTTTTTTTATTTTTTGTTGTATAACAGTTAACCGCGTGATAAAATCAAATACACGCGGACGAAGTCGCGGGCAACAGCTAGTCTTACATATAATACATATAGAAAATGAAAAGCATAGCGTTCGAATGGCATAATGCAATACATCGCGGCAAATCTTGTTTTAACAATCTGTCACCCGTTCCAGAGCAGAAGGTCCGGAGTTCAAGTTCAAGTCCAGAGTGTTCACAGGCTACCTTCCACGGTAATTGGTATGTTCGTCTGCGGTTTTTTTCCTTTGGAGGTATGGAACCCTATTTCTTATTATGGTCTATGCCTCTTAGTGACTCCTTATTTAAAAAATCATTATATCGCAGCATCTGCATGTTTACGTCCCAGAAATAGATATGTACTAAATCAGTCCAGTGGATTCTAATAAATTGACAAACACACTAATGATCCCATTTTTCAATTCATGTTTGATTTAAAAGCGTTTTAAATTGAAGCGCCCGCTGTAAGGCCTAGGGCTCCCCAAGAAAGGAGAATTTGGATTATTTTTCCAGTGCTGGATGGTAGAGAGGGCCGGCATCTTATTTGTTGGTCGTTGGTGGTAAGTTGGCTTGACTTCCATTAGGTTCGGTACCGGAGCGGTGCGGCGAGAGGATGACCCTCTCGCGAATTTGGAGATACTTGTCGACCCCCCCGTAGAGGTAAGTCCTGGCGCGTGCGCCAGGCAACCCTCCAGGGGGCACAATCGGGGAATGACTAACGCCGATCCCGATTGTGTCTCTACGGAGGTAGAAGTATCTGGAGGGTTTATAGCCGGTATGGGGTCTTCTACCCGAGTCCGGCATATCCTTGGGGTGTCCTCGTCAGTCAGCCCCTTGTCGAATCCGTAAGAAGAATTTTCCCTCCTAAAAAAAAAGGTTCGGAACTACTTAAATCCCAAAGTCATGCAGCAATGCACACTGAGAATCACACAACAGGGTAATGTTTAATAAAGGAACCAATATTATACATAAAAAACATATTGGCAAATTTAATTATTTCTATGGACCATCAAAAAACTTGGTTTTATTGCACGAGTTCTTTTCAATCAATTTAAAAATTACAATACAGGTCAATGTAATAAATATTTAAGCTAACGCATAAAAAGCTGAAGTCATCTTTAAGATATTTCATGGGTATTTCGAAATGAATGTTATTTGGAAGGTATCACGATTAAAGTTTCTCTTTTTCCGTTTAAGATTATCTCGTCCGCAGATTACAATAGAAACTCGACTGCAAAATCCCGTTCCCAGCAATAATGGGAGAGGATGATAACTCATCTGACAATAATGATGTAATTTATTGATCGACAAACAAAGCCATGCAACGAACAGCGGCGAATATTAGGAAGGTGAGCACGATGCCTGAAGACTTATTTTTGAAGCATTCGAAGTCACATAAAATCGTATACGATCATTTCTCTTACCGGGTGTGGTAATCAGAAAAGTTGCTGAGACTACGAGTACTTTATAATAAGATGTAAGAACTTTATATTAATAATAACTAGATAATTACTATTAATCAATTCGGTCGCGTTGTTAACTTAGTGCCAACAGATCCTGGAGTAAGCGGTACTTGGAGTAACGAAATAAGCTACACTCTTTGCCTAAGACGTAAGATTCACAGAGTTAGGGCATGTAGAAAGCTTTGCTCTCCATATATACACGGTTATTTTTTTATCACCCTGGAAAATTTTAGGGACGCTTCAGGACACACCCAATATTATATAAAAAATTAAAAAAAGGAAATAAAAAATTTAAAAAAATATAAAAAAAAATAAAAAAGTCTCTAAAAATGCTGCTCTCAACTAGTGCAGCATTTTTTGTATTTTTAAAAAATTAATATAAAATTAAGGAGGTTATTTTTTTTATTTATATTTAAATCATTCTAATACCATGTCGTGAAGCGTCCCTTAAATTTTCCAGGGTGATAAAAAAATAACCGTGTATATTCAGTAAGTTGTTCACAGAGCAAGTACTATTTCACTTGTCTTAGCAATATTTTATATGGCAAGGATTTTGACAGTGGGTGCATTTCTTGAAGACGACCTGTGTTTATATTACGCCTTGTTTGGTATTTAAACATAACAATCATTATAACAGTTCATATACGTCCCTACCGAGGGGCTCGAGCCTACTTTTAGTTAGGGTGTTTAGGTCTTAGTCAACCACGCTGGCCCAGTGCGGTTTGGTCGACTTCACATACACCTTTCAATTTTTTCGCAGATGTATGCAGGTTGTCTCACGATATTTTCTTTCGCCGTAAGAGCGCCAGACAAATGTACTTATGAAATTTGAAATCGAAAAATACATTGGTACATGGCGGTCTCGAACACCGGACCTCCCCCGATTGGAAAGTAAGTGCAAAGTCCACTGCGCCATCGACGATCTTACATTGAACATTGCAATGAATTAGAAGATTTTACATTTGAATTCGTGATTTTATATGAGCGTGTGTTTCCCCTATTAAATATTTGATATAACGAATAATATAAAGAAAAATATTTTTAAATTCATAGTTATATCATTATACTCATAGGATATCGTTTTACTGGTCTTCCACAATTATATTGATTGATTTTTGACCAGATTTTGCAGATTTTACGTAATTCACAAGGCCGCACGATTCAAACTACAACACGAACGCTTCAAAATACAACTCCCAGTCATAAATTAAAGCTTTGCGCACAACTGCAGTGTCCACTCCAAGATAAACAAATAGATCCTCAGCGACCATCAAATAGCCGGCATCATGCACAAAGTATAGCCGAGGGAGCCTTCTGTATTTGTTCTGGGTGTTTGTTGCTTTATCTGGAGAGTTCCATTATTTACGATTCCAAATTTACACAAGTTTGGATTTCAATAACAGAATAGTTGCTGTACTGTATTTTTGTGACAATCCAAAGATTTTATTTTAGTTTTTGACAGTTTTTTTTTTCAATTTTATTCGGCAATAAAATTAACTTCGAATTAATATTAATATATTTAGGAGAGTTTCCAACTAAATCTTGAGTTGCGATATAATAATAGTCGCTAACGTTTGGGTTTAAGTATTTAAAGCTGTTGTTTTGTACTGAAAAAATTCTGTTTACAAAAGCAATTTTTTTCTAAAATTCATTTGTTTAATCAAAGTATTTACTCTCGCTCGTTGTCTATATATTTTTGTCATCTCATTGAAAGGTCATTTACACCATTACGGCAGAATTCTGGGGGCCTGGGCTCACCAAACAATGAAGGCATTTGATGTTGCTTCATGAAAATAAGAGGTCTGGCTTTGTCATGGTCCAATAGTGGTAAAAACCTATAAAATCAAACCATAAAATGATCACCAAGCGGTTAACATCACTTCTCTATGGGTAAGTTTGACTTGAGGGTATTATTACGGCGTTTGACCTGGATTCAGCCTTTGCATTGTTCGTTTGCGACGTAAAATAATATTCACTTTTCATCATACGTCACGATTTGCCCCAAAATCCCTCCATTGCTATTTACGTTCAAGTCGAAGTTTCCACTACTATAGAATAATTTAATATGGTGCCCGATGGTCGCCATATTAAATTATTCTATAACTGCTATGCCTTTACTGACGCTCGCAACATGAATTAATTGACACGAGAATCATCAAAATTGGTCTACGTGTTTGGCCAATATAGTGCCACAAAGGAATACATACATACATAGACTGATGAACTTCTTTGCACTGCGCAAACGGGTAAAAAAATGGATGAATTCCAGGTCCGATAGTAATTCAAGGTAACGATGATCAAACTTTTTGCGGCCTATTAATAATTAAGCCGTGTGGTCAATTCGCAGTCTCGCCGTCCCAAGAGAAATCATTGCCCAAGTCGGGGGTTGAGAAAAAGATTTTCTCGTTGCAAAACTCTTAATAAGTGATGCGACAAACAGTGGCTTGCTCTGGGAGCATTGTGCATTGTTTTCATGGAAATATAAGTATATCCTTAAAGGCACACTGAGAAAGGGTATAGAATATAGGGTAAGGGAAAATTATATACCTGTTTTCCCAAAGTAAAGGTCCACCCACACATGTGGGAGGAAGTAAATTCTTTGCTATACTTATTTTACTTTTTTATGAAGGTCATGAGAATTCACTATGAACTCATAATAAGATAAAGTATGTAATTTTATTATGTTTAAAATAATTAAAAATAATTATGTTTTTTATTATAAAAAATTGTGTATCAAAATACCTATCAAAGTGTACTTGTAATATACCTACTGTTGGTCATAAGTCCATAAGTCTCCCCCATTTTCGTTGTTCTGGTTTTGAAAGATGCTATGGGACCTAGCTCTGAGGGGCGATTTTGTGACTCATCGACACTCGGCTATCGTATTTGATAAATTTGTTTGATTGAAACTGATTTTAATACGTTTTACACATTATAACGTCGTCGTCCGGGCGGGCTTGGCATATTTGTCGCATGAATCAACTAATACTTTGAGCCAATTGAACAAAATTCTGCTTTTTTAAGGGTTCCGTAGCCAAATGGCAAAAAACGGAACCGTTATAGATTCGTCATGTCTGTCTGTCTGTCCGTATGTCACAGCCACTTTTCTCCGAAACTATAAGAACTACACTGTTGAAACTTGGTAAGTAGATGTATTCTGTAAACCGCATTATGATTTTCACACAAAAATAGATAAAAACAATAAATTTTGGGGGTTCCCCATACATAGAACTGAAACTCAATTTTTTTTTGTCATCAAAACTATACTTGTGGGGTATCTATCGATAGGTCTCCAAAAATCATATTGAGGTTTCTAATATCATTTTTTTCTAAACTAAATAAAAATGGTAAAATGTGTGTCCCTCCCCCCCTGTAACTTCTAAAATAAGAGAATGATAAAACTAAAAAAAAATATATGATGTACATTACCATGCAAACTTCCACTGAAAATTAGTTTGAACGAGATCTAGTAAGTAGTTTTTTTATACGTCATAAATCCTACGGAACCCTTCATAGGTGAGTCCGACTCGCGCTTGGCCGGTTTTAAATTTTTTTATTAACTCAGCAATATTGATAACAACTGCCAATGATCAATCGATGAGTTACAAAATCACCACCCTGAACAGAATCCACCGAGAAATAAATGGAAATCAGGAGGTATTATGTACGAGTATCTTAGTTGAAGCTATCAGAACATTGTTGATAATTAACATTTACCGTCAGCAACACATTAATCTCTACATTTTTCATTATAAACCTCGTCGCTAGTATGAGACATAACAAAATGTAGAGAACATTTTGCATTACAAAGTCGTCTCTAGTGCGAGACATAAGAGCGATCTCAAGGTCAACATGTAGAGTCTAGCGTGCTGCTGCGTGTACATTTGAAATACCGAAAAGTAAGACGTAATAGATTACCTATATTTTATTCATATTGCAGGCAAGATTAAAAAATATTACAATTTAACTTGCTTTTAGTATGTTACTAGTTATCATGATACACGTGTCCAACTATGACTCCCTCGAAGTCGAAGAGCTGAAAAATCCTATAATTCAAACTCAAACTCAAACTCAAAAATCTTTATTCAACATAGACCTTTACAGGCACTTATTGACGTCAACAAATTACAAAACTCTATTTAATCAATAAATTAATTTAAAAAATGCAACAAGTCAAGATAAGCTATGTATTATTTAAACCTTGTATGTACACACATCTCAACCATAATTAAGATATATGCAAATACAAGTAAAATGAAAAAAAAAAGTTGACTCTACACCTGTTCGGAAATTGGGAGAGCCTTCTCGAGAAGAACAGGCAAGAAACTCGGAAGGTCTATTTTTTTTTGTCTCCTCTTTTAAATTGCCAACATTACAATAATATATTATTTCACAAACATAACTTTGGTTTTATTAAAATATATATAGAAATGCCTGTCGGAGTGATTGGAACAGCTACTCAAATACATAGATCCAACAATCACAAAGTGTACTTAATGAACGTCAAATTGATACATTTTTTGTCAATCCCAAGCAGTTTTATCTGTTATATAGTCAGACATTTTATAATATGCTTTTTTCATTAATTTATTTATTTTTAATTTCTTAAATTTATTTAAGCTAAGTTCTTTAATATTGGTTGGGAGTTTGTTGTAATAATCTCTTTGACCAGAAAGATATAGAAGGACATTTTTTCCTTGTCTAAGAAGACCAGATTCTACTAATATGTTACCACCAAACCAAAACTGAACTGCTGCCATCGACTAATCGGAGCGCAGAGTTTGACTTTCTTATGTTCGATGACGTGATATTGCGGCGTACTGATTGGTTTTTGTTTTGGCAATGGTTTATTTGTATAATTGGCCCTTAGGGGGTCTCGACAAAATGACAATACAAAATGACAACGAAGTTAGAAAATATTTTACAAAAAATAAAAACCGACTTCAAAAACACTGAAAAGTTAAAAATAATATAAGAATAGGTACAGAAAACATATTCACACTTGTATATTGAAGTCGTGCCAAAGTATGATCTCCTAGAAAGTTTTAAAATTTGGCACCAACTTCAATATATAAGTGTGATATTGTCTGTACCTCTTATATTATTTTTAACTTTTCAGTGTCGGTGGTGCTGTGGACTCGGCACTTGCCTTCCAATCGGAAGGTCGGGGTTCGAGACCCGCCATGTACCAATGTGTTTTTCGTTTCGAATTTCATATGTACATTTGTCTGACGCTCCTACGGTGAAGGAAAACAACGTGAGGCAACCTGCATACATCTGCAAAGAAATTCAATGGTGTATGTGAAGTCGACCAATCCGCACTGGGCCAGCGTGGTTGACTAAGGCCTAATCACCCTAACATAGGGTAGGCTCGAACCCCTCGGTGGGGACGTATATGAGCTGTGATGAGTGTTTTTGAAGTTGTTTTTTATTTTAGGTAAAATATTTTTTATTTTTATCATTTTAGTGAATTTAATACCGCTCACCGTCGATGAGCTGGTATGAAATTCAGGTCCAAGGTCAGATCAGGTCAGGGCACGTCCAAAAGTCCTTCCATCATCAGCTCGTTTTATGACTACCAGACTCAAAAACGTGAATAGCTTCGGAAAAAACATGAAACACGTTGGACGTACCTATAAAATTGAAGGGTTTCCCTCAATTTTCTAGGGATCCCATCGTCAGATACTGACTTTGGTGACCTTGGGACCAGTCCAGGAATATACTTTATCGAATACGAAAAGAATATTGAAAATCGGTCCATAATTGGCGGAGAAATCGCGTAGCATACACCCAAAACACATTGGACATACTTACCTATAAAATTTAAGGATTTCCGACGATTTTTATGGAATCCCATCATTAAATCCTGACTTTGGTGACTTTGGGACCACCCCAGGAGTATACTCTATTGAATACAAAAATAATTTTGAAAATCGGTCTACAATCTGCGGCGTAATGGCGTTACATACACACAAAAAACTTACGCACCGAACGTCCTCCTTTTTTGAAGTCGTTTAAAAATTTAACAAAATGTAGGATGTCAATGATTCCACATCACGAATCATTTTCAATGATAACCGTTCGATACAGAACGTATAAAGCGAATGATACCTTGGCTATAGGCCCTATGCTTTGCAGTGGGTTGTGTATGGTTGATGTGATTACTTGTCGAATGTTTTTGTGATAAAATAAATTTTAATTGTATATTCTCTTTAAAACTTTAATCCGGCTTCAACCTATCCAGCAACTAAAACGAAGCTAAAAACATCATTTCGAAAAGCCACTACGTAGAAGCGATTCTGAATTTAAAAAAAATACAAGCGCCCGTGCTAAATTAATCCGTCACGCACGATTAAAAGCCGGACTAAATCCGACATAAGTCCGTCTGAAATCTAATTCCCTGGAAAGCTTTGAGTGTTATATTTAAACATTTCCATAAAGATCCGTCATAATAAATTTTTGTGTGTTGCGTTTAATGGGAATATCAGACTGGTTGGGTATGTTTTGATAGATGGACTCGCTATACGTTTTTTGTAGACGATTAATAACCAGCTTACTTATGTCATAGATTTGGAAACCCATAATACTTTTTCAGAAAATAACCCTTAATTCCCTTCTAATATTATAAATGCTAAAAATGTAACTCTGTAACAATTGGGATATAGAATGATGGAAATAGATATAGCTTAAGATACGGCTATTCCCGTATCCTGTGAGCTGGTATTAAATTCACCAAAAAGATAAAAATTATAAAAAATACAAAAAAAAATAAAGACCGACTTCAAAAACACTTAAAGGCTAAAAATAATATAAGAATACAGACAACATTACATTTATATATTGATGTCGGTGCCAAACGATGATCTCCTAGAAAGTCTTAAATTTAGCACCGACTTCAATATAGAAATTTAATGTTGTCTGTTATTCTTATATTATATTTAACACTTCTGATTTTGTTGTCCAGTTTTCCAAAAACGTTGTAAAAAATAACTTTTGCGTTCGATCGCAGCGTGTAAGCGACATCAGAAGCTATGCAATTATCAAATATATTTCCTTGCAATAAAGCGACCGGCGTGCATGAGTAGATTCCTGAGAAACCTCGCTTTTAGCCCAGGAAGGACACAGGCTACTTTTATCCTGAATTTGAATGACTTCCTTGGGAAACGTGTGATACTAACGATGTAATTGAGCTCCACGCAGAAGAAGTCACGGATAACAGCTAATGCGTAATAAAACCAAAGTCAAATATTTCATAATATAAAAAAACCGGCCAAGTGCGAGTCGGACTCGCGCACCGGGGACTCGGTACAAAATTATGAAAAATATTGTTATTATATTATGATGTAACTAAAGATTTGCGGCATAAGCGGCTGTATCTTTTGATTGCGTTGGCTTAGAAGTTTGATTTTTTCACAGCTCCAAGGGACAGTAGACCTGAGTATTTGATATAAATTTCAGCTTGATACATTCACGCGTTCCTGAGAAAAAGGGTCTTGACAGACAGACAGACAGATGGACGGACAAGAAAGTGATCCTATAAGGGATCCATTTTTTCCTTTCGAGATACGGAACCCTAAAAAGTATTTAATATTTGAAACGAATTTGCTTACCGTAATCATCTCAGATTTGGAAAAATAATATTGAAGGGCTATTTTTGCTTTCAGTACAGGAAGCAAAAATAGCGAAAAATATTCGAATTTAATGACATCATTTGAAATATTTTATATAGTTTTCTTCCAACTACTCATTAATTAGCAATACATTACTACCCTTTTTTTTTTTTTTCTCGGGGGGGAAATGCGTAACCGCACCGTACCCGCCGTTGGCTAGACGGCGAGCGTGTGTGGGGCTCTCCGGGCAGAGTGCCAGGCCTACCCACTAAAACCCCCCGGTGTTCTCCCTGCCCTTTTGGGCGCGCTAGGTAAGGTCCACACTGCGACTCCACTACCCACGCGCCCGATACATACATTACTACCCTGGGAAACTCGAGGGCAGTAATGTTGTATTCCTATTCAACATTAATGACCTATTCAACATTAATGCCTTGTTTTGTTTTTTTTTTTGGTAATTTACCAATTAGTCACAATAACATTTATACAAAATGTAGTTATTTTTAAAAGAGGTTTGAGTGGTTGTCTATACAATAAATAAAATTGATATGTCTGTTTGTAATGTCAAAATAACAAGTTTTACTAAATGAGTATGAATGTATATCGGGTACCAATAACAAAAACACATTTTTTTCTGTCTGTCTGTCTCTCTGTCTGTTTGTTCTCGCTAATCTCCGGAACAGCTGTACCGATTTTGACGGGACTTTCACTAATAGATAGCTAATTATATAAGGTATATATATCATAGGCTTTTCATCAAGATCTTAAAAAAATTGCCTACAAAAATCAAAATGTTGCCAAAAGTTACTATTTCACGCGGCCGAAGTCACGGGCGCAGCTAGTATAAAATAAAGCTATCAATTTTTGTCATAAATAAATATTTTTTTCTAGAGTTAACTTCAGATTTTTTATTTATTTTTGATTTATGTAGATGTAGTTGAAAGAAAAGCAGATTACGTACCTACCTCGTAAGTGAGCTTTTATGCCCTAGGGTCATTAGTGCCTTAGCGCAAGCGCTCGTGCACCAAACATCCATCACGGGTTTATAACTCACTTAGCGCTCGGCGCAACAATCGACTATTACAGGATCACAAAATGTACCTTATGAATAAATATTTATACAATATAATAGAATTAAGAGGTGTCTACAATAGAATTATCTCATGTCAGAGAAATATTATCCATCAATTTACATCACTTCCAATACTAGATAACATTTTTCCACATCAATATATTTTAAGAAAGTAATACAATTCTTTTAGTCTACATTCGTTTTTACCATATTGAAAAAAAAAGACACCTGCGTTCGCGATGATACCATTTGCTTGATAATAGAATCAGTCTTCAAACAATAAGATATATTATGACAGTCTGGAAAATACTAATATTAGAAAGGAACAATGTAAAGGTATAGTCTGGAAGGTATAGTCTGGTATAGTCGTATAGTCTGAATAGTAAAATTGGAAATAAATTACAATAAAAAGTCCATACAACCGATTTCCAAACACGGCGATCAGTCAAACTCCACAGAGACTATAGACATTCCTTACGGAGATATTTTAGCGCATAAGTGCCTGTGCAAACACATGTATAGTAAGCGCTGCATCAAGCTTTACATTCGCTCTATGAAAACCACTACTATTGCGAGCGACATAAGACTGGTTTAAAGGTCAAACAGTATAGCTTGACGCGGCGCTTATTGTTGTACATTGTAACTTTTTCGTATAATTCGATTAGACATCTACCGAAACGGAGCCCTCAGCTGCACGTTTCTCCTAGCTTAATAGTTTCAACATTTTAATTTGGACCCATCCAGGGTCCGACACAGCCCAAAGAATTGCTAACATTAAGTGGCAGTGGGCAGAATACATAGCTCCGGGACTGACGGCCGTTGGGGTGGACGACAAGCTTTGGTAAAGCTTAGCAATTGAACGCAGAGCACATATCATTGCATCACTGAATGTTTTTTTATTGCAATTAAGTTGGCAAACAAGCAAACTTCCCACTTGATGGTAAGTGGTAACAGTCACCTATAATACATGTGGTGCCTGTGAGATTCGCAGCAAAACTGCAACCCCCACAAGAACCACAGTGCACGTTGCCAACTTGTGACTTAAGATGTAAAGTCACGGTTCCCAGTAATTTCAGTGCCATATCTTAGCCTTCAAATCGGAACACAGCAATGCAAGCACTGCTGCTTTGCGGCAGAAATAGGTAAGACGGAGGTGCCCATGCACACGACCTTGGTACACAGTCTCCCTCTGGTGTTCTATTCCTAAGTATGGTGGGATGGAGTTATTAAAATGAATACCTGTTATTTTATTTTCCCAGTATAAATTCTATCAGGATAATCACTTATACTCAATCGTGCATCATTTCAGTGATTTTTCAGTGACTGACAGACCAGGGGGGCTATTGTCTAAGAAAAATTCTATCGAGATCGCCTTCAATTTGACAACCATTGCGTCGTGAACGCAAGACTCTGCACTTACCTATTTCTGCCGCAAAGCAGCAGTGCTTGCATTGCTGTGTTCCGGTTTGAAGGGTAAGATATGGCAGTGAAATTACTGGGTACTGTGACTTTACATCTTGTGTCACAAGTTGGCAACGTACACTGCGGTTCTTGAGGGGGTTGCAGTTTTGCTGCGAATCTCACAAGAGCCACATGTATTATAGGTGACTGTTACCACTTACCATCAGGTGGGCAGTTTGCTTGTTTGCCGACTTTCTGCAAAAAAAAACCGATATTCTTTTGTAAAGGAGCGATGGATGGACGGCGGCTATCTAATTGTAAGCGATCGCCATAGATTTTTTCTAAGACAATAACCCCGCGGATTTTAATCTCAAAATATAATTTCGCGACTGTATTATACGAGTATGTTCACAAGCCAACAGCGCAGAAAAGCAAACACACACTAAACATGCAAAGGGGGGAATAGTGTACATTAACAAAATTCAAATTCTCGCGCATTTCATGGCCCGCGGGAGCAGTAAAGGGTTGACTTGCAACAATTTTGCATTGTGCTCGTGGCTAGAACAAAGGAGCTAGCGTTGATCTCCTACTATGCTATTCTCCTTGGTTTGAGGAATGTAAATAGTGGTTAGGAGGGTTATAAATTAAAAGTTTCATGTTGTGATGAATTGGGTTTATGTATAACCTCTTTTCAAAAGAGTAATGGTTGGTGTGATCGGAGGAAATTTTAAGCATATTTTGAAAGTGATACAGGTTAAGTCGACCTAGATCTTTTAAGACATAGTAGGTTGTATTTGTAACACAAATAAATTAGAGGCAAAATACCCAAAAAATTGTGCCAATAGACAAAAATCGGCAATTTAAAAAAACTTCTATGTCCAAAATCTTGACAACGGGATACGGTCTTTCATTGTCAAATCAGTCAGGAATGATGGAAACTAAAACTTCCAAAAAGATTAAAGTCGATAAAAAAATATCACACGCGTAATGTTTAAAATCAATATTTAACTGCGTTATTGAGGCAGTCAGCAGATATATTAAGACTCATTTGTTATAACTTTAAGCTTTTCCAACCTGTTTCTAAAAAAAATATTTATTTATAAATAGATGAACAAGTTAACACTAACATTCACTTTTTGGATTATTAGGTTACATTGCAGGTGCAAATTTGATTAATAGGCAGCAACCATATGGTATTAAAAACAGAAGCTATATAAAAAAAATAAACGTCAAAAACCAAATGACATTCTTATGACTTACACCACAGCTTGCATCCAAGATTATGTTGTTGGATTTACATACGCGTACTAGGTACCAAATTGTGATAGAGATGACAGTTCTTACTATACAAGGCTATTGTGGAAAAAATATAAGCTCATATTATATACAGGGCTACTTTTGAAGCAGGAGCCAAATTTTGTGGACTTGTTCAGACAAGCAAACTTAACACTGTTTACTATAGGACTAATTTTGAAATTGCGAGCAAAAATCAGCTGTTCCATATATAGTTTCAGTGGATGTTGAGCATTGTATGGAAAAGCTGATTTTTTCGCAATTTCGCGATTGGTCCCATAGTAAAAGCTGTTCAGTTTGTTTATCTGAATATGAAAAATGTGGTTTATTCCATCTAGTACTACCAATAGTTTGCCTATCGAACTGTTTGGACAAAATTATTCAAAATTGTTATATTGGCTATTCGATCCTTTTGGACGCGCAAGTTTTTAATACTAATACTACAGCAGTGTCACAAAATTTGGTTCCTGCTTCAAAGTAACCTTATAATAGTAGGTATGCAACTTTCATGAGAAAGCTACTAAGGCTTTCAAAGTAGGTATGTTTAAGGTGTACCTACGAGGTACATAGAAAAAAAGCCATCATCACCATATCAACCGAGAAACGCCCACTACTTACCAGGATTTAGACCTCCACCACGGTATTCCGAAGCCTTCACCTGGGGCATTACACGACTGCTTAGAGTAGGCTTAAACATATCGAATCCACAAAAGAACACAATGAAAGAGATTAGAAAGGCCTTGCGCACGACACGGGCACAGAATAGATAATAGTACTACGTACAGAACGGCCACTCACCTCCCCGCACTAATTTCAAATATCTCACCCCACCCAGCACTTCGTTGTAGACATCACTGACACATAAACAAGGGCGCGCGCGATCGCTCGGGCATGGCGACACTTCACGTTCATCGAGTAGACACGAGCGCCGGCCGATAACAGAGATAGCGCTATGCGGGTAAAAGAGAACGCAGTTGCTGCACTTCTCGCGTCATTTCGATTGATAACCGCGCACTCAGCCCTACTAGATTCCACGCACACATTTGCGCGTGTACAAACGTCATTTGCTTTAGTAGTAGTAAAAGGTAATTGATTTGCGAACGTTGTACTCGTGTGGAGTGTCCGGGGTGTGACACGGGTATGCTCAGAAATGCATAGCTTTGACTTTACCATGTGAACACGCCGGCGATCAGTGTTTCAGAAAATTATAAGACAATGCCTTCTTGTGCAATTACCATTTGCAGGGTAAGAAGTGAATAGCTTAGATGGAGATGTAGTGGTGACGGGCTTTCATTTCTGTTTTCATTTTTTAACCACTATGCGGAGTGGAGGTGGAGAATCCTCATGGATACCCGTACGGCCGGTCGTACGCGTTATGTCGGATTCTTACCGACTAAACTCCACCTTACACCTTTAACCCGAAGGTCATTAAATCTTCATCGGATAGCGACCGCCTCCTCAGGAAATGGGGCGATGCAGCGCTGCCCTAGGCCAACTAGGGCATAGGTATGCGCTTGAAATCGATCGAGGACCAGAGTGGGCCGGTCGTATCTGATAAAGGGAGTATAGCCCTACCCTAGGCTAACTAGGGCATATGCGCTTGAAATGATCGGGAACCTTAGGGCCGATCGTATCTAAAATAATTCCAAGCGTACAGAAGGTAGCTCGGCAAATCAGGGCTGGGGGAATGGCGCTGATGCCGCCTTTTGTAAGTTGAGAAGATCCTGCGTTATGGTATCGGGGGGTCGGATAGGACACGACGTGGTCTGCGGTAATAATGCCGGGAGGGTGGAGGGGGGACATATGCTACCGCCCCTTGATGAGGGGGTTGGGGTGCTCTTCTGCGGCTTTGAAGAACTGTTCAGAGCAAGTTTTGAGGTGTTGCTGTATCGTTGTCACACGAAATCCCTGTGGAGGTCGGCGTTTCTGACGTACCACGGGGGCGTCTTGTGTTCTGTGATAGAGATACCTTTCTTACCTCGTATATCGCCATATCGCTCTCGCTGCGGCTTTAATAATGTTTAATGCGATCATGGTAAGACCCCTGATGTGTATTAAAAATAGTGCAGCATTTCATAATCTTATTTATTACCTACGAGCTTTCTAACCGCAGCTTCGCCCTTGTTATTATCCTCTTTCCCGTAATAATTCAAGTTTTTCGCAATGAAAACAACTTTCAACCCCTATTTCACCCGTTTAAAATGTGTTATTTTTAAAATCTCTTCAATGTGTGTTTCTTAACTATTATCATAAATAAACAATTTCAGGTTTATAGCTTGAAAACTAAGGAAGTTCCACAGAAACTTGCAACCTCTATTTTACCCCCTTAGTAGTTGAATTTCCTTAAACCCCCTTATTAGTGGATGTTGGGGTTATAAAAGAAACTTGATTTCATATGTCAAGCTTAAATAGCTTAGGTTCTGCAATGATAAATCAGTCAGTCAATCAGGGAATATATTTTATGTCAAAATAATTGTATTAGTGGTGAGTGAAAAATTAAGCATAGAGACAGGTCGCCGTGGAACCATACTGTTAATAGTAATAGTCATATACCTTATTGCAACATATTGTAGATGTGTGATGTGATAGTCTTATACGATGTTGGTGTATAGACAAGGTCTAACTATCTAGTTATATAGATTAAGAACCTCTACCTACCATTCACAATACCAGACAGAAAAATGTCTTCCCATATAAGATGAATATAAAACTCAGCACCGCTAAGTGTTCTCAACACAAGACCATACTGGCGATCCCAAAGAAGTCATAATCTCCTCATAAATACATATCCATGAATATTATTCTACGTGAGAATACCATACAATATCGTTAAGCTGGAGAAGATATTAGTAAAACAACTTCATCGTCTCAAACTTTAATATAACGCGTTCAAACATAGAGCTACAAGTCTAGTAGAACGGTGAACACTAGTGTAATTCAAACGTCCTGTGAAATGAAACTTATAAGAGAACGCGAGTCAGACGATACATTATCTTAGAAAATTTCTTCTCCGCATAGAAACTGCGAGTTATTTAGCTGCAGACGGATAAAATTTTACGTATCTAAGCGCAAATTTTTTCACAGGTATAAATGAGTTATAGACAGTAAATATGATAAAAATGCTTAATCTTTTTATTCATTGCTTACTTTCTTTACCTTTGAGCAAGGAATTATTTTTAAAATAAACTTTAAAAGTAGTCCGAAGTTGTAGTACCTATATCGTTGCTATTTCTGGGTCATATCAAAATCACTAAGACCAAATGTATGACTAGATGTAGGTCTTAGGTAGGGTGATTATTTATAAAAAGGTAAATATCAATAAGTACCGGGAGACGCAGTGTTGGTAGGCCCCCCACAAGGTGGACCGACGATCTAGTGAAGGTCGCGGGAAGCCGCTGGATGCGGGAGGCGCGGGACCGATCGGTGTGGAGATCCTTGGGGGAGGCCTATGTCCAACAGTGGGCGTCTCTTGGCTGATATGATGATGATGATGAAATATCAAAAATTAAAAATACTAGGTATATTAGGTAGTTTTATAGTATGTCAAGTAAAATTAGTTTGCATATTCATTACTTAATACTTACCTAAGTACCTACTTTACTTTACTATATTATTCATATGACCTAGTTGATGAGATTATACGCCCAGGTGATAAAAATGGCCCTCACCAGACATTTTTGAGCGTTGAGCTTTATTAAAGCGAAACGTAGTTCACGGGCACGTCTAGTTTTTATACATATAGAATATTGACACGTCAGTTACAATAGATTCCGTGGTCTACAATATTATTAGCTTCGGACGTATCTCATATCGCGCCATAGAGCGTCCCGGTAGATTTTTTCCTATATCCCAGTTTACGATCTCAAATAAAGGACTGGATTATATGCATCCGCATATAGCCCGCTTCTCTTAAGGCGCATAGTAGGGTCAGTCATAAAAAAACACTGCAGAAAAAACCGGTTCTCTTCATAAATATTGAATAAAAAAATCTTTAAAAAAGATATGTTATTTTACTCAACGCAATTATTAGCTTCGGACGTATCTCATATCGCGCCATAGAGCGTCCCGGTAGATTTTTTCCTATATCCCAGTTTACGATCTCAAATAAAGGACTGGATTATATGCATCCGCATATAGCCCGCTTCTCTTAAGGCGCATAGTAGGGTCAATCATAAAAAAATCACTGCAGAAAAAACCGGTTCTCTTCATAAATATTGAATAAAAAAATCTTTAAAAAATATATGTTATTTTACTCAACGCATTCTTTAGAGGATGGTCTTTTTAATTTTTTGATAAATTAATTAAAACTTGGTTAAAATGTGACCCAAACATACCTCGATTTTAAAACTTTAAACCTAATCGCGTCGTAAATATTAAGTTAAATCATATACTTTCGATTTCCGAAAATAAAGTGAACAATATTCTAGCGGATGGTCTTTTTAGATATTTCTTATTCGCTTGTATTAATTTTTAATTGAAATAATTCATCTTACGCATATAGGTTTGCTTAAATATTCCCCTCACTCTCACTCACTCACTCCTATATTGATTTTGAACTTTAGGGATTTCAAAAACCAAGGAACAAAATGGTATCAGAGAAAAAATTTATAATGTTGTCCAGATTTCGATAAATACAAAAAGGAGTAGAAGGGCGAATAAAGCTTTAACTTTAGACACCTAGCAAGATGACCTTACTTTATCTCCGCCATTCTTAAGGAAGACTTTTGCCAAGGAGCAAGCGTTTTGTGGCTTATGAGAATAACAATTGCGGAATTCTGGAAAGTCATTCAGCGACATAACCTAAATTTCTAAATTATTTATTAAGGACAATTCATCGAAACGAGGATCCAAATTAAAAATTCTTATTAGGTGTATCAGGAAATCCACAAAAAGGAGCCTCTTCATGTTATTATTTTCTGTCTTGATACTTTTCAAATATTGTAATTGTATTATTATATTACACTCCGTAGTTAGCTGACTTTTCGTGTCCCAGTACATATTCAATAATGGGATTAGCTTACATGATATAATAATAATATTTTTGACATGTGTGACGTTGTGAATAAAATAATTTAATTTGGAAAAATATTTTTTTTTACATAGATCATCTATATGTATAGGTTGCTTATACTTTATCTGTCTTGTAAATATGGCCGATTGCTTTAAATTAACCATTATGTTTATCATTTTGTGAGCGTGTGAGGCAAAAAAATAAATATTACGTTAGTTCTTTAGATACCGAAAATTCATTGTTCATTGTTTCGTTGGCAAATATATAATACAGTCGACTGATTTAGTCGATCATACACTTGGCGTCGAGCATTCGTTGAGCGTCGTTTGCGCTCAATTTCCACAAATGTTCATTTCGTTTCGACGAAAATCAACATAATATTACAACGAATATCAATACCATTTTAATTTTCATCAAAAACGAAATATAAAGATAGGTAAAAAAGGAGCGAATACAGCGCTTGACAAGTACTGAACGTCTGAAGAACTATTCTAAATAGCGATTGAAGCAATCGAAGTGACACGTGCACCACTGCACCAACGAGCTTTCCTCGAAATTTCACAATAAACGTCTATGTAATAATAATACAGGAGATCCGAAGAAAATCATTTAACCCGAAAGCAGCAAAACACCTGTAGGCTACATCTTTATTGCCTTCAAACAGAAATTGCGACAACTGTTATTAGATTCCCCTTGTCGCCTTAGTTTCGCGAGCATCCCCAACTTTTCTATAACTCGGCGCTGACAATGAACTTTATTTCTTTGCTATTAAGAAACTTTTTTGAAGAAATTGTGAACTAATACAGAAGTGTCGAATGTGTTTTCCGACAACTCCCAACTTTGAGTGCTAAGTTACCTGCAAAGGTAATATGTACATATAATGTTTTTCCAAGATTGGTTCGCGCTACTGCCGTTCTTATGAGTTGGTAATCCTATTCAATAGAATGTATATAAAATGTTTAAGTAAAGTTTGAAAGAAATTTTCTTTTAAACGAATTCATAAAAGGACTAGATACCTATACTTTTTTGTTATATTAACTTTCACAGATTTCTAATTCAGATCGCTAATTGTGGACAGATTTTTTAAATACTTAATCCATTCGAAAGAGTTACCAAAGGAAATCCTCAAACTTTATACGCAGGTGCAACGTGTTTGATGTTATTTCTAATGCTGTTCAGGTACTTGCGTAGTCATCATCTCGTGAGCTGATAATGAAAGATTTCTTGAGGGTTAGGAGTTAGTTCTTGAAATATATAGGCACATATTACACGTAGTTATTTTCTTTATAGTGATTTAGATGAGCTGATACTAGATAGTATAATTTCCTTACAATTAGAGGTTAGGGCATAACTCGTACCGCTTACAATGTGAGTCGTATTATTTCAAGGTATACTGGTTAAATTTACTAAAAAGAAATACAATGTTTTACAAAAAAAACACTAAAGTGTCAAATATAAATAAGTAGAATGTAAAATAATAACACAAAAAAATAATAATCACATTTTTGTATTGAAGTCGGTGCTAATTGATGATTTACTGGAGTCCTCAAGAATGTAAGAGAATGAAGTCGTTTATAATTCAGCACCGACTCCGATGCAACGCAACGAATGTATGTAAACTAAACTATACTAATAATAGTTTATATTTTTAGTACTTTTTTGAAGTCTGTTTTTTATTATATGTTGAATATATACATTACTTTATAGGTACTTTACAAAAGATTTTTGGCTACGCAAACAAAGATGCACTCTTTTCCCGACAGGGTGGTTTCAAAGCTCAGAACCCATTTATGTACCTAATGTCAAAGCACAGCGAGACCCAAGCCGTCTTATTACAAAATATGGTCTAAATTTTGTCCTGGTTTAAACCAGGACTAGGTTCACGCTGTCTCTATCTATGTATATTAACACGAGTGAAAGCGCAATAGGTTTAAACCAAGACTAACTTTAGACCACGTTGAGTCTATGTTTTGTAATAAGATGAAAGGTGTTTTGCAGTTTTAGTTATCCATCAAAGTTCTCTGACCACGTTAAGCGTTCTATAATTTTAGCGTACATGCTACTGGGATCGAGCTCTCAGAAACTGGAGCTTCACTTCAACCGCATGTTTGCTATCATGCAAATTATTAGACCTCATTAAAGGAACAAATTTGATGGAAGCATTTACACTTACAATAGATTCCAATCGACATATAACGCGAGATTCCCTAACTCTAAATCACGTGTAGTTGGGAAGATGTCAATATAGCCCCAATAGTAATATTGCTCCAATATTGCCTATTATTATCGAATTCAATTCATTCCGTGCATAACACAGCCTCGTAAGCGCAAAATCTCGACTTAATAACATTAATGAGGTATATATTACGAAGGAGCTTTCTCGCTCACCAAACATTTGGAATTTGAGCTGGTGTTTAATCCAACATAAAATAATTTACCGCTCGAGCGAGTTGTATTGAAGCTTTTAGATGACTAACGTTAGGGTTGTAAAGTAGACAAGCTTTAAATATAATAAGATATAAAATATGATTTTAGTGTGGTGATCACGTCCGCCAAATATATTACTCAGAATGTGTTTCTTTATGTAATTTTTATATATTTAATTTAATTTTAATAATCACCTACAGTTCAGAAAAATGGTACAAGTTTGACCCACATGAAAAAGACTTCATAAAAACTGTTTGTTGGTATGTTAGCTTTTGAAATCTATTGATTTATACAATTATGTTTATATTAAGGGCTTGTATTCAGAATGCTAAATACGTTGATAAATAAACTAATCGAAGGAAAAATCTCACCAACGGCAGGACTCGAACCTTCACTTTCAAGATCTGTGTAGAAACCAAAACCATTCAGGCCACCACCGACTAACCAACCCGAGTAAAATTTGAACTCTTACTTATCTTATTTTACTTCATTAAAGTAGACTTTATCCACTGTGAATTACGACGTACCAACGTCTAAATAACAGAAGGAGACACTGTACTCAAGTTATCTGTAAAGTACTTCTAATGTTACCTATTTCTGCCGGCAAGCAGCTGTGCTTGCATTACTGTATTCCAGTGTGAAGGGTAAGAGAGATATTTAACCTCCGCCTAAACTTGAAAAGTATGTAATAAAAGGTAATTTTGCAGAAGTATATTTTTAAGGTAATTAAGGCGCATAGTAACGTCAATCATAAAAAATCACTGCAGAAAAAACCGATTCTCTTCATAAATATTGAATAAAAAAATCTTTAAAAAAGATATGTTATTATTCAACGCATTCCTTAGAGGATGGTCTTCTTAATTTTTTGATAAATTAATTAAAACTTGGTTAAAATGTGACCCAAACATGCCTCGATTTTAAAACTGTAAACCTAATCGCTTCGTAAATATTAAGTTAAATCATATACTTTCGATTTCAATAAATAAAGTGAACAATATTCTAGGGGATAGTCTTTTTAGATTTTTCTTATTCGCCTTTATTAATTTTTTATTTAAATAATTCATCTTACGCGTAAAGGTTTGCTTAATTATTCCCCTCGCTCTCACTCACTCACTCCTATGTAATCAGTGCGGGACGATCGACGCAAGGTCATTGGGATCACTATGCGCCTTAAACAAGATTACTAATTCATACCCAAACAATTTATATAGAGTAGAACATAACCTTTCGAGCTTTTTGACAATTGAACCTAGCGGCATACACGCGTCCACATGACAATTCAATATTGCCGCCGCTCCGAAATGACAGATCGCTTTTTTTTGCCACCGATACGAAAGTAAAATACGATACAGTCAATGACATTACTCCAAATTCAACATGGCCGCCGCTCACAATAAATTGACCGATCCCTTTTCTTTTGCCACCCACGTAATATCGATATCAAATGAAAGAGCTTTCGGAGAAGAACGTATCCTTTCCAGTTTTTTTAATATTTGAACATCTTTTTTGGGCAAATTTTAACAACTTCGACAAAAAAAATAGACAGTAAAAATGATATTATAGCCTTGAGTGTACATTGTATCTAAGACGTTATTCAAACATTTTAAAACACTTTAAATGTTACTAGAGAAAATAAATAAATTACTTGCTACTTAAATATTCTTTACATTATACCTAATTACAAATTGAAGTGCTTTGTGCGTTGACATTGAGATATATATTTATGATGATGATTACGCATGTCATGACAGCATTTGAATGTATTAACAAAGTTTATTTCCGAACTTCTTTAAATATTTAAAAGCCTACGAGATGTCTTATCTTAATGATAAGTTACTTTGTTTCATTTACAAGTATTACTTTTGTTTTATTTTATTGTTTTATCATGTTTATTTTTTACAGTGTTGTTTTATTTATATTTATTGAAACGGGTGGTAAGCAAGCTAATACTTAGCAGTTGCGGCAGCCTATATAGACGCCCGTATCGCGAGTCAAGAGATATTTTATTTTTTATTTTTTTATTTAAAATAGCACGGACAGGGTCCACCCATTATGCCCAGGGGTCGCATTTTTATATAATTCGTCTGTATAGAGAGCTCGACTTCTATTGTCGTTAGTTTGACGTCAGAAATTATTAATTTAAACCAGAGGGAGACTGTATCAGGGTCGTGTGCTTGGGTACCTCCGTCTTACCTATTTCTGCCGTTAAGCAGCAGTGCTTGCAATGCTGTGTTCCAGTTTGAAGAGTAAGATATGGCATTGAAATTACTGGGTACCGTAACTTTACATTCTAAGTCACAAGTTGGGAACGTACACTGCGGTTCTTGTGGGGGTTGCAGTTTTGCTGCGAATCTCGCAGGAGCCACATGTATTAAGGTGACTGTTACCACTTACCATGAGGTGGGCAGTTTGCTTGTTTGCCAACTTAGTTGTCATAAAAAATCTCTATTTTTTAATTATATTATGCAATATGCGGTCATTCGTTGCCAAGAGTGTATTGCCATCGAAAAAAGAAGCTATTGACGTATGCGATTTCTATCAAGCAAGCCCAAATAGGTCCCTTGGTGACTCACTTACTAGTATTTTAAAAAAATTGTTTTTGAACCACAAACAAGCTTAGAATGTTGTTTTAGGTGTATTAGATTTAAATTATAATATAATTGTTTAAGAACATGAACATGAATATGCATTGTAGTAATAAGTCTTTTGCAGAATGAGGTATTATGCGAGAAGGTCCTTTTAAGAATATGTCATTTCGAGAATAGGTCGTTTTTTTTTGGCGTGAGCCATATTGCGATTATAAAAAAATCTTTTCTACTTATATGTCCTTTTGTCTTTTTGAGAATCTGTCCATATGAGAATCTGTCCTTTTGAGAATCTGTCTTTTTGAGAATCTGACTTTTTGAGAATCTGTCCTTATGCGAACAAAGGGTCCAATCTATACAAATAAATAAAATTCAAGTGTCTGTTTGTAATGTCAAAATAACAAGTTTTTACTAAATGGGTATGAATGTATATCGGGTACCAATAACAAAAACACAATTTAATTTTTTTTTGTCTGTCTGTCTGTCTGTTCCCGCTAATCACCGGAACGGCTGGTCCGATTTTGACGGGACTTTCACTAATAGATAGCTAATTATATAAGGTATAACATAGGCTACTTTTTATCAAGATCTTACAAAAGTTACTATTCCACGCGGACGAAGTCGCGGGCACAGCTAGTATCTACTAAACCATTGTAAACCCAGCGGTGATGATATAGCGGATCCGCTAGTATTATATATAAACTCTTTATTGCACATAAATTAATAAAAAAAAACAAATACACAAGAGAAACATGTACAAAGGTGGACTTATCTCTAAAAGAGATTTCTTCCAGTCAACCTAACTGGGCGTGTGGAGACATACATTTGCGGACAACTTGACAATGCAATACATATACAATTTTAAAGATATATACACATATACATAAAATAGGATATATATATACCGAAAAATAATATATAGGTACTAAAAATTAACTATTAAAATTATTCAGATCGAGCTGAGATAGAAGATGCTCCTTCAGTCTAGCCTTAAAAGTGTCCACTGACTGGCTATCGCGAATCCTCTCGGGCAGCTTATTCCAAAGACGCGCCGCAGTAACTGAGAAGGAGTGGAAAAAAAAGCGTGTATTGGAAGAAGGCTGCTCGAGAGTAATGGTGACACATGTACGTCTGGGATATGGTCGTTGGGATAGGAAGTGGAAACGTGAGCGAAGGTATTCGGGGTATTTGGGATTATTAAGGATTTTGTAGAGGAAGGTGAGGATATGCAACTCATGTCTCTGCCTTATAGGAAGCCATCCAAGCTGTGTCCGATATTCCGTTACATGGTCATACTTGCGCAAACCGTAGATGAATCTGATGGCAAGATTTTGTAAGCGCTCAAGCTTGTTTAGCAGCTCCTGGGTGACGTCCAAAAAACAAACATCTGCGTAATCCATCAGTGGTAATAGCAACGTATGCGCAAGCATAACCTTAGTGTGATAGGGAAGAAAAAACTGCAGACGCTTGAGGGAATGATAGGAGAAATACATCCGTCTGCTTATCTCCCCCACATGAGCTGACCAAGAAAGATTGTTGTCTAGGATGAGGCCCAAATTGCGAACTTTGTCCATGTACGGAATGATAACGCCGTTATAGCGAACAGGTGGCAAGGGAAGCACAAGCGATCCCCTCAAACGACTACTTCCAATTACAATAGTCTGTGACTTGGACGGATTGACAAGAAGTCCATAAGATTTGGCCCAGTCACTAACCGCCACGAGATCAGCATTCATACGCTCAACAGCCGAAGAAACTTCAGAGATAGAGAAATGACTGTATAATTGAAGGTCATCGGCGTAAAGATGAAAGGAGCTGCTGACCACGGAGGCAATTCTATTGATGAACAACGCAAAAAGCAATGGTGATAAAACTCCACCCTGGGGCACACCAGCAAACAATTCACACCAACCCGAAGAGGATTCCCCCGACCTTACGCACTGTTTACGACCACGAAGGTAAGAGTCAAACCATGGAAGAGTCTGATCAGATATGCGTGCTAGCTCAAGAACTTTGAGCAAGATGTCGTAATCCACGGAGTTGAATGCATTGCTGAAATCAAGCAAAGTAATCAGAGTGAGCTTTTTACTATCCATCGCACTACGGATGTCATCAGTAATATTCAGCAATGCACTAACCGTACTGTGCCCAGGACGAAACCCAGACTGAAGTGAACTTAAGAGTCTGTTTCTACATAAATGTGAATGCAGCTGGCGTTGGACAGACCTCTCTAGAACTTTGGAGAGTAAGGGGAGAATAGAAATAGGGCGAAATTCAGAGAAGGAGGAAGGATTCGACTTTTTAGGCAAAGGGATCACGTATGCACACTTCCAAGCCTCCGGAAAAGTATTAGAACTTAAAGAGCAGTTTAAAATATGAGTTAGTATTGGAACTAGACAGTCTAATATGAGAAGTAGCATCTCTCGACATATGTTATCGTTACCCACGGCCCTGGTTGATATGGCTAAGATGTCTTTACGAACTTCTTCTTCTGTGAGATCAATGAATCTGAAAGCCTCGCAGTCGGGAAGCGCATAAGTGGAGAGAGAGAGAAGAGTGGAAGCTTTAGCAGTGCTGTCCAGTAAGAAAGGTGGCGTGGAAAAATGAGAATTATAATAGTATAAATAATATTCTGTGTAAATAGTTTAAAAATCTTGTTGGTTTATGTATGTATGTTTTTTAAGACATGACTGTGAAACAAATAATGTGAAAAAATGTTAAGTTCGATTACTATTTCTTATATTAAAAAGTTAATATATCAATCACCTGCCTCTTATCGGAGTGATAGCTACATTAAAATATGCCCATTATATTAAATCTTTAATCTAAATAATTGTCTATTGTATTTAATCTTACATCAGAAAAAATGGCACATGAAATATTGGTTTTTGAATACGATGAACGCATCTGTGCTCGCACAGGTACAGAAAAACTTTTTTGTTTATTATATTGTTACAATCTGTTGTGACGGAGGTCGTAAAGCAGCATCGCCTCGAATTAGGATGATGACTGAATTCAAATTTTTACGTCTCGTCATTAAATATTAAAATACCGTAAAAAAGGCGCAGTCCTGTGAAATTAGTATTAAAATCGGCTTAGAAATACCTTAGATACAAGCATTTTAAGTTGTTAATTTGAAGGCGATTAGACAGAGATCCGACATCAACTGTGACGTCATTGTTGAGTACGGCCATATTGATTCCTTGCAAATTGCCGTTTTGCTAGAAAGAGATGGAGAAAAATCTTTAATACCTTATATCTCGGTTGTTTTTATAGTAATTCGAAAACCGATTTTTCTTTCTGTTTATTATATGATTGAGCTTCTATTAAAGCAAAAATTTTTTCTTAGTCATCTAGCCAATTGGACGCTCCTTGATTGCCACTGTACTTTTTCTATATTTGAATAATATTTTACATATAAGGGATTCCATATTGCGCTGGCATATTCTAGCTGTGATCGTATTAAATATTTGTACACATATACAAAAATGTAAAAACACTTTTAAATTGAGATGCGCATTGCGCAGTCTTACTACTGATACTTGTTTGGACTAGGCCAGTTCATGAAATCAGACGAAAAGGAAAGGTTGTTTAAAATTTCTGCTCGTACTATACAAAAATCACTGTAGATAAAAGAGAAACATAAGTGATATTTTTTTAAAGGGAAGCTTTTGCGTTGCTCTGAGACAATAATTGGTTCGATTTTTTATAAATGATCCTAGTATTAAAAATGCTGTGATGATGATGATGATGATATAAAATAATATCTTAAGCGTATTTTAAGTTAAATATATCACTAATACTATACAGCATCATTTTAAAGAAAAAAACAAACCAATATTTTTAGTAAATTATTCTTAGTACATCTTCATAATCTACCGTGTAATTTCTACTTCTACTTACATAAGTCACTTAAAACATAATAAAATCTGCTCTTAAAATTGGTCCAGCAACAAAAAATAAAGCTATTTAAAAAGTGCTACAACCAATTAGCACTTATCAATCAAAGCGACTGTTCCGTTATTAGCGAAGACATAAAAAACCCTGGCGAGATGAAATGAAACACTCCACTAATTGCATTGGGTTCCGTATTTTTACTTATCTTCCTATATACATATAAAAATCTCGCGTCACGATGTTTGTCCGGGATAAACTCCGAAACTACTTAACTGATTTTAATGAAATTTAGCTTACTGTATGTCATTTGGTCCAACTTAAAAGATAGGATAGTTTTTATTTCGATTATTGATCACAATATTCATCATTGCAAATTGAATTGTTTGTAATTATGCTTATCTAGGTTGGGTAACTTTCTAGTGTATGGCTTGTGAAGCTACATTCTATTCCACGTTATATATGTTTATGTTAACAACATATGTGGTATAATCCTACTATAGAATTTTGCATCGTTTTATTATACTATAGAATTGTGGATCCCTTTTTAACATTTTTGTCTTTAGTGATTATGGACTACATTAGAAATATTGATCCAAAGTATTGTAAACTAGTAATTTATGGATATAAAAGAGGAAGGTAGAGCGTAGCGTTTGTACCTTTCAAGTTTTACTAAGTGAGTAACTTCACCTCTCAGATAAATGTTATGTATATAATTATAGTTGTATCAGAATCTGATGGAAAATGTAGAGCTGAAACTGATAAATAAAAAGAGAGTGTAAAATTTAACAATTCAGATTATTAATATTTAGAATTAACCATAAAATGACAAATGTTTTTTTTATATAAATTTATGTAGCTTTAAATTATTTATCAAATATGTTTTAGTTCTACATTTGCGATTAGACTCTGGTACAAATATACCTGCCCCCTAACCATGATGGTTCAAAACAATATTAAAACCGCAACTGAGAGCGAAATGGCGCTATACGCAGCAAAAGCGGTGTCTCTGTTTGAATATTGTTTTAACCTTGCCACAGCTTAAAGGCGTTTTCAGACTACGCTAATATCGCGCACCATACATTAATTATGGACACGTTCACACTACTGTACTATATAGGATTATTGGTTTACTATACGCTATAAAATTGAGCGATGTGCTATGATATATTGTGCGCCACTTTCTCCTCCTCCCTCACTGTGACCTTTCTATAAGCGATAATAGTAAGGCCCTAGGGGCTCTATTTTTGAATAATTTCTTCTGGCGTCGAGCGATTTCTGTGTTCGATTTCTAATGATTTTCGGATTGTTTTCGATGAAAATTAAAATAAAATTGATTTTGGTCATAATGTTCTATTGATTTTCATCGCAAAATAAACGGAAGTCTATAAGAATCCAGCACACACGACGCTCGACGAGCAATCGATGCCAGGCGAACGATTCAAAAATATGCATGCCCAGGTGGGTGATTTTGTAACTCATCGGCAATCGACTATTGCTTATTGTTTGATTAAAACTGATTTTTAAAATGTTTAACGTTTTGTAGTGTCGTCGTCTAAGTAGTCATGGTATATTTGTTGAATAAATCAACCAATACTTATAGGTAATGAAGATAATTTCGCTCTTTTTTATTAAATCATGCAGTCTGATAACGATTGCCGATCAATCGATGAGTTACAAAATCACCACCCTGGAGCTCTATTTTTAACCGACTTCAAAAAAGGAGGAGGTTCTCAATTCGATGCGTATGATTTTTTTTGTGTGTGTATGTTACGCGATTACGCCGCCAGTTGTGGACCGATTTTCAAAATTATTTTTGTATTCAATAGAGTATACTCCAAGGGTGGTCCCATGGTCACCAAAGTCAGGATCTGATGATGGGATCCCATGAAAATCGAGGAAAACCCTTAAATTTTAAGGTGTTTCCAACGTGTTCTGTGTGTATGTTACGCGATTACTCCGCCAATTGTGGACCGATTTTCAAAATTCTTTTTGTATTCGATAGAGTATACTCCTAGGGTGGTCACAAGGTTACCGAAGTCAGGATCTGATGATGGGATCCCATGAAAATTGAGGGAAACACTAATTAATTAGGGTTTTTTTCCACTAAAAAGATTTCATTCACTAAAAAGTTAAAAATAAAAAATATTTTACAAAAAATAAAAACCGACTTCAAAAACACTGAAAAGTTAAAAATAATATAAGAATAGGTACAGACAACATCACACTTCTATATTGAAGTGGGTGCCAAATTTTAAGACTTTCTAGGAGATCATCGTTTGGCACCGACTTCAATATAGAAGTGTGATGTTGTCTGTACCTATTCTTATATTATTTTTAACTTTTCAGTGTTTTTGAAGTCGGTTTTTATTTTTTGTAAAATATTTTTTGAATCATTCGTCCGGTATCGAGCACTTTTCAGGCGTCATCTGTGCTCGACTTCTATTGATTTTCGTTTTTCTTGCGATGAAAATCAATAGAACATTAATTACGATGAAGATCAATATTGTTTTGATTTTGGTCGAAAACATAACGAAAATAAGAAGAAATCGAACACTGACGAGCACTCGATGCCGGAAGAATGATAAAAAAATAGGGCGCGTGTTGATGAAAAGAATGTTGATGAAAAATAGCAAATTCTATGACTCCACTCCACTATTTGGATCGTATTACTTCAGGTGGAGTTTGACGGCAATGTTAAAAACCTCCTAAAAAATTAAGATAATATTTTTAAAAATCCACAACTAAAAAGTCAACAGGTACCATTAAGACTCATTCGTTGTGGTTTCGCCACACGTTTCACTGGGGTTACTTGAAATTAAAGTTTTTAATTGTTACACAAATCCTCAATTTATAGTATCTTTCTAATTTGAACGAACTGCTTTACTATAGGAATAATAGTAGATCAAACATAAATACTGTACCCTAAACAGTAAAAAATCCCTCTCCTCGCCCCCCAAGTATTATAACGCGTTGACAATAAGCTTTTTACCGCAACAAAAAATCGAGTACAACGCCCAAACGGGTGTCACCAGAAATAAACAAATTAAATTAGTCACGTGCTCATGGTACAGTAAGAGCCACGTCAAATTATACTGTTTGATGAACTTTGGACCACTCTTATGGCATTGGTAATAGCAGCTGGTTTCGTAGTGCATAATAATATGTAAGGCTTGACGTGGCGATTACTGTACTATAGGACCGGGCCGTATCTTTTCTCTGCTGACCATGGCAAATCTGTAGAGTTGCAAAATGCTTTGTAACATAGTAACTATTACTTAAGACCACCACCAAAATAAATGACCATTATGTCCTTGCTATATTACATCTTTGCTGTATTTTTCAAAAGAGTTTTTCAACACTTCAAATTTGCTTACCTTCTTTCTAATGCTAATAAAAACGAAGTATAACTGCGTCAATTAAAGATTTCACATGGTTAGTATTGTTATATTGGTCACATGTTGGTCATATGTGGCTCTTGACCAAAAAAGTGTGACGACCACTGATGTAGACCATAGGATCTTGGTGCTCATATCATTTGTCCTTCTAACCGTTTCCGTGGTCAATGATTAAGACCACTAGATTCGGAGGTCAGAGATTCGATTCCCTATGGGGACATACAATTTTCTATTTGATTTGGTTTATATTAATAAGGCTTAGTTAAATTTCTAAACCCTCCAGCTGCCTATTTTCTGACTATAATCGTTGCCATAACAATATTAAATGATTGTTAATTAGAGGTGATAACATTACTTCTTCTGATGGATTCGAATCCATGCTACGCTTCTATCTTTTGCCTTATCCGCCTCCGTAGTCTAGTGGTTAACACCAGCGAGTGTTGATCGGGAGCTATGGGGTTGGGTTTCCCATGGGGGCAGAATTTTTCTGTTTGGTTTGGTTGGTGGTAGGGCTTCTGAGCCCACCTGACTAGCTACCCCCGTCTTATCTAAGTTTGTTGCCATTATAACAATGTTAATTCATTCAAACTATTACCATTACTGTGTTCTGATAATTACAGGTAAGATAGCCAGTTCCTCAGTTGTTGAGGAGTCCAGATGAAGTTCGCTTGCACCTTCGGTCTTATCATCACTTACCATCAGGTGAAATGAAGGCCAAGAGCTTCCCTCTCGTATGTAAAAAATCATCACTAATCGTCAGGCGAGACAAGAGCCAAGGATTTCCTATCGTATGTAAAAATGTTTCTATTGCTCAAGCTTACTCAACTGCCTCGTTTATCCAAAAATGTTATTAACTTGAAAGGGGGAAGAAAGAAACGGTCTAAATTTGATCCCGTGTCGACTAAAAGGTTAGCAAGTTTTTCTGGAGGAAAATCTCAGTGGCCCCACGCAGCTTGGCATTTGTGCCCAGTTAAGAACGAACGGCTCGGTGCTTATTACGTGACTCATAACCGGCGATGGAGAAGTTTTAGTGTAGGTACTATACATCTCTGTTCGACCCTTCGGGGAGCGGCGTGATGCTATTTGCTATATTTAAGTTTATGTTCACTGTTCATACGGACAATCGATCTCAGAAAGAAATATCTTTCTGATAGGTAGAAATAGCGTGATACTTGTATCATTTTTAACTGATTTCAAAAAAATATTTACTGGTTGACTGGTAGAGAATGCCTCAGGCATTAAGTCCGCCTTTTGTACATCTTTTGTCTTATGTCCGATAAAGATTAAATAAATAAATATTTTAATTGACCCTACTGACATATATTATCATTACTAGCTGTTGCCTGCGACATCGTCTTTGTGGAATTTAATTATATCAGGCGCTCAATTTCACCGAGATCCACAATATGACGTTCCCTATGGAACTCATTAAATATCGGGATAAGAAGTAGCCTCCTCCCCAGGAAACAGTATGATCTGGTACACGGGTGGATCAAAAATGAAATCTGGTACTGGCGCAGAAAAGAACTGCAATTAAACTGAGATTTAAATTAGCACGGGCAAGCTGGCCACTGTGTTTCAATTTCAAGCTCAATCCCAGACTCCCCTTATATTAGATGCTCTGACCGGAGATTTAACACTAAGATCGTGATAATCAGAATGGGACTTGTTAGTTCGAAAATCTGCAGGGTCTGCAAGGAAAAAGAGGAAAGCATAAAGCATTTATGCCACTGCGATGCTCTAACATGCATAAGATTAAAGCAGACGGGAATTGTTTATCCGACACCGGAGTATTATGGGGCTACGCCACCAAAGAATATCATCAAGCTCATAAGCACGGTGAAGCGGACCGTAAGTACTGATGGCTTTAGAGACCTGGACCTAAAACCTGGGGAAACACACAAGAAGCAGAGTGTGTCAAAGTGCGAAGGCTCACTTCTTAGGCCACCTCACCCTTAAGATAAGCCTATATCCTTCCTCGGGGCTTATGCTACCTATACCGGGTTATTTTTCCATCAGGAGCCAAATTTTGTAGGCTTGTTAAGACAAGCAAAGTGAACAACTTTTACTATGGGACCCATCTCGAAATCGCGAAAAAAATCAGCTGTTCCATACAAATGTTTAACATCCACTGAACCTAATGTGAAGTAAAAGATCTTCATTTTGCTTGTTTGGACAAGCACCCAAAATTTGGCTCCTGTCGGAAAAATAACCCGGTATATACCAAATTTTATTAAAATTGGTTGAGTGTTTTAGGCGTGAAAGCGACAGAAAGACAGACAGAGTTTCCCTAGAATTTATAATATTATCAGTAGGGATTATCTTAAAACAAATACCTAATTTCTGGAAGCCCAAAAAACGGAGGCTTACGTTTAGACGCCGGAAACAATTTAAGCTTTCAGCCGAGGCGCAAACGGACTCCGCGGACGCCAATTTGGTCCCTAAACTGGAACACTAAAGGACTGTTTCCGTCAGAAAGTCGCATTAAATGGTTTATGTGCCATCCGGCGTGCGGCCAAGATTCCTGTGGGTACAATAACAAAACTCGTCTCTCGGTTAAAAAAGAGGTTAGCCGGCCCGGCCAAATGGCCCATTGTCATCTGCAGCGGCGAAGTGCAGTTATTGTTCCCAAATGTTTGGTTGGCGATTCTATTCTATTTTAGATGTGTTCCAACCCCGAATTTAGTGGTAGACTAGTTCGTTTCGCGATGAATACTACATGAGATGCTTTTCGTTTGTAGGTATGCACACTATTATTGCCTAAAGGCACGGGGACCCATCACGAACAAAAGAAAAAAAAATCGATGAAAGCATCAACTGATGGCGCTACTTTAATCGATTTTTGTAATGACTTTTTTGTGAATTTAGTAAAAGTCAACAAGGAGGTTCAGAAAAGTATTGATTATATTTAAAAAAATCACTTAGCACGTGGGAAGTATCAAAATACGTTTTTAAGTCATGCTAGAACGGTTTAACATCTCCTTTTATAAATTTATAGCACTCCCAGCGACAAATTATGTGAACTTCAATGTATCTCTCAAAAGCATAGCTCAAAGAAGCACGCAATGTCTGCTTTGACTATTTGATTACATACTGCTCACTCATAGATGGCACTATTTATGTATGCTAGTTCGTAAGGTCACAGACCTTACGAACTAGCATACATAGCATTGAGTTAAATTATTTTTTACATATTTTTTTTTGACATAATTATAATAGTAATGGCGTCATTGAAAATTCGAAATTGTAAAATTAATTTTTTAATCCCTATACATTTGAAAGTGTAATGTCGAATTATGGTCGAATTACACAAAAACATGACATCTTAAATTTCACCACTTCAAAAAGGTCAGGATTGGTCTATCTATTCGTTTGATCTTCATTTTTAAATCTGTGTGGCAGTAGTTCGATCCCGATTCCTGGTGTACCTAGTTATTTTTTCAAAAATTGCTTGTTTTATTATTTTGTTTTTCTTTATTGCTTTTTGGTTATTATATCAATTCCTTTTTTTATATCTCAATTTGTTTTTTATTTATAATTTTCATTTCAGAACAAAAAGATTTAGGTTAAGATTAAAAACGCGATTTTTATAAGTAAGTACCCTATTTAATAATTTTTCGGATATTTTCAATTAAATGCCTACTAACCGAAAAAAAGTCTCACTTGCATGTTCGTTTCATAAAACCACAGTGATTTTTTTCACTGACCTAACTATATTGTATGGGGGATTTCAAAACTAATTTTACAAATCTGAATTTTTAATAACACCTTAGAAGTGGTACATTCAACTATGTTAGGTACATACATAGTAAAAGATAATATAGGTAAGTAATACGTAAAGATTATTAATGGACATAAGTTGCCTGACTATAAATAAATAAAATTAATGTAGGTACTAATACTAACTACTTGAATTATTTTTTATTCTCAATGGTGATTAGGTATATTTTGAATTTTGGCAAATAGGTACGGTGTATTAGATTTTACCATTTACAAATAGTGTGGCAACCGCGACTGCTATTAATAGGTAGCTTTCCGCTCGCGGCTTCGCCCGCATTAATATTGTTTTCCCGTGGGAATTTAATATTTTCCCGTAAAATAATTTTGTAGCCTATTATATAGAAGACTGTTATTTATATTTAAGAGCTCGAATAATAAATTTCATAGAAATTGGAGCAGATTTTAATTATTTTCCATAGAATTTTTCAACCCCTAATTTGCACAATAAGGGGGTGAATACCAAAAAACCATGAAACACGTGTTTAATGAAATGTTTTTAAGAGCATGATTCTCCAGGTTTATCAAAATCGTTGCTTATTTTAAAAAATCCATACAAGCTTGCAACCCCTATTTCATCCCTTCAGGGTAAAATTTTCTTAAATTTTGAATTAAAACAACTGTCCAAAATTCACGTTTCTACCATTAGCGGTTACGGCTGTGCGTGCGTCTATAGATGAGAACTTCTCTTTTTATAATATACTAGCCACTCGAACGTTCGCTACGCGAAGCGTGGTGGGTTTCAAAAGCAAAAAGTAGTATATCTCAAATATCAAAGGTGCCGCCATTGCGGAATGACTCACCCCGGCGCGTACGGAGTGTTCAAAAAATTGCGGAGAGTGACATATACTGTCTATAAGAGAACAAAAAATACGTATGGAAAGGTAATTTAATATAGAAGGAACTTATAACAGTTAATTAGATAAGGATTAATAATTAAATGAATGAAGCGCGAAAATGTTCGAAAGGACGCGGAAGACCCGATTTTTTTAAAAAAATTTTTGCACAAAAACTATTTTATAAAACTTTAAATAACCATATATATTATTATAGCCCTATTCTTGAAAATTATTTTGATATATAATAGTTTTGGGTAATATTTTTAATGAAAAAAGAAAAAAATAATAAAATCGATTAATTGCGTAATTATATACGCGAGATGCGCACGCGCGACCTCAAATTTAAAAAAAATGCAAAAAATAAATTATTGTGTCTAAAATTAAATAAAAAATACGTATGGAAAGCTAATTTAATAAGGAATGAACTTATAATAGTTAATTAGATAAGGATTCATAATTGAATGAATAATGACGAGAATAGTAACTAAAGTGCTTAAAATTTCAAAAATACTCACTTTTTGAAAAAAACGTTTAGTGTGGCAATATAACACTATAAACTATCATAAACCATACATAATAATGTAGCCCAATTCTTCTAGATTATTTTGATATAGAACACTCTACGAAAATATTAATACAGACTAAGTAAGTACGCAATAAATCTCATCGGTCATGGAGTAAGAAACGTATGGATACGGCCAAGTAAGTTAAACCGCAGACTATGACAAATTTATTTCAATCTAAGACTAAAAATAAATTGGACATGACCTGTCAACTTATGAAAGAGACTATTGGCAAAGGAATAAAGCCATAGAGAAAATATTTTATTTTTCGCGATTTTTTTATCACACCGCGCGGTTTTACGCAAAGGGAACTGGGTACCATAGTACCCAGGTTGATCGAGAAGCTTACGATTTTTGGGGACTATAGTCCCCAGGACGTTCCAGTGGCTGCTGTGCTGGCGAACTACGTTTCGCCATAATAAAAATTAGTTTACGACCTATTCTCACACCTACCGAACATTCATAAAGATCGGTTAAGCCGTTACGGAGGAGTTCGGTAACAAACACTGTGACACGAGAATTTTATATATAAAAAGATAAAAGATATATAGATTGACAGTACACGTACACGTCACAATTTAAATAAAAGATTCGAAATTTCAACATCAAATCTAAGCGAACGGATGGCTCATGAGGATATACTGCGAAATTATTGCGCTATACCGCTAGAGGTCTGCGGTTCGAACCCGCGTAATGCATGTTATGTTTTTATGATTTTTTATCACAGAATTAATAACAACATTCTTTAAAATGAAATAGAAAATTAGATAACTGGTAAGAAAGAACAAGGAAAAAAATTGTTTAAAAATAGTACTAAATTATATAATTTCGGAATTTGATAAAACAGTCTAATAAATTAATTTCAGCCGGCTATAAGCATATAAATTTTGCAATTTAATTTCTCAATGATATTTTATATAATAAAATTTGAAATTAAATTGCTTAGTTTTTTATAGGTAAGTTTGTATACATACCGGGTTATTTTTCCAGCAGGAGCCAAATTTTGTGTCCTTGTTCAGACAAGCAAAATGAAATTCTTTTACTATGGGACCAATCTTGAAATCGCGGAAAAAAATCAGCTGTTCCATACAAATGTTCAACATCCACACCTAAATGTATGGAACAGCTGATTTTTTTTCGCGATTTCGAGTTTGGTCGCATAGTATAAGTTGTTCATTTTGCTTGTCTAAACAAGCAAACAAAATTTGGCTCTTGATGGAAAAATAACCCGGTATAAAAATAAACACTTATTTTATTTTAGTGTAAAAAACTAAAATCACATTTTTAACAATATACAATATGTGACTTTGTATTTTCTTTAAAAATAATAAATAAATTGTAAAATGATGAATACCTAAATCAGTGAAAAATAAATCGTCTTGGGCGGGATAAAAAAAGGTCACATAATAAAAATTTGCAAGTTTGCTTTATTCTTAACCAGTTTTTTGAATTTGAAGTTACAGATGATAACCTTGTGATAATAGAAAGTACCCACTACCAAAATGACTTATCTCCAATGATATATTTACTTTACATCTTAAATATCAAACGTAGGTATATAAAATGTATGACATAAATCCAATCCATGGTGGAACAACCCCTTAGGTATAACATGGATTTATACGTCACTTTTTTACCAAATTGTAACACATTTAGCATACCGTAAGCGTATGATGTTTTATATACGACCTATTTACGCATAGGTCATTGTAATGAACTAAACGAAGCATAAATATGAATTTGTTAAAAAAATCATAAGCATAGCAGGAGTTTAATTAAAGTGCCATCTGTTGAGTGCGTGCGAGAACTACTGAGCCCAATGTAGCAAAGGTTCGATGGCCCGAGCTTGCTCAGAATTGTCAGTGGCGTTTTAGTTGCGTCATCTCGCGGTGAAATGGTGAAATAAAACAGCTCGAAGAATTGCCCGACTTAAGTAGGGACCATTTCATTGTATGGGATGAGGCATCTGTACTGTAGTATTATATTATCTGTGGTTGTACTAAATTTCAAATGAATCTATCAACAGGAAGGGAGTAAAATTTTGATTACTGGGCAATGTCCATTTCTGGCTACCAGTGAACACAATGCTACAAAGAAAATGATTTGCAAATTAATTATCTTATTATTTTAGCAAACTTATACTCAAACATATTTGTTTCAAACAACACTTTTATGAATATCATTTTTTTGCAGTATTTATTATTATATTTATGCGATCAATAGCATGACATCTTCCGGCGTAGCGCATGGTACTCTATCTAATATAATTGCTAGTGTGCGCCAGAGATCTAAATGTTGCAGTCTGTTAAATGTAAATAAATAAAGTTATAATATTTATTATTTTTAATTAGTAATACAATGATAGGTATAAATTTAAATAAATATAAAGTTTCTGATTATGATTTAAGTATTTTTGACATATGGCAACACTTATACGCAAACGAGAAAAAAAATATCTCATGTCATGTCCTCCGCTTTGTTTTTCTGCATCGTGAGTTATTTTAGTGATTTGTGTAACGCCGACTTTGTTTAAATTCATAATGGATTCCGATAATTCTCTTTCTGACGACCTTCGCAATCCCACGGAAATCGATTCTCGCTCTCATACTGATTCTGGCTCAGCTACGGACACCGAACCGAAGATTGTTTGTTATACATTTTGAAAAATTGCTAAGCCCTAGAAAAATCTAACACTTGGATACTAAATCATGCTCAAATTCCTTTATAGGAGACTGCTAACTATATAATTAATTATTGTAAAAATTTAGTTGTAAATGAATGTTCATCATTAGCCAAAGTCTCATACAAAATGGACAATCCCCTTTGACCTAACAACAATAACAACAAGTAGGTCAAGCTAAAGAAAATCATTTAAAAATGTTACGTAGGATTTCCCAGAACGATAAAATTATACAGTTTCGTAAAACAATGTGATGATTCAATACTATTCGAATGAAACTATTCAAGTCTACAAGCATCTATACGGCAAACAGAAACAGAAGGAAATAATTACGAGGTTTCACCAGACCCGATGAGAAGATCCCCGCTTCCGTCTCTCTCGCACGCTCGCTAAACCTCAATTAGGGTGCGCCGTACAAACGATCGCCAGTCCGCTACAAAGGGAATTATTAAACTAACAATGAGCATAGAACTACTAGATGTGAGCACACGTTTGTAAGGTCCTTCACTTTGACCTATATACGTCTGCGGGGCACGGGCCTCAGACGACGAAGAAAGGACGAGGTCAGGGTACGAAATATAGAGATCGAATAGGCTAGATGACTAAAATAATTTTTTAGTTTAATAGAAGCTCATTCATATAATAAACTGGAAGAAAAAATCGGTTTTCGAATAACTAAAAAAACAACCAAGATATAAGGTATTAAAGATTTTTCTCCATCTCTTTCTAGCAAAACGACAATTTACATGGAGTTTATATGGCCGTACTAAACAATGACATCACGGTTGATGTCGGATCTCTCTGTCTAATCGCTTCCAAATTAACAACTTAAAATGCTTGTATCTAATGCATTTCTAAGCCGATTTTAATTCTAATTTCACAGGATTGTATCTTTTTCTACGTTATTTTAATATTTTATGACGAGACGTGAAAACTGAAATTCAGTCATTATCCCTATTAGTTAGTGAGATTATGTTACAGGTACTAAAAAGTATAGAAAAATGTGTTTACCCATTACCCAACTATTAAGACGTGTCTCAAGAACAAATCCATCTAAGCATGTCCCGATAGCACAACCAGTTGTGCTATCAAGTTGGTCCATGGGTACTTGGCGGAGACAATACTGCGATTTTAAATAAATCAAAGAGTGGAGCCCAGTTATAACACAACTCTGCACAAAATGTATACAGGCATGTCTTCAGCGACATTTCAAACAATGTATCGTAGCAAGTCTTTAACTAGCGGTTGATTTCAATATTCGTCTATCTATAGATTTAGTTACAAGTGATAGGTATTTGACATTAGCCCCATACAAAATACGTCAAAATTTTATGTCTAGTAAACAAATCCAGAGAAAGATGGTATATTTAAACCGGGGCGGTTAGCCATCATTCCAATTGTCCTAGTTCATCACGTTGGTTTTAGTTCGGGTATACCATCTTTGGATGTACAATTATGATTAACTCCCTGACTCGACTTTAACAATATCCATGGGAAGAAAGGAAGTAGCAGCACATGACTGTGTTCTCAATCCGCCAGGCACGGATAGTCTGTCCACTGTCCTCATTACTGATAATTTATTTTTAGCTATTTATAGAACATCTATCATTTCTTCTGTTAAAGGAATAACGACCCTTGAAATGTTTCACGCTTAATAGGTTAATATGTGAGAAAGTCACGGCATAGTTTTAATCATTGCATAGGACCACGCCACAATGTAACAACTTTGTGTTATCCTTCGCATTAGTGGGGCTGTCAATGCCGTTCTGCATTGGTTTAGATCGGCAAAGTACATTTAACTCTTAAAAGGTGACAATTTATTAGAATAACCATTTGAAAATTTCACCTTCGGAAAATAGAGTGGTCAGTGCCATGAGAAAGCTTTTAACCTTTCTATGATTCGGGGATTTGACAAATAAATGAAAATATATCAGTTTTGCTTGCTAACATGAGAAGCTCAACTTAGCTCCTGAGATTTAAATGAAATGAAGTTTAATTGACAAAGCTTAAGATTCAACCAAACGCAGCAATTTCAGAATCAATTAAAGATTAATCCAATATAAAAATCAATCCAACAAATAGAATCAATTCCAGTCTCTTTAAGTCTTCAAATGAACGAAGGCGTGGCGGAGCCCTTTGTAACTGAATATAACATTACCAATTTATTAATTGGTTATTGTCGTATCAATTGTTCTTGTGCCTGCTGATAGACACCAGTGCTGTTCTGCTATGCCTTCATTGTTAACGTTAAAGGGTTCTTAAATTTAGGTGCAATTATTTGTATCCCCAATAGTTTCACAGTTAATTGCAACAAGGTGAATATTTCAACTAGAAATTACTTAAAATATTTTTACCATTAATAAACGGACTCAATGGGTCAATATAGAAAATGAAAACAATATAGCGCTCCAACTCAGAGTCTTTTGCCAGCAAGGCCCTTTTTTCATATTTTTTCTTTGTTGGTAATTTGTTTATACTGTACATAATCTTTGTTGGTTCAAAAACGTTTGTTTGGACGACTGGTTAACTTCACAACTAAATTACGCGAAACAGAATAAAACTTTTTGTAGTACCTACTATTAGGTAGGCATTTTGTAAATCGAGTTAAATAAAAATAATTTGAAAAACCTGTGATTTTATAGAGATCAAAACAAAACAATCTTTAGGCAACCTGATTTTATTTATGTTGGTGTAGACGTGGGTGTGTGTGTGTTTATGTATGTAGCGTAGTTTTGTTGACACTGCAAACACGCCACATTCAGAGGGACGATTTTATAATTCATCGGCAATCTGCAATTGTAAAATTTTGAGAGATCTGTATGATATAAAGTGATTTTTCACAACGCTTATATTTTTTCAACGTAATCGTATGAGAGCCGATGAACGTAATACTGTTTTTCTTCACTAAGTCATCCAAATCGAATACGATTGCCGATCTATTAAAAAGTTAAAATTCACCACCCGGAGTGGCGCAGGAACAAATCTATGTAGTTACTACCTACTTTAAAGAAATAACCTTACATATAATCCGCATATATTTTTAGGTGTCACTCAATGTCCTTCATCATCATAGCTCATATACGTCCCCACCGAGGGGATCGAGCCTACCCTATGTTTGGGTGATAAGGCCTTAGTCAATCACGCTGGTCCAGTGCAGATTGGTCGACTTCACATACACCACTGAATTTGTTCGCATATGTATGCAGGTTGCCTCATGATATTTTCTTCCGCCGTAGGAACGTCAGACAAATGTACATATGAAATTTGAAAACGAAAAATACATTGGTACATGGCGGTCTCGAAACCTGACCTCCCGATTGGAAGGCAAGTGCCGAGTCCACAGCGCCACCGACGCTCAATGTCCTTATCCCTACTTAAATTATAAATGCGAAAGAAACTCTGTCCGTTATGCTTTCAGTCCTAAGCCACTGAACCAATTTAAAAAATATAGTAGTGAGATAGCTTAAGCCTTGAGGATTTTTTTTATGGGATAGGGGGCAAGCAAGCAGGCGTATCACCTGATGGTAAGTAATTACCGTCGCCCATGGACACCTTGAGACATTTGAGGTGGGAATACGCTCTTTTTTTGAAAGTTTGAAGGTCGTATCGACCCGGAAATACCGCAGGCGACAATTCGTTCCAAAGTTTGACTGTGCGAGGCAGGAAACTTCGAGAGAAACGCACAGTTGTGGACTGCCAACCATCTATGTGATGGGCATGGATTTTTTGCCGCGTGGAACGATGGCGGAAAGAGGCGGCAGGTACTCGTATAAGTCCGAACAATTCCTCGGAGCATTCCCCGTAATAAATACGATAGAAGATGCATAGCGAAGCGACATCTCAACGCAGCGCCAAGGTATCAAGCCGATTTGAAATTTCCTGGCAGTCGACGATTCGAGTCGCTCTCCGTTGAATGCGGTCCAGTGGGAGAAGTTGGTATTGGGGTGCCCCAGCCCAAAGATGAGAACAGTATTCCATATGAGGCCGAACCTGCACCTTGTAAAACTGAAGGCGGTGCGCCGGAGTGAAATACTGTCTCAATCTATTGAGCACACCAAGCTTCTTAGAAGCTAATTTAGCTTTACCCTCTAAGTGGCCACGGAACTGGACTTCGCTCGATATGTCGACACCAAGGATCCCAATATTGGCTGAGGCAGTTAGGGGAATGCCCTGAAAGCGAGGAGATACGACAAATGGCATGGATTCCTCTGGGCCGTATCCTATAGCCTATATTCTTTTTATCTCAAATTTTAATAAGTTCTCTAAGAAACTCGCGATATAATTGACTTCCATGCAGACGAAGACGTAGGCAACACAGTATGTAATATTAAAGTGACGTCAATCAAAAGTAACCAACTCCTCAAATTTATCATGTTTCTGAGCTCAGGTCCACTCACTAATCAAAATTTATTCATTTTCATTTGAATATCTCCAAAAATGTAAAAAGTGATAAATATCATTTCATACATTTCATCTGACTGATTAAGCCGACCACTTACCAAATCGGGCTCGACAGTAACATAATTCTATAAGCCACTGAACCTTACGTGTGAACAATCGCTTTATTCTAGCATCGCTAAAATAAATTCGCCTTCCAAACAAGTACCATCCTTGGTTTCCGGAAAGTCCGACCGCGATATATTCCCCAATACTTCAATCATATCAAGTTGTGCCTCGAATTAATTTGTTTTATTCGTCGAAATATAAAGGAATAATACTGAGGGCGCCCCGTAATGGTCATAAATAAAAGTACCTGATATCGAGGGACCCTCATACAGAATGAATGATCGAGCCAGTCAAACGGAAAAGCTCTATTCATCCGTGTTTTTATCAGACCTGCCGAGATGGGGCTGGAAGACGCGCTGTTTTACTATAGAAATAATTTTTATTTAAATCTCACCGTGTGATTACTTGCTAATATACTCGTTATGTACGAGTATATTAGCAAGTAATCACACGTTTTAAGTATTGCAGTTATACACTTTTATTAATCTAAGCTGGCATACAAGTAGACTGCCTACCTGATAGTCATTTATTTGTTACCGTCAAAAATACTTTTTTATAAAGTGGGATAGTATGACTCTCGTCCCCAGTAACTTACAAGAAACACAGTATACCTATACTGCCAAATTGTGACAGAGGATGTAAAGTTTTTTTTTTATTGCTACTATGTTGGCAAACAAGCAAACCGTCCACCTGATGGTAAGTGGTAACAGTCACCATGTGGCTCCTGTGACATTCGCAGTAAAACTGCACAAGGGCCACAGTGTACGTTGCCAACTTGTGACTTAAGAAGTAACGTCACGGTACCCAGTAATTTCAGTGCCATATCTTACCCTTCAAACCGGAACACAGCAAAGCAAGCACTGCTGCTTTGCGGCAGAAATAGGTAAGATGGAGGTACCCAAGCACACGACCCTGGTACAGAGTCTCCCTCCGGTAGAGTTACCGGACTTCTTTTACTTTACTTCAAGCCGGACCACAGCAACGCAAGCACCGCTGTTTTGCGGCAGAAGTAGCTGAGGAAGAAGTACCCATGCAGTTGAATCTAATACTGAATCTCCCCTAAACTATCATCATTTCAGTCAAGAGACGCCCACTATTGGATATGCCTCCCCAGGGATCTCCAAATCAATCAGTCCTGCGCTTCTCACATCCAGCAGCTTCCCGTGACCTTCACCAGATCGTTCGTACCAAAGACATTATAAGAGATAGACCGACAATACGCGCGGCCTCTAAGAAACCCCCTTCAACCACAACAGCGGTCAGGCGGCCGCTACTCATACTGTATTTGTACTGCATTCGACTGTCGAGCGCGCGTCAAGTTATAAAAATACTTAAACATGCCCAAATAACTTCGTTTTGTAGTGTAAAAAACGAACAGTAATAAAAACTAAATCACATTGTAGCATTATTTATTACCGATGAGTCTTAATTATGCTTATTTATTTAGCTATTATCATATCAAAATTGGTTGAAGGGGACTTCATTCATTTCGTTTGTATTGTTGGTCTACTCTTATAATGTCTTTGGTTCGTACGATCGATCGTTCCTTGTACCTATCATCGCTGCGTCACCTAGTACGCGGCCGCCAATTGAAGACCTTTCCGCCCCAACGGCCGTCAGTCTTGCGAGCGATGTGTCCTGATCATTGCTTCTTATGGTTTGCAAGGGCTATAATAATATGTAAGTGGCTGTTGGGGTCACTAGGATTTGTAATTGTTACTAAGATACTATGGCGATGATAAATAATAAAGTGGGCTGTAGTTTTATAGTTGTATAATCATAAGCTTACAAATATAGCTTAAAATAAACGTAGTGCACTCAGTACGCAGTGCGTATTAAAGTGAAGTTACGTCTTGATGATATCGACGTAACGCATCAGGGGTCGCAATTCGTTCTTGCCGCGCGCCCCGCGTCTACCTAGTTCTAGGGGTCAGTGTAAGCAGCCAGTGTCGTCGCCACCAGTGACTGACTCTTCTACGGAATTACCCATTTTTTCTGATGCGATCACCTAGAGAAATCCCCATACTAATATACTTCATCATCATCATCATCATTTCAGCCAAGAGACGCCCACTGCTGGACATAGGCCTCCCCCAGGGATCTCCAAACCGATCGGTCCTGCGCCTCCCGCATCCAGCGGCTTCCCGCGACCTTCACCAGATCGTCGGTCCACCTTGTGGGGGGCCTACCAACGCTGCGTCTCCCGGTACGCGGCCGCCACTCGAGGACCTTTCCGCCCCAACGGCCGTCAGTCCTGCGAGCTATGTGTCCTGCCCACTGCCACTTAAGGTTTGCAATTCTTTGGGCTATGTCGGCGACTCTAGTTCTTCTACGGATCTCTTCATTTCTGATGCGATCGCGTAGAGAAACCCCGAGCATAGCCCTCTCCATTGCCCTTTGAGTGACATTGAGCCTTCTGATGAGACTCATTGTAAACGGCCACGTCTCAGTTCCGTACGTCATCACTGGCAACACGCACGAATTGAAGACTTTCGTCTTAAGACACTGCGGTAGATTGGCCGAGAATATGCTGCGTAGCTTCCCGAACGCTGCCCAGCCGAGTTGGATTCGTCGATTTACCTCTTTCTGGAAGTTGGACTTACCGAGCTGGACTATTTGTCCCAGGTAAACATATTCGTCAACAACTTCCAGTGTAGAGCCGCCAACCTTCACAGGAGTGGGTACTACATGGGAATTCACCATAATTTTGGTCTTGTCCATGTTCATTTTAAGACCCACTTGTTGGGAAACTCTACAGAGGTCTTCGAGCATTGTGCCTAGATCTTCCACGGTCTCAGCCATGACCACGATATCATCGGCAAAACGAAGGTGAGTCATGTACTCGCCGTTTATGTTGATGCCGAGTCCTCTCCAGTCCAAAAGCTTAAATACATCCTCCAGCGCAGCTGTGAACAGCTTCGGCGATATAACGTCACCTTGTCTCACACCTCGCTGAAGTCGTATTGGTTTCGAGTTCTGGTCCTGAAGGCGGACTGACATAGTGGCGTTTCCGTACAATGACTTCAACACTTGGATGTACCGGTAGTCTATTTGGCACCTCTGGAGTGACCTAAGCACGGCCCAGGTCTCGACAGAATCGAAGGCTTTCTCATAGTCCACAAACGCCAAGCATAGTGGCAGATTATACTCCTCGGTCTTCTGTATAACCTGCCGCAGCGTATGAATGTGGTCTATGGTACTATAGCCTTTACGGAATCCGGCTTGTTCGGGAGGCTGGAAGTCGTCAAACCTGCGCGCGAGACGATTCGTGATGACTCTCGAGAACAGCTTGTATACATGACTCAGGAGTGTGATGGGTCTGTAGTTCTTCAACTGGGCCCTGTCGCCCTTTTTGAAAAAAAGTGCCACCACACCCCCGTGCCATGCTCTAGGCGTAATGCCCTCGAGTATGATGGAGTTAAATAGCCTCTGCAGCGCTTTCCGGACTGGTAGTCCGCCCGCTTTCAAAAGCTCAGCTGTAACTCCATCATCACCCGGTGCCTTGTTGTTTTTTAGCTGTTTGAGAGCCACACTAATCTCGTACAGGCTGACGTCCGGGATGTCTTCGGTGTAATGCCGGATCAATTTGGCTCTAGGGTCTGTAGCTTGAATGACAGGTGCCTGCGATGTTGTGTAAAGCTGTCCATAAAAGCGTTCAATCTCAGCCATAAGTTCAGGTCGAGACGTGACGACTCTGCCGTCCTCTGTCTTCAGCTTCGTCAGCAGACTCTGACCGAGTGACAGATCTCTTGCGAACACTTTGGAGCCCTTGTTCCGCTCGATGGCTTCCTTAATACGTTCTGTATTAAATCGGCGTATGTCGCGAGTCAGAGACTTCGAGATCTGTTTGTTGAGTCGCCGACGAGCATCTTCAGAGGACTGCAGACCCATCCCACGTCTTTCTTCCATCAGCTTAATTGTCGGCTCTGAGATCTTGCTCCTTTGCTTGGTACGGCTGGGTTTGAAAAACTTCGAACCCACCGTAAGGACAGTTTCCACAAACCTGTCATTATATGTGTCACTAATATACTTACAACATAGTATCTTTTACAAGTTTTTGACTTAAACAGGCGGCTTTGGTGACTTTGGTTCGGCAGTGGTTTTTGAATTACAACTTTTTTAATATACCAGAGAAATAGTCATGCGAAAAGTTGCGCATCCGATCAACCGAGAAAATAACTTAGGGTTTCCGTTAAGTCGTAATTTCCACACATAAAGGGTAAGTAATTCATCAAAATCGTTGTAAGTGCCGTGGGCGACGTCGTTTGACTGTGACTCCTCTAAGAGTATGTTGGCATTTTTGTTGATCTCAAGCAGGTATTTCAGTTCGTTTCACAGGACGTCACTCGGTTACTCGTGATCCCTACTACTGGTGGTAGAGTGTTCAAGGACACGGTTTCACATGAGGATAGACCCTTCGGGCCTGGTCTATAGCTTTTACCTACGTGATGGATTCCTCATAGAAGAAGGCTACCGTATTCCACATAATATATCTCGCTGTCGAGTATACTTTAACGACAGTTGGAAAGATCACCTTCCTTCCAAATCATCCGTCAGGACCAAAGTCAATCTTAAATTTCATGATAACCTTGGATTGGATTCGGTTTTTTTGGTGGTTTCATCTGTTACCATAAATATAGTTATAATTTGATAATAATATATGGTTGGTTATGATACGAATAAAGTTCATTATCAACAACTCATATATGTCCCCACCAAGGGGCTCGAGCCTACCATAAACTATGGCGATTAGGCCTTAGTCAACCACGCTGGTCAAGAGCGGGTTGGTCGACTTCACACACAACCTGTACATAAAGTTTTCTTCACAGGTATGTGCAGGTTTCCTCACGATGTTTTCCTTCGCCGTAAAAGTGCCGAATAAACGTACACATGAATTCAAAATTTGAAAACACATTGGACGTGACGGGGCTCGAACCGCTACCTCCCGATTGGAAGGCGACGGCCTAGCACATAACGCCATCAACGCTTCACGACGAATATAGTTATGATAACTTAAAACCATAATGATAATAGTTTTGTTAAGAGGACAGTTGCAGCTATCGGCAGTTTTGAAACTACTAAAGCTGGTTTTTTTCCTCGGCCTAATAATTTATTCTTTTGAAAAAAAAGAACACAAAAGCCAAAAAATTACAAGTCACTAAGCTTTCATATCTCTCCCATTCTCCTCCTATTCCATTTCATCCTATTTCTAAATGCTTCGTCTTCGTATAAATATTTATTGTATAGTCTCTAATATATCACGCTGCACTCAATAGCATCCAGCAAAGCGCAATGCGGTCGACCGCCTTATTTGGAGTGCAGTAAGAGTCATACTCGCATCGTAACGTTAATGGTCAGTAGAGGGAGGCAATTCCCATTGCTTATTCATACCACACTGTATACATAACAATAATCTTGGAACGCTTACGAATCGAAGATATATGGAATGAAAAGTAATGCCAAATTATTATTCTTGGTGCATAAGACCACACGATGTTGATACATCTATGGAGGCATCAGGTTTTATCTATGGAGCTTTCTACATATTACTGTACGCCTTTTCCGTGAGGGTGGACAAGGCAAATATTATTCTTATCCACTGTGGTATGGCTTTAGTTTCAATATCAGTTCTAAGCAGATGCTTAAAATTTCGTTAGTTTTTGTAAAGGCTATTAATAGTTAGTAAGTATACCTACATCATTATTAAGTTACAAAAAAATAGTTCGAATATGTGTAATGTTGAAATTATTACTGTACTACCGCTTTATGGTAGATTTAGACAGACAGTGTAGTAGGTAAATTCCTATTCAACTTATAAAGAGGTAAAACTAACTGATTCTAACTCACGTTGAAAATTTTCATATTATAAAGTAAACAAAAATACTTTAACATGTTACTATTACCTCCAATCTTCAATCTGGTAATATGTTTGAAGGTGTCATCACATCAGCTCATATACGTCCCCATGGAGGGGCTCGAGCCTACCCTAAGTTAGGGTGTTCAGGCCTTAGTCAACCACGCTGGCCCAGTTCGGATTGGTCGATTTCACATACACCTTTGAATTTATTCACAGATGTATGCAGGTTGCCTTATACGATGTTGCCGTAGGAGCGTCGGACAGCTGATGTACATACGAAATTAAAAAAAACGAAAAACACATTGGTACATGGTGGTCTCAAACCCCAGACCTATTGGAAGGCAAGTGCCAAGTCTACAGCGCCACTGACGGGAAGGTGTATGTGACTCAAAGTTTGGTCTCATAAGTCAAGTGTGTTCATGAAAAAGCCTTTCTCAGATCACTTCCTATTTGTTACGTATATTCCGCACTTGTTACTTATATTCCGAAGAGCGTCGGTGGCACTATGGACTCGGCACTGGCCTTCTAATCGGGGGGTCTGGAGTTCGATCCTGCCATGTACCATTATGTTTATCGTTTTTCGAATTTCATATGTACATTTGTCCAATGCTCCTACGGTGGAGGAAAACATCGTGTGAAAACTTGCATCCATCTGTGAAGAAATTCAAAGGTGTATGTGAAGTCGATCAATCCGCACTGGGCCAATGTGGTTGACTAAGGGTAGGCTCGAGCCCCTCGGTAGGGACGTATATAAGCTGTGATGATGACTTATATTCCATTATCTTCCTACCCGCATGCTAAGTTATATTATTGAAATTGTTGCAGCAAGGAATGCCTCTCTATATACAGCAATGTAAGTCAAATGACGGCCACGAAACTTTGTACATGAAATAAGAGTTCCATGAAAGTATGTATTATACTTAGTACTAGTACTGTATACGTATACAGGACGTTCCAAATGACATGAAGGGAAGATACCTTAAATATTGAAGATAGGATATTGGGTGATAGGAGACTTTATTTTATTTTTAATAGTAAGTAACACTGCATTCAAAGATTTTCTAAAAATTACTTACTTCGTCTGGGAATCGAATCGACTCAAATGTGAAAGAAAAACTTTCCGTATTTTTATGATGCCAATCGAAAACAAATAAAAAATAATTCCTCTTAAGTAACATAGTATCTTGTATATATGCTGTAAGGTTCGTTCAATTTTCAAATCATTATTACAATCAAAAGAAGGAAAAAAAACAGATTCCGCAAACTTATCATCTTACAAATTAATTAAGAACAGGAACATTTTTCCCCTTTCTCCTCCCTTGTTGGGGAAAGCGAAATGATTCCTGAGGGAGACCTCATCAAAGCTACCCCCGAGTGCAACGCGTCGGCAAAATTACATCACACGCATATACTCTCCAATTATAATCCACCCTCCTGTCTCCCCACGCCATCGAGGGAATTGCTATTGGCAGCCTTTGACAAGCCTTACAATGAGAGTATTATTCTAACAGCCTGCCATGCCGTTCAGCAGAGCTTACGTTTTAAGTATTTAGCAATAATAATGAAATGAAACATAATCTTTAATTTATTATTTGCGTAAGTGTTTCCCGCGACATGCGATTTATTGTTATAACCATTCTTTTATTTTAATTGGGTACCTTATGTCACTACTGTATTCAGCAGAAAACCAGTGCAGCTTGCCTTGAGCTGACGCAATTTTGACATCACATGGCGTTACACAGTTTGTGTTGTAAATGTTCATTGTCATGTCTGTATTTGTTATGTTAATTGTGTACTGTCATGTGGAGTTAAAATAAAATGTTTTTTCTTACTTTCTTTCTTTAATACATTTTTGCACGCATTAAATTAGATAACACAAACAAACAACACATCAGATAAAATTGTCAAAGAAACTGCTTATTTCATAAAAGAAATCTCTTCGAGCAGACCCGCAAATGAAGAAGTTGTATTATATTAATATTTGCGTGTATAGCAGAAGACGATAGAAAAAAAATATAATAGATAAAAATGGAACCATACTATGTAAATGTATAAAAAATGCTTTTACTTATGAAAAAATGTATACGTAGCTAGGAACTTATACACGGTAACTTTTTTATCAACCCGGTTAATTTAAGGAACGCTTCAGGGCACGGTAGTGGAATGATTCAAACATAAATAAAAAAATAACTCACCTATGTTAATCAGTAATTCTTGATACTAGCGCGTTCAACCAAGCAACCAAAAAAAAATATACCTATATATTATAGTTTGTGTCGACTAGGCCGCAATGAAAACGGATAGGTATAAAAATTATAATATTTCCTAACACAGTGAAGCTATTTAAGAATCCATGTTTATTGAAGTACAAAAGCGTGAAATATTAATAAATATCAATTTAGTTTTTATTTCACTAGCCTAGTCTAGCATGTAAATATTACGCTGTTTGTACCAACACGTTTTCATGGCGGTTCAGTGAATTTATATATGTTTTGCTTTAATTAATTTGATGAAATATATTATTTCACAACTGCTTTTCTAGTTTAAATACTATTTGCTAATCAGTTTGAAATTTCGCATACTATGTAAAGCATATTATTTATCTGTGTTTACGTTCAAACAGCTAGTTGATGCAAGCACATTGTTATTGGCCAACTTATTTTTCTATATTATAAATATACACGAGCCCTTGACCAAGATAATTGGTTTCCTGGTACGAACGGCCACAGCATATTGGAAATGAAGACACGCTTATAGCAAGATGGCCAAAAAGTAATAGGATTATCTGCGAGCACAATAATGATCTTGATTTTCCTCTATGGAATCACCGCATAGAGCGCTAAACGCTTAGACATGATATTTTCTGGGGAATTTTTGAACTGAGCTTTCGCTTAAGAGGCTGAGTAACGCCAACGACCTTGAGACTTGTACTGGATTACGGGCGCGGTGCTTTATTAAAATTTAACGAAAATATATATTTTTGAAGAAACTAGTAACTTATTTGAAAATATAAAACATCAATACTATCAAATTAAGTGTAACGAGTTAATTCCCTGAAAATCATTAAATAACCTTTGTTAAATAGCTCGGATTTTCTTCTGAAAGCAGTTTTTAATGGGTGTTTTTCGCATTTTTTAACGAGAAATTTTGATTAAAATTTGTTTTGAGGTCATGGATATTCTCAGAAATATTTTCAAGACTAACATATATTTTTTTTACTACGGTATATTATACAGGTTTTGATAAAAAAAGTTTTAAGTAGGGCTCGTTGAGCTCAGATCAGAGTTGTCAGCCTCTTAAGGCTACATAAGCCCAATTCACGTAATCATCATTCATCTAGATTGAAAGTTGACCATATTGAAATTGTATTGTGAATTGATCAAAAATTGGTATTCTTCTAACTAAATATTAGAATTAAATCACGTTAAGATTTCAATGTCATCTCGATATAATCTCATACTAGTCAATTTTTGGAACGTATTTCGATTCTCAGTTGCCACAGATTATACCACAAGAATGTGCGTCGTAATGTTGGCACTACGCTAAAAATCTTGTATAGCCTATGCTAATAATTGGCTGAAAAGACTTATGTTCGGGCCAGAAAAGCGTTAAAACCTGGAAAAAGAATTTAAAATTAAAAGAATAATAATAATTCATTTAGAATAAAATCCAACAAAAGGAGAAAAAAATTTTCGAACAAAAAACACGATTTGACAGTACTAAAACTAAATTTAGTTTAGTCTATTCCAATTAATGCCAACAGAATTGACGAGAGCCTATACGTTTTTTTAAACTCTCGCTCACATAGGCTGAAGCAAGGCGACGATTGCGTTGGGTACGTTGTCATTCCCTGGTTCTTCGTCTGGCAGTAGCCATGGCAGTTCGGTGTGCCACAAATAAATAATGCCAACGAAGTCCGGAATCGCTCATTTAAATGGTAGAAATTAGAATCCCAAATTCACAGAAAACCACAAAAACTGTACTAAAACTACTTTGTGATAACTTCAATACGTTGTGTATCAAACTCAATTTTGACATTTAAATAGTTTTCAAAATACCAATTTTCGGCCAGAATCCAAGTCATTTTTTAGCAGAATGCCGATTTTAGTGCAAATCAAGTCTCGGTTGCATTACAAGCAAAATGCATTCTTTAACAGATCAACGTCAAACTTTTAGTGTACGAGAATGCCATTGTTGATGCAAATGATATCGAGACTAGATCGGAACTGTATTTTTACAAAATTTTAGTTACGTGAATTGGGCTTCTGAGCCCGCCTAGGTAGTTAGCTACCACTGTCTTTCCTATGTTTGTCCCCACAGTAATTACCTTAATGAGATTACTATGTACCGACAATAATTAGAGGTAAGATAGCCAGTTCCTTTGTTGTAAAGGAGTTCAGATGAAGTTCGCTTGCAACTTGGGATTAATCGTTACTGACCATGAATGAAGAGCTTCCCGGCTGTGCGTAAAAAACATGTTACAGATAGATGTTACAGATGTGATAAAAAACACTAATTGTGTTGAATAACGATCATCTGGTAGAGACCCTGCAACAAAATTGGCGGTTCCGGGTTTGAATCCAGGTGTGTGTAAATATCATGTGCTCTAAAATTTTGTCAAGAAATTTAAAGGCGTTGTTCGGGTACAAACTGAACAAATTTATAGGACCCACTCGAAAATCGCAAAATGAATTGTTGTGCCATACACTTTGATTGTGTTAGGCGATTCACACACTGCCACTTACCATGCAGCGTAGCGCGTGAATGCGTGTTAAGAAAACGCTGCTTGTAAGTATCTCCGTTTGTATAAAAAACACGCACAGTCCAACATACAGAAAACGCATCCACGCGCGTGCATGCAGATCACGCGCCTACAAGCGGAGAAAGACGCACCGACGCGCGTAGGTGCGGACGAGACGCAAGGTATGGCACACCGAGTCCTGCAGTGCCGTGCGTGATTTTGGAAGGACTTGACGTTGATTTTGGAAACGCAACATACAGCGTGGTGCGTGGCAGTGTGTGAATCGCCTAAGCCTTGAACATTTGTGTTTAACAGGTGATTTTTTTTGCACTTCCATAGTAGGTTTCATATAGTATATTATGATTTCTATTATCTTATATTCTTATTATCATTGTGCTGAATAGATTTAAACTATTAATTTTTGAACTTTAATTATTCCAATTCAAGAACTATATCCTGTTCTTATACATAAATCACACAAGTCTCTTTTATTCTTTGCTTTCAGTTTAAGCCCTTAGAATTCTACGTTTAAATCAAACCCTTGGTATTCAATCTAACCCTTGGTTACTACTCAAAATATATTATACATTGTTACTACTCAAGGGTCAGTTTGACCCTGCTACAAAACAATGAATATTTTTTTAACTATTGCGAATTATGAAATAAAAGACGCTATTTAAGGAAAAGGGTTTATAATGTAATAATAAAAAAAAATAACACAACATTAATTATTGTCTAAACAGTTTGGACAAAGAATAATTGAGCAAGTGCTGCAAATTGGTATTTTGCATAAAGAACAAATGCTGTTTGTTTTACAGTCTTTTTTATAGGGACAAATGCCGCAACGCTTCCTTTTAGATGCAATATTAGAGACAACTGGAACAGGTCTTTCAGGCATTGGTAGTTTGAATATCCTTGAAGTTATCATACTTCTGTATTTGAGTTGAACTTCTTCAATCTTGCTATATGTCTGTAGAGCGATAGTTTCCAGTATATGTTCGTCCATAAAAAGTTCAAAGACATGGGCATATGATGATTCTGGTCTTAAATTGATAGCTGGTCCTTTAGGTTTTCCGACGGATACAGATATAATGTTGTGAGCTGGAGTGTGACTTTGAGCTGGAGGTTGTTTTGCCCAACGCATGCAGTTATTTTTTCCATAATAATTGTTCTGCCGCTGGCCTGTAGAAGATCTAGAAGAAGTATCGATAGCTTCTACAGCAGATGGATCTGGGTTGGGGGGCATATCTTCACCTATCTCTTTTTCAATATCGGTCGAACTTTCGTGCTCACTAAATATTTCTTTATCGCTAGAATCGATATCATTACAATCAGCACCATTCAGTATACTAGACAAAGCGTTTTGTCTATTATCAGCAGTTAAATGCGTGTGCAAAGAAGAAGCAGAAGTGGAGAGGCCAGGTATCGTGGAAATATCCACGTCATCAAAATCATCATCATCAAGCAATAAAGCATTACCAATCTCTTCATCCGTAAGCGCATTTCTATCCCCCAACCCTATGACAAAGAATATCAATCATGAAAAAAGCAACCAAAAAACGGCGACCAAAACCTAGACAATAATTGCTAAAAGAATTACTCGAAACGATAAATGTTTTTCATAAATAAAAATGTAATATCAATATCACAAGTTATTCACTTACCCTGTACTTGCCGTTTTGGCGTGAAATATGCACTTAGCCACTGGACACACCCACCGTGCGAAGCAGCGAGCGCCTTGCTGAGAATACACGGGTGGGGGCCCGCGGCCGTTCAGAATAATTGCGCGAAAACACCGATTTTAAAGTTGGCGGGGTCACATAGACCCATGTGTAGTAACCAAGGGTTCATCCCATAAAGTTCCATCGTTTATTTTAAAATACCATGGTCTGATTTGGTAGACCTTAATTAACTAAACCAGACCAGACAGTGCGACAAACATTTACCAAATATCCTGTCTATAACTTTGTAGGTCGACGCAAGCAACCTTATATTAGCCCGGCAGCTTGTCATCCCTTCACACGCACTATTGCCTTTATGGAGATTCCTCCAGTCAATATGTTGTGAAGGAAAAAATAATTTTCATAACAGGCGCAAATGGTCAGCGATATTATAGTGTGATTAATTATTCCCACTACTTCTATAATAAAACAAACCTGCATATTGAGTATAAGTAGAATTGGAACATTAAAATACTTAAAAAGACATACATAAATAAATGTCTCGAGATAGAACACCGGAAAGAGACTCTGTACCAGGGTCGTCTGCTTGATTACCTTCGTCTTACCTATTTCTGCCGCAAAGCAGCAGTGCTTGCATTGCTGTGTTCCGGTTTGAAGGGTAAGTTAAGGCAGTGAAATTACTGGGTACCGTGACTTTACATCTGATGTCACAAGTTGGCAACGTACACTGTGGGGGTTGCACTTTTGCTGCGAATCTCACAGGAGCCACATGTATTATAGGTGACTGTTACCACTTACCATCAGTTTGCTTGTTTGCCAACTTAGTTGCAATAAAAAAAATGCAACTTCTTTATAAAACGAGTTATACACCTGCGGTGCATATGCGTCCTCTAACATTCCAAATCTGAATTTTTAAACTACACACGCTTTATAAACCTATTTCTGCTACTCACAATTTTGCGAGCGTATCAATTAAATTCAATTTTTATTATGAGAAGAATTCATTAACATTCTAGGCCACAGACCACGTCATCCCTGGAAGCTTTGTCATTTTTCTTCGGCGACATCAACATCACTTAAGTTGGCCCTGCAAATAAATATAAATAGCTCCGGAATAATTACTCCCACGTTCTTTGGCCCCGTTTCTTTGCAGCAGCGCTTGTCCCCGTAGCTTACACACCGAAACACGATATGATAAAAGGATAAATCGATATGAACTGTCAAAATATATTGGATATAATGGTTACCTTGAAATTTTATCGACATTAATTCGTTAACAACGCCATAACAATACCAATATGCAAAACATACTCAAAACTTGAAGACAACTAAAATATCCAACATTTCATAACAGTTTAGTTAGTTTTATCATATCGTGTATAAGTGGTCATGCTAGGGGGGCTAAGTCTGACTGACATGTCTAATATTGGCGACTCGGTATACGAAAGTTAAGGTATTGAGGGTGATTACGTAAAACATAATTAAGTGTGTAATTATGTGCATGTCGATTGAGTGATCCTCTTTTCGATCTTTACAAAAATCGAGGAATATTTTGTTAAAAAAAGATAAAATAGTTACAGCGATGTTAAAAAATTTTCAAACCTGAGATAAAAAATATGTGGTCAATGAATTGGAACACTCACTTCTTATTATTGAAATATTGAAAATTTTTAAAAAATAGTTAAAACTTATAATCAATTTGAGAATTTACTATAGCACGTCCCTTTCCAAATTTATTAAGTGCGATTAATTTGGATCACTCAAACCGCACATGGGCGGTAGATACGACTGCTCTTAAAAATCATTACTATATTAAAAAAAAATTATTTTTTGCTGTGTAATCTATACTAATGTTATAAAGAGGAAAGATTTGCATTTTTGGATTGAATAGGCTTCGAGACTACAGGACCGATTTGTAAAATTATTTCACTAATAGAATGCTACAATATCACGGAGTAACGAAAATATGGAATTCCCACGGCAAAAAAACAAAGATAGAAAGAACTGTAAGCGGAAAGCTAGTAGAGTTATATTTATGATTGTATTTGTCAAAGAATGATTGAAACAAAACTTACGAGTATAAGCTTAAGAAAGATATCAACCATTATTTTTTGCTCCAATATGCCATCGGGGTGATCCATACCTATTATGTAATCTGTGTCCATACTTCGACCTCTATCTACATAATATAATAATATGTGATACTTCGTAGGTAGACTGAGATTTTATAAAAAATTGTTGCCTGTACAAAAAATAATAAGAAAGCGCCTTCAATCTCAAATTTCATTTATACCAAAACGATACCGGCAACAAAACCTCAAAACGTACCGAGCCAGCTTACAAGTGAACGTCCTCTCTACGCAGTAAAACCTAAGCTCTCTAACGATAAATATTGCGTAAACCACGCAGCAATTGTGCAAATAACATTAGCACAATGCCGTTGGGTATAAAGGGAATATTTCCCCCGAGTCCCGCTGACGGCTGAATCACAATCGAACAGTGACAGATTGTAGGAGCGATGAAAAATGCTGTTGGATTGCTCTGCTGTCAGTTCTTGGGGAATAATACATACCTTTACGTATCAGTGTTGTTATCTATATGAGCTTTCACTATAGCTGTAACAATAATTTTGGAATAACTTGTGTTGATTGATTTAAACACATCAAAGACTCAAGCATATACTTTTGATTCCAATTACTAATTTTCGTCTTTTTTTCTATAACATGGTTATGTGGTTTTAAGCGTAATTTAAGCTTGTTTATAATTAAAGTAAAATGGACGTCTTAATATGTTCGTTGCTCGAATGTGCTCGAGAACGGAACGATTCGGGTAATTTTTGTTTTCAATTTCAAGTATTTGTCGGATTGTTGAAAGAAATTGGGATAATGTTGAGAAATGCAAAATACATGTTATTTCCACACTGTAACCCCCTCGTTATAGCTATGCCACGATGCCTACGATATAAAATTCGTCAATGGAGCTTTATATACTAGCTGTACCCGAAAACTACGAATTACACAAATATTTCTCGAGATGGTCACCATTATTACCAGGTATATAAAATATAATAGTCTACGACCTATCCTCAGACTTATCAAATATACACAAATAAAAAGCAAAAAAAAAACATCAAATTGTTCATTGATGTGCAAACCACATTTCAGTAAAAAACACCAAAATGTCATACTTAAATAATTTTAGAATACATAACATCACAGTTTTATATTGAAGTCGGTGCCAAAGTAACTAAGTAGGTATATTAATTGTTCTTTTAATTTTTTAAGACTTTCCAGGTGATCATTGCTTGGCACCGACTTCAATATAAAACTGTGATGTTATGTATTCTAAAATTATTTAAGTATGACATTTTGGTATTTTTTACTGAAATGTGGTTTGCACATCAATTTTTACAAAAAAATAAAACAGACTTCAAAAACACCAAAAAGTCATAAATAATTTTAGAATACATACAACGTATTCTAAAATTATTTATGACTTTTTGGTGTTTTTGAAGTCTGTTTTATTTTTTCGAAAAATTTTTTTTTCAATGTTTTTAGTTTATAATACATGCGTTTTAGAATTTGAGCGAAGGCAAACACCAGAACAACTTAAAATAAAACGTCTTTCGCTCTAAACAGTACTGAAAGAACTATTTCCAAACTCCTAACCTACTAGAAACCTTCCATCATCAGCTGAGTAGTAACATGATTGATGACTATCAGATGCAAATACCTGAACACCTTCAGCAAAAACATGAAACACGTTGGACATGCCTATGAAATTCAAGGGTTTCCCTCGATTTTTATGGGATCCTATCATCAGATCATGACATGGTGACAATGGGACCACCTCGGGAGTATACTCTTTCGATTACAAAAAGAACTTTGAAAATCGGTCCATAAATGGCGGAGTAATCGGTGAACATACGGTGACATGCCTATGAAATTCAAGGGTTTCCCTTGATTTTCGTAGGATCCCATCATCAGACCCTGACATGGTGACAATGGGACTACCTCGGTAGTATACTCTTTTGATTACAAGAATAATTTTGAAAATCGCTCTACAAATGGCGGAGTAATCGGTGAATATACATAAAAAAAAATAGATTTAGTCGAACATAGAACCTCCTCCTTTTTTGAAGTCGGTTAAAGATTAAAAAGACAAGAGTTATCTTCGCCGAAAGAAGCTACGGTTCTCTGACATGACAGTTTATTAGTGTCATTTATTGGCTTTGAAAATTTATATTTTGCGGGTTATTTTATAATAAGTTGTATAACAAATAAATATAAGTGTAGGTACGAGTATGCATAGAAATAAAATATACCATTACTACATATGTCGTGGCCAGATCGTAAAATTGACCACTTCATGATGTGGCCAACCATTATTTTCATGAAATGGTTGTATTTCATGAAGTAGCCAATACCGTCTAGCGAACGTTTGACGAAAATATTGATGGACAGCTTTGAATATGTGTTGGAAGTTTATTCCAAAGCTAGACGGCATGAAAAAAGAAAGAGTCAAAAAGATAACAGTTGGCTAAAAAAAATGTTCACACATACACGTTATACATGAATGTTTCAGACGTTAGAATGGGGAGTCTACGTTTATTCCTCCGCTGTATTAAAAAACTCAACAGAACTCTTTCACATAACAAGAAAATAAATACAAGTATGATAGCTATGTTATTATAATCATTAGGTATCGTTTACATCATCAAAGAACCCAGCAGAATAATTAAAACTTTAAATTGTGTTTCCAATTCCTATTTCAGGACGCTAAAGCTAGAGCCAAAGAGGATTTTTGGCTGTTGAGATGAGAATGGTAATTAAAATCGCTATAAGCCCCGCTTTCCGCTCATTTACATGCAATATATTCGTAGATCTCAGCGCTCCTGTGGTTTGTTAATCTTTTAATGGAATTAACCCGCGCTGCCAATGTCACTAGGAAAATAGCGAGACTGGGATCTAATTGGACACTGGAATAGCGGCGGTGGAACTCGTCCTATTATTTATTAAGTTCAGAAAACGTTACATTCAATATGCCCCGATTATATCGTATTAGATTTAGTTTGACATCTTTGAAACACTGAATTTACCATTATGGCTTGTCGAAATATTTTCTAATACCTATAGACTATTTTTTTTTATGTATGCGCTTTCTACAATAATTTAAATTTAGTCTGATAACGTTTAAAACATTATTGCTATGTATCAGGGGGACGATTCTCGCACCATTCGTGAAAAGGTTCGAATTCTATTTTTTTTCGAGCGGTAATCTGAGTTCAGCCAATCAGAACACAGGGCATGTCGAGCTCCGCCATTTCGTTATGGAAAGTCGCTTGTATTGTTTCGAGTGCTAGGAAGGCGATAATGCCATGATCGCTTATAGGTTAAAACAATATTGAAACAGAGACTCCGCTCTTGCTGCGTATAGCGCCATCCCGCTTACAGTGCGGTTTTAATATTATTTTGGGCGATCATGGTTAGGGGGCTGATTAACTGAGCTGTAACTACCGCTCGAGAAAAATTAAAATTCAAACTTTTTTCGATTGCATGAGAATCAGCCCCCCGAATTCTTCTCTTGTCGAGATATCTCGGTGCAGTACGATTTTACTTTGACCTGCAAATATTTTGTTTTTTACCATCACACTAGAATGCTTTGTTTAGCTATCCCTCTCAAATATTGTCACCTTGTTAGCGACTGCTGCTCATTCCGGTGTGTTCCCGCGAAGGTTTGCTTCCTCATTGTTTGCCCTTCGCTTCTGGAGGCCAAAAGGTGCACGAAATCGACGGCGATACTTGTAATAGTATCAGGAACGGTTTTCCTCATCGCTCCCTTTAAAAGGGTGTAATTACTAACTTATACGCTTCGGCTTGCCCAAATCTCCGAACGGCGTACCACTTCCATTTACCCTAATTCCTCCGCAACCTAGTAGATTGTTTCGTTCCTTGCATAATTACTTAGCTTTTGTTACTTAATTATGGTGCTCGGAAATGAGGTTTTTAGTACAATGAGATGAACGGGGAAGGCTGATTTATGTTTTCTGCCCTCCGCCGACGAGGGAAACGTTAACAGGACCATTCAGCTAAGTAGATTTTGCGTTAATTTGAAAAAATGGACTTCACTCTTCCACTCGGTTAGCTCCTGGCGAATTAGTTGCAAATGAACTTATTCAGAAGAGGTGTGTCTTATTTTTCTTGACCTCGGCGCCGTCTTCCTCGCTGAAATTTCGCTAAAGCTCATTACTCTCACAAAACGCCCACTATGAATATTCCATTCTTCTCATCTTGGGAGGCATTAAATCTAATTTTACATGCTGTAATATTCCTGGGAGCATAGTTTCATTATATTACGCTAACCGTTAGCCCTACATTTTGGTTTTAGTGAAATTTGTTATACATTCAGTGACATTTTCGCATGAATAAGTCATAATTCAAACATGACATGAGATCTAGCTAACTAAGCTAGCTAACCAGCATCAAGTCAATACACATCTTTTAAAGAAATTCAAATAGTAGATAAGATCTGCACATGCTGTTATGTTGTTAAACAGCAAAATAACAAAAACAATAACAGAAAAACCTAAAGGATTACATCTAAATCCTAAACAGCTTCACGAAAATACGGAGTCTTAAACAAGGTGCGGCGATTCTTTACAGCTGATCAACTGCCCCCTTAGACAAGACATATTTCGATAATCGCTAACGCAATCGCTAGAAGAAAAATGTATGCGATTTGTCATAAGCCCTCGCTTAGTTTTCGAGCGCAATTGTCAAATCTCATACATTGTCCATTTAGCGATTGCGTTAGCGATTATCGAAATACATCTTGTCTAAGGGGGCTATACTTGCTATACAAAACGCAAGTACGGTCTTATGTAGAACATTGTTCGAACCTCTGGGATGGCTCCGTCGAGTGCTTATTCGATGCTTTGGATAGGTTGCAGCGGCGCGCAAAATGCATCATTGGTGATTTGGAAGTGACTACAACCTGCAGTTGCGTCGCGATGTTGCGTCACTAACTGTAAAACTTTATTGGTTCTATTAATAAACATTGTACAACATCTGAATAGTTTTTCCCATGCAAAAGTCAAATAAGTCATGACTCATTACAGAAAGATAAATATTTCTTTACATAAATATTCCGATGCTATACAATGTTTATCAGTAAGGCCACTTATGTTTGACATTTTTCGGCACCCATCATGATTTTTACCGTAGTGAACGTTGGCAATCGTAATGGATGCCAGGTCATTTCACCACAGCATCACTGAACTCCTCAGTCAACTAGTATCTGACTCTGACTATGACACAGTAAAAGAGAGTTCCAGGTTATGATATACCGTAAGGATAAGTTATTTAGCGGTTGGTATATGACAACATGTTAACATAAATTTTATCGCTTTCGGCTTACGGAGTAAATTGTATTTGTTCATTTAACAATCGCAATAAATAAAAATAAATGCTTCCAGCTACAAGACTTATCTTGTCGCTACATCAAATTAAGAATGGAAAATCTGTTTCATGGAAATCGGGAGCAATTAAGATACCATTAACATCCGAAACCAAGTCGAAGTATCTTCCGAATAGTCCCGATGTAATAATGACGGTGATTAATGATAATTGTAAGCCGCCTACAGATCTCGCAAAAATGAAACAGCGATTGCTGGGCGCCAGTGAAGTGAAAAATTAGTCTTGTTTATATCTTTTATCAACTCACGACTAATGTTTATCGCATCAATCGCAATGTTAACTGTAGTAGCTATGTATATTATAGGGGGACCTTTCATTTGGCATAATGTTGTTTGTCATAAAGACGCTTGGCATAAATCACTAAGCATAATCATAGAAAAGCATAACATTAAAGTCTCATAATTGTTTCTTTGCATAATTTGTATAAGGCATAATTATCCAAAGGCATAATTTTATTTTATTATGAACTGTGCATGTGTGACGGCTAACAGTGCAGTCGCTGTTTAGTTACTTCGCTATTTTTTTTAAATACACAAGAAAAAGTAGTTATATATTACCCGGATTGTTCTATATCAAATTAAAGCCTGTGAAGTGAAAGTTCTTATAATGATTAAGTGAAATTCTGGTGTTTTCGGTTTTTGATCATAATTGAACAAAAAAATCTTAAATTGTCAGTTGAATATACGAATACAGATCTCGCAAAAATGAAACAGCGATTGCTGGGCGCCAGTGAAGTGAAAATCTAGTCTTGTTTACCTCCTTTATCAACTCACGACTAATGTTTATCGCATCAATCGCAATGTTAACTGTAGTAGCTATGTATATTATAGGGGGACCTTTCATTTGGCATAATGTTGTTTGTCATAAAGACGCTTGGCATAAATCACTAAGCATAATCATAGAAAAGCATAACATTAAAGTCTCATAATTTTTTCTTTGCATAATTTGTATAAGGCATAATTTTATTAAGCATAATTAATAAAATCCCTGATTTCTTTGGACATAATATTTGGAGTCCTAAAATGTTTTACCATAATTTTAAGTGCCATAATTATTATAAGTGCCATATCCCTAATATTTTTGGGCATTTCTTTTAATTACAAATGATCTTATTTTAAATAATATAACGTTCATTTCAAATAATATAACGTTCATTAGATACAATGTTTACTCTGTTTTACTTAAATTTTTAAGAATAGGCACAGACAGCATCACACTTCTATATTGAAGTCGGTGCCAAACGATGATCACCTAGAAAGTCTTAAAATTTGTCACCGACTTCAACATGGAAGATGATGATGAATGATGAAATTTTAAGACTTTCTAGGAGATCATCGTTTGGCACCGACTTCAATATAGAAGTGTGATGTTGCCTGTACCTATTCTTACATTATTTTAAACATTTTAGTATTTTTGAAGTCGGTTTTTAATTTTTGTTCAAAAGTTAGGGATCCTTCCACCATCAGCTCGGTTAATGACTACCAGACGCAAATACGTGAATAACTTCCAAAAAAAAGATGAAACACGTTCGACGTATAAGGGTTTCCTATAAAATTTAAGGGTTTCCCTCGATTTTCATGGGATCCCATTATTAGATCCTGACTTTGTTAACCTTGGGACCACCCCAGGAGTATACTCTATAGAATACAAAAAGAACTTCGAAAATCGGTCTACAATTGGCAGAGTAATCGCGTAACATACACACAAAACACGCATTTTTATAGGATCCCATCATCAGATCCTGGCTTTAGTGACCTTGGGACCACCCCAGGAGCTTTTTTGAAAATCGCTTCACAACTGGCGGCGTAATCGCGTAACATACACAAAAAAAACATACGCATCGAATTGAGAACCTCCTCCTTTTTTGAAGTTGGTTAAAAAGTGAAAGCAGATTGAAAATGTTTTTGTTCAGTCAGTCGCCCAAAGTCTGTTAATAAATATTTTGATTGAGCACACTGATTGATAAAAGTAATGGCATTACCAAATGAATATAATGGCATCTGTTATTTCTATGAAATAAGTCTTGCTTCATGGTTATAACAAATATCGTAATAATAAGAATTTCAAAATTGTGGATAACCAAATAGTGAATTGGTGATTCAAATATACCCGTGCAAAAATGAACAAATAAATTTTATTGAGAGCTGTTCTGGAATCGCCATCAGTTCCCTATTTGGAAGGGACAAATCCACAATCTGTTTCGGATGTATCATTTATCAGATTCAACTGATAATCTATTGTCCTCAATCAGCTGCTATCGTTAGCATCGAAGATCATGTTGGTTTTTATATTTTCGGCCCAAGGATTGATTACTACAATCAAACTCGATGTATGGCCACGTAAATCATTAATTTGTTTTCTATATGAAAAGAAATCAAGTTTCTTTACAATGCGGAGCTAACTGTGTTTAAGAATATTGTCTTGAAAACTCAAAAAAAAATAATGAAATATGTAGTTTTTTAAAAGGTTGTACTATAAAACCATTTTAATAACTCGCGGTTATTTTGTGTTAAAAATTTTAAAAGACTAGCTCTTCACGAGACTGTCAACCTTAAAAAAATATAACTCCTGTCATCCCTGAAAGGCTAGTCAAAAGTGTACATAATGCTACTACCGGGCACTATATCTGGACTCACAAACTCTTAATGAGAATTTAATAATTCTGACCTGAGTTCGATCCCGGCAGCTCTTAATTAGGAGTCTAGCTTATGATCATCTAGAACTAGATTAACAGGCAGTCACTCAACGACAGATTATGGTATTTTTTAATGAAATAGCATGTTTTTGCGCACCATATCTATCGATGGCAAGTTGACAGGCGTATGTGAGTGGGATCCACCTCACAGTATGCGGAGCATACCCATTTAACCAATCTCGATATCTCGACTGGAAAAGCCCAATTATTAGGACCGGCCCGGGATAGCCCGACCAGCTACGATTCGGGTCTTAACGCCTATTAAGGATTGCCTTGTACATTTGGGTAATCCCCAGACGGGGGAGCCTATAGTCACGCGCATCAGGAGCCACCCTACCAGGCAGACTTTATCTGAGGCGGTCATGGAAGGCGGACTGCATAGGCTCTCTTTCTATCGCCCAACCGCCGGCAACGGAGAGAAGCGGCATGAGGGTCAAGGAGGGAAGTAGGGATATACAAGTGTTAGCCATGCATTACACTGGCAGGTAATAGAAAGGTAACTCGTCTTTATCAAACATTTAAATTCATCACCATAAATAAACAAACTGGTATGAATAAAGTAATAGACTTATACGGTGCCAAGGGGCTAAGTTGACTAGACCGCCTACTTGGGTACGCCGTATAACTCTGGTCCACTGGTGGCTATTCCGCTGGTACTCCATAGCCAGCTAAACCACTCACTGAAATCAATAAAGTTCAGTCAGAACCTGCATCATTTGGAAGTTGAAGCTGCCATGCCGGTGCCCAACCCACACCTCCAAAGTGGCCGACAGCAGATAGCTGCACCACCTACACAGTCGTGATTATTCATTTGCTTACTGGCATCTCTTTGTGAATAGCAAAAAGTTGGCAAACAACCACTTAAGTCACCTTAGAACCTACTCGTGGCTCCTGTAACATTCGTAAATATACAATCCCCACAAGAAGTACAGTATACATTTAAGATGTCGTAGTACCCAGTAATTTCATTGCTTGTCCTGAAATTTGAACCGGGACACTGCAATACCGCTGACATTCCGAGTCTTGGATTTTAAAATTTAAACATACAATTTTTTAAAATTTACACTCTTGGGTCTGTGAATTAATTAGTGCTCTTTAAGGGTTTGTGTCCACCAGCGTTACAAATACGCCTTAATTAGAAGGGTCTTACGGAGACCGACCTCTAACTTTTTTATTTTCTTTTAATTAAGGTTCCCATTATAATATTTTGCTGCCAAAGAACCAATGGCAAATTTTTATTTATTAAAAGGTGAACAAGACATGCTTTTGTTAATATCTGGGAGTTAACATGGCCTAAATGTTATATGAGCAAAGTTTTCCTTTCCATATTTACATGAAATACAGTGCTGTAGAAATTAACATTATCTTTGTTTATTGAGTTAATCGTAAATAATCTCAATATTTTACTACTAAACTATTAACAATACTTAAATCAAGAAAATAGGAAGCTTTGAATGATACAAGCTTTGATAATACATCAGATATCACAGTACCATTGAATATTCGATAAAAACACAAAAGGTGGTACAACATATTCAAATAGAACCAGAGCTATAATATGGCTCTCTATTTCTAGGCATAAAATTTATTGTCATAAAATCATATTCCATAATTTCGATTGAAATAATCGTCAAGACGCATATTAATCAGGAAGCAGAATGTTAATAAGCATAATATTGTGTGCCAAAAAATCGTTCGTCATAAGTAAACTCGAATAAATAAATTCAAAGCATAATTAATGTTTAGCATAATATTAGTTACACCGAATAATACGATTACGCAGAATTTCTCTAGGCATAAACTTGCACGCAAGCATGTAGCAATTAAGGTTGACAGACTCGTGAAGAGCTAGTCTTTTAAATTTTTTAACACAAAATAACCGCGAGTTATGAAAATGGTTGTATAGTACAACCTTTTAAAAAACTACATATTTCATTTTTTTTTTGAGTTTTCAAGACAATATTCTTAAACACAGTTAGCTCCGCATTGTAAAGAAACTTGATTTCTTTTCATATAGAAAACAAATTAATGATTTACGTGGCCATACATCGAGTTTGATTGTAGTAATCAATCCTTGGGCCGAAAATATAAAAACCAACATGATCTTCGAAGCTAACGATAGCAGCAGATTGAGGACAATAGATTATCAGTTGAATCTGACAAATGATACATCCGAAACAGATTGTGGATTTGTCCCTTCCAAATAGGGAACCGATGGCGATTCCAGAACAGCTCTCAATAAAATTTATTTGTTTTTGCACGGGTATATTTGAATCACCAATTCACTATTTGGTTATCCACAATTTTGAAATTCTTATTATTACGATATTTGTTATAACCATGAAGCAAGACTTGTTTCATAGAAATAACAGATGCCATTATATTCATTCGGTAATGCCATTACTTTTATCAATCAGTGTGCTCAATCAAAATATTTATTAACAGACTTTGGGCGACTGACTGAACAAAAACATTTTCAATCTGCTTTCACTTTTTAACCAACTTCAAAAAAGGAGGAGGTTCTCAATTCGATGCGTATGTTTTTTTTTGTGTATATTACGCGATTACGCCGCCAGTTGTGAAGCGATTTTCAAAAAAGGTCCTGGGGTGGTCCCAAGGTCACTAAAGTCAGGGTCTGATGATGGGATCCTATAAAAATCGAGGAAAACCCTTGAACTTTTAGGTGTTTCCTACGTGTTTTGTTACGCGATTACTCCGCCAATTGTAGACCGATTTTCAAAGTTCTTTTTGTATTCTATAGAGTATACTCCCGGGGTGGTCCCAAGGTCAAAAAAGTCAGGATCTAATGATGGGATCCCATGAAAATCGAGGGAAACCCTTAAATTTTATAGGTACGTCGAACGTGTTTCATGTTTTTTTTGAAGTTATTCACGTATTTGCGTCTGGTAGTCATTAACCGAGCTGATGGTGGAAGGATCCCTAACTTTTGAACAAAAAAAAAAAAATTACAAAAAATAGAAACCGACTTCAAAAACACTAAAATGTTTAAAATAATGTAAGAATAGGTACAGGCAACATCACACTTTTATATTGAAGTCGGTGCCAAATGATGATCTCCTAGAAAGTCTTAAAATTTCATCATTCATCATCATCTTCCATGTTGAAGTCGGTGACAAATTTAAGACTTTCTAGGAGATCATCGTTTGGCACCGACTTCAATATAGAAGTGTGATGCTGTCTGTGCCTATTCTTACATAATTTTTAACTTTTCAGTGTTTTTGCAGTCGGTTTCTATTTTTTGTAATTTTTTTTTTATATTTGTTATGCATAAAGAAACCAAGATTTCAACACATTTGAGATTTTTTATAGGGTTTTCGCAAACAAACACAAACAAAAGTCATTAAATTCAAACATTTATTATATATTACCTTGTCACCCGATAAATAATTTCCGAAACAATGAAGTCCATTGTCTTTCAATTGTAATTTTTTCAGGTATCATTAATATGACAAACGACTGAGAACATACTGAATCGGAAACGGCCGATACGGGCCAAAATCACATTTAAATACGAGAGACGTAAGTGCCAAATTGCCTGCAATGTCCGCAACCGTTGTCCACGGGAGATAACAAAGGGTGAATTTGCATAGAAATAAACAAACCCTGATTTCAGTCGATTTATGGGCACAGCTTCAAGTGGGCTTTGTTTTGATCGGAACTAATGACTGTTCCAACGCGTGCTAGTTTCTGATATCGGATATTTGTTAAGCACTTGTAAATAATACCATTAGCCACATTGAACCGTAACTCATTGTTCGACGTAATACTGGGCCGGGACAAATTTATGTGATTTTGCGATGTGGGCATTCCTATTTATACCTAGTTGCGCAAATATTAATGGGCGAATTCGTAGGTGATCAAGTGTAGACAATAATTTATCTTGAGTTTGTGGTAACAAATTTGCAGCGTAAGAAATTCAAAACCACCAAATAAGATAGGTTATAAATTTTATTATGCTATTTGAAGGGATTATCCCTTAATAAATTACCTAGTATATTTTTGTCCTGTTTATTTGGGTTATAGATAATCTGTGCGCTAAAGGTTAAGTTGATGATACCCTCCAAAAAGCTTCAGATCAGTCGTTGAAAAGATACAAGATGAAGGAGAAAGAAGAAATGAAAATTGAGGCAATTCTTGACAAAAAAAAATATTTCGTGAATATTTACAAGAGTTATTAAATGTGCTTAAGTCTCATAGATAACTTTTACTGACACATTATGAAACGATGATAGTGTAAGTAAATGTGTGTGTGTATGAGAAGCCAATAAACACTAGGTATTTTTGCTGCAGACAGTACCGCCGTATTATTCTAAACCAGTGATACTGCCGTCATAACCTGCTCTGTATCCGAAGATGTTTCCTAAAAGAATTCCCTTTTTGGGCCGAGAGGGGACGTTTTGGCCCCGAGCGAGGAGATAAAAGAAATTTATTGTCGAGATTAAACGGGCCAAGCGATTGTTTGCAACGGTGTCAATCTGGCCAGAAATGGAACGGGAAGTCGAAATGTCGCAGTATTAGGGTTATGGGTCCAATGTTGTGATTTCGGGTCTATAGCATGGGGGGTGTACTGAATTGGTTTCGCTGAAATTTAGTGAGTACGATTTTTCGTTGTGAAATATCATTTTTCTCACTTGAGTTGTAGGAGCGAGGGAGAGCGAATAAAATGGAAAATAAGAAAACTAACATTTAATAAGAAGGCTTTTAGGGTTTCGTGTACTATATTATCTTCTGTATAATATAGTACACTTATCTACTAGTATATAGTTCTGTATAATATAGTACACTTATCTATAGTATAGTTATCTACTGGCCTGATTTGGCAATACATGATGATACTTGAATGTGGAGGGCAAATAATTCAAAAATTTTACTGTGTAAATACTTTAAAGGACATTAAGGATCTCAAGTATTTTATTACAATTTTAATATAAATACGTTAAATAAAAATAGACCTGGAATATATTAATCCACGAAATAGAGCAAATAGATCTTTGCTTATGAATTTAGAAAACTTTACAATAACGTGGTTAATTTCATGCAGAACCATTTCCACGCAAATTTAACTCGCATGTTTTATCAACTTAAATGATGATAAGGCTGGAAGCGAGCTTAACCTGGACTCCTTAATAACTAAGGAACTGACTATCTTACCTCTAATTGTAAATGAAAACTTGTTTTAACTAAACCGTAAATATTTCTCATAGAAGATAGTTATTTATTAGCAGCAGGAAGCAGTCAACGTGTCTCTCCATGAATGATGCGTCAATACGAAAAGCGATCATATTTCCGTACAATAAAATCTCAATTCCAATAATTTCTAGAATTTTTCGTGAGGCGAGTTTCCAAGAACTTACCTCTGTGGCTATTATCAGTCCGATTTTCCAGCATTTTCCTCTAATTAGCCGACATTGCAAACGTAGATTGGGAAATAAGAAACATTATCTAGCATTGGAACTACGAAGGTTTGTATTAAGTAACCGCTCGCAGTAACTACTACGTAATCCAGATGACAGATTTATCACCTGTCGTGTAATAGAAATCATATTGCTTAAATGTAATGATAAGGCTACAGCTGGAAGGGAACTTCACCTGGATAGATGGTGACCTTAGGAAAGAGTTCAGTGACAATGGGTTACTGACAAATTTGACAATATAAAAAAATTAACGTATACAAAACCATAGAAAAATATAAAGCATCTACCAAAAAGTATGGATCTGTTAAACAGATAGAGAAGAACAGTTGTCTGAACGAATATTCGTTAAAAATGTTATCATGGCGATAGAATAAATCCATTTTCGATGCGATTTTTAATTGCCAGATATTCGACAAATACACATGACGCAATTTGTATAGAAATTCTGTTGAACCACCATATATATTCATTAGCTAAAAGTCGCCTCACGATTGAAATCTCGGTTCGCGAAGAAATGTTTATAAAAAAGAACACTTATTTGACTGACGCATTTAAATTATTCTTAGGACCACATAATAATTTCTGCAAGTTTTATTTTAAAGTTTGCTTCTAGCGATGCCAGTATAGTTTCAAGTTGTCCGTTGCTTCCGCTCAGTAAATTACCGACCACGTGGACGGAATGACAGCTGGATCTATCTACAGCGTTTCATTTATATTGCTTAGGTATTTCTGAGATATTTTCTATCCTTGTGTTTCCGTCCAAAATTTGGAATTAATTTAAAGCGGTATTAGCTACTCATAAAATCCACTTTTTATTAAGATTCAATTATGATTCACATTCTCATCATTAAAAAATCTCTTACAGATTTGTTACTTTTCAGTTTCTAAATTAATAAAAACTCTTTTTCGATCTCAGTCATCAGCTCAATCAATAAATGAGCTTGATAAGTTTAATGATTACTATTCTTGTCGTAAGTTCGCTCTTTCTGACTTTTATGTAAATTTAGTGACTAGTGTTCACCCATCGTTAGTTCTTACTTTTTGGTCATATATCCGGTCTTAGGGTTGACGTACAAATACTAGGTCTCACTGACAAATCGCTCCGGTAGCGGATTGAGCCTATGCAAAGATGGTAGTTTCGTTGGATATTTTAACCTAAAATATTCCCACTATTAAAAGTAGGTTTTTATATAACGGTTTTTATATAACAATATCCGCTAAAAGGTGATTAATTTACTAAGATGCTATTAATTGATACATGACATCTCAATACAACACAACATGCATTCTTCGTTATAAATCGTTGAATATACAGTAATATTCGTGACCTGGTTCAGTATGAATAAACTTTCTTTAGCATACAAAGTACGCGTTAGAAAAATGATCCGCTCGTCAAATATACTATGAAAACACAATCAAAAATAAAAGAGTTTCGGGGACACGCCGTAAAGAATACGCCAAGAGGTAGGTAGGTAGATAAGTATAATAATGTTTCACTTGCTCACAAGACAAATGATGCTTTCATACGACGAAAGAGCATTGTAGACACGTTAAAAGCCTTATTCTTTATTGTTATTTTTCGCCCAATTTATACAAAAGTAGGTCAATTTAAACAAATGAATCAGCAACATTATTCCACGGTAATATTTTTGATGACTTCTTCCTCAGGCGCACCGTTGAATTTGGGATCGCCTAAATAAACGCCAGACTTAATAAGTCTGGGCTGTATTATTTTTCTTTTGGCAATAAACTGGGGTGGTAGCGATTTTTCATTCATAATTTGTTTCTTTTAGGTTCTTTCTGAAAGGAATGGAACGGCGGAAAGTTTTGAGATAATTTGAAAATAAATTACCTTTTTGTTTGGCGACAGATTTTGTATAGCTACAACAAAAAAAGATGTTATGGGGACATATTCAACGTGATTCCTTGATTCAGATAAAACAAGCTGAGACTTTTGAGTTTCCTTGAGACTAATCTGGCTTAGACTTTTGCTTGAGACTAATTTTATGTGTTATCACATTCTGGTTTTTATAATACCATTCCGATTTTCGTTTACGCTAACGATGCATGCAATTGAAAAAACTCAGTAAAACTTTCACTAGGCATTTGTTTCAGCCGTGTCTGCTAACTAGATTATACAAGTGAAATAGAAACTGCACTTTCATTTGCGCAGACATTTGAACAGTATCAGTATCTGCTGCGCAGATGGCTGCTCTCCCCATTAAGAATGCGTATCGTCACTAAACATCGTTTAGGACAAAAATCTAATATGTAGGTCATCATCACAGCCCATATACGTCCCCACCGAGGGGCTCGAGCCTACCCTATATTAGGGTGATTAGGCCTTAGTCAACCACACTGGCCCAGTGCGGATTGGTCGACTTCACATACATGATTGAATTTCTTCGCAGATGTATGCAGGTTGCCTCACGATGTTTTCCTTCACCGTAGGAGCGTCAGACAAATGTACATATGAAATTCGAAACGAAAAACACATTGGTACATGGCGGGTCTCGAACCCCGACCCCCCGATTGGAAGGCAAGTGCCGAGTCCACTGCGCCACAATATGTAGGTATTTCAATGTAAATTTGACCACATTTATCATCTTACCATCGACAATCGGCGTAGCTTCCCATCCGCCAACGCAGAAACCTTAAGGTTGTCTGCTGTATTAGGGTACAACTGAGTCCTGCGAGGCGACCTCTTTCCAGGAATGGAGGTCGTCTGCTTCACCGATGTCACGCTTGTCGCGGTGAAAGTAAAAAAGGGGGAGGAGGCGGCTCACTTGAGTCGGTCGGTACCTCATCAGTCGTCCGACGCATCCGCCTCCTGAGCCTTGACGTGACTCTCGATAAAACGGGGGCCATGATCTTCCACGCCCCCGTCGCAGGACTCCGGCACTCCGTGTCCGAGTGGAGTGGGTCCGTATATCGGTCGGGGTATAGTTCAAGTACCTCGGCCTGGGTTTGAACCCCAGATAGAGTTTCGAGGAGCATTTTAAGCTCCTCGCTCCACGGCTTTGTGCCGCCGCAGCCGCACTCAGGTGGGTACTCCATAACGTGTAAGGGCCAGGATCGGCGTGCCCTCGACTGTATCATGGGGTGATACGGTCGATGGCACTCTAGGGAGCCTTGATATAGGCGGAGTGCCTCTCCCACGAACGGTAGCCTTTCTGTGACGTCCGCAGAAGCTCATAGCAGCCCGGGCAGTGGCCACGGCGCGGCCTGCTTTTTTGCGGGACAAACGCTATGGGATGTCGATGAATGCGTCCACGCGTCCATGTGTCGACATCGAGTTGTCATTAGACAACGGGGGGGGGGGGACGATCCACTCCTGAGGAAGCGGATCCAGGAGGTGCAGAGGAGGCTCTGCGTCGATGGGGTGAGGCAATTGCCTCCCCAGCTGCCGGCCACACCGGTCGATCGAAGTGATACGTCGGGTGTTGGAGGAGTGGGTAGGGCTTTAGGGCATCTTCTCGTTCCGTATGCTGCAGGTACTGACCAGAATGGTTGTTTCGGTCGCTACCTGCACCGAGCTGTGCAAAAGGAAATGCCGCAGTGTCATCACTGCGACACTCCTGACGACACTGCCAAGGGTGTACCCCTCTTGGTGTGTCCGGTCTGACGAAGATAACGCAGCGAACTCAACGCTGTGCTGGGAGGCGGAGACCTCTCGTTCCCGAGCATGGTCGTGGCCATGCTCCGCGGTGAGGCGGAATGTGGGGCTATCGTCTCCTTCTGAGAGATGACATCCTCGCAGAAGGAGGCGACAGCCCCCCATTCCGCAGTTGCGGATAGGAAGCGGGAGGCAGATCCTCCAGCCGCTCTCCTCAGCCGCAAACGGATAGGTAGGCGAAGGCGGGCATTTGCTCAAGCAATGGCCGTCTAGTGACCCTGCCGTCGAGGCCTGCGTGCACGATTGGCCCCCTGTATGCCGCTGTAAGGCTTCTCCGTCTGGAGAATTGTCCTGGTATTCTCAGACAATGCTCTCCTTGGCGGCAGCTCGGCCATTATGGGTGAGCTAACCTGGAAACGTGGGTAGTAGTGTCGCATTGTGGACTCTACCACGCACGCCCACAAGGGCCGTGAGAATGCCCGGGGGTTTAGTGGGTAGGCCTGCCGACCCTGCTGGGAAGCCCCACACACGCTCATCGTCTAGCCAAAGGCTGGTACGGTACGGTCACGCATTCCCCTAAAAAAAGGTCGTGTCTGCTGTCTATTTGACACTATTCAACCCTATACTACCTCAAGTTAACACATGATCGTGACCTCCGCTCATTTGACAACCTAAAACTAAATATTCCAGTTCACCGCACATACTCCTCCTCGTCCTGCTATTCGTCCGTGATGATCTCCCCTACCACATCCGAGCGTCTTAAAAGTAAACTCACATTAAAGAGGTTGGTTTGTGAGCACTATCTGAAGTTACTAACATAAGACATTTCTCTCGAGCTAAAGTAATGTGCTAAACTATATACTTTCGTATTATAATTGCCAAAACAACACACATTACAATTTGCCGTTCGGTTGACTGGTAGAGAGTGCCTTACCGTATTAAGTCCGTTCTTCGTGCTTTATATTAGTGCAATAAAGATTGACATAAATAAACGTTTTCAAACAGAACTCATATCCTTTAGTGAACGCGTTGAAAAGGAAATTTATTCATAACGACCAGCTATTTATTATTGTTGTGCTCCACGTGATTGATAGACAATGATAATGCCGACTGAATACCATATTAGATGGTAATACGTTGCTGCATAATGTAAACACATTACCCTGTTTGATTTAGATATGATGGTTCCATTTCGCAGGCTGTTAGTATGTGCCTTGATGTAGTATTGTGTCAGGTGGTCTATTCTCGCGCCGCCGGCGCCGTAGAAAGCGTGGGTCGACGTAAATTTTTTTCATGCACGCAATTTTCATCCCCAGCATGGAAGCTCTTTGCCCTCCCTCGTAAAAAATGATAAGCCGAAGGTAGCGGCGGGCTGCACACCGATTTTTTCAATCGCTGATAAACTTGCTATCTTATCCCCAAGTTATATAACTTAAAAATGAGTATTTGATGCCCATTGCACGGAAGAGCACCTTTTTGTTCGATTCGATTTAAGAAAAAACCACATTCAAAACTACACAAAATAATTAAGAATATAAACAGCATTCCATTTTTAATTTTGAACTAGGTATGGATGATCGATGAACACAGGTTGGGTACCAACATGAAAATTAAAAATGTATTGATGTTTGTATTCTTATATTATTTTTGACATTTTTGAAGTCGATTTTTATTTTTCTTACATTTTTTTTGTGAAATCAAGATCAGCTAACCGCAGTAACTTGAAAAAATACATCTGAGGGTCAATACATCCATGCCTATTGTATTTAAAAACTAACATAATAGTATAACTCCTCCTTCAATCAGCTCAGCTCATGACTCATCATCATCATCCTCAGCCATTTGTTGTCCATTCTTTGACATAGACCTCTTCCAGCTCCCTCCATATTGTGCGATCTTGTGCCTTTCGCATCCAATCCTGTCCTCCGTGTCGTCTAATACTAATATCGCCCATCCACCTCATAAGTGGACGGCCCCGAGGTCTTTTATTCATGCGGAGTGGCCACTCCAGCAATCGTCTTGTCCGCCTGTATGTATTCGGCTCATGAGTACTAGATGCAAATATCTGACTCGAATTCCGACCGAGGCGAAATTGAACCCCGGACCTCCCGATCAACAACTGGTGGTCTCAACCACTTGACCATGGAGGCGGTTAAATCGCCTTTTTTAGGGCCGGTTTTTATTTTTTGTAATTGCCAATCTCATTTTTTACTTACATATTAAGGGTACGCTATGAGCAATGAAAATATATATAGATTTATTGATAAAGTAATAGTAATTACTAATAAATCTCTTAAGTAAAAGAAATAATATTTTATAAGCATCTTATATTTTATTACTCTCCATCATTTGGTACTAGGCTTATCTTACTGACATAGTCAGTAAAAATCAGCTGCTGCCAGCTTATTAATTCATTTTATATAATCCTAAAATAAGAGAAGCTATTTCAGTACAAAACTTGAATAAGACGTAAATAAATCTCGAGTCTTAAAAAGAAACACTTAAATGCTATTATGCGTTTAGATTCTCTTGTACTTTAGCAGCAAATTGTATAACTCCTCTATTGTATTTGCAGAGTTATTTCGCTGGCAGCTGTATAGTTAGACAAAGCCCCGACCTCCGCAAACCTAGATACTTATTTACGAGACTTACAGTTGTCAACTGGCGAACATTCTAGAAATTGTGGGACAGTTACGTTTTTATACTCCAACTAAAACACAAGCTTTTCGTGAGAAACGTGTGGTTTCTCTTAGATTTCTTTGTGTCAGTCGTTAGTGCATTGACATTACAAGAAATAATCGTCTGCTTGTGTTAATGAATAATGTAATAATTAATTAAATAATTCATAAAAGTGACATTCCTAAGGCGCCTCTTTCCCGGTTCCGAACAATTTGATTTATTTTACCACCACAAATATAAAAACATACAGTTCTAAAATATATAGGTAACATTGTTGAACATTTATCTAATCATTCTCAAAGACAGAAACATTATTAATAATATTTCACTGATAGATTAGAAAAAAATCCGAAGATCACTCCGTTCAATATTTTAAAACAGCTGTGAATCAGAAAATATAACGTTAAATGAAATAAAAAAAATACCTACCAATTTTTTACTCTCCAGAAAATTGAAAATACTTACTGTCTTAATTTTGTAATCCAGTTTTCGAAAATTCGATTAAAACGTCGTAAAAAGTAACAGTTTCATTCGGTCACAGCCCGTTAGCGACATTAGAAGCTGCGATTATCAACTAGTTGCATTTAGTTTGAGGTTAAAAAACTTTTAACACTTCTAACATAATGTGATTTTAAATAGTCGAGTTTAAATAGACAAAATCGTAATTGAAGAAAAATATGTGCCTCCTACATTAGTTGTCTCAAAAATGTAAAAGAAAATTACTGCATGAAGTATTTGTTTTATCTGCTTGCATTCTGTTGATGATTGGTACGTGACGCGTTCAAAATATATTTCCGAAAACAACTTCAAAATATTTTTTATTACTTTTAAGAGATTAAAAAAACCTCGTGCCCGCCGATTGTCGATTTTTATGCATGCAGAATATTTCCATTTAAATTGGAGTTGGCTTGATACTAGCATAGTTGTTATATCATCAGTATATATATTCAATACATTAAATTTATTTTTTGTTTCGTAACGCTTTTGTCCGCACGACCGTCTGTCTGCTGTCTGCCCATTCCATCGAGATATCGATCTCTTTGTCGCTTAGAGACTTCAGGCTTTCAGTTATTTTGCCAATTTTGTTTATTTGATTACGATCAAAAGCTCTATTTTTCATATAAGTATAATTTTTCACCTATAAATTCAAAATATGGTTTGTAGCGACTAACTTTTTATATTATTTAATTTTTTATACGTCTATCATTATCATCTGTTTTTATTTACATATTTCTATTTGACTATACAACTTGTATCTTTGGTCTTGTACCATAAAGGTTTAACTAATGTTTATGTTAATGTTTGTTTTTTTTTGTATACATTTAATCCTACGTGTTTCTTGTAATATCTTAGTACTTACATAATACAAAAGTCTAAATTTAATGGATTTTCCTATTACGCTACTTTTGTAAGAATTTAATTATGATGAAGCTTTCCTTGTATCGAGTAATAAATGATGTACGTAGGGATAGTCGTAATTGGCCTTTGAGAATTTTATGCATCTTTTTTATCATTTTGTATAGAATGTGCTGTGTACTTATAAAAGAAATAAATAAATAAACTGTATTGGATTTTTAATGTTGAGTAAAAGATGTTGGAAATGCTGCCATCAATGATACCGCCACCTTAAGATCTACACTTAGGGACATACCACTAGGGATCCTGATCCTGGTTTCGCTCAAATTTGATATAGCCCGTTAAACTAATCTTGTGATACTGAATAAGGAAAATTAATTCTAGCGCTCAGTGCCTCATATCAGATCTTACCATGACATGACCTTAGTGTCCTAAAATCATTGACCTAGAAATCATTCTTGAAAATTTCCTGCCTATTTTAGCTGCCAAGCAGCAGTGCTTACGTTGCTGCGTTGCGGATTGAAGGGTAAGATATGCAGTGAAATTACTGGGTACCGTGATTTAACATCTTATGTTACAAGTTGGCAACCTACACTACTGTACTGGAACCTTCTAGGGTTATGGATTTACAAATCCCGCAAGAACTACATATTTTATAAGCAACAGTTGCTAGTACTCTCAAGTCAGCTTGTTTACCAACTTAGTAAGTAATTAAAAAAAATAGTTCAAAAACTATCTCGGCATTCTTGTTTATCAACTTAGGGACGATTTTTCAATTGTCAGATAACCTTTAACTGTAGAATAAATATGTCGGTTTGACAGATTTTCTATATAAAAGCTGTCAAACTGTCATATTTATTCCGCAGATAAAAATTATCTGACTATTGAAAAATCGGCCCTTAGTCGTATAAAAAATATTTAGTTTCAAAATTATGTCGGCATTCTTGTTTATCAACTTAGGGGGGATTTTTTAATAGTCAGATAACTCTTAACTGTTGAATAAATATGGCGATCTGACAGATTTTCTATACAATAGTTATTGTCAAACTATCATATTTATTCCTCAGATAAAAGTTAACTGACGATTGAAAAATCGGCCCTAAGTCGTATAAAAAAAATTTTTAGTTTAAAAATTATCTCGGCATGCTCGTATAAAATATTACTTGTGTTAATTTAAAAGACGATTCATTGCCCCCAAGCTACTGAAGAATACATACTGCTAACATCACAACTATGATAGTGTGCTCCAAAAATATATAATTGGATACGTCTCGTAAATAAAAATTTTTTCATAATAAAAGGTGTTTTTTGACGCATCAAAACACAGCACTTCATATGATATTTATTTCATTGATTGATTTTAAGCAATCATTGGCGGTACAAAAAGAAAACAATGTCACACAATTTATAAATATTGTTAAGTTTTGTGTTTTGTTATTCAACTAGAATTCAACATGTGCTGAATATTTAAAAAAGGTTATTGCTAACTTCTCTTAAATATCATTTTATCACCATCATTTCAACGCATATCTGCCACTGTTAATCCCGGCTCTGGGATTTGCCTACTGGCGAAGTAGGTGCCGAAGGTCGCGGAAAGTTGCTGGATGCGAGCAGCACAGAACCGATCGGTACGCATATACCTACGACCTTGGTTTATAAAAAAAAACCTACGTCCGTCTTTCGGCGCGAACCTCTCTCGGATCAAACAATGATGGCGATGAATTGAAATTACTCTATCTATTTGTTTTGTTTTACATCCAAGCCACTGAATTGCTTAAATACAAACGCGAATTTGAAAAGGGTATAGGGACATGTTGTTAAAAAAACAATTCGTTAAGATAATGAATCCGTAACGAATGACTTCACATACACCTTTGAATTACTTTGCAGGTGTATACAGGTTTTCTCGCGGTGTTTTCCTTCACCGCAGGAGCGTCAAATAAATGTACCTACATATGAAATTCGTGAAACAAAAAACACATTGGTATATGGCAGGATCGATCGCGGGCCCCCCGATTCTACTCAGGACACAGTCCAGTGCCGAGGCCGCAGCGCCACCGACGCTCTGCACAGAACACAATTACCACACAGTAATGCAGTCTCAGCATCAAGCTCATTTCAAACTTGTAAAATTTTGATCAGGCCAACCCAGTCTCCCTCCACTGCGTTTAGCTGATAGCGGCCTGCCCCACAGCGTAAGGGAGAAGGCCAATCTTTTAGTCGAAGTCGACTATGGACGATGGGGGAGCTACACCACCCACCATTCCGCTCGGTTTGAAATTTCACTGCCTGAAATCTGCATTACACAACGTGCGGTCAGGCGGAAGCTTAAGCTCCTGAATGTCTATAAGTCAACTGGGTCGGATGGTATCCCAGCAGTGGTGCTGAAGATGTGCCCGCTTGGGTTAACCCCCATACTAATGCCTTTACCGCCTTTCAGAACAAAAGGGTTCCATCTTAATGGAAGATTGCTCACGTCCACGTCCATCTAATTCCCTAAAAAGGTGACTGATCTGACCCGTCAAATTACAAGTCAATAGAGATCACATCCTTGCTCTCCAAGACTATGGAGCGGGTCATTGACTCCCGCCTTCTACGGTATCTAGCAGAGCAACATCTGATTAGTGACCGACAATACAGATTCCGGCACAGCCATCCAGCCTTGTGATCTTACAGTTTACCTGACACACTGTTGGGCGGAAATCTTGGAGGGCAAAAGTGAGGCTCACTCCGTCGGATTCTATATCCCCGAGGGCCTCTGAAACTGGATAGCCAGTTTTTGCATGTTAGTTAGCCACCGAATGGGTTGCAAAGAACTTAGTCAAGTTCAACCCCAGGAAGACACAAGTGTGCGCATTCACAGTGGAGAAGAACCCATTTATCATAATGCCCAAGTTCCAGGGATTTAATCATTCGTATATCCAATGGTATTGGGATCCTTGGTGTGAAAATTTATGCCTAAGTGAAGTTTGGGAGTCATTTTAAGGAAAAAGCCCAATTGGCGAGCAAAAAGCTGGGCGTACTAAACAAAGCAAAGCAGATCTTTACTTCTAGCCAGCGCCTAAGATTTTATAGAGCACAAATCCCACCGCAAATGGAGTACTGCTCGCCCCTTTCAGTGTAGGAGCTCCCAAATGTCAGCTCGACCCTCTTGACTCCCTGAAAAGGTGTACATTAGTGACCCCAATATCACGGCATCACTGGAGACGTTGATGCAAACGAGCAACTATGGTTCTCTCTATGTTCTATCAGCTCTTTGACGGCGAGAGCTCTTAATGAACTGTTTGCAGTATCGCCTTCGTCACCTTTTTACCATCGCACCACCCGCTAACGCAGTAGAGTTCGTCGGTATCACAGTTCCAATCTGGTCTAGCACAGTTTGGTATCAGCGTTCATTTCTTCCACGTACATGCAGATTCTGGAACGAACTTCCAGCTGCGGTAATTATTGAGCACTACGATAACGTCCAACTTCAAACGAGTTTTAAAAAGAGCACATCTCTACAGGGTGGCAATAACTGAGCTGTGCCCTTGGCATTGAAGATTTCCATGGGCGGTAGTTACCACTTACCATCAGGTGGGCCACTGGCTTGTCTGCCAACGATGGCAATACAAAAAAAAACATGTATAATTATGTAAAAAAGTGGTAATTGTACTGAGGCGCTGTACTTTCATCAAGTACCATTTCATTTCTGGAACCGTACCATTGCTGTAACTGCAAGTCGTTATGTGATACAAAAGGGTTGAACTTGCCTATCAACGAAGGACAAGCTACGGTTATATGCGGGGGTATTCGTAGGTATTATTAAGAAAAGCAAAAGTAAACAAAAGCAAAAACAACGTTTTGAGGTTATGTGTAACTCACTTAGCTAATTGAATAATGAGTTATGATCTTTACATGTTTTTCAATTTCATTCATTAATGCTCTCATACATGTTTGTTGGTTAACGGTACTCTTGACCTTGCCTTCTATCATTTGATTCATGCAAATTTGTAGGGGTCGCCCAGCTAGCACTCTTAAAACTATCTTTTCTACTACTTCTTGGTTTAATCCTTTTGCCACACCCACCATTCACGTACAAAGTGTAGGAAGCAAGTACATACATCAAGTCTTTCCTTTCTCGACACGTTCCAACTACTCACATAATCATCTTTATCATATTCAATACCTAATTGAGAAAATCGTTAATAGCTTATCACATTATGTTAGGGAGATAAAGATCTCGACTTCGATTCACAAGAGAGTCAAGCACAACCTCAATATTGATTTATAAAGAGCATTATTAAGCCCGCACTTCACTCCCCAATCGCTACTTTCCAAACCGCCACAACTCCCAACAGAATAATTGATCTAAAAACAGAGTTACACTACATCTCCAGAGGATGCCTCCCTAAAAACTTTCCCCGTATATAGGCTTCTTAAAAATAAGTATCATCTCGCTGAAACTATGATACATAGTCGTATAAATCAATTTTCGTGTGTATTATGTGTTGTCCTTTAAGAGTGGTGTACACGATTCTGTTTTTTTTTTAATAGATATTAAGAGAAAATTGTTTCGTATCCTATTTTTATCTCTAGGCAGTAGCTACAGCGATTTAATAATGTTGCAATTTTTTATTATATTTAGCTATATGGTTCAAAATTTTCTTACTTAAGGAGATTATCGATTAAATTGAATGATGATTTTCATCGTTCGTTGTTTTCTCACAATTTAATGTTAATATGTGAAAACAATATTAGTAGAAGCGTGAATTGGCATATCTTATATCTACTTTTTTTTTTTTATTATTGTGTACGTGCGTAAAAAAACCTAAACGAAATTCTAAGCTAATTATTATTACTGCGTTAAAATATGAATAACGCACAAAAGAATTCATTAAAGTACTTTAACAACGTAAGAGACAATTACTTCGCTTTCGTTACCAAAACTCTTAGCGCGATTAAGGAAGCGAACATCCACGTGAAATTCTTGGCATTGCACACTGAGTTATAAAATAAAATAGCGGTCGTGTAGAGCTGGCTTTCCGCTTTAGCGGCAGTTATCGTAACATAGCTCTTATGAACCCGCAACAAAGCTCAGATTTCAATATATCGACACCCATAAACTTTTAATAGAAGGACTACCCTTAAAGCTCTCGTGATAAGGAGTAACATAGTGTACGCGGGCCTAATTTAAGTGATTTTGACAGGGAATATTTTCCCCCGGGACGGCCACAAGTTGTCCTATCTGTGAAGTTTTATGTCACACCGCTAGGCTTAATGGCCTTTTTTGTGTCAACGATTCCATTCTTTCATAGATTTACTAGGCTGTGGCGGTGGTTTAGTTCCAAGAGAGGATGATTTAAGTGTATTTGAGAGATATAGAGGTTCAGTTAGTACTAATGTATTTTTTTGCTAGTATTGTTCATCGGATCGGTCTAATATCACGTAGGTGATTCCAACGCAATTTAATGGTTATGTTTGGTTCCAGCAGCTGAATTATGTGACTGTAAACTATTCAAGCTAGTGGTGCATAGATAAAATTTACTCTAAAATTTGACCTCTACGAAAAAATTGTGTAAAGGGTTTCCGGTGTAGACGTCTGAGCCTCACAGCGCATCAGTTCTTTGAAGGATTCACTTAAAGACAAGCAATAAGTATATTGGGTAACTATTGAGATTACATAGTCATAAGTTGGCAACGTATAAGTACCGTAATTCTTATAGGAATTTCATATTTGGTAATCTTACAAAGACCACATGTATTGTAGGTAACTGTACCCACTTTGCCATCAGATGGCCAGCCTGCTTGCGTGTTTAAAAAACTGAAATCAAAGCTGCCCTTCGCCATTACAGAGTTATACAGTAGAAGCGGCTAGTGCGCTTAATTTGTGCAGAAACTAAAAGAATCTTGTAGAAGTATTTTTATTCATTTTACTTCAACTGTCGCCTTTTACAACACCTAGTAAACAATTTTAAACAAAATCGTTTTAGCTCAACACAATCAATTCTGAATTCTGTCCAAAGTCCCGTGTCAGCTGAGTCTCAAGCAAATCCTCAGCGCAGGTCTCATAAGTCTTCTAGTCACCGAACGGATATCCCGTTGTCCGCAAAGCGCCCGGATCTGCAGAGCTTCACGTTAACTACTTCACGCTGCAGTAGTTTGCATGAGTAATATTTCTGAAGTAGCTTCTATCATGATATCCGAGGCGAGTGGTTTTTTTGCTTGTCAACAATTTTAATGGCAAAGCTGGTGTTGGTATAGTGGCGTGTGCTTACGATTGAGGGATATAATTGATATATAATTGATTGGTTCGATCCTGATATGTACCAATGTGTTTTTTTTTCAAACCTATGTAGGTACATTTATCCCACGCTCCTACGGTGAAGAAAAATATCGCATACATCTGCGAAGAAATTCAAAGGTGAATGTGAAGTCGACCAATCCGTACTGGGCCTGCGTGGATGACTAAGGCCCAAACATATGTATTTGAGAACACATCTGTGCGATGATCTATCTGTCAGTTCCTGTAAGACTTGCAAATCTACATCATCTACATCCTACAAGAACGCTTATGTACGTAGCCGACTTGTGACATAAGATGTCAAGTCACAGGTTCATCAAAATAATTTGCCCAAAACTTACCGCTTCCACAGGTGACAAAAGAACTGGTTCTTTCCTCGCTCAAAAGATCGATGTAGCGATCCAACAAGGAAACGCAGTCAGTCATCATTATCATCATCTCAGCTCATTTAAGTTCCCCAACGAGAGGTTCGAGCTCTTTCTCCTTCTTTTTATTGTAACTAGCCGAATTTTTTTTATGGTGGGCCCGGCAAATGACCTCCTCCCGCCTGATGTTAAGCGGTGAGAGAGGCCCAAATGAGTTGACAGATAGAGGAGGGACGACATCCACTATCCTACCTGCCCGCCCTTTGCCGGCCCAAAAGATGCTTTTTCACGCCTTTTTTAAAGGAACCCTAAAGGAACCCATGTTGTAGGTTGGAGAAAACACGTGCGCAGGTAGAGAATTCCAAGTGTGGGATGAACGACAGAAGAAGGAATCTTGGAATTTCTTGGTACGGTGTGAAAAAGAGGATACAGTGTAAGGATGATTCCGAAGGCCCTTACGCGTGTTTCAGTTATTCTTAATTAATAGATAAATAGTTTACTTGTTGTATGTATTGTCTAATATGCTTATATTCAAAAAAATCTTTGTAAATACACCGCGAAAAAAACATTTCATTTTACATAGAGTATTTTTTTTTTGTTATGTGTGAAAAATTAACAGAAAAAGGCACGAAACCAGCTTTCAAAAAAAGTTGTGGTCACAGATGGGCCACCCGAAAATCAGCCAAGTGCTAGTCGGAGTATGAACTCACTCATGATTTATATATAATGCATTTTTACAAAGAAGATCTTTACAAAACATATTATATGCCACTGATCAAATTGTTTTAAAAAAATAAAACAATTTGATCAGTGGCATATAATATGTATTAAGGCACTGAATACAATATCGATAGGCTCGATAGGCTGAACCTGCCCATCGTTCCATAATGGTGGTTCCGCTCTTGGAAAAAGACTCAATGTTTGGTTTGTACTTCTTCATAATTTCGATTCTAAATAATTAATTAGGGAAATTTTCTAAGCACGCCAGTTATGTTTGTATGATTTCTTCCACTTATGTTTTTACAAAAACAAAAACGATAATTATGGTATCACACACACATACACACACACACACACAAAAAGACAAACAGATTTAATATTCGAAAGCATTCGAAAGACCGTTTTTGGTTCCATTTAGGGTATTTTGAAATATCTCTCTATTTAACGAGAAATGAAAAATACACTTTTGTATTTGTGTTTTATGAAATTCGAGCGATAGCAGTTCTATAGTAATATTGTTAAATCGCACTTCTATTGTTTTTGTTCCGTGGACTAAACAGCACACTCACAGAACTCACACCATTATTTTTCTCTCGGTCGCTAGCTTCTTGTTTAGTTTTTTCATTAGGTATAAACAAATTTTAAGCTACGATTTATTACTATTCAAACCCTCTACTTACCACGAAATCAATTCTCAATTCTATATTCAGGCCCTAATTTTTAGCATTATGAGTCCAATTTCCTTATAATAGATTTCATGACCGAGTTTTAGTTTGAAGTATTTCAGAAATGAATATTAAACAATTTGAACTGTGCTAATGTTGCTGCTATCTTAGTTTGTTAATGTAACTTTAGAATTTTGAATACAAAGGCTAGATATAACAATAGGTTTGCTGGCAAATTTCTATGTCAACAACCAAGAATTTAATGAGTAAGGACCCTGGACTTTTGAGCGTCCTTTAAACTAGATGATACTGGGTCAGTGGACGGGAAAAGCTGTGTCTCTTTAGTTAGCATTTTCATGTTTAGCCTTGTAGAAAATTTCTTTAGAGATTTGTAGAATTACACCACGCTTTCCAAAGTCTTAAATAACGGGATCTTGTATTACCTATCTATTATTATGTATCTATATTTAAGCAGGTCTACCTAATCAAGCACTTCAAGCTCCTCACTCCACGGCTGTGTGCTGCCGCAGCCGTACTCGGACGGGTCCTCCCTAACGTGGGAGGGCCAGGATCGGCGTGCCGTCGACTGTATCACGGGGTGATACGGTCGATGGCACTCTATGGAGCCCCGGTATGGGAGTGCCTCTCCCCCCGAACGGTGGCCCTCTTGCGACGTCCGCAGAGGGTCATAGCAGCCCGGGCCGTGCGAGCTTATCGTACGGTCAGCCACGGCGCGGCCTGCGTTCTTGCGGGTCAAACGCCGTGGGATGTCGATGCACGCGTCCATGCGGAGGTGTATCGACATCGGGTTGCCGTTAGAGTGCGGGGGGGACGATCCGCTCCTGATGAGGTGGAGCGGGTTCGTACCCAGGCGCAGAGGGAGGCTCTGCGTCGATGGGGCGAGGCACTCGCCTTCCCAGCTGCCGGCCACCGGACGATAGAAGCGATACGTCCGGTGTTGGAGGAGTGGGTAGGGCGCCGGCAGGGCAGTCTCTCATTCCGCATGGTGCAGGTACTGACCGGACATGGTTGTTTTGGTCACTACTTGCACCGGGTCGCGCGTCGGGAGGAAACGCCGCAGTGTCATCACTGCGACGCTCCCGACGACACTGCCGAGCACACCCTATTGGTGTGCCCGGCCTGGCGACGCCAGCGCAGCGAACTCAACGCTGCGCTGGGTGACGGAGACCTCTCGCTGCCGAGCATGGTCGTGGCCATGCTTCGTGGCGAGGCGGAATGGGGGGCTGTCGCCTCCTTTTGCGAGGACGTCATCTCGCAGAAGGAGGCCGCGGAGAGGGAGCGGGAGAATGATCCTCAAGCCGCTCCCATCCGCCGTAGACGGACAGGCAAGCGAAGACGGGCATTCGCACAAGCGATGCCCGTCTAATGACCCTGCCGTGGAGGTCTGCGTGCACGGTTGGCCCCGTGCACGCCGCCGTAAGGCCCTCCGTCTGGGGATTGCCCTGGTGTTCTCGGGCAATCCCCCCTTGGCGATAGCCCGACCAGTCGGTCGGGCTTGCCCGGGCGCGTGGGTAGTGGAGTCGCAGTGTGGACCTTACCTAGCGCGCCCTTATGGGCAGGGAGAACACCGGGGGGTTTTAGTGGGTAGGCCTGGCACTCTGCCGGGAGAGCCCCACACACGCTCGCCGCCTAGCCAACGGCGAGTACGGTGCGGTTACGCATTTCCCCCCGAGAAAAAAAAAAAAAAAAAAAAAGGTCTACCTAATCAGTGTGTCCTCCTCGTGTTGATATATGGAGTCTAAACTTGGACGCTCACGCAGCAGGTCATACATAGGCTGCAAGTCACAAAAAGGGCGATGGAGCGGGCGATGTTGGGCCTCACTCTCCGCGACAGAGTCCGTAATATGGAGATTAGAAAACAAACAAGGCTGACCAACTATATCCAAACCAACGATATCCAAAGTAATCGCCCAAAGAAAGCGGAAGTGGACCAGGCACATATGCTGCAAAGATGGTGAAAGATGGGGAAAAGCTGTGACTGAAGGAGACCCAGAACTCAGCGCAGAAGTGCGGGAAAGCAGCGAATGAGGTGGATCTGGTCGGTGTCGGGAAGATGCTGGATGAGGATAGCATCGGACCGATAGGTGTAGAGCAATGCAGGATACATCGCTCTCAGGATTGGGTGGCGATGGACTGAAGAAGAAGAAAACCAAAGATAACCTTTTTGTATTTTCGTTGTACAGACATATTTTTAAAGATATTTTATTACGAGTTGTGGTTTACATCACGGAAGGCTAACCAGCAAACATCTTGATATTAAACTGGCATATTTATGATCGAATTCAATTGTGTAAGCAATATTTATATATTGAAAAGCCTGATTCTAAATGTGACTACAAATGAATAAATGTATAATTTGTAACACCCAATACCATCTCCGGGCCTTCCCGAAGATGGTATTGGGTGTTATGAACGAATCACGCGCGTATTTGCAACCAAAATCACGCCCACAGGTATCGCGTCTTTCGGCATATTCTTATACAAATGTTGAAACTGTAAACAAGTTAATCAATGTAAATATTTCCTGTTACAAACATAAAGAAGATATATTTTCCTCCGCCTAAAAATAGGGTATTAAATTATCATTCGAATGATTCTGTTCCAGCGCTTCAAAGCATCAAAAGGATTCCCCCAGCTAAATACCGCCTATCTGTTACGTTACCGAAGTAAGTCAACATTCCCTTAATTCCATAATCCCCTGGACTGGAATTGGAAAATGCGACAAACATCAAAATTGTCGTATTCCAAACGATGGGATTCCCAATTTCCATAATAGCTGCTCCCACTTCATCTGATTGCGTGCCAAGATACGAGCGGAAGCGTTTGAAACTAAAACGAAATACGAAAACGACCAAAATTGAGTTTTCCTCAGGGGCGAAGCCGCAGAAGCTAGTTTGACATATAATACAATTTAAAAAATTAAAGTAGCTTGATATGTTTTGAGCTGATAATATTGATAGGGGAAATTTTATTCCTCTGAAATTCCTATTTGAGCCCTAGGTATTTAACATTTTTTCATGTGACAGATAAGAACCTAAATAGCTATCAGGGACTTTATCGGCAACTGGCTGTTATTGCTTCTGCTATACTATAAGCGTCATTCAAACAAATGAAGGTCTGTGGGCGTCGGCAAAAATATGACATGAATCGCAATTCTGTATATAATTAATGAATGATTAACGTTATGCATGAAGAGTACATATCATAGAAGTAAATTTAATTCTGGAACTCAAATTCTACATATGTAATCCGCTTGCGCCTACCAACGACGTACAAATAGCAGCTTTGGAAGGAAAATTTGAATTGAGATATGGTTCATGAAGATTTTGTAAGGAAAATGTCATTAACACCTAAGCATTATTATAAACAAATAATAAGCAAGCGCTATCACCACACTATACAAATATATCACTATATGAAATTATACTGCATTTTGTACAAAAGTTCTGTTTTGAGTGTGTGTAGATTATGTACATTATATTTATGATCAAAACTGTACAGTATATAAGTACGAGTATATCGATAGGTACTCATGCATGCTACCATACTTGTTACTTGGAGGACAGGAAAATAATAAGTAAAGGAAGTTTGAAATTTGTGCTCAAAGGTAAAGAGTGGTTGTCCCTAGAACCCGTGCCATTCATCCAAGAATTCGCTTGAATCACGACGGCACAATTAAATGCACGGAGAAGAAACTTGCGTTTGGCAGTAATGGTCTTGATTACGAAAGATTGTGAAAGCTTGAAAGTGAAGTGAAGGAAAAAAAATTCGGAACAACACCATACTTACTCGTAAATAAAGCTGCACCATCACAGGCTTGATGCATCAACTCCCGGAAAAGCCTCTACACGAAGGAGCCTCCACCACGCCACAGATTCGTTCATCAGCTGCCATGTTCCATTGCCAGCTGGTGAGAATGGCTTGATTCCTAGATATTGTTTGGAACCCCTTATATTGCAAAGATTGATGGTTCTAAGGATGAAACAAAACATTCCTTTTCTCCAATCCGTTTGCTTTTAACCCAGCACCTTTGGGGATGAAAAAGGATTCCATGCATTGCGCTTCAATTTTTAAAAGCCCTAACTTGCTGATTCTTGAAAAGTAAAAAAAAATCTTTTCAATAAAAATAACAATTTATTACATGAATCTAAATGTAATAAAAGTATTTGTAAAAAAAGACCACAAGTATTCCAAAACATAGAAGGTACTCGTGCAAATAAAATACAATACAGCCACTGGCAAATAGTAAAAAAGCGAAATGCAATTTCGGCGATATAATACTTGGTGCCACATAAAAACGATTATATCCCAACCTTTTGTCTGTCGTTCCAATCCGAAATTCCGCGAGACCATAAATCAGTTGAGCCGACGTTGGCACGCAGTGAATTTGTCACCGGCCGCCATTTTGCTCGTGATTTCGCGCCAATCGGGCTCATTAGCGGCGCCATCTTTATCTGTTGCGTACAAGTAAACGGATTAGCGTTCTGTTGACTGGCGTTTTGTTGTTTCGATAGCAATTACTGGCCGCTATGGAGTTGTGTGATTGCGTTTAATTCTGGCGTGGTTCGAAGTGGTTGCTTTGTATCAGTTGCAGATGTGTTCGGTTGCATTTTTTGATTCGTGTGAGAGAGAATATTATCTTCCCATCATTTCCCTGCAGTTGACATATTCAATTAATCTATAAAAACAAGCACGTGAGATGGGATGAGGGTAATCGAGAGGGGAATACAACAAAAAAAGTGTAAAAAAACAAATAACATCAAATGTGATTTTAAATTAAATGAAAGAACATCAGGGGCTACTCAAGTCAAAAGGATTTTAGGTAGGTATTGAATTTTTATTTTATTTTGTGCAGAATACCATTTCTTCTGAATAAAATTCAAAACATGGGCGTTGGTCATATGACTCATATTTAATTCACTATTTTTGAGTGGCGGTCATTTTGAATAAAGGGCAGTGTTGCTAGGTTCATAGTACTTTACTCTTCTAACCCTTGCGTTTGATACACATATTACGAGTACTAGGGCTGAAAATGATTTTCATTCTCAGCATCAAAAATCCAGTTCAAAGAGTTACTACAAACCATTTATATAGAATTTTGAAAATTAGGGTTTTAAGCCAGACGACTTGACCTTGGGTTTGACCTTAAAACATTCTAAAATGGGTCGAATAAGAGGTAAAAGTAAAATTTCTATCATCTAGTGAAAACCCCAAGTCCTTAGGTAGCCCAAGGGCCGAAATCTCGGTGGAACCGATGGACGGACGGAAGACAGACGAACGTAGACGGTCGGAAATATGAGCGCCACAAAGGGTTACCAAACAATGTTTGGGGTCAAAATAACAAATCATTTTTTTATTGCGATAAGTTAGACAGTCACCTATACAATACATGTAGCTCCTGTGAGATTCGCAGCATAACTGCAACCCCCACAAGAACCACAGTAAACGTTACCAACTTGTGACATCAAGATGAAAAGTCACGGTGCCCAGTAATTTCACTGCCATATCCCTTCACCCTTCAAACCGGAACACAGCAATGCAAGCACTGCTGCTTTGCGGCATAAATAGGTAAGACGGAGGTACCCATGCAGACGACCCTGGTACAGAGCCTCAAATTCAAATTAAATCTTTAGTGAGTTATTGCCTCTTTGGTAAAATAAAAATCTTTTGAAATAAAGTGCAATAGTACAATAGCGTGACCCCCCCTTCGTCCACTTGGATCCATTGGATCGATCCATTGATGGATCCTAGTACACTTTTTGTTCCTCTTGAGTCCATCGTACCAATCAATTCCAAATAATGGATCCTAAGACACTTAAAGGTGGACTTGGATCCTCCAAAGAGATTTATACGGTAATTTGAATAATACCTCGTTTGATAAGCACTGGCCAATATGTCTTATTTATCAATATGTCTTATTTAATTTTACATCATACAAGTCTTCCTAAGAGAACAGATTAGTAGGTCTACGAGGAAACGGCCTAATTGATTGGACCTAGCCTCACTTTACTTGTTAATACACAACCGTCCTGTTTATATTGGTAAGGCGGAACCTTAACTCACAAACAGAGGTTCTGCCTGAAAACCAGCGCTATTGCGGCTCCGTCGTCAATAGCATTAGCTGAGGCATGGACCTTTTTGGCCTCGAACAGCCGTCATTTTATTATTTTGTAATGTTTTTTGTGTGTTATATGTAATTCTATCTGTATTTTTTGTGGCCAAATAAAATATTTCTTTCTTTCTTTCTTTCTAACTAGAACGGTAGTTGTTAGCTAGATGTCCTATTATGGCGCTAAACTTTACTAACACCGTAGTCGCTAGCCAGGTGGATTCAGAAGCCCAACTGCCAACCGAATCAAGAAGCGGAAAAACTTCAACTCGAATCGTACCGTATAAATCTCTTTGGAGGATCCAAGTCCACCTTTGAGTGTCTTAGGATACATTATTTTGGGGTACAATTGGGTCCTGTGAGGCGGCCTCCTGCCACGAACGGAGGTCGTCTGCTTCGCCGACGACACGCTCGTCGCGGCAAGAGCCAAAACGGGGGAGGAGGCGGCCCACTTTGCGTCGGTCTGCACCTCTTTAGTAGTCCGACGCATCCGCCTCCTGGACTTGGACGTGGCCCTTGATAAAACGAGGGCCATGAGTTTCCACGCCCCCCGTCGCAGGATCCCACCGGGGCTCCGAGTCCGAGTGGAGGGGGTCCGTATACCGGTCGAGGCGCACCTAAAGTACCTCGGCCTTGTTCTGGACCCCCGATGGAGTTTCGAGGAGCACTTCAAGCTCCTCACTCCACGGCTGTGTGCCGCCGCAGCCGCACTCGGACGGGTCCTCCGTCTGGGGATTGCCCTAGTGTTCTCGGGCAATCCCCCCTTGGCGATAGCCCGACCAGTTAGGTCTGGCTAGCCCGGGCGCGTCGGTAGTGGTAGTCGCAGTGTGGACCCTATCACGCGCGCCCATAAGGGCAGGGAGAACACCGGGGGGTTTAGTGGAGTAGGCCCGGCTCTCTGCCGGGAGAGCCCCACACACGCTCGTCGTCTAGCCAACGGCGAGTACGGTGCGGACACGCATTCCCCTCGAAAAAAAAAGGATCCATTATTTGGAATTGATTGGTACGATGGACTCAAGTGGAACAAAAAGTGTACTAGGATCCATCAATGGATCGATCCAATGGATCCAAGTGGACGAAGGGGTGACCCCAACCCAAAACTTTAGTTAGTTTTTATCAGTCATATAAACATCAGTCTTAGTCACTAATTTCAAAGTACTCGTCACACGGTAATCAACTTTATTATGTCAGAATCACGGTTTAAAATTACCGGGAACATTATTTTATTCGTGTTCAAAGTGTTGACGACATTGTAGGAGAGTGTTTAGTGTTGGCAAAATAATTGTCTTAAATATATATTGCTTAAGTAATCGTCAAGTTAACTAGCTTAAAAGCCGCACAAAGCTGAAGTGAGAAAGTTGCCTAACAGTTTACTTAGCTTATTCAATTTGTGGCATCAATTACGCGGCTTCTATTGAAATTAAATGAATTTGTGTTTCGGAATTAGGTATGTCTACTTCGTTTTCATATATTTCAGGCCTTCAGATATCATGCCATTTCAGTTATTAACCACAACTTGGCCAAAATTTTGGATTGGTCTAATAATTATGGAGTCGCTGTCAACCCTAGCAAATGCCAGGCGATCATTATTGGTAGTTCGCGGCAACTTGCGAAGATCGACTTGACTTCATGCGGTCCTGTCCAATTTAATGGTGTAGCAATTCCTTTTGAACCGGTTGTTAAAAACCTTGGTTTGTTAATGGACAGTTCATTATCTTGGAATGCTTACATCAACAGCATTTGTAATAAAGTTAGAGGATCTCTGCGCTCATTGTACAGGCTTAAGAATTTCCTCCCTCCTAGCACCAAAGTTCTTCTCGTCCAATCCCTAGTCCTCCCTTTAATCGATTATGCTGATGTGTGTTGCACCAACGTTAACCAAGAACTTCTAGACAAGCTGGATCGAATGCTCAACAACTGTATTCGTTTTATTTTCGGTCTGCGGAAATATGACCACATTTCCTTCTTTCGAGATAAACTCAAATGGTTGCCTATCCGTTTGCGAAGGAACCTGAGAGTCGCTTCCCAGCTTTTCAGCATTATTTACGATCCAAATACTCCTGATTACTTAAAGAGTAAATTTCAAGCGCTTGGTAGTACTCATACACTCAACTTACGTTCTGCTGCAAAACTCACACTTGAGTTTCCAAGTCATAGATCCGGGTTCGCTTCGGACTCTTTCACACTTTCAGCTATACGCATGTGGAATAGCTTACCCCCTAACTATAGATCAGCCTGTAGTAAGGCTTCATTCAAACGTCAGATACGAAGACTCTTTTTGGAATCTGTTTAGTTTTATTTGACAGTATTTCATCATAATATTAGCATTATTTATATATATTTATTATATATCATATATGTAGTTTTATATATTTTTAATATTTATATTCTATTATATCTATGTTTACTTATTTCATCCTAATTTAAATATACCTACTTATGTCGTTTGCGACTTTAATTCGTACACCGTCTACAATTTCTCCCACATTTTTACTGGTTGACTGGTAGAGAATGCCTCAGGCATTAAGTCCGCCTTTTGTACATCTTTTGTTTTATGTACGATAAAGATTAAATAAATAAATAAATAAATATCTACGTAATTCCCTCTGACATAATATAATACCAGGTTAGCTGGTACCAATAACATATGTTAGTTTGTATTGGCTCAAATTTATGATCTTCGCGTAACAAGTTTAACCTAGTGTGATGATCATACTATGTACTATAATGTCTTGGAATTTTTTTCTTATTCTTATTCTTACTAGTACCTGTGGAACCAACAGGAAATCACCTAATATTAATTAGCGAATGAGTTCGCCAAAAAATAAAACAGTAACCTCAGCCCGTGTTCCACCGAAGAAGTGTCAATATAGAATACTAGTGGCCCAGCAAGTTACTTTAGATATACTCTACCCGTCTTATTACGAAACATGGACTAAAGTTAGTCCTGGTTTAAACCAGGACTATGTAATCGCCGTCTCTATCTATGTATATTGACACACACAAGCGCACTACGCTTAAACCAAGACTAACTTTAGACCAGGTTTAAACCAGGTTTTGTAATAAGAGCGTATAGATCGCAGCATATTATTTCAACAAAAATGGCTGTTATCTGCATAGAATGAGGAAAAGGAGTGTAAAGTGAAGTCAACTGGAAAGAGGAATACACTGCAGTGGACAAGTGTTAGTGCAAAACTGCAGGCCTATTCACTAACTACGGTTAGTAACTAGAACTGTCATTTTTGAAAGACACTTTATATCCTTTACTGGTTTAGTGATCTTATGTGTTACGGCAGCGCTCATGATAGCAGTAATGGATGTTAAGTTCCTTTCAAAAATTACAGTTCTAGTAAGTAACCGAAGTTACAGAATAGGCCTGCTGATCGTGTATCCAGAACTCCAGAGACAAAATAAAAGCTACTGATACTTGCTACAAGTACTGTGTTTTCCTTCCAATTCTTGAAACTACTTCCGTAATATTTGTTCAACTTCATGCCCATAGTTTATCTGTCGAAACTGACAGGTCAACTACAGGGATGACACCTGTAAGTACACGTGGTTCCTGTGAGATTCGCAAAAAACTGCAACCCCCACAAAAACCACAGTGTACGTTGCCAACTTGTGACTTAAAGTCACGGTACCCAGTAATTTCAGTGCCTTATCTTACACCGGAACACAGCAATGCAAGCACTGCTGTTTTGCGGCAGAAATAGGTAAGACGGAGGTACCCATATGCACACGACCCTGGTACAGAGTCTCCCTCCAGTAAAAGCATGTAACAGACCGCCTTTTGTGTTTGTTTCTGTTATGTGAAATTGTTTTAAGTTTCCATGTGCAATAAAGCGTTCATTCATTCACTCAAACCTGGTTATACGGGCCAGGGAACGGGAGATGTCTGATCTCCCGTTCCCTGGCCCGTATAACCAGGTTTCTTAAAGCTACCGCGAGCAGTTCCTTAAAGCTTTCTCCGTTCTCATAACAACTGAACAAAAAAACGTATCCACATCTTGTTCACGGATGTCATTCAAAGTGATTTCAAAGTCGTAAAGGAGCGTCCTGATTTGCGAAACACGACCTTTAAATTTGGGTTCGACTTTGACCAAATGTCATCTAAGATGCGGCAACGTAGCCAGCGATGCGGTATTAGGTATCACACCAAACTACCCCCACATCAGTATTCCAACCACAACTCACATCACCTCATTTATCACAATGCCATATTGATATTGTTATCGTTCCATACTGACCCTAAAATGTCAGCAGAACTAAAAGGGAGTCTCCTGTGGGAGTTAACCCGTTTGATGTCGGTTGTCCCGCGGGCGCAACGCTGTGTGTTTGAAGGACATAGTTTGAGGTCAAGCAGATGCCGATTTGGCAAGGTAGGGCTTATGTTTGACAGAATGAACATGATTGAGTTTTACAATTCTTATATTCGTATAAAGACTTCTTATCCTTATTATTCTTAGTTTTTTATTCATATATAATTGACTCATCTCGTCACAGCTTAAATACTTCCCTAACGAGGGGCTCGAGCCTACCCTAAGTTAGGGTGTTTAGGCCTTAGTAAACCACGCTGACACCCAGTCGGATTGGTTGACTTCACATACACCTTAGAATTTCCTCGCAGATGTATGCATGAAATTCGAAAAACGAAGAACACATTGGTTGGTATCCCGGGATCTATTAGAAGGCCAGTGCCGAGTCCAGAGCGTCACCGACGAATCGGTTAGAGAACATTTGTAAAGTCTGAGTAGTTTTTAACGTAACTTGTGCTTATAAAAACTTGTGTAAAATAGGATTTTTTTGTATATTTTCAATTTTCATTCCACGCACACCAACAGCATATATTTTACACACACTATTTGTACAAAATTTTATTTAGTACAAATAATAAACAATTCCAACTGGATGATGTACCTTTAGCAGGCGTACACAACATAACTCAATAAAACTACGGCATGAAAGTTATAAAAAAACAAAAAGGGTTTTATAGCTATGTTGGGTTTGTCGCTTTACGCACATCTCAAGTCTTCTCTTAAAAACATGAAATGTATCATGGCAGATATACAGAAAACGCCTACGTGACTTTGTAATGAGGAAAGCAAGTCACCTTTCACTGGGAGTACAGTAACATATTTCGAACATTTCAATTATTTGAGAAAAAAAACACGTACTTACATATGATTCAAGAAACGCTACATTATGTCACAGTTTAACAATCATTAAACTGTGATTAGGTATACGAATACCGATTGGCGTACCCCATTATTACCCTATAATGATTAAGAGTGAAGAATTATTTTAGTATGTGGTGGGTGTATCGTCGTCATAACTCATCCAGACGTCTATTATGTAATGTAGGCCTCCCTCAAGACTCTCCAGACCGATCGGTCATGCACTTCTCTCATCTACTTTTCGCGACTTTCATCAGATTCTCGGTCAGTCCTCCGAGCTATGTGTTCTGCCCACTGGCACTTGAGGTTAGCAATTCTTTGTGCTATGCCGGTGACCTAAGTTCTACCGACCTTATAATTTCTGGTTCGATCACGTAGAGAAGCCCCAAGCATAGCATTGCCTCTGTCAATTGTAAGCGGCTGCTTCTCAGTTCCGTACGTCATACACTGGCAACACGCACGAGTTGAAGACTTCCGTCTTGCGGTTAGATATGGGCCGAGATTATGCTGCGTAACTTCTTGAATGCTGCGGTACATGCAGCGTACGACGCACTTTTTAAGGTTCCATACCTCAAAAAAAAACACGGAAACCTTACGATCACTTCGTTGTCCATCTCTCCGTTTGTCTGTCAAGTCCTGTTTTCGGGAACGAGTAGAGATATCCAGCTGATATTTATATCAAATATTCAGGTCTGCAGTCTCTTTCAGATTTAGGAAAATCCAACATGTAAATCAACGCGATCAAAAGATATGGCTGCCTGTGTCGCACATTTTCGCGTATGTTGCGAATTCACAAGGAAACCAGAATTTTGCAAGAAGCAAAGTTATAACACACAAAAATAATAATGATATTGCAAATGTAAAATAAAAAGATAAACTCAAATAAAAAAATATACCGGGTGTAACTGAACACCCCAATAACATTTAAGGGGCATATAAGTTAGATACTAAATGGACCTTCGGTGCTTGTCTGAGACCTGGAACCCCAATACTTTCAGAGTTATTTGATTTTAAACTGAAAGCAAAAACTTTCAAGTGACAACCATAATCAGCTCTTAACATAAATGAAATTTAAACACAAAATGACACCTGAGAGACGTGAGCGTAGTATTTCTACTATGCTTACGTAGGGCTGTCGGCACTTAATACCAAACAATAATTTATTTAGTTTGTATGACGTGAGCGTAGTATTCCAAATACGCTTACGTAGGGTTGTCGGCACTTAATACCAAAAAATAATTTATTTAGTTTGTATGGGAAAAAAAGTTAAGTTTCTTAGCTATAATATTTTTCTTACAGAATCTCTACTTCTGATGGATACATACCCTTAAATGTTATTGGGGTGTTCAGTTACACCCTGTATATATTACCATGTAATGGAAAAAAATTGAAATCTGTAAGTAAATTATTTAATTTGCACATAGCTAGGAACGTGTATCTAAATATTATAAAGCCGAAGAGGTTGTTTGATTGTTTGTTTGTTCGGTTGAACGCGCTAATCTCTGGAACTACTGATCCGAATTGAAAAATTATTTTTGTGTTGGATAATCCATTTATCGAGGAAGGCTTAGGCTATGTAATATCACGCTACTATCAATAGGAGAGGAGAATCAATGAGAAATGTTGCTAAGACTATATAGAAGATATAACTAAGAACGCGTTGAAGTATTTTATAAGGCGAAACGTAGTTTGCGGCCCTCGGCGCGCGAGTCCGACTCGCACTTGGCAGATTTTTTTAATACATAACTAAGTTGGCAAACAAGTAGGATGCTCACGTAATCTACAGTTGCCTATAGGACATGTAGTTCCTGTAAGATTTGCAAATATACAAGCCCTACAAGGACGCCAGTACGTTACCAAGTTATGACATACTAGCATATGACATATGAAATAATACCAGCGCTTTAAAAAAGCAGTATAACTAATATGCCTCCAGATCCTTCAAAAGAGACATTGCGAGAGCGAAATCGGAGCACATCAGTAAAATTGGCGAGAAACTAGAGCGTCTTCCTTCGGGGCCTCGTGCGTTCTGGTCTCTTGCCATAGCTATTCAGGGAAATTTCTGCACGCCATCCTTTCCACCACTGCACAACCATAACACATCGTTAGCCCATGATGCAAAATAAAAAGCCGAGCTTTTTGGGAAACTCTTTGCATTCAACTCGACTTTGGATGATGGGGGACAGGAACCGCCGACGATACCGCGGTGTAACAGCTTTATGCCAGATATTCGGTACCACCAAAACTCAGTGCGTCGAGCACTATCTGCCCTGGATATCCATAAGTCGAGTGGGCCCGATGGTATCCCTACTATCATGCTGAAGAAGTGCGCTCCAGAGTTGGCATCGGTTCTAACGCGTTTATTTCGGCTCTCATAATCATCTGGCGTAGTCTCAACCTCATGGAAGACAGCTTTAGTGCATCCGATCCCGAAAAAAAGTGACCGCTCGAATCCAACTCCAACCAACTACAGGCCGATCACTATAACTTCTTTGTTTTTAAAGATAATGGAATCGATTATCAACCGCCAGCTCCTTCAGAACCTAGAGGATCACCAGCTGCTTAGTGACCAACAATACGGTTTTCGTAGGGGTCGCTCTGCTGGTGATCTTCTCGGTTACTTGACACTCATTGGGCAGAGGCAATTGAAGCAATTGAAGTTTGGACATCGCGAAGGCCTTCGATCAGGTCTGGCACAAAGCGCTTCTTTCTAAACTTCCTTCGTATAGGGTTCCCGAGAAACTATGTGGATGGGTTACTAGCTTTTTATTAGACAGAAGTATAAAGGTCTTAATTGATGGTGAATGCTCCGACTCACAAAAAATGCTGGTGTCCCCCAAGGATGTGTGCTATCACCTACACTATTCTTTCTGCATATCAATAATATGCTGCAAATCAGCGGCAATCATTGTTATACAGATGACAGCACGAAAGACACCTCCTATAACGGCCGTGCGAACATTTCTCGGGAAAACGTCATTGAGTGCCGGAATAAACTTGTGTCTGAAATTGATACATCATTAGGGAAAGTTTCTAAATGAGGTCGACTTAATTAAGTCCGTTTCAACTCTACAGAGACACAGGTTTGCGAGTTCACCGCCAAGAAAGTGTCATTTGTCGTATCTCCTCGCTTTCAAAGCATTCCCCTAACTGCCTCAGCCAATATTGAAATCCTTGGTGTCGAAATATTGACCGAAGTCCAGTTCCGTGGCCACTTAGAGGGTAAGGTTAAATTAGCCTGTTAGAAGCTTGGTGTGCTCAATAGATCGAGACGGTATTTCAGTCCGGCGCACCGCCTACAGCTTTACAAGGCGCAGGTTCGGCCTTATATGGAATACTGTTCTCATCTTTGGGCAGGAGCGCCCCAATACCAGCTTCGCCCACTGGACGGCATTCAACGGAGAGCGACTCGAATCGTCGACTGCCAGGAAATTTCTAATCGACTTGATACCTTGGCGCTGCGTAGAGATGTCGCCTCATTATGCATCATCTATCGAATATATTACGGGGAATGCTCCGAGAAATTGTTCGGACTCATACCTGCCGCCTCTTTCCGCCATTGTTTCACGCGACAAAAAATCCATGCCCATCACTTAGATGGTTGGCAGTCTATAATTGTGCGTTTTTCTCCCAGTTTCCTGCCTCGCACAGTTAAACTTTGGAATGAATCGTGGAATGCTCGTTTGCCCCCTATCTCATAAAAAAACATACGGTGTCAAGGAGCAGTACCTACCCAATAATTTTACTGCCTGTCTTACCCTTCAGACCGGAATCACAGAATAGATAATAGTTCTACGTACAGAAGTTGCACTCCTTTGATCTTGAACAAAATCGACATTTTAAATAACTTAACTTCGAGCATCTAAGCTGAATCACATCCGCCACGCGTTACCGTGTGTTATAAGAAATTCTGAAGTCTCACGTCGCTACGAGCTCGAGGGATGAGGCTGTTGCTGATGGTACATAATATCAAGCGCGCGCAAGAAAGCACGCCAAACGTTGCTATTCACTGTGTGTATTAATTATTTCCAAGAGTGCGGCAGCCCCGCTGCCTTTGCACTCTAAGTGTACCCGGAATCGTCTGAACCTACTTTATCTTGTACCTAAGCGCGTAATGACGGAGGCCTCCCGGAACACAGCAATGCAAGCACCGCTGCTTGGTGGGAGAAACAGGTAAGATCGGACATAGGATAGAGGCACCCGCGCATGCGATTCTCGAAATTAGTCTCTCGCTGGTAAAAATAAGATGTAGAAAATAAATAGCATTGTGTTATTGTCGATTATTCGGTTATTTGGATTTGTCTAAAGTTCTGTATTAAATGAATCACTGTAATAATAACTTTTCATTGAGCAAAATCTCTCTGGACTGAAGTGGAAAGCTTCTTTCTATAGCAATATATATCTATAAAATATTTCTAAAGTATTTCTTTACTTTGAAGTATAATATATGGCAAACTAAAGTCGTATCTTCTAATGGCAAAATCTTTTCATTCTTATAAAGTTTCGAAAGCTTTACGGACTCTGCGGTATTTGAGTTCTGATTCTAGATTGTTTTTACTTATTTAATAAGGTTACGAACTTATTACACAAAAGTCTTGCACTGAAAGAGTTTCACAATACATTTTGCCGGGACATACTAGCTGCAATTACAGAATAAGTAACTCTTGTGTAAGCCGAAAGACGTTCCATGTCCATTTTGACTTTATTGCTCGTAAACCGACTGCTTAGAGAAGTGCATTTAATTTTCTTTTTCTTATCAACAAACTGCTGTTTGCAAATTGCAACTTATGCCGGTTAATGGCAACAGCTTCGCTCCTTGTTATTTAAAAGAGTTAAATACACATCTCAAAAATATTTTACAAGAAATAAAAACCGACTTCAAAAACACTGAAAAGTTAAAAATAATATAAGAATAGGTACAGACAACATCACACTTCTATATTGAAGTCGGTGCCAAACGATGATCTCCTAGAAAGTCTTAAAATTTGGCACCGACTTCAATATAGAAGTGTGATGTTGTCTGTACCTATTCTTATATTATTTTTAACTTTTCAGTGTTTTTGAAGTCGGTTTTTATTTTTTGTAAAATATTTTTTATTTTTAACTTTTTAGTGAATGAAATCTTTTTAGTGAAACCACCCTAGGAGTATACTCTATCGAATACAAAAAGAATTTTTAAAAACGGTCCACAACTGGCGGAGTAATCGCGTAACATACACACAAAACACGTTGGAAACACCTTAAAATTTAAGGGTTTTCCTCGATTTTCATGGGAGCCCATCATCAGCCCATCATCCTGACTTTGGTGGCCATGGGACCACCCTTGGAGTATACTCTATCGAATACAAAAAGAATTTTGAAAATCGGTCCACAACTGGCGGCGTAATCGCGTAACATACACACAAAAAAAAACATACGCATCGAATTGAGAACCTCCTCCTTTTTTGAAGTCGGTTAAAGATGAGCATCCCGCTCAAATTGAGACACCTCGAGACCCTAATTGACATAGGAAGTTTAACAAAACAGAAGATTTTAACATTGGATCGCACTTCAATAATAATTATTTTATTTCATTTTTAAGGGTATTTTTATAACACTTAGTATAATAGGTATATCTCAGTGTATGAGCTTATCGATTTACAGACGTGAACATACATGCGATGTCAAATATGTACGTATTGATGAATGTAATAGGGATATTGACATGTAAAAGTTATGTGAATACTAGTAGAATGCTGAAACTCATATTTTGTAAGTGTAAAAATTCGTAATAAATTAATTAAAAATATTTAAAAATGTTTCAAATAATGCCCAGTATCACGTGACTGCGAACGCCAATCGGAGTGCGTTACGTTACGGTGTGCGAAAAACCCCGCGTTATTCGTTCAGGCGCGTTACACATAAGCAGGGATTTGCAACATTTTTAGAATCAACGTGTTATATAATAATAGATACACCAAAACGTGATGATGGTCATCAATTTCTACATTCAGATTCTGAAAATATTTTTTCATCCCGCCATCTCGGAAAGAGTATTTTTGCTATTCGATATCTGACCGCCAAAGCTGTTTTTATCCGCTTGAGGTTAAAGTACTTTTGATTCCCTCGCTAACGCTAAGGATTCTAATTTTTCTGATATTCTAATCTTAGAATCCTTCGCTTGCTCGATCATCAAAGTTGAGCACGCGGTTAAAAAGCAACTTTGCACTCATGTATAACAAATAATTATTAATGCATTTTAACAATGCAAGACGTCTGTAATTATTATTCGTGAAGACGAAATGATCCAATTTATCGCCGTGCTTCGATACCTACCGGGGCGCATAATAAAATTCTGATGAGATCATAATATTATTTTTTCATGGATGCAGTGCCGGCCTGTTATGCTGCGATAAATTGACTATGGCGTTTTATGAATAGCGAAGTGCGATCTAGAAACTGTTTTAAGAAGATTCCGTGTAAGGAAAAAGAATAAGCAGTTTGGAAACATTTGAACTGTAGTTGTCGTATCGTAGGAAAAAAAGTAATTATTGTTAATTTTTATATCTTTAGCATCTAAAATCGAGGTGATTTTTTTCCCCCTACTGGGATGTCAGTAGGGAGTGAAAAATGACAGAAAAAGGGGATGATTTCTAAAGGAAAATCGTATTTTATATAAATAGGAAGTTGGTAACGATGCATCCCGTTACCTAGATTATTAATTCCAGAAATATTGACACTCATTTTTTTTATTTTATCAACACACATCGATACTACATACTATGTATAAAGGCTATACACCATGTGCATATTAATTTTGAAAATTTCTGTCCAAAATGATACCTTCCTACATCTAAATCCACCTCACTGCCCCTTTTTTCTTTTCCGAAATTCATTTTCATAGCTCATAATTATCTACTTTTAATCAACGTGCATTTTCACACTCTCTTTCTGAATGATTTCTGCTCTTGTAAGTACATTTTGTAAGTGCAATCATCATCACAGTTCATAAATACGTGCCGACATGGCCCGAGACTGCCCTAAGTTAGGGTGTTTCGGCCTCGCATAGGGGAATGGCTAACGCCGATCCCGATTGTGCCTCTATGGGGTTGCTGGAGGGTGGTTTAGCCAGGCATGGGATTTATACCCGAGTCCAATGGCATATACTTGGGGCGGCCTTGTCAGCTTTTCAGTCCCTTGTCGAATCGTAAAGAGATTCCCCCTCCTTAAGAAAGGATGTTTAGGCCTCAGTCAACCACGCTAGCCCAGTGATCTTATGAGGGATCGGGTCGACTTCACATAAACCTATGAACTTCTTTGCAGATGTATACAGGTTGCCTCACGGTGTTTACCTTCACCGTAGGAGCATTGGAGAAAATGCACTCATGAAATTCGAAAAACGAAAACACATTGGTACATAGCAGAATAGAACCCCAAGACCTTCCGATCAAAAGGCCAGTGCCGAGTCTTCGTTTATGTCCACAACTACATAAAAATAAGGACAGCATGTCTGATTTAGTTGCCTTAAAATCATACTCAATAACGAATTTACCTAACCTTGGAAATGTTTTACTTGATTTCGTATGCATTTTTAGTTTTCATAATTGTATTAGAACGTGACTTCTAATCGTTACTAATTCTAAAATGTAATACGAATTTGTCCAATACGTTCCACTTTCCGTGACAGGTCTCGTACCATGGAAATAGTTCATAGTAAATTTGGTAAAATGGAGTACATCACAGTGGACAGTGGAAGGGAGTTCCATTTATTTCCGCACGGGGAAATGAGGTGAACTTACAAGGGCTATGATTCCACAGTGTACCTACTCCGCAGCCTTCAGATACATAATTAGAGTTACACTTTATCTATGCATTCTTCTTCTTCTTATTTAAATAGTGGCAATTGGCCGTAGAGGATAATAACCATCACTACCAGTGTTAAGTCGAGTGTATTAATTACTATTAGTGTCTAGAATATTAAGATAACATTATTTTACTGTCGTCAAGTCAGTCACTCATGTCCGTCAAATCAAGTCGCCATTTTTGTCAGTCCTATCTATGCATATCATAGTATACCTACTGGAAAGGGTTGGGATACTTCATTAGAGTTGTTATTTTATCTACGCAAGTTGCGAGTTACCTCTATTATGCAAAATCAAAATCAAAAGTACTTTATTTCATAGGCCCTTGCGGGCACTTAAAATCGTCAATTTTACACATTTTACAAAATTATTAAAACATAAAAAATATTCTACTAAAATCAAGCTAACCCGTGCGCTAGTGGCAAGTACATCCGCGGAGTTGATGCCGCGCATGTAATCGCCAAGAGCGACCCGAATCCGAATGTATGGGCTAACATGAGAAGAATCGGGCAAGAAACTCATGTGCCAAAACTCTTTTAAAATCGCCAAATGTCTTACAAATTGTGAATATTACAAAACTATTCAGAGAACGAGCAATTAATTTCTTTTACCGCCACGCTGCCTTATCATTCAAAAAATCTTTAACACTGTAATAAGCCTTTTTGCTTAACTGAGCTTTAATTAAAATTTTAAATTTATTTACTGACAAGTCATGCATGTTACATGGCAGCGTGTTGTACATTCGTATACAGTGACCTGCAAAAGAGTTGCTTATTTTATGGAGCCTATATGTGGGCATTGCTAGCTTGTCTTTATTTCTTAAATTTAAATTATGATAGTCACTATTTTTACGGAATTTGATATCTTTATTCTTGTATGCATACAGTAAGTTTTCATAAATATATTGTGAATGTACAGTCATAATATCAATTTCTTTGAATTTTTCTCTTAAAGACTCTCGGGAGCCCATCCCATAGATCGCCCGAACAGCCCTCTTCTGCAGTACAAAAATGCAGCCAATATCGGCGGCATTTCCCCACAGTAGTATCCCGTATGACATAATACTGTGGAAGTAGCTAAAATAGACTAACCGCGCAGTTTTCACATCTGTTATTTGACGAATCATTTTAACGGCGTATGCTGCAGAACTTAGTCTGTTCGATAGGCATTCAATATGAGGACCCCATTGTAACTTAAAATCTAAAGTTATACCCAGAAATACAGTTTGATTGGCTAGCTCTATTTCCCCATCCCTAACCTTGACTTTGGCTTTAACTAATCGAACATTTGGCATAGTGAATCTTGTAGTAGCTGACAGTGTTTATTCACATAAACTTGGTTACAGAGTGACAGTTGCTATGCTTAATTAAAAAATATGACAGAATGTGCATTGGCCAGTAGCAGAGTGTTTATGGTAAAAGAAATCAATCAAATAAAAGGTTCAACACCTCCCCGTAACATGAACACCCTGCACTGTACACACTTATTTACACACGCCATATAAAAATCGTAACAATACTACTCACTATACACACTATCACTATACACACCTTAAAATAACTTATCTGTACAACCCTTAAAAATAAGACTACAGATGAACATATCTAAGTTAAGCCTAAAGACTGTACACATTTACAGTGGGAAGGCCTAGCTAATGGTTTGGTCAATATATCTGCTGTCATGTTCTTAGTGGAAATGTACTTCAGGTTGAAATGGTGTTGCGACAAAGCATCCCGAATGAAATGATGTCGAATATCGATATGTTTGGTGCGAGCGTGAAATGTGTTATTCTTAGTGAGCTTTAATGCACTCTGGTTATCTGTGTAAATGGTGATGGAATGATTGATGTTGAAGACTTCTCTAACTAGGGAAAATAAGTATATGGCTTCCTTACAGAATTCGCCAAGAGCCATATACTCAGCTTCGGTGGTGGATAGTGCAACTGTGCGTTGTTTGCGGGATTCCCACGAAATAGCTGCTCCACTTAGCTGGAAGCTGTAGCCCGTGTAGGAACGCCTGTCAACTATGTTACTGCCATAGTCAGCATCAGAAAAACCTACAAGCTGACTTTCGTCCCTAGTAAAGGTAAGGGTAAGATCTCTGGTGGCTTTCAAATACCTAAGGACACGCTTGGCCGCTCTCCAGTGTGCCTCCCCGTAATGCATATTGTATTGGCTAAGATAAGAGACCGTGTATGAAATGTCTGGTCTTGTGTCAATTGCAATATACATTAGTGAGCCGACAAGCTGTTGATATGGAAGCTCTGGTTTCTCGTCATCCTTGCTAGGGATTGTGAGTTTAATGCCAGGTTCCATAGGGGTTGAAACTGGAATAGCGTCAGTCATACCAAACTTTTCGATAATATTATCGATTCTTTGGTCGAGAGTAATTTTACCATCGCTTTGAACAACTCTTATTCCTAAGCAGTCTTTAACTGGACCAAGATCCTTAACAATAAACTTTTTTCCTAATTCTGTTTTAAAACGATTTTTCATATCTTCATCGTTGCATAGGATGAAAAAGTCGTCAACGAATACTGCTACTACTAGGAGACTATTCTCCTCTCTTTTGTAGAAAACGCAGTGTTCAGATGCCGCTAGAGTTAGTGAGAAGCTGGTCATCGCCTCACTTACCTTTTTATTCCACTACCGTGGTGCTTGCTTAAGGCCATAGAGAGACTTCTTTAACAAGCATACCTTACTGCGTGGTTCAGTTGCGAAGCCTTCAGGTTGTTCCATATAAATCTCTTCATCGAGATCACCATTTAAAAACGCAGTTTCGACATCTAAATGTTCGATGTTTAGGTTCAGCTTTACTGCATAAGCTATTAATAACCTAATAGAAGATAGTCTGGCGACAGGAGAAAATGTTTCCCCATAGTCGATGCCATACACTTGTGTAAAACCTTTTGCCACAAGACGTGCCTTGTACTTTGCGATTTCTCCATTGGTATTTCTTTTTATTTTGAAGACCCATTTACTCTTGATGGTTTTTCTATCAGGAGGCCTGTCTACTAATATCCAGGTGCCATGTTTTTGTAGTAATTGGTATTCAGCTTTCATAGCTTTTAACCATTCTGCTTTGTGGCTGTCCTCTAATACTTCTTTGTAAGTATCGGGTTCACAGTCAGTACTTGAGAGATTAGCAGTCTCGGGGTACCTGACTGGAGCACGTCGAGGTCGTAAAGGATAACGCTGCTCTTCTTGCTCTCGGTCTTCGGTGTTGTCTGAAGGAGATTCTGATGGTATTCTTTCGGTATCTGGTACACCCTCTACTGGTTCCGTTTCTGATGGGACATCAATAACTTCATCAGTTGTTACCTCCTCAGACTGAGAACTGGAAACATGAGTTGGCGTTAGGACATTAAGTTATCTTCTATAAAGACAACATCTCTTGTAATTATAATTTTCCGCGGGTTCTGTGGATCGATAACACGATATCCCTTGCTCTCAGTAGAATATCCTACAAAGATGCAGGCTTGTGTTTTTGAGTCAAGCTTTTTGCGCTTTTCTTTAGGAATTAGCACATGCGCCTCACAACCAAATACTCGAAGGTGAGAGAAGTTGACTGGCTTGCCTGTCCACAGTTCTTCCGGGATCTTATTGTTTAAGGCTTGAGAAGGAGTGTAATTTTTTAAATAAATCGCAGTATTCACTGCTTTACCCCAATATGCCTTAGAAAGCTTTGAGTCTTGGAGTAAGGCTCGAGCTTTTTCGATTATGGTGCGATTTACCCTTTCTGCAATACCATTTTGCTGCGGCGTGTAAGGGACGGATGTCTGGTGAATGATTCCGTTCTCCTTAAGAAAGGCAGACATTGCACTATTTACAAATTCGCAACCATTATCGGAGCGTAGAATTTTAATTTTTAAATTGGTTTGGTTTTCAACCAAATGTTTGAATTCTACGAATTTTTCAAACACTTCGGATTTTGTTTTGAGTTAATACCCAAACGTTTTCCGGCTATGATCATCCGTAAATGTTAGTAGGTATAGAGCACCACCAAAGGAGTGCGTGCTCATGGGGCCACATAAATCCGTATGCACGATACCTAATTTGGAATTGCACCTACTTACAGACTTTTTGAAAGGTTTTCGGGCCAATTTACCTTGGACGCAAGGAATGCAGGTTTCATTGAAATTGTCTATGAAGTTTACCCCAACTTTTTTAATTTTTAGAATTTTCATAGACTTGACATTTAGATGTCCTAAACGTCTATGCCAGAGAGATGCTGACTCTTTGGCAGTTGTCAGAAGTGCCATTTCTGTCATGTCTAGTGTAAACATGCCATTGTGTATGGATGCAGTTCCCCTTGACGGAAAATTGATGCTCCTTTTGACGTAAAAACTACAACGAAACCTTTACTTACAATACTACTTACCGATAGGAGATTTACAGCTAACCTAGGGACGTATAATACATCAGAGACTTTATTTACACTCGAGTTGGGAACATTTATATTTACAGTGCCTTTACCTTCACTAAGGACTTGCTCATTGTTGGCCACAGTGATCGGCTTAACAAGTGGAGTTAGTTTCGCAAACCAATCCCTTTTGTTGCACATATGACGCGTAGCACCAAAATCTAGGATGAAGTGGCTAGATGTATTTGAGGGCGAAATATTAAAACATGATAAAAGTGAATCAGATTTATAATTAGTACTACCTAAATGTACATTCTCACTAAGAGCAGGTTTCTTCCCTTTACGTTTACGGCAATTTTTGTACAAATGGCCGTTCTTTTTACAATAAGTACACTTCATAAACTTAGGTGACGATATAGACATAAGAGCGTTATTAGAAGATGCCGACGTTGTAGGTGTGCGTCTTAGGTCTTCTTTGAGCAGCATTGAGGCAACCGAGTCAGACGAAATTTTCATTCCGGAGTTCTCAAAAGCCATGACCATTGGGTTATACTCCTCTGGTAGACCAGCCAACATAATAACACCGACAAACTCGTCTTCTATCTTTTCGTTTGCTTGAAGCAATTTCTGATATGTGTTGCGTATTCCGTTCACATAGCTATCCATGCTTTGGTGACTACTTAGCTTGGCACTGAAAAGTTCTCGTAGTAGTGTTAGTCTTCTGAGTAGCCCACAATCAGCGTACTGCACTCGAAGTCTCTCCCAAGTATCAGCGGCTGAGGTAGCTGACATTATAACTGGGTAAATATGTTCCTTGACTGACAGGCATAATTTTGATCGAGCTTTTTGATCTTGTTTCTTAAAATCAGGTACCTCTTTCTTGTATTCCTCTGGACGCTCGATACAGTCCCACAGATCGTTGTCAATGAGAAACATTTTGACCGCAAAACTCCATGTTGTAGTTTTTTGACCCTTCCAGTTTTTGTACGGGATGTACGTCCAGTTTGATTGTCACCAAAGTCAGGATCTGGTAATGGGATCCCAGGAAAATCAAAGAAATTTACCCCTAATTTATATACGTTTGTTACCTCATAAGAACAAAAATCAACTTCAAAAACACAAAAAGTCAACAATAATGTAGGAATATCAGCATTATATTTGAAGTCGGTGCCAAATTGGACTATGTAAAGAGAGAGAAAAGCGTTATCGCTTTTTGTATGAAAATTTACAGCTTCACAATCCTCTTAAAGTCATTTTAATGGCCTCGGAGGTGTGGATAGCATTGAAGACTGTTGCGTTCAATTCCCAACCACGCTGTATTAAGAAGCTTTAAGTGTCACCTACGCCATTTGTCCGATAAATTGATTTTGTCTCAGTTCGCTTAACACTCCTACCTACTACCACTACACCCAGTGAGTTTGACATTTTGACATAAAAATTACATACTTTCTAGATATATGAGTATGTTACAATATAAGAAAACTCCTACGCTCGCAAAAATGTTAATATTTTTTTTGTATATCACAAGCTCGAAGCTTTTATGAGAAACTTCAATTATTTCTAAGTTACACGTAACATTTAATGTACCTCGTCTCGTTTTATTTCACCTGTCCTCTGTCACAAGAAATTGTTTAATATTTCGTTCACTTTACAAAATTATGTAAGTTCCCTAGTTTCTTTGAAACATAACATGTTTTCTTGTAGACATATTGCCTTACGTGTGGTGCCAGTCATAAACTTTAACAATCATGGTTGTATAATAGTAGATTATACAACACCTGAAAAAAAGGGAATTTAATTCGAGCGACTATGTTGGATGCGAGAGGAGCGAAGGATTCTAGATTTGAATCACGAGTAGAGCGAGGGATTATAGAGTAGAATCCTGAGCGGAGAGAGTGATACAAGGAGATTTTTTTTTTTCACAAGTTGTGCACTCTACTTACTATTGACTGAGAGAAAATAAATATTAGCATAGTATTTATATTTGTCTGTCAGATTTTATTATATAAACGGTAATAAGAAACATAGCATGAAATATAAACCTTAGAAATTTATTGTAACGGCTTCTTAGTGTTAGTTATTTCGTTGAAATGGTTAAGAAATACAGACACTGAGAAGGAATTGGTGTCATTCGTGGTTTTCCAGTCGCAGAACAAATTGTATAACTTCAGGTACAGTAGCTTTGCGTCAAGCTATACTGTTTGACCTTTGGACTGATATTATGTCATTCGTAATAGGTACGGTTTTCATAGTGCAAATGCAAAGCTTGACCTGGTGCCTAGTGTACTGTAAGCTCCCATTCAAGCTATACATGTACACTACGAAAACCGTCACTGTTACGAGCAACATAAGAACGGTCTAAAGGTCAAACAGTATAGCTTGACAAGGAGCTTACTGTACAACTCCCGAGATTTAGGCGGCAACCAAAGTCGCTTGACACATAAAGCGTTTGCGAAAAGTACCCTTTGTGTGTCGAGAATGCGTTTAGACGGACCCCCAGTATTTTTTTGTGAGTAAGTCTCGATTGGCAAGGCGGGTCTCACCATAACCGCAGGCGGACCCCACTCTCCGTCTGCGGTAGATTTAAAATGTTTTTAAACTGGGTAAAAAAAAGGCGGCAACCAAAGTATCTACTATAATAACTGTTTTAATATGAAATGATTCCGGAGACTCCTTTTCGTCACTAAAAAAACTGTTTTTATTGACATTATATTAATAGATTTTAAAATGAGATAAAGCAAATACGGCAACAGATAGAAAAGTGCTTACTAAAATTGGCGGTTTTTTTTTTAAACATGAATAAGTCCATGGAGTAACTCCCATTATAGGTGACTATTACCACTTACCAAGTTTGCTTGTTTGCCAACTTAGACGCAATAAAAAAAGCCAGTAGGTACTTTTAGAACGTTTCGTTTATTTTTCCATTTCATGTTTGTTCCAAATTCAAAATGTTTTTATTCACTCAGTGAGTAAAAGAAAGTTTTAGTTACTATTATTGATGAATCAAAAGCCCCTTTTTGAGTGGCAATAGTAAAAAAAATGTTATGCACATTACATAAATAACAACAGGAACCTCTTAGCCATTATTTTACCTATGGTAAGTATTAATAGTGTGGAGGAGTCAATCCGATATCAACACCAAATTATTGTTTCTATGACAAAAGGTTTGTCTTTTTTTTTCTATTTCTCTCTCTCAGTAGCAGATGGAATCCGAAGTTGGTGCCCGGATAGTGACAGTAGAGGTTTTCCCCCTATAATATGGAATTGGATTTAAATTATCCTACTCTTAATTGGCGAAGTGTAGGTATTTATTATAATATATCACTGCCTAACCTTACAGGGAGGGCGTAATACAATTTATTTATTTATATTTAAACACAAGCAGATTTCGAAAATATGATTATACTTTGAATTGAAAGTGCTCTATAGCTCCTTCTAGCTGCATATTCACTTCATAATAAGTGAAAAATCCTCTAAATTAAATATCTTCACCATGCGCCGAAAATTTTAGATGACCCATTTTGATGGGTTAGCACTTAGCTCTATATTTTATTATGAGTCTATAGATTAGCGAGACAAGACAAGACTCTAATAAAATTATAGCTAGTCTGTATAAACTGGTTAACGTACTCCGTCTGGCGGTAACCCTTTTTGTATGTAAAATCGGAATTTTATAACTTGTCCCACACGCCCTGTCTCCCTTTGCGGAGGCGCCGCGCGTTTGTCACTGTCACTGTATCTCCGTTATGATTTGAACAATTCCCGAATAGAGAGTTATCTCGAGTGATCTTGTTTCTCACTCCCACGTATTAATATCGCTTACTGTCGCACATCTGTTTTTGTTTTAAAAGTATATTTTGTTTTTGTTTTGTCTCTTAGTGGAGTTTGGAGTTATTGGCTTTTTTATTATCATCAGGGGTGCACTTGACCTTTATTTTACCCGATGGTAAATAAGGAATAAGGCTGAAGATAGTCCCTAAAATCTTCGACGGTAGATGAACCGCGGCCTAAATTGAGCGATGCGCGGTGGCGATAGTGAGGCGGTCGCTATCGTTTTAATTTTACAAGTTTACTGTGTTAGACGAAAACATTAGATGACGTCATAAATTTCGTCTCATTTCGTTCTGCAATCCTTTTTTTTCAGGAGGAAATGCGTGACCACAACGTACCCGCCGTTGGCTGGACGGCGAGCGTGTGTGGGGCTCTCCCGGCAGAGTGCCAGGCCTACACACTAAAGCCCCCCTGTGTTCTCCCTGCCCTTATGGGAGCGCATGGTAAGGTCCACACTACAACTCCACTACCTACGCGCCCGGGCAACCCGACCGACTGGTCGGGCTATTGCCAAGGGGCGATTGCCCGAGAACACCAGGGCAATCCCCAGACGGAGAGCCTTACGGCGACATGCACGGGGCCAACCGTGCACGCAGGCCTCCACGGCAGGGTCACTAGACAGGCATAGCTTGTGCGAATGCCCGCCTCCGCCTGCTCGTTCTGTAATCCTAACCCGAATCCTACGTTCATCAAATAACTTATCACTTGTTCTCCCTCCCCATTCCTCTATATTTTATGATAAGTTGTTTACAGTTAAATCCATCAAACTATGGAACTCCCTACCTGAAGCCATCAGGCGTGCACCATCGCACGATGATTTGAAGCGTGCTATATAAAGAAAACATTTCCTGCAGCTGGATATTTAAGGAAACATCTCCAGCTCCATACAAGTTTATGTTTTTTATGTAGTGTATTTTTTGTATATAAGTTGTGTAGTTTATGTATTTTATTATCAAAGTAGATATTGAGGTTAATTTTTTAAACAGGTTTCAGTTAATACTTACCCGTCACTATACTTCTAAACTTTCCTCTACCCATCGGTTGCTTAGTAGAGATTGATGCTTTAGCAATAAGGCCGCCGTTTGTTTTCTCCATAATATTTCTTTTTGTACATCTTAATCTTAAGCAATAAAGTATTCATTCATTCATTATGTAGGTATTAACAAAAACCTGAACAGCTAAACATAAACATACACGGTTTAACTACGAAACGTTGTTGTTTAAAATTTTGTTTGAAGTTGGGCTTAAGCATGGTAGTGTATCTTAGATAGATTCTTTATTGCACTCATCACAATTTAAATACAGTAGGTACAATATGGTTCTTAATATTAATGAGTACAAAGGCGGTCTTATTGCTAAAAGCGATCTCTTCCAGACAACCTTTGGTTTGGAAAATTGGTAAAAAATGAGAGTGCGCCAATAAAAACAAAAATAATAATTAAAATAAAAACAAAAATGGAATTAAAACAAAAAAAAAATATGATGTTGCAAGCAAGTACCCGCTACCGGCGCAGACCTAAAAGATGTTGATGTAGCTTTCGTTTAAAAATCGCAAGTGATTTGGATTTCCGAATAACAGGCGGCAAATCATTCCATAACTGAGAGGCCTTGATTGTAAATGAATCCCTGTAATATCCCGATCGCGTAAATGGCTGTTTGAGTACATTATCCGACTTGAACCTCAGTTCACGAAATAGGGAGGGGTGCGAGGATCGTAGAGGACATTATAAAGGAGAATGAGAACATACTCCTGACGGCGCAGTCCGACGGGAAGCCACTCTAATTTTTTTCTGTGTTCTATCTTACATATCTTCTTATATATAAAAATGAAACGCTGTGTGTTAGTCTCGCAATAACTCTGAAACGGCTCGACAGATTCTTACGAAATTTTCAATGTGTGTTAGAATAGGTCCAAGGAAGGTTTATACGTAATTTAATTGGACCCGGTAGGTGGCGCTGTAATCGGGCAGGACAACGTCTGTCGGGACAGCTAGTTATTAATAAACATGAAACAACATCATATTTGAACCATAACTAATGTTTCTTGTTGAATAACGATTGCGGGACCTACAGCGACGCACAGTATCTTATAACCTTTACTGAAATTTTGTCTGACTAATTTTGTCTGACTGACAGATATCATATCACTATAGTGTAGTCGCTGAGAGTGTAAGAAATGATCCACAGCGAATTTATCAACATGTTTAAAATATGAGCCCTGTCATATTTTTTGATAAGTGCTCTATTAGCAAGCATTTAATTAAATAATTTATCGTATTATCTTTCAATCGTTATACAAGCGAGAATTCTACATGGCAATATGAAAACTATAGTATTGATGTGATTTTTATATGGAACTATTTTCTTTACAAATGCTAAATAAATTGAAAAATTAATAAAATCAATAAGGGAAAAAAATGCGTCTCGGGCGGGATTTGAACCCGGGTCTCCAACATACCGTGTTGACGCCTAGCCTCTCCGCCTTTCGGTCACCGAGCGGCACCGAACCCCGACGATATATTGTGATGTTCAAATTCAAATTCAAATTCAATATCTTTTATTCAAATTGGATTGTTACAATCTCTTTTGAACGTCAAAGCAGCTACGCCATTGGTTCACAAGTCTACGGCGGGAGACCTTGTACTGGAAAGAACCAGCAAGAAAACCAGCAAGGGCTATTTTTTTCTCCCTGTATTGTTACAGAGTCGTCAATTGGAAGCTGACCTCACAGAAGTTTGAGCTCAACTTCCATTACAAGATTATTTATTCTCTTCTTACTACTTATTACCAAAAATAATATTTGTTTAAACAAATAGTTATACATAACAACACGATTTACTATCTGAAAAATTAACACCAGGCATTGGCATCATTCAAATAATCGTTGACCTTATAATATCCTTTACTCATAAGAGTCTTTTTACATGCGCTTTAAACTTATGAAAAGGCAAGTCGGTAACATTTTGTGGAAGCTTATTATAAAAGGTTATACATTTCCCCATAAACGAGCCTCTAGTTTTTTGAAGCCTGAATGTTGGAACGGCAAGTTTATTTTTGAATCTTGTGCTTAGATGGTGAATTTGGAAATTGGTTTCAAATGTATTATAATTTTTATAGACATAAATCAAATTTTCATAAATGTACTGTCCTGCTAAGGTCAATATATTAATTTCTCTAAATAAGTCCCTTAAAGAATCTCTTGCTCGTAAATTATAACTAGCGCGAACCGCTCTTTTTTGAAGTACAAAAATACTTTCAATACTAGCAGCAGATCCCCACAGTAGTATTCCATATGACATGACACTATGAAAATAACTAAAGTAAATCAATCTTGCCGTTTCAACATCAGTAAGTTGTCTTATTTTTTTAACTGCATATGCTGCAGAACTAAGTCTGTTAGCCAAGGTCTCAATATGTGGATCCCACTGCAATCTAGAATCTAGTGTTATACCCAAAAATTTAGTAAAGTCGATGAATTCAACAATTTCATTATTCATTTCCACTATGGTATCCACTTTTCTTACATTTGGCAATGAGAATTTAATACATTTAGTTTTACGTGAATTTAAAGATAAATTATTTATAGTGAACCAATGCAATACTTTAGAGAGAGTACTATTTACAACGTCAGTATTTCCATTTCCTCTGTCAACCTTAAATATTAAAGAAGTATCATCTGCAAATAGTACTGTATCGCACAGATTCTTAGTGAAGTGTGGGGGGTCATTAATATAAATTAAGAAAAGCAAGGGTCCTAATATCGATCCTTGTGGCACGCCCATAACTATAGGTGCACCAACAGACTCAGTTTTGTTAATAACAACTTTCTGAACCTTATTGGATAAATAAGACTCAATAAGTCTCATAGCTTCTTCAGAGACACCATAATGTTTGAGTTTATTTAAAAGAGTTTGGTGACCAACGCAATCAAAGGCTTTTGATAGGTCACAAAATATACCAATTACATCTTGTTTACACTCCCAAGCAGCAAAAATATGTTTCAGAAGTGCAACAGTACAGCATCAGTAGTGCAACGACCTTTGGTAAAACCAAATTGGTTCATATGTAAAATGTTGTTACTTGAGAAATGATCAGTTAACTGATTAGATATAATTTTTTCAAATATTTTACTAAGAGCTGGTAGAATCGAAATTGGTCGATAATTTGAAGGGTCATTTTTATTCCCAGACGTAAATAGAGGTATCAACTTGCTATTTTTCATGAGGTCGGGGAAGACACCTTCATCGACACATTTATTGAATATCAACGCAAGTTGCGGTGCAAGTTCTTTAATTACAGATTTAATTATATGGGTCGAAATACCCCAAAGATCTTCAGTTTTTTTGGTACTGATCATACGAAATGTTTTCAAAACAGTGTTAGCATCAATGTGATAAAAGTTGAACACCTTGTTGCACCTCTTCACACTCCGTCCCAAAAGAGCTACAGCCTCATTGGGACATGAGTTGAGACTACTTGTAGTTTCTATGGGTATATGAGAGAAGAAGTCTTCAAATGCTTTAGCAACCGCATTGTCTGATTTAATAGTTTGGTTATTGATTTCTAAAGAGAAAGAATTCACAGTACTTTTGGGTTTACCTGTTTCCTGGTTAATGATATTCCAGGTGGTTTTTATTTTATTTTTTGATGTACTGATTTTGTTACTTATGTACATAGCTTTTGCGCACATGCACACTTTCTTGAATGTTTTAGAGTAATTTCTGACATAATTTATGAAAGCGGGGTCATTGGATGTTCCTTTTAAAGCATATAGTTCATATAGTTTTCTGCGACTTTTATATATACCAGGCGTAGCCCAATCACTAAATTTCTTTCTCCCATCTTTGATTTTAATTACTTTTTCTTTGAATATATCATTACATTCATTTTTAACTACATGAAATAAGTTATTATACAAATTACTGGCGTTAGTCCCCTCGATCGGTAAATTTGCAGTTTGACTAATAACATTTCTTGTAAGTTTCTCTAGACCACGTTTTGTTATAGGTCTACAAGTAATCGCTGTTGACGTCAAACACAAAATTCTAATTGAATGAGAACGACAAGGTATCTGATACTGCTGTGATTGAACAAACAGCGCCCTCTATGACGTCATATCCCGTTTTTTTTAGGAGGGGAAATCCTTCTTACGGATTCGACAAGGGGCCGACTAACGGGGCCACCCCAAGGATATGCCGGACTCGGGTAAGAACCCCATACCTGGCTAAAACCCCTCCAGATACTTCTACCTCCGTAGGGACACAATCGGGATCGGCGTTAGCCATTCCCCGATTGCGCCCCCTATGAAGTTATATCCCTAGCGCAACTACTGTCATCGTCACCTCATAAACATTATTTTTTCTTTCCGTCGTTTTTATGAGTCGCACTTTATATCCTAGTAATGTAATTGCAAAAATATACGTTCATGTAAGTATACTCGTATATATTTCTCTTTCACGAAGAAGCTATTAATCCTTTAACTACAAAGTGAATAGACATTTTGTGCTTTAGCATTCAACATTAGCTTGTGACCACTCAAACGATAAAAAAATATAGGTTACTACATTAAATTAGAGACTATCTGTGCCCGCAAACTATGTTACGCTTTGATAAAGCTCAGTACTGTAGTTTCATAGACCTATTAAAGTTAGCCGAATTTTATGCTCCTCGCTTGGGTTCGTACGTTGATACCTCAGTATTAGAAAAAAGAGGAAAACGAAAATGATTTTTCACAAAAAATAAACTCTTTTTATACTTTTGAAAAAAAAATTATTTATGAGCATTTCAACTCCTAACAGAAATGACATCTTCAACTATATATCTTCTTCTTTTAGTTAGTCTCACTTAAACACAATAAACGGCTTAAGCAATTTCAAACAAAAAACCTAAAAAAGCTAAACAATAATATTATGTACTAGCTGTGCCCGCGAACTACGTTTCGCCTTAAAAGACTTCAACGAGTTCTTAGTTTCGTATCTTCTATATTTTTCCCGTTTTAGCAACATTTCTCATTGATTCTCCTCTCCTATTGGTCGTAGCGTGATATTACATAGCCTAAAGCCTTCCTCGATAAATGGACTATCCAACTTAAAAATAATTTTTCAATTCGGGCCAGTAGTTTCTGAGATTAGCGCGTTCAACCAAACAAACAAACAATCAAACTCTTCAGCTTTATAATATTAGTAAGTAAGTAAGTAGGTAATTATAAGTATAGTAAGTAAGTATAGATTAATGGTTCGTTGTATGGAAACACACTTAGAGCAGTCATGACTACTCTAAGTGCAACTTCGCGATTGTTTATTAAGATCTGTCATCTGTCAAGGGCATGCGAAGTTCATCCGGTTAACGAGTTTTTTTTTAACTTTATTTATTTACAATAGAGTTGACTTTAAGTGATCTCACTTGATTTTAAGTTGCGACAAAGCCGAACATGAAAATAAGCTTTACCTGAAATCCTCAACAAGGACCTGGATTCCTCAACAAGGACCTGCCCATCTTACTCGGTCCGGAATCTTAACTGTTGGAACACAATACCTTTATATTATTATTATGATGACAAACTTAGATAAGATGATGGTTACTAGTGCAAGGGCTTAGGAGACTTTTATTACACACGAAATAGAAACTTTTACCGTTTATTTCACCTGGTGGAAAGGACGATATGGCCGAAGGTAAAGCAAGCTTCACCGGGATTTACCCAACAGCTGAGCGGGCTATCTGTCAATAACCAAGCCGAACAGAAAACCTGCAGTTCCTTAAGGGAATCGAACCCCAGACCAAATTCAAACCAAATGGATTTAAATGCTAGACTAAGCAGTTAAGATTCTTATGACTTTTGATTGATATCTCATATTTTTATGAGGTATCAATCGCTTATGATAATAAGCAAAAAACACACCTCTCGAATACTTCAAAGGTAAGTCTAACTCCATTCGCATTTTATTTATTTAAAAAGTTCCGATTGCAAATTTATTGCCTTCTCCGGAATTTCGTTCCATTTGCAGCCATTAAAAAGTTAAGAAGGCATATAAAATAAGAAATGCGACCCTATAAATCCTCGCGAAGAAATAAGGTTTAAATATAGAGGTAAGTATAAAGTCTCAACTAAGTAAAACATACACGAGTAAATAAATATAAAATGAAAGCGGTAATTTCTAAAATCTGCCAGAATAGTTTACTTGGCTGTGATATCAAATGAAGATGAAACAAATATGGAAGCATGAATAAAATCCATTTCGCATCTCATTACTGGTGTTAGTCAGGGATGTATTCTATCTCCACTTTTTTCTATGTTTACGAGAAACACATTATGGAAACAGCTCTGGAAAATTGTACTACTAGTATAATGAAAGACTATCTGCAAGAAAGCTAATCGTTTTAAACTGAAAGTTCAAATTCAAATTCAAAATTCAAATTCAAAAATCTTTATTCAACATAGGTCTTTACAGACACTTATTGACGTCAAAACAAAGCAAAACAATCTAATTTAATGAAATCATATTAACCTTGTATGTGCATACATCCTGAATATACTCAAGATGTCTGCAAATACAAGTAGGAATGAAAAAAAAAAAAAGTTGACTCTACATCTGTTCGGAAATTGGGAGAGCCTTCTCGAGAAGAACAGGCAAGAAACTCGAAAGGTCAAATTTTTTTATCTCCTCTTTTAAATCGCCATTTACAATTTTGATTTTGTTACAGGGTCGTCAATTGGAAGCTGACCTCAAAGCAAAAGTTTGAGCTCAACTTCCATTACAAGAAGAGATGTGTTAATTCACATTATATAAGCTATTTCTGAGAGAAGTGCGTGAACTTATAAATTGCTCTCACTGAATGTTTCTTTGAAACAAAACGCAGTACATTGTTAAATATTAGAAATGAGAGTTCAAACCCAAGCTTTTTTGTCCGTCATGTAATCAGACACTTTATAATATGCTTTTTTAATAAGTACATCTTTGATTGCAACTTTAAATTTGTTTAAGCTGAGTTCTTGTATACAACTTGGGATTTTATTGTAGAAACGTATACACAGGCATCTAAAAGAATTATTGATTTTTTGGAGCCTGGTATTTGGTAAAGCTAACATATTCCTTTGTCTAGTATTAACTGAGCACCTTTGGGACGGCTCCGCTCAGTACCTCCTCGATGCTCTGGACAGATTGCAGCGTCGCGCTATTCGCATAATTGGCGATGTAGAGGCAACTAACACCCTCGAGCCTCTACAACTTCGTCGTGACATCGCCTCTCTTAGCGCCTTTTACCGAATGTTCCATGGGGAATGCTCTGAGGAGCTCTTTAACCTTATCCCTCCCTCTCCATTCCTTAACAGAAACACGCGTAAGGGCCTTCGGAGTCATCCGTACACTGTGTCCTCCTTTTCACACCGTACCAAGAAATTCCAAGATTCCTTCTTCTGTCGTTCATCCCACACTTGGAATTCTCTACCTGCGCATGTGCTTCCTCCATCCTACAACATGGGTTCCTTCAAAAGAGGCGTGAAAAAGCATCTTTTGGGCCGGCAAGGGGCGGGCAGGTAGGAGAGTGGATGTCGTCCCTACTCTTATCTGTCAACTCATTTGGGCCTCTTTCACCGCTTAACATCAGGCGGGAGGAGGTCATCTGCCGGGCCATCCTTAAAAAAAAAAACTGAATGAATATCACTATTTTTACAAAACAAATGAATATTTTTACGAACATATATTAGATTCTCATAAATATATTGCGACGCTACTGTCATAATACCAATTTCTTTAAACTTTTCTCGCAAAGAATCTCTTATTTTAAGGTTATAGATAGCTCGAATAGCCCTTTTCTGGAGCACAAAAACGATCTGAATGTCAGCAGCATTTCCCCACAACAAAATGCCATATGACATCAAACTATGAAAGTAAGAAAAATATACAAGTCTTGCTGTATCAACATGTCAACTGACGTATTTTCCATACAGCGTGAGCTGCAGAACTAAGTCTCTTTGACAATTTATCTATATGTGGGCCCCATTGCAGCTTAGAATCAAGTGTGATCCCAAGAAATACTGTGGTGTCCACGAGGTCAACACCTATATCCTTTATTTTTACAGTGGTGTGAACCTCTTTTACATTGGGTAAAACAAATTTTATACATTTTGTTTTCCCTTCATTAAGTGACAGGTTGTTTACATTAAACCAATGAACAATTCTTGAGATAGAATTATTTACATCGTCATTCATTTGCAATCCTCTTTTAATTTTAAATAAAAGTGAAGTATCATCTGTAAATAACACTATCTCATGCCTGTCCTGTACAAAATCAGGGAGGTCATTGACATATATAAGAAATAGAAAAGGACCAAGAATCGAACCCTGCGGAACTCCCATTTTAACTGCGGAACCTTGAGACCTTTTTCCATTGACGTCTACTTTTTGAATCCTTCCACTTAGAAAAGAGAGTAGAAGATCCAGTGCAGTATCACGAAATCCATAGTGGTGTGATTTTCTGATCAAGGTTTCGTGATAAACGCAATCAAATGCCTTAGACAAATCACAAAAAATGCCCAACGCATCGTGTGTCTTCCCAGGCTTCAAATATATGTTGTATTAACTCAACACCAGCATCGGTTGTTGAGCGACCCCTCCTAAAACCAAATTGTTTAGAGTGTAGAAGATTGTTCCTATTAAAATAAATTTGCATTTGCTCCAACATTATTTTTTCAAAAATTTTGCTAAAGGTAGGTAGCACAGAGATAGGTCTAAAATTACTGGGGTCTGATGTGCTACCACATTTATGTAAAGGAATAATTTTACTCAGCTTCATTAGATCAGGAAATACACCACAGTCAATGCAATCATTAAAAATGTTAGCAAGTATTGGAGCTATTGTTTCAATTACGAATTTAGTAACATCAACGGAATTGCCCCACAGATCCGCAGTTTTCTTCATATTCAAAGTTTTAAATGATTTTATTATATCCATTCCACTAATGTGTATGATGAGGCCATTGTGAAACAATAACGAAAACAGTCGTATAAAGATCAAAACAAAATACATATATTCCTTCTAATATATACAAAATACAATTTAACACAACTGACATAATAATTTCATAATTATCTAATAAACAAATTTTTGTCTCCATGGTTATAACACTACCAATGGATAATAGAGTTGACACGTGTATTTTAAGACTCTTTTCAACACTCCTTCTCACGTGCTTAACGAAGTCCCATATTCTTCCTTAAGCATGTCAGCCTTGGACTAGGAAGTGCCTTCGTCAAAATGTCTGCCTCCATATCTTCTGTAGGCATGTACTGAACCTCTACAACTCCTTCTTTGACACATTCTCTGATATAGTGCAACTTCAAGTCCATATGTTTGGTCTTAGAAGACACTATAGGGTTTTGGGACAGCTTAATCGCTGATTGATTGTCATTCACTGGTTTCAGTTATAGTATGCTGAATGTCTCGTTTTGAACTACTTAAAATTGAGGTAGGTATATCTGATTCTTTACTTTTCTTATCTTCGAATAAAAGTTCGATTTCTTTATTTCTATTCTTCTTTTGACTTTTATTTCTTTTACTAATTTGTTTATATTTTTCAGGTTCTCGTTCCGGTTCATCAACAAGTTCATCATAGATCTCAGCTTCATCGTAATACATTTTATCTAGTATCTTTACGTCTCTGCTTATAATAACAATTTTCTTTTCAGGAATATATATGCGGAATCCTTTGGCGTTTTTTGCGTTACCAAGAAATACACCAGGTACAGCTTTTGCGGATAATTTACCCTTCCTTTTCTTATTAAGTACGAAAACCTTACTTCCGAAGACATGTAGGTGATTTCCTGATGGAATTCGGCCTACCCATTTATGGTATGGGGTGTCACCTTTTAAAGCTGTTGAAGGACTTCGATTGATCAGATAATTTGCTATGTTTACGGCCTCTGCCCATAAATACTTGGGGATGTTGGCTTCAATAGCTAAACATCTGGCTTTTTCCATCAAGGATCGATTTTTTCGCTCGCTGATTTCATTTTGTTGCGGAGTATAAGGTGTAGTTAACCTTCTATTAATGCCATGTAATTTCAAATAATCATCAAATTCTTTATTAACATATTCTTTTCCATTATCTGTTTGTAGATTCTTAATTTTCAGATCAGTGAACTTTTCTACATTGCTTTTATACTCTTTAAATTTTTCAAAAACGTCGCTTTTCTTAGCTATAAAATATATACAACAATACCTAGTAAAATCATCTATAAATGTTACATAATATTTTGATCCGGCTAGTGATTCTTGTTCCAATGGGCCGCAAACGTCACTGTGAACTATTTGTAATGGTTCAGTGGTGCGTATATTATCATGATGTGGAAATGGCAATCTGGTAAATTTTCCTTTAATGCATGTCTCGCATTCCTCAAATTTACCATCACCTATATCGAGTCCATACATCAGCCCTTCTTTGGCCATTTTTACTAAATCTCTTATATTAATGTGTCCGAGATTACGATGCCATTGCATGACTTTTCTATTTCCAGTCTTCTTCTCCGGTACATGATTAGCGGCTTCGTTTGGATTATCGAATTCCAGGTAATACAAGTCATTTCTTTTTCTAGCTGTCAATGCGACTGTTCCATCCAAGTCTATGATGTATGCTTTTTCCTTCTCGAAAATAACTTTACTTCCTCTCTCAGTAATTTTTGCAACTGATATAAGGTTTGTCGATAAGTCAGGAACAAACAAGGTATTATTTAAATTATACTTTTGTTCTTCTTTGTATAAAGTTACTTTTCCTTTACCATTTATGCTTATTGGAAGCTAATTTCAAATTACCAGATTCGGATGTAAAATTGCTAATTGATTGTCGTTCGCCGCAAATGTGTGACGAGCAGCCACTGTCAATGCACCACATGCTCTCATTTTCGACATCACTATTAGTATTTAGGCATACGTTGTAATTCATTTCGGGTCTTTTCTCTTTTGGTTTACTATAAGACTTATTTTTCTTCTTGCTCCAACATGCCTGTGTGGTATGACCTTTCTTCTTACAGTGCTGACAATACTTTCCTTTTCTACTGAAATATGCTTCTTCGGTTTCATTTGAATCTTTGTTTTTTCTTGCGTCGCTCTCTTCACATATTTTTATTTTTAAATCTCCGGGCTTTGGCAGTGAATCGCGTGTCTCTACGGCAATGCGAAAACTTTCGTATGAGGCAGGTAAGCTATAAAGCATCATGATACTTAATAGGTCGGGATGTAAATCAACGTTCATGTCTGCTAATTTATCCACAATATTCATAAAATTATTCAGATGCTCACGTACGTCATCTTTGTCAGCCTTTTTAAGAATTAGCTGTTTCAATAATGTGGCTTTTCTAGCGGGCCCAGTGCTTTGATATATCCCTTTCAGCTTCAACCATAATTCTCTAGAAGTTTTACAACCTTTTACTTGTTTTAGCTCCGAAGGTGATATGAGTAGCAAAAGTTCAGATCGTGCCTGTATATCATTTTGAAGGAACTTACTTTTCTCATTTATTTCTACTGGTTCGACAATTTCTCCGTTCACGTATTCCCATAATCCATTTCTTATGAGGATAGCTTGGGCTTGCATACACCATGTATCGTAGTTGTCTTTATCAAGGACATCGATGCGATATATCGCTCTGCTACCATTTGATGAGGCCATTGTGAAACAATAACGAAAACAGTCGTATAAAGATCAAAACAAAATATATTCCTTCTAATATATACAAAATACAATTTAACACAACTGACATAATAATTTCATAATTATTTAATAAACAAATTTTTGTCTCCATGGTTATGACACTACCAATGGATAATAGAGTTGACACGTGTATTTTAAGACTCTTTTCAACAGTGTACAAATTTGAATTTATCATCACAAGCTTCAACATGATCTTTCATTATAGATTCAGCAATAGCGGGGGAGGAATCCAATGACTTTGTGATTGAGACTGGAATGTCAGTAAAGAACTTTTCAAATTCTGCAGCTACTTCTGTGTCAACTGTTACCTTCTTACCGTCAATATTCAAACAATATTGATTATTAGTAGTTTTCGCTTTTCCAGTTTATAATATTCCATGTCATTTTAATTTTATTATTACTGTTTTTTATTTTTGAACTTAAATAATTAGATTTAGCAAACCTGCACGCTTTTTTGAATACTTTGGAATAAGTTTTCACATAAAGTTTAAACTCATCGCTAGTATTAAATGAACGTTCATTATAAAGTTCAAAAAGTTTGATTCTGCTTTTGTGAATGCCTGGTGTAGCCCATTCACTAAAACCATTAACGGATATAGTCTTTGGAACAAAAATATTTTTAAATTCAGAACAAAATGTATGAAAAAAATTTTCATATAATTTATTTGGGTTTTCTTCATAACCTATATAATTTAATTTAATACCAATATTATTTTTCAGCCGTTCTAAGCGATCAACAGTTTTTGGCACAACAGTGATATTCTGTTTTTCTATGCATTTACGTTTAAATGGAATGGTAACAATTTGCCCAGAATGGTCAGATTCTAAATTATTAAAATCTCTTTTTGCTAAAGGAACAATATTTGTATAAATATTGTCAATGCATGTGGCAGACGACTGAGTTATTCTGGTTGGCTCCAAAAATAAGTTTACAAGGTTATATGACCAAAACAGATTTTTAATCTTAATAGATAAACTAGAATTTTCTAATAAATTAATATTAAAATCACCACAAACAATGGTTTGTTTCGTGGAACTACACACTTTTTTCAATACTTCATCCATAATATCTTCAAAAAGGTCATATAATCCTGAAGGAGGCCTGTATACACTTAATACAATAATCTGGTCCAGCTCCACGCAGGCTATTTCTATTGTTCGCTCAATCGAAAGGCTCACAATATCCTTACGATCCTTAAATTTCAGCTTTTTATTTAATATTATTAAAGAACCACCACGAATTGCCTTTTCTCGACTGAACAAACTACCAACCAAATGATTACTGAAATTAAATATAAACTGATGGCTTTTAAGCCAATGTTCAGTTACACAAAAAATGTCAACATTACTACAGTTTAAAAATAATTCCATTTCCAGATCCTTGCCTGACATTCCTTAAATGTTCTGGTGCACCAGGTTGATGAGATTTACATTATCTTTGTTATTAAATGGGTTTTGCAATATATTATCACTTACAAAGTTAACTGTATCTTTTCTACTTAATGATAAGCAAGAGGATGTCTCTATTGTCTCATTACTTAATTTAAAGAATTGTAAAAATTATCATCAGTACTATTACTGACAGTCGTTTTATTATCACAGGAGTATTGCTTAATAGGAGCAATTTGACTACTGTGAGTGGGCTGCTCAATAAAAGCATTGTCAGAGAAAGAGTTTATAGCCATGTTTTTGGCTAAAGTTAAAAAATAAAATCTTAGCGAAATAGCTAATTGTTTTTTTAAGAACATTGATAGATATAATCTATCATTTGTTAAATAAGCATTATCTCTAACAATTGTCAGTTTGTTATAGTCAATAATATGGATTTTATTTGAATAATTTGTCATTAAGTCTAATGTCAAATTAAGTTTATACCTAATATTATTTTCATGTTGTGACAACCTGTTATGGTAGGGAAGGGTAAACATTATTATTTGATTTACACACAAACTATTTAAATGAGACCAAAAATTTTTTAGTGCTTTTTTGTTCAAATTACCCCTATTTCCCAAGATTACTACTAGGTTGTCATTAAAGTCAAACTTATAACTATAAATTTTATTTGTAATATCGTGGAAACTTGAGCCAGGCATACAATAATTGATGACACTTAAATTTAACTGATTTGTTACTTATCAATAACAACTATTAGATTGAAGGCTAACAGTAGTTATTTATAGGTACCTAATGTAAGTATTTACCGTTGGTTAGAAATTATAGAAATTAGTTTTTAGTATTCAGACTGAAAATTATCTAGACGAAGAACTGCTGCACTGAACACTGATCATTCTCCTATACAGAATGGGAGTTGATGACGGTCGCTAGAGAGACTAGGTACCCGATCCCAATCATCAATATTTTGGAAACCTGCCCTCTAATGGCCATCTTTAATTTCCAATCAGTGTGCGGAGTGCGAGTTTTATCGAGCTTTACTCGATCACACGCATGCACGCATCGAACGCGTAAACGCGAATTTGTATGGAATTAGAGCAATGTCGTCTAGTAGTTACTAGATGAAGCTGTCTCATTCCATAACAGCTAAGATGGCGCTGCTCTAATTCCATACAAATTCGCGTTAACGCGTTCAATGCGTGGGATCGACTAGAGCTCGATAAAACTCGCACTAGGCACTATGTATTTCTTATTACTATTTCTTGCCATTCTTATTTCGGGGACATACCCTTACATTTACCCAGTACTCATATAAAATATTTCTGATGTTGGTTATGGCGCGTGTAATTAACAAAATGTAATTAAAGTAAGTAGTAAATACAGTTGATGCTTAAAATAGTTATGTACTATGTATATTTGCGTATATGGGCGAGTAGATTTTTGTGTGAGTGCGTGTGTTTGTATCATTTTTTTGTTATATTGTGTAAACCTTATAAGGTTATTGATTGATTGATTCAAAATACGATATACCTAGAATACGCTTCAAAAACTCATATCAAAATTTGACCTTTGCGATACGGCGACTAAAAGCCGAAATATTCTTTTCTGGAACTCTTGACTTCCATTTCCAGACTTCGTGGGGCTAAATCTACGTTTAAGCCTTTGCAAGCAACTTGACCTATTTTATGAAGAGTGGTCCAAGTCAAAGGTTACTAGAGAAAACTCCATCATTGCTTTCTATGCTGTTGTTGGAACTTAGTGCTATCGATAACTATCAAGAGAGCCTCACAGCACTGCTGGAGAAAAGTACTCGTATCTTTAATACCACCAACAGAGAATTTTATTTAAAGAGACTTCATTTTGACTTTAATTTGAATTTGAAAGATTTTATATAACCACCTGTCTAAATCGGGCGTTCAAAGACAATATTGAATTCCTGTATTTTTAATTCATCTAACCAAACGGATTTTACCTAATTTAGTCAGCCAAAAACACCAAGGCAGATAAACATTTTTAACTGAAATCATAAGCCCTTAACAATGAGAAATCCCCTTTCGCTATAAGCGCTTCACTTGAAAAGCAGAGGGCACTCGAAACTTTACAGCATTGACTCAGTGCAACTTTGCTTTTAGCATCGATTTATCTGTACGTTTAATTTTATTCCAAACTTGTTTATTGCACTTTTACCTGATTCGGTCCCACGCTTTGACAGATTGACGAAAGTAACTTCGTTACGTTGGGTAACACAAAAGAGTTTCCAAGTTTCTATACCTAAGCTGTGGAATCATTTATTCAAACCTCTATTAGACCTCGCCAAGTTTGATGATCTTCGTTAAGAGTCTATTAACTCTTAAGGAGTTAGAGTAATTAGCCATAAGTTGTTGTAAGTAAATTTTCGGATTGGCTGGCGCAGTTGCTTGAAGCATCGACGGCAGCAATCGATAAAATGTTGACGGATAGTTTGGACTGGCAAAGTCCTGACTGGACAAAGACTGGTTTGCCGTTGGCAAAGTGCTGAAGATGCATTTTTCAAACAATAGAATTCAAAGTCGCATTCCAAATCATTCGATTCGAAAACGATTTTCCAAATTCACTGTTTTTGAATATTCATTCCGTGAATTCTGCAACGAGTGGTCCTACTACCCGCTTCTTTTTAATTTCTACTAATTAGTAGAATATACACAACGTATACATATACACATTACGTTTTACATGCAATTGATCGCCGGTTTTTTTTTTAATTAATTGGATATTGCGTACCGGCTTTTATCTTTTCTGCGTGAAATGGAATCGAATAGGATTTGTTTTCAATAACAACACTGAATTCGAGTGATTCGAAAATCTTCAAAGTTGATAATTTGCATTATTAACCGACTTCAAAATAGAGAAGATTCTCAATACGATACGTATGTTTTTTTGTGTAGGTACGAGTATATATTACGCGATTCCTCCGCCAATTGTGGACCGATTTTTAAATTTGTATTTGACAGAGTATACTCCTGCCCCCCCAAGCATGACCACCGAAACACGATATGATAAAACGGTATATCGATATAAACTGTTGAAAAAGTTTGATTTTTTAGTTATCTTCAAGTTGTGAGTATGTTTTGGATATTGGTATTATTATTTTGGACATTTTTAATATATTAATGTCGCTAAAATTTCAAGGTAGCCATTATATCCTATATATATTGACAGTTCATATCGATTCATCGTTTTATCATATCGTGTTTCACTGTTTATGCTACGGGGGCAATGGTGGTCCCAAGGTTACCAAAGTCAGGATCTGCTGATGGGATCCCATGAAAATCGAGGTTTTTACTAAAAAGTTAAAAATAAAAATTTTTTACAAAAAATAAAAACCGACTTCAAAAACACTGATTTATAAATAATGACAAATTTTAAGACTTTCTAGGAGATCATCGTTTGGCACCGACTTCAATATAAAAGTGTGGTATTGTCTGTATGTACCTATTCTTATATTATTTTTAACTTTTCAGCGTTTTTGAAGTCGGTTTTTATTTTTAATAAAATATTTTTTATGTCAAATAATTTGCTAGTTGCACGGAACTTGGACATGAAGATACAAAATCATAATTTAAAAATACAAAGTGTATCAGAAATGCCATTTATTTCTTGTTAAATTTTTTAAACATGTTCAAAAGTTGAATCATACTCGTACTTATGCATGATCAAATGTGCTCGCCAATAAAAAATGAAATTATTTCTTATTTTATTTAATCAACTGACTGCTACTACACACCCCTCGCGACCATTTACGCAATTTTTTCTGCGCGCCCAATTAGGTTAAAAAAAATTAAGGTATTATATAAATATTATATATTTTTTAATATTCAATATAAAACTCTGAAACTCATTATTCTCGAAAATATTTTTTTCACGTTCCCCACAGCGAGCACGTTAACAAGTCATCTCATTTCAGTGGAAATATGTGTTATTGCGTCGTGTAATGGAACGGACGAGCTGACGGTGACAAATGTCAATACGTTTGTCGTCTCATGTCAATAAGTTGGCGGGAAAACGTAGCTCTGTAACTCGTTATTTGCTGTACGTCTTACGCATTCGATATTTAAATTCATTTTTAATGGGGACTTACCCCTGAGTCCAATAAAGGTCACGACGTATTTTGGTCTTTGTCTCACCAGGTAGGTTTTTGTCACATTTGTCATTGTGGAATTGTATCATGTCTGTCAGCCGCGCATTTCTTTCCATCTGTTTAATAATGTGTAGCTATATTTTTAAACAGTATATTATTTAAAAATCTTATTACTCCCATGTTATTGACACTTTGCAATTTCTTCCTTCTTGAAAATGCTACATAATTTAATGAATAAATATAAGAAAATAAAAGAAAAACTTCACCTAGGAAGGAATTCAGGCACTTTTAATAACAAGTTTTGGGTGAGCATAGTGGTCGTAGAATCGACACAGTATGTTGAAATGCAGGTTCGAATATTACTCCGTGATATTCCGAGATATTTTTTTTCTAATATTGATTTATTTATCAGTACGCAATATTATTAATGGTATTTTTGGAAGGCAAGGCAAGACACTGTAGTACTTTAAGGCCGCTAAATAGTATCAATTCATGTCATTAGTTGGATAAGTAGATTAAATTTCAAGATATTACGGAATATCTGACCCTCTGCTTAACATACCTACCCATTTCAAAGAATCGGACAAACAGAAACGCCAGATATTTCAGACGCTAAACATAACTGACACTGAGTGACTGTGAGTAAGCGAAGCCGAGTCGAGGATGGTGTCGTATCTTTTAATAATGGCGCCCATCTTCCCCTCGACCGTAAGTTACGTGATATGTCATGTTATGAAAAGGAGAAAAATGCCAATCATCACGCACGTACCCAAATTTGTATTGCTCGGCCCTAATTTGAAATGAAATATTTACAAGACTAATAACGGGAAACGGAAAGGGAGGGGATTTTCCGCGTTCATTTCTAAGCATGCGACGACGCGTATGACTGATTGTGTGTGTGAAATGGCATTAATATTTTAATATGGTTTGTGATTGCAAGTAGTTAGGAGTCAGGAGTAATAAAAAAATCTGCTGTCCTGTCTCTGGTCACCTTTTGTTTATCAGGCAACACAATTGCTCATGAACCATTTTGATCCCTGTGAGTCTTAAGATCATATATTTTAACTAACGATAACGCTGCACTGTGAAGCAAATTTCAAGCAATTTCATTAACGAATTTGCAGCTAGAAATTAAATGACAGATTAAATGTGACATGTGACAATAAATGTTAGTTTTTTAGTCACGATTGTATGGAGGCATAATTTTATAGTTAAAATATCATTCTACATGTATCAATAAAATTAAACATATGAAAGCGATTTTTTCTAGTGTTGAGACTACCAAATGTGAGTAAATGTGTTCACTAATAGGTAGTCTAATTTTGTATTATACGTATACATACATACGAGTAAGCGCGTGTATGATGAAGTTGTCAAACCAACTAACTGTAGGTATCTAACTCGACTCGTGTCACGGGAGTTCTAGCGGCTTAAGACTGAGAGTTCTCAATATTATCATTGTTTCAGGCAAGGCTTCGTGGCGCATCGGCTTGAAAAGATATCAGGTATTTGTATTCTGGTGTCCTTGGGAGGTCTTGTACGTGGTTAAGGATTATCGTATTTTTGATATTATAACATGTATTATTCAAATAGGAAGCTCTTACGACGGTGATAGATGATAATGAGGCTGAAATAATGAGCTGCGTCTTCATTTTTTAACATCAGTGGAACTAGCTATCTTTCCTCTAAGTTTTATATTTTTTATTTCATAAGCAAGGTTCCAACGTTAAATTGTGTAATATGAATATAACATGTTATAAGCCAATTTAAGAAACATTCCCCGTCCGCGCCCCGTTTGGGGGTGACACCCGACAGATGAAATTTTTAACTATAGAACACGAGGCTACACAAAACATACATTTTGAAGACATCATTAACGAATTTGCAGCTATTAAAGCTAGGAAGAAGAGATTTTGAGCATATATGTATACGTTAGTGTATGCTTTAATATACAACATTTTGTTGTATTTCAAGTAATAAATCGTTCTTTATGTAATACGGATTTTTTATTATTTTAACTGTTTTTCATCTTGAAGTGACACCACAATTTCCGCCCCGGGTGCCACCCATGCTAGCTACGCCACTGCTATAACTATTATGACTATGCTAACATGGGTAGGTTTTGGTTCAATAGGGTATTGACCAAACACTTTGTATATTAATTAATTTCCATGATGACATTGATAATTCTATAGTTTATATATGATATGGGCCTTTGACTTGAAATAAACAAATTTAAATTTAGGTAATTTACTAATTATGTCAATGACGAATTTATAAGGAAATTTCGGGAGGACCACGCTACTCGTTTGAGTAGCACGATGGCCGTATATAAAAGACCGTGCCTGTGACCACAAATCTTGCTCTGAGTGGTTTTTCAAAGCCGCAGAAGAGCACTCAAACCTACAACTCTACATTGAAATTCAAAGTGTAGTGCTTTTTAAGTTGTACTGCGTAATACGGATAAGGTGCGTTTCAAACTTTCAAGTGATGTGTGTGCTTTGTTTTACAGTGTTTTTTGTCGAGGGCGTAATAAACGTTTTATTTTAAGGAAGTTGGTATTTTTATATACACCCATCTGTAGCAATACTTTGTTACTAAACAACTATTTAAAAACTATTTCGGTAGGTAGTTGGTAATTAAACATACAGGTGTCCCTAAAACAATGGATAAACCTGTAACTATAGATGGACTTCATCATGGCCTCCTTTACCTCAAATTTTGACCTTTGTGATAATATCACGGTTTCAGATATATTTACTGTTTTTGTATTTTTCGAAAGTTTTCAAGTGCGATTAGTTTTTATTATGCCATTTCTACTGTATCTTCTTCTTCTTCGGCCTCGCCTCTTCCCGTTACGCGGGGTCGGCTTTCTTAATCATTCGGCGCCATTCATTTCGCTGGTAAGCATCGTCATCCTTTATTTAGACCAAGCTTTAACATGTCTTTCCGGACATTTGTCATCCAGGTAGTTTGTGGTCTACCTCTCCCTCTCTTTTTTATAGCCATGGAAAGGCACTTTTTCACCACGTGGTCATCGGGTCTGCGCACAACATGTCCATACCACCTTAGCCTGGACTCTGTTATCTTCTCGGTAATAGGCGTTACTTTGAAACTCCCCCTTACGTGGTCGTTACGCACTTTGTCTTGGAGAGTTACTCCACCTGCCCAGCGTAACATGCGCATTTCAGTGGTATGAAGTTTTTCCTCATGGATTTTCTTTGAGGCCCACGTTTCGCTGCCATATAGTAGAGCAGGTCTTACAGCTGTTTTGTAGACCTTGCCTTCGTTCTTATTGGCATTTTGGGATCGCAGAGTACTCCTGTTAGCGTCCGCCACTTATTCCACCCAGACACCGTTCTGTGTATAACGTCGGCTATTATTGATCCATCCTCTGTAATTACTGATCCTAGGTATTTAAACTGGTGTACCCTAGGTAGGGCGACGCCATCCAATTTGACCTCCACACTTGGTAATATAGGTTCGTTGGGATTGAAGTTGCACACCATGTACTCTGTCTTAGTTCTGCTTATGCGTAATCCGACTCAAGAGATTTCCTCCATTGCTCCAAGTTTTCTTGTATTTTTTTTTCTTGTATATTATTCGAGATGAGAGCAACGTCATCTGCATATAATAGATTCCATGGTGTGGGTTTTTGGATTTTCTCGGTTAAGTAGTTCATGGTGATATTGAACAGCAAGGGACTTAGTGCACTACCTTAATGAACTCCTACTTTGATATGGAAGCTCTCCGACATGCCGGCTGGACTTCTAACACTGGTTTGCACATTATGGTACATGTCCATAATGAGTTTTACATAAACTTCAGGAACATTTTGAGCTCTTAGGGCTTGCCATATTATGGTTCTCGGCACACGATCGAAGGCTTTTTCAAGATCTATAAATACCATCCACAGATTTTGTTTGTTCTCGCGAGCTTTTTCCATTATAACCAGTCTGATAGCATGGATGGCATCCATTGTTCCCTTCCCCGAAGTAAAACCGAACTGATTTTCTGTTAGATTAATAAGGTTTTTAAGGCGTTCACTTAGGACTCGTTCCCAGATTTTGAGGGTGTGTGATGTGAGTTTTATACCTCGGTAATTTGCGCATTCACGCACATCTCCTTTGTTCTTGTAGAACGGGACTAGTATGCTATCTCTCCAGGCATCTGGCATCTTTTCACTATTCAGGATGTTATTGAACAGCTCTCCATCCTCTTTTATAGATTTCCAGAACTCAGCGGGTATGTTATCTGGACCTACACCTTTATGGTTTTTCATTTTGGATATGGCTCTTCTAACTTCTATAACTGTTATTTCATTTACAGGTCCTTGCGTCGGAGATGATTCTACTTCTGCTTGCCAAGGGCACTCTTCATTTAAGAGTTCCTGATAGTACTCCCACCATCTCTTACATATGTCCTTATCTACAAACGATAAGTAACGTGCCTTCATGGTTTTTAATGTATTTTGTGGTTTTAAAATCTTTACAATCATCATGTCTATGTTTGGCTATTTTGTATATCTCATTATCGGTGGCTAGTTCTAAGCATTGATAAAGATTTAGATTAGCTTTCTCCCTTTCAATAGCTATCGTTCTTCTTGCGATCTTTTTTTACCTCCCTGTATATATTTTTATCTTCTTCGGATCCTGAACCTTGCCAAATTTTAAACAATCGTTTCTTTTCAGCAACACTATTCTTAGTACAGCTGTTCCATTCTTTTGTAGGTTTTGTATTTTGCAGGGGTCCTTTGCTTATTCCTAGCTCACGCTTTGCTGTAGTGACACACAGTTTCTCAAAGTCTGCCCACGTTTCGGTAGGAGTCTGATCTCGAGGGGGGTTTTTGCTGAGGTAATCTACAACTTGCTTTCCTAGGGAACCTCCTTTTCCGTTTTTAGTTCATGCCATTTGATTTTTTCCACTTTGGGTCTTTTCATCTTAGTGGGTGCTTTAAGTTTTAGAGCAGTTATTAGTAGCCTATGTTGGGAGGTAAGGGGTTCTCCGGGGATAACCTTGCAGTCCTTTATAAGTTTAAGATCTTGCTTATCTATAAGGATGTAGTCTATTTGTGTTTTCGAGTTACCACTTTTATAGGTTATTAAATGTTCATCCTTCTTTTGAAAGAAAGTGTTTACTACTGCGAGATTTTGAGAAGCTGCAAATTCCAGAATTGTTTCACCTTCCCTATTTTGCTTTCCATATCCAAAGCCGCCATGGTAACCCTCGAAACCATCCCGGTCAATGCCCACATGACCATTCAGGTCTCCACAAATGATTCTTTGTTCAGTTCGTGGTATTATTATTAAATGCATCTGCAGTTCCTCCCAAAAATCTTGTTTTTCCGTATCGGGGCAATTCACTTGTGGTGAGTAAACTGAAACGACGTTGAGACATGGTTGTTTTGCCAGAGCCAGCTTCACAGACATGATGCGGTCATTGATTCTGTTTATTTAGATGACGTTTTCGCTGAGATGTTTATCCAGGATAATTCCAATTCCATTCTTAGTATTTTCTTTGCCATTGTATATGAGTTTAAAACCATTCCCTATTTGACGTGATTTGCCGCCTTTCCATTTTATTTCTTGCACAGAGCAAATGCTTATGCGTCGTCTGTGTAGGATAGCGCTGAGTTCAGAACTTCTTCCAGTCATTGTGCCAATGTTCCAAGTTCCCATTCGCAGTTGAGACATTTGCACAGCGTTTCGTTGTTTTGGTCTTTCGTCGCTTTGGGGGTACGCCCTAGTATTTGCCGCATTTGCATCACCGTCGCTTGAGGGGGACGCCCTAGCCTTTAATCTCTTTTCATTTTTGTTGTGCCTCATGATTAATATTGAAATTGGCTATTGAGTTTTTACAGTCGGTTGCCACCTGACACAAAGGTCCTAATCTTCCTGGAAGACTTGAGAGCCGCCGTTGACCAAGGAGGTTCTTCCGCCGCCCTCTTTTATGAACTCTCGGACCTAAGAGTCCATCACAAACTAGGACCTCTATTCCGAATATGTCGAAAAAGCTCCCCGGTCGGGTTTGATAACGGAGTTTTTTCTCCGGCCTTTTTGATCCGCGGGAGGTATTTAATTTCCCTCCTACCCTTCAAAAGCCATAGGCTGTTGACGAGCACTCCTCGATCCGCTACCTGAGGACGCGCTCTCTAGGGGTTAGGCTCCCCCTAGAGCCATTTCTACTGTATAATGAATTGAACTTGATAAAGGCAGACAACAAAAATAATAACGGTAGACTCAAACTATATTGTAATCAGGATTTCAACTAAACAATGTAAAATAAAATTTTCAAACGACTGCTTAATACCACACTACTCGACTAAGAAATAAAAGCGATATATAAGTTGTAGTAAGTAAGCCGTTTTGGCAGCCGGCCATAGCGAATTAACTGTTCTGCAATTAATACCCGTTTCACTTAGTAGCTTTTTTCTTTATTTCTCGGCCCAAGATGGAATTGGTGACGATTAAGATAAATTGTCAGCCATCCTTTTAGATCCATTAAAACTTAATAGCATACGATATTTCATACTATTGTTATATGACTAAACCTTTGATTATATACATGTCTATAATCAAAGACATGTGTATAATCAAAGACAATATGTATATAATCAAAGCACTAAACATCTCTAAGTATACAAGTTTTGAACAAAAATAATAATGCAATAAATAATTTAATACGAGGTAGCCTTCATCCTTGTCTCGCAGGTAAAAATACGATAAGAAAAGAATAAGAACGTGCAATACAACATTTTTATGCAACTGGTCAGTAACAAAAACCAATTAATATTATTATGATTTTAAAACAGATATTTTTTGGGATTCTTGTACATAAAACCACCACAAAAAAGGTTTTACATCTTTGGTTTTCATTATGTCAAGCTAGCTCCAATATTTTAGATTTTTTTCATTACTCACCTTTTTTTACGGTTCCGTACCTTAAAAGAAAAAATGGAACCCTTATAGAATCACTTTGTTTTCCGTCTGTCTGTCGAAACCTTTTCCTCGGGAACGCGTAGGAAGGCGTAGAGATATCAAACTGAAATTTATATTAAGCTACAAGTAGCTTTCCGCTCAAAACTTCGACCGCGCTATTTTTGTTTTCCCGTCGGAATTTTATATTTTCCCGTAGGTAAAATTACTTTGTAGCCTATGTTCATAAGGGATAATAATGTGAGTTTTTCAAATAAGTCCAGTAGTGTCAGAGCCTATTCAATGCAAACAAACAATCAATTCTTTCCTCTTATGCAAACAAACAATCAAATCTTTCCTCTTATGCAAACAAAAATTTAAATCTTTCCTCTCGTGATATTAATATAGATACTCAGATCTACAGTCTCTTTCGGCTGTGAAAAAAAATCATACTTGTAAGTTAACGTGATTAAAGATATGACCAACTAGCTTCTGCCCGCGACTTCGTCGGCGTGGACTTCAGAATTGGGTCTAAAGCTTCGCTCGTTAAGGAATCTAAAGTACATATCCTTTTCCATAGCATAGGTGACATGCATGCATACCTACCAAATTTCAAAGCTGTTTGCCCGCGGCTTAACTCGTAAACAATTTTCAATTTTCCCTCGGGAACTACTTAAGGAGTCGAGATAAAAGGTAGCCTATGTTTTTTTCCATGTCAAAGGCTATATGCATGCCAAATTTCATCTAAATCCGTTCAGCCATTTTTGCGTGATTGAGTAACAAACATCCAAACATAAACATATACATATGCCGGGTGATCAATCTAAATCAATCAATCTAAATCAGAAACTATGAGAGATAGCGAAATCTGTTCTTAGGAACCATGGCGTCGAAGTTTGACTCGACGCAAGGTCCTAGCACATGAGTGGAAAAAATTTTAAAATCGTAAATATGTACATGGTTAGGAAGTTATATACATCAAGTACATTTTGTACAGAACACTGTGCGAATCCAATTCGCACCTGGCCGGTTTTTTCTATGGAAGCACTTCAAATATCAAAATTTTGTTAAGAATTATTTCCTTAATCCCGCTAAGAATAGGTCAACTCGTGGACAAGTTTCACCGAGCTCCAGTTAAGTAAAAGGTCAAGCTAAACTTTTCCACAAGATATCAAATGTGAGTAAGTGTAGTTTTTTCAGCGCCATCGAACTACACGCGTTCGCTGATCTTTCCTCGATCGCTCAACAATTTGTCAGGATAGATATTCGGTGCCACTCGTCAGTTCAGTTTGGTAAAACGTGTAGAATATAACAATATATATTCTATAGATAATTTCACTATTTCATCGAATACAAACGAGTAGGACCTTTTTTTTTTTTTACGTTGGGAAATGCATTACGCATACCCCGCGCTCGGGAAGGCGCGGAGTTATGTGGGACTCTCCGCGGCCCCTGGGGGCAGAGTGCCAGCCAGAAACCGCGTCATACCAACTAAAACCCAACGATGCACCCTCAGAGACGCCTTGGCACGAGAACGCCCATCACCGCCGCATCCTCCCCGTCATCTGACGAAGAGGATACGTCGGGGAAGGACGCCCCGCTGCCGGACAAGGCCATGGGAACCCTTGCGGACACTTCCATGACCTCGTCAGCGTCAGCTCGCCTACGGCGAGCCCCTCTCACCTCCCCAAAGTGGAAAGGCCGGCGATGCTCCTGGGCATTAGGAGCATCGACGACTGGCGGTGACCTGTGCAATGCAGGACTCGGGCTTCCCACGCCCGGGTCCCGCTGGTCACCGTCAGGAGGAAGAAGGCGGGCAAACTGCCGCCTCCTCTACCCCAATCTCCTCCGACGGCAGGGATCTGCCTCTGGATCATCCTCTCTGGCCCGTTCTGCCACCTCCTTCTGTGTGATGACCTCCACACAGAAGGAGTTTACTGCATCCCAGGCCTCTTCGCTCTCGACCATCTTTGAGATGAGAGATGGTAGAGAGAGGTCGGGGCCAACACACGAAGCCAGACTGGTGCGCTGCGAGGAAAAGGCAGCACACTCCTCGAGAGTGTGCTGTGCTGAGTCCTCAGCAGCGCCACAGTGATGGCATTGAGTGGTCGGTTCACGTCCAATCCGATGCAGGTAGCGGCCAAAACAGCCGTGACCACTGATAACCTGCAACAGATGGTACGTGAGCGACCCGTGCTTCCTTTCCGCCCACGGCTTGAGTACGGGGAGCAATGCCTCAACGGTTCTCCTGAGAGTTCCGGAGGCCGGCTCACCCAGGCTCTCCTGCCATAGGCGGAACATCTCCTCACATGCCCCTTCCAGAGCAGCAACCCGCTCTCTTGGAGCCCACCTGTGAGCCCCCTCCCGTGCTTCGACCCGCACGCGGTAGGCCGCTGCAAGGACGTGCGCCACAAGCTCCCACGGGGGAGTGCCGGCGATAGCGCAGGCCGCCGCATGTGATACTGTACGGTATCCTCTGATAGCTCTCAGCGCCATGGCGCGCTGCGCTCTTCGCAGCGATGCTACTGCGCGAGCGCTGAGAGCGTCGGCCCAGACTGGGGCCCCGTACAGTGCCATGCTGCGAACAACTCCAAACGAGTAGGACCTAGTTTAAGCCTTGTGTTGTAACTTCTTGATGGAACTCCATGGTATCTTGTAATTAAAACACTAATTTCACTAGTTCCACTTATTTTCTTTTGTAATTATTATTAAATTATTTAATTTGAATTATTTTTTTTAGTTGAATATAGTAAAAAATTAAGTGGAACTAGTGAAATTAGTGTTTTAATAACAAGATGAGTAGGACCTAATTACGTAATTGTTTAATTTTAATTCCTGCATCGCTGCTAACCTAAAGTGTGTGTGTGTGTGTGTGTGTGTGTGTGTGTGTGTGTGTGTGTATGTAAAGCAGCTACACTAGTTCCATTTTAAAAGCAATAATTCCGCCTTATGTAACTGTGTTTCTATATGTTGTGTGCCTACTATCAACGTTTGCTTTCATGTGCATTTATTGCACAATGTGGAAGAAATGCACATGAAAATTGTTCAATCAATTTCATCAGTGTTCAATCAAGTAGATTCATACAACACCAACGCTTAACAAAGTATTTAATACAAAGGGTGAAAACGGATATTTGGAAACCATTAGATTTTCCTAAAACACGAAAACAGATAAACAGGCCGCACATCCTCTAAATATAGATGATAAATTTATAATAAGCGCAAAAGATTTTTGGCCGATCCCCCAAATTTATTACGCGAGCAAACAAAAATCTCCAGGGCCTGGGAGGTGCCAAACGCCTAACACGGACGAAATTATTTAATCTTCCGGTCAAAATTACCCGTGATTAAGGCATTAGACCGGAATAAATTAATTCGTTAGCAAAACAAACGTCCTTTAATATCAACTCATAAATATTGTATTAAGCCTCTCTGGTCTTTTGAGAGTGGGCTAATAGTGACCGGATGGACGGCGTTTCGAATAGAGGTAAAATATTGTGTTTGAGAAGGATCTGTCCGAAATATTTTAGTTATTACTTTATTTACTAAAGTCTGTTTTTCCACTTGCTGAATAGGACTTTGATAGCCTATTACAAAAATATTTGATGGATTTTTGTATCGGTCTAGGCTAGGTATATCTGGCTGATACAGACTCGGTCACAATCTATTCACAAAACATCAGCTACTTTTATCAGTTAGATAGCGTTGCAACTATATAAAATTTTATAATCAAGAACGTTGTAAGTGGCCGTTAGCTTATTGCTATGCTTTTATCCCAATTAGGAGTATCCCAGCAATTTTTACCACCTAGCATTTAAAACAGGCACCACAGCTTATGAACAGTTCCACTTAACAAGTTAAAAGCGTCGACGCAATCAAAGCATTGCGCCGTCGGCTTCAGCAAAAAACGGCTCAAAATTTTGAAACCAGAAACTAATGTGTGTATACGTGCTCTTGTTATATTTTAGAATTTTAAAAAGGTTAATAATAATAATAATAAAATATCAGTACCTATCCTTATTTCTTAAGCTATTTTCAGCTTTTATTAATATCTTGTTTATTTACTTATCTCAAACATGTTCAAAGTCTAAATCATAATAGTTGTCTAAAAATTGATTGTAAAAACAATAATTATTTTTTCATCCCCCATCTCGGAAAGAGTATTTTTGCTATTCGATATCTGACCGCCAAAGCCGTTTTTATCCGCTTGAGGCACAGAATATATAATATTACTCCATACAGAATGGCCACTCTCCTCCCTGCACTCATTCCAAATACCTCATCCCACCCCGCACTTCGTTGTAGACATCACTGACACATAAGCGAACTCTGCGCTGGACACCTTCATGAAGGAGGACTTCTGGCCGAAGGGAGTTGTGTATAGGAAATTCCGTGGAAGGATTCCTAACACCACCGGAATGGCGCAGAATACGCCTAAGAAATAATTTTACTAACATAGCCTATTAAGTACTATATACAAACAAAATTGTATTTTATATTATGTATGTTAGCTTATAAGGTATGTATCTGTGAGCCTAAGTTGTTCGAGTATAAATAAAAAAATATATATACCGGGTGTAACTGAACACCCCAATAACATTTAAGGGGCATATAAGTTAGATACTAAATGGACCTTCGGTGCTTGTCTGAGACATGGAGACCAAATACTTTCAGAGTTATTTGATTTTAAACTGAAAGCAAAAACTTTCAAGTGACAACCATAATCAGCCCTTAACACAAAAGAAATTTAAACACAAAATGCCATGTGACAGACGTGAGCGTAGTATTCCTCCTACGTATACGTAGGGCTGTCGGCACTTAATACCAAACAATAATTAATTTAGTTTTAATAACGTGAGCGTAGTATTCCTCGTACGCTTACGTAGGGTTGTCGGCACTTAATACCAAAAAATAATTTATTTAGTTTGTATGGAAAAAAAAGAAGGGTTGTTAGCGCTAATATTTTTCCAACAGAATCTCTACTTCTGATGGATACATACCCTTAAATGTTATTGGGGTGTTCAGTTACACCCTGTATATATCAGGGCGCGCGCGATTGCTCGGGCGAATAGACGCGAGCGCCGCCGGCCGATAACAGAGACAGCGCTATGCGGGTAAAAGAGAAGGCAGTCGCTGCACTTCTCGCTAGGGAATGAAAATCTCGCGAGATTGGGGCTCAAGCGAGATCCCGCGAGTTTATGAATAACAATACTACGAGATCTCGCGAGATTAGCAGTTTGGTGTGTTTTTTTTGCAAATAATCACAATATTTGAATAAATTAAGATAAAAATAATAAATATTATAAGTATTATGAGATAAACATTTATTTTCACGAATTTTTTCAATTGACTTTTATGCATCAAACATTGTTTGAAGTATCTGTCTATAATTTTTTAATAAACGTCTAAGTAGTAAACTTTGACATAATCTATCAAATAACAAATGAAAGAAACAACCAGTCTTCTCTTCTAATATCAAACAAAAATCTTTTAGTAATAAAACAGTTCTTTTATAAAAAACAATACAACGAGAAGTCAAAAAAAATTAAACTTATTATCTAAGTTGAGTTGACTATTATTAAACTGAGATATTATTATCAATTAAATGAAAGAATGAATCTATCTATATCTACTCAGGAGATCCATTAGATGTTACAGATTAATTAACAACATATACCAATTAGTCAGACTATTAGACTATTTTATGCTCAAGTGCAATCTCGTTAAACTCGCGAGATCTCGCCTTTTTTCGTTCGAGATCAATCTCGCTAAAAAAGGCCGAGATCTCGCAAGAACGAGATTGCATTCCCTAGTTCTCGCGTCATTTCGATTGATAACCGCGTACTCAGCCCTACTAGATTCCACGCACATATTTGCGCGTGTACCAAACGTCATTTGCTTAAGAAGTATTAATAGGTAATTGATTTGCGAACGTTGTATGGAGTGTCCAGGGTGTGCTTGAGGTTAAAATAAATTTGAATTTAGAACATCGCGTGCACTAGGTATGTGATTTCAAAACAGAATTACCTGCCTGCATCATGGTGCCGAATTTATCATACAACTTTTTTTAAATTTGTCAAAAACTCAGACTCTGAACCTCCTTGGTGTACCTACTTTTGTTTTAATTTGCTTTGGGCGCGCCATTTTGTTTTGACGTCGTATTGTTATAAATAAGAAAGTTGTAAACAAGTAAAAAAACGTATTATTTGTTATATATAATATAAATATTTTTCTGTAATACTAACCTTTTTTTTTATGTAAGGCCCGGCAAATGACCTCCTCCCGCCTGATGTTAAGCGGTAAAAGAGGCCCAAATGAGTTGACAGATAGAGTAGGGACGACATCCACTATCCTACCTGCCCGCCCCTTGCCGGCCTAAAAGATGCTTTTTCATACCTCTTTTGAAGAAACCCATGTTGTAGGATGGAGGAAACACGTGCGCAGGTAGAGAATTCCAAGTGTGGGATGAACGACAGAAGAAGGAATTTTGGAATTTCTTGGTACGGTGTGAAAAGGAAGATACAATGTAAGGATGACTCCGAAGGCCCTTACGCGTGTTTCTGTTAAGAAATGGAGAGGGAGAGATAAGGTTAAAGAGCTCCTCAGAGCATTCCCCATGGAACATTGTAAAAGGCGCTAAGAGAGGCGATGTCACGACGAAGTTGTAGAGGCTCGAGGGTGTTAGTTGCATCTACATCGCCAATTATTCGAATAGCGCGACGCTGCAATCTGTCCAGAGCATCGAGGAGGTACTGAGCGGAGCCGTCCCAAAGGTGAGAGTATTGCTCTCAAGACCTAACCTGAGTTTTATACAACAGGCATAGTTGGTCCGGCGCAAAATACCTACGCACCTTGTTTAGGTACATTACCTATCATAATGTTGCTGTAAATATGTAAGTAACTAAACTGAAATTAAAGTATCTTGTGATTGTAAATGTAGAGATAGTAGAATAGAATGTAGAGACAGTATAGAAAAGATAACTAAAATATATATGCAAATTTTGCATATACACGGTGTTTCAAAATAACCAATAAATAATGTATCGTTATCTAAAACGAATTATTAGATAGTTTTTCCCGTAATGTCATTCAACCCAAAATGTTCATGTATATCATAGTATCATTTTCATGTCTATGATTTACATGAAAATTTTGGGTTGAATGACATTACGGGTAAACACAATTTAATAATTAGTTTTAGATAACGATAAATTATTTATTGGTTATTATTAAACACCGTGTATAGAAAAACCTACCAAAATATTATTTTTAATTTGGTTGGTTTGTCTGTACACATACCACCGCTTCTCATGAAAAGTGTACAAAGTCAAAAATTTTGCAAAATCATGTTAAATTCACAGAAATACTAAGAATCACCTGCTCTTTCTCCTGAAAAGTATCCAAAGAGGCTACTTTCAAAAATTACCGCCAGGAGAGCTGATGTTCAGTTTTAAATTGGCGCGATTTTGCATCCCTTTCGCGAAATTCGTCATAACCGTATTATTTCGTGATTGGATTATAAAAATAAGTGTTATGTTGCTATGTTACTCTTGATCATTACAGAAAACGTGTAATCGTTGATGTAAAGAATTTACATTAATTAAAAACTAAAAGGAAGGATTTATATTTTTGATAGTATTTTATGGTTTTGATACTTTTTAAGTTTGGTTACTTTGTATCCTATTGATAGGATGAAAATTGTTTTTTTTTTTATTTTATAAATCCCGACTGAAACAATCAGTTATCATGATTCTGTGATTTTCCAATAAAAACTGTATTAATGTATGATTGTTTTATTGAAAATACGCTATTCATTCTGCTTTAATACTTAAACATAACTATCGAATATCTAAATTATAAGCAAATTTTTTTCTAAAAAAGTAGCTAAAGTCAAAACGACTTAATTAAAAAAAAAAATTCATGACTTCACTTTTTAAATACTTACTTACAAAAAGTTATTTTATGAGCTAAAGGATTGAATTATTTTTGAAAAATAAGAGCGACCGTCGTACTTTATAAATAGCGCTTTTATTAACGGTTTTCAAAACACTCTCCTGTAAAGTTTGCTAACTTTGAGATTGTATACTATTCATGAGAAGCAGCTACAAGATCATAAAATCTAATTACTGTGCCCGCAAACTACGTTTCGTCATAATAATTTTCAAAAAATTCTGGAAAGGACCACCCTTATTACCTAACGATAAAAAAATAGCCTACGACCTATTCTCAGACCTACCAAATATACATAAAAAATCATAAAAATCGGTCAAGCCGTTGCGGTGGAGTTGAATAACAAACAGTCTGACACGAGAATTTTATATATTAGACTAACTGTGTCGCGCGAACTACGTTTCGCCATAATAAAAAATAGTTTACGACCTTTCTCAGACCTACCGAATATACACAAAAAAAATCATAAAGATTGGTCAAGCCGTTTCGGAGGAGTTCGGTAACAAACACTGTAACACGAGAATTTCATATATTAGACTAGCTTTGCCCACGGCTTTGCTCGCGTCAAATTGGGGGTAAGGCAACCACCTTCCAGCAGCACCTTGAACTGTACTAATTTATAGATGCAGAATTATTCCTGATAACTACTCCTCTCGTCTCGCCGCGCCGCCCGAGCTCGCCTAGGTACCCGATTGACGACGATCGAGATGGCATACCTAAAATGAAAAAATATATAGAACCCTTATATGGGTGATAATATTTCACGTCTGCCACGTTAGATTTTAAAATTGTTGCTGTTTTCGTAATCAGCGACTCGATAAACCACAAAAAGAACTATGTTGATTTTCAGACTTTCTCATCCCATTTCCCTTTTTTATGGGTTGCATTCTGTAAAAACTTAAAACGTGTTTACGCATTTATTGATAATAGTACTCCTGTGAAATTTCGAATAAAATAGTATGATTTTGTTTCCTCGTACAAATGTTGGACCTCCGTTTCAAATCCAAGAATGGATTTTTTCAAAAACCACCCTTTTTGAAATTCCATTTTTAGTGCTTATAGCCCTTAGACCTCATAAGAAACCTACTTGTTAAATTTTGCATCTTTAGACCCGAAGGTTTGTTCTGTACGTTGATATGTGAGTCAGTTTCTTCTTTTTCGTAATTAAGAAGAAGATAGAAAACGATGATGGTAGTTCACGACCGCCAGGTTGGATTTAGAAATCGTTATTGTTTTTGTAACCAGCGACCCGAAAAACCATACAAAGGATACCTATATTAATTTTCAGCCTTCGACACCCCATATCCCCCATTTGAAAGGGTGAATTCTGAAAAAAACCTAAAACAAGTGTTGACTCATTTATCAATAGGAGTACTCCTGTGAAGCTTCGAATAAAATAGTCCAACTAATCTTGTTCCCTCCTTACTTCAAAACTGACGGACTTTCATACTAACTTTCATCCCCATTTTACCCCCTCAGGGGTGGAATTTCTAAAAATTCTTTCTTAGTGCACCCCTACACCTCACAAGGAACCTACGTGCCAAATTGTGGTTTTTGAAAAATCCATTCTTTTTGCACTTGCATAAATCTCCAGCCTAAATCCAAAATTTGGAAATCCTAACTTCAAAACTGACGGACTTTCATACTAACTTTCATCCCCATTTTACCCCCTCAGGGGTAGAATTTCCAAAAATTCTTTTTTAGTGCACCCCTACACCTCACGAGGAACCTACGTGCCAAATTTGGAATCTCTAGGCCCAGTGGTTTTGGCTGTGCGTTGATATTATCAATTTTCACACTTTGACGCCCCATAATCCCCCTTATAGGGGTTGACATTTGGAAAATCCTGAAACAGGTGTTAACTTATTTATCGATTGGAGTACTCATGTGAAGTTTCGATTAAAATAGAGCAAGTAATCTGGTTTCCCCATAAAACTTTGGAGCCCTTTTTCAACCCTTTAGAGGGTGAATTTAAAAAAATCCTTTCTTAGTGCACCCCTTCACCTCATAAGGAACCTACGTGCCAAATTTAGAATCTCTAGGCCCAGTGGTTTGGGCTGTGCGTTGATATATCAGTCAGTCGGTCAGTCAGTCAGTCAGCCAGTTTCTTCTTTTATATATGTTACCGGCAATGTGTATAATCCGGTATTGTATACAATACCTAGGTAATGTATAGAATACCTAAAACGGGCAGGTAAAGTATGAAATAGAATTTATTTTACACTTTACCTAGGTATTCTATACAATGCCAAACCTGCAGCAGGTAATGTAACACTCGAACGCAATTGTGGTTATTACAAACAAATAAGTACGGTAAGCTTCATAGAACCCTGACACCCTTCCTAGAGGCGCCATTTCAAGCATTAATGGAAGTGAATCGTTTGAGCATGACCGTTCACTCGCGAGTGTACGCCGCACGCGGGTATCCTTTGCAAATAAAATTAAATCCTTTGACAAGAGACGGCACGGCGCCAAGGCGGCGCGATCAAAGTAAGTTCAACGCCTTTTCGATAGAAAACCGCATCAGAGCCAAAGAGAATTTGATAGTACAAGCTCAGAAAATGCTTAAAACTTCTGAAAAAAAATTCCCTCCCGTATCGTTGGGTACCACTGTACGCATTCCTGTTCCAGAAGTCGATAGAGGTCGTGGTGATGCTCGCAATATACTGGCTGTAGTATTACACAAAACTGATGACGATCTATATCAACTAGGCACAAAGCAAGGCGTTGTCAAGACATTGTATTCAAGACAACAGTTCACTGTTTGCCATCAGAAATTACTGCAAGAAGAAGACGTCCCCAATCTGGAAACGACACTCCGTACAGTTGCGACTTTGCAATCTACGGGGACAGGACAGGGCTTTGTGAAATGTAGCTGCAAAAAAAACTATGACTCTAAAAAGTGTTCCTGTGTCAAAAGTAAGGCTCTGTGCTCTTCAAAGTGCCATAATAGTTTGTCGTGTAAGAATAAATAAAACCTACTTTTACTTAAAATTGTGAATGCCTATTAGACCTACTTTTTGTTATAAAGAGAATTGTTTTGTTTGCGAAGTTCAATTACAAAATAACTTATATTATGTTAAAAGATACTTGTAATGTTATGTTACAAACAAGAAGAATTTTAAGTTTTCTGTTATTTTTTTGTGATTTTAAAGTTGATAATAAAGTTTATTTCAAGTAAATACAACATGTTTTATTTGTCCGCTATTTGATAAGTAAGTCTGTTAAGATTTATTGATATTAACCGGCTTACCTAACATTAGTTTAGTCTTAAGATTTATTTATTTTACACATTACCGGTGAACCAGCAGGTATTCTATACAATCCCTAGGAATTGTATACAATACCTAGGTAAAGTATGAAATGGACAATGATATTCATGATATTTCATACATTGCCTGGACGCCCCAGGGATTGTATACATTACCTAGGGATTGTATACAATACCTGAATTATACACATTGCCGGTAACATATATATCGATGTTAGAAGATCTCGCTCAAGCCGTTTCGGAGGAGTTTGGTAACAAACACTGTGACACGAGAATTTTATATATTAGACTAGCTGTGCCGGCGAACTACGTTTCGCCATAATAAAAAATAGTTTACGACCTTTCTCAGATCTACCGAATATAAACAAAAAATTTCATAAAGATCGGTGAAGCCGTCTCGGGAGGAGTTTGGTAACAAACACTGTGACACGAGAATTTTATATATTAGATATTAGAAGATCTCGTGTCACATTTTTTTTTATCAATCACCAAAGGCGACTATAAAACCAAAAAAAAACTAGACTGAATACTTTCAGTACCATGAAAACGTATGCAGTGACCGTATGATTATTGTCTGCCATAATTGTAGCGTAGATAACTAGTATTTACGTTTATTTTGTTTCTAGAAACATGTTTAGCAGTTGAATAAATGAAAGTTGAAACGTGCTCGCTAAAATTGAAAAATGAATTTATTTCGTATTTTAATAGTAATTAGCTGACTGTGGGATGCTACACACCTTGCGCGATACATTTTCGAATATTTTAATGCGCACCTCTAATTGAGGCATATTATAGGTATAAATTAGTACATTACTGCCGCGGTCTATAATGACTACTTTGCTGGTCGCGCTGATGATGGCCGACAGCGCAGCTCCAGGCCGACACAGCGCGGTCAGCGTGCAGCACCTGATGGACGAGCTTTACAGTGAGGATAGCAAGGGCTACAATGATGGCCAAGCTGGAAGGCCTAGAGCGTAGCTAGGCTAGCTCGAGGCAATCATAGCGTGACCAGCGAAGCAGTCATTGTGGGCCAAGGCTTGTATAGTGCTTTACTCAAAAATGCAAGTACCTAATCTAAATAAAACCAGCAAGTAATTTTAATAAAAAATATATTAATTAACTAGAAATTTAATTAAAATGACAATTATGAAAAGTTAACGGCAAGGTCGACTTTGCTCAAACAAGGTTGTCAAAATAATGACCACATTACATGCATTTTTGAGTAAAAATAATTATTATAAAAAGGGAAATTAAAAGTAAAGCTTATAGATGGTTAGCCCCGTTATACCGTCTGACCCAAAGTTCAGTGTAACATATCGAAACTTTGCCATTCGAACATTTCATTCCTAAAAAAACATGATAGATAATGTAAACGCAGCGGGATCGGTTGGTGTTCCCTGTAAATCATTTTCTATTAGATTTCCCCATCGCCTTACAGACCCTTGTCACAATCTGTGAAAGCAGACATATTGCGTAGTTTTATCCGTTCTCGAGATTATGAGGGCAAATTGCTTCTAGAAACTTGTGGCAATTGAATTATTTGATACCGATAGATAGGCCATTGTATTCTTGTCCTCTATTCGAAGACTTGTAACCAATAGCGAGCTCGAGTTTTGTGCAATATTTTTACTAGCTCGCCAGCCGCGACTTCGCCCGCGTGGCTAACTTAATTGTGGCCATTTTGTTTTTTCCTATTCATACCACGGACCTGAAAAAAAAGACGGACGGAGCGTTGTTGAATCAAGAGTGAAGCATGCAAATGACATCATATTTGTATGTGTGCGTGTCTTGTTCTTTGAAAAATGACAGCTTTTTGTCTTACCTGGTACATTTGTGTGAGTGTAGGTCGTGCGTAAAAACACGTGAAAGTCTTACCTTGCATGCTTCACGTTTGTTTAATGCCACACTACGTCCGTATTTTTTTGTAGTTCCATGATTCATACATGAAATTTTTGAAAAAAAAGGCAAGGAAAGAAATCACGGATTGGCTAAATGAATTTTCATCCCCATCTTAACCCTTTCAGGGATGAGGTGCTATAAATACACCATATTATATTATCTCTCTGAATATAGCATTCATTACAGCATTCGTGGTCACGGGATAACCCCGAATGCTGTAATCTGTTATTCCGTGACCACGAATGCTGTAAAGCGTTCGAAACGTCGTCGGGCTAAATAATTAAAATGTTTAAAACTAAATATACGCGAGTGAATCCAAAACGTGTATGAACGTGTAGTTTTATTTTAATTCGCAGATGGGTTTGATATTTTCGATAGTGTTTATAAACAATAATATAACAGGCAAACAAGACAAGCTTACACAGCCAATCAAACATTTACACTTCAATCCACTTACTATTTGTGATTCGCCAAAACAAAACCTACTATCGCTAACGTAAATGAAAGCAGCCAAGCTGAAAAAGCTCAGTACAAATATTCTCCTCCATAGAAATATCCTTGAATATTCCCGTAAAGGAACTTCGCAACAAGAGCGGTAACGACCCGCCTTGTCAGGTTAATGAGCTGTTTTGTACGCCAAACTGTTTGTTAGTGAAACAGTTTGTTTGTCACAATGTGTATGTACATAGAATGGACACGATGAGTGATCTAGCTGTTTTTATTTTCGTAACAAAAGTTCTAGTTTGACTCAGTACGGTATGCGCGGTCAGGTAGATATCTCGATCTTACCTATTTCTGCTGCCAAGCAGCTGTGCTTGCATTGCTTGGTAAGACAGGCTTGACGTTTGGGCGAAACGACCAGGCTATTGACAGGGTAATCGAAGTCAAAAATCTGGGTTTGATTTTTGATTGTCATCTGCGTTTCGAGTCACATATTAGGAGTGTTGTGAAGAGTTATATGTTCCGATTTAAAGCCCTATACAAAATTAGGCACATTGTCAGCGAAAAATCTCGCGCTTTATGGTGTGAGTCGTTAAAACTCTCTAGACTAAACTATGGAGATGTCGTGTTTGATCCTCGATTGTTTTCTAGAACTCAGCATTTAATTGAGTGTATCCAGTTCCAGAATGCCTGCTTTAGATTTTGCTATGATGTTCCTCGCTTTAGTCATATTTCTCTATTTCTGAATGCTGCGTCTGTGCTTAACATGGAGTCCCGTAGACATCTCCATCTCGCTTGTCTCATTTTTGACATTATTAAACTTTAGCAGCCCGGGTCCCTCTTCGATAGACTTCAATTTCATGTCTGGCACTCTTCTAGGGGCATTCGAAAACCGCTTCAGGGGTACACCTATAAGACTGCAGCTTTTAGGGGCAGCTTCCGTTTTCTAGCTACTAAGTGCTGGAATGATTTATCACCGCCCCTAAGATGTTTACCTTCCCGAAATACCTTCAAACTCTTTCTTATCCAGCACTTACTCGAAGTTCAGAGAAGAAGGATTCCTAGTTTTATGCCTTAGTTTGACTAACCTCTGCTCCTTTGCTTTAACTAGTTTGTTTAATTGTTAAATATAATCAATGGACTAAGTCTGTGGAGCTCATGATTTGTTCTACATGTCAAATATTACATTCCTCTGTAATATTGCAGATGTATGGTGATAATGAATGTTTCTAGCTTGTAGTGAATTTGATTTAAGCCTAAATATATTATAGAAATCGTAAATGCACATGATGGAAAGAAAGAAAGAAAGAAAAAAAGTTGAGCTTTCACGTAAGTTATTTTTTTTACTATTATTGTCAGTTTATTTTTCAATATTTCCTTGTGGCTATAGTGTAACGGATCGCCGACCGATTCCCTTCCTTTGCTTGCTGCAGCACGCAAACATAATGACATTATGTGTATTGCAAATCTGTATCTCTGTTTGTGTGTTTTAACAATGTTTGTGTGTTATTTGTAAGTAATAAACGTCTACTACTACAAAGCAATCGACCTGTTCAAGACCTTCGACTTTCAAAGCAAGTTACAATTGAACAACCATCGAATTTGATGGTTGTGTGTAACACTCTGACGTTTATTATTGCAAAACTCTTAGATCTTTGGGTGATATTGGGGCCTTTATCCATTGTCGTCATCTAACAGAACGAGAATGAAAGGAAAAATTCATGTGAAAGAGAAACATAAAAGATGTTGTTGCTATAACACGTTTAATACCTCAGAGTGAGTTAAAAAAACCCCAACAACTACACTTAATCTGTCGCGTTCATTCGTATTGCGTTGAATGCGTGGGGGTTGGTTGATTGTTACTAACAGTAGAGAGAGCTCAACGAGCGGTACTAAAATTATCTACATTCCGGTCCATTCTTTACCACACACACCTCTTATACATATAGGAATTGTAGAGTATTAATTGTTAGACAACTATTTATAATGAACACAGTCCTTAAACAGCACTATTACTCAACTCTTTCTCAACTTATTTACAAAAAGGCGAAAAGATATTGTTTACACTCGAAACATCGATAGTAAACATGCTTTCCTGAGCAATTTTTTCGTGTTCATGGGTCCATTTCTCTATAATAGATTAAACGCCAATCTTTGTATATATAGTTATTTCTATAATATTTTTGACGGTGGAAAATGAAAGATATGGAGTTGTACATTGCAACGCACATGAAGTACAAAAAGTCGGTCGTAAAATAAATGGGTGTGTCCCGGCCGGCCCGATCGACCGACACTGACCGACAGTCGGCCGCGTGCACTGGCTTGGTAGGGTTGTCAATATCGATGTCGCTCTTATAAAATTCCTAGGCAAAAGTTTTGTTTATTTATCAAGGATTAAGTTTATTAAACGTTTGATGTTTGTTACATTAAATTGTACGAAACTGTTATTAATTTTAATCTCTATATATATACTTACCTAATAAAATCGTAGGGGTACAAAAATCTGTAATTGCGAAATATTAAGAAAAAAAATACACAGTTCGCCTTAAAATCATTAGAAACACGATAGAATAGTTTTAAAAAATGTTTATTTGTTTGTCTGTTTGTCCGGAAAGATCTCCGAAACTACTGGACAGAATTTGATATGGCTTACACCACAATGCTTAGAATTTTCCGGAAGAACATTTAGGCAGAATTTCATTTGTTTAAATTAACTTTTTATTTTTAGTGAAAAAATACCATATAAAAATTTCGAACAATGCTTATGTAGAAAATCAACATGGCGCACGTGAAATTATTTTGACAAGTCTGTTACATAGTGCAAAAAAAAATCTTTTCTGTTATTGGCTGTGCCCATCTAGTTGATTCCTCTGTAACTCCATGATCAACCCTAGATGTGCACGTATCTCGATTGCCACCGACAAAATGACTGCCGTGCCGTGTGCGCTGAGTCGGTGACAAAATCGGTGGAAAAAAGTCGGTGAAAAAGTCGGCCTACAAAAAGTCGGCCGTGTGCGTTCGCGCTAAGTATTTACAGACACGTAAAACCTTCATCGCCTCACGTTTACCTTATTTGTTTCTCGGATAATTTCTATTCGATAATAACATATCCGGTACACGTGCGCATAAGAGGTAATTTTATTTCAGACAACTTTTTCCCACTCCGTACTTTCTGGTACCAGAAAATTTACGTATCGCATTGGGACATTCGACACAGTTGCTAAGATATTGCCCGCTCAAACGCAGTTTTACGACCGAAAGGGTTTATAAATCCATAAAATGTTAGTTACAAATTTTATTGCGGAGGACCAACACCGCTGAGTGCTGCGACATATTTATTTGAGGAAATGTTGAGTGTTTTTGGAGTTGGCGTGTTTATAGTGTTACGGGTGAGAGTTAAGAAAACGCCAGCTTCCACAAAAGAAAACGTTTATTACGCCCTCGACAACAAACACTTTGGATCTAAGCACACAACACTACTTAAACGCACTTCACTTTATTCTTCATAGTTAGTCGCACTTATTGTCACTCGTATAGTTGTCGCTTTGATCGCTTCGATTCTACTGTCTCCAAGGGCTGCACCAGGATCGCTTATAACAAGGTTAAAACAATATTGAAATACAGATACCGCTCTTGCTGCGTGTTGTAGCGCCATCCCGCGCTCAGTGCGGTTTGATTATTGTCTTGAGCGATTATGGTTCATGGATCACATGAGGCATGTGTCACGTCACTTGATAAGCACGGTCTTTATGTCTTCCGAATGGCGTTTATGGTGCGTCGATGGTGCTGTGGATGTGGCACTTGCCTTCCAATCGGGAGGTCCGGGTTTCGAGAACGCCATGTATCAATGTGTTTTTCGTTTTTCGAATTTCATATGAACATATGTCTGACGCTCCTACGGCGAAGGAAAACATCGTGAGGCAACCTGCATACATCTGCGAAGAAATTCAAAGGTGTATATGAAATTCACCAATCCGCACTGGGCCAGTGTGGTTGACTAAGGCCTAAACAACCTAATTTAGGGTAGGCTCGAGCCCCTCGGTGGGGACGTATATGAGCTGTTATGATAATTCGGCCACCGCGCTAATCAAGACGAGTAGCGCGGACATCCCGAACTTTTCTCATAGTTTCTTAAAGTTCCAGAATATTTCACATTTTTCAATTTGGTTCCGAAATTTCCCAGTACACTCGGGAACTATCTAGAACCTTCGACATCTTTTTGGAACATTCGAGAAGTCTCGCGATATCGCTGGAGTGTTCGAGAACCTATAACGGCGTCATTCACGAAATCTACGACTCGGAGCGCAAAAACGAATTTGTTTACGCGTCCATCGTAGCAATAGTATGTCCAGTAGGGCTAGCACAAACATTTGCGTCAGAGTATTCGTATCGTCATCGTGAAATATTTTATATTGGAATTGTACAGCGCCTCTACAGGCCGTACTTGGAACTAAAATTGTCATAAAAATATTTCACGATGACGTCATTGACGATACGAATACTTTGACACAAATGTTCATGCTAGCCCTACTGATCTGTGAACATAGCGCAAACACCAGAGCTTTGCACATTAACGTACTTACACGTCAATGTAGAATACATACACGCCAATGGTCAATGGCTTTGTGGCGACAATCTTACCTATAGCCACAGAATATATAATAGTAGTTACTCCATACAGAACGGCCACTCACCTCTCCGCACTCATTTCAAATACCTCACCCCACCCCGCACTTCGTTGTAGATATCACTGACACATAATCAAGGGCGCGCGCGTTCGCTCGGGAGCGGCGACAGTTCATGTTCACCGAGTAGAGGCGAGCGCCGACGGATAACTGAGATAGCGCTATGTGGGTAAAAGAGAAGGCAGAAGGCTGCACTACTCGCGTCATTTCGATTGATAACCGCGTACTCAGCCCTACTAGATTCCACGCACACAACGTGTACAAACGTCATTTCATTTGCTTAAGTAGTAGTTGTACGAGTAATAGATAATTGATTTGCGAATGTTGTATGGAGTGCCCGGGGTGTGCTATAGCACAGTTTAACAATGTATAAACTTACCTATAGCACAGTTTAACAATTGTTAAACTGTGCCTATAGCAGAGATAGCGCGCAAGTGATTCAAGTAAGTAAGTTTTCGTCTTGCCCCGGCTTATCCGTAAGGTAGTATGCTTGTTTACCGTTTTTTAATAAAAACACTTAGAAGGAAATTCAACAGAGAATATAGTTTTCACCTAGCTGTACTCAAAAACAAATATTAGTGAAATGAATGCTGAAAACAATTTCGATGTAAAATTAAGGCACGCGCGGATTATGAGTGCACTTAGTTGGGCACAAACTGTATCAAGCACACTTAGCTTGAGGCTAAGTAGACGAGGAATATGACGAACACTAGCGGAAAGTATTAGGCTATAAATAACACGACGTGGTCTACGAGCTTAAAGCAATGTTTTTCGTACATTATTTAAAGTAACTTGATGTTTTTAAGAAAATGTGTAATATAAAGGTCGAAACATATTTTCCATGCGTTTTACTTCATACTAAGACCTACTTAGTTCAGATGACATGCGCTTGCGCGGGCTTAAAACTGCCTGTATTTTGTTCGAAGTGTACCTACATAACGCGCCTTTATATCGGGTTATTTTGACAAGCAAAATGAACAACTTTTGCTATGGGACCAAACTCGAAATCGCGAAAAAAAAAATCAGCTGCTCCATACATTTAGGTTCAGTGTATGTTGAACATTTGTATGGAACAGCTGATTTTTTTTCGCGATTTCGAGATTGGTCCCATAGTAAGGTTTCATCTTCATTTTGCTTGTCTGAACAAGCACACAAAATTTGATGACCCGGTATGAATCGCTCGTTGAACGCTGCGCTAGCGCTCGACTGTTGTTGTCAACGCGCGTCAACATACGGTTTGAGATCATGGGCTTACCCTCAGACCAAGCAACGTTCAGTTGAGCGCGTGCGTTTGATGCGGATAGACGTAATTTAGGATTCAAATTGTTTGACCTCCGAAGTGTTAAAAAACTGTTTCTGGGTTTGTCTTCGAAAAATTTAGAATATGAATTGAACAGAGGCCGCGCATTCAATATCTGCCTAACGCGCACCGTGAACGCTATACAAAAACTTTGCGCGTGGTAAACTATCGTCATCTGAACGTAGCCTTATTGTCCATATTAACAAAACTTACAGTTTCAAGCAGAGCAGAGCACGGTACACAAGTGGTAGGTACAGGAGCTTTTTCCAAGCTTTTATTTACTTTTATCTGTCGCGGTGTCTGTAATGAAATCTTGCAAGTTAAATTTGACCCACTTCCCGGTCTCCGATTGAGCTGAAATTTTGCATGCAGATATACATCGCGTGACAATGTAATTTATGATTATAGAAAAGCTTACATTTAAAAGTTCTGTTTTAAATAATTTTACTTGTTCTTCTTTTCATTAGTTCGAGATTTTTGCTCAGATTTTGGCTTTTGCTTTTTTGATATGGTCGAGAGTTTTGGATTAGGGAGTGACAGTACAAGCGAATGGAATGGAAATGTAAAAGCAAAGCATTCTTCTTTTATAAACTGTTGGCTTTTGAGCTTTATTTATTCTCACTAGGGTCACCACATACACCACAAAGTTACACTAATTTCACAATGTTAGATTCATTCGCAATCTCAATACGAAATAATTCAAAATTAGTTCATACTAGTTTTATGATTTAACGGGTGCCTCTCGTTGAACAAAATATTTTTGACATATTATTAACTAGACAAAAATACTGTTCTAATCTCAGAACAATAACATAGGTTCTAATTATGTATAGTCACAGTTAATACACTTAATACTGCAGTAGTGTTTGAAAAACTATAAGCGACAAACAGTTATGAGACCAATTTGTTTCTAAAATAAACGTTTATATATACTTGTATCTAAAATAATAACTGTATTGATTTACATGGTGTTTTTTTGACGACTGGTCATTTTACAATGATCAATGGTCACTTTTGTTAAGCGGTCATTTGACAAAATGTTAGTGGAAAATGTTTTGTGTCAAAATTAATTTTTTGTATGCTTACCACTCAGTACGGCCTACTTACCATGAAAATACCTATACGTTATGTTTTACTGTGTCTCTTAGGTCTGTCCACGGCTCCATCCATGGTTTATTCCTAATCTAAAGTATCCCAATAATGAACGCTTACTACATTACTTCCATGATGAATACCTGCCTAAACCTTCTTTTCAATTACCCTTTGAAAAGGATAAAATGTCAGTTTGACGTTATATCTATCATCAATGTCCAACAACAAAAAATACAACAATATGTAGGTAACCGATTAGGTACTTTTGAAAAAATCTACAATAACAGCAAACATTGCGTGAATGAAAAAAATAATAATGATTGAGCTTATCAATATTTTCTCCATTGTGAACTTGATCGTCTTAAGCATTGTATAAAAGCGACAAATCAACAAAGATCTGTATGTATTTTTTTTTAAGATTTGAGGTAAATATTTTGTAATGGGTATAGTCAGCGGTAAGGAATTGAAGAGGAAAATCAGTGAAGCAACTAGCAACAGCAGGTAAGTAGAAATACGCAAGTATATTCTAAAAGTATTTGTGCTTATGCTCGTTCGAATAGATTTGCAAAGAAAGATTCTTTCTGAAAGTTTAAAATTAATTCTTGCCAACCAGTCTAGCTAAGGAGAATCATTCAGATTAATCAAATGTTTATATGAAAATGAGAAACTGTTTTCTACAGTTATCTGGTGTTTTATAAATTCAATTTCATCCTGATGAATTGGAATTTCTGTCATCTTAACATTGTAATTCATTTTGACATTCTTAGCACAATAAGTATGAAAATTAAGTAGAACTCTTGTTCAGCGATTAATTCCGCGTGGGTTCAATTACAGTAATTTCAATTACAGTTTCCCTGTAATTGAATGACCCACAGTAACAATTTATAAAATTTATTTTTTGACAGCCTATCAAACCTGCGATATGTAATAACGGAAAGACCAAAATGGAAAGTCTTCAAGAAGCGAGAGTGAGTTTTAATATTTTTATGTTGTTCATATTCACATGAAAACAAATGTATTTAAGCACAAACCATATTTACAGGGTAAAAGTAATACCGGCCTACCACACCTCGTTCCGACGTTCTAAGGGATGCCCTTGTGGGAACAGCGAGCCTTGCAAACAGAAAGTCACCCCAAGGGGTGTCACCATACATTATCCTCAGAAGTAAGTTTGTTTACAGTTGAGGGTATAATTATCAAAATGACACATCATTTTAATATAACAAATTTTTTATCAAGGGGTATAATTACCAAGTACCAGTATTCAGCAGAGTACTTGTAATATTGATTAACTATTGTAACAAAAAAAAGAAAATACTTACGATTCATATCATTACAGAAAGAAAAAATACAAAACAATGTCTGCGAGAAACTACAAATCTGCAAAGATAGAAAAAGGCTACCTGAACACAAGGTAAGCAGATAAAACACCTTTTGATAGAATACTCGTGTTTGAATTCTAAGTATATAAAATTAAATACGTTTGCCTTAAGTTAGATATTATATTCTACATCCTTCATTTTATTTATTTATTCATTATACATTGTTTATTTGAATGTTTATCTAACTTCTTTTACCACCTTAAAAATTGTGCACTATTCCACCTTTCTACTGTTTTTCTTCCTTTTATTATCAATTTTCTGCAGTTGCCTGAAAGAGATTACGGTGCAGCAATAAGGTTGCCTATAGCTTTTGCTTCTTCGTCATATTTTTTTTGTGTTAAGTATATAATTATGTGCTATGCAATAAAGTGTTGTGTATGTATGAATGTATGTTAGACCAATGTCTTAAGACTGTTTTGCAATATCAATCAGCAAAAGCTATGTCCCGTGCTTCATTATGAGTTTATGTTGGGTTTAATCTTTTAGCCACTTTGTGATTTAAAGATTTTCGCTTCTTATCTTCAGAATCTTCCCTTTAGGATTACACGCGGATATTCATGAAGAAATTCCGTCTACATTGTTGAAGATGCTGCCTATGTTCGTATGACTATCGTCATCGGCTGTTTAGGAAATTATTTTTTTCAGGCGCCTGTCGCATATATTCCTAGATTGTTTTGTATGTACAAAGTCATCTACGAGAGCTACGCTAAGCGACTAAAGTGATGTTGCTCGTTATCAGTCGCTATCCTAGCGCACCGTTAAATTTCCACACCCATCTCTGGTGGTAACTCGCCCTAATTCTTATCTCATGAACGCAATTATGGAGTGTCAATAACGCTTCAATAACATTGCTTAATTACTTATTGACATTATACTTATTAGTTCCAAGCTTGGCAGCGTCAATATTCTTCACCATTAATCCTCAAGGCTCTTTTGTATCTATGCGTCAGATACCAACATTTGCCACAGAGACACGATTCTATCGTTAAAGAGAAAAGAAATAGGGAAGTGGATTTTATTAACGTCCATTTAGCAGATTAGTCAGTAATATTTCACTTTCCACTTCACTGTATTTTTTCTTGTTTTACTTACGTAATCAACGACGATACATTGATTTAAACTGTCGTTTGACGTCATCGTAGGTAAATTTTTTGCTAGCTTATGACCACAGAATACATTTACTTAAGAGCTTGTGACGCAATGAGCCCCCACTTCATAATTTTGATTGGCTTAATTAATCTCAGTTGTATTTTGGTATTTCGGCAAAGCAAAAAAAAATCGTGTTTGATATTTTTTTATTATCCAACTCATAAATCAATTTAATATGCACTTTTCATAATTATTCCGCATATTTGTCCCTGCCGATCTATCTCTTAGCGTGACTAGATCACTAACAATGCTCGTACTATCACAGTCACTAATATTCAATGCAGCAGCCCGGTTTCGCCATAGGCACGCACGTATTCGGTCTAAAATGAATGAAGTGTTTAGCGATGGCTTCCATGCAACGTGCCGCATGACTGGAATCCGAACCGCACTGGTTTCTGGATACTGTTAATTGTACGCCTATTAACCACGTTGAATCGTAATGGTTGTGGATGATTGCTTACCGATTGTTTTGCAGTCTTAGTGTTTGTGTAACACTGAATAGATTGGATACTGGAATCAATTTAACACATAAAATTTAATATCGTATTCAAATTATTAACTAGGTCTCTGGTCTCTGGATACCTACATCAGAATATTGTCTTCTTGTCTTTAGTATCCATGTCACTGCAATATACATACATAGACTACTCAAATAGTTACTTAAATAGTCATATTCTATTGGAACGCGTCGTAAGCTTAGAGCATTTAGCCTATGGAGATGGTATGCAATAAATCGCAGTATAAATTTTTCTGCCGCATTTTGCTGGAGGCGACGTAAACACGTATGGCACACTACGAGAATCTAAAATTATACACTATAAAAATATTACCTTACAATAAAGAAATACACACACATCGACAAATTAACGTGTATCTAAGTAATCGCCTGCAAATCATGCCCGTGCACTGTGTTTGAGCTACCAATATACCATACGTACTTTGGCAGAAAGGTTCGCCCAGCTTTGCCATCTCCATAGGGTAAATGCTCTAAGGTCGTAAGTTTAGATGTTTGTTTGAACGCAAAATCCCCCTTGGATAAATTGGTTCAATGTTTATACATTAAAATTAATCATAGAAAAGTTTAAGTATACCATATGTTGAAGCTTACTCCTCTAATACCAAGTCCGTCTGGAGTGTAAAGGGTGTTTGGAGTTTTTTTTTATTACGGACAATTTAAAGTGTAAAGAATAATCGTTTTCTATGACATTTAATCGGTTCTCTACTTTTGTGCTATCTTTTAGGCCAAGACCTCAGACTAGTACGAAAATATACAGGAACAAGAGTTTCCCGACATGGCGCTTGGACAAGTTAGCCTTCGACACTCCCTACGTAAGGTAAGGCGAGAAATTACAAGTTGTAATAAAATCATCCTCATTGGTTTAAACTATGGATCTTAACATTATAAGTAATTTGGTGGTTACAAATAACATTTGACGTACCCAAACCAACCTGCTCTTCGTACCCTGGAACGTAGAAGGCTCTGTCGCTACCCTCCAATCCGCACTGGGTCAACGTGGTGGGACTTGACTCAAGTCCACCTTCTTAGGGTAGGCCGATGTCCGGTTCAGGGGATTTCGTTTGGTGAATTGGGCCTTCCTGAACGCGAACATGAGCTCCATATGTGGTGGAGAAGTTACGGAGGAAGTTCTTACCCGGAATAGGGACGCGAGTGGATTTGAAACAGTCGCTGGTAGAGTGAGGGTCTTATGGCACACTCGTATCAGTGATCTAGTCAGCTTACTCCTTGAAATCGGAATTGATTCTTCCAAAGCTTATCCACCACCACCTTCCACATCCACCTGAGATTACACTGAATCAGCCCAGGGGAACTGAAATCTCTTAAATCCAGAGCTATCTTGCATTTCCGGGTAGCGGCCAGGCTAAAAGAAATACTGTAATTTGGTCGTGTGTCACAATAGATCTTTTAGGTCGCAGTGACTATAGCTTCATTGAAGCTGCGTAGCCCCAACAATACAAATAATAATAATGAAGGAAATATATCTGAAAAGTATCCTACCCTGTGTATAATAGTTTCCATAGATTTGAAAAAATGCTCTATTGCTATTATACAGGAAGGAAACAGGGTACTACGTTTGTATGGAAATTGGCCTTTACGATTTCCTCTTAATTGTCTTGTTTCGTTTGTGTTAGTTCTGCGGACCTAAAAAGGCTGCATCGCAGAATCATAATATGAATCATAATATGATTCATATTATGATTCTGCGATGCAACTCATCACAGCAAATTCTTTGTGACTGCTTTGTATGAAGATTCGTTAAATGGTCCCAATTGACACTTTATCAATGCCTTATTTGTGAACCATTTAACGAATATTCATACAAAGCTGTCAAATAAAATAATCACTTATGATGAATTGCACTCCATTCATAATATGAAGCATAATATGATTCGTATTATGATTCTGCGATGCGGCCTTTTTAGGTCCGCTGAACTCTTGCATAAAAGATATGAATTGCAATATTCATTGAAGAATATTCGTTCGCTTTGGATGACTTGTTAAATTATAGACTTATAGTAGCTATACCATGCTGGGCCAGAGCTTGCCCTGAGTAATGTAGGAAGGAATAATGCACCTAGCAGTGAATCGCTATTCTTTATTAAGTTGAAGGATTAAGTAGCTAAATACTGGCTTCTAGTTCTTAGATTAATAATGTCAATTATTTCTTTCAGTACCGTCCAGGCTAAGTCGTCCTCCTAAAATTGGCGGATAATTCAACCATTGATACTTACTTCAAGATTTTGATAATAATATATTTGTTATATAAATCAATTAATAATATATAAATATTTTATTCAAAGAGCGATAATCGATTGTTTTGGATTCTCTTTCACACTGTTAGCATGTGATAGTTTGCATCAATAGCTACATGTCTACCTACTATTATACTCAAGAGACATAAAGTCAATATTCAAATTAATATTTACTGAATTCCATGTAGTTAGATATATTTTTGATAGCATTATCACATTGTAACAAGATGTTTACATAAAATACATTAATATTGTTACATTAAATGCAATGATTTCTATTAAGGTTTGTAATCATTTTCTTATCAACGATAAGACCGTGCGTAGCAACGCAATAGTTGAATGTACATAGTTCGGCTTTTATATTTATGTTTATCATAACGACATATTGTGTCTTGTCAGTTAGGAAAAATTTCTTGATTACACTATAATCCGACAACCCGCATTGAAATTAAAAAGGTTGTATTTATAGGACAAAGAAAAGAGAATAAATTTCATCCCAACAATACCACGATATTGCAAAAAGCACACTTAAATTATGGACTGACGGGAAGAAGGTGGGAAAAGCTTTATCATGAATATCGTTTACAATGAAATTCAATTTGGTACTTTATAAAGTTATATAGACGCCCATACCCAGTTTAAAATGTAACATTCTATACCAATGCATATTGTGTGCTATATTGCGGGTTCCGCAAATATATGAGAACCAAAAATATATATCACTCTATGATGGAAACTGTGCACTAACTAATATGCGAAACACCTTAATCTGGAGGTTCCCTTATTATCCTTGAGTAATTCTTCCTTGAAGTTGAAACTCGACTGTACAACTTCCCAGAGATCTGTCTTTTGCGAAGTGAAGAGGCCGTGGGCGTCTAAAGTGACTAAGTGACCTCTATTATGGCAGACTCTTCAGGTTAAAGGTCTATTTTGGTACACATTCTGAAGATGCCACGTGAAGTGGCGAAACGCGTCGAATCTAAATCTTGGATATTGTATTGGTACTAATTAGTGATATTCCGTTGTCGCATTCGATTCGAGGGAAGATGGGCGGTACAACATTGCCCTGCCTAGTGTGTACCTATTACTGATATCTTTCTCGGAAGTTATATACCTACACATTAGTCTGATTTTTAATTCGACGGAATTCTGACATTTCAGAAGTGTTACCAATTAAAAACTCTTCCTAAAAAGGGAGAGCATTTTAGCAAAATAAAAAATAAACCTTTATGGAATTTAAGGTTTCCATTAGAAAAACTAAGACTAAAAAATTTACTGATAATTTTATAATGGTAATTACACTGTTTAATATCATATTATTGAAGTTACAATAATTGTCAAGGAATTTTTTTTTCTGTTACTGGGATCCCTGTTCAATAATCCATAGGTTGCCAACCTTTTATTGGAAAAAATAAATCTTCGTTTGTAATCTTAGATTAAAAAACTATTTACGCCGCGTCATGCACCGCGGTCCGAGTTGCGCAAAGTGAAACAATATATAATATCACAGCTGAAAAATGGCAAGAATGCACAAACCATATTATTAAAGAATAAGATAAAATGTGCCCTCTTCATGATCTGCTCAATAGTGTGTGTGTGATTCTTTTATGATCCGAGTTGATGATGATGTCGACAATGATGATATAAGTGATGATAAATAAATATTTTTATTTGAGAAATATGTTGTTTATTCTTTTTTTTGTCCTTTTAGCACTTAAAAAATTACATTTTAGCTAGTGTGCATTGAGTACACAAAACAAACACTATTTACAATGTCATTGCTTGATCTAATTCTGTTTCATATTTTTTGTTATTAAATATTTAAAAAATTCTAAGCAGAAAGGGTTATTTATATCTGATTTGTCTATGGATGACATCTGTCAGAATTCCGTCGAATTAAAAATCAGACTGTAATTATTATTTTGGTCCACCTTTGTTGGAGACAGTACCTGAGGCTGGCAGTCTTAAGAGTGATTGCTATAGCTACTAACCCGAACAAGCGATGGATGGCTCAATGCTCGGCTCCAGTAGTGAGCCTTTACATAAAAATAGTCTCATCATTGTCATCACATAATCCTCACAACAGCAGTACATACCCGTTTGGTGTAGATGTTTGTAAAGCTATCAGTGACACATGAAGGTTTTAGAGTTCATCAACTTGCCACTGCTGAGCTGAAGGATTCGCATTACGTCTCCAAGTAACAATTCCCGATAAGCTGAGACGACGAGGAAAATCTATCCATATGAAAATCAGTTCAGCTCCGATAGAGTAAATTTAATTATGGGACTTAACATTTTCCCATGATGTTTACGAGTATTTGAGGTTTCCGCAACCCGTTAATAAGTCTCTAGTTGTCATTCTGTTTGCATAAAAGGTCTCAACGTATATGTACTTGCATTTAGTACCTATTATTAAGAATATGTATGTTACAAAGAACATTTTTAGTGACTTCATACCATTACTAAGCCTTTTAGGCAAAATCATACGAACTCTTAGCAAAATGATTTCAGTAGGTAAGACATCTCTATCGAGAAACTACGAGCATTACTCCCGATGACAAAGCAGAAGCGTGAAAGCTCTTAAGGGAACAATTGACAATTCTATGTCAGCGTCGCTATTGATTCTTGGCGTTGCCAAGAGTATGATTGATTGCCCACCTACATGCCACCTGCGCTTTTTATCTTTAATAAGGGCTAAGGCATATGATTCAGCGGTTTCTCAAGGATAAATCGCCATATATTTTATCTATGGGACTAGACCATAAAGTAAAGAATATACTGAATATAAACTTGAACTTCTTGACTTCTACATTTTACGAGATATATTATGCCTCGACACGGTGTTTCTTTCAGTCGGGTAATTTTAAAGCTGATGTATACTAAGTTTAAGGACGTCCTAATATATAGTTGAGAATTCAGTATTTTGATTCGTTTTATCAAGCTCCTGTTTACAATATGAATTTGATTTAATTTCATATTATGCAGTTTTTTGTTTGCTGGGATATTTGGCTTTCTAATCCAAAAATACGCTCTTTAAGGATTGTAAAAAAGTCCATTGCATATTAACAAAATGTAACAATAATCAATTTGGTGATTAAAGGTATCAAAGTAACCAGTGTCTTCATAAGTATTGCCCCCACCCCCGCCCCCCTCCATACTTTTGAATATATTTTGGTACAAATCTTTTTTATTGATTTTTGATCTGCTGACAATACATAATTGGATTGTTATCAGAACCAAAAGTATGTACCAAATATCAGATCAGATGGTTAACGGCAGGGGGAGTTAAATTTGACAACTGCAACAAATAAGCCAAGCTAAAAAAAACCGTCTAAAACGCACATCATCTATTTGGTATAAATCTTGTGAATTGCACCACAGACAAAGAATTGATAGCTTATGTTTGCCAAAGATTAATATCGTTGGAGCAATATTTTCAGATTATGCCTACTACTTGTTAGTATGTATATATTTGTTTTACGTAAATACTGCTGTAATATCGTTATTGACGTCAGCATTGACTCGTGGCTTATATATTTAGAGATAGAAACTTTTCTCACACAAAATTCATACATAGAAGATATTTTTTTTATTTATAGAAGGCCAAGCAAACGACCTCATTCTACCTAGTGGTAAGTAGAAGTAGAGTCCAAATGTGAAGATAGCTAGTACGGGAGAGCACTAGCCACTCCCACCTTACCGACCTGCAAGGTGCTTCTTCACGCCTCTTTTAAAGGACCCGGGATTATAGGAAGGAGGAAACACATGCGCTGGCAGAGAGTTCCATTTCTTAATCGTGCTGACATAGAAATGAGTTACCGAATTTTTTGGTACGCGTTTGAATGGTAGTCACAGTTAGACGGTGACAACGCAGACCGGCACATGTAGTTCTTAAATGGAAAGGAGAAGGTGGGATTAGTGAAAAAAACTTTTTAGAGCACTCGCCGGTATAGACGATAGAACGCGCTAAGTCTTGATTTCAATCTTGTGTACTTAAACAAAGAACCGCTACTCACGACACTTTATATTTTGGATCATTTATTGAAGTTATGATTATGATTCTTTTGTAAGTGGGAAGGAGAAGGTCGTCAGACGACACTAGTCTGCAGACAAACATCCTCTCATCCTTGCTTTTTAATAGGTTTCTTTTGCATGGTAATTTTACCAAACCTGATGAAGGTCCGTGACATTTTATGAAACTGAAGAAGAGATATTCGAACATCTACGTGTCATATGTGTCATACGTATTTCAATATAAAAAATGCAAACCGATCGTTGCCGGCTAACTATTGTCTAAATAAAAAAATATGTTAAACGCTGCAATATCGAATTTATTGATATCGAGTTATTATTGACAATATCAATAAATAATTGGCGGAAATGCTCACTCATCTCTCTATCACATCAAATCTTATTAAAGGAGACATCAACAGCTTGGTTATGCTCGCAGTTTGGATAAAAATTCAAGATGGCGGTTATATACAACGTAATTTGACAGTTCATTTTGATCAATTTATTCCATGTTCATTTGATGTTTCGGTGGTCATGCAAAGGTAGGGGTGCAGGTGATAGATCCCATCGTCGAGCAATTATGAAATCATAATGAATGTACTCGTAGAGAAAGCAAGATCATCATCATCATCACAGCTCATATACGTCCTCACCGAGGGGCTCGAGCCTGCCCATGTTAGGGTGATTAGGCCTTAGTCAACCACGCTGGCCCAGTGCGGATTGGTCGACTTCACATACACCATTGAATTTCTTCGCGGATGTATGCAGGTTTCCTCACGATGTTTTCCTTCACCGTAGGAGCATCAGACAAAGAAAGAAAGCAAGATTAATGTAATAAATGATTGGAAAATTGTCGTCTCTGCATATTGATATTATGAAATAACGCATTTACGTACGTGCGTGACCTCAATCATTTATTCCGAAGCTATTCAAGATATTTTCAAACTAACTGGCCGGCTCAAACATTGTGTTAGTTATGTGTACCTACTTGCAAAGAAGTGGAATATATTGTCAGGGCCGGATTTAAAGGTCTGGAGGCCTCGGGGCAACAATGGAGTGGAGGCCCCTTGGCCCCAAATGATTTTCCAAATAAAATGAACAATTGTTTTCAGTCGAGTTTTCCAATAAATAATTGAGTTCTAATAAATAAACGCGAAGAAAAAAATGAAAGGAAAAGTTGTTTGCTAGTGTTTACTAGTCTGAATTTGATTTTTTTTCCGAAGACTATTGTGGGGGCCCCTCTTTTGTGGAGGCCCCGGGGCTGTAGAACAAAGTTTAAAAAACGTTTAATTTATCTACTTTAATAAAAAATAAGTGTTATTGATGAAATGAGCTAATAATAGATTTTCGTGGCTATTTTTATGTTGTTTGTTTGTTTGTATGTTTGCTAGTGAACTCATAAAAACGCTCGCCAGTAAAAGCACCTATTAAATTAGGAAACATTTGATTCAATGTCAACGTTCTGCAAAATAATCTATGATATTTTTCGCACGACGACGACGTTCCAATCCGTCTTGGTTTCGTTCTACGGGCGATCCATCACCAGGTTGATGAAAAGTTAACTAAACAAGCCTTTCAGCGTCAAAATATTTAATTTAAATTCAGAAACGAAACTGTACGATTTTTGCATTTTATTTAACTTTATGTGGGAAGTTTAAATGTTATAGGTCGAAATTTCCCAACTGCTCATACTTATTTCAACCTAAATACATATTGAAAACTGTTCCAACTCTAAAATTCAGATTTCTGTTTTCATTTATTAAATAATGGCTTAGTGAATTTGGCTAAACTACTGCACACAGAGCCTGCGAAACATGGATTCATTTATACAACCGGTTGCACCAATTATCAAGATGATGACGATTTTATAAAATTGATCGTCGAAAGAAGCTTTTCGCGTGAGTCATTTAATAAGTTATGTTAACGACAAATCAGCAACAAGACAGATTTTTACATGGACACATTATGACACATTATTACATAGCCAATATACCTAAAATATTTTGACAGTTCATATCGATTTATCACTTTACCATATCGTGTTTCAGTGTTCATGCTACGGGGGCTGCGCCTAAAGCCAAAGAAATATTCGCATTGGTTTTGTTAAAATGCATTTAACAGCAATGAATAGGAATGATTCCATATTACGAATAATTCTCATACATTGCCGCTCGATACATTCTAACGAAACGAATGTAACTGATACCTACTTTAGTTATAGACCCTTTGCTGCTTTCGTTACATTCCACTTCACGACAAAACTAAGAAATACAACAGGACCGAGTCTTTCTGAAATCTGGTGTAGATTTTTGAGCTTCTTAACGATAAGTGCAAACAAAGCATTAGGATTAGTAAATATAACAGCAAAAAGCAAAGTTCAAATTGAACCTAAAATCGTTGTACGTAAACATACAAGACAGAAGTGTAACATAAACGTATCCAGCTAGTCTTTTAACTTATCTACACAGACAAAAAGGCTTACGTGGACCAAGAAAATCTATTTTCTTGAAATATTTCGTAAGTCTAAAAAATGTATTTGTTCAAGAAAAAAAAAATATTTGAAAAGTATGATGTTCTTATATCAATAATAATATTTACTTGACATATTTGTTACAACCAAATAAAATGATCTTCAAATGAACGGAAAATTTCTTAAGGGGGTACAGTCAGTCCACTAGCATTTGCACAAAGTAATGTTTGATTTGTAATTAAGTTAGTTTTGTGATAACTTAATTTGGTTTATTGCTGATAGGTGGCGCTGATTGGTATCTACAACGCGGTAGACAAATTGGTACTGTACGCCTATATATACTTATTAGTAATAAACATTATTTGTCTTAACCAGCCTTGAAGTAGTGATGGGTCGATTCGAAATTTTTTGAACTCGGGTAACTCGAGTTGAAATAAGTTCTAACTCGGGTTGCAACTCGGGCTGACTCGGGTCGAGTTGATTCGACCGAGTGACGATTCAAAGTCGAATTTATTTTTCTGTGTTTTGTAATAAAACGAAACTACGTTATTTATTCAAAAATACCGATATGAATATGCCCGGGCCCGGGCTATACAACTCGGCCCGCCCACTGTTACGAGTAGGGGCACCATGCGCCGTAGTAGTCCGAATCTGTAATGAATGACCGAGTCAACTCTGTACATGAGAAAATCAATTCCAGTTGGATGAACAACGGGCTGGATGACGAGCCCGAGTTGTCCGAGTTATTAAACTCGAGTCGCCCGTCGCTACCTTAAAGAGTGCGAGACAAATAAAGCCGCCTGTTTTTTTTAGGGTTCCGTACTTCGAAGGGAAAAAACGGAACCATTATAGATCACTTTGTTGTCCGTCCGTACGTCTGTCTGTCTATCAAGACCCTTTTTCTCAGAAACGCGTGGAGGTATCAAGCTGAAATTAATATCAAATACTCAAGTCTACTGTCCCTTGGAGCTGTGAAAAAATCAAACTTCTAAGCCAACGCAATCAAAAGATACAGCCGTTTATGCCGCAAATTTCTGCAAATTTTCGACACTCGCAAGGAAATTAAAACCTACAGAGTACTTCCCGTGAACTCAGAATCTTGAAATTTGGTACAAAGTAACGTCTTATAGCACAGATAAAGGAAAAATTGCGAAAATCGTAAATTTTTACTTTTATACTTACAGCTTTGTATGGAACCCTCGGTGCGCAAGTCCGACTTGCACTTGGCCGGTTTTTTTTTAAGAAAACATCCCCAGTGATTTCCAGGGTGCTTAACAATTAACACCAATATATTATCCAACAACCAACACCAGTATATCTAAATACTTACAAGCTAATAAAAATTATACTTATAAATATTTCTCAAATCTATAAAGAAGATTGGCAGGAAGCCATACAATGTTGGTACCGTAATCAGACGAAGTGTATGGTGATAAAAATACCACGTATTTTTTTGTCTTTAGTAATGTAACAAAAAAGGTAATCACATCATATTTCTACAACTGCTAAATAAAAAGATATTCGCATTCGAAAATTATTATGGTACATAGAGTACAGAGATAACAAAACGTTATTAATAGTCAACAAAACGTTGCAAATGTCAAAACATAAAATTGAATTTGACATTGACATTACGAATTACACTAATTGTTATTATGGATTGAGGAAGGATTTTTTTTAACGAAAGACTTTTAGCTCGCTAACATCGATATCATCGCCATTCGGAACGCACCCCCACGACTCGACTGACACTGACAGTGAATGTAACGTTGACATTCTCAGTTGACACTGGTAACAATCGGTCACGTGACATATCGATAGGTTTATCGATTAAAATTAGATTTCCTTAGACATCTTATTTAACTAAAACCTCAAGACAAAACCAAGAAAAGTAATATTGTTATGTTCTAATACTATTTTTGGTCTTGTAACTCATTAATCGATCAATTATATGAAAATGAGTGGATTAATCAATAATCGATATTTCTGCAACGAATTGGATAGTTGCTTTTGTTTTGTTTACCTTTGCGTTTTAATATTGCTTGTCAGTTAGATGCGTTTTGTTATCAATATTCACTGAAATAGTAAAATCAATTTTTATTTCCTTACAAAAGTTATAGAAATTCCTTAATTAAAGAAAAATAGGTAAACTAGTATCGTTTACATAATATACAAAATTCAGTATCCTACATTTCATATTTTAATGGGTACTAACTAGGCTTGCGAATCTTCTTTATGACTTGACTCATCAAGATAAGATCTTTAAAAAAATGAAGTATATTTTTCTTGCAGTAAATAAATATTAGTTTCACTATATAGTGTGTTTCAATTAATGACAGAGTATTAAAGGAGAAAAAAAACTTATTTTTTTGAGTTTTTTTATTAAATTCCATTTTTATTCAAAAAATACCGCCTATATGTTATTGTTTTCTAGTACCAAATTGTAATATTGCTAAATTACCAAAATATGTTGAAATTAACTTTAGGGAAAAGAAAACAAAATTATTCCTTAGATTATTACAACAATAAAGCCTTCATTCTTGTTCATAGTTTTTCAGTTGACTTACAAATCCCAAATACTTACTTGGACCTTATAGTTAGCCAAGAACTATATGATATAAATATATATAGGTTTAAACTAATGATAATTTAATTTTAGTATCCAAAATGCTATAAAAACTAAGGGCAGGTTGGTTCCGGTTTGTTTCATCGATCTCGGTAGGCAAAAATCAGGTACAAATTGGGTACAAATACTATAAAAAGGGGTAATGAAGTACACAAACAAATAGTTCTTATTTTTTTTAACTCTTAACCAAAAATTTTTAGCCTTCCCCGGAGCGGATGTTAGTAGATCGTACCTTCGATGTGATCACGGGTCAGAGATACTGTATTCCAATTTCTTAAATTGTATATATCTATTTACGGGGCTTTTAAACTCCACAGAATTCTTCCTTGTTAATCCGTAATCATTGGATCACGTTGGCGTTTATTTTATTGATATATGTATGTCTATGCATTCAAGACATATTATAACGGTTTATGCAAGTCAGATTCGCAAAAGAGGGTAAAAAAATTAAATGGCCCCTAAAAAATAAAAAAAATGTGGAATATTTTTTATCACAAAAATGACCCCCTTTTGCCACTTGCTAAGTATGTGCATTTGATGCAGAAACACACTGTATATGAGAGTACCATATTATTATCTTGGTTCAATGCAATTAATCTTGGTACAAGATAATATGTCTTATTTTAAGAAATCGTTTTTATCTGTGTATAGCGCTTAAAATGCCAAATACATAGTGGCGACCCTTCAACCACGTTACGGGGGGTACTTCGTGGTCTTGAAGCCGAAGTGCCATTGTTTTAGATACAGGAATAACTTGCGAATAAAGAATCTGTACTGCAGCCCAAAGGGCCGCGAAGTGGCCTCGAGTGGCGCTTTGTCCGCGCCCCATTGTCTCTGGTGCGCACGAACGGGAAGAAAATTTTATTTTTTAAAGCCCATTTTCGAAGATATATTCGGCGCTGGAAGTGACAATTCGTTTTTTAGTTTTCGATTTCTGTGTGAATGTCTGATGGGTGCTAATAAATAAATAAAATCAATTTATTTCAGACATAGTCCATATTGATAATTACCTAACTGACAGTTCACTTTACATTACATTATTAATAATACATTTACAAATTTAAATTAATCAGTCTCCTAATCCCAATCATCAAAATTAAAATTTATCCAAAATTAATCCAATTAAATAAAATTGCAGTAAAATAACAACATAATATAAATTAAAATAATTTAAAAATAAAGAAAATAATGTCAACTTCCTAAATAAAATATAATAAAATCAATTTAAATATCGGCCACCTGCGGGCACACCGGCCACCTGCATGTGTACTAGTGTCCAGTGTCTCCGTAGCGGGCAGTCCGATTTGTCACTGAGCACCTTCAGGATAGTGTTGGCAGTCCCGTGCACCCGTCGCTCGAGGGAGGCGATGCGCAGCCGCACCACTGCGTAAAACCCGTTCGTGTGCGCGTGCGCAAACATCGCTGATGCGCTGCAGTAGCGCGGGAGCCCCAACATCATCCCGAAGGCGTTATTGTACTTAACTATATAAAAAAGGATCCCATCATGACATTAATAACTATAGACCGATAACACTGATACCCATACTATCTAAAGTCCTGGAAAAAGTCATGGCCGATAAACTTAACCCATTTATGATATCGCAAAGCCTATTAAAACAGGAACAAAATGGGTTTAGAAAGGGAAGCTCTACAACTCTTGCGTGTTTCGAATTAATTAAGCAGGTAACAGATAGCTTTAATGAACAAAACAAAGTTTTGGCCATTTTCCTAGATATGAGTAAGGCATTTGATTTTGTTTGTCATGAAATCTTATTAAGCAAACTCGAGAAATACGGTATTAGGGGAAATGCTTTGCTATGGATAAGGGATTATTTAACAAATCGCGAGCAGTGTGTTGAAATAACGAGAATCGTAGACAGAACTAAGAAAGTATTTACTTCTCAATATAGTATTAATCAAAGTGGAGTACCACTAGGACATAATAATCTTCAGATTAATATTAGTAAGACGAAATATTATTATTTCCAAACATTGAATAGTAATCCTGTTGATATTCACATTAAACATCAGGATGAAAATTTAGAGGAAGTAGAAAATATATCATTTCTAGGAATTACAATTGACAAGTTCTGTAATTGGAAACCCCACATTGACTTGCTAGCAACTAAACTGGACAAATTTGTGTATGCTCTAAAAAGAATAAGGCAGACAGTATCTAAAGAAGCAGCAATATCTGCCTATCATCTATACGTAGCATCATTATTACGTTATGGTCTCGTACTGCGGGGAAATTCCGTTAATCTAGATGTTATCTTCAAAGTCCAAAAAAAATGTATTAGAGCAATATGTGGCGTAGATTTTCTCGATAGTTGCAAACCATTATTTAAAGCACTTAGAGCGTTGATGGCCCGCTGGGTATAGTTGATCCACAGATTGCACGTGTACAGTGGTGGTGCCCAAGGTAGACACCATCACGTCGGCGATTCACCGACTTCTGGGTTGCTGATTTTTATTCACCGAATACCAGCTCTTAGAAAATTGGTATTACTTACCTTGGATCCGATTGGTCTCCGTATGTAGCCGGTGGACTTCCTGAGCTAGCTCGAAGGAAGTCGCGGCTCCTGAAGTTCTGCTGTCTGACCGAACCGGATGGTACACTTGCCTATTAGGCCACCAATACCCGAACTCATTAACGAACACAAAGCTTGATACACTATTCCCCGACACTAAAACTTGGCGGAACCTCGCACCAATAATCACTTGGTGCGCCGCGCAATACTATTTGTTATATCTTAAATTATATTATGTTTTATTGATGCCCGGACATAACCTCTAACAATGTCATGACATTTCGACCCGACTCGACTGACATGTCACATGCGGCCGGCCGCCAAAAAGGCTCTCACTGCACAGACCACAATGCAGTGTTGCCACTCGCTCTTCCTCGAGCGTAAACATCCCCCCGCTCCGGACAGTCCCGGACTGTCCGCCAAATCAGTCTAAGGGGAGGCGAGAAAGAGTAGCGACCGCGCGCTTCAAAACAGAATCCCCAACTAGGACCTCGGTAAACCTGGGCACACCATCAGCCCCTAGAGTAAATTGGACAATGCGTCCGCGACGCCAACGTAAGGGTGGCAGGTTTGGTTCCTTCACTAACACGAGGTCTCCAACCCTCGGTGGGTTTGTCTTATCTGACCACTTAACGCGCTGTTGCAAAATGTGTAAGTATTCAAGGTGCCAGCGGCGCCAGAAGCTCTGGGTAAGCTGCTGGAGCAACTCAAACCGCGAAAGGCGTCCTGGATTGACATCTCCATAAGGATACTCGGGCAGGGCGTTAAGTGGTCTGCCTATCAAGAAATGGCCCGGCGTGAGGGCCTGCAAATCGTTCGCGTCGGTAGACAACGGACATAACGGACGCGAGTTGAGAACCGCCTCAATCTTATGAAACACCGTCGCGAGTTCCTCGAACGTGAGAATAGTCTCCCCAATAACGCGGCGAAGGTGAGTCTTGGCGGCCTTTACAACAGATTCAAAAATCCCTCCCCAGTAAGGGCAAGACGGCGGGGAGTATCGCCATGTTACCCCCCTACGGGAGAGTGTGGATCCGATCTCAATATAATTTTTATCTAAAAATTCACAAACTTCTCTTATATGTCTATCAGTGCCCTTGAAGTTCGGCCCACAATCGGACCGAATTAGAGATGGCAGTCCTCGGCGGGAAACAAATCTGCCTAACGCTGCTAAGAAAGCGTCCATGGTGAGTGCACTCACCACCTCCAAATGAACGACTTTAGTGGCCAAACAAACAAACACACACAAGTAAGCCTTTTCAGTCTTAGCATTACGGAGTCGCGACGTTTTTATAGTGAACGGTCCCGCGAAATCAGTTCCAACTCCTAGGAAGGTCATCGATTCATTCACACGATCAGCAGGCAAATCACCCATTTGGGGCTGCATCGTCTCGGGGCGTAAACGATAGCAGGGCAGACATCGAAAGATAACAGATTGGATTATTCTTCGCGCTGACAAAATCCAAAACTCCCGTTGGAGGAGCGCGGTCAATGCATTACATCCGGCATGAGCATTCTTCACATGGCGATCAATGATCAACAATCGCACCAATAGTCCGTCCTTGGGGAGCAACAGGGGATGACGTGATCTATAAGGCAAGTTAACGTTCCTCAATCGGCCTCCTACACGCAACAATCCCTTATCATCCAGAAAGGGAGTCAAACGCACCAAGGGTCCCTTCAATTTGGACGTCCCGGTACGGAAAATCTTAAGTTCCGGTTCAAACGCTCTAGACTGGGTCATACGCACCCAATGCAAGAGAGCATCTTGGCGCTCCTGCGGTGAGAGGACCGGACACAAATCTTTGTCCTGAGGCCGGCGACAATTTTGTATAAATCTTCTTATCCAAGCGGTCACGCCGAGCAACTTGTCCAGAGAACTGTAGCGGTCTAATAAAAATTCCCGCTCTGGAGCCGCCATAGTCTCGACAGCGTGAACACGCAAGCCCGGATTTGGTACCTTGACCACAGCTGGTGTGGAAGGCCAAGACGGCTGTAACAACCATTCGGGACCCCACCACAGAGTGTGGTCAATAAGCTGAGGGGCTTCGCTGCCACGTGATGCACAGTCAGCAGGGTTTATTTCACCTGGCACGTGGCGCCAAATCAACGTGGCCTTCGAGGCCTGTATTTGGGATACCCGATTAGCCACAAATACTTCCAGAGAGTGGACGGAGTTCTTAATCCAACACAGGACAACCTGACTGTCGGACCAAGCAAAGAGCGACTCAAAGTCCACACTATGTCCCAGGGTGTCAACAACGTGGTTCATCAAACGAACCAGAAGAGTAGCTCCAGACAATTCTAACTTTGGAATCGTTAATCGAGTCCGAAGTGGAGCAACCTTACTCTTAGCAATTAGCAAGTGGAGCTTAACAGCTCCTCTATCATCGACCGTCCGGATATATACAACGGCTGCGTATCCACTCTCAGACGCGTCACAAAAGCCATGAAGGCTGGCCGTAAACCGTCCCTTAGGCAGTATATGTCTAGGGATACTAACACGGTTAATGTCGGGGAGAGACGACATGAAGGACTCCCAATCTCGCAGCAAACGGCCCGAGAGGGGCTCATCCCACGACACTTCGGCTGACCAAAGTTCCTGTAGGAAGCACTTCATCCAAAACACTACGGGACTAATCCAGCCATTTGGGTCAAAGGTACGAGCTGCTGTAGACAAAACCAACCGTTTCGTCCAGACCTTGGGGCTTGGCAGCTCCAATCGATAGGTGAACGTGTCCTGGACAGGTCTGTATTGCACTCCCAAAACAGATAGTAAATCTGGAGTGTTGGCATTCTCAAAAATATGAGGCTCCTGCTGGTGGTCGTCTGGCAAGTCACACAAAAGCTGAGGTGAGTTGGACATCCATTTCCTCAGTTCATAACCACCAGCCTCGAGAAGAGCAATTAGTTCATCTCGCAAAATCAAGGCTTCCTCGACACTAGAGGAGCCCGTACAAATATCATCCACAAATGCATCCTCCTTGAGAACCAAGGATGCGCGAGGGTATCGTAACCGCTCACGTTCAGCGAGTTCCACAAGTGAGTGAATTGCCACAAAGGGGCTCGAACGCAAACCGTATGTATTGGTGTTCAGCTCGTAGACTAGCATGGGATCTCTGGGATCCTCCCTCCATAATATGAGCTAATATCGTCTATCGTCTGGGTGAATCACAGTCTGCCGAAACATCATCCGGATATCGGTCACAAAGACGACGGCATGGCGACGGAAGTTGGTCAATACATCACCCACCTCGTGGTGCAACTTCGGTCCAGCATGCAGACATTGATTCAGCGAAACTCCGGTAGACGTAGGAGCTGACCCATCAAAAACAACGCGTATCTTCCCAGTGGAAGGTTTCAAAACCGCGTGGTGAGGAAGAAAATTATGTTCCTCGTTTCGCCAGTCCAGTCGCGAGACCGACATGTACCCCAGTTGCTCATATTCTCGCATGAAGTCGACATACTTCTGTTTGAAGTCGGAGTTCCTACTCATACGACGCTCCATGGACAGCAGCCGCTTCTCGGCCAACGGCCGGGAGCTGCCAAGTGAGGGGCGAACTGACAAAAAGGGCAAACGAGTGATCAGCCGTCCCGAGTGAAGGCGACCTGTATTGTTCTGGTAGAACAACTCACACTCCTCGTCTAAGGGGTTCACTCGCTTCACGGTAGGTGGCTCTTCCACCTCCCAAAACCGTTGAAGGACATCCGATAAGGTGGAGCTAACAGTTATGTAACTGTCCACCGATGGAGATGGTGGGTTATGCCTAACTGGTCCCATCACTACAAACCCAAGCGATGTAGATAAGGCTACCAGCCCACCCTTCTGTAACTCTCTCCTCTTCCCACAATACACGCGGCCTAGAACATCGGCACCGAGCAATAAGTGAATCGGACCGGTTCGGTGGAAGGAAGGGTCAGCCAAGGTCAATCCTGATGTCGCATCAACGACAGCGCGCGAAACGTGCTGTTGCGGAAGCTGACCAACAACCTTCTCATAAACAATCGCGGTAGCGCCAATTTTGGGCGCTGAAGAGAAGTGGGGGGAAAAGGAAAACAAAACCTGACCGATCGGATCCGGGATCCGCAAGTCTCCGATTCCCCGTACCGATTCAAGGTATGGAGATGTGTTCAAACTCAACTGCCGGACCAGCCAGCTGGAGGCAATGCAACCCTGAGCTCCCGTATCCAAAAGGGCGCGAACTAAAACAAAGGTGCCCCTCGGGCCCCACACCTGTACGGAGGCTGTTGGTAACAGCACTTGCTCCTGTGGGGGGTTGCAGCCGACAGTTGGTTTAATGAAAATCCTCCCGCATTCCCCGCAACGGAGGGGAAGGGGGGTCCAAAGAAAAATGCGTGCGCGGCGGAGGAATAGGGCGCTCAAGGCGCTCGAGCGGGTCCCAATCCGGCACATACTGGCCCCGATCAAAGCGGCATCGGGGGGCCGAGCGGTGCCCATGATGGGCGAAAGTTGGGGGGGCCCGCGATAAACGAGGTCTCTCCATCAGAGGGGGAGAGAAGCGTATCGGCTCCCGGCGTGGCTCCCTAATAACCGCGGCCCAATCCCGCGGTGGCGCCTCATAAGCGGCGCGTCGATCCCCCCCGCCCGTAGGGGGGGTGGGGCGCCCAATCCTCTCACTGGAGGGGGGGCGCCTGTCCAATCTCCGCGAAGGGGTGGCACGCCCCTCCGATCTCCTCGGAGATGTGGGTGACCTACGAGGGCCCCCGCCCGTGTGCGAGTCCCTCTCTCTCACCACCTCACGAGTGTCTTTATTATTAAAGCACAAGAGGGGGTGATGGGCGCCTCCACAACAGTGGCAATCTCGTGGGTGGGGGCAAGCCGATGCCATATGAGCCCCCAGACAGCGGTAGCACCAATTCCGCTGCTTGGCCATATTCCTACGCCCCTCGGTGCGTAGGCTAACAAATTTGGGACAGGCCGGCAAACGATGGCCATCCCGCTTGCAACACTTGCAAGGCATCGGCCTCTCCCCGTGTGGAAAGTTCTGCCGCACTGCGGTATACTGCTTGTGCGGGCGGCGCTCTCTCCGTGGCGCTGCCCGGGTCGCCTCATAGCGGCCTGTACTCGGTCCCGGTATAGGAGCCAGATCCAAGTGGTCGGTCATCCGACACTCATCCTCCAAAAATCTGAGGAGATCCGAGAAGGGGGGGAGGTACGAGGCACTATTTCCCCCGTATCTTTGTTCAAAGCGCCCCTTCATCTCCATGGGAAGCTTATTGAGGATGAGGTGGAGCAATATGAAGGACCACTGGTCCACCGGTAGGTCAAGTCGTTTGAGCGCATTAATAGCGCTTAGCAGCGGGTTCAAAATGTCCTTCCTCAATGAGGAGACCCGCGATACTCGTGGCAGCCCTAAAATGGCAGCCACATGTGTGTCCGCTAGCAAGCGAACATTCTGATACCGGGCGGTCTACAACGCCCTTGCAAATTCATAACTGTCATCGTTGACAGGTAGATGCTGGACAAGCACACCAGCCTCTCCACGTAAGGCAGAGAGCAAATAGGCCAATTTCTGGCTAGCGAACAGGTCGTCCCTCGAGTGAACCAGGCTATCAAAGAGGTTAATGAACCCCATCCAAGAAGCCAGGTTCCCATCAAAGGTTGGGATGTCTAAAGTGGGCAGTCTGCCCAGCAAGCCGGCCGGGGTAGGCTTGACCTCCCCGGGCGTGCACGACTCACCCCTCCGGGCGAATAGGATAGCCTGAGCCTTGTTTATGATCACATCCGCCTGTTCAAAACATTGATCATAATCGGCATTAAATTGCTCGACTGCTCGCAACTCAGCGGCACCCTCGGCTGGGTGGTCGAGCAAATATTGTTGATGAACAACAAAAAGCTGCTCCAATTCCTTCAAGCGAGCAGGTACTCCCTCATGCCGAATTAACAAGGCCTGGTCTCGGTCTGGTCGGTCTACCAAAGCGACGGCACTAGCAAACCATCTCAAAATCTTTTGTGCACCCGCGGGGGCACCACTAAGCGGGCTGACTGGCGGGACCATTTTGCACCAAATTTAATATACACTATAATAATACACGGACAAACAGACCGACAACCGCAGACAATAAAACAGATCGGGAGGAACTTCAAAGGCAGAACAAAATATATAAACAAACCAAAATCAAGTGTAAATGCTAGAACTTAACTAGAACAACAAAGGCATTTAACAATAGAATTTTTCAAACAAATTAAATTCAACTATTAAGTCAATAACTCAACAAACATAATATTCAAAGGCAAACAAAACAAAATCAAATGTAAATGCTAAAACTTAACACAGCAAAATAGTGTATTACAAGTTTACAACAACAGCAAAGTCATTTAGCAGCAAAATTTTTTCAACAAATTAAATTCAAGTATAAGTTTACAACTTAACAAACAAAATATTCAAGGGCAAAACAAAGATATGAAAAAACAAACCAAAATCAAATATAGGTAAATGCTAGAACTTAACTAGAACAACAAAGGCATTTAACCACAATTTTTCATATACAATGACAATGACAACTAGTTAGGGAGATCGGTCCACAAATGAGATGGTAGTCGGTTTAAAATCAGCAATCAAAAACCAATTAATATGTATTGCCCATTTGGACAACCAACAAGATTACAATATTAATTGTACAATACTAATCAACCACTCAAATCTAAAAACCACGCTCTGCTACCAAAAGATGGTGGTGCCCAAGGTAGACACCACCACGTCGGCGATTCACCGACTTCTGGGTTGCTGATTTTTATTCACCGAATACCAGCTCTTAGAAAATTGGTATTACTTACCTTGGATCCGATTGGTCTCCGTATGTAGCCGGTGGACTTCCTGAGCTAGCTCGAAGGAAGTCGCGGCTCCTGAAGTTCTGCTGTCTGACCGAACCGGATGGTACACTTGCCTATTAGGCCACCAATACCCGAACTCATTAACGAACACAAAGCTTGATACACTATTCCCCGACACTAAAACTTGGCGGAACCTCGCACCAACAATCACTTGGTGCGCCGCGCAATACTATTTGTTATATCTTAAATTATATTATGTTTTATTGATGCCCGGACATAACCTCTAACAATGTCATGACATTTCGACCCGACTCGACTGGCATGTCACATGCGGCCGGCCGCCAAAAAGGCTCTCACTGCACAGACCACAATGCAGTGTTGCCACTCGCTCTTCCTCGAGCGTAATCATACAGGGTCTGGCAAAAGGCTTTAAAAAGTGTAATTTTTACGTCTGTAGTCTTTGTAGCCTTTATGGATATATTTTGGTATTTCAATGTTTCATGAACACTATATCAATAACTATACATATTATAATTCAATTCCATTACCAAGTTTAGAAAATAAGTCGCCGTTATATTTATAGGTATCTTTATTCAACTTAAACAGCGGAATTGGTTACAGTTTAACACGAGATGGAAAGTCTGCGCACTGTCACTTACTGCGATAGAAAATAATGACATACGTACGTTAAAACATCATTAAAATAGAAAGAAGCCATGCCGCATCTAGATTCGATAATTCTGCAGCTTGTCTGTTCCCGCTAAAAGTACACTAACCGGCCGTCGTTCAAATGGCGGCCACGTTTTGTTCCAGCTGTCTGTTGCCGTCCAAGTATTGTAACCAGAATTTTCATTGGCACACATTTGTGCTGACAATAGTTGAATGAATGTCCCTGTCACAATGTTGCGGAAGTTACAAGTCTCTAGTGTTTTTGAAAATATCCCAGACTGCACTCGCCGTTATTTAGGCGAAGCATTTACCTGACCTGGATTCTGGCAGATGGATCACCTGCCAGAGAGATTTTTCTATTCACTACCAGAGTGTTCTTGGTATTGATTTCATGTGATATTAGTGACGATAAGGTTGGTGATAACCAGACCGAAGTTTAAGTGAGTATCATTTGGATAACTTAATCTACACTATTATTATAAAGAGGAAAGATTTGTATGTATGTATGTAGCGAATAAACTCATAAACTACTGGACCGATTTCAAAAATTCATTCACCATTAGAATGCTAAATTATCTCTGATTAACATAGGCTACAACATTATTTTTCCTATGGGAAAATATGTAACTTCTACGGGAAAACAAAAACAGCGCGGGCGAAGCTGCGTAAATCTAGTAATTTATAACATACTCGTAACATTTGATAGGGTTAACTATCTCATCTCTAATTCATAATTAATTAAATATTGTTTTTTGACAAATTTTAGTAAGACGTCAGTCAAGAAGCATAAACACGCATGGATTGCTGACTCTGAATATGTTGTATTTAAAAAAAGTTTTCACTAACTAATTATTTTAATCAAACTTAGTTTTGTAGGAACTATCTGAATCTAACTTGTATATTTTGTAAACAATTGTTTTTATAAAATTAATATCTCCAACCGAAACTTAGCTCGGTAGCAGTTTGTATTTATAAAGTTTGTTTAGTTTGAAGATTTGTCATGCTTTTCCATTAATAACTATATAGGACCCAGGACAGGTTCACTCTCACACTTATGTCCCATAAGTGTGAGAGTGAACCTGTCCTGAGGTCCAATTCTGCTAACAAGTTACAGCCGAATCGAAACTAAACCGTTGCGATCGACAAATCAGAACGCCACAATATTACGTCATCGAACAGTTGCATGGCAATATACGCGCTACGATTGGTCGATTGCAACGGTTTAGTTTCGATTCAGCTGTAACTTTTTAGTAGAATGGCCCTCCTGTTCACTTTACAAACAGGCCTAACAACACTAAGCAGAATAAATTTTAGTTAAACGAAGGACCTGCCCCCCTAGCACGTCCATCAAAACACGATATGATAAAGCAATCTATCATGGTGAACTGTCGAAATACGACGAAATCCTATTGTATTTTGACAGTTCACCGCGATAAACTGCTTTATCATATCGTGTTTTGGTGGACGTGCTAGGGGGGCAGATTGACAAAACAAGATATACCGAAGATTCAGGGATCCCATTCAGCAGGCCTATTCGCTAACTTCGGTTACTAACTAGAACTGTCATTTTTGAAAGAAACTTAAGGCGCATAGTAACGTCAATCATAAAAAATCACTGCAGAAAAAACCGATTCTCTTCATAAATATTGAATAAAAAAATCTTTAAAAAAGATATGGTATTATTTAACGCATTCTTTACAGGATGGTCATCTTAATTTTTTGATAAATTAATTAAAACTTGGTTAAAATGTGACCCAAACATGCCTCGATTTTAAAACTGTAAACCTAATCGCTTCGTAAATATTAGGTTAAATCATATACTTTCGATTTCAATAAATAAAGTGAACAATATTCTAGGGGATGGTCTTTTTAGATTTTTCTTATTCGCCTTTATTAATTTTTTATTGAAATAATTCATCTTACGCGTAAAGGTTTGCTTAAATATTCCCCTCGCTCTCACTCACTCACTCCTATGTAATCAGTGCGGGACGATCGACGCAAGGTCATTGGGAGCACTATGCGCCTTAACATCCATTACTGCTATCATGAACGCTGCCGTAACACTTAAGATCACTAAACTAGTAATGGATACAAAGTTTCTTTCAAAAATGACAGTTCTAGTTACCAACCGTAGTTAGCGAATAGGCATGCAGGACATTTTACAAAACAAAACGTTTTTAACGAGGTGGAATGCTGTTGCGCACAGTATCTGCCTATGCCTAGTTGACAGGCGCGTGTGGGACTTCCTCCGCACTGTGCGGGGCATCCACGAAACCCTAAACCATCTCGACGTCCATCTTGTCCTTCATCATCATCATTTATCATCATTTCAGCCAAGAAACGCCCACTGTTGGACATAGGCCTCCCCCAGGGATCTCCAAACTAATCGGTCCTGCGCCTCTCGCACCCAGCGGCGTAGTCGGACCGATCCAGGCACTGGAAAACCCAATTTCTCCTCACACTGTCTACCAGCTCACCAGTTACGATCAAAGTAACACCATTAATTATGTTAGCACAACAGGAAGTGGTTTATTCTTCGGATGAATTTACGGAAGATGGCGCGCAAAATATTTGCCCCGTTTTAATTTCCTGCGAGAGTTTGTTCTGCGAGCGAATGTAATGTGAATGAGAGGTGGGGGGCGGGCAGAAATAAATCTGCGTGTTTGCTTTTTTTCGGTAAATAGAGTTCGTTATTGTATTAGGGCACCGTTTCCATCTTTCCAACCAATCTTAGGGGAGTGAAAAAATGAATTGCTTATTTCAGCCGGAATTGCTTAGGTGTGCTTTCCTTGGAGCTAAGTTGGACGGAAGTTTAATTTGAAAATAACTCGGGCGATTGAAGAATCACCGTGATGATCGTAGAGGCCAGCTATTATGCAACCTCGTTGAAGGCGCGGAGTCGATCCTCAGTCGATTATTTATTAGAAGTTTTGAATAAAATTGCTACATCGGTAATTTTCACATAAAAATAGATGACCCAGCCACGCGTTGCATCTTCCTAATGTATTGAAATTAGTTTTCACTAATCAAAATAAAAACGATTTCATACAAAACGATACACAACATTATAATTACGTTAACACAACAGGAAGTGGTTATCATATAACACATTTACAATTTTACATATTATGAAATAGACTGTATTATAAAGAAATCGAAACGCAACGCTATCTACTACTGGATGTGTGTCGATAAATGACCTCACACTCTTTGAAACTTTTGGAAATAACAAATAATTACAAACAATATAATTAACAATAATAAATATTGTGGTCAATAATCAAGATTAAAACTATTCTATATTTTAAGTTGGACCAAATTACATACAGTGAGCCTAATTTTATTAAAATCGGTTAAATAATTTCAGAGTTTATCCCGGACAAACATCGTGTTGCAAGATTTTTATATACAAGTTGGCGCAAAAGTAATGCCACAATGTGAAAATGCCATAATTTTTGCAAATGGAATCAAATGTCATTGTGTTTTGACACAGATGTTGTAGAATTATTTTAACTGCTTATTTGACCAATTTCCGAGTCTAGTGATCTCCCGTTTTGGAGATTTGAACTGGCCGTCCAGATTACCAGATTTAACGGTGACAGACTTCTTTCTCCGAGGCTTTTTCAAATCTCACGTTTACCACAACAAACTACAAGCATTGCAAGTCTTGAAAGCTATCACTGAAGAAGAAATCGCAAATTTAGAGCCAGTTGCTTTGCGAATAACAACACAAAATGCTGTAAAATGAGCATAATAAAATTGTGCATCAACTCGGGAGGTGGCCATTTGAGTGATATCATTTTTTCATCTTAATGTCATTAAAACAACGCGTATCTTCCCAGTGGAAGGTTTCAAAACCGCGTGGTGAGGAAGAAAATTATGTTCCTCGTTTCGCCAGTCCAGTCGCGAGACCGACATGCACCCCAGTTGCTCATATTCTCGCATGAAGTCGACATACTTCTGTTTGAAGTCGGAGTTCCTACTCATACGACGCTCCATGGACAGCAGCCGCTTCTCGGCCAACGGCCGGGAGCTGCCAAGTGAGGGGCGAACTGACAAAAAGGGCAAACGAGTGATCAGCCGTCCCGAGTGAAGGCGACCTGTATTGTTCTGGTAGAACAACTCACACTCCTCGTCTAAGGGGTTCACTCGCTTCACGGTAGGTGGCTCTTCCACCTCCCAAAACCGTTGAAGGACATCCGATAAGGTGGAGCTAACAGTTATGTAACTGTCCACCGATGGAGATGGTGGGTTATGCCTAACTGGTCCCATCACTACAAACCCAAGCGATGTAGATAAGGCTACCAGCCCACCCTTCTGTAACTCTCTCCTCTTCCCACAATACACGCGGCCTAGAACATCGGCACCGAGCAATAAGTGAATCGGACCGGTTCGGTGGAAGGAAGGGTCAGCCAAGGTCAATCCTGATGTCGCATCAACGACAGCGCGCGAAACGTGCTGTTGCGGAAGCTGACCAACAACCTTCTCATAAACAATCGCGGTAGCGCCAATTTTGGGCGCTGAAGAGAAGTGGGGGGAAAAGGAAAACAAAACCTGACCGATCGGATCCGGGATCCGCAGGTCTCCGATTCCCCGTACCGATTCAAGGTATGGAGATGTGTTCAAACTCAACTGCCGGACCAGCCAGCTGGAGGCAATGCAACCCTGAGCTCCCGTATCCAAAAGGGCGCGAACTAAAACAAAGGTGCCCCTCGGGCCCCACACCTGTACGGAGGCTGTTGGTAACAGCACTTGCTCCTGTGGGGGGTTGCAGCCGACAGTTGGTTTAATGAAAATCCTCCCGCATTCCCCGCAACGGAGGGGAAGGGGGGTCCAAAGAAAAATGCGTGCGCGGCGGAGGAATAGGGCGCTCAAGGCGCTCGAGCGGGTCCCAATCCGGCACATACTGGCCCCGATCAAAGCGGCATCGGGGGGCCGAGCGGTGCCCATGATGGGCGAAAGTTGGGGGGGCCCGCGATAAACGAGGTCTCTCCATCAGAGGGGGAGAGAAGCGTATCGGCTCCCGGCGTGGCTCCCTAATAACCGCGGCCCAATCCCGCGGTGGCGCCTCATAAGCGGCGCGTCGATCCCCCCCGCCCGTAGGGGGGGTGGGGCGCCCAATCCTCTCACTGGAGGGGGGGCGCCTGTCCAATCTCCGCGAAGGGGTGGCACGCCCCTCCGATCTCCTCGGAGATGTGGGTGACCTACGAGGGCCCCCGCCCGTGTGCGAGTCCCTCTCTCTCACCACCTCACGAGTGTCTTTATTATTAAAGCACAAGAGGGGGTGATGGGCGCCTCCACAACAGTGGCAATCTCGTGGGTGGGGGCAAGCCGATGCCATATGAGCCCCCAGACAGCGGTAGCACCAATTCCGCTGCTTGGCCATATTCCTACGCCCCTCGGTGCGTAGGCTAACAAATTTGGGACAGGCCGGCAAACGATGGCCATCCCGCTTGCAACACTTGCAAGGCATCGGCCTCTCCCCGTGTGGAAAGTTCTGCCGCACTGCGGTATACTGCTTGTGCGGGCGGCGCTCTCTCCGTGGCGCTGCCCGGGTCGCCTCATAGCGGCCTGTACTCGGTCCCGGTATAGGAGCCAGATCCAAGTGGTCGGTCATCCGACACTCATCCTCCAAAAATCTGAGGAGATCCGAGAAGGGGGGGAGGTACGAGGCACTATTTCCCCCGTATCTTTGTTCAAAGCGCCCCTTCATCTCCATGGGAAGCTTATTGAGGATGAGGTGGAGCAATATGAAGGACCACTGGTCCACCGGTAGGTCAAGTCGTTTGAGCGCATTAATAGCGCTTAGCAGCGGGTTCAAAATGTCCTTCCTCAATGAGGAGACCCGCGATACTCGTGGCAGCCCTAAAATGGCAGCCACATGTGTGTCCGCTAGCAAGCGAACATTCTGATACCGGGCGGTCTACAACGCCCTTGCAAATTCATAACTGTCATCGTTGACAGGTAGATGCTGGACAAGCACACCAGCCTCTCCACGTAAGGCAGAGAGCAAATAGGCCAATTTCTGGCTAGCGAACAGGTCGTCCCTCGAGTGAACCAGGCTATCAAAGAGGTTAATGAACCCCATCCAAGAAGCCAGGTTCCCATCAAAGGTTGGGATGTCTAAAGTGGGCAGTCTGCCCAGCAAGCCGGCCGGGGTAGGCTTGACCTCCCCGGGCGTGCACGACTCACCCCTCCGGGCGAATAGGATAGCCTGAGCCTTGTTTATGATCACATCCGCCTGTTCAAAACATTGATCATAATCGGCATTAAATTGCTCGACTGCTCGCAACTCAGCGGCACCCTCGGCTGGGTGGTCGAGCAAATATTGTTGATGAACAACAAAAAGCTGCTCCAATTCCTTCAAGCGAGCAGGTACTCCCTCATGCCGAATTAACAAGGCCTGGTCTCGGTCTGGTCGGTCTACCAAAGCGACGGCACTAGCAAACCATCTCAAAATCTTTTGTGCACCCGCGGGGGCACCACTAAGCGGGCTGACTGGCGGGACCATTTTGCACCAAATTTAATATACACTATAATAATACACGGACAAACAGACCGACAACCGCAGACAATAAAACAGATCGGGAGGAACTTCAAAGGCAGAACAAAATATATAAACAAACCAAAATCAAGTGTAAATGCTAGAACTTAACTAGAACAACAAAGGCATTTAACAATAGAATTTTTCAAACAAATTAAATTCAACTATTAAGTCAATAACTCAACAAACATAATATTCAAAGGCAAACAAAACAAAATCAAATGTAAATGCTAAAACTTAACACAGCAAAATAGTGTATTACAAGTTTACAACAACAGCAAAGTCATTTAGCAGCAAAATTTTTTCAACAAATTAAATTCAAGTATAAGTTTACAACTTAACAAACAAAATATTCAAGGGCAAAACAAAGATATGAAAAAACAAACCAAAATCAAATATAGGTAAATGCTAGAACTTAACTAGAACAACAAAGGCATTTAACCACAATTTTTCATATACAATGACAATGACAACTAGTTAGGGAGATCGGTCCACAAATGAGATGGTAGTCGGTTTAAAATCAGCAATCAAAAACCAATTAATATGTATTGCCCATTTGGACAACCAACAAGATTACAATATTAATTGTACAATACTAATCAACCACTCAAATCTAAAAACCACGCTCTGCTACCAAAAGATGGTGGTGCCCAAGGTAGACACCACCACGTCGGCGATTCACCGACTTCTGGGTTGCTGATTTTTATTCACCGAATACCAGCTCTTAGAAAATTGGTATTACTTACCTTGGATCCGATTGGTCTCCGTATGTAGCCGGTGGACTTCCTGAGCTAGCTCGAAGGAAGTCGCGGCTCCTGAAGTTCTGCTGTCTGACCGAACCGGATGGTACACTTGCCTATTAGGCCACCAATACCCGAACTCATTAACGAACACAAAGCTTGATACACTATTCCCCGACACTAAAACTTGGCGGAACCTCGCACCAACAATCACTTGGTGCGCCGCGCAATACTATTTGTTATATCTTAAATTATATTATGTTTTATTGATGCCCGGACATAACCTCTAACAATGTCATGACATTTCGACCCGACTCGACTGGCATGTCACATGCGGCCGGCCGCCAAAAAGGCTCTCACTGCACAGACCACAATGCAGTGTTGCCACTCGCTCTTCCTCGAGCGTAATCATACAGGGTCTGGCAAAAGGCTTTAAAAAGTGTAATTTTTACGTCTGTAGTCTTTGTAGCCTTTATGGATATATTTTGGTATTTCAATGTTTCATGAACACTATATCAATAACTATACATATTATAATTCAATTCCATTACCAAGTTTAGAAAATAAGTCGCCGTTATATTTATAGGTATCTTTATTCAACTTAAACAGCGGAATTGGTTACAGTTTAACACGAGATGGAAAGTCTGCGCACTGTCACTTACTGCGATAGAAAATAATGACATACGTACGTTAAAACATCATTAAAATAGAAAGAAGCCATGCCGCATCTAGATTCGATAATTCTGCAGCTTGTCTGTTCCCGCTAAAAGTACACTAACCGGCCGTCGTTCAAATGGCGGCCACGTTTTGTTCCAGCTGTCTGTTGCCGTCCAAGTATTGTAACCAGAATTTTCATTGGCACACATTTGTGCTGACAATAGTTGAATGAATGTCCCTGTCACAATGTTGCGGAAGTTACAAGTCTCTAGTGTTTTTGAAAATATCCCAGACTGCACTCGCCGTTATTTAGGCGAAGCATTTACCTGACCTGGATTCTGGCAGATGGATCACCTGCCAGAGAGATTTTTCTATTCACTACCAGAGTGTTCTTGGTATTGATTTCATGTGATATTAGTGACGATAAGGTTGGTGATAACCAGACCGAAGTTTAAGTGAGTATCATTTGGATAACTTAATCTACACTATTATTATAAAGAGGAAAGATTTGTATGTATGTATGTAGCGAATAAACTCATAAACTACTGGACCGATTTCAAAAATTCATTCACCATTAGAATGCTAAATTATCTCTGATTAACATAGGCTACAACATTATTTTTCCTATGGGAAAATATGTAACTTCTACGGGAAAACAAAAACAGCGCGGGCGAAGCTGCGTAAATCTAGTAATTTATAACATACTCGTAACATTTGATAGGGTTAACTATCTCATCTCTAATTCATAATTAATTAAATATTGTTTTTTGACAAATTTTAGTAAGACGTCAGTCAAGAAGCATAAACACGCATGGATTGCTGACTCTGAATATGTTGTATTTAAAAAAAGTTTTCACTAACTAATTATTTTAATCAAACTTAGTTTTGTAGGAACTATCTGAATCTAACTTGTATATTTTGTAAACAATTGTTTTTATAAAATTAATATCTCCAACCGAAACTTAGCTCGGTAGCAGTTTGTATTTATAAAGTTTGTTTAGTTTGAAGATTTGTCATGCTTTTCCATTAATAACTATATAGGACCCAGGACAGGTTCACTCTCACACTTATGTCCCATAAGTGTGAGAGTGAACCTGTCCTGAGGTCCAATTCTGCTAACAAGTTACAGCCGAATCGAAACTAAACCGTTGCGATCGACAAATCAGAACGCCACAATATTACGTCATCGAACAGTTGCATGGCAATATACGCGCTACGATTGGTCGATTGCAACGGTTTAGTTTCGATTCAGCTGTAACTTTTTAGTAGAATGGCCCTCCTGTTCACTTTACAAACAGGCCTAACAACACTAAGCAGAATAAATTTTAGTTAAACGAAGGACCTGCCCCCCTAGCACGTCCATCAAAACACGATATGATAAAGCAATCTATCATGGTGAACTGTCGAAATACGACGAAATCCTATTGTATTTTGACAGTTCACCGCGATAAACTGCTTTATCATATCGTGTTTTGGTGGACGTGCTAGGGGGGCAGATTGACAAAACAAGATATACCGAAGATTCAGGGATCCCATTCAGCAGGCCTATTCGCTAACTTCGGTTACTAACTAGAACTGTCATTTTTGAAAGAAACTTAAGGCGCATAGTAACGTCAATCATAAAAAATCACTGCAGAAAAAACCGATTCTCTTCATAAATATTGAATAAAAAAATCTTTAAAAAAGATATGGTATTATTTAACGCATTCTTTACAGGATGGTCATCTTAATTTTTTGATAAATTAATTAAAACTTGGTTAAAATGTGACCCAAACATGCCTCGATTTTAAAACTGTAAACCTAATCGCTTCGTAAATATTAGGTTAAATCATATACTTTCGATTTCAATAAATAAAGTGAACAATATTCTAGGGGATGGTCTTTTTAGATTTTTCTTATTCGCCTTTATTAATTTTTTATTGAAATAATTCATCTTACGCGTAAAGGTTTGCTTAAATATTCCCCTCGCTCTCACTCACTCACTCCTATGTAATCAGTGCGGGACGATCGACGCAAGGTCATTGGGAGCACTATGCGCCTTAACATCCATTACTGCTATCATGAACGCTGCCGTAACACTTAAGATCACTAAACTAGTAATGGATACAAAGTTTCTTTCAAAAATGACAGTTCTAGTTACCAACCGTAGTTAGCGAATAGGCATGCAGGACATTTTACAAAACAAAACGTTTTTAACGAGGTGGAATGCTGTTGCGCACAGTATCTGCCTATGCCTAGTTGACAGGCGCGTGTGGGACTTCCTCCGCACTGTGCGGGGCATCCACGAAACCCTAAACCATCTCGACGTCCATCTTGTCCTTCATCATCATCATTTATCATCATTTCAGCCAAGAAACGCCCACTGTTGGACATAGGCCTCCCCCAGGGATCTCCAAACTAATCGGTCCTGCGCCTCTCGCACCCAGCGGCGTAGTCGGACCGATCCAGGCACTGGAAAACCCAATTTCTCCTCACACTGTCTACCAGCTCACCAGTTACGATCAAAGTAACACCATTAATTATGTTAGCACAACAGGAAGTGGTTTATTCTTCGGATGAATTTACGGAAGATGGCGCGCAAAATATTTGCCCCGTTTTAATTTCCTGCGAGAGTTTGTTCTGCGAGCGAATGTAATGTGAATGAGAGGTGGGGGGCGGGCAGAAATAAATCTGCGTGTTTGCTTTTTTTCGGTAAATAGAGTTCGTTATTGTATTAGGGCACCGTTTCCATCTTTCCAACCAATCTTAGGGGAGTGAAAAAATGAATTGCTTATTTCAGCCGGAATTGCTTAGGTGTGCTTTCCTTGGAGCTAAGTTGGACGGAAGTTTAATTTGAAAATAACTCGGGCGATTGAAGAATCACCGTGATGATCGTAGAGGCCAGCTATTATGCAACCTCGTTGAAGGCGCGGAGTCGATCCTCAGTCGATTATTTATTAGAAGTTTTGAATAAAATTGCTACATCGGTAATTTTCACATAAAAATAGATGACCCAGCCACGCGTTGCATCTTCCTAATGTATTGAAATTAATTTTCACTAATCAAAATAAAAACGATTTCATACAAAACGATACACAACATTATAATTACGTTAACACAACAGGAAGTGGTTATCATATAACACATTTACAATTTTACATATTATGAAATAGACTGTATTATAAAGAAATCGAAACGCAACGCTATCTACTACTGGATGTGTGTCGATAAATGACCTCACACTCTTTGAAACTTTTGGAAATAACAAATAATTACAAACAATATAATTAACAATAATAAATATTGTGGTCAATAATCAAGATTAAAACTATTCTATATTTTAAGTTGGACCAAATTACATACAGTGAGCCTAATTTTATTAAAATCGGTTAAATAATTTCAGAGTTTATCCCGGACAAACATCGTGTTGCAAGATTTTTATATACAAGTTGGCGCAAAAGTAATGCCACAATGTGAAAATGCCATAATTTTTGCAAATGGAATCAAATGTCATTGTGTTTTGACACAGATGTTGTAGAATTATTTTAACTGCTTATTTGACCAATTTCCGAGTCTAGTGATCTCCCGTTTTGGAGATTTGAACTGGCCGTCCAGATTACCAGATTTAACGGTGACAGACTTCTTTCTCCGAGGCTTTTTCAAATCTCACGTTTACCACAACAAACTACAAGCATTGCAAGTCTTGAAAGCTATCACTGAAGAAGAAATCGCAAATTTAGAGCCAGTTGCTTTGCGAATAACAACACAAAATGCTGTAAAATGAGCATAATAAAATTGTGCATCAACTCGGGAGGTGGCCATTTGAGTGATATCATTTTTTCATCTTAATGTCATTAATTTTACACATTCCAATTAAATTTTCATGAAAACAGAACTAATATTTTTTTCATTTCTAACAAAATGGTAGTCAATTCACATTATGAAATTCTTTTGCGCCATCTTGTATAATATTATAGATTTTACTCACAGACAACCATCGTTCAGCAATTCCTTATAATATTTGTCATTAAAATACGGTTTCTATTCAATAATCGGATTTCACACAGTTCAGCATCGCCACTAAAATGTCATTGTCACAACACATAATAGTGAATATTCCAAATATCACGCATCATCTATTATGAATGTTGAGAAAATAAGTGAAGTCGTTTTACGCCAAAGGACAACAATATATCGCTGTGAAACTGAACATCGCGTATCAATTAATATAGGTCTCGCGCCGTTAATTTTGTCCTCGTTAATATTTCATGCATCGAGCGACAATTTCAAACGATACTTATTGTAAAATCATTATCCGTTAAATATATTTTCGGGCTGATTTATTATTCATTTAGTCTGATTACTGTAGGTACTGTGCCTACTGATTACTCATTTACGACCAGTTTTAATATACTATCTCTCTCTCTAATTTAGTTGTCGTTTCCCTAATGGCACCACTACAACGAGTTTCTAGTTACATTTGTTTTTTCACTGCATTGAATCTGTAAAATATACAATCAGCAACACGTGAAGATTGACATTTGCATTGCGGAAGCAGTCGCTATTACGAGCGATATAAGAGCATAAACATAAATGTCAGGCTATCGTGTTGCTGTGTGTACCTACTAGAACTACCAGATTATATTATTACTAGCTGTCCGAAAATAGCAATATCGTGATGTTATATAGCCTAAAGCCTTCCTCGATAAATGGAATATCCAACACAAAAAGAATTTTTTAATTCGAACCAGTAGTTTCTAAAATTAGCGCGTTCAAACAAACAAACAAACTCATCAGCTTTATATTATTAGTATAGATTCCATTTTTTAAAAATTTTACACTATTTCACCGCGAGTAGCATGACGTCACAACATGTAAAAAAAAACAGTCATTAAACATATTTTAATTGTTGTTAGGCACTTTTTAATTGTTCTACCTGAATAAAATTAAACAAATTAACTTACGTTAATTCGGGTTGATGTGTTGGCATTCAAAGTTAAAGTCACGGTAGTAGACCACTTATTTCCCAGAATTGCAAAACGAAACGATTGAGGAGATTGAGGAAGAAATTGTTTAGTGTTAAGTACACTAAACAATTTCTTCCTCAATCTCCTCAATCGTTTTTCTGATACAAGTTATATAAATATTTATTGTTGAAATCTTCTGAATATCTGTTGAGTATAACTTTCAAATTGTTTAACTGTTGTGAAATGTAATTTTTTGTTTAACATGTTTCTTACCAAAATATATATACTAAGCTGCACTCGAAAATATCCACATCAGTAATCATGGTCACCCTATTCGCACCGTACGCCACCACACCCCGCTCTTCTCTAACCTTCATTTACTCCTGAGCGTATAGTGTGACAATATCATCATCATCACAGCTAATATACGTCCACACCAAGGGCCTCAAGCATATCCTATGTTAGGGTGATTAGGCCTTAGTCATCCATGCTAAATGTGTTAAGACTGATTAAAATAATAGTTTTATAAAGAAAATACTTATATGGTTCTTTTATAATATGTTCTGTTAGATTCAAATATAACTGATTGCATGGAAGAAAAATGAGCACTTTAAAATTGTCTTGTTATGTCACTTCAAAATATCTAATTATGTAATTGATTTTCAGTGTATTTAACATATAAATTTGTCGCACGAGCTCTCTTGGCACGTTTGTGAAATAAATCGACCAATATGCCTGCAATAACACAATTCTGTTTTTGTTCCGGTCACCGTGCACCGTATTCGTTACGATTACCGATCAAAGGTGAGTTATAAAATTACCATCCAGAAGTACGAGTTTGTAACTCTTGGACCGATAATTGGCAAAGAACTCGAAAATTCAACAGAAGAGAGATTTCTGTTCGGGGGCCTAGACATATAACAATTCAACAACGATGACTAAGATCGAAGAACAAACTAGATGCATATGATTCCACGTCACAAATCATTCTAATACGTTGCCGTTCGATACAAAATGTCTAACATAAACGAAACGAACGTGAATGGCACTTTATCTAGGCCCCCTTTTTTTTCTCTGGGGGGAATGCGTAACCGCACCGTACCCGCCGCCGTTGGCTAGACGGCGAGCGTATGTGGGGCTCTCCCGGCAGAGTGCCAGGCCTACCCACTAAAGCCCCCCGGTGTTCTTCCTGCCCGTATTGGCGCGCTAGGTAAGGTCCGACTCCACTACCCACGCGATCGCTTATCTAGGCCATCAGCTGTTCTGTGTTCGTTGATTCACTCGACAAATATGCCGAGACTGCTCAGTGCTTAATCAACAACCTTATAAACCGCCAATGATCCGTTCCAATCGAGCTAAAATTATTGATTATCAACCTTTGCTTATTACTTTTACCCTTCTTAGATCCTTGAAATGTTTATTCAACTTGTATGCGTCAATGCTGTTTGATTTTTCATATATCTTGCGTATTATCGGGGAAAATACAATCTTTATTCCATCTATCACGTGTACTCATATTTAAAGGAACACTTTTCGCATTTATTGGCTTATATTTGGTCTTCAAAGCATATTTGTTATTTAGCACGACGACGCGTCTCGAAAAAAAAACGGATTATCTCATCTGAATCCCTTTGCATATTGTTAAAAAGAAACATCTACATTTGTAATGTTCGAAAGATTCGGTGGATGAAAGAATAAAAATATTAAACAGATCACTTTGCTGGGGCCCTATTTTTGAATCTTTCTTCCGGCATCGAGTGCTCGTCAGTGTTCGATTTCTACTTATTTACGTACAAAAATAGAGTCCCAAATCTCAGTCAAACACACTTTTGCTATTTCTGCGATCGGGTATACGACATGCATTACCATTACTCTGTTCACTATGCCCCACGTTTCTGGTTTATTTCGCTTTCAACTGTATGCTCTGATATTAAAGCCGGCGTAACGTAAATAGGAGAAGTACCTAAATGTTGATTACGCTACGTCAACACGCGGATGATTAATAAAAGATATTAAAGGGGGTGTACGAGGGTATATGCCATGGTTGAATGCAGCGTCAAGTTTCGCTGATTGTGAAGATTGTTAAGCTGAGAGGGCACTGGGCAGCCATTTTTGAAAAATTGTGTGCGCAGGCTCTTTCGAGGTATTTCTTAATGTCCAGATGAAGATTATTCAGTTCATTTTATTTCATTACAAAGCGTTGCGTGTTTTTTTTTGTAAAATAATTAGGTATTTACGCACCGCTCGGGTTCGACAATTTTACTTTTGTCCTACATGTGTTTAAATAGAACATATCAAAATACACTACAAATTAAGCTAATTGTGACTAAAATCAGGGAGAGGAAGAATGAGCTCTACTTAATGGTTAACGTAAAGCTCGGTTAATTGGCACTGCTCCCGAACGTAACCTACATGGAAGGTAGACCAGAGTATTGCAGTATACCTAAGTAGACGGTCTAATCAATTTTGGTATCGTCACAGTTTATGCCAATTTAAAAAAAGGGGTTCACGTAATGGTTTTGAGTTCTTTTGTAGTCACACTAAGGATATTTTATATGGGCTAAGAGCCCATGTTAATTAACAAATTTTAACGAAAACCTCAGTTATTTAAAAACTTAACTATTATTTCAAAGTAAATAAATGTTTTTTTGAGTTTGAAATAACCGCGAGAAGTAACTATCTCATAATAAAATAACTTAATCAGTACACTGGAAAAATGTGTGAAAACTATGAAAAGTCTTGGTTTTTTAAAACAGAAAAGTGGCTTGCTCCTTGGGGAGTTTTCGCGTATGCATAAAAGACAGTGTGCATTCAGAAATTCTTACATAAAGCAGAGCGAAAAAATATATATTCCCTGAGGATATATAATAAGAAAGTTTGCATGAACTGATATTTTATTCTTCCAGCTACTTGAAATTTCTTGTTAAGGTTATATGTAAACTTAGACACGCTTAAGCTCCCATGATGAGGCCGGAAATTTTTTACGCATATGAATGCACACGTTTCGTGTGTATCTCAAAATCAAAAAAATCAAAATCAACTGAATCAAACTGAATTTCAACCTTAGCTTACCTACACAGTTGATTTTCTTTTGCAATTTTACAAGATCAAAGGAGTGATACTTCTGTACGTAGTATTTTTATCTATTCTTTGGCACAACACGATACAAACGACTGTATTCGTTTGTATCGATACTGTTCTGTGTTTGTATCGCGACTGTATCGCTGCGACGAGACGACCAGCCACTGTTATGCGTTTACATTGCAAGGGTATCGCTACCAGAAATCACTGTGTGCACACGGTTACACATTGTGACTTTTTGTAGCATCACAGGACTTATTCGTCATCTGGCGAGTGTAAAACTCGCGTCTTCGCGCAAGTTGGGACCTTCCGATTATATTAATTTATTCATCGTCACCTGCGCGCGAGTTGGACCTTCCGATTATATTATTTTATTCATCGTCACCTCGTTCGATCATGAAAATCTTGCGTATTTATGTACAGGACAAAAACGTTTTAATTAATTTAATGTAGCTAGCTACCAACTTTAAACGATTTAACAGACTTCATACAACTCGAGTTAAAATAAAACAAAATATAGTTCTAGATAGACTTGAATAAATTTGTCAGTTCCAAGTACCAGAATAGCAGAATCGATGAAGAGGTTTTTCTCTCTTGATTCACAAAGAGTGTGTTCACGGGTCGCGATAGCCAAGGAAGAACCTCTTCATGGTTTATGCCTTCCTGGCCCCAAACTCCCGTGGGTTCTTATGTTAGGACTATTTTAGGTGATGACAACTAGATAAAAGAATTCAAGTAGTTCTACATACCTAAGACTGTTTAGATTTTATAAAAGTTTTTCTTCCCCTTTTAATTTCACTGTACTCAATAGTATAAGCACGCAAGTTGGCGTCAAAAAAATAGGTAAAATCGCAAGGTACTATAAACTCGCTTGTTGACAAACAAGTACATACATCACAGTAGTATCAACACTGTGTTACGTCTGCATCGCGACTGCATCGCTACAAAAAGAAGAAGTTAATAGGGCCTATAATGAGAAAATCCACCTGTAAAGTAATAAGAGGAAAATCGAACAAAATAGGTGTTGCTCCGGCCAGCTTGGGGAGTGATTAAAAAAAATGTCAACGTCAACATTGCGAGTGAAAACTTAACAAAGTATGACGCCGTAAAAGTTTTGAAAAGGCAATTGCGACAGCGGCGCACGGCGTCAGTGAATTTTGACGAGCCATTGTTACGGCGACGCGGATGTAGAGTGAAAACAAATAATCATAAATTATTTTTGGGTGAAGCCCGCGACGGCCTATCGATTGCCCTTTTGAGACATTTGAGGTCATTACTTTGAACCGTTGATGACGTCACGGGCAAAAATATTCTGAGCGTCCTAAGAGGAAAGAGTTTGATATAAAATTGAATCTGCCCTTCGAGCATGAAACTCTCGATAAACAAAATTTGACAGCTCGACATACTCGACAAAAATTGATAAATTTTACAGATATTCCTAAAAAGTGAAAAGGACTGATGCTTTTGTCGATCGATTATGTCGATCGACAAGTCCATGCTCGCAGGGCGGTTTCGTCACATCCTCAACATCTGTAATACATTGTGCTCTACTCGTTAGCTTACAGAGACATGCACAGTGCTCTACACTCGTTGACAGATAGCGAATGAAGACAACAAACTCAATCAAGTGCTAGTCCGTGGTGTCGCCGCTCCTTTCCTCCCCTCTACAGGGTGGAAACGATAAGTTATCTCACTTAATCATTTCTAAACCATATAAGATATCAAAAAACTGAGAACTGACCTTGAAATTGCTCTGCAAGCTCTTTCAAACAGTATCAATATTGCTTTATAAAATACCCAAAAAATAGTTTTTTCCAGCTTCCGTAGATTTAAATTGGGACATGGCACTCATCGCATGATTAGATAGCAAGGAAAATGTTTCCCATAAATAATTTAAAAAAGAAAGCAATTTATTCAATAGTTTGCTTTATAAATATTATTCTAATTTACTTTTTTAATATTATTCGAAGTGTCGCCATCCCCACTACGAACCAACCAATATATTATGGCGATGATTGAGATCGCCATGTTATATCGATCAGTTAAATATACATGTATGGAAGCTGGAAAAATCGATTTTTTGGATAGATCCAGTTTATTTTACAAACTGATACCATTTGAAAGAACTCGTGAAGCACTTTCAGTGACGCGACGCCACTGGTTCGTAAAAAAATATTTAATTTTGTTTAATCGGTAAGTATTAAAATATATTTTACATTTTTTTAAATAAGAGATACTTTAAAAGAAACTCACTAAGGAAGTCCGGAATAACATCAACACATTTTCCACGAGCTTTTAAAGCACGGTTTCAACCTTCAAGGCAAGGTTTAACGTAATAAGAGTCGCCTATAAAATATATGTTAAAAATGTTAGGCTTAAATTACTTATTTCACTTCACTTAGAAGAGAGAAAAATATTTATAGTTACTTTTGACGTTAGGTGCGACAAAAGTAACTAATTTATCATACTAATTTATCCAACTCAACTAATTTCCAGTTCTAATGCAACTAATTTACCCGATTTCCAATTCAAATTCAAATAATATTCCAATTCAACTAATTTATCCGAGTGAAAATCTGTTTTTCGTCTGGTCCTATTTATATCCAAAAATAAATATTGACATGAAATAAAGTTCTGGCGCATCTAGTTTCTCCTATAGTACAGAGATGACATGGCATGAGCTGAAATGAGCCAGAATGCATGAATATTTGAATTATTTCTTCATGTGTGTCGTATTGTGTGGTTCTTTCAGAAAGAAATACTTTGTAATAAGCTTTTGTTTGATAGGTACCTATATTTAAAATAGAAGAGTATCGCGACTTTATTTTACGTTTAATTTTAGACACAATTAGTTTATTTTTAGTTTTTATTTAGAATTTTAAAGTTCACGTCAAAAATAATAATGAACAAACGCTATTATAATGATGATAATTTGAGTGCTTACACAATATAGGATTAGACTAACAGGTAACAGCATCATTTGTAGTATAATGCTTTTAATTTTTCTCCATTTCACTTGTTTTTTTATGGATGCCCACCGGATGGTATGTCGTAACAGTCACCTATAATACATGTGGCTCTTGTGAGATTCGCAGCAAAACTGCAACCCCACAAGAGCCACAGTGTACGTTGCCAACTTGTGACATCAGATGTAAAGTCACGGTACCCAGTAATTTCACTGCTATATCTTACCCTTCAATCCGGAACACAATTGCTGTGTTCCGGTTTGAAGGTTAGCATTACTGCTTTGCGGCACAAATAGGTAAGACGGAGGTACCAAAGCAGACGACCCTGGTACAGAGTCTCCCTCCGGGATTTCCTCCTTAGAAGGCTCTCCCAATTGCTCAACACGTGTAAATTCAACTTTGTTTCTTTTACTTGTATTTGCAGATATCACAGGCTATATGCACATTCGGACCTTGCGTATTTACCCTTTAAGCGCTCCCAAACACAGAGGCAGAAGCGAGACGGTATAGTGGAATTGCGGTAAGCGATTTACATGCGACGCGCCGCTTCCGCGGGCGGTTTCTGTGTGGCATGGACCATAGCAACACGAATATTACAAAAATATCCGCGCCCCCTGTGTGTGTGGAAAGCTATAATGTGTGCAGTGTTTTTTTTGTGTGTATAAAGAGTTCAGCTTGTCCATGTTGACAATAGTTTAACAAACAATGACGTTATTACTTTTAACAGATCTAAGCGTACTAGAGAGACAGACAGCGGGTTGCGACTTTTTTACAAGCTTTTATTTAATTTGCAATGTAAGTAAGTATGTAAGTATGTATGTTCGGGTGGAATCTTGCAACTCAATTTTGAAGCAGATATCTTTAACCGATTGAGCTGAAATTTTGTATACACGTTCAGTTTGGATGACAATGCAAGGTTGACTGTGTGACGTCATTCTAAATCCAAGATGGCGGCATACCCAAGATGGCGGACCAATTATTTTTAATGCACCCCTACAATATGGGTATCAAATAAAAGGTCTTGCTAAGAGTAACTCTAAAAATAATGTGACGTCACTATTAATCCAATATGGCTGACTTCGAAAGCTTGAAAATCTATTTTGAAGTAGATGGTTTAAATAAAAGCTTGTTTTTAAAAAAGTTTTTTTTATATTTAATTTATTATATGGTAGAGATGATGAAATAATAAAGTAAATATATGTTTTATTTCGAGAGCAGCCGTGCTGTTGCAGTAAAAGCTAACAGCTAATCCTGATATTTCTACTCAGGCGACATAGTATCGTTACAATAGTTTAAACCATTTCTTTTACCTTGATATTAAAACACAAATTACACTAGTACCACTTGAATCTTTATTATAATTATGTTATTGCGACTGGATTCGATACATCATCGTCAGGCCTTGACGACGATGATATATCCAAACCAGTCGCAATAACTTAAATATAATAAAGACTCAAGTGGAACTAGTGTAATTAGTGTTTTAATAACAAGATACCATGGAGTTCTATCAAGAAATTACAACACAAAGCTTTAACCATTTCTTTTACGTTAGGAATTGCATTACGCATACCATACCTCGCGTTTGGGAAAACGCTGGTTATGTTGGACTCTCCGCGGTCACTGGGGGAGAGTGCCAGCCAGAAACCACGGCCTACCGACTAAAACCTAACGATGCCCCCTCACAAACGCCTTGGCACGAGGATGCCCATCACCGTTGCATACTTCCTGTTATCAGACGACGAGGATACGTCGGAGAGGGACGCCCCGTCGCCAGACATGGCCATGGGAACCCTTTCGGACACTTCCATGACCTCGTCAGCGTCCCCCTCTTACCTCCCCAAGATGGGAAGGTTGGCGATGATCCAGGGGTCTGCCTCTGGGTCCTCCTTTCTGGCCCGTTCTGCCGCCTCCTTCTGTGTGATGGATGACCTCCACACAGAAGGAGTTTGCTGCGACCCAGGCCTCCTCGCTTTCGACTATCTTGGAGATTAGAGATGGAAGAGAGAGGTCAGGGCCAACACACGAAACCAGACTGGTGCACTGCGAGGAAAAGGCAGTACACTCCTCGAGAGTGTGCTGTGCTGAATCCTCTGCAGCGCCACAGTGATGGCATTGAGCGGTCGGTTCACATCAGATCCGGTGGAGGTAACGGTCAAAACAGCTAGCAATAGTTTAAAACAAGTTCGGATCTACTCGACTGCCTGTAAATCTGTAGATTGATAAAATAATAAGAATCCGAATGTCAAGCAAAGTATACTGTTTATAAAGTGTATCGAAATTGGAACCTTCATAAAGTGTAAGCGTCTCTTTATTTGCACTAGACAAAAATACGTCGATTAAAAACACCGGGTACATACGAGTATGTACACAGGGCTCACGTCGAGCTCCCGTTTGCGCAAACATTACCTATGTTTTAATTAAATCCTGAAGTTACAATTTACAACAGAGTCTGCGGTCGATTGAACTTATACAACCGTTTTATCGAATAATAAACATACTTCTGAATTGAAAAAATGATAAATAAATCAATAAAGAAAAAAAATTCGTCTCGGCCAAATTTTCAGTGAATAAAGACTACTTTGGCTTAACAAACAAAGGAGATCAATACGTCAAGTGGTCAAGACGTCAATACGGTAGGTATGTTGGAGACGCGGGCTCAAATCCCGCCCGAGTCGATTTTTTTTCTTTATTGATTTAATTCAATTTATATAGCATTTTTAAATAAAATGCAAAGTCACATACAAAGTATCCTCTGTTTGTGCCATACAAAGTGTCTCTGTTTCAATATTGTTTTGACCATGCTCTCAGCGTTCATGATAGGGGCTCAATTCTACTAATATACCACTGCTTAATCGAAATTGAGCTGTTTTTTTCCACGAACTATTTTTTTCGGGGGGAAATGCGTGACCGCTCCCGCCGTTGGCTAGATAGCTGGCGTTTATGGGGCTCTCCCGGGCATACCCACCAAAGCCTCCCGGTGTTCTCCCTGCCCATTAGGGCGCGTATGGTAGGTTCCACAATGCGAGGCTATCGCCAAGAGGGGATTACCGAGAACACCAGGGCAATCTCTAGCTGGACGGAGGGCCTAGCGGCGGCGTGCATGGGGCCAACAACGCAGGCCTTCACGGCAGGGTCATTAGACGGGCATCGCTTATTTATACGAACGCCCGCCTTCACCTACCTGTCCGTCTGCGGCGGATAGGAGCGGCTTGAGAATCTTCCTCTCGCTCCCTCTCCGCCCCTACCCCCTACCCTCCACCCCTCTATTCACAACTGTCGGATCGCGAATTCCATTAGGAAAGTCACGTCCCGTCTCTTTTTGATGCACCGCAATAAAAAGTGACAGGTATAGAGATTCCGTGGTTCGATTCTTTTCCGACTGTTGTGAATAAGGGGCTGGTAGATTTTTCCAATACGCACATTCAATGTCATCATCACATATCATATACTTCCCCACCAAGGGGCTCAAGCCTACCCTAAGTTAGGGTGTTTAGGCCTTAATGAACCACACTGACCCAGTGCGGATTGGTCGACATGTCATACACCGTTCTATTTCTTCGCAGGTGTATGCAGGTTGCCTCACGATGTTTTCCTTCACCGTGGTACCTTCACATAATGGAATTCGTAAAACATATTGGTGCATGGCAGACATCCGATGCATCTACTTCGAACAACGATGCATTTAATTCAGAATATCCATTAGTTCCAAGGATAAATGTCGCCTGTTAACCGTCTCATCAAGATTCCGGCTGCTCTCTGAATTTATCAACCGGAACTGCAATAACCGGAGTAAAAACCGGAACGTCCGGAGCTCCGGACATGTCAGCCCCGGCCCGTGTCCCTTCATTACGTATTCGCGTCGCATCCTCAGAGTTTGCTCTTTGTGCTCCCAGGAGCGCAATTTTTAAATGTCACTTGATAACAATTCAAAATGTCTCGGATCTACGAATTATCGATATCGGACACACTCTCTCATGTTTGCTCAATTGTTTCCTTTGCGCCAGTAATGGATTAAAAGCTATTAAATTTTTTACTTTATTATTGACGAATCATCAATAACAAAGAACTATACAGTGATGTATTCATCATTAATGATGATGAATACATCACTGTATAGTTCTCTTAGTTATAAAGCCGACACACCTTTTGCAGTTTGTTGTTAATACCCTATACTACTACGTGATGCCGCTCTTGAATGACCTGGTTATTATATTAAATTAATGATGCCTAAAATATGGAAAGCCGTTTAAAGGCAATCTGACTCTCATTTCACGCCTGAATAATAAAGCTGGGATACCTTTTGCAGCTTATCACTAACAACCTTCAGGTCTACTACGTAATGCCGTTTACCGAGCCTGAAATGAACTGGTATATGAAGTTTGTGATCCCTTGATTATGGTAGGCCGTCTAAAGGCATGCTGGCTCTCATTTAACGCTTCCTTATGATACAGTATGTCACCCACTAAGCTATCATTGATATCGATCTTGTCCATAGTCAGAGCAATCCATGGACAGGGAATACTCAATTTTCCGGGTCACACCGGAAAAACCCGTCAAGTTATGGTTTAGGTCTTAAACGCCTCTGGGTTAATCCCGGGAACATAAAGGTAAAATGCACAGACGGTGATGGGATCATAATTTTTTGCGCATTGCGAGCCACTTTAACGTGCAGGTCATTTACCTAGATTAGTGATGGAATAGCCGAACAGTCTGTCTGGGAGTGGCGTGAGGATTCTTTTCCCTCTCCGTTGCCATGCACACCCTCGCGGTAGAAGTTTATGACCTGCCATTCCCCCCGCCTCCCTTCACCAGGATTTCGCTTACAATGAGTGGCAGTGAGTGGTCATCGTAGCACAACGCCGCATGTAGTTCACGGCATTGAGACTCTCTGGCAGCGTACTCTAATAGTGTGTGTCTTTTCACACCATACTAATGTACTGAAGTTGATAAATTGCTGAGGAAGGAAGATATAGATTCCAACTCTTACTTTGCCATTCAAACTTTATTTGAAAATATGTAATAGAGTTATAGAATAGCATCTACAAGTCTCTTCACCATTCAGCATTGTTCTTAAGTTGCAAAAGCCATAATAGGCAGTATATGAGTTAGGTACCTGCCGTCAACGTCTCACCTCAACATCTGATGAAAGGTAACCCGGAGACGAGAGAATGAAACGATTTTCAAAATATAGCATTAGGTACACTTAATAATAAATTTATTTATCTATTAAGCACTTAAGTAGGTACAATTTATAAAAGTTAAGTTTGCTTTACATTTTGAATTAGGTTTTCTGTTTAATAAAGCTATAATTTCAATAATGTAACTAAAAGTAAATTTAATTAAGTACGTCTATATGTTGTGTACTCTAAAAAGGGTCTAGTTAAAGATAGGCGAGGGATAAAGTCAATCTAGTATAGCTTCTTAAATCAGATTAATCGGCCGGGTATTTTCAACCTAAGCGCCGACTCGTATTTTTAAATTAACTGAGACTTGGCTCCAATCCAATAGTAAGGAATTATAACTTAGCGGATCCCACAAAGTTCCCGTATATCTCACTCGATGACTACGACAGCGCTCGCGGCGGGCACTCCAGGCTGCAGTTCCTAGCTGTTCTGCCAAATTTATTCGCCACCGAGAGAACTGAACAAGCCTTTTTGATACATTAGTTTCGAATTACCTTGTTATTATTAAACACTAGCTTTCCGCTCTTAGATTCGCCCGCGTTATCTTCGTTTTTCCCGTGAGAATATTTTCCCGTAGAAAATATTCTACAGCCTATGCTACTCAGTATTATTGTAGCATTCTATTAGAAATAAGTTTAATATTTTTTTTTAAAACGGTCTAGTTTCGTAGCGTATTCAATACAAACATACAAAAATACAAATCTTACGTCCTATAAGGATATTTAGATTAAAACGTTAGTTAGTTATTTAAATATTGAAAGAGGTATCTTTTTTAGCATGCGACTAAGTTACAATTTAAGCAAATAAGCAAACCGCCCACCTGATGGTACAGTTGCCTATAGGACATGTGGTTCCTATGAAATTTTCAAATCTACAAGAACCGCAATGTACGAGTATGTTGTCAACTTGTGACATGAGATGCCAAATCACAGTACTTATTAATTTAACTGCATGTAAGCTGGAAAGCAAGGACACAGTAATGTAAACATCGCTGCATGGCGATAGGAATAGGTATAAGGGGTATTTGCGGAGAGGACTTTTTAGTACTAAGTGTCCTTCTGCAGGCCCAGCACTGCACGTGGACTGTAGTAGAGAAAGTAACAAACCCTCGCCCCGTCGCGCTTCATTGTTATATGAGGGAGCGAAAAAAAAGATATTATTTGTCTCTTGTCCCATTTTGTCCACGATCCGAGCTGTCTTCATCCCATTTTGTCCACGTCTGCTAGTAAATATTGAAATAAAATTAAAGAGGTATGTAAAATGAAATTAAAATTATGAACCTAGTGTGTTATTATCATTAAATATTTCATTTATATGAAAGTCAACGAAAGTTTACACAAAACAAATAAAATTAACAACTTTTAACATTAAATAAATAATTGAATAAGTTGATCTCTCACGAAGTATCCATTTATCAGAAACAAAACAAATGAGGTCGAGTTTCCTCCTTACGCAGTAAAACTCTGATCCATAACTTTGACGCCAATCGATAAGATTACAGAAAGCATCACTCCAAAGATTTTCTTAAAAGCATCGCGAATAAAACATAGGGAGAATCAAAGGATGGATTTTTCGTTAAAACATACCTATTTGGTTTCAAATAATAAAAGGCTGATGCCGGTAAGGAAACGTAAAAATGATTGTATCATTATAAAGGAAGCTTAATAAAAGGAGTGGGTTGTTGTTTATTTATAGACGGTAGCTTCTACCGAGTAGTACATTGATTGGGTCGCCACATACTTGTATTATAAGGATGGCAATACTCTGAATGGAAAGTTCACTTTGTTTCCAACGTGCACTTGCTTTATATTCGGATTTTTCGGATTAATACTTTTATAAAGTTATTTCGAGTACAACAGGAAAATACCATGTGTGATTGATACGATATTTATGTTAAAGCCATAAGTAGGAGGGAAGTTAACCTTGGCTTCATCGATGATGGCGGTAAAATTACCACAGAGACCTAATACTGAGTTGCCTGCTCAAGTAATATCTTATCTATTTCTGCTGTCATGCAGAGGTGCTTGCATTGCTGTGTTCTGGTTTGGAGAGTAAGAAAGGCTGCGAAATAACTGAGTACTGTGACTTGACATCTCATGTCACAAGTTGGCAACGTACACTGAAAAAAAATTGATAATATGTATCAAGAATGTGTTATCTTCATTCATGCAACTTATTTATAAACGAGCGCACAAAGGTGCATGATTACAGTAATAAAGTATAGTTGGTTGACCGTAGTAAGATTACTTTTTATGATGTTTGTGGATTTTATTAAGAACTTGATCACTTTTTCGGCAAGTCGCAAAGCTTGAATGATTAATCATTTTATCTTATTAGAATTAACAATTATAAATGTTTACAAAGGTGACGTCACCAAAATTAAATAAGAAAGTTTATTGTTTTGAATATGTTTTTCTTGTTAAGCGTTCAATCATTTCAAATTGATTGGCATAATCATTTGTGGTTTGTAGTTTTAAAAATGTTGATGATTAATTTTATTATATTTTACTCAAACAAGCAAAATTTTAACTTGATAAGCTACCATTTTTTTCAGTGTGCATTGGGGCTCGTGTATGGATTGTAGATTTACAAATTTACATTTACAGGATTATACAAATTTATATTTGATTACAGGAACCACAATGTGCTATAAGGATCTTTAGCCTGTTTCGAATACTTCCTTCCCGCGCGCCGGGCGCGCTCTCTTGTTATTCATATAGTCCAGTAGTGGGACGGTGTTTTTAACGCAAAAGTTATGATAATTCTAAAGTTGTTTATTTTAACATATATCGTCAGGGACATGTTTATAGACACTTTTGCAACTTTTTAGAACTTTTCTACATCGGCGTTAGGTAATATGACAAAAAAAACTGAATTACTAAGAATGCATAAATTTTAGATTTCTAATCTTTCATAAGGAAATTCGGTAGTAAGTTTTATTACTGTTTTCCCAATATCAGAAACTTAAATTTTATATTGACAAAGTTATAAGCATTTTTTAGTTTCGGTATGAAGCAGGTACATAAAATTTCTAAAAACTTAATAGTATTATGATATCATTATTTCATACTAGATCCTGTATATTTCTTCCACTTAAATTTTATAATCACAGATTTTTTTACGAATTTTATAAATACCTAAATTTTACCTAAAGCAGCCATTAAAATTTTCTAACTTTTTGCAAAATAACTCTTAAATATGTATTACATAAAATATCACAAATTTGGAAACTTTAAGAATTTCATAACTGAAACTTCTTCCACTACTGGACTAATAACAAAAACGCGATGACAGTCGAGTTGTTGCCTTCCCGACGCAAGACGTATACATAACTGACCACTGTACTCGCGCACCTACCTAGAACGTGAAGTGATAATTCGTGCCTAACTAAAAGAGTGGCTGGAGAATAGAAGAATCCCAGAGTCTACGTGCATATCCTATGGTCGACCTAGGTAACACCGAAATCAAGGAATAGCGGTAAAGCACCAGACTTGACTACATATATAACCTTACAGTTACAGCCCAGCATATTATAAATTAATAATATTATATCGTTTGATGATTTTCCTCTAACAAGCCACTTACCATCAATTGAGCAACTTGTTTGTATGCCAACTTATTTGTACAAAAAACGGCCATAATATGATTGGCGAAACACATCAACGGTAGGTACAACTATTATGAATAAATAAATAAAATCAGATCCAGATAAAATTGCCGTTTTTCCATTGCAACACCATGATGCTAGTAACATTTGGGGCGAATCAAAACATTTGCACGTTTTTACTCGCTTGCACCGGCAACAGTAAGACATTCATAATATTTTTGTCGTTGGTGTTTCCGGCGCCGCGCAGGTAGCCGTGCCGGGCAAGGCGATGTTAGTGCCTTGTCATAATAAAGTAAATAAAGCTGTCATTGGGAATAACAATCAATATGACATAGGTATGCAGTACCCGGAGGAATATGCACTGCACATCAAGTTTTAAAAAGAGAATCATCTCGTTTAGATTTCGTGGAGCGTGATCTCTGTCACACTTGTTTCACGTTGACGTTTGCCGCTAATATATTTACAGAGTGGTTAAAACCCCAAACTTTAAATTGAACGACAACTAGTTCAGTTGACAGGAAATTATCCAGAATATCTTAATTCCTAGAAGATTCCGAAGTCTAAATTAGCTGATTCTCATTCTAAAGCTCTGTGGATAAGACAATATTGAAGAAACAAAAAAGCAGAGAAGAATAATTCATAAAATCATAACGCAACTGCTATCCAAGCGGCATATCCCGTTTTTCCCGAACCGAAACTACTCTAGTTGAATTAGTGGTTTCGTACAACTTTACAGACGAATTCCGTTGGAATTTATGTCGCTAATGGCTTAGTCGAGCGCTTGAATTATGTCTGCGGCTTCTTAATTGTAGTATATGTGCAAATGTGGAGAATCAAGGCGACATCGGAGTTTAATTGCGTCGGCAAATCTATGACACTGGTATCAGCGATTCTGACGATGAATGAGGGCGGATATAATGATATGAGGCAAACTCGCGCAGACGAACATTTAGAAGGTTCTTGAAACCCAAATCAAATTGTTTATTTGCTGGAATATGATCAGTTTTCCGGCATAACCTATCGATTGTTCGATGTGCAAATACATTGAGTTAATTTAACTTAAATTTTGTCAAAATGATACAATTTCCAGTGACACCTAGTTAACAGATTATAGACAGTACAATTTCCTTAGAATTTCTTACGATAAATTACATACAGATAACCATAATTATAAAGTAAATTGATTTTTAAATGTCAATGGTTGATCATAGTGATATATCTATTTCAAAATTAATGTATAAGTGATAAGTGTCACGTAAAATGATGTCAAATAATGAATACAATTTAAAACAATACCAATATAATATCAATCTCAAGCGATTCGATTAAGTTAATTTCAATAGTAATAAATTACAGAAAATAATTCATGAGATCAGATATTAAATATTAAACAATGATTATTGATTACATTTACACATATATGCTATTTGTATCAAATAATGTTATCCTTAATAAATCCATCAACTGACTAATACATTTTGTCAAGTAAATAGATGAACAATTTCTTTTTAAATTGGCTAGTATTGGTTCATGTAATATGATCGGGTAATTTGTTAATAATTCTGAGAGCCATAGAGTAGGTATATTTTGAATATAAAGTTAGTCGTTGATATGGAACATAATAGTTTGTCACCCTTTCTACCACTATAGGTAAAGTCTTTATTTTTTTTAAATTACTGTTCATGCTGTTAGACAAATAGAGCTATTTGAAAAATGTTTAGACATGGCAGTGATAGTATATTTAACATCTTAAATAGGGGCCCACAGCTATCTAGATAGTCTGCACCACAGATGAATCTGACACAATTTTTATTATTTTAAATGCTCGTGACATATCAACAGATTTCCCGCATAGTATAAAACCGTATCTCAATATTGATGCTACATATCCATGGTAAGCAATAAGAGCTGTCTCTTTAGAAGCTATTTGTCTAATTCTGTTTAGTACATATTCAGAAGCTTATTCACAAGTATATCAATGTGTGTTTTCCAGTTACATAGTTCGTCAATTGTTACGCCCAAGAATTTTATGTCGCTAACATTTTCTATTACATGGTCACTGTTAATTATGTCATTATTAAGGATATCGTCATTTTTTGGTTTGAAGAAGATTTATTTTGTTTTATCAATGTTGATTTTTAAATTATTTTGTGTCATCCATTCGGCAATTTTGTTTAGGTTTTTATTTGGTGCATTGGGTCTATATAGTTACCAGTGTCATCGTAAGAACCTTTGCAAAGGTCTAATTATCCAAGAGAATGATGTCTCTTATATCTTATAAAAAAATAAGTATAATACTTAGAACTTTCTTTTCTAAGTCAAAGAAGACCTAGAAGATAGGTACTAAGGCATCGTCTTGATTAGAAAGATCACACACGCATACAATTTGTACACAAATCATCGCGCAATCTATTAGAGCGCGATCTATTAGAGCGCGTGTGGAGCATGAGTATTTACATCGTGTCTAATTACTAATCACATCACATATAAACACATCGTTAATCGTACGATCACTAACCAAGTCAATGTTTCAGCTTACGCACTGAACTCCAAAAAACAAAGTATCGTTCAATTAACTTTTTTTGGGGATTGGAGTCGCTCACGTCCGTAGGTTTTACCCTCGAGACCCTACACGTGATCCCCGGGTGGTGCTAATCGAGTGACCAACTTCTGGTGGTAGGGCTTGAAAAACCCGACTGGCTAGTGACCACCGTGCGCGTGATGTAAAACCCGTCAAGTGGCCATTTATGTCCGCGTTTCGGGATCAGTCTGCGCACAGCCAGAGCTTGAGGGGTCGTTGCTGCGATTCGTATGGTTTGTGCGGACTTCCGTCGAACCAGTGCCAGGTTGACTGCGTTGACCCTCCGCCCAGGAAGACCCGAAGAAACGGCTGTTCCGCTGGCCGCCCGTGGTATAGTACAGGGGCCCAAGCGGACCTAACCAGTCCGTGAGGCTGCCCCACCATGCCACGCATAATCTCGGAGTGGTCCGTCGTGCCGGTTGGTGACCGGACGGTGGGTCCCGGCGACCACTTCCGGGGGGGTTCGGGGGCCCTTCCGTGCGGAGGGTCAGCGCAAATCAGCTGTCGGCTGTTCCCTGGCGAAACAGGCCTACACACATTAACTATGCGAAACGTGGCAAGGACACCTCAGTTTCACGCCTCTCACTCCAATAATTATGGCAGCGCAAAATATTAAGACAGGTCGTACAGCGGTGCATTATCCCACCAAAACACCATTATTCGAGGTGGGGCTCGCTAACATCCGCGGGCTCCATTCTAACCTCTTAGCTGTCCACCACCATCTCGAGACAGCCCGTCCAGCAATGCTGTTTTTGACGGAGACGCAAATTATCTGCCCGGCCGATACAGGCTACCTTAATTACCCCGGCTACGCTCTTGAGGAGTCCTTCAAGGCGAAGGCTGGTGTTTGCTTGTTCGTCCGGGCGGATGTTTGCTGTCGTCGCCTGCGCTGTTTGGAGGAACCTTCCTTTTCCATCCTTGCGGTACACGTTGATTTTGGCACTCATTGCCGTGTCTACGTCTGCGTCTACCGTTCCCATCGTGGTGACTTGGAGACAACTCGACTTTTTGAACATCTAAGTCGGGTGGCAGATGACGCGCAGGAGCGATTTCCTTCCGCCGAGCTGGTGTTTTTAGGGGACTTCAATGCTCACCACGAGTTGTGGTTAAGTTCCTCTAAAACTGACCATGCGGGTAGGACTGCCCACGCATTCGCTCTCACGCACGACCTGACACAATTGGTCACCCAGCACACCAGGGTACCAGATATTATCGGTCAAGCGCCCTCTTTATTGGACCTTCTGCTGACAAATCGCCCTGACGGATATCAGGTGGTGATTCGAGCTCCACTAGGATCTTCGGATCACTGTCTGGTATCCGTCACAGTGCCTCAGGCGTCGCGACCGTCACCTGTGGTTGCAGCACGCCGTCTGTGGCACTATGCGTCAGCAGATTGGGACGGTATGCGGGATTATTACGTATCTGTTCCTTGGTGGCAGCGCTGTTTCAATAGGATGGATCCGGACTCCTGCGCTGCCTCTGTTGCTGACGAGATCATACTAGGAATGGAATATTATATTCCGCATTCCAATCTCGTCAGTAGAGGCAGACGTAACCTCTGGTTCAATCGCGAGTGCGCCTCTGCTGTTGAAAACAAACAGCTGGCTTACCGCGCTTGGATCAGAGGCCGAGCTTCTAAGGATCCCAATACAAGCCTACTGAAAACAACCTACAATAATGCCACCAAGCTGTGTAAGAGGGCTTACATTAGAGCGGATGCTCAGCGCATTGCACAAGTGGGCCAGGAACTGCTATCGCACCCTACGGGTAGCCGTTCTTTTTGGCGCCTGGCCAAAGCTGTGCAATCAAACTTCTGCCAACCCTCGCTGCCACCGCTGAGACATGCCGATGGCTCACTTGCTCATCAGCCGCAGGAGAAAGCCGACCTCCTGGCAAAACTCTTCGCGGCTCATTCCCGTGTCGATGACTGTGGTACACAACCTCCGAAACTGTCCCATTGTGGCAGCACCATGCCCGATATCCGTATCAGACAGCGTGATGTGCGGGCGGAGCTCCAGTCGATCGATACTCGAAAAGCAAGTGGCCCAGACGGCATTCCTGCGATTGTCCTTAAGAAGTGTGCAGCGGAGTTGACTCCGGTCCTTACGCGTCTATACCGTCTGTCTTTCTCTGCTGGTTGTGTGCCGAAATCTTGGAAAGAGGTCAATGTCCAGCCGGTTCCCAAAAAGGGAGATCGTTCTGATCCGGCTAACTATCGTCCTATAGCCGTCACTTCCATTTTGTGTAAAATCATGGAGAGGATCCTTAATACCCAGCTGATCCGTTACCTGGAAGGTCACTCGTTACTTAATGACCGACAGTATGGGTTTCGTCCTAAACGGTCAACAGGTGACCTTCTAGCGTTCCTTTTGCACAAATGGGGTGAATCTATCGATAAGCGCGGCGAATCGGTGGCTATTAGTCTCGACATCGCCAAAGCTTTTGATAGAGTCTGGCACAAGGCTCTTCTTTCCAAGCTTCCAGCATACAGATTACCCGCGCAGTTCTGTACGTGGATTGCCAGCTTCCTCCACGAGCGTAGAATTCGCGTTGTCGTTGACGGCTGCGTTTCGCGGTTCGTGGCAGTGAACGCTGGAGTTCCGCAAGGCTCCGTTCTATCCCCCACATTGTTTCTTCTGCATATCAATGATATGCTTTCATTGGGAGCTATACATTGCTATGCAGATGACAGTACAGTGCATGGGGGATATCACGGAAGCTCAGGGGCTGCTCGCGGTGATATTGGTAGGGAAAGGCAGAATCTTATCATTGAGCTCAACAGGACGCTGGACCTCGTCTCCGAATGGAGCTCCAACAATCTTGTTGAGTTCAATGCTAAGAAAACACAGGTGTGCGCGTTCTCGGCGAAAAGGTCACCTTTCCTCCCCCTTTCTTCTCTCCAGGGCACAACCCTTCACACACAGAGCAACATCACCTTGCTCGGAATGATCATTCGCTGCGATCTGAACCCCAGAGACTACATCGAATCCGTCATAACTACTGCCTCACGGAAACTCGGTGTCCTGAACAAGGTGCGTAGGTATTTTGCGCCGGACCAACTATGCTTGTTGTATAAAACTCAGGTTAGGTCTTGCGTGGAATATTGCTCGCACCTTTCGGACGGCTCCGCTCAGTACCTCCTCGATGCTCTGGACAGATTGCAGCGTCGCGCTATTCGCATAATTGGCGATGTAGAGGCAACTAACACCCTCGAGCCTCTACAACTTCGTCGTGACATCGCCTCTCTTAGCGCCTTTTACCGAATGTTCCATGGGGAATGCTCTGAGGAGCTCTTTAACCTTATCCCTCCCTCTCCATTCCTTAACAGAAACACGCGTAAGGGCCTTCGGAGTCATCCGTACACTGTGTCCTCCTTTTCACACCGTACCAAGAAATTCCAAGATTCCTTCTTCTGTCGTTCATCCCACACTTGGAATTCTCTACCTGCGCACGTGTTTCCTCCATCCTACAACATGGGTTCCTTCAAAAGAGGCGTGAAAAAGCATCTTTTGGGCCGGCAAGGGGCGGGCAGGTAGGAGAGTGGATGTCGTCCCTACTCTTATCTGTCAACTCATTTGGGCCTCTTTCACCGCTTAACATCAGGCGGGAGGAGGTCATCTGCCGGGCCATCCATAAAAAAAAAAAAAAAAAAAAACATGACTAGCAAAATTTAAAATTATGATTTTAAAATAATGACAATTTGTTCTGACTTGTAAATTATAACAGAATATACAGAGTATATTTCCGCGTATTTTTGATATCATTAAAATTAATTTTAAAGTTTGATAAGAAAAGACTATCGCCCCGAGTATAAAAAATGGTTTACCTTCAATCCATCTTATTTCCGGGGATACTTCATCTCCCAAGTAGCACAGAGACAGTGATCGGCATAATCCATCACACGGCCCTGATACCTCAATTGTTTGAAATGTATATTATTTTCAAAACTTGGAAGACAGTATTCTAATAGTCTTCTCAGCTTTTAGTTCCGAGAAACGTTTTACAACTGACTTCAAAAAGACACAAAAAATCTTTAACAATATTATATTATTTTATATTGGGGACCCTTGCGGGCCCTGCACTTCGACCCTTAAGGTTCTATTGGGCTGCCCCTGTTTCCTTGTATATGAGTTGCTATCACTATTTATGGACCAATTGAGTTCACTCGTAAGCTTCATAATTGGTCCGGGTGGGATAGCCTTAAAGTCTCAATCAGTTCTCCTGCGAGCTAAGGAATCGCAGTGGCACAAAATGTGTCGCATGCTCTCCTATTTCTCTCTGCAGGCCCTGCAGGTCTCTGTATTACTCAAACCCATTTTTATTAGCATGTGATTAGTGTCAAAGTGGCCAGTTAAATCCCCCAACAGGAGTCGAGTCTGCGTTTTGCCTGCATTCATTGTTCAGGCCCATGAACAGCTTCGCGTGCGCCATTCCTTTCTGAGCGACCCATTCAGTTTGGTGTTTTCTCCATACCTGGTCTCTGATAACAGAGTTGATTGAACTTTATGGCAGACTCCCAAATGGTTACGGGCCGACAAAGTCAGCTTCCGATGCCTTTTTCGCAAGATTATCTGCCCTCTCGTTTCCGTAGAAACCGTCATGTCTTAGAATCCATATCAAGTGTACTTTATTTCCATTTCAAAGTTTTTTCAGTAAATATATAGTATTGAGGAATAGTTTGGAATGCACTTTATACGACATCAGTGCCTTAAGCGCCGCTTGACTGTCACTTAGGATGTATACAATCAATCCATTGCGCCCTTTATCGATGTTTTCTTGTACACAGGCCAGAATTCCATACATTTCTGCTTGAAAAACTGTAGCAAGTTTGCCCATGCTGATACTAGCTTCATAGCCTTTGGAATAAAGGACAATGTCGAAAATCGCCCCATGACCAACAAAGATTTGATTTACGTCATAATTATATGCATATTTTATAACACTCATAACAAATATATATATTCAACGGACAAATCAAAAATATATAAAAGTACTTTTAGAAACAAAACCAAATGAAGTAAAATATAGGAATGGTTTATTGTTACCTCTGCTCGACTGAATAGAATTGAGTTGATTTCATGTAGGTATGGCAATTTATTTATATCTATAAATTAAGTTTTTCATAACTTACAACGTAAATTAAATTAAAACATACGTCAATTGACTACTCACGCACTATGGCTTGTTAGTTCGTCGTGGTTTTGACTTGCTTTATAATTTCGAGATTTCTTGTTCTTTACTACGTGGCTATAATATCGTTCTTTGATTGATTGCAATAATTATTATTTTAATAATTGTATAGGTATGGACTATTTGTATTGCTCTAACGAATTAAAGTGTTACTTCAACTAACCTCAAAATCTGATTCATTTTGATATTTAATTCGATTTCGAAGCTTGTCCGTAGTAATTGATGTGGACGTACAGTATTTACCCATGTCTAATTATACGAAAAGCATTTTTGCACTGCTGTTGGTGTTGGGGCGAACAATGTATGGGCGCAGAACAATGTCCTTTCTGCACTTGTACTAGTGTCCGTTTTGGATCCGTCTGTGTAACAGAAACAATATTAGAAACATCATATTTTATGATAATTTTAATATTTATGGTATGGTATTATGGTGTCATTTGATGATTTACGGCATCTATTCACAAAAATTTGGCATAAGTATACAAAATATCTTAGTAAATACATAAAACATCTTATAATATATACACCGTCCAATTTTAACTATCAGAAAAAAAAACATTTAATATAATCAAATGCCTCCATATTAGGTGCAATTTTTGTAGTAGGTGCTGCATGCGTTTTATTTTTATTTGATAATTCTGGAATTGACCTGAATGCTGACTCAATCTCACTTAAAAAATATGTTTTCAGTTATATAGGATTACTTTTGGACCTCCCGCTAAAATTGAATATAAGTTAAACAAAGTTATATAAATAATCTGGGTTACCTATTTTTTTACCTCCACATTATTACGACCACTTTTTAAATTCTTAATTGCTAGACGCGTGCGCTCATCATCGCCCTGCTCGGCCCAGTACACGCATTTTTGAAACAATAACATTCAAATTCGCATTCGAATTCGTAAGATTCAAATAAGAATTCCCAAATTCACAGTTTTTGAATATTCACTTCGTGAATTCTGCAACAAATGGTCATACCCACTCGTTTTTGATTTCTACTAGTAGAATCTTAGTAGAATATACGCAGCGTATACACGGTTATTTTTTTATGACCCTGGAAAATTTTAGGGACGCTTCAGGACACATCCAATATTATATAAAAAATAAAAAAAATTAAATAAAAAATATAACAAAAAAATAAAAAAAAAATAAAAAAATCTCTAAAAATGCTGCTCACAACTAGTGCAGCATTTTTTGTATTTTTTAAAAAATTAATATAAAATTAAGGAGGGGGGTTATTTTTTTTATTTATATTTAAATCATTCTAATACCATGTCGTGAAGCGTCCCTTAAATTTTCCAGGGTGATAAAAAAATAACCGTGTATATACGTTCCGTATTACTTGCTATTCATCGCCGGATTTTAAATTAATGAGTTATTGCGTAGATGTTTCTATTTTATCTGCGTGAAACTATATCTAATATAGAATTTGATTTAATGACAACATTGAATACGAGTGATTCTTTCGAAACGAACCTTTTTAAGAATCTCTAGCGTGTACGAAACGAATACCTAACATCGATAATGCAGCGACCTTGCGTTGAGCAACAAGTAACCATCATTTTAGTTAAAATAAAAATGCAAAAAAAAATGTTTTTATTTTATTAATTGATTGTAATCTAATTAATACATATATAAAATTCTCGTGTCACAGTGTTTGTTACCAAACTCTTTCGAAACGGCTTGACCGATATTTATGATTTTTTTTTGTGTATATTTGGTAGGTCTGAGAATAGGTTGTAAACTATTTTTTATACACCTAGGTGATATTATGGCGAAACGTAGTTCGCCGGCACAGCTAGTATCACTATAAAATGACAAGAAAAAAATTTGCGAGGGGCTCCAAGATAACTCTGTATACGATTTATTTCCATCGAATATCCTGTGTAGTATTAGCACACGAAGCTCGAAATGGCATATATCATGTCCCGAACAGATTTCCTCTTCATCACCAGCTATCGTAGGAATAAATTTTGTTTTATTGCTATTTTTGTCTGGCCCATTGTCCCTATGGCTTTTTCGGTGGCGTATTTTTGATGAAGGTGAAATACAATCAGCAAAATATGAGATTACCAATAAATGAAATGTTTCTGTGATATTTATTCATGAGCCAAAGAAGAAATCCAAAATTGAATGAAAGTTTGATATTTCAAAATATTAAATTACTTAAGCTGTTCAATTTTATTCTAGTTCTGTCCAACTTAAACAACAGAACAGCAGATGGTTTGACCACAGATACGTATTCGTTTCGATAATACGAATGTATGCATCCATGAAAACCGACCCTGTTAAATTTTCTTTCACAATATGTGACTTTAGACGCTTTAATTAAGCAATAAATGTTAAAAGCTACAACCTCCTCTTTGTTTCTGAATTTTCGCACTTTGAATGAAGACCGGGCCCGATAACGGTAACGCGCTGACAAGATGAAACAGTTCGAGAAGTATTTCCCTTCTTTTGACATGAGAAGTTCATATGCGAGTATTGGCGGTGTCTAGTCACATACATGTGTGTAGGTTTGACACGTACTGGACTTGGATATACGTAAGGAGACCACAGACTAACAGTTCGTCTTCAGCCCATGGTCTCCACATGTGGCTTGCAGTCCAAAGTCTGCGTAGTCCGAATACTATAACGTCTATCGAATGCCGGCAATTGCTGGATTCTGGTTCGGCAGCTGCACTTTGGCTGGCCGCAGCAACAGCTCAATGCGCGTGGATTGTGGACAGTCCGTCCGAGATCGTGCGACGTTGGCTGGATTCGCCAGACAGTCACACACTGGGCTCATTTCGTAAGTGTCTTTTACAATTAAATGACGCGACCTGCGCCGCAATTTTATTTATTTATTTCTTTTAAACATAAATTTGGTTTTCACAGTATAAATTCGGTCCTAATACTATTTGAAAAAACTCTGTAAAGAAGCCAATTACTAAAAACATACCTCTGTTCCCTGTGTATTTATGAAGGTATTCATGCGCTTAAGTTACGAACTGTACAAACAAGTTAATGTGCCATGTTTCTGTGTGTGTACTGGTGTATGTACGGGTGTGTGTGTGTGTGTGTGTGAGTGTGTGTGTGTGTGTGTGTGTGTGTAAGTGATTTAAAGTATTAGCAGTAATAGTGTGCAACTTAACTGCGTATAGGTACACAATAATAACGTTATAATTTATTGTATCTCGATGGCGTTTCATTAAAACTGTACTTATTTCTAGGTCTAATTTATTTATACTACAGTTTAAAGAAAGGAAGCGAAAGAGTCCTAGCTTTTCTCCACTGTGAGAGTAATCACTAATTTCAATGAAAAAGAAACCGAGGGTGTAAGAAGTATACCACCTACCCTGCTCGCGGTATACCTACCCTGCCCATTAACCGCGGGCAAAGCTCTCCCCAAAAGCCCGCATTGGATTAGAGTGGAGAGAATTATAATCTTGGAAAGCTCATGCGAGAAGTGGCTATTATGACTAACATAATGAATAAGAAAAAGGTAGGAACTAAGTGACAGTGTTTCAATAGAAAACTATCCAACAAAACAACAAAGCTGCGTACACACAAAGCGTCGATACCGCGCCGCACAAAAACGCCGTGTCGGTTAGTCCTGCGACATATTCATGATCGGCCGAGTGACTATTGACGCATGGAGCGCTAAAATGCTGCGTCTGAAAAAGAAAACAAGTATATTGACAAGTTTATTGGTGGTTTTATAATTCATTTTTTAAGGAAAAATAGAATTACCTACTATTATCTGAAAATTGTTTTAGTTTGTTATTTTTTTGGGTAGGTTAATATAATCCACAGTAGTTTAAAAATGTAAAAGTAAAGACATAAGCAATTTTTTGTAAAATAAAAACAGAATCGGGGGAGAAAAATAAGGTTAAAGTTCGTTGTGTTTTTCAAGATCATAGACTATATTAATTTACGTTATGAAAGATATAACTTTAATTAAAAAAATTGTAAGCTACGTTGTCTTTTTAGGTGTATGACTTTATTTGAGAACAAAAGAAACTCCTTATTTTGTAGAAACTCTCCAGGTTAAAATCTTTAAATAATGATGAACAAGTCTTTCTATAATGATGAAAAACCTTGTTTCAGAGTTTCCCAGAATTCAACTCTTACTGAAAAAATATAAGTTGATTTAATATAAGCCCACTTAATGTACGAGTAAATAGAGCTCGCAGGAACAGAAAGTAAAACATAAAACAGTAAAAAGTCCTTTTAAGTGTAGAAAACGTGTTTGCTTGCTACATTTTAGCGCTGTAGCCTATCTGCGCGCAATAATGTATGCGCATACATTTGTTATGGCGCGAAGGCCCATCACACAGTCAGTACGCACCCTAATAAACACTTTTATGGCCGATTTTTACTGCAAATCATATGCAGAGGTATTCACAACAGCCATGACGACAATGACAGTTTGTTTTACATGCTTCTGTTCTTTACTTGAATATAGTTACTTATACTTACTTATTTGAAGTATTATAAATAATTTTTATTTTTGTTTCATCGTATGGAGTGATTGAGTTCACTGGATCAATATTAAAATATTTTCTTTTTAATTTATACATAAATTACTAGACGGTAACGATAGTTACATCGGTAACAAAACCTACTTAGGTGTAAAACTTTGTTAATCTTTCATTAAGAACTTTTAAATAAAGTTTATTTTCTAGTAGCTATTTGGACTTGGTTTTGGCTGTAACGAAATTTTGACCCAATTCACCGCTTAAAAGAAAGAACTAATCATAATAATACCTGTATGCCAAATGTTACAGAGTTGAAACTATTCTAAATTCATAAAATATATTATTTTACCTAGAGCAAACATTTATTTATTTAAAAAAAACTGCATTCGAAGTTTTTCTAAATTTCACTTGCCTCGCCCGGGAACCGAATCCACTTATGATTCAAAACTTTTTTATTCTAGGCATGTTCGTCGATTACTCGAAAATGCCTAGACCGATTAGGGGAATACTTTTTTATTTGAACTGAATATTTTTCAAATGGTCCCATGAAAAATTTACATGAATTGGATAAGTAGATTTTTTAGAATCGAGAAAATACGCCGTCGCAATATGGTTTTTTCCAACTTCCAATTTATGCGTCGACATCTTCGAATATTGTTAACCATTTCCGATGATTCTTTCTTTGTCTTAAAGATTTGTCTCGAGATAGTTTCCAGAAAATTTTATGTTTCATATTAATTCAGGCATTTCCAATAGCACACAAATAATATATTATTGCTATTAGTTCCTTTAGCCGGCTCTAACGACATTCACAAGAAGAAATGAAGCGAACGTGCACAATATCCGTCACCGCGCGCACCGGCGACACTGTACCTCCAAATAGCTCCAAATTGTAAAACAACTCGAATTTTAGTCACGTAAACCCCCAGATTATAAATTGTGTTTCAGTCACATGCTGACGTCTCGTTACGGCGACAAAGTAATGCGCGATCTAATTGAAATCGCGAAGCTAACTCCACATTTGCCACATTTCAAACAATCTGCGCCACCGCTGCCAACTTGTTTAATTTAAAATCGCCGAAACACAACCATTACAGCTGACCACTTGATTAAGCGATTGCAATATGTTGCATGTTGGCAACATTGTGCCATGTAATAAAAACTTTAATTGCAATGGCCACATAAAACGTGTGCGCCGCTGCCGTCAACTTTGGCTTTCAGTTCAGACCAAGTATTACATTGTTGTCACAGATCACCTATTGTAGTACATAGTTCGTTAGCAAGATATTTCGTGCTTGCCTCCATTACAGTTAAATATTTTATTTTTAAATGTTTTTATATATTTTTTTAAAGAAATCTTATATTATACTGTTGTAAAATTTGAAATAAATTACCTGGCAAATTTTATTAAGGCCAGAGCAGTTCAACATTTGCGGAAATATAGATTATCTTTTGAGTTATAATGTCAAAGAAGTGTAGCTTTAAGACTACACAAAAATTATAGTAGACTTAAAATTATTCAAGAAACAAGATAAATTATTAAAAAAATCTTTTTTAAATACAAGCTATTAGTACTCGTCAATACGAATCAAATGAGACCAAACTTGATGGGGTTGGGTTTTTTTGCGGAGTTCCTATGGGCACCTTCCAGCTCCAGCATTAGATCAGCTCCATATCATCATAATATTGCATTGTCACGCGATATACATATGCATGCATAATTTCAGCTCAATCGATAACCTCAAATTCGGGAAATTGGTCAAATTTATCTTGCAAGATTTTAATTACAGACAGGTGAAATAAAAGCTTGTAAAAACTAAATAAAATATTTAAAAATGGCTTGGTGACGCTATAAAAAAATCTTAAATATTACCTCGTAGACTATTTTGTAAATGTCAATGAGAGTGATTTGATTTTTTTACGAAATGGTTCATTTTTTTATCGTTTTAATGCAATAACTGAGATTTTTAATAAATGATTCAGTGTTCCAAAAATCAATTAAAATGTACTAGTCAGTACGTTCATAAACCTGGCGTAGCGAAAAATTACCAAACTAGCTTTTCGCTCGCAGATTCGTCCGCGCTATATTTGTATTCCCGTTTAAATTTCATATTTTCTCACAGAATTTTCACGGTATTCATAACTGAAGTGAGTCGTGAGTTCCGAATACGATTATATCACTCATCAGCAATTTTGAGTTGCGAGTTCGGCTACACCACGCGTTCCCCAGAGAACTCATTGTAATCCAGGATAAAAATTTGTATAATATGGACTTGAGCGTATCTCTAAGTATTCCAAATTTCATTAAAATCGGTTCAGCTGTTAAGGCGTGAGCGCGTAACACAGATAGACATTTCTTTGCATACAACAGGGTACCTGTTGTATGCAGGGTCTTGGCCATCATCTCACCTGATGTTAAGGCGTAAGGTGGGAGCGAGCTTCATCTAGACTCCTCAACAACTGAGAAACCGGCTAGCTTACCTCTAATTATCGGAACACAACGATGCTATAAACGTTGTTGTTATGGCGAAGAAGTTAAGTAAGACAGTGGTAGCCAGCCATGCGGGCTTAGAAGTGATACCACCAACCAAACCGAGCAAAAACACTTCAGATTATCGAGCCCCGGACCTCCCGATCAACACTCGGTAGTCTCAACCACTGACCACGGAGGCGGTTAAAAGTGATTTCCACAATTAATATTAATTCACAGTATATCAGTAGCGATTTATTATACCGGCTCCAGACTCACGCGAGAAGTCTCGGCGAGAAGTCTCGCCGAGAACTTGCGCGAGAACCGAGAAGGTATCCACACTCAGCGATCTTCTCATTTACATTCTCGGTCGTGATCCGGAATGGACGACAGTGCTACTGCCTTGGTATTGTGTGCGTTAGCACATTATAATCTCGTTAACACGAAAATTAAAAATAATATTAAGAAAAAAAGGCTCAAACGATGGTGGTTATTGACAAAGTACTTTTTTATAGAAATCGTTTTGCTTCCCACAAAATAGGCTCTGTGTGAAAATATTATTTAAACTTTAACTCTGTTTCATTTTTACACATTTTTTTCCTCGTATGTCTAAAATTACTGAACTGAAAAGACTAACGAAATATCTCAAAACAATTAAAATCTTCGTGAATTTAAATTATTTTCTTAATGATATTTATCACAAATTATTTTGTTAAGCACTGATAGCACAGATGAGAGACTATGTTAAATGAAAGAGTATAGGTACAATAACTGTGAAGTTATCTAAATGATACTGATATGCATCGGACACCACAAAGTATTTTTTTATAGAATAATTGGCACGAGATAACATGCGATCTACGCCAAGATCGCAGTCGCACTGAGAACAAACGAGAGTGTGATAGTGTTCTCTTTTCTCGCCCGAGAAACCCTTTGAAGCGGGCAAAAAAACCGACACCGATCGGAGAACAGGCGAGCCCGAGAACGAGAAGCCGAGAAACCCATCACATTCACGCTTCTCGGGTGTTCTCGGGGGTTCTCGGCGTGAGTCTGGAGGCGCCTTTAGACCTACCAAAGCGTACCCACCGCACCGACAGAAGATCAACATCACTGGAAGTTTCATTATAACTTCGAAGCCCAACCCTTTCGCTTTCCGCCAGGCACCCATGCGCCTAGAAACCTCATTATGTTACTTCGCCCATCCGCAACAACGTGACACGAAGACACCAGCGAAAATAACACTTACGACGCAGTACTTAGCGCACACTATTGTAGTGGGTGCGCGGAACATTTGAAATGCAACAGACGCGACGCGAGGCTGTAATTTGGAACGGCATTGCGTTATGACAAATGTTGACGAGCCCCGCCAATCTGACTCGAGTACTCGCGCTTACATTCAGGCGTTAATTAATGGAGGCGGTATTCAACACACGGAAGCGCATTACAGTCGCAATCGGTGGAGGCGGCGCGCTTTGTTACATTGAAAATTGAAATTCAAGTGAGCGACCGTTTAGGGGTAACTATGTTTGAACGCTAATTTTCGTAGATCTGGGTGTAATTGTGAAGTTCGCAGATTAGTGGATTAATTTGGTGTGTTGGACGTGCCTAAGAGTACAATGTTGCAATTTTCAGGAAATAGTATAGGTTCAAATATTTTTGTTGTAATACTAGTTGTAAAGAACCGCCTTGCTGCGTTTTCATTTTGATAACAGCTATTGAAAAAGTTCAAGAATTTATTACGTTACCCTCATTACTTTCAACCCCTGTAACTTTAACACTCCTACAATATTTTAATACACAACTACCATAATTGTGCATGATGGGAAGAAATAAAGTAAATATAAAACTATAACTATGTAGAAATGATGGAAATTCTGAAACTACCTAAGATACAAAGGCTAGTGAACTGTGGTAATGAAGATGAGTCAAAATAATTTTATTTAAAAAAGGATCATTTATTAAGAATAATATACATGCCTCTTGGTTAATTAAAGAGTCTATTGGTCACACTTTGGAGTCTTCCACATAATTAGCTTCCCCCTAAATGCATTTAAATCCGAAAAAAATACTGTAGACACTACGTCGCGAATTAATATTGATTATCGAATCTAAAAAAGAATAGTGTTCCAAAAAAAATTCATTTAAGCTAAAAAATATTTTCAATCCCCTGCTTATAGGTATTTGGAACTAATTAAATTTGAAAACTGTGGGTGAATCTAGATTATAATCAAAATATTGTTATAAAATGTTCTCTTCAGTATTAATTCCACTTCCACTTAAGATTAGTTTTATATAAATTCATCATGTCCACCGTACCTACCTTGTAATAGTAGTTCAAAATAAGATAAAAACCACTGCACACCGAGATACAGGTTTCCTAGTTCGGGTGCAGAAGTTTTAACTACAATCGCTTTGAAGAGGTTTTGATACTATGTATTGCAACTTATGTATCATTAGGTTTGGCCAATAAAATTATTATTATTATTATAATAATTCAACAAACAAGGATAGTTATTGAACATGTTATTAATATCCGCAAAATGTAGCATAAGCAAAATGTACCCTTAGGTCTGTACATACTGCTGATGTTCACTTGTTGCATGGCTTTTAATAATAGTCTGATAGCTTAGTAATGTGCACAATGTAACTTGGATATTGTGATAGGTGGCCAAAATGGGAACTATGCGATAGCAATATTGAGAAATAACATTTTCAACGTTTTATTGCTCTGCACACTTCCTGTCGCATCATTATAAGACATTTTCGCACGGCCAAAGTTCGAACTAAAATCGCAGACGTTGCACGCCCCCCTGTCAAACTCAATGATATGCTACAATATCCTTGTCGCGCTGTATGCTCATGTTGCGTGTTACACAAACAATTTATTAATATGGACAGACGTTATATAAGTTATATAACATGTAAAGATTGCAGGTAAAGCATCTGGGGCCCAATTCAGCTAATAAGTTACAGCTGAATCGAAACTAAACCGTTGCGATCGACCAATCAGAACGCCACCTTATCACTTCATCGAACAGTTGCATGGCAATATACGCGCTACAATTGGTCGATCGCAACGGTTTAGTTTCGATTCGGCTGTAAGTTATTAGCAGAATTGGGCCCCAGGCCTCTGATATAGGTAATATTAACAAAGGGACCCATCAGACATATGTCTACTGCCTCTACAAGCCCTAGAAATTCAGATCAGAATCAGATGGTTTCAATGATGATGTGATCGAACAATTATGGTGCAAAACACTGTACGATTCACACATATCCGCATTTTCACTGCTCACGAGCAGAGCTCTCCAAATTCCCAATGGGTAATAAAAGCAAACAACGCAACAACGCTTTAATTTCCTCTCAGCCATTACGCAGCGTACGTTATCTCTAGTGATGGCTGCTGTCTCGTCCGTGGGACGTCCCGGCCTGTAATTCCGAAGCGATAAAACTCCCGGAATGGTTGTCGAATTCAGCAAACAACATGCTTGCTTCTATTCGCCTGCTAATCCTCACGTATATTCCGTTGGAATGGTATATGCGAGTTTATGGGACTTCCCCTTTTCTTTTAATATGTGCTGAATTGGCTTCGGATGTGTTGTTTTTCTATTTCTTTCTTTAATTTGAGTGGCATTCTATTCGTGTTATCACCCGTAGTAAATGTTTATGTACGTTATTATTGGTTCTAGTGACGTTTCTGCTATATTGTTAAGGAGTTGGTCTCCCTCCCGGCGGCGGGCTCTAAGGCGGGCGGTGCACCATTGGCCTGCGTAGTTAGTACCAACTACCGACATTTTTTATCGGAAGTTTTGCTATATACCTACTCCTTAATAATTAGTAATGGACTTCCGAAAAATAACGCCTGACACCATCAATTATGTTTCTGCTATACGCGTGGCGTGCAGCACGAAATTAGTTTTTACCTAGATCTTTTTTGACGTGATTGACATGCTTGATTCTTGATCTCAACGAATGAAATTCATGATGTGGACTACACTGCTATATGCATATCTAGAAGTTGTTAGTTCATACTCAAACCATGATCCTAATCAGACACCGTGGCTGGGACTGGGCATCGATCAAATTACCTAAATTAAGGAAGAAGAGATTTGGGATCCTAAATACATACAGAGCTCTTAAATGGCTTCTTCAGGTTTATTAATTATTTTCAAATTTATTAATTCATTAGTGTTGATGATTTAAAGTACCTATCTAAGCCCTAGCCCCGGGCGTTAGGTATTCATCACAGCTCATAGATGTCCCCACCAAGGGGCTCAAGCCTACCCTAACTTAGAGAATTTAGGCGATAGTCAACCAGGCTGGCCCAGTGCACTGGCCCTGTGCATTGGTCGACTTCTTATTTAAAATTCTTCCCAGGTGTGAGCAGGTTGCCCCACAAAGTTTTAACTCGAAAGTCAATTGTATTTATTTCAATTGATGTTTTAATTCGAAAAACGAAAAAACACATTTGGCACATGGCAGGGTTGAACCACGGACATCCCAATCAGAAAGCCAGCGCCGCACTATGTGGAGGTGCCTAAGAGAGCTTGGCCATAAATACATTTTGTAAAAATCGGCGCAGGTACTTGTATTATACCTCAAACTATAGCTAAGAAGTTGATCTACTATATTATGTATAAATTATGTATGTAACTAGTACTTTTTTATAGTAAAGAGCATCTAAATACGATGATTGAAAAATTATCACGAAAACATCATAATTTGTATTTTTTTCAGGATGATTTTCTAGTAAGCTAGCAATGAAAATTATACAAGTATTATACCATTTTAGAAAGCTTATAATATATACTTTTTTTTGGTATACACAAATATGCTATATATTTATAAATATATTTACTAGAAATATTTATCTCATGACATATCATTTTTGCGTATCTGAAACTTTTTGACAGTTGCCGAAATTTGCCGAAGGTCTGTAAATGATGGGGTGCGATGTCAGACAACCTCCTTGTGGTGCACCCTGGGCAACCCGGCAGATTCTCTGTCGCGGGCGAATAGTCTGACGAGAGGACCCTCCATAGAGGGGGGGTGTGGGATGGCCAGGTTTAACCCGGCGGGCCACTTCGTGTGGCCACCCGCTTCATGCGGGGAAGGGCGAAGTCCCCTCTTCTTATTTTAAGAAGAGGTGTGGCTTTCGCCGGAAGCCTGATTTGGGCGGCTACCTTGAAGGTAGCAGAGTGGAGGCGACTTCTCGCCACGGCGCTTCACGCCTGCCGGGGGTTTCCGTGAGCTTCGGCTCACCCGCGCGGCGGTGGATCCAGTGGGATCTGCCGTCGGGCAACCCGTTACCCGCATTGAGCGGGCCGGGGGCCCGGCGCACTGAGCGTCGGGTCGCGTGGAAGACAACCACAATAAAAAACCAGTCCCGGGGTGTAGAGCGACGCAGAACCGCTCCACAAAGTAGCAGAGCCAGGAGGAGAGTCCGGCTACGGACATGTCACAGGCAGGGGGTCAGCGGGAATAAGGCCTGGCTGTTGTCCCCTTCCCCTTGTCTTGTGACGGACGGAGGAGCTGCTGGGGGGGTTTTTAGTGGGTAGGCCCGGGCCGTGTACGGTCTGGGGAGTCCCACATATCCTCGTGGTTTGGCTCGACCACGAGGAATGCGTAAATGCATTTTCCCCCCTCCCAAAAAAAAAAAAAAAAAAAAAAAAAAGGTCTGTAAATGATGTTATTTGATAGGAAATTTAATATTTTTATACAGGAAGAAAAAAAAAGTTGCAACTTCATTGCACAACATAATGCTATCTATCATAACATGAAATAGTAATAATTTCTTAAAAATACGTGGGCGAATCTATTTGTTTTATTAGTTGATATAGGTTACACTTGTGATATATTATTAATTGCGGTTTATGTTTTGATAATGTATCGAGTATTTCTCACCATTTTTAGTTCGCCTACAAAATAAATTATCAATAAAACACATAGGAAACCGAGTAACCACATAATGATAAATAGTTTTTATTCCCATACTTTGCACACGTTTCAAATCAGTTATTTAATATAAAATAGAGCATCTGCATACTGAATAATTACATACTGTTTTTCGTTCGTTATTGTCGTTATTAAAAGTGTATCTAACCACCTACTCTCTCGCAATGAGTGAATTCCAATGTACCAGACGCGACCTATGTCTTGTTTTGATTGAAAGTGACGGGAATTATGTTGTTGCTTTAACAAGTTATATACGGAATAATTTTATCAACTTTTCTGAGGCAAATATCGCTAAAATTGTCGCGAGTGTACAAAAAAATCTTATTACGAACTTTCGTCAACGCTACACTAAATCTGGCAGAAATAAAGAAAAATTTTTAAATCAGAATAGCCTGTGGTTGAATGCCACATTCACAGTAAATCTGGAAGATCCTTCTTGTGAATCTGAACCTTCGACATCGACGGGGAAGCGAGGACGCCCTTCTAAAACCTACGAAGACAGTTCCGATAGAACACAAAGACGAAAAAACAAGGAGTTGCTTGAAACATGTGGCCTTGATTTTATACTGAATTCATATCTTCAAGGATTGAGATCTCAAGGGGAAACGGAAGAAGCATTCATTGTCGAAATTTTACGAGTATTACCCATAGATAAAAAAAGTGAAATACGTCAAAATCTTTTAAATGAACCGGCACATTTAACAGCGTACTCTAAAGATGAAGCTCTCAGTATTTTTATAGAGTTGGACCTTAACATGGCACAGTATGAAAACATGAGAAATTGCTTAATTGCGAAGAACTGCGTATTATTTCCGTCATATAAATCAATTCAGGAAGCTAAAGGAATGTGCTACCCACCAAGATCAAGCATAGAAATTAATAATATTACAGCAAAAATAAAACTGCAAGATCTGCTGGATCACACTATTGCAAGAATTTTGAAAATCAATGGTGTATACAAAGCTGGCAAAAAACATTTAATGCTGTATTCGAAATGGGGTTGTGATGGCTCAAGCGGACAAAGTGAATACAAGCAAGTCTTAACTGAAGAGGATGAGTTAATTTCTGACACAAATTTATTTATATCTTCATTAGTACCTCTGAAACTTGTTGATATTAATACAAATGAAACTTTGTGGGAAAACCCTGTTCCATCATCAGTAAGATTTTGTAGGCCCATTTTAATAGAATTTTCAAAAGAGACACCAGAGAAAACTACAAGTGTAGTTAATGAAATTATAGCTCAAAGAAACGCTCTCACAACAAGCTTAATCAATAAAAATGGTGAAAGTATTGCAATCAAACACACATTATTTTTGACAATGGTTGACGGGAAAGTGGCTCAAGTTTTGTCAGAAACTTCATCAGGTGCTGTATGTACTATTTGTGGTGCAAGACCTACAGAGATGAACAATTTAGAAAAAGTACAAAATAAACCTGTTGACGAAAATTCTTATCAATATGGGCTTTCGACTTTACATTGCTGGATTAGATTTATGGAACTAATTTTACATATATCTTATAATGTAGGCTTTGAAAAATGGTCTGCTACAACGACAGAAAATAAAGATTTGAAAAAACAAAAGAAGACATATGTACAAAGAAGGTTCAGAGAAGAACTTGGTTTAAATATAGATAAACCTAAGCAAGGTTCTGGTAACAGTAATGACGGTAATACAGCTAGACGATTTTTTCAAAATTATCAGTGCACTGCAGAAATTACCGGTGTGGATGAGGAATTGATAAAACGATTTTATGTTTTACTTCAAGTTATGTCTAGCGGAAAAGTAATTAATGCTACGAAATTTGGACAGTATGCTTTCGATACAGCACAACGATATGTTAGTAAATATATGTGGTATTATATGCCATCATCTGTCCATAAAGTCCTAATTCATGGGGAAAGTGTAATTCGGCATTATTCAGTGTTACCTCTTGGACAGCTCTCCGAAGATGCCCAGGAATCAAGGAACAAAGACTATAAACGATTCAGACTTCATCATGCTAGAAAATGCTCTAGAGTAGCTACAAATGAAGACGTTTTACATACACTTTTGTACACTTCAGACCCTTACATAACAAGTTTAAGAAAACCTTCCAATAAAAAGTCTATGGAACTTATAGATGAAGCTGTAGAGCTAGTATAATAATATAATTCTATGTTATTTTCTTTTTCTTATTATATTTAATTAATAAGAGTAATTTTATGTGTTTATTTTGTATTAATTGTAACATTTAGGTCACATTGTTTAAAATTAGTCGTAAATTTATGATAATTTTTCAATATTTCATGTTTTGTATTTTTTTACAATTATTAAATATATTTTTATATGCATAGACTGTATATTATTTTAAAGTACGTTTATCTCAGATTGCCTAAAAAAAAAATCAGCTGTATATCTATAAAAACATGGAAGTTATAGATTTATGACCCGAAACCGACTCGATCTCCACATAGTGCGCCGAGTCCATAGCGCCATCGACGCTCCTGTCCCAAGCGTTATGTGGTAGTGTAATGAAAAGGCGTTTGACGAAGAAAGCTTTACACATACTTTACACGGATTAATTAGAGATAAAGTTTCTCAAGTAACATTATTTACTTTCAGAAAAAAATATTTTCATGAGAAGTATCACCGCGTTTGAGCACAACACTAACTTCGCGCTTTAGAACAATAATTTTGAGAATACAATGATCATCCGCGGGCTGATGATGCTGCACGTGCGGCTGTTACCAACATTTGGCTTAATTTGTTACCTACATAACCACAAACATTGGGGTGGTTAGTGTTTTTAGGTTAAATATATTATCTGTTGCATTGCTTGAAATTTACGACAGTTAAAGGAGAGATAGGCTAATGAAGACTCAGTTACACAAGGAGAGTTTCTCGGACGCGAGCGGCGATTTCTTCTAGGCAATAATATGCTCGCCTAGTGTAAACAAACTATACGAATTTTGCCTCTTGAATACAATTATTGCTACTTAAACTCTCCTAGGCCGCGAGCTTGTGTCGCTCGATTAATACTAGTTTTTGTCAAAATGTAAACAACTGCAGGCGATAATCGAATGGCCTGTTTTGCCATGCAATAATCGTATACGATTTATTGCCGATCGCGTGCGAGAAATTCTCCTTGTGTAACTGAGTCTATAGGGCCGGTTTTTCAATCGTCAGTTAACTTTTATTTTATCCGAGGAATAAATATGACACTTTGACAGCTTTTGTATAGAAAAGCTGACAGATCGCCATATTTATTCTTCAGAGTTATCTGACAATTGAAAAATCGGCCCCTAAATAAGTACATCAATCAATTAGGCACGCATCCTCAAGCATTACAGTTTATCTTAAAATCGAGAAAGCATTCTACAGTAGTTCATATTTTTGTTTACAGTCACAATGTAGGTATTGATGCTAATAGTACCGATTGTTGAAATCGGGAGATTTACGGTAATAAATCAGGTAGGTTAAAAGAAATTAGACGATTTATTCATTCATTCATTTCATTCTAGGTCACGCGTAAAGTACTATAATAATTTTATATATAATTTAACTTTTCCCCAAGGAGACTTTATACCAGGGTCGCCTGCTTGGGTACCTCCGTCTTACCTAGATATTTCGGCCGCAAAGCAGCAGTGCTTGCATTGCTGTGTTCCAGTTTGAAGGATAAGATATGGTAGGGAAATTATCGGAACCGGAATTACCGGAATTATGTACCGTGACATTAAATTTATGTCACAAGTTGACAATGTACACTGTGGTTGTTGTGAGGGTTGCAGATTTGCTGCAAATCTCACATGAACCACATCCACTATATAGATAACTGTTACCACTTACCATCAGGTGGACAGTATGCCCGACGCCAACTAAGTTGTATAAAAATGCTGATTGACTGACTGGTTCGTCATCGCCTAACGTTGACCAATTGAAGATAACCCTTCCTTAGGGTTTCTGCATATTGCAGAAGTCAAATTAAGTTGAAAATGCGCCAATGTTTATTCTTGATCACAATATGTCATGTCAATGAAGTTTTAAGGAAGGTCAATGTCAATGAAGGTAGTCATTTGAAGTTAGGTATGGAACATTGTATTTATGCGTGATTAGAAACAAATAAACAAAAGTGTTATCGAATTATAATAATTTACAAGCCAATACGAGCATCGAGCAAGCAACTAACTATTAGATGACGGATTTAGCTGTCTGTTACTATTGTGATCTCAGACTAAGGAAACCAAAGGACATGAAATACCAAAAAAAAAGCGTGCTAATAATGTATAGTGATGCTCTAAGTTGGCGGAAATAACTAGGGACACCGCATCCAATATTCCACATTTATGATGTTTTTCTTTATACAATTGATTTAAAAAATCTATGAGAAACAGAACTGTAAAATGCACTCGCAAACAACGCTCACTGACTGATATTTTAGCACAACAACACGGTGCTTTGTAATGGCGGACTGGACGCAAATGTATTCGTGCCATAGTTAATATATTGCGAGTCCATTAGTTTTTGTGGTCTGACCTTGTGACTGACGAAGAATCTATCAACTGTGATGACAGTGATATGACTGACATTTGCATGAAGTTGATTCCTTCATTCCCATTCATTCCATCACCCACCAACAGACTTATGAAATTAACTGATACTTACATGCCTGTCTAATCGTTATTTACGATTACACAGGCGTGTAAGTATCGGGCGACCCTACTATTTACGTATACATAACCGATCCAACAAAGTAGGTACAAGTACTTCTAGAAAAAATTTAAAAAAGTTACACGTATTAAATTGATCTGCCAATACATCATAGAAAAGAAAATACGTATTATTTCCATCGAAACAAAGTTTAATTTTCTTCAACCGACTCTTGGGACCACTACGTCGGTTGGGCCTGTCACACCAACTCCCGAACGCGCGACGGTCATTACGAATTCTATCTATGAAACTGAAGGAGCCTGTGGATTCTTTAAAGTAAAATGGCTCAGTAATAAGACATGCTCCTACTTTACGTATAAATAGAGTTTAGATACGTCTTACATGTCTTAATTTTAATGAATATTACCTACAGCTTTACTTATATCTAATGCCATAAATCTTACTACTGTGTTACATTTGACGTATGTTTTACATCTTTCCTTTTTGTTATTTATTTTGTTTCTTTTTTTGTGACTGTATAATCTAATAAAAATCCAATTTAGCCCAAAGAATTGCAAGTACAATGAACAGAACACACAGCTCGCGGGGCGGATGGCCATTGGGGTGGAAAGGTCCTTGAGTGGCGGCCGCGCACCGGGAGACGCAGCGGTGGTAGGTCCCCCACAAGGTGGACTGACGATTTCGTGAAGGTCCCGGAAAACCGTTGGATGCGGGAGGCCCAGGACCGATCGGCTTGAAGGTTGATGGAGGCCTATGTCCAACAGTTGGCATTTCTGATGATGATAATCCAATTTCGCAGACCCAAGGAGGTTCATAGAATAAGCTTAAATAAAAGTATTAAGTAGGTATACTATGTATAGATAAGTCAAATCAATAAGATATAGTATTTCCAGTGTCACTTATTGAAAAACACTCTTCCTGCAATACCAATTGAACATTCTATAAGCATTAAGCGTAACTCTGACAAAGGTCTAAAACTGAAAGTATCAATACTAGAATAAGTCTTCGAGCTACTAAAACACGTAACGGCACTTTAGTTCATATCCTCAGCTAAGCACACTCATTCAGACGTCGAGTTGATTTGAAACCGCACTCTAGCCGAGCTCCATTTGTATTCAGCGCTAAGAATATGCATAGACCGCGCATACAAACATAAAACACATTCTTAGTCACCTAAGCGTGCGCGAATATAAATGCAGTAGGTATCTATATTGTAAACACTGTGAACTGACTCGAATGTACGATGGTACAGTCGTGGACACAAGTGGTTGTGCAATTATCATTGCACAACTACTAAGTAGGTAGTTATCGCTGATTCTACTCCTTTTTTTAGTAAATGCTGTAGCTAGTAACGACGCCACTGACACTACAACGTCTCCTTTTCATATTCTTTGAGTTTGTATAAAGTATTTTACAATTAGTATAGTGATACTAGATACTCTTAACACTGTTGCATATTTTTATATATTAGCCGTTTGCTGTCCACATTTTAGTGTGCTCACTATTGTGTGGAGAATGTAGAGTTATGTTTTTGTCAAACAAACTTTTCATACCTACTTTAAAACAAGATGCTACTTTTTATTACTTAACCTAGATTCATTTTCAAAACTCTTTCAAGCTCTTATCCTATTTCATTTTTAGATGGTTAATTACCTTCTTTTTGAGAGTTGTCTCAGTATTATTTATTACCTTAAGCTTATCATTGACACAATTTTCATAAGAAAGTGCCATATGTTCACAAAATACAATTAGAACTACCTGATGATGATTGCCATAGATTTCAATAGACGAGAGAAAAGAAAACAAGTTTTCAGAAATTGTTAAGGAGTGGGTATATAGCAAAACTTCCGACATGAAATGTCGGTAGTTGGTACTAACTACGACGACACGGTTAGCACAGAGGTCGAGTGATCACCTACTGCACAACGGGTCGCGGGTTCGATTCGCGGGACAAATATTTTGTATGGCCTTCAGATATTTGTTCCGGTCTGGGCGTATGTGCATGTGATATTCTATGTATGTAACTACACCCACGACACAGGAGAAAATCCTAGTGTGGGGTGACGTTTATTTCAAAAGAAAAAGAAAAGATAGAAAAATGAGCTACGCAGGCCGCCCGCCCTCCCTTAATCGCCACACCAATATGCAAATACTTAGAGTCGGCGCGTTCGCTACTCCACGTGGCATCCTCAGGATGTTGTCACCTTCGCTGCGCTCCGTCGACTGAGCAACGTGCGAACGAGCCGGACTTCCGAAAAATAACGCCTGACACCATTAACTAAACAAGTTTTCCTCATTCCACTTTTTTCGGTGACTGTACCTACACCTCACAGACGATGTTTACACTTCAAACGGGCTGGGCATTCAGATCCACAATAGCAGACTAGTCTGTGACGGGAGACAGTGTCGCTTCTGTGTGTACAGGCAGAGAGCATGATTATAATGCGCTTTTACCAAAGCAAAGGGTTCAAGTCATGTTTGTACGTAAGTACGTACATTGAATTCTTTCGGGGTTTGACGTTTCAGCAGAACATAGTTGTAAGTGTTGCGTAAACACATCTGCAATGTATTGCAATGTATTAACGAAACGAAACGAAATTAAATGAAACTTAAAATATTGTATTTGTAATTCGGAATGCTGATGAGAAGCGCGAGTCAGAATCTCGGGACTTGCATTTTGCCAAAAAAATTACAAAGCTGCATATTTCAGGTCTTAATATGAAGGAAGGTCCCATCTAAAACCTGTTTGGGAGTACAATGTGCTTACCCGATGCGTTAAAATCTCCCTCTTCGAATCGATAGTCAAGTCGGCGCTTTCGTTTGTGAATGAAACACAGAGAGTGACGAAAAGGCTGACGACCGTCAATAAGGTCGATCCTCCGCGATTTTTGGCCGGAGACAATACGTAGGTAACGAAGGCCTGTGGAACCTCTGCCAGCAATAACCTATCGGCGAAGAAATCGCGCAGAAATGGAGATTGACAGGCCACACAGTTCGAAGTAGGACAAGCATCTTCTGAGTAGCAACCACCAAGCAGTAGGAGAGCCCGAGGACATCCCGTACAGACGTAGGCACAAGAAGACACATCAGAGGACCTGTTCCTAAGACACCCCAGAGGTGCAAAGGGCCTCCACATGGCTGCTTCATTGGCCTCACTCCAGCTCAGTCCCACGGCTCGTAGCTCACAGTCCACGCTTTGGCGGCGCCTTGTCCGAACTGTATAAACATAGCGCCAAATAACAACAATGTGTAGAAAAAAGAAGAATACACATTACGTCATAGAATCAAGCAGATTACATCCATGAATTATTACGGTAAAATACTTCGTTCCTTCTTTGTTTAGCTTTAGCAAACGATTTCTGTTTAATAAGTTCTTTGAATTTATCAAGAGGTAAATTATGAATATCGATAGGAATCTTGTTGTAAAAGCGAATTCCCAGTGCCTTGAACGAATTCCCTACTCTTTGAAGCGTAAGTACTTGAATAAGAAGCTAGTTTTGCCTCGTAAATAGGAGTACGGTATAAAATGAACACCTTAGAACTTTTTAAGCTTTATGCAACAATATAAATAAAGAATGTTAGTTAGGGCTACCAGAATAATAGGGCCTTCCTGAAAGACTAGTGCAATTCCTGTTCAGGCCGGTAGTTCGCAGAGTTCTCCAGAGGTGATTCGATAAGTTTAGTTCTCTCGATCTCAGTTCACTATATAAACAGCTAATTTAGCAGGTATAGGCCCTGCAACCTAGGAAAAGTCACAAATACCCGTCGCACAGACCATTAGCAGGTAGGTATGGTACGCAATACTATACATACTTGACAAAAAAATGTACAAAAAATACCCTAGTGTGAACGAATCTTAAGGTAAACATGGTTAATGTAAAAAATCTACAACGGGCGCGAAATGTTTTCATCTCGCAGTATTGATAATAAAGATTTAATAGCTAATTCACTCTCGCGCTGGTGTAACGTCATTTCCTCTTTTATATTTACTTAATTTTCAATAACGGACCTCCATTAAGACCCCACTCAAACAAACGTTAAGTGAGTACTCGCTTTATCTTTTCATTATGCGCTTCCTTACACGGTTTGTGGTGTAGGTTTTTAACCATCCTCACTCTTTTAATTAAGTGAAATTAAAAAAACTCGAGATTCAAGTTTTTATTTGTACTAGGCACTTTTTTGTGTACATATTTAATAGATGCACCTTGCTAAGTAATGATGAAACATATTTTACAAAAATATTTTACAAAAAAAGTGAGCTGGTATTAAATTAGGGTTTCCCTCGATTTTCATAGGATCCCATCATCAGATCCAGACTTTGGTAACCTTGAGACCATCCCAGGAGTATACTCTATCGAATACAAAAATAATTTTGAAAACAATTGGCGGAGTAATCGCGTAACATATACACAAAACACGTTGGACACACGTAAAAATTTAATGTTTTCCTCGATTTTTATGGGATCCCATTATCAGATCCTAACTTTGGTGACCATGGGATCACCCCTGGAGTATTCTCTATAGAATATTATGTCAAGCTTTTATGTCATATAAATTGTGTCAAATGTGAACGTTATAAGTAAAAGTTTTAGTGTAAAAGTTTATTTTTTCTTTTTAACGCATTTAAATAAAAGCTTGTTTTTAAAAAGGTTTTTTTACATTTAATTTATTTTTTACTTTTTAGTTATCACTGGACACGTTTCCCAGTCTATTCATCTCATACAACGCATCATTGTTGCAAGGTCGTTTGCCGGTTAACTTAGAAGAGTCTAGCTCTTCAATAAGAAGACCTTCTAATAATTTTATCCTACTTAAGGCCACGTATGCTTGACCAGTAGCGAAGAGTTTTGAGCCTATTTCAAGTTATTCTTAGCAAGACCTTTTATTTGATACCCATATTGTAAGAGTGCATTAAAAATAATTGGTCCGCCATCTTGGGTATGCCGCCATCTTGGATTTAGAATGACGTTACACAGTCAACCATGCATTGTCATCCAAACTGAACGTGTAAACAAAATTTCAGCTCAATCGGTTAAAGATATCTGCTTCAAAATTGAGTTGCATGATTTCACCCGAACATATTATATTTACATTGCAAGTTAAATAAAAGCTTGTAAAAAAAATGAGTATTTTTATATTATTTTTGACTTTTTTGTGTTTTTCAAGTTGATTTTTTGCAAATAGCATTTATTATTTTAATCTTTTTAGTGAATTTATTACCAGTTAACCGAAGTAACATGACAAATTACTAAGGGTCAATACGTACCTATTGTATTTAAAAACTAATCTTAACTCCTAAATTCAAAGATCCTTCCTCGTCAGCTTGGCTCGTGACTACTAGATACAAATACGTGAAAATAGCTTCAGAGAAAAATCATAAAATACGTTGGGAGGTGCCTATCAAAAAAGGTCTCTCTAGATTTTAGTGGAATTCCATTATGAGATCCGGACTTCTTGATAATGGGAGAAATTGGGAAGCACCTTTCAAACAAAAAAGGAATTTTTGAAATCGGTTATTAAATGACAGGGTTATGTGGTAACAAACATAAAAAAAAACAGTCAAACTAAAAACTTACTTTGCTCTATAAACACATTTTTATGTGTTGTGGTTCAAGTGTACCTCAATTTATTTTTTCAATAGTTAGTTCAAAATTAGAGTAGCGTTTTAACAATACGATTTTTAACATCAAAAATTTTACATATATCTAAGTGTTATTGGTCTATTAGTTAAACTGTTGAATTGTATATTCATGTATGTATATGCCTTAACTTTAATCTATATATTATGCAAACACAAATTGCAAGGCAAAAAAATTTTTCTACAAAAAATAAAACCGACTTCAGAAACACTAAAAACTTTAAAATAATATAAGAATAGGTACAGACGGCATCACGCTTCTATATTGAAGTCGGCGCAAAACGATGATCTCCTAGAAAGTGTTAAAATTTGTCAACGACTTCAATATAGAAGCGAATATAGAAGCGATCAATATAGAATTATTTTTAACTTTTTAGTGAATGAAATCTTTTCAGTTAAAGAAACCCTAATTATACCAGCTCACCTTCGGTGAGCTGGTATAATTATATATATTTAGTATATTAAATTATATATTATATATATATATATATATATATATATATATATAATATTAAATTAGGGTTTTCCTCTATTTTAGAAAATTAGTGTTTTCCTCTATTTTCTATGGGATCCCATCATCAGATCCTGACTTTGGTGACCATGAGACCACCCTTACAGTATACTCTAACGAATACAAAAAGAATTTTGGAAATCGGTTTAAAAATGACGGAGTTATGAGGTAACAAACATTAAAAAAAAACAACCGAATTGATAACCTCCTCCTTTTTTGAAGTCGGTTAAAAAAAAGATGAGTCAACACCAATTCGGAAATGAGGACAGCCTTAACTAAACAAGGAACAGTTGCGAAAGTCGAAAGACAACAACTTTTTTGGGTAGTAGCTATATTTTTTTGTCGAACATTTATATGCTGTTCAAATATTACGACTCGCTAATCGTTCGGCATGCAAACTAAATCTATTAACAGGCCGTACTCAACAGGTGCTTCGGGGGTTAATAAGGCATTTTATCAAACGCGTTATCGCTAGGCGGAACTCTTTATAAAATTAGCCGCATTAAGGTAACGTTTGATGGTAATGGCCCAATCTCCCGTGGTTAATTCGGGCACGCGCGTGTTTCTTAGCTTCCAAAGGAAATTCTTGTTTGCGGCAGGAAAAATATTTTCCAATCTGAAGTGCTTAAAATATAAATTACTAGATGCTGTCCGCGACTTTTTTCGTGGAATTTAGTAATGAGTTGGGTTATGGCGTGCGTGTTATGGCGTGAAAGGGGAACTCGCTAAAATTCAGGCTACAAAGTTTCCTATGGCCCTTCTTCTTGCCTTGAGAGGAACACTAATGGCAAGAGAATTTAGTAATATGTATTTGTAAAATGTGTAGCAGTCGCGCTGTACAGCTCGGACCGAAGATACCTGTTAAAAGTACACAAAATGACGTTTCACAGTCCCCTGTTTCGTCGGTGGCGCTGTGGACTCGGCACTTGCCCTCCAATCGGTAGGTCCGAGGTTTGAGACCTCCACGTACCAATGTGGTTTTCGTTGTCGAATTTCATATGTACATGACTGTGCCTGACGCTTCTCTGGCGAAGGAAAACATCGTGAGGCAACCTGCAGAAATCTGCGAAGAAATTATTATTCAAAGGTGTATGTGAAGTCCGCCACTCCGCATTGGGCCAGCGTGGTTGACTAAGGCCTAAACACCCTAACTTGGGTAGGCTCGAAACCCTCGGTTGGGACGTACTCGTATATGGGCTGTGATGATGATTACTTTTACGGTTGATTTTGAATTACGTTTTATATTAACACCCAAATAATTTCTGCTTCCAGCCCGCGACTCAATGACCCGTTATTACTGAAATGCTAAGTATATTTTCGAGAGAACTTACTATGATTTTTTCGAAACATGTAAAACAAGAAAGGTTTTAGTCTTTTTAACGAACTACATAATAATATACGTAAAGGACAATACTGAAATACTTGGTAGTATTTTAGTAAGTGTCAAAGAATTCCACCTTTGTAGGCCTGCGTTAAATTATTTTGATGTGTTTTATTAGTATTTACTAATATCTGACAGTCTTAAAAATATAACTATGAAGTAAAATGTGTTATAGATAATAGCCTATACTATAGATTATTGAGTTATATAAATATATGACATTTTAATAATATAACAAGTATAATGTTTGTTATATAAAACATTGTCTCAGATCGAAACCTCAAAGAGAGTCGACATCAAACGCAAAGGAAAGGGTTGTCAATTGTCATTTGATTGTCATCCATTTGTTCTTATTATCATGCGTATTTCTTGTTGTAATCTGTTCTTTCGAATTGATCTGCTATATTTTCCTTTGACCTGTACCATGACTTTACATCTTATCACAAGTTGGCAACATACATTGTGGTTTTTGTGGAGGTTGTAAAGGTGATTGCCGAAAAACAAATTTTCGAAGCCTGGGTTTGAAGCGCGTAGTTATCAGAAATTTTATTGATTTACTGCTTTACGTTTAGTCAACTTCCGTCGTGTCTATAGATTTTTTTTTCTATAACCATTCTTGAGAAGTTAAAGGGAAATTACCATATTATTTGAAAAAGAAACTCGCAAGAATCAATTATACTAGATCGAGTTATAATGACGGGTTACAATAAGTAGCTTCAGGTATCCGAGTATACCAGACTCCCAACTTACCATAAGATCATACCTATAAGATACCGAATAAAGTCTTGGTTTTTAACTATCAACTGATTATAGAGCAGTCAAATAATTTACCCAACACAATTTCAAGATTACTTCCATCGGAAGAAAACACGCAATTCCTTAGAAACCGGGATTATTCGAAGGGACGATTCGATAGGCTGATAAATTACCGGGATTATGTCAATGCGTCGGAATGTCGACTTGAACGAGCGAATTTGCAATTCAAATGGAGAAAAATGCTTATAACTGTTTGTGCAAGAACGATAATTTAGATAAAAGTATTGTTGTACCTTTAATTAAGGTAGGATATTGAATTAAAACGATAAAATAAATTCCTTTTCATTTCATTTACAAGAGCGTCCCTTGCGTACCTATGGACGAAAAAACTAGTCTTTGGAAGTGACAAAATATATTAGGCAACTTCACGCGCCGCGGAAAATTGGTGCATCAGTGTATGGATCTTCTTTTCCTTTCATCCTCAGTAATGACTTTTTTTTTCTTTTGATCTCATTTGCAATCAGTGCGTTGCACTTTAAGCGAATGTCGTAAGTGTGTTATGTCATTTTGGGTGCGCCCTCCAGTGAGGACGTCTCCGCATTGTTTCCCTATTTTGCAATGTCCTTTCGCTTAAGTCTTTTTACGTAGCTGCGATCTGTGAGCTGTACTGCCAGTGCATTAGGATGCCTTTTGAGTTTGTCACCATATTTCAGTGAAACATTTAGAATCTCTTCCTTTATTGTGGGCATCTTTAGGTGCTCATGGATTTCCTGGTTGGTTACATACCACGGCACATCGCTGATGGTTCTGAGTATGACATTTTGCATTCTCTGCAAACGTGAGATACTCGAGTTGCAGGCGCTACCCCAAAGTTGGATGCCATACATCCAGACCGGCTTCAGAACAACCTTGTAGATGATTAATTTATTGTTTACTGATAATTTTCTGTTGCGACCAAGTAGCCAGAGAAAACGCCTGTAGCGAATGTTCAGTTCGTCTCTTTTCTTTTTAATATATTCATTCCATGTCAAGCGCCGATCAAGATATATTCCCAGATATCGGACACTGTTCCTGTGTGGTAGGGTGGTGTTCTCCAGTTGAACAGGTGGGCAGTTACCTCTACGAAGAGCAAACGTGACGTGGACAGATTTTGTGAAGTAATGATGTAATGAGAGTTCATCTCAAATTTTAATCCGCAGTGGGATCTTGTCGTTGAAAGTTGTAAAATAAAAAAAATGCTTTGCAAGCGTAAGGCGAAAACATTGCCTAAGTTAACCTAAATTGTTTTTTTTTTATATAACTAAACTGTCAACCAACTCAATGTACGGACCCAACATGTGACATGTGATTTCGAGTCACACCCAACTAGCAAAATTTCATCTTATGAATATCTTCAGACCGTTTTTTATTACTCTTATATTAAACCTTTAAACATCTGTAAGTGTGGAATTGGGCGCACTTTATAAGTACATTTGGTCTTATGATTGTTGTATAGTGGTCTCATTAGGTGTTTTTTTTAATCTTACAAAAATATAGCCGATGCTTTTTTAAAGAACAAATAACTTACAAATGTCTTTTAGTAGCAAGCTGAACGGCCAATAAATCTACGAGTGATCCTGGTAATGCCGTTAAAAGTATAATTCGTGTTGTATTCCTCTCAGTGATGTCATAGTAAGACAGCAGTAGGTACTCAGTAATTTCATCACCTGTCTTACCCTTCAAACCAGAATACGGCGATGGAACGACCGCTGCTTGGCGACAGAAATAGGTATACACCGTGTTTGGTCAAACATGACCCTATCAAGCCGAAACTTACCCATGTTAATCTACCCATATATAGACGCACGCACAGCCGTAACCGCTAATGATAGAAACGTGAAATTTGGATAGCACACTAAGAATCGCATTTAAAAAAAATAAAGTTGAAGGGATGAAATAGGGGTTGCAAGTTTGTATGGATTTTTTTAAAATTAGAAACGATTTTGATAAAACTTGAGATTCATGCTCTTAAAAACATTTCATTGAGCACGTATTTCATGGTTTATTGGAATTCAACCCCTTAGGGGTTGAAAGTTTCTATGGAAAATATTTAAAATCTGCACCAATTTCTATGAAAATGATTATCGGAGCTCCTAAATATAAATAACAGTCTTCTATGTAATAGGCTACAAAATTATTTTTCTTACGGGAAAATAAAAAATTCCCACTAGAAAACAATAATAACTAACTTCGCCCGCCTCGAAGCCGCGAGCGGAAGGAGATGTTCCCATCTATAGACGCGCGCACAGCCGTAACCGCAAATGGTAGAAACGTGAAATTTGGATAGTTGTTTTAATTCAAAATGCGGACGCACACTAAGAAGGTATAAAAAAATAACCTTGAAGGGAGGAAATTTAGGGTTGAAGTTTGTATGGAATCTTTTAAAAAATTAGCAACGATTTTGATAAAACTTGAGATTCATGCTCTTAAAAACATTTCATTGAACACGTCTTTCATGTTTTATTGGAATTCCCCCCCCCCCCCCCCCCTTAGGCTGCAAAATAGGGGTGCTGCAAAATGAAAGTTTCTATGGAAAATATTTAAAATCTGCTCCAATTTCTATGAAATTTATTATTTGAACTCCTAAATATAAATAACAGTCTTCTATATAATAGCTACAAAACTATTTTACGAGAAAATGTGAAATTCCCACGCGAAAGCAATAATAACTCGGGCGAAGTCGAGAGAGAAAAAAGCTAGTAGTCATATAAAAATTATGGCATCATTGAAAATTCAAAACTGTAAAATTAATTTCCAAATCCGCAATACAGCTTGTTGGGTCTGTGAAAAAGAAATGTATGGGAAATTATAAAATTAATTTTATAATTCCGAATTTTCAATGACGCCATATTATCTTTTATATGACTATTTTAAGATGGGTAGGTTTCGGCTTGTTAGGTATTGATCAAACACCTTGTATAAATGCTTAGTAGTAGCGTGTTATAAAGCATAACTTTATTTTTATTTAGCTATTAAATCTTTTTTAAATTAAATCTTTTATTAATTAAATCTTTTTTGCACAATTAGAAAATGTATAATGCTACCAGTCAACCATTAGGCAGTACTTTAGTACTATTATTTATTCTGCGCCATTGGGTACAGCAGAGATTTTATGGTGGTGCATTCTATTTAATTAGTCACTTTTAATTATATATAAGTACTACTACACTATGTACTATAATAAATTACACTGAAATAATTATACACATAAATATAACATAAAAATAAACCTTAACCTATATACAAAGACATTAACAAAAGAAACCGATGGATAATGAAAACTGTTTTAAGCGGAGGAGCGACAGTAATAATAATAATATAAAATAATTTATTTAATTCACACATAGTCCATACAATGCAATGGGTAATTCAATTACGATCCAAAAGTTCTGCACAAACAGTTTTTTTAAAAGTTAATAAGCTAGTAGCTTATTAACTTTTAAAAAAACTGTTTGAGTGATTAATATTTTAATAAAAGGCAGTTTGTTCCACAACCTAAAAGCAATTAGTCCGAAACTAAGGGCTCTGGAGTGGCATCCGGCTGTAAAGGATTCCCTTCGAACGAAGCGAAGGAAGCTTTTTTGGGCCTATCGGCACCGCGATATATGAAAAATTAAGCGTATTATGTCCTCTAAGGATATTAAATAAAATACAGAGAATACGCAATTCTCTGCGCTTTCGAATGGGTAGCCATAATCGCAATATACAAACTTTTTATACGACTTCTTATTACTGCGAGAGTCTAACCACTGACACAGCTACACTATTTTCATTCTTATGCACAAACTTTATGAAAAGTTTTAATAAAACACCCCATAGTGGCGAAATTCCTAAAAACCTCCACCCAGAACACTATCCCGTATACGAGAGAGTAAAGCTACAGGGTGCAAACAAAGTGTAGCGAGAAAGTTAAACAAATCATAGTGAAACAGTGCAGCTAACTACAGGGAACACAGGGTGTACACTTTACGGGCTCTTAACTTTATTTGCTCACTAGCGAGTGCCTGCGATTTTATTTGCTCACGTGAAAAGTTATTTTATGATTATACGTCTGCGGTGTCGTTCAGAATTTGCTAGGATGCTTTGTTTTGAAATTGGACATGCGGTAATGTTCTCGCACATGTTTCATGCTTCCGATGTTTCTTCATCATTATTGTATTAAAATGAATGAATGAATAAAACTTTATTTGCACAAATATGGTCACAATAAGATGTTGTATACACGGACTTGAAAAAAAAGACAAGGACGGAGCGTTGTTGAATCAAGAGCGAAGCATGCAAATGACAGCACATTTGTATGTGTGCGTGTCTTACCTGGTACATCTGTGTGAGTGTAGGTCGTGTACATACACATGAAATTGTCTTACCTTGCATGCTTCACATTTGTTTAATGCCACACTACCTCCGTATTTTTTCTAGGTCCATGGTTGTATATAAAAAAACCAGCCATTAGCCATGGGACGTCCACTGTTACATAATATAAACTTTTCCCAAGTATTTCTAAGGATCAGTTCGCTCTTCCCTGGATCGGCGATCCACCTTGTGTCGGTCCACGGCTATAATATGATGGGAAACTAGGTAGGTAGGTGCCCGCAAACTACGTTTCCCCATAATAATTTAAGAAAACACCGCTATCACTTAGGGAGTATATAACATAGTTAACGATCTATTCTTAGATCTACCGAATGTACACAAAAAACAATCATAAAAATCGGTCAAGCCGTTTCGGAGGAGTTTGGTTAGAACACTGTGACACGAGTTTATTATATATTAGATAAACGTTTTTTAACACTTGTTTTCTTGACACTGTTGACGTTTTACAATAGAGTACCGGAACAAACTCGAATTCCTTTTATAATACGAGTATCTATCTCACATAGGTAATCTGAGGCTAATTATTGACATTAAAATTACTACTACAAGCACCACAGTGTACGTTGCCGATTCTTTATCTAGTCTGACCCTTAAAACAGGACAATAGGGATGTTGACGAATTTTCAGGACTGTTTTCGTTTTATTGATATCCACGGTGTTTCATAATAACCAATAAGTAATCAATGCGTTAACTAAAACTAATTATTAAAATGTGTTACACGCAATGACATTCAACCCAAAATTTTCATGTACGTGTATATCATAGTATCATCTGTCTATGATTTACATGAAAATTTTGGGTTGAATGATATTACGGGTAAACACATTTTAATAATTAGTTTTCGATAAAGAATTAATTATTTATTGGTTATTATGAAACACCGTGTATGTACATGTAATTATTACAAAAAAATACATAAAAAAATCATTATTAATTTAATTATCATTCATTAATTTTTAATAAAAAATTACATGTTTAAAGTTTGTTGTTTAAATGTTACGCCTAAACGCTCCAAGCTGTCACGTGATCTCGATGACGTCACAATGTGTTGTCAACCTGTCAGTCAAGGCGAAGATCATCTCCATAAGATTCCCGTGAAGGTCTAAAATAAAAAGTATTCCACTCTTTATAACTTTTACAAATAACCTAACCTAAACTCATAAGATGGAGATTTAATAATGAACAGAATGGACAAATACGACACATTTAAGAATATTTACATCTCTCATGTTCGGTAAGTAGGTCCTTATTACCCCCAAATGGGGCTTGTAGGTGACCAATTAGCGCTCTAGGGGAATAATGTAGCTAGAAAAACCTAGGGCTGTAAGTAATTTATTGCCAGTATGATGGTTAGATGTACGCGAACTTTTTGAAATAGTGAAGTGTTTTTTTAAATTACTTACCGACCTAGGGCTTTCCAAGCTACATTATTACCCTAGAGCGCTTATTGGTCACCTACAAGCCCTATTTGGGGGTAATAAGGACCTATTTACCTCACAATCGAGATGTAAAGCAGAGTAGTTAGCTCGGGTGTAAGCACCAATTGCACCCTCGAAATATCTCGGGCTGCAATTGATGCCTTACAGCCCTTAGCTACTAATCTACAAATAATTGGTTAATCATTATTCCTTTTAATTCAAAAATGTTACTCACAAAGATGTTTTCACGTTCGTAAACTCTGCTGCAGAAAGATCTTTGTTATTAGTAAATAAACTTGCCACCATCAGTCTGTGTATATTTCATCAATATTTGGTAAATTTCAAATATTGATGAAATATAAATATTGAGGCTCCATTGTAATTTTCATTTCTAAGCAGATAAGTTAAAAAAATATTGGTTATCTACTCAAAACAATATATGTAACCGTATTAACTAATAAATGGTAAAATAAATATATATAAATTTAATATTTTCTTTTTATTTTTAATGGAAATGAGTTGTTTCGAGTAGTATATGAAAGTAACGAAAAAAGCTTTTTCGTCGATTCGATGCAAATCAATACATTGTCTACCAATTTACACAACGATGACTTTGATCGATTTGCCACGTGGCGATGGCAAGTGTCGATTCCATACACTTTGTTCATCAACACGTTCGTTATCGTTACGCTATCCTTTTTGAATTGTTACTTCGACTAGGACCCTAGAACCGCTACTTTTCCGCAGAAATGGTGAAATAAACTCAATACCGGGCTTCCGATTGTTTCCGTATCTCATACACACTTTCACCTAGGGTCACATAAGCATATCGTCGAGATCCCACCACCACACAAAGTCACGTCACGAACAAGCCCCAGCCACTATTACAAAAATAAGCACAAGTTACACGCGCGAAACTTCTTGTATTCGGAGGGCACAGGTTAAAAATTAAAACGGGCGAAGTTTCAGTTTTATTACGAAGTGGGCGGCGCGGGGGAAGGCAACAAGTTCCAGGATAAATGCGACTTGTTTGTTCCCCGCGTGTTTAATGATTACCCTAAAGATCCCGCGGGGTCGCGGGCCCGGGTTCGGCTGCCAACCTGCAAACACGATGTACATCGGCCAACTTCCGCCTTGGGTGAATAAGCCTACGTGAAATAAGAGCGTAAGTTTGACAGGATGTAGCTTTGAATGGGTTTTGTGTGTTGCGCGGAAACAAATGAATGTCAGCGTCACTATACACACCCTTAACTATACTTAACAGCTCTTTCTGGTACCTTATTTAGAAGTGAAGCCAACGTTGGTGTAAGTCACGTGAATTTGAAAAACATCTTCACAACAGCGCCGCCTATCGCTCTAAAACTGTTCGTCGTCTTTCCAAATGGAATCACAAGTACATCTTTAATATTAACTCATTTGGTAATTTCTAAGTGAATGCATTTTGACGCGTCTTTACTTATTTCTTGGAAGTTAGGATGAGGGGCGTCTCAAAAGGAAGAATAAACGACAGCATAGTGCTTAACAATTTTAAGGTGCAAACAAACTGGGCTTACGTGATGCCACGTATGTGATGCTACGTCCATCAGAAGACATCGGTCTTACTAGAAAATGTATCAAATAAATCAAATCAGTTTATTTCAGACAGCGTGTGTCCATAAATTCTTAATTATGAGTTAATTACAAATTACCCAGTTTGTTTGCACCTTTATTCGGTTACCTAGTTAATTATATCATTACTTACAGGTAATTAGAAAAAGTTGGAGAAATTATTAGTGTTGAGCAGGGAGAACTGTTGTGTAGATAAAAAATTAAAATATGAGTGCTGCTACTAAAAATATATATGTTGTATCAATTGAAAATATTCAACTGATAAAAACTACTCAAATCCTACACCAAAAATGAACTTATAAAATACCGAACTAGACAATTTTCCTTTTTATAGCCATCACTTTCCCGACCTTACATTAGCTGCGTATCCGTTTCAGATTACATTGCCTATTTATTCAAACTACGCTCCGCTAATTTGGACGAGCTCAAAGAAAACGTCAGAACTACTATCTCCCGGCGAATTAATCTTGCAAAATTCAGGTGGATTCCAGTTGAAGAGGGTACAGGTAGATAAGGCAAGAATGGCATACAGATGGGCTTTATTCCGCTGTCAAATACGGTAATGGCCTGCGACAAATTGTGACAATAAACAGTTACGTGCAAATATAAATGGTCACTCACCAAAAAATTATTCGTGAATAAAATAGAAACCGCTGGCTTTATACATTAGGTACAAAGGAAACTCTATAACTTCTTCGAGGAGATGGATCTGTCAGCTTCGTCCTGCGGCTTTGTGCGTGTTGACGCCGATTCCATGGAAACTGTGAAACAAATGAATATGAAAAAATCCCCTCGGGCAAGATGCGCACATGCCTCGATTACCTTAGAAATGTAACTAGAAAAGAATCACAGGAGAAAATTAACATATTATCTAAGCATGCACTTACATTACATATACAGGGTGTAACGGAATGTGGGTAAGTGGTGTCGCATTGTGGACCCTACCACGTGCGTCCCTAAGGGCAGGAAGAACACAGGGGGTTTAGTGGGTAGGCCCGGCACCCTGCTGGGAGAGCCCCACACACGCTTGTCGTCTAGCCAACGACGAGTACGGTGCGGTCACACATTCCCCTCGAAAAAAAGGGTGTAACGGAATACCGAAATAATGTTTAAGGCGACCGAAATGAAAACCGAAATAATCCATCCGAAGGGGCGAGATTCTGTAGGGAGAATGTTCGCGCTCATAATGCTACTTTTTTCCATACAAACTATATAAATTATTTGTGATCATAATATGTGTCGACAGCCCCTAACATCAGCGTACCTTGTTTCTTCTTTCTGTGTTTATTCCAAATTCAGCTGGGCTATGGTTGTCACTTGAAAGTTTTTGCTTTCATTTTAAAGTCGATTAACTCGGAAAGTATTACGTTTCCAGAATAAGACAAGCACCTGGGGTCCATCTAATATCTATCCTATATGCCCCTTTAATATTTGTGTCTTCAGATATCAACATATTGTTTGCGGGGTGGGTGTTCAATAAAAAATCGCGAAACACCGACAAATTAGACATAGGATTTAATTGAGCATTAATTAAGTCACTTTATTTACTGAATACTGAAAACCACTTTATAACGTCACTAAACACTGAATATAACACGTTACACACTATAGATACAGAACACTTCACTTTGAAACTCGAAGTCGCTTTGTATCGCTTGATCCGCCCCGTTTGCTCTCTTGAAAAGAACTGTCCGTCCGCATTCACCCACGCGCTTACCTATATTGTAGAGCCGGCGAACATTCGAGGCATTCGAGAATGTTCTATTCTCGAATATTCCGTACTCGATCGATTGTTTGTCTTTCCTTATCGAAAGTTCCGTGGAACCGCCATCGCGATTATATAGTAGGACCGTTGAACATTCGAGGCATTCGAGAATGTTCTATTCTCGAATATTCCGTACTCGATCGATTGTTTGTCTTTCCATATCGAAAGTTCCGTGGTTCGCCTTCGCGCTTACATAGTAGGACCGGTGAACATTCGAGGCATTTGAGAATGTTTGATTCTCGAGTATTCCGTACCTGATCGATTGATTGTCTTTCCCTCTCGAAAGCTCCGTGGTATGCCTGATTATATTCTCTGGCTCTGTCAGCATGTTCTGTCTGTACGCCTAGAAGTTTCTAGATGCATTTCGATCTATCTTTTGTATCTTGAAGGTGCTCTCTATTGTTATCCCTTTCTTATCGTGCTATCTCAGTCACTTCTATTGAAAATTTCGTCATATAACGAAGTGTGCTTCAAAGGTCCATAAGGGGTCCAAATAACGCCTGAAAACGGGTTTTCAGGTTATGGTGTGGTTCGATAGAGGGTAGCCTGAAACGGACGGAAAACATGTTTCAGGCGCCTGAAAACAACGGCAACTTGGGTAAAATTTAGATATTCTAGTATGTGATAGAGCACCTCCTGAAACGCACTGAAATGCATTTCTATGCTGCTTAAAACTCGCTGCTTAAAAGGCCAAGAAACGCCGACCACGCCGGAAGTTTCTTATAATGGTATAAGAAACTTCCGGCGTAATAATATCAAGTTTTATCGCAATGGATTCAGTAGTTTCTCAAAAGATAATTATTTCATACCAATAAAATGTTTAAATTAAAATCGCTTTTGTTTTGAATTACAACGATGCACAATATTATGTAGTGTGTAATAAATTCACTTGACAAGTAATAATTAATAATAAACAAGTACCTTACACTTATTTCCATGTTTACAATACATCAGTCCTTCCCAATAATATGGATATACTTAATACACTTGTGTTGGGAATGGCTCGCTCGCTCAATAAAGCATGCCAGCATGCGTGAACGTGAGTATTGTGTGTGTGTATGTGTGCGTATGTGTGGGTGTGCGAAAAGATGGAAAACTCTAAGGCCTTTGGTTGAGCAGTATGTGTAATATGGGTTAAGGTGATAACGACTAAGTAAAAGTTTATGCAAATACATTTCGAGAAATATCTATAACCTAAAAATATCTATAAATAGAATACAAATTTGCTTTTGTTTGTGTATTGAGACAATAAAATTGCCTTCACAATAAGAACAGACAATAAACTCGGAAGGTTAAATTTTTTGTCGCAACTTTTAAAATATTTCCATTCATTATTACGTTGACATTCAATTATATTAATGAATCTTTTTAATGATAAAACACAATCGGATACAATACAATACTTGAATACCTATTCGTTCTTGAAAACAATGCCTATATATTATCTGCAAATGTTACCAGCATCTGTAGGTAGACTTTTATATAGCTAGTTAGGAACATAGACCGATAAAATATGTTCCCCTCCCCAAATAAAAGCTATTTAGGTGGAAATACGTTCGATTTCCTTTATTACCCACCATAAAGGTGTTAAAGCTAGTGGGTATAATAATAAACGGGGTATTACGAGCTCGTACTGCGGCCATAAGATGAGCGATAAATTCGCAAAACAAATATAAAATGAATTAAATTTAAACTAAGCATTTTGTTGTGGATAACGGATAAATAGAAATGAGTGTATACGTGTATTCTATACGAATTTTATGACAGGGTAAAATCATGAAAAATTTATTGTTATAGGTTTTGGGAATCTTGCGAATACAGAATTCCTGCCATAATTAGTCAAGTGCCAAGGAACATTGAGTAGCTGGTTATGTTGTTTCACATACACATACCCTTAACTTGTTCTTTCTACTGTTGTGTTTTTGAATGTGTTTATATTGACATTTTACATACAGACATACATATTGTACGGTGTATAAAAATTTTTACACACAAGGAAATAGTTTGATAAGGTTTTATTCATTATTGCTGTGAAAAAGTCTCCCAAAATACTTACACTGTATAAAAATGTACACACAGTGAAAATAAGACAGTGTTAAAATAAATCAGTCTAGCTGTAAGGACAGGTGCTAGAAATCAATGTTAAAACCGATCAATCAGATGTAATCGGCCCACTTTGTTTCCCGTAACGACTTTAAGCGCATATGTAATCTAGGGCACAGTTGCTCCGTCCTCTCTCTTGGCGTCATCAGATAGCGACCGTCCCGGTCGCTATCTGATGACGCCTTATTGACCGCAAGGCTAAACGCAAAAGGCGGAATTTAGTCGGAAAGAGTCCGACATAACCTGGGGGGCAATTTTGTAACTCATCGGCCATCGTATAGATTTGATAATTCTATTGAATTGAAACTAATTTTGAAAACGTTTGACATTTTGTAACGTCGTCGATCAAGCAGTCTTGACATAGAAGTCGAATGAATCAATCAATACTTATAATAGTCAATGAACATGATTCCGGGACCGATTTTCAAAATTATTTTTGTATTCGATAGAGTATACTCCAAGGGTGGTCCCATAATCACCAAAGTTAGGATCTGATGATGGGATCCCATGAAAATCGAGGAAAACCCTTAAATTTTAAGGTGTTTCCAACGTGTTTTGTGTGTATGTCACGCGATTACTCCGCCAATTGTAAACCGATTTTCAAACTTTCACTAAAAAGATTTCATTCACTAAAGAGTTAAAAATAAAAAATATTTTACAAAAAATAAAAACCGACTTCAAAAACACTGAAAAGTTAAAAATAATATAAGAATTGGTACAGACGACATCACACTTCTATATTGAAGTCGGTGCCAAATTTTAAGACTTTCAGGAGATCATCGTTTGGCACCGACTTCAATTTAGAGGTGTGATGTTGTCTGTACCTATTCTTATATAATTTTTAACTTTTCAGTGTTTTTGAAGTCGGTTTTTTCAAGAATCATTACACCTAAGTTCTAACAGTAGCATATAATACGATTAAAAAGTTTTCTGATCACAACTTTTTTGCCGCACTGCGATTATGCCTTTATATGCCTTACAAACTGTAATTTTATTTTATTTTCTTTTATTTTGTTTTATATTTAATTTTATTTTTATATTTAATATGATGTTATAAATAAAGTTTTACCAAAAAAAGTTATGTCAACTGATAATTTGCCTTTCAACATTATGCATTTTCAGTTTGTAGTACAAAATTTCATAGGTAATTCTTTGGTGATGGAAATCTCCAGAACGTTCAGGAGTTTTTAATCGCCAAAGAATATGAAACGCTGATTTTGTGGCCCACTACCGCGAAGCATCTACTTCGAAGCTGTAAAGAAGGGCGAGTGGAATTGAAAAATAAATAAAAAATCTTACTGAGAACATTTTTTAAAGCTTCATTAGTCAAGCACCTTTTATTCCTTTTCTAAGATCGGGCAGCGTAGATTTTTCTTGTTGTGTCTTTTCTTTCCAATTAAGAAAATAAGGGAATTTTCAAGTGCTATTTGGATTGAGAATAAATTTTTCGCAATTTTAATACTATTACCACATGGAATTCAGTTCATACTTCTAGTTATATTATCATTATCAGCTTAATGCAGTCCACTGCTGGACATAGGCCTCTCCCAAGGCGCGCCACTTAGACCAGTCCTCACTTATGCGTATCCAGTCACTGCCAGTCACTCTACGCAGATCTTCGCGCCATCTAGCAACAACGCGCCCTACATGTATGCCCAAAAAGTTAGGTATATCGTAGTCACAAAATTACCCCAGAGAAGCATTACGTTCTCCAGTCGTTTTAGTAGATTTTCCCCTCTTTCTCTGATCTAAAGTACGGCGCATACCACATTGCACCAGGCACCGCTCTGGTGTGCAGTGCTGCGGTTTTTTATTTTGACTGAAGAATCTTAATTTGTATACTAAAACCGCAGGGTATAACACGCTCACACCGCATCTCCTTGCGGGTGTGCGGCGCGCGCGACGTTACCGCACTCCCGGACGGTGATGCGGTGCGGTCCGCGGGGTATGCCACACTGTGCCGCACTATCGTATGGATTTTTACGTGTAAAAGGACGTGCATACGCGTAATAGATCTCTGCATAAATAATGCGGTGATACGGGGCGTCGTGCACCGCAGCTCCGGACGGAGATACGGAGCAAACCGTACGGGTGGCACGGTTCCGTGTCCCTGCGGTTAGATCGAGTGAGAAATACCACCATACGCTCTCTTACAATTTTTTTTACAAAAAATAGAACCGACTTCAAAAACACTGAAAACTTAAAAATAATCTTCTTCTATATTGAAGTCGGCGCCAAACGATGATCTCCTAGAAAGTGTTAAAATTTGTCACCGACTTCAATATAGAAGAAGATTATTTTTAAGTTTTTAGTGTTTTTGAAGTCGGTTCTATTTTTTGTAAAAAAAAAATTATTTTTAACTTTTTAGTGAATGAAACCCTAATTTAATACCAGCTGGTATTAAATTAGTGTTTTCCTCCATTTTCTATGGGATCCCATCATCCGATCCTGACTTTGGTGACCATGGGACCACCCTTGCAGTATACTCTATCAAATACAAAAAGAATTTTGGAAATCGGTTTAAAAATGACGGAGTTATGAGGTAACAACATTAAAAAAAATACAACCGAATTGATAACCTCCTCCTTTTTTGAAGTCGGTTAAAAAGTAGCCGACGTGGGACTTAAAGCTGCACGCCTTGAGTGGGACTGGGCAGGATACGTGAGCCGAATGAGTGCAGACCGCTGGGCGCGGATTGTCACGCAATAGGTACCGCAGGACGGACAACGTGGTCGCGGTAGACCCCGAAAGCGATGGAGTGATGACCTGAAAGATTTCAAAAACAACTTGTGGGAGCTTGCCCAAGACCGTGAACAATGGAGAAAGGAAGGGGAGGTCTTTGCCCAGCAGTGGTATAATATAGGCTAATTAAGATAAGATCAGCAAAGCACGATCCACCAAAGAGTTCGCCAGTTTCCCCCAATTCTGTTAAAATTTGTTCAAAGAATGAAAAATATTATCGTACATACTAAACATTTTATCGTACCTGTAGCAGGAGAGTTCCAATTGCCCATGGCGGTCTAGAGTGGCTTTTACAACCTCGTCCATTGTCGGATTATGCTTGGAAGAAAACAGCGTAGTCATAGTGTCTTATATAGCTTGCTACGAACATTTATGGTTCGAAGTGGATAAAAAAGTTCGCTTAGCCCGACCGATCAAACTATGCGGTCGAACCATCTCGTCAGAGGGGATAATCATATGGAACTATCACCCCTCTGGCTAGGTGGTTCGTGGTGAGTTAGATCAAACTTGCATTCGGTGCTTAGAATTTAAGGATCAGAATCAATTAGAGAAGTTTGACGGTTTTGTATAGCCTGAAGGGCTGTTGTTGACTGTACAAAAATTATTAACGTACAACGCCACTAGCAATGTCACATAGCTTAATTAGCGCGCTATGTTGGCCACATATCAAAAAGTGTGGTGAATTATTGCATTTATTACCGAGTTACGACGCAGTTGGAGCCCGACCATAAAGGAAGCTATTACCAACGAACGAATGCACTCTGAAATTTCCATCGCTACCAAATTTTAGCGTTGTTTGTACTGGGTTATATAGCAAAAAGAGAAAGCATCTTTTCTACTTATTCCTGCAGGAATACTATTATATACTTCATGGATTAATTTAAACCTATACAATTTCCCGATGTTACCATTTACCACCTTAAGTCGTATCTTAATTTAAAAAACATACGGAAAGATACAAAATTAGGGTAAATTTAATTATTTTCTCATTATTAAATATTATTTAAAAAAGTCTCACCAAATTTTCGGTGTAGATTAAACATCATATGTACCCCATTTTCATCGCCATGAGCTTAAAAAATTCCTTCCACACGATCCAAACTATCTTCGTGGAGAATTCCATGATGTTCAGCTTCAGCGTTTGGTAGTTACAAGGCAACAAGCAGACCGACATAGGTATACATATATCCATATTTTATATTGAACTATTAAACTGGATTTAAGTCTTACGTTTAAAATGCGCCTACGTAAACATACAAACGAAGTAGAACAATTTTTCATAATTTTTCCACAAACGTCATTACGCAAGAAAGCATTTCTTAGCGTCCCGCCTCTTCGAGGAAAAATAACACGGTATTGTATGAATTATTCTAGCTTAATATGTTAGCTTCAAAGTGCGAAATATGTACAAACGAATCCTATATAGAAATTGTATCATTTCCCTGGTTGGCGCTCGGTCGCAGATAAAATAAACCGAGTTTGTACTACACCTGCGAAACCGTAAGGTTGGGGAGCGACTGACAGAAGAGCGATCATTGCAATAACACAAATCAAAAATAGAAAACTCTAAGTTCATTATTTAGTTGTGTAACTGAGTTTCCACTGAGTTTACTTTGGGAGTCATGTATAGGTAATCTTAACTACGTTTTGATCATTTAAATTGATCACTAGCAAAAATAACCTGACCGTTTATAAAATAGAAAAGGTATTATACATTTTTTCATTAAAAACAACAACACTCACACATTTTCATGGACACACACTTGCATGCACAATCACACATTTAACCTGCACATATTTTTTATAATATTTTTACAACGGGAGATGCAGTACTGCTTTGCTGCATCTCACAGTGTACCGACAATCTGTTGAAATTCGTGAGAAGCCATTGGATGTAGGCAGAGTAGTTCCCTATATCTTGTCAGTCTTAGGGTTGAAATTATTATGATTTCTTCGCATGCAACAGTTATTTTATATAGAAACTAGCTTTCCGCTCGCGGTTTCGCCCGCGTTATTAATGTTTTCCCGTGGGAATTTTATATTTTCCCGTAGGAAAAATAATGTTGTAGCCTATTTAAGCCCGGATAATAAATTTCGTAGAAATTCGAACAGATTTTAAATATTTTCCATAGAAATTTTTAACCCCTATTTTGCACCCTAATGGGGTGAACTCCAATAAACTATGAAACATGTGTTCAATGAAATATTTTTAAGAGCATAACTCTCAAGTTTTATCAAAATCGTTGCTAATTTAAAGATTTTTCCATACAAACTTGCAACCCCTTTTTCATCCCTTTAGGGTTAATCTTTTTTTAAAAACCCTTCTTAGTGTGCGTCCGCATTTTGAATTAAAACAACTGTCCAAATTTTTCGTTTCAACCATTAGCGGTTACAGCTGTGCGTGCGTCTATAGATGGGAACATCTCCTTTTATATGTATATATAGATTTGAAATTTAGTGTAAATCGATTAACACTAATATTTCAAATTTTTATACCAACTTAATCACCACAACCACTTCACAATCTTCACAATCAGTGGGACCGCACACCAAAATCCCTTGGTTAGAATAAATTAATTTCAACTTCATGTTAATTGAGAGGCCACGGGAATTCTTGTGATCCTACAGGGCACCTCATCATTTATTCTTATAATGTACGCCTTTAACCCGGCGCATTCGGGTTAATTTGCTAACGGCTACAGTCCTAAAATTCGTGACCTGAATATTACATTTTTTGGTTGCCTAAGTGGATGGCAATTTGGTGTACGACTGATATTGCTACGTGATTATTTACTTTGGGAATTGCCGCTCATGAAGTGACATGCGCGTTGGTTTTTTTTTACCTTTTTTAATATTAGATAGAAAGATAATCACTTTATTTTCTTATTCATCTTCACACACGTACACGCTAAAACAAAACTAAATTATATTGTTACGTAAGTGGATTCAGGGATTGGAAGAAAACCACTCATACTCATCGATAGTAACGTTTATTCTGTCCTTGGAGTCACTTTACGGTTGCAGCGCGAGTCTATTCTCGTTCTCGCAGATTGTCATGTCACTACATAGTCACTTTTCCATTAATACTTGTTCACTGTACTGTTTTCCACTTTCAACTACACTTCACTTTTCTTCCCTTTCACTTCTACTCTTCCTCTGCCTTTTTTCGAATTTGGTCTTAACTGGACTGAACTTACGACAACGCCAGTATGAACCCCTGATACTCCTTTTTTATCTAGCTATGTACAATGCTTTGGCGCACCGTGCCTGCTCCCTTTGCTGAGTGCGGGGCATAGCCACTAACCAACCTCAATGACCATCGAGATGATATCATAGGTTTGGGCTAGATTAGTCAGTTTCATTACTTAGTTCATTTGCATAGATTATATTAATTGTTAATTTAATTTATTCAATACTAGCTGTGCCCGCGTCTTCGTCCGCGTAAAATATTAACTTTTTGTTGATGTTGATAAAAAGTAACATATGTTATACCTTATATAATTAGCTATCTATTAGTAAAAGTCCCGTCAAAATCGGTCCAGCCGTTCCGGAGATTAGCGGGAACAAACAGACAGACAGACAAAAAAATTTTAAATTGTGTTTTTGTTATTAGTACCCTATATTCATTCATACCCATTTAGTAAAAATTTGTTATTTTGACATTACAAACAGACACTTCAATTTTATTTATTTGTATAGATGTGGAAAATTAGCATAGATATAGCCCGTTTGATTGAAATCGATCACCGCAGCGAGTCTTCAAACGCTCGCTGGTAGCAAGCGTTTGAAGACTAGCTGCTCTACCTATAAGTGAATATAGCACCTAGAATAAATACATAATATGTAGTACTTATATACATCAGTAAACAAGAACGGCTTTAGTGCTTACACGAACTTCATAGTAACTAAAGTTTGTAATCTAAACACACCATCACTCGAATCCAACTTTTGCTCTGCGCGGAACAAAACATCGCTTTTATATGGTGCTATCTATCCACGATGTAACAAATAATTATGTGCAATACATAAGTGATAAATGGAGAACTGTATCAGAGTCATCTACATAGCTACCTTACCTATTCCTGCCGCCAAGCAGCACTGCTTGCATTGCTGTGTTCTGGTTTGAAGACAGGCAGTAAAATTACCGGGAGCTGTCGCCTGACGTCTTACGTCATAAGTTGAAAACGTACCGTCAAGGAATTTTATTTGCGACCCAAGGTTCAATATCTTAAAGCAATATGGAACCATAAGAGCTAGGAATGTTACAATGACGACTTTGCATACACTGTTTACACGTAACTAGGCATCATTTGACATAATATTATTATTATCTACTGAAATTTTCAACCTTAATGCATTGTCAGTGTTTAGCAATATCAAATCAAATAAATTTATTTAGTTTCACAAATAAACATTATGAAAAAACACGTAATACAGGTAAATCAAATAAAGTGAAACTAAAAAGGCCGCCACTCAGCACTATGTTGCAGAATGCATAACACCTGCAACGCTGGTATTCTGTGGAAGCCTATACAAATGTATATGTGTGCTGGCCAACAGACAATCATCTGTAAAAATTAATTGTAGGATAGGTAACATATTATAATTTAAGCAATAGCATAACATATCAAAGTGTAAGTAATAGGAATAAATGATATATTGTGAAAAATGTTCTATTGTGAAAAAAACCCATGAAACCACTAGTCTCTTGACAGTTACGAAGGAAACAGTCATCCGCTATGATCTTATTTGTTGTTCAAGCAAAAACATTTTGAGTTTACTTCTAAATGAATAAATAGAATGAATATGTCAGCGAAACGAGTCGGATTAAGTTCCTTGGCCGTAAATCGGCGTCCTTGTAGGGACTGTAAAGCAAATCTTACAGGAATCACATGTACTCGACTGTAGTGTCATACTATCAGGTGTGCTGCATCCTTGTTTGTCAAATTAGTTGTTTATAAAAAAAGAGATACCAGCTGATAGAAATATACTATGGAATGCTGACAGTTTCTTGTGATTAAAGCTTGGGGTGACCTCAAGATCGCCTTACCAATAACCGCTATCAACCGTTTGAGGCGCCTAATGGTGTACAAGACAAAATTGCCATAGAAGACACCGTTGTCCTTCGAAAATATTAAACAAAATATTCTTAAAAATATATGTGTTATTCTACATAGGCAACATGTCTGAGGTTCTGTCTAATAAATTTCTGAAAAAATACGCAAACTACATCAGAAAGTGACCCAAATAAACCTCCAATATTAAATTGCGTTTCTTTCTTAAAAATATAGTGACAGTTTGTACTCGTACATTATTCATATTTGCCTTTATAAATTTTTATTCCCAACAACCAATTACCACAAATTAAAAAGAATAAAAATACTCTTTATTCAGATATTTAGGCTTATGACGAATATTTCTTACAAATGCGCTCTCTCTCATACTCAAATGATTAGTACAGGACAAACGATTCCAAGTCGTTAGCCGTACTAAACTAAACGCCTGCAAAACAAATGAATCTTATATGTGTTCCACCTTATAAGGGCTTGAAATCGACAATAATCATTTGAAAAATAAATGGAGTTCTTGCCTCACCGGTTTCGTGTTATCCCAGTGTATTTACATAACAATTAGCTCGCCAGCATAAAACTTGTATCGTGCAATTTAACTTGAGCATTTAAATTTGGGTGCCACGAGCTATCTGGGAGCCAAACAGTAACAAAGCAATGTTACGTGTTATAATACAGGCGAAACATATTTCGTGTACTTATCCACGCTCGCGTGCTCTGAACTAATTTTGTATTAGGCAAGCTTACTTTCGAGATAAGGCGGCGATAGACCCAGTGCAGGCAAGAACAGACCACCGAGTGGAGAATTCGGGTGTTTTTGGCGAACAAGCAAGCTGTCTACCTGATCGTGAGTGGTTGCAGTCACCTACTCGTATAGTAGGTACGTGTAGTTCCTTTAAAATTTGCAAATTTTCAACCTCCACAAGGACCTCAAAGTACGTTGTCGACTTGTGATCTAAGATGTCAAGTCGCAGTATCCAGTAATGACAGTACTAATATTTTATTCTGTGGGTCAGCATAAATCGCAAGCGTGTTTTTCTTTAGATTAATCTCGATACAAAGTGTTAATATGCTGACGCTACAACTATTTACGCGTAGATACCCCAACACCCTAAATTAGGAACACTGGATACGCTAGACACTGCGCAATTTTAGGCTAAATAATATTTTGTACAATTATACATACATACATATTTTATATGTATATACATTTAACCCCCATTTCAGCCTTTTAATAGTCGAATTTGCAAAAACAACTGAATACTTATCAATCAAATTCTAATTATTGTCTCAAATTCAAAATTTCATGACTCGCGAGTCAGGGCTCACGTGTATTTACGAATGCTCGTGATTCAATGATAACGGGCCTCCATTATCATTTTCAAACTTTATTTCTAGGGGTACAATTTTTAGAAACGCTTAAGCATGAGTTTGTTATTCCCATTTTTTTATTACTAACCCAAATACGTTTCTAGCTTTAAAAATTACGAGGTTTTATAGAAAATTTCAATCCCTATTTCACCACCTCAAGGCTGAATGTCTTATAATCGTTTATTAGTCGATGAAAGCATTATAGAAGAGCCACGCAAATTAACATGTATAAAATTTTTGATAGTCCATACCTTTCTTTAAAAAAAATACTATTCTATCATACTAGGTAATGATAATTTATTTATAATCAGCTCTTACGGATTTGATGCCCTAATAGACTGATATCTTTTAGGCTGTGGCCGATTATGACGATATGAAAACTTAGATTAAGTGTAAAATTAGCTGGTGTTTTATGTGACGTAGAAGATTAATAACCTTCACGATTGAATTAAACATTTTGCTTTATTTGATTAGGCTCATAATATTTGTTTGGTTTTTTTATATTTATAATTTTGAATTTTGTTAAAAATGCAATTATTTTTAATTTAAAGGGTTATTTGTTTTATTTTATTTCGTGTTGTTGGAGTTTTCAAGATGAGTTAGAATGCGCAGGTTGTACAGACATGAATTTAAATAGAAGCTGCCAGACACCATTAACGACATGAAACTATCCTTCAAGATAATAAAATTCATTGTATCAGCAATAACAATTCTTGGTGGCCGATTGACCGCTACTGGTGCGTTTTCTTGCGTCTCGCTCAGACGTAAAGGCAAAGAGAGGGACGGGAAGTAGAATTAGGGTCTACACCTTAAGCAACCACAGCGATAACTCCATCCATCTCTTTCCTCGGCTCAAGGAACACTTCCGCGGCAAAAAAATTGATGACGATATCGACGTGATGATGTTGGAGATTTTTTAGAGGGAAAAGATCAAGATTTTTTTTAATGGGAATTCTAGGTTAAGAAAAGAGACGGACTAAATGTATTGACTTGTTATAAGATAATGTAGAATTATAAATTATTTTGTAATATAATATTCATCGTGTTTAGTAGCTACTTTCCTAACCCTAAGGTTGCCTGGTAGAAATTGCTACCTTAGCAATGAGTCTGCCGATTGCCATGTGTAATACCATGTCCTGTGTATGTATGTATATTTTATGTGCAATAAAGTGTTTACTCATTCATTCACCCTTCGTCTTTACGATCGTTACCTACCGTTCCCATATGTTTTAACATCTGTCAGATGTCAAGGTGTTTTCAGAATGTTTGGGGACGGAAATGATTTATATAGTTAAAAAACATTATAAATAGTACGATTGCCCCCCAGGAGGGCTGAGTGCCACCAAACAGTGTAAAAAACGCTCCATACGTAATTGGCGACGAATTTAAAACTGACATAACATATAACAGAAATTTAACATCATAAATAAACCAGAATTCAGCGCAGCAGACGCCGCACACCACAGTTATTAATAATAGAACAATACCATTCTCACTCGAAGACGGATTGCGGCAATCAAAATGCCTGTAATTTCTAGCTTGGAACCGGCTCGAACGGGGCTGTTGATGTAGCGGGTGAGATTTTTTATGGGTCTATAGCACCTCGCTATCACTGATCTATTTAGCAATTTAGTTATTAAATCGTTAATTTGACAAGTGCGAAATATTCGCGCGGTTCAATAGTTTTTCGCATCGTTAGCTTTGCTACGATTCTTCGCACTGATCAGTTTCAAGACTACGCTCTGGTTAGCGTAGAACACTACGCTCTACGCCGTAGCACCTGCTACGATTCATTCGTTGTATGCAATACAAACAGTTCAATTGTCCCCAAGCACTGACGAACTACAATAGTTTTGGTTATGGTAATCGTATTATTTTGTATGAAAACTAGCTGTGCCCGCGAACTACGTTTCGCCATCAATATGCTTGGCGTGGGCCAGATAGAAAAGGCGCGGGCGAGGCGCACCTGTGTGGCGCGCCATCCGCGCACCACTTCTATCTGTTTTGTGCCCGTCCTTTTTCATACAATTAGTATGAAAGATCATTCGACAAGCTTCCAGATGGCGCGCTACGGTTGCAAAGACGGGCGCGCCGGCCGTCGCACTGCTGGCGCGCGGTGCGACGTTTTTTTTTTCTACAAGTTTCTTCTCCTTCTTCTTCTCCTTTGCAAATTGACGAGTTGCACCAGGGCTAACATGTATTCGTCGTCAGAGGAAGACACGTTGTTCGATCAAAATCAAACTCTTTAATGGCACCAACGTACTCACTCGCTGGCGTACCGTAGCATACAAGCGCTGTTCGGGCCCACGGGCGCGCCTGCAGCGCGCTGCGAGTGTGCCACCGGGTGCGTCTGATGCGCGCCGCGCCGCCTCTGTCTGGCCTGCGCCCACAGTGTTTAGTTTTTTCCTCCATTTTATTCCATAATGATTCAATGATTCAATTTTATTGTGCCTTTCTTGAGCAGCGGCCATTTCGAAATTAGGACAATTTTCGTAGATTCGTAATACTCTAGGTACTCTTCAGGGCCTTTCATTTAATACCCATATTGCTGGGTTTGAAAAGCAACTGTTATCCGCCCTTTTTGAGCTGCAGCCATGTTGAATTTACGTCAATACGTTTATAGTGTACGTTCATAGTACTCTACTGATCAAGGCCTTTCATTTGATACCCATATTGCTAGGTTTTAAAATGAACTTTTATCCGTTATTTTTGAGCGGCGGCCGTATTGAATTTTGTGCGATTTTCCTAAATTCATAGTGCTCTACTCTTTAAGGCCTTTCATTTGATACCCATGTTGCTAGGTTTGGAAACGAGCTTATATCCACCCTTTTTTAAAGGTGGCCATGTTGAATTTATGTCAGCGTTGCTAGGTTCATAGTGCTCTACTCATTAAGGCCTTTCATTTGATACCCATATTGCTGGGTTTGAAAACGAACTTTTATCCTTTTTTGAGCGGCGGCCATGTTGAATTTGGGTCGATTTTCCTAGATACATAATGCTCTACTCTTCAAGGCCTTTCATTTGATACCCATATTGCTGGGTTTAGAAACGAACTTTAACCGTTTTTTTTGAGCGGCGGCCATGTTGAATTTAGGGCGATATTCCTAGATTCATAATGCTGTAGTCTTCAAGGCCTTTCATTTGATACCTATATTGCTAGGTTTGGAAACGAATTTTTATCCGCCTTTTTGAGCGGCAGCTATATTGACTTTACGGCAATGTTGCCAGGTTCATAGTGCTCTACTCATTAAGGCCTTTCATCTGATATCCATATTGCTGGGTTTGGAAACGAACTTTTATTGGCAGTCATGTCGAATTAGGTTCAATGTGTTCTACTCTTTAGGTCCTTGGTTCGACATCCATGTTCCTTAGGTGTATACAAAAAAAATGTGATCCGTCATTTTAGATATTAGGATAAGAGTCCCGTACGCGTAACCCAGAATCATTGCAGTAAGATATTTTTTTTAATTATCAATTAATTACTTTTAATAGTTTTAAATGGATGAAAGAGTTTGATTCCTTAGTCATAATGTAAAAACATATAACACATTTCAAAATACTTTTCAACATTTCAAAAATTGTACCGATTTTGATAAAATTGGTCAAGAATTAAACCAATCTAAAAATTTTATTTGTGACGTGATATTGTCATAAAAATGCTTTATACATTGGTTGTATGGCTTGATCCTTTTGCCTTACCACCAGGGTAATACATAAGAAAAAGACAATTTATACTTCCTAAACTTCTTGGTTTGCGAAATCCAGATGGGCACAGCCAATAACAGAAAAGATTAAGTTTTTCTTTGCACTATGTGACAGACCTGTCAAAAAATTTCACGTGCGCCATGTTGATAAGCATTGTAGCGGAAATTTTATATGGTATTTTTTCACGAAAAATAAAACGTGAATTTAAACAAATGAAATTATGCCTAAATGTTCTTCCGGAAAATTCTAAGCATTGTGGTGTAAGCCATATCAAATTCTGTCCAGTAGTTTCGGAGATCTTTCCGGACAAACAGACAAACAGACAAACAAACAAACAAATATACAAACAAACAAACAATTTTTTTTTAAACCTTTCTATCGTGTTCTGCTAATGATTTTAAGGCGACCTGTGTATTGTTATTTTTAATATTTCACAATTACAGATTTTTCCACCCCTTCGATTTTATTATATACATTAAATACGATTAAGATAATTAATACGGAATCGTATCTCTTCAACTCCATTGCACCCCATCAAGGGATGATGGTATTTTGCATCCGCAATGTTGGATTTTGATATCGATGTTATTTTCGTAATCTACGACCCAAAAAACCATGAAAACAACAATAATGTCGATATCACATTTTACCACCCCATTTCACCCTATTAGGGGGTGAATTTTAATAAAATACGAAACATGTTATCCATCGATTCTATTAACGAATGTTTATGCAAAATTTAAAGTAGATTGGACCAAGGAATCTAGTTGTCCCATACAAACATTGCCCCCCTTTTTCACCCGCTTAGGGGTAGAATTTCGGAAAATCCTTTCTTAACGGACGCCTACGTCATACAAAGAACACACCCTCCAAGTTTCAAATCTCTACGATCAGCGGTTTAGGCTGTGCGTTGATCCGTCAGTCAGTCAGTCATTCAGGACAAAGCATTTTATAGGTATAGATAGATTATAGCAATATAATAGCAAATTATAGTATCGTAATGCTGATCGTATAGTTTACTAGAGCTAAAGTATGAGAATCGTCAGTTTCTAGCAGTCCATTTAATATCTCAATCGTTATGGGATGGTAAGTAAATACGATTACTATAGTATAGTACATTTGTTCAGTTCAGTTTTGGATTCAGTGTGTTTGTGTATTCAGTTCAGTTTTGGATAATCCAAAAATATTCCTTATTCTATGTACGGTCAAGGAACTTAATTCCCGTCCAATTTTTTTGACATATTACTAGACACTGACAATACATTAAGGTCGAAAATTTCAATTTAATACAAGAAATATGCTAAGAATATTAACTCTCTCGCGTAACGCTACTCCCTTCTCGATCCCTTTCTCGCTGCCTTAACAGCCGTATCTCAGTTGAACGTGCATAGATTTGATATAATAAATTTTGTTACTCCATTGTTACTTTCAAGCACAAGATAAGCCGTTACTCAAATGAACAAAGGAATGTGGAGTTAAATAAAATCTTTATTTTATGAATACGTGAATGAATTAACGAGAGTTACCCTGGAAATACTGTCACTCATGTATTTCGCTTGTGTAAATTCTGGAACAAAATTTAAGGAATTAATTTATTTTACGTCAACGCATTTCAGTTATAAACTTCACAATTTCTCGTAAGTTAATAATCACATTTTCCTTAGCTCTTGGGTTGCCAGCGGTGAAATTAAGATTTTTATTAACATTATTAATTTAACAAAATTACGTAGTATCGTAATAATATCGTTTGAGTTGTCTAAAATGTGTAGTATTTTTTTATATTGTATTATTGACATAATAAGTTTCTTATATGTGACTTTGCATTTTCTTTAAAAATGCTAAATTAATTGAAAAATGATGAATAAGTCAATGAATTTCATCTCGGGCGATATTTGAACCCGCGACTCCGATATGGAGACGCGTGTTCAAATCAACAATTATTTTATTTTTGATTTATTCATCAGTTTTATTTTTTTTTAATATTAGGAAGTGATAAATAAAAAAACATAATTTGTTTATAATTTACTGTAAGTCCTACATAATAACAAATGATTTTACTGTCATAATAAACTCCAGCAAAAATCCTCGGTACTACCAAATATCTCTTGATGAATAATTTAACAGAAATTTAAAGCGATTTGTATGATATCTCTTATAAACAATTGGATCAATCAACTTTTATATTGTGACGTTTCGTACTCTTGGATGAACTCTAGCGCCAATGGGCCCCGTAGTCCATATTGCGCTGATCCAATATGGCAGATTTGGATTTTGATTCAATTTGAAGTACGCTACATCACAATATCAATTTCGATCTGTTGAAATAGGTTTCAAGGAGTAAAGCTCCTAATGTTGATATTGAACCAGAGACTTTGTGTTTGGCAATAGCCATATTCATAATAGAGTTGTGTAACTCAGGAGTGATTGATTCAAAAGATATATATCTGACGCAAGGAGTGATTATATCAGTATATCACTTCAGTTTCAAATATATCAGTAGCTCAGTATCTCTTTCAGTCGCCTGACATGTCCGAGAGCATTGAAACCGCATTGAATCAGTAACAATTTTTTGGGGATTGGAGTCGCTCACGTCCGTAGGTTTTACCCTCGAGACCCTACACGTGATCCCCGGGTGGTGCTAATCGAGTGACCAACTTCTGGTGGTAGGGCTTGAAAAACCCGACTGGCTAGCGACCACCGTGCGCAAGACGTAAAACCCGTCAAGTGGGCATTTTGTGTCCGCGTTTCGGGATCAGTCATCGCACGAGCTTGAGGGGTCATTGCTGCGATTCGTGTGGTTTGTGTGGGCTTCCGTCGACCCAGTGCCAGGTTGACTGCGTTGACCCTCCGCCCAGGAAGACCCGAAGAAACGGCTGTTCCGCTGGCCGCCCGTGGTACAGTACAGGGGCCCAAGCGGACCTAACCAGTCCGTGAGGCTGCCCCACCATGCCACGCATAATCTCGGGGTGGTCCGTCGTGCCGGTTGGTGACCGGACGGTGGGTCCCGGCGACCACTTCCGGGGGGATTCGGGGGCCCTTTCGTGCGGAGAGTCAGCGCAAATCAGCTGTCGGCTGTTCCCTGGCGAAACAGGCCTACACACGTTAACTATGCTAATCGCTGCAACGACACCTCAATTTCACACCTCTCACTCCAACAAACATGTCAGCGCACAATATTAGGACTGGTCGTACAGCGGTGCACTATCCCACCAAAACACCACTATTCGAGGTGGGGCTCGTTAACATCCGCGGGCTCCATTCTAACCTCTTGGCTGTCCACCACCATCTCGAGACAGCCCGTCCAGCAATGCTGTTTTTGACAGAGACGCAAATTATCTGCCCGGCCGATACAAGCTACCTTAATTACCCCGGCTACGCTCTTGAGGAGTCCTTCAAGGCAAAGGCAGGTGTTTGCTTCTTCGTCCGGGCGGACGTTTGTTGTCGTCGCCTGCGCTGTTTGGCGGAACCTTCCTTTTCCCTCCTTGTGGTACACGTCGATTTTGGCACTCATTGCAGTGTCTACGTCTGCGTCTATCGTTCCCACCGTGGTGACTTGGAGACAACTCGACTTTTTGAACACCTAAGTCGGGTGGCAGATGACGCGCAGGAGCAATTTCCTTCCGCCGAGCTGGTGTTTTAGGGGACTTCAATGCTCACCACGAGTTGTGGTTAAGTTCCTCTAAAACTGACCATGCGGGTAGGACTGCCCACGCATTCGCTCTCATGCATGACCTGACACAATTGGTTACCCAGCACACCAGGGTACCAGATATTATCGGTCAAGCGCCCTCTTTGTTGGACCTTCTGCTGAAAAATCGCCCCTACGGATATCAGGTGGTGATTCGAGCTCCTGGCTCCTTCAGATCACTGCCTGGTATCCGTCTCAGTGCCTCAGGCGTCGCGACCGTCACCTGTGGTTGCAGCACGCCGTCTGTGGCACTATGCGTCAGCAGATTGGGACGGTATGCGGGATTATTACGCGTCTGTCCCTTGGTGGCAGCGCTGTTTCAGTGGGATGGATCCGAACTCCTGCGCTACCTCTGTTGCTGACGAGATCAGACTAGGAATAGAATATTATATTCCACATTCCAATCTCGTCAGTAGAGGGAGACCTAACCTCTGGTTCAATCGCGAGTGCGCCTCTGCTGTTGAAAACAAACAGCTAGCTTACCGCGCTTGGATCAGAGGTCGAGCTTCTAGGGATCCCAATACTAACCTACTGAAAACAGCCTATAATAATGCCACCAAGTTGTGTAAGAGGGCTTACATTAGTGGGTCAGGAACTGCTAGCGCACCCTACGGGTAGCCGTTCTTTCTGGCGCCTGGCCAAAGCTGTGCAATCAAACTTCTGCCAACCCTCGCTGCCACCGCTGAAACATGCCGATGGCTCACTTGCTCATCAGCCGCAGGAGAAAGCCGACCTCCTGGCAAAACTCTTCGCGGCCCATTCCCGTATCGATGACTGTGGTGCACAACCTCCGACACTGTCCCATTGTGGCAGCACTATGCCCGATATCCGCATCAGACAGCGAGATGTGCGGGCGGAGCTACAGTCGATTGATATTCGAAAAGCAAGTGGACCAGACGGCATTCCTGCGATTGTACTTAAGAAGTGTGCAGTGGAGTTGACTCCGGTCCTGACACGTCTATATCGTCTGTCGTTCTCTGCTGGTTGTGTGCCGAAATCTTGGAAAGAGGCCAATGTCCAGCCGGTTTCCAAAAAGGGAGATCGTTCTGATCCGGCTAACTATCGCCCTATAGCCGTCACTTCCATTTTGTATAAAATCATGGAGAGGATCCTTAACACCCAGCTGATCCGTTACCTGGAAGGTCACTCGTTGCTTAATGACCGTCAGTATGGGTTTCGTCCTAAACGGTCAACAGGTGACCTTCTAGCGTTCCTTTTGCACAAATGGGGTGAATCTATCGATAAGCGCGGCGAGTCTGTGGCTATTAGTCTCGACATCGCCAAAGCTTTTGATAGAGTCTGGCACAAGGCTCTCCTTCCAAGCTTCCGGCATACGGATTGCCTGCTCAGTTCTGTACGTGGATTGCCAGCTTCCTCCACGAGCGTAGAATTCGCGTTGTCGTTGACGGCTGCGCTTCGCGGTTCGTGGCAGTGAATGCTGGTGTTCCATAAGGCTCCGTTCTATCCCCAACATTGTTTCTTCTGCATATCAATGACATGCTTTCCTTGGGAATTATACATTGCTATGCAGACGACAGTACAGTGCATGGGGGATATCACGGAAGCTCAGGGGCTGATAGGGAGAGGCAGAATCTTATCATTGAGCTCAACAAGACGCTGGACCTCATCTCCGAATGGGGTTCCAACAATCTTGTCGAGTTCAATGCTAAGAAAACACAGGTGTGCGCGTTCTCGGCGAAAAGGTCACCTTTCCTCCCCCCTCCTTCTCTTCAGGGCACAATCCTTCACACACAGAGTAACATCACCATGCTCGGAATGAACATTCGCTGCGATCTGAATCCCAGAGACTACATCGAATCCGTTATAACTGCTGTCTCACGGAAACTCGGTGTCCTAAACAAGGTGCGTAGGTATTTTGCGCCGGACCAACTATGCCTGTTGTATAAAACTCAGGTTAGGTCTTGCGTGGAATATTGCTCGCACCTTTGGGACGGCTCCGCTCAGTACCTGCTCGATGCTCTGGACAGATTGCAGCGTCGCGCTATTCGAATAATTGGCGATGTAGAGGCAACTAACACCCTCGAGCCTCTACAACATCGTCGTGACATCGCCTCTCTTAGCGCCTTTTACCGAATGTTCCATGGGGAATGCTCTGAGGAGCTCTTTAACCTTATCCCTCCCTCTCCATTCCTTAACAGAAACACGCGTAAGGACCTTCGGAGTCATCCTTACACTGTATCTTCCTTTTCACACCGTACCAAGAAATTCCAAGATTCCTTCTTCTGTCGTTCATCCCACACTTGGAATTCTCTACCTGCGCACGTGTTTCCTCCATCCTACAACATGGGTTCCTTCAAAAGAGGTGTGAAAAAGCATCTTTTAGGCCGGCAAGGGGCGGGCAGGTAGGATAGTGGATGTCGTCCCTACTCTATCTGTCAACTCATTTGGGCCTCTTTCACCGCTTAACATCAGGCGGGAGGAAGTCATTTGCCGGGCCTTACATAAAAAAAAACTCTTCTCTTTCAATCGGCAGGATTGTATTAGGTGACTGATTTTTCATATTCACAACAGTATTAAGAAAATTATTCGAAGTATATATGAATACAAATTAATACAAAATAATTATAAATCTCTTTATGAATGCTAATCTCCAAATAATAAATAATTTAATAAAATTAAATTAAGAAATTTAGACACAGAGCACCCCTTTATTATATCACTGATAAATTAAAGAAACACTGAGTCACTGAGTTAATGATCTAGATAAAGATATAAATGATATAGTGATATAAAAGAGTGATATATATCAGCAGCTCCAAAAGATACATATCTCTCTTTTCCTTTCAGTGATATACTCTGCACAAGTCTAATTCATAAGACGCCTACTGCTTGTCATAGGCCTTTCTTTAGGATCACTAACTTTGTGAGGGGCCTACCAACGCCGTGTCTCCCAGTCGCCACTAGGAGCCCTTTCCACTGTCACTTAAGGTTCGCAATTCTTTGTCATCTTTTCTTTGGTTCTCCTGTGAATCTCAGTATTCCTGAATCAATCACGTAGAACAACCCCGAGTATAGCCCTCTCCATTACCCTTTGGGTAACTTTGAGTCTTGTAAGCGGCTACGTCTCGGTACCAAAAGTCATCACTGCACTGGCAACACACACAATTTTCGTCTTGAGGTACTGCGGTATATGAGATCATAATATGGATAAACGGTCACCCTTTAAACCATATTAACAAAGTATGTAGTTGAATATTTATGCTAAAACTAAAGTTGTTTGATTGAGCTTATTATAAGCTCAGTTCAAAATACATCTAATTTTCGTTGTACATGTAGTACCCTCCTCTTTTTGTCTCAAACTTCGCTTCAACTAAGTATTTCTGGATTTAAATTTTCAACTAAGCTATCGAACGAAATTCGACCTAGATATAACGGAATAGAGTCGATATGATCGCAAACCTTGAAATCCACAAATGCATCTGTCCGCACAAGCTATGCAATGTTCCAATACGCGGGCGAGGTGATGCTAAACTTTTTAATTTCCTGCGCCGCTGATACAGTGCCTTTGTTACTTTTCAGACCAGAGTTGTTCGTTAGTTAGATGTTGCATATCTCGCTTTATGAATCAAAGTGTTCTCGATTCCCGTTATTTGTACATTCGGTTAGACGCTAGCATTCAACACTGGAAAGATAAAAAGCTTTTTTGTACTGGGTGAGTCATATCAGTGTCCAATGGAGGATAAGTGTGTTCAATATTAATATTGGTAAATTAATAATGCTTTAAGGTAACAAACAAAAATATTTTTCAAATCACTTATCAAAGGCGAAAATCGAAACCGATGACTAAATGTAAAAAATGACCAAACTAAACGATGAGGTCGGCCAGAAAAAAAAAACAAATATTTCTGATAAATATTACCTCTTAAAATTGAAAAACGCCATAAAAGGAACAATTTGTGTAAATATAAGTACCAAGAGACAAGGCAAAGCTATCAATATCAGACACTCAAGGGGTTATTTAATTTTAGCTTTGCAAAGAAAAAAATCTGTAATTAAAACATTACCTTAGTGTTCTGCCACTAAACACAAACACTTTCACTACACTACTTCTTAATGACCCTCGGGCCCTTTGAGCTAGGTTCCTCATCCAAAATACACCGAATAGCTAGACCGCCGAAACAGACATTTTCATTACAATTTACGAGGTGAATTGAAACCTTTCAGCCAACAGTTTTCATTCCGAAAGGAGGCTCGTTGAATGACCCTAAAACACTTTTATTAGGGGAAAAAGAAAATGCTTTTTCTGAACCATTAAAATAGACGTTTGACGAATGAAAGGAAGATGATTAATCGATCGAAGCTCTTAGTATGAATTAATTTCGAAGTATTCCCAACAAAAAAAAAAGATTTATGTAAAAATGCGAGTGGTATATGAACGCAAAAATTGTTGGCGCTTTTGAAATTAATTATAAAGACGTGCAGAGTTAATATCGTTTTGTTTCAAGGCAAACCGATTTCGAAATATTGTATGTAATGTAAGATTTTGTTAATATTATCTACTATTACTTGTTACTATACATATATTTACTTTGTCTTCAAATTATAGAAAAATGTGTATAGAAAATTATAGTACACCACTATATTTGTAGTGAGATGTAAGAGGTTTCAAACGACTACTGAGTAAAGTATTGACACTAGCGCACTGTTCTAATGTGGTGGGAGACACACTAAATCCCCTATTTAGGGAAAGTCTTGCCCAGGTCATCTTGTGGCTGGAATTATACAGGATGGATTTTTGAGATGGGATTTAAAGGGCAGGTACATTAACCGTTATAGTTACAAGAAAACATTGTTAGGCAACCATCCATAACTTTTTAAGATATTCTGGTCTGCATTCACAGATTTTAGAAAAAAGTTACAGTCAAAAAAAAAATGCTGAGCAAGCAAAAAAAAAATTTTTATGCCTATCGATCCTATTTCATCTAGGGATCAAAAGACTCTATGGGACCATTAAAGGTATGAGTACTAGAAATGACCGAAATCGCCAAAAACTTTTCCCATACATTTTGTACGGGAAAACCTCAGCTCCTATTTCATACGGTGATCTCGCTACGAATCCTATTTTTTGCTTTTAAGGGAAACTATATATTCTTTTTTAGACAAAAGTTTCGATTTAAATATAAAAACAGTATTAGGATACGTATACTTAATATAACATTTAAGTGTATAAACTTTTGTAAACTTCCGTAATTTGAGGAAATGGTCATTTAAGGGGTCGACCCACTCAGGCCGCGTCAAACATAACATAAGTAAAAAGAAAAATTAAGTCAGTAGTTAAAGGTTAAGGTGAGTAAGTAACTAGAGTAAGTAAGAAATATTAAATCAGTAGTTAAAGGTTAAGGTAAGTGATTCGCTTTGAGTGCGTTTTAGTTTAGCTTTATGTTTTTAATATGTAACTGTTTTAGATGCTATCTCTCCGAATAAATTCCTTAATTTTCCTGAATTATCTGAATTTTTAACATCATCCTAATTTTATAATTTACTTACAACAGACACGATAAATCGATAAATTATTTGAAGTTATTTAGGTAAAATGACATTTTCCCTTTTGTTAAATATTTGATATCAGCCCTTATTACGACTTGTCAAAGGAACAGGACATCCTTATCAATTAATGTGAAATCTTTGAAACCAAAATTCTTTTGGTAGAGATTTTATGACTATATACATAAAACTGATAATGGCAAGTTAAAACACAAAACATAGTTATTATTTTAGTATTATTTTGCGTTTGGGGTCTATCAGTTAATACTCCATTTACTCTGGTGGAGTAGACAATTGTCACGTAATTCCATAAAGGAGTTATGTGATTTCTTTATGGTATAATTATGTTTTTTACTATTTGGCAGTGTCTTAATATTAGAACAAAGAATTATACGAAAAGAACTGAATAAAGGTTTACATCACAGTTCGTTTTCCTTTAAATCTTTATATGGCGAAACCGTGAAAAATATCGAAATATTTAAATCAAACAGCATTAACACCGACACGCAAATAATGGAAGCTCTAAAAAGAAAAAGAACTCAATTCCGCAAGAAATTCACTAGAGCAGCCGATGCCCTTGAAAAAGCCCTGAGTGAGCACAAGGACGAGGACGATCGTAGTGAGGTGGATTTGAAGTTTTGTAGGCTTTCCGAATGCGCCGAGGAACTGTTTGGTTGCGAAAGTTCATTAAGAGACCTCTGGTGCCAAAGTGATAACTTCGATGAAAAGGAATACGAAGAGGACCAGGATATAGCAGAGGTCTACGAAATTAGATGGTCGAAACTGAAAGTTAATTACCAAGTGCTAAGTGATCGCAAAAGTAATTGCGATGATCAAATTTCACTGTCTGGTAAGTCTGTTTCTACCATAAGACACATACAAGAGCGAAAAGTAAAAATGCCTAAATTAGAAATACACAAGTTTAACGGCGAGGTAAAACGATGGTTATCCAAGTAACATTTTTTTCGGGTCTCGGTTGAAAACTTCACCTCAAGGTTTTAAAAAAGTCATAAAAAGGTTAACGTTTTGCTATCTGGTCGTATTTAGTATTTCAGAAAGAATAATAAGTCCTAAAACTAATTGACTATTATTACAACCTTGGAACCGCTGACAAGAGTTTAAATTAACGTTAATTTTACTTAAGTTTTAGAAGCATATAGTCCTAAGATCTTAAAGTTGTCGTAGACTCCTGATTCAGTTCTAGAAAAGCTAGCATTATACTAATGTGAGATCTAAAGGTTAATTTTTTAACTTATATATAGCTATAAAGTTATGGAATTTTAAAATCACCTATAAGTCATTTCTAAAACCTACATGAAACCTTTAGGCTATATTAGAGTTATCTAGACAAACAAATTAGGATTATGTGGTTAAAACCCAAACCAGTAATGCTATTGTATAAGCTTACGGCATGATTTAAGTCCTTCGAGAATATTTTAAAGCTTAAGAAACATCCTCAAAAAATTTCAGTTATCTCCGCGAGTTTTAAGCAACTGCAAAAATAGCCTAGTAGTTTTAACTAGCTCCGCCAGATAATCTTTAGATCTTACTTTGGCAAACATAATTAGCTTTTAGCTGTTACAGTTCTGAAAAGGTTAATTTAAATTCTTTATAGTAATTTCCTAACGGCAGCCATATTTTTTATTGAAATAAAAAATCTATCGGAACAAAAAGCAATATTTTGAAAAATTAAATAAGGCAAAATTAAGTAATATGTGCTAATATTTAAAATGTGTGTTTTATATGGATAGAAGTTTCATTTCTAATGCGATTTATCACCAACTATCGTATTTTATAATTTTTATTTTATTAAAATATCTTCAGAATTTAAACTTACGAAGGGCCCACCTCTTATACAGCTCTATTATCATGAAGTTTTACAATAAAGTGCCAGTCGCAATATTTTTTAATTTTTCCTGACGTCAGCAAGCTACTTATTATTTTTATGAATACAACACTCTCCAGTCTACCACTGACCGCGAGTGTAAGTGCACGTGTGCCAGAGGTGCGTTATTTTCTCTTTCCCGTACGCGTGTTCGTTATCAATGTGTTTGTTTACTTTTTTATTTGAGACTTGTAAGCTCATTTAGTGTTATTATTGTGATCGTGCAGCCTATATTGGCTGTTTAAGAAAAATATGGATCCTACACCTACCGTAACACAAAGTTATGCAGCAGTTACCCAGAAAAGTCAATTCCCTAAAAAGGACCAAGCTGTCATAGTAGATGCTTTAGAACAATTCCAACTGAAACAATATGCGAAGGCATTTTGTGATCTCATAGACCCTGCCCATATCCTTTTTTTATCTCGTATTTCTAATAACCGAGTGTGTATGTTTGCTTCCTCAAAAGTTATTGCGGATCAACTAGTTGATACCCACAAGTTTATTAAAATAGAAGATCAGCTGCTGAGCATTAAACCATTGTTAAGCAGAAACAAACGCATTATTTTATCTAATGTTTGTCCTGTCATACCACATAAAGTGATTGAGGCCAGGTTGAAAGAATTAAATATCACTCCAATGTCTGAAATTTCATGTCTAAGGGCCGGTTTAAATGATATTGGTCTTGGTCACGTGATGAGTTTCCGCCGCCAAGTGTACATATCTCCAGAGGATATTAATCAGCTTCCAGATAGTTTCCAAGTTAATTTTGAGGAGACCAATTACTGGATTTATGCATCATCAGATAACCTTACATGTTTTAGGTGTAAAAAGGAGGGCCACCTGGCCTCAAAATGCCCAGAAAATTCTTCGGCGCAACTAGATAACCTAGTGTCAATGACGCAAGAAAGGCAAATTAATAATTATAGTATGCTACCCCCATTTGTATCGGAGAAAATTTTATTGCCGAGCAAGCGTCCCCATGCCCCCTCCACGGATACGGTTCCCTCAGACCAAAACAATGTGATGGAGTTGAATACACCCGTTGATGACTTCTCTGATGTAATGTCCTCTTGCAGCGATTTTTCGCAACATAGTTCTGCAGAGTTACAGCTTGATGACGTCAGAAAACAACCGAAGAAGATTCGCAAACTTAAAAGTTCGGAAACTGATTGGAAAAGCTTTCATAAAGTTTTTGATGACACCTCTAAGGACTATCCTTTATCTTTAAATGAAGCAAAAGAGTTATTAAAAAGCACGTTTGGCCAAAGTGACATTAAAAACATAACAAAAAAATACTGTGACGATCCAGGACTGTTAATATTAATGTTTAGTGACATTATGAAATATATTGACTGTAATATTTTGAAAAATAGAATTAAACGCATGATTATTAAACTTAAAAAACTATAATTACACAATATTATTATTTTTGTATTCTAAACTATAATGGACAATAACACACATTATAAAACATTTAAAACAAGGTTGAAAATAGTACAATGGAACAGTCGTAGCCTTAGTCCTAAGTTATGCGACCTTGAATCGTATCTTGTAAGGGAGAACGTACACATATGTATATGTACGGAGACATGGTTGTCACCCGAAAAGAGGGCAAAAATACCTGATTTCTACTGTTTTAGAGCAGATAGGGATGATGAGTACGGGGGCGTGGCTGTTTTTGTGCATAAGTCAGTGAAAACTAAACTGTTGTCTAATTTTATTCCAAGTTGCCCATTTGAAAGTATTTGTATAGAAATCTTAAATTTTAGTTACATTAAATATTTAGTTGCTATTTATTCACCTCAGAATGTTAATATTAGTAGATTAGATTATGACCGTTTATTTAGCCATTTTAATAGTAACACATTGATAGCAGGTGATTTTAATGCGCACCACTCGTCGTGGTCTTGTAAAACAGACACTCGTGGTCGCATATTAGCGGAAGCAAGTATTGATAATAATTTTTTGTATTTAAATAATGGTGATGCTACGCGCCTTGCCATGCTTAATGGTCAATCAATTTTTAGTTCGCCAGATATAACTTTTGCAAGTTCAGACATAGCGTTACAGTTTGATTGGTGCGTTACGAACGAGTGTTTTGGTAGTGACCATAGATTAATTCTAATTAAACTACACGATACATATAATTTCATTCCACCAAATAATAAACGTAGCATCAAAAAGGCGAATTGGGATTTGTTTAAGTCTGAAATAGCCTCTGGTTGCAAGGATTTTGTTCTGAATGATGATTTGCAGAGCTGCTATGACAATTTACTTTTAATAATTAATAGTGCAGCTAACACGAGCATACCTCTTGTTAAGATTAATAATAAACCATTTTCAAAGTTTAACCCAAAAAGCTGGTGGAACCAAGATTTATCTAAAATAGTGGGTGAAAGGAGACTAGCCTTGAAAATCTTTAGGAAAAATAGAACAAGTGAAAATTTTATTATTTTGCAGAATAAGATAAAAGAAGCACGACACATGATAAGGGCCGCTAAAAGAAAATCGTTTGAAGAATTTTGCAATAGTGTGGATGCAAATATCTCATGTAGGGATCTATGGAAAAAACTTAAGTGGATCAAAGGCTATAAAAGGTCGTATCAAACATTAGAAGACGATTCTGCACAACAATTTGTATCTAATTTGTCTCCTGACAGTGTCAACTGTCAGCATAAATATGTAGTTCACGAAAATACAGAAGTTAATTTATTTACTATGTCGGAATTAAATGCGATTTTAAAGAAAAAAGACACAGCCACGGGCTTAGATAACATCTCTTACTCTATGATTTATAACTTACCACCGATTGCTAAAGATATTTTGTTACACATTTATAATATTGTCTATAAGTCTAGCTCAATACCAGAACAGTGGCGTAAAATTAAAATTATAGCTATACCAAAACAAAATAACAATTCATGTAAGTTTCGACCAATTTCTCTTTTAAATTGCATTTGTAAACTGTTCAATCTTATGGTCACGAGACGCTTAGAATACTTTTTTGAGAGTAATCATTTCTTCAATGACTTTACTTTAGGATTTAGGCGCGGTTACTCTTGTGTTGATAATTTATCTCGGTTTGTAATGGATGCTGAAACAACTTTAACAAATAAAAACTATATGCTATGTTGCTTTTGTGATATAGCTGATGCTTATAACAATGTTTCAATCGAATGTCTTTACGAGTGTTTAGTTGATTTTGGCCTGGATCCTTACTTGTGTTCATATATTTATGAATTTCTAAGAGAAAGACATCTTTCCTTTTCTCTTCAATCAGGCGATTGTTTATCAAGGTATTGTCGCCAGGGCCTCTGCCAGGGTGACCCCATGTCTCCTATTTTATTTAACATCATAACAATCAGTTTAGGAAAAAACCTGTCAGGTGTTAAAATTTTACAATATGCAGACGATTTTGCCTTTTATTGTACCAGTGAAAACTTGTCTTATTGTACTAGCATTATAGAAAAGGGACTTGTTGATTTCTCTAGCCTCCTTCAAAATATTGGGCTAAGTTTATCATACGATAAGACTAAGTTGTGTCTCTTTACACGTAAATATAGATTACCGCCTATAGATATTAAAATTGATGGTATTAAAATAGATGTTGTCAAAAATGTAAAATCTTTGGGCATGTGGATAGATAGCCGTTTGAATTGGTCCAAACATATCAATGAATTGGCTTATAAGTGTACATCCTACATAAATATTTTAAAGTTTTTGAGTAATCCAAAATGGGGCGTTCATACCCTACAATTGAGAAGGCTATACGGCGCCTTGATACAAAGTAGATTGGATTATGGCAGCTTCTTATATAATAATTCAAGTGTGTCAGTTTTGAGAAAACTGCAATTAGTACAAAATCAATGTCTACGTATATGCGGAGGTTTTATTAGATCTACGCCTATTTATGTCATGCAATCAGAGTTAAATATCAAACCTTTAGAGCTCAGAAGGCAATACCTCTGTTTTAAATACCTCTTAAAAGTTTGGTCCAGATCAGATGACTATCTTCTTAAAGGTATTGCTAGGCTTATTCAGAGTTTAAATAATAATCGTTATTGGCGAAGGTCAGGCACATTTACTTTAATCGAAACTTTTAAAATTGTTATGAATTATAATATGTACCGTAACCAGACTCCTCTATTGTACCAGTTGAATTTTCTTGTGACTCAGGTACCGTTAGAAAGCATCATTAATATCGAAATTACATCTATTGATACGGTAAAAAAGAATACAAAACCTAGTGAATATAAAGAGGCTCTTGATTCTATTGCCATAAATGAATTTCAAGACTTTATTCAGATATATACAGATGCTTCTAAAGATACCTGTAATAATAGTTCAGGTTTCTCGTATTTTGATTCCCATACATCTTTTGGTGCCAAATTTAAAATTGATAATTTAAGTTTACCTATTATGAGCTTAGAGTTACTTGCCATATTAGAGTCACTTAGCTATGCTGAATCCTGTGGATACAGACGCTTTGTGATATTTTCTGATTCAGCGTCTTCTTTACAACATTTGTTAAGTTGTGGTAGAGGAGTGTTTAGTAGGCCGGAGGCTTATGCCATTATTAAATGTATTAGACACCTAATCGTTAATGGCATTGAAGTCAAACTGCAGTGGGTTCCTTCTCATGTGGGAATCTGTGGGAATGAGGTGGCCGACTCATTGGCAAATCAAGCACTTATTGATGGTATTGATTTTCAGGTAAAATCATTTTATTCGGATTATTTGCAACAAATAAGAAACAAAATATACCAGCAGTGGATTGAACTATTTAATAAAACCTCCAAAGATAAAGGTATTTGGTATAAGTCTATTGTTAGTGAACCACCTCATGTCCCATGGTTTGCTACAAGTAAGCTCAGCCGAAGAGAATTGGTTATGTGTATGAGGGTTCGCTCTGGACACGTTTATTTAAATTCTTTTAAGTTCTTAGTTGGTAAAATCGAAAGCCCAAATTGTAATACTTGCAAAGTGAATGATGATTTATTTCACCTTCTCCTGGATTGTATCCAGAATGAGCCGGATCGTGTTGAGCTTTTGCAAGATACAAACACGCATAGACGGGACTTACTGTTTTTCCTCCATAACTGTTTTAGTTCTGAGTTTAGAAGTGAAAATAGTGACAGAGTGTTGAGTTTCCTCATTAGTTCCTTTGTTAAGAAAATGTAACATTTAGAACATTATTTCAATTCTATGTAATTATACAATTCTATGCATATTTATGTAAGCCGACGTAACCTTTAAGGTGTATGGCATAATAAAGAATAAAAAAAAAAAAAAACACTCTCGTACCTTATCTCGCCATTTTAAAACAAGGAATCGCCATTATAAATAAAGATTTGAAATGCACTTGTTTCTATGTAAAAAATCTTAAATAGAAACATTTTAAAACCTGGGAGTCTCGGAAAAGCATTTATTCGTGTCTAAAAACGGTTTTAAGTTATCATAAAGATACATCCAACAACATTTTAGAAGGTTATATTAACCTTAAATAAAGGTATTGTGATTTAAACTATAGGTTTTGCTGTAGCTCTCAGAAAGGTTCTAAAACGTGGGCCCTTTTTGCACTCAGGGGGTTATTATAAGGTTAATATAACATTATTGAGTCTATTAAGACTTAGTAGCAAATATCCATATATAGGTTCTAGAACCTTTTCAAAACCATTCTAGAACCTAAAATGTTACTTGGGTACTTTTCTGGGGTCAGTTCGTTAAAATTGATGTAGATCCAGATATCAACGATTCTGACAAATTCCAATACCTACTTCAATCTATGGAACCCCATTCTAATGCCAGGCAACTCGTAGAGAGCTATCCACCTTGTGCAGAAAATTACAAGAAGGCATTAAATGCTCTAAAATCAAGGTTCGCTCGCGATGACGTATTAATAGAGACATACGTAAGAGGACTGATAACTTTGATGCAAGAAAAAGTACAAGCATCCAACGCTAAGGAACTGTCCAGCCTATACGACAGTCTGCAAACGCACTTGCAAGCGCTTGAAACGCTCGGGGTTACAAAAGATAAATACGCGTTCATACTCTTCCCAATGGTAGAGTCAGCTCTGCCAGACGACGTGCTCCGAGCGTGGAACCGGTATCGAGCTACAGAAATTAGAGATGGCAACGATCTGTCAAGATTGGTGGACTTCCTCAGGCTAGAAGTTGAATCGGAAGAAAGGATTCAACTGGCACATCAAGACAGTTTCCCTACTTCCAACGCCACGCCTAAAGAACCCACGTGTTGCTTTGTCACTGAAACGAAACCTGATTCCCGAAAAACGCCGACTGTTTGCATCTGGTGTGACAAAGACACACACTGTACCGCTGAATGTCATAAAGCGGCAAAGATGTCTCTAGCGCAAAGAACTGAACACATTAAGGCCAAAAGGGCGTGCTTGATTTGTTTGAAGCCAAACCATACGGCCAAAAGATGTAAAAGTTTTCTCAAGTGCCTATTTTGTAAAAGGAGACATTCGATTTTAATGTGCCCTGACATGAACAGCCAAGGACAGGGAACTAGCCAGAAAAGGTCAGAACTTGAAAAGGCTAACAACCTTCATTGCGAGTTCAATTCCACAACTCTACTGCAAACTATTGTAGTTCGCGTGTTTTCAACCGACGGCAAGAGTTCTACGTGTGTACGTGCCCTTTTAGATAGTGGCTCGCAAAGGTCATACATCCGAAAAGATCTTGTCACTACATTAAAATTGACTTTAAATTTGAATTTAGTTGATTACCCACTGTCTTTTTGGTGGCAAAGAGGAAAACACCGAAGTACGTCAAATTTGTGACATTTCCGTGAAAAGTATGACAAGTGACTTTCTGATAAAAATATCAACAGTGGAACAAATAAATATTTATAGTATTTTGCCTAAAGTTACATCAAATGAAATAATTCAGAAATTACGACAAATTAACATTACACTGACTGACACGACCGACACACCCGACGACATCCAGTTATTAATAGGTGCCGATTTTTTGAGTTTATTGTGGACTGACGAGTTTGTCCATGTAAGTAACACTTTGACTGCGATTAAAGCCACAATGGGTTGGACCATTCAAGGCCGCGTTTCTGGGATTTATAGCTCGTTAATAACGTCTACAACTACACTTCATTGTATGTCTAACTTTAAAATTTCAGATTTGTGGGAGCTCGAGTCTTTAGGCATAAGGGACCAGGCTGAACAAAATGTTAAAAGTCTTCATGACGCCGAGGTACTTGAAAATTTTAAAAGGTCGATTTATATTAATTCGGAAGGGCGTTATGAAGTCCCTCTGCCATGGTGTGACGTACCGCGTCCAAGGTCGAACTACCAATTAGCAAGAGCAAGGCTTAACTCTGTCACACGTAGACTAAGTGAAATAGGTAAGTTATCACAGTATGACGAAGTTTTTAAACAGTGGTTAGGTTTAAATATTATTGAGGTGGCTCCAGATCAAAGCGTTAAAGGCCACTACATACCTCACCACGCTGTCATCAAAGAGGCTAGCCTTACAACCAAGATAAGGCCCGTCTTTGACGCGTCAGCGAAGGATGCCAATGGTATAACGTTGAACTCCTGTCTCGAAAAAGGAGTCAATTTACTAGAACAGATACCGCAACTTCTAGTGAATTTTCGAAGGGAAGCCATTGGTGTTACCGCGGACATCGCGAAGGCTTTTCTACAAATATCTGTAAATAGTAGTGATAGAGATTACTTACGATTTTTATGGTGGGCAGATGTGAATGACGTTGGTAAGGGGGTAATTACTTACCGACATCAGCGCGTAGTATTCGGCGTTACCTCTAGTCCGTTCCATCTTATTGCTACAATAAACTACCACCTAGATAAATATTTAGGAAATCTAAATGAAACTACTTCAAAATTAAAAGGGGCATTTTACGTAGATAATGTCGTAGCTAGCGTAGAATCTAAGGAGGCTTTAGAAAAATTTATCTGCGAATCAAAGCAAATCATGGCTGATGGAAAATTCGACCTCAGAGGTTGGGTTTCGAGTCCGGTAAAAGTTTGTAGTGAAACTACGTCAATGTCGGTTCTAGGTGTAATGTGGAATGTAGAGAATGATACTCTTTGTTGTTATACTGATTCTTTAAAAACAATCTGCGGAAAACTGACAAAAAGAGTTTTGTTGTCCGTCATGCAGAGAGTTTTTGACCCAATCGGTATAGTTTGTGCGACTTTAATCGTTCCTAAAATCATATTACAGAAAACATGGCCAAGGAAACTCACCTGGGATGAGGAGCTGTCGGGTGATCTAGCAGTAGAATTTAAGGCATGGTTAGATCAAGCACACTTTATAAGCCAAATTGTTGTTCCGAGACCATTAACTTCGTTTTCGATCAGGGTAAGTGAAAATTCACTACATGTTTTTTGCGATGCGAGTAAGATTGCGTACGCAGTTTGCATTTTCTTACGCACAAAATACGGTGATAATGTTGAATTACGTCTTGTACAGGCTAAATCTAGACTTACACCGATTAGCACAACATACAAAGTTACTGTACCGCGTCTCGAGTTGATCGCCGCGACAATGAGTGTTAGGTTGGCTAAGTCGATAAAAGAATCGTTAGGTTTAGACAACTGTTCCGTTTTTTATTGGTCCGATTCTAGTGTTGTGCTAACGTGGATCAAAGGTACCGGCGAATGGAGCGTGTTCGTGGCAAATAGGGTTAATGAAATAAAATCACTTACTTCAGCATTGCAATGGCGTCACGTACCTGGCAACCTAAATCCCGCTGACTTACCTTCGAGGGGAACATCTCCTAAAGGGCTACTAGAAAGTCACGGGTCCTGATTGGTTGCGTTTGGATAAACAGAACTGGCCCGTAGCAGATTTCGAAATCGACCTAAATGAAGTTAATGTGGAGCGTAAAAGGTCAGTTACAGCCATGCTATCGGAATGTGACTATTTTCTTGCGAAATTACGCTATTTTTCTGTATACTCCAAAATTGTGAGAATGCTCGGTTGGATTTTAAGGTTCAAAAGGAAACCAAGTCCATTCGTCAAAGAGCTTACTTACGATGAGTTCATGTATGCAGAGAAAATTTTATTCAGGTTAATTCAAGGAAAATATAAGGATGAGCTGCAACATAGTAACCTTCATACCTTCATTGATGATGAGGGACTTATGCGGCTGAAAACGAAAATTGGTTTAGGCGGTGATACTTACGATTTCAAATATCCTATTGTGCTTCCAAGTAGTGAAGCCATTGTCCAACGTCTTGTGTCACAGCGTCATGCTATTTTACGGCACTCTGGTGTACAAACGCTTATCTGCAACTTACGTGAGCGGTTTTGGGTGATCGGTTTACGTAGGCTATGCAGAAGGGTTGTTTTCGCTTGTGTTAAATGTAAACGGTTGAAGGCTAAGCCTTACCAGCCACTGACGGGTAGCTTGCCTGAAGAACGTATGACAACCAGTTCTGCTTTTGAAGTGTCTGGTGTAGACCTGGCGGGCCCCCTTTTGTTAAAATCCGGCTCGAAGGCTTGGATCATTCTTTTTACATGCGCCACCTATCGCGCAGTACATCTCGATGCCGTTGAGTCATTGTCGACTGCTGAATTTGTTATGGCGTTAAGGCGGTTCATAGCGCGTAGAGGTAGAATTTCATGTTTATACAGAGATAACGCTACTAATTTTCGTGGGCTTGACAATGCATTTAAATCAATCGATTGGAATGAAGTTCTATGTTTCTCGTCTATCGAGCGAATAAAGTGGAATTTCTTGCCACCTAGCGCCCCCTGGTGGGGTGGATTTTATGAACGTTTGATCGGTCTAGTAAAATCGTTGCTTAGGAGAATTTTAGGACGTGCTTCGCTTTCTTTGACAGAGTTGACCACGATACTTTGTGATTGTGAAGCCACGATCAATGATCGACCGCTCACTCACGTAGACACAAGCGTCGATGGGTTGCGTCCTTTAACGCCCGCGATGTATATTCGACCTTTGTTTCAACACGACGTTTCGGATCTTGATCAAGTCGACAGTAAGACTTTAAATGTTCGTGCGAGGTATTGTCAAACTTTGCGTGAGGGATTCCGACATCGTTTCAGATCCGAATATTTAAGCACTCTTGTGCAGCCTAGAAAACGTCAAATTCGAGATTTGACCGTAGGAGATGTTGTCCTCATCGAAATTGATGATCGTCGTAGAGTCAATTGGCCAATCGGAGTGGTCACAGAAATTTTCCCAGGAAAAGATGAGATTTCAAGAGTGGCTAAGATCCGCACAGCTGCCGGGGAGAAGATAAGACCTGCCCAGCGACTATTTCCTCTTGAGGTTTCTTCTGCGGATAATTTTGCACCACCTGACTTCACTCGAATGACTAAATACACTACTTCGTCTGACACGACTGAGAGTACAGAGAACTCTAACATTTATAAAACACGGTCTGGTAGAGTGGTGAGACCACCCAGTAGACTAAATGTTGGTCACAAATTATTTCATTTATTTGGTTTCATTTCTCTTAGGTTTTCTGTGACTCTACATATTTTTTAGGAATTTATCTGATGTTAAGTTTTGTATTAAGCTATGTTAACCATCCGGTTTCTTTTGCCCGGGAGTGTCACGTAATTCCATAAAGGAGTTATGTGATTTCTTTATGGTATAATTATGTTTTTTACTATTTGGCAGTGTCTTAATATTAGAACAAAGAATTATACGAAAAGAACTGAATAAAGGTTTACATCACAGTTTGTTTTCCTTTAAATCTTTATAACAATATTAAATGTGATAGTCCGAATTTTTTTGCTGTTTAGTCTAAATATATAATCATTCTGAAAGCTTAATAGCGCGACACAGCACGTCACGGCAAAACAAAAATGAATGTTGGAATCAACATAAAAATTACCATAATGTTTTTGTCGAGAATAAGCCACAGAAAAAGCAAAACAGATTTCCACGAAAATTGTATCACGGGCATTAAAATAAAACCATAATTTTCGAGACGTTATCTTAATCCCGGGTTAATGGACGGGAAATCTTTGTTTAATGTATTGTAAAATCCAAAACTGTCCGCAGCGAATCAGCTTAAGGGCCTATGCTAGCTCAGCTAGTGCCAGCAAAAGATTCTACTTAATAATTACATTATATATTAATTACTGCAAAAAAAACACAACAAAATACAAGACAATAAAAAAGTTGCAAAGGTGAACTAATCTCTAAAAGAGAGTGTCTCTACCAGCCAACCTGTCATATTGCATGAGAGATTCCATTTTATTAATGGCAGACACCAAAATAAAATATACATAACTATTAAAATTACAAAGATAAATATATATACATATTACATAGGTATATATACGAGTATAGTATATATATCCAAATATAAATAAATATAACAACACAGTTTGTAGAAAGAGAACTGACACATCTAATCTTGTATCGAAAGTTGAGCTCAAGCTCTTGCTTTGAGGTCAGCTTGCAACTGACGTTTTTGACAATACAGGGAGAAAAAAATAGCCCTAGCTGGTTCTTTCCAGTACAAGGTCTCTCGCCGTAGACTTGTGAACCATTAGCGTAGCTTCTTTGACGTGCAAATGTGATTATGTAATAATCCAATTTGAATAGACTATATTGACTTTGAATTTAAATTATAAGATTACCTTATTTTCTTAAAACGAACAAAAAGGTCCGGTCAAAAATGTTTTATTTTAACGAGAGACTGCCCAAGTTTAAGGACGCCTACGCATTAATAATTTGCGTCTGAAAGATCACTTAAAATAATAATCCTTTTTTTCCTTTACATAATCAACCACTTGCTATAGTAGGTACTTTAATTATAAATGTCATATGACGTAGATAGGCACGCCCTCAGAAGAATAAGTTATTGTTCTGAGGGCACGCCTAAAGTACTTTTTCTACTGAGTTGTGACACGTGACGTAGCGAGCCCGCGCTCACGAATTTGCTTTATCTAAGAATCTTTTTATACACCTATTTGTGACTTACCTTTTCTTTAGAAAAGCTAAATAAATTGAAAAATTACTAAATCAACACAGGAATTTTTTTGATTCGGGTGGGAATCGAATCCGCCTCTTCGACATACCGTGGTGACGCCTTGACCAATAGGCCACCGACCTACTTTAAACTCTACTTTGGCTTAACAAAATACAAAATAAATTTATACATTTGAAATTTCGTCAGGGCTGGGAAAAGATGGTGGCCCAGTGGTATCAACACGGTATGTTGAAGACCAGTTTTCAAGAAATCTGTAGTAATTACTATATCCGATATTAATTCGTGGTTATTAAGAGGAAATCGTACAGTCCGTTTTTGCATACAAACGTAGTCCCCTGTTTCCTTCCTGCATAATAGCACTATTTGCGCTATTTTTTCCAATAAAATCAATTGGGATGATGACTGAATTCTAATTTTCACGTTTCGTCATTAAATATTAAAATAGCGCGGAAAATGATGAAGTCCTGTGAAATTAGAATTAAAATCGGCTTAGAAATACATTGGATACAAGCATTTTAAGTTGTTAATTTGAAGGCGATTAGACAGAGAGATCCGACATCAACCGTGACGTCATCGTTGAGTACGGCCATATAAACTCCTTGTAAATTGCCGTTTTGCTAGAAAGAGATGGAGAAAAATCTTTAATACCTTATATCTTGGTTGTTTTTATAGTTATTCGAAAACCGACTTTTTCTTTCTGTTTATTATATGAATGAGCTTCAATTAAAGCAAAAAAATTTTTTTAGTCATCTAGCCTGTTGCCACAATAAGCATATTCCTATGTTTCCCTTTTTTATTAAGTTAATTACTAAAAGAGATTTTAAACCTTCAAAAACAAAAAAAAAAAGACCTAATTTTCTGCTGTATTCAAACGTCCAGCAAACAAATTAAAGAAGATTATATGAAAGAAGCAAAACATAGAAATACAGAATAAGCCTTTCTTTAGTTTTTTACGCAAAAAGTCATTAAATCGGTCCATTTTTTGCTGAGAAAACAGGGGACTACGAAATGTATATTTTGTCTCATAGGTATTTTCGGACCCAGCTGCAGTTGTCCCTATCGCGCTCAGTTCAGTTGTTGGGACACAGCGCGACGGCAATACATTTTACAAATACCTATTTTTGAATTCTCTCGACCTTGGTGTTTCCTCTTAACGAACGTAGTCGCCCAGTGGTTAAGGTATCGACACGGTGTGTTGGGGATGCAGGATCGATTCCCGCCCGAGTCGATTTTTTGTATTCAATTCCTTTTTATTTGGACACACAAAAAATACTTTGCTATTACTTTTTAATTTATCAGACGGACTTATATTATTAATTTTTACACCTAGTGCACACGACCTTAGGTACAAAGTTACCAACTGATAAAAAATCGGAATTATTTAATCAAATCAGTTGAGTTAGCAAAGGCCCTTAAACTGAGACTCGCGCAAAAACCAGCCCTCGAGAGCGATCACCATTATATGGCAATTATGAAAAATGACTCGTGCCCAATTTAGTGGATGGCTTTTTAGGAACCAAAAAAACAAAAGCACAAAAATCGACCCATTACTGAAAAAGCTCGCTTTTATTAATTTCGTTGGCTTTGCAATATATAGACGTGCTTTCGTTTTGATTCCTGTGAGCTCTAATTCGGCGTTCATGTTCGCAAATAGCGATATATTACTGCATGATAGTATACGTAAATATACAGATTGCTTTCATGATAGCAAGACGCCACAGAGACGAATTATTTACAAGGACCGCAGTATTTGTCGCTAACTTGTGTCTCTATAGTCATCATAGAGTCAGTACCGAGTCTCCCTCCGGTCACCTTTTTTTAAACAAGGTAGAATACTGTTATATACTTGCCTATGGCTAGTCGACAGACGTGTGTGACTACACCGCTTCGATATCCATCTTTTCCTTAGCCGAAGCAATCCAGGGACTCGAAAACGTAGTTTCTCTGGATCTCCCCGGTACGGGCCACATAGCTTCGGGCTGGGCCTTAACGTCTGTGGAGGATTACATTGGACATACACGGTTATTTTTTTATCACCCCGGAAAATTTAAGGGACGCTTCAGGACACATCCATTATTATATAAAAAAAATGTAATAAAAAATTAAAAAAGTAAAAAAAATCTCAAAATGCATCTCTCACCTAGTGCAGCATGTTTTGGATATTTTAGAAAATTAATATAAAATTAAAGAGGTGAGTTATTTTTTATTCTTATTTAAATCACTCTACTACCATGTTGTGAAATTTTCCTGGGTGATAAAAAAGTATTAGTTTATCCCCAGTCGGAAAAACTTTAGCACGTCAGGAGCCACCCTAGCGTGTAGGCCACACTTAGGGCGCTCATGGAAGACCGGCTGCATAGGTCCAGGGGGAGTGGATAGAAGGCGGTCCGCCTTTTACCCACTCTCCCTGGTAACTTTGAGAAACAACAGAAAATACAAGTGCGGAAAGTAAGTCATCTATATTAAACAATCAAGTATACAAAGACATTTCTTTAGAAATTATATAGTTTAGTTCCCAGTGTTAAATGTAAAAGGTTTTCAGGTTTACAGTTTATCCAATCTATTAGGGTCCAAGCTACATTCTTCATAGTTTAAGAGGAAACACTAAGGTGTCTGTAAAAGCTGTCCAGAAAATTAATTAAAATTACAGAGGTTACCTCGCCAGTGGGCCGACCCCAGTTGCAATTTCATCCACCCAGTACCACCCCCCACAACATTATGTATCCCAATGGACTCAATCACGTCGTAGTGACCAAGAAGGTGAGTAATAATTGTACGTGGACGACTTTCGATGTTCGAGAAGTATTTTCTTAAGTTGTTGTCTAAAAGTTGTTTTTGGTTTTAGATTGCGTAATAGTGGTGGGGGATCATTTCAGGAGCGGGTGGCGGCAAACAGTCGGCCTCAAAAGTAGATAATCATTTTAGTACCATGTCACACCTGATTATGATTATTCCTATACTTTAACGGCCTTACAAATAAAAACTTATACCGAGGATAATCCTCGGAATAATTTATTCTGTGTTTTGTCTTGTTTTAGCACATGTCAGATGTAATATGTCAAACTAAGACAAAACACGGAATAACTATTCCGAGGTTATTCCTAGGAATAAGTTTTTTATTTGTAAGGCCGTTAATCTATGCCTGAATAGCTCCCAAAAATCTTAAAATATCTATATTGAGTTCGTGACTGTGCTATTTTTTGTAGAAATGTCTTTAATTGTAGCTCTGTAGCTCTGTATTGCGTAAATATAGTTTTTTTTTGAGCAATTGTGTCAATGTTTTTTTTTAGAAAAAACTGAGAATCCAATTTCTACGTGCACAAAATTTCACGAATGTTCTATAGGCAGTTTATAATTTAACCAAAATATTGATTGAAACTACTTATTTTTTAATATATCGTTTATACATATAAAGTTACTTTTGATCACCCCGAAAAATTTAAGGGACCCTTTAGAGCACTGTAGTAGAATGATTAAAATATAAATAAAAAATAACTCACCTATTTAATTTTATATAAATTTTCTAAAATATCCAAAATATACTGCACTAGTTAAGTGCAGTAATAAGATATTTTTTATTTTAATTTATTTTTTTTATTATTACTTTTAATATACTTTCTTAAAAGTTAAAAGTTATATTATTTGCTTTATTTACTTACTTACTTAATAATGGATGTGATAAAAAAATAACTGTATATTATCGTATCGTAAAAAAAATATTTTATTACAGAGCCGAATATAAACTTCAATAGAATTCAACATAGCTCCAATGTTTAGGTAACCGTTATTAATTAAGTTACCAGACCCATACTTAAGCAGGTGTATAAGCGCCTATAAATAACTTTAATTGTAAGACAATACTGAAATTTCGGCACGTGTATTATCAATAACAGTTATAAGTACTTTGCCTTGTGTGTGTACCTATCTTACCTATATAACGAAGAACGGAGAAAGGTAAGGTAATAAGTTAAGAAATTAGTTTCCTTAATCTACGATTCGGAAAGTCATTTTCAATTAATAATTATATTAAGATAATCGTTTTGTTTATTCACACCTCAGGGTTTTTTAAGTACGTACTCTTTGTGATCATTAGAGATAAACATTTTTTTTGTACCTATGTAATTATGAAAAACATTAAAAATAGCTGGTCCCCAACATGTAACAAGGTTAAAATGTAAACAATAGTAACTGATAACCACACTGACATAACTTAAAAGATGAGTGTTGTTTGTATGATACTTAGAGCATTCAGGCTATTCATTGAGGCCTAAACACCCTAACTTAGGGTAGGCTCGAGCCCCTCGGTGGGGACATACTTATATGAGCTGTTAAGATGAAGATGAGACTCTTTTAATACTTTGTAACCCCAACAAGTAACAAGGTTTTTATGAAAACAATATACTAACTGATAACCACATAGAGATAACTTAAAAGATGAGTGTTGTTTGTATGATACGAGCCGAAGTCAAGATCATAATAATTATGATCTTATTAAAGCCTCATTAATTATGTACTATTTCCTTACATTACTTTATCAGCACACATATTTCAAGCACTATATGATGGGCTCATAAGCCGAAGGTGAGACCTCCATTATTATCAGTACTTCCTGTAACATATAGATAGGTGCAAAGTTAATGTATGAACTGAAAAAAGGAGATGAATTAGTCTAGAAGAAAACATATTCATTTATTTCCAAAAAAGATTTTAACACTGTTGTGCTAAGTATAGCGAGTAATCATTGGAAACGAATGTGTTTGGTAATATATTCGAACCACGATTTTTATTATAAAATAATGTAAATATTTCTATCTATAATATAATCTAATGATATAATCTATAATTATATAATCTAAGTATTTGCATGTTGGTGTGGTACTAATTATTGATATTCCTTTGTCGCATGCGATTGAGGGAGGGCGGGCGGTGCACCATTGGCCTGCGTAGTCAGTACCAACTACCGACATTTTTTATCGGAAGTTTTGCTATATACCTAATCCTTAACAATTAGTAATGGACTTCCGAAAAGTAACGCCTGACACCATCAATTATATGTAAATATTTTTTTCTGGTTGATTACGTAGAGTTATCCATGACTCAAAAATAATTGTTGAAGATCTTTCAATGCCAATAGAGGAAAAGAATTGAATTATTCTATTCCTCTGAACATCCCAGAGCTCGTAATTGGGCGAAGTACGCTTCAACAAGTCTATCTACATAGAGCTGTTGCAATTTACTTTGAAATTTTAATTATTCTGTACTTGCTTATAATTGAAGTTTTTTTTAAATAAAATATATTATTACAAGACACAAAATTAACTGACATACGAGTATAAAACCTTTTTCTATAATTCCGAATACAGGAATTAATTTATAATTTAATCAAGAGTAAATGACATATAATAAAGTAAGATATATTTGTGGGGGTTTCAATGCCATGATATTAAAAGATCTTTCAGATACAACGGCAATCAGTTTTACTAGCAATGCCTACTTTAACAATCCCCATGATGAACTGATGACTGTTGTAGGTACTTCTACTAAAAGCACTGATCCTACCTCCAGCAGAGAGCATCTTTTGGCTTAATGATGATGATAAAGCCATATTTAATGAAACAAACAAAGTATATTTTCGAAAATAAAGAACCTTATAATAATTTGCAATATTTTTATACGAAACATTCTTTTTTTTCTCTGATTCCTCAAAGCACTGACCCTCTCGTTTAAAAAACAATACGTGTTCGATAGCATACTACGTGTATTTTAGGAGCTTGCTGACGCATTGGCGCGTGCGCTCAGTAAACGATTGCTAAGGTTAAGCAACATTGGCTGTGGTCAGTCCTATGATGGGTGACCAAAATACGAAACATCTCAAGCTCCTCCGTCTTTCGAAAAGCATGTTAAACAGTGGGTCCTGCTCTTAATCTCGTCCTGTAGGCTTACTCTTCGACCAATTCCCATCGATCGGCATTGAGATTGACTTTTTTTTTCGTACGCTTATTTTTGCGCATTGGCTCCAAATTGACCCCGTATTGCGCAAATTTTGGGTAAACCAAACACAGTATTATTTAATTTTCTTAAAATACGGATAATTAATGTATGGAACATCTGTCAAAAAAGTACAATGTACAATCTCACACATACAAAACGCAACCCAAATATAGCAACTGTAGAAATTGCCAATACGATTTAAGGCAGCTATCAATCAGTGCTGAATTAAGTTAAGTTAATGCTGAACTGGGCCAAGCAGTAACTTTATTATTTGCTTGATATACTCAAGCAATATGAGTGGCTCCTGAGTGATTTGAACGAATTGTCAACAATCAAGTAACAGAACGCCCATGTCACTAATAAATCGAAATTAAACCTAAAATGGACTTGGGGTGTTGTAACAGCTCCATATACATGGATATCACCGCGAATGACCTAATTCAGAAGGCAGGGTCAGTGCCGCTATCAGTCTTTTATTTGGGACGCAAATTTTATTCGGCCCCTCGATATCTCAACGCGACCGTTACATCACATCACTAATGATTTGGAACTGTAGTCGAACGAATCCCATTTCTATTCGGGGTTTTAAGCGTTGATACAGACGATAGGGCCTTTTTTGCAGTCGATTTGATGTATAACAATAAATTGTCGAGACATTGTTTATTACACTCTGAGAAGCTTGGGGTGTGTGTTCTCGGTTAACTCAACGTTGGAAGTGTTTAAAAAACTACGAAAAATTAAAACCGACTTCAAAAACTGAACGGTGCCGAATTTTCAAAATTTCCAGAATATCATCACTTGGCACAGACTTTAATATAAAAATGTGATGTTATACGTATTCTTATTTTGTGTTTGACTTTTAAGCGTTTTTGAAGTCGGTTTTTATTTTTTGTAATGTTAATTTTATCTTTCTAATGAATTTAATACCAGCTCACGGAAGGAACTTTGAAGAATACAAGCACGCGGGGCCAATACGTGATCATAATAAGTTATTAAAAGAACTATCCCCTAACTCCTAATCCTTAAGGAACATCATAATTTGCTCAGCATCATGAGATAAAGACTACCAAACGCAAATACCTGAAAACTTTTGATAAAATTAAAAAAAATATGGTAAGTAGTGTCTAAATTTAAGAGTTTCCCTCGATTTTCCTGGGATCCCAACACCAGATCCTAACTTTAGTGCCAATAGGACCACCTCAGAAGTGAAACCTCTTTTGAATGAAAAAGAATTTTGAAAATCGGTTCTCAATTATGGCGGAGAAATCGCATAACACACACACACGCGCGTCGAATTGAGAACCTCCTTCTCTTTCTTAATCTGAAATACGAGCTCGTATCTCGAGCTCCTGACTTCGTGTTTCGCAAGGCACGTGCCAGTTAGTAAAAAGAAGGAGACCTAATACATGATTATTTTTATATCTTACTGATAAGGTACAGATTTGTAACATTTTATTTAATTTTTAAAAGTAACGTACGTAGTAAGTTAAATATAATATCAATTTTTGTCTGTTTTATGTCTTATTCATAAATTCCATGTATTGAAAAATCATTTTTCAATTTCTGGGATTTTTTTGAGCCGTGTCTATTTAAGATTATCAGGTATGATAAGATCCGTAGACGAACTAGAGTCTCTGACATAGCACAAAGAATTGCAAACCTTATGCGGCAGTCTGGCAGTGGACCAGACACATAGCTCGCAGAATGGACAGCCATTGGGGCGAAAAGGTCCTCAAGTGGCGACCGCGTACCGGGAGCGCCACAGGTAGGTCCCCACAAGTAGACCTTGCTAGAAACCAAGAAGACGTCACAAGCGACGCGCCGCACGGTACATAATGTACGCCGCGTGTCACCACGCAGGTAACGTAGCTGCAACCAGCCTCCGTAACATGTTCACCACTATGTCTAAATATGATAAAAATGTATTGTATTTTGATAGTTCACCGCGATAAACCGCCATATCATATCGCGTTTTGGTGGTCATGCCAGGCCTCCGTCACTACGCACTTAGGTACAAGATAAGTATCTACCGTTCCGCGCACACCGAGAGTGTAAAAAACAGCAGAGGTGCCGCGCTTCGCTCGGAGTATATTGTTCTGCGTGACGCGATATTGACACAGGTGTATAGCAACATTACGCGCGCTTTCCTACGCGCGTGAATGATTCGATGAATTTTAGGATGATATAAATATATAATAAAAATAAAAAATATTTTACAAAAAATAGAAACCGACTTCAAAAACACTGAAAAGTTAAAAATTATATAAGAATAGGTACAGACAACATCACCCTTCTATATTGAAGTCGGTGCCAAACGATGATCTCCTAGAAAGTCTTAAAATTTGGCACCGACTTCAATATAGAAGTGTGATGTTGTCTGTACCTATTAATATGTTATTTTTAACTTTTCAGTGTTTTTGAAGTCGGTTTTTAATTTTTGTAAAAAAAATGTTATTTTTAACTTTTTAGTGAATGAAATCTTTTTAGTGAAAGAAACCCTAAATTAGCGTTTCCCTCGATTTTCATAAGGTCCCATCATCAGATCCTGACTTTGGTGACCTTGGGACCTCCCTAGGAGTATACTCTATCGAATACAATAAGAATTTTTAAAAACGGTCCACAACTGGCGGAGTAATCGCGTAACATACACATAAAACACGTTGGAAACACTTTAAAATTTAAGGTTTTTCCTCGATTTTCATGGGATTCCATCATCAGATCCTGACTTTGGTGACCATGGGACCACCCTTGGAGTATGCTTTATCGAATACAAAAAGAATTTTGAAAATCGGCTCAACTCGGTCAAATCGGTCAACAACTGGCGGCATAATCGCGTAACATACACACAAAAAAAAACATACGCATCGAATTGAGAACGTAAAACTTGGTGCAACCGGCTGTCTCTGTAGGTATAGGAAAAGTGACCAAACTTAGTGTAAAATAGGAAAAACCGATAATATAACCCGGGACTTCCATTAATCGCGCTCTACACCTTTATGACTTTTCTTCATCTTGACCAGCATGGTGTATGAAATGAAGAAACAAAATTGTGTTAGTGGACGTATACAATTACTACATTTCTTAAACTGTGCCAATTTACTGCGAGAGTAAATGCATTTCATATTCACGCCATTAACCCTTGCCTCCATAGCATGACCACAAAAGGCAAATAGAGAAAGTACTACGTACAGAAGTTGTAAGAAGTTGTAGAAAAGGCGGACATATCAAATTATTTAACTTTGAGCATACAAGATGAATCATACCTTAACGCCACGCGTTAGCGTATGTTATTAGTATTCTGAAGGGGTGCTTACTCTCGTCGCTACGAGCTCGAGCGACAGAGTTTTTGCTGATGGTAAATAATAAAGCGCGTGTTAAATATATTAAAAAGGGGAACCTAACTTCCAATGTATGTATGTATAGTGAAGGTAATAAATATTTTCACTATTTAACTAAGGTAAATAGGTAATGCGAGTATAAACGACAATTAAATTGAATAATTATTTTAATTAAAAATGACTCTACCACTCGCTCGGAATGCTGACTTCCCCGAGAAGAGCGAGCGAGAAACTCGGGGGCTGCTCTTTTCAAATAAAAGTTACAGAGGTGTATTACTCAAAAGTAAAACAAAAGAACAAGTGATTAATAATTAAACATAGCAATTACACAGAAATTAAAAAACAAAACTCAAAGTTTCTAACTAGACAAAGAAATAGAATATACTAAATAATACTTAGCTTGGTACTTACTTGGTAGCAGCCTTGCAGCAAGACAAACTTGTTCCCGAAGACAGTGGCTACTGCGAACACCGTCGAACTGTTGAAAACTAATGATCACGTTGGTGTTTTTTTTCCACCAATGCGAGAGTGGAGGCAGAGATTTCTTACGGATACCTGTAGCCACACCCTAACACACACTCACTTACTCACGCACACACACACCCACGCACACACATACACACACATATTCATATGAATAATAATATTAAAAAATCGTTGGAACTTTCGGTAAATTATTGACTTATATACTATTCATTATTACTTACTATTCTCTATGGCACATAAAACATTCACAGGAAAACAAAAACAGATGGGACGTGTACAAAGATGGACTTATCTCTAAGAGAGATCTCTTCCAGCCAACCTCACTGGGTGTTAGGTGATAGAATATAAAATGCGGGAAAGATAAAATGCAATGGATATAAAAAAAATCTAATGAAACAAATATAATATATGTTAAGAAAGAGCGGAGCTTCCTAGCACAAGCATAATTATCTCTTGCTTAAAAGGTAGCTCCGACCATGATTTATACAAATAACTTGTATAAATCATGGTCGGATCAGTTGATACTTTACCAAATATCTTAAATGTTTATTTGGTAACTTAGGTAACTAACCTAAGTTACCAAATAAACATTTTAGATTTTGATTTTTTTGTACGGCCGGCCGTACAGGTTATGTCGGACTCTTACCGACTAAACTCCGCCTTACGCCTTTAACCTGAAGGTCATTAAGGCTTTCTCGGATAGCGACGCTGCCGCTGCGCTGCCGCTGCGCTGCCCACCTAGAGCATATGTGCTTGAAATCGATCGGGGATTAGAGTGGATCGATCGTATCTGATGACAAACCGTTGGTGGCGAACCGTAGCCTTTTATAGCAACAGAAAATGGCGGGAACATAATGGTAATTAAATATACTGGTGCCCAAAGTAGACACCACCACATCGGCGTTTCGCCGATTATTTGATTGCTGATGTCCACCAAATACATTAAAGAATTTGCTACTTACCTTGTCTCCGTTCGGTCTCCGTATGTAGCTGGTGGACTTCCTGAGCTAGCTCGAAGGAAGTCGCGGATTTCCAATCGCTGTTTTAATAACGTTAACCATATGAATTTGTTACAAAGAATGAGATTAGAGTGACGTACGAGACGTTGAACTGTCACAACTGCGTAGTTTTATTTTTCGTTTTCAATTAATAAAAAACCAAAAAAGTGATCAAAAACATAACTCACCATTTCTTTGGTGGCCATAGTTTCTGTGCGAGTGTTGGTGCAAGGAATTATTATACTTTTAATCGAGTACATAATAAGAAAACACAATCAGCGGATGGTTGACACTTTATATTAGAGGGTAATTCTGAAACAGCTTATAAAACAAAGAATCTATTTATACGCTTCGATCCTGTATCGATCCGACTGCGATTATTATAAGTGGCGCTATTTCGTTTTTGATCAGTCGCTGGTTATTTTAAATTTGGCTGTAAAATGGTTAGCTGTGGAGCTTGTGGCAAGTTTCTATCTTCGACTGGGGCTGCTGTTTGCAGTATGTGTTCTTTAAAATTTCACCGGGCATGTCTAGCATTGCCAGATAAAACACCATTAAACAAAGATTGGTCATGCCCTAATTGCAAAAAAAGTACACGACGAGGGGACAACAGTCAGACACCAGTCAGAAGTATCTATGAGGATGTTGATGGTGGGGATGCGTTGCAGTCCAGCGTGGAAGATAATGCTGACTCGAACCGGTCAAAAAGTCAAAATGTTGGCAGTGCGGACAAGGTTCAAACTGTGCCCGAGATACAAGACCTACGGGCAGAAATCATGGAGTGCGTTAAGGGAATGCGGGAGTTTCGGTTGGAGATGGAACTTCTCCGGGAATCATTTACCACTGTATCTTTACGCTTAGATGGCATTGAGCACAGATTGGAGTTGCTGGAGAAGAGAGAGCCTGCTGTGATTGATCGTACAGTTGCGGAACTTGAGCAAACTATATTAGGCTTAAAGCTGGAATTGAACGAACGTGACCAAGAGATGTTACTTGCAGACGTAGAGATCGGGCAACTGCCTGAAGAAAAAGGTGAGAATGCATTCCACTCTGTGTGTGTTCTGGCGACTCGTCTGGACGTGCCACTGGAGAAACGTGACGTGGTGTTCGCCGAACGCGTAGGCCCACGCCCACAGGAGGCGGGCGGGCGACCGCGGCGTCTGGTGGTACGGCTGGCGCGGCGCCACCTCCGAGACGAATTGTTGCGCGCCGCGCGCGTACGTCGCTCCGGACTCGCAGCCGATGCTGGGTCGAAGATCTTCGTCAACGAGCGACTGACGCGTCACAACCGGCAGCTCTTTCATCGCGTCCGTGAGGAATGTCGCCGACTGGAGTGGCGATACAGCTGGACAAAAAAGGGCCGCATATTCGCTAGGCGAGGCGATGGTCAGCCCGTTTTCCAGTTTTGATCTGACGCCGACCTCGTGCAGGGTTTTCCCCCTGAAAATAATATCAAGTAAACACTCACAACTAATATTATTACTTGCATGTTTCACTTATCATCGTCTCTCATTATCATGGCTTTGTAATTTTTTTTGTATTAAAAAAATGTACCTAAAAAGAAATAACTGTAAATGGTTACTGTCGCGGTTCATAAATGCTTTACTGATTTTGTATAATGTTTACTCGTTTATTACTTACTTATGTTGGGAGTTCTGTAATGTGTTCTTGGTGATGTTCACTATAAGCCTGTATTGTATTACACTCAGCTGCTTGCAGCATGAATCAGCTACATGTCCTTTTCATAATCTGACGCCAACCTTGCCTAGGCATTTACTCCTGAAAAAGAAATCAAGTAAACACTCCCAACTAAGGTTATTACTTGCATGTTTCATTAATAGTCGTCTCTCATTATCATGGCTTTATAAATATTGTAGTTTTAAAAAAATATACCAAAAGAGAAATAATTGTAAACAGTTACTGTTGCGGTTCATATACGCTTTTTTGTTTTTGTATAATGTTGACTTGTTTATTACTTACTTATGTTGTGAGCTTTGTAATGTGTTCTTGGTGATGTCCACTATTAGCCTGTGCTGTATTACACTGAGCTGCTTCCAGCATGAATCAGCTGCATGTCCTTTTCGTGACTATCATCAAACGTTGCTTTGCATTTCTCGTGTGCAGACTAGCCATTTTATGTACATGCAAACTAAACAGTATTATGTTGGAAAAAAATTTGTAGCATCAGTGTGCCAGAAATGCTGTAATGTAAATTTCCAAATCATATTTTGTGTAAATGCTTTTGCGTCGTTGACATGTTATTGCACAAAAACTCTCCTCAATTCACAACTTTTATTTTGTAACACTTTACTTGTAATAAATTGGGTATGGATATTTTTCAAGGTTAGGAAAACTGTAAAGCTGTGCTATAATATCTCTTATATACTTTATTATATGCAAATTTCTATATTAGCCAACACATATAACTCATCAAATATTATAATTTCAAATAACATTTTAAATGATTAATACAAAAAGTTTCAAAGTTGGATTGTTCAATGCAGGATCCCTTTGTACAAACCATGACAATTTTATCGCAGCAGTGGAGGAATTATCTCCAGATATTATAGCTATTAATGAAACTTGGTTGAGAGCTGGACAAGAAGAAAAAGCACCAAAACTTAGAGGCTACCGTCTGTTGCACACTCCTAGACCTAAACAGACAAAGGGAGGTCGGGGTGGAGGCGTGGGTTTCTATGTAAACAGAGATATAAACGCCCGTAAATGCCAGTATCCTGTCATGGCATCTATAGAACAGATGTGGCTGAAAGTTCGTTTTCAAAATAAAATTCTCATTGTTGGTACCGCATATAAACCACCATGGCAGGATATAAATACATTTCTGGACGCTATGACTGAATCTGTCACCTTCTTCGGAAAAACAGATGGACTGATCTTGCTTGGTGATTTCAATATTGATCTTTTTGAGAAGAATAGCAGTAGACTGAGGTCATTTGAACAGTTTTTGTACAGCACTAAAATCACTCAAATTGTATCAGAACCAACACATTACTCGACTCACAGTTGCAGTCTAATAGATGTCATCTGTACTGATATACATGCTACAATTGTTCAAGTTAAGTACTCTCCGGATCTTGGGAGGCATGCCATGTTGTCAGCTGATTTTAAAGTTAGGAAAGTCAGGCCAAAACCTCAACTTGTTACTTACAGAGAAGAATATTGTGCTCGAGAACTTTAATAGTGATCTTGATATGCTAGATTGGAGTAGCTCGGAGAGTGAGAACAGTGTTGATTTACTTGCATACAGATTGACCTCCAATATTGTGTCACTATTTGACTCACATGCCCTAGTAAAAAAACAAAAGTTTAAAACCCCACCTCACCCTTGGATTACAGATACTATTAAATTGATGATGCGCATTCGAGATCGTTACCATAAAAAGTACAAGCTTCATGGAAACGTGGCACACTTGGACTGCTATAAAGCAATGAAGAAACTAGTGATTACTTCCTTAGAAAAGGAAAAATCCTGTTATTTTGACATGTGATAACTATGAGCGTGGACTGATGATGAAAACACGTATAAACCAGTAAAATATAAATATATTGTTTAAATATGTACGCTATATATCGTGGTGTTGCAGACACTGACAATTTATAATTTGACATAAATAGAAGTATCAAAATTGAACGTTCTATAAAAAAGTACAAAATCTATATATAAAAAGTATGATCACTAGCCAGTTTCCAACATTTCCCGCCCCCAGTGGAACACTAATAATCGGAGGAAATTGGCTGGAGAGCAGAATCTAATAAAATTAGCTTTCGGACTGGGCGGCGCAAAATCCCCCCTTTAGTTAAAACATCAGCGACCCGCACCGTTCCGTCAGCTCCAATAAACACTTTCGTAACTCTACCTAGAGGCCAGAGCCCACGTGGCATCGACGAATCTGCGATTAGTACCACGTCACCCTCGGAAATGTTTCGTGAGCTTCTGCGAGGTCCTCTAGCTCGTAGCGTGGGTAAGTACTCTCGCAACCAACGTGACCAAAAATGATCTGCTAAGCGAAGAGTTCGCCGCCAGTCGCATGGCCTTATCAAATCTGCGTCGGTTAGAGATGATGTCCAGGGAACAGATGATGACGATCCATAAATGAAATGGAATGGTGTAATGGATTCCGGATCTTGAGTGGAGGAAGGTATGTATGTGAGCGGGCGCGAATTTACGATGGATTCAACCTCCGCCAATAGGGTTGTTAACACTTCTTCTTTGGGAGCTCTGGTTTTCATCGTATATTTTAAGGCGGTCTTGATTGTTCGTACCAACCGCTCCCAGGCTCCACCCATAAAAGGTGACGCAGGTGGGATGAAGCGCCACGTGATCTTATGGTTTGTGGCATACTCGCGTACGTCATCTCCATGCAGCGACTTGAGAATTCGATTTGCACCTACGAAGTTGGTTCCGTTATCGGAGAATATGATTGCTGGAGAGCCTCTACGTGCGATAAAGCGTCTTAAGCTTAGGAGAGCGGAATCCGAAGACAGTGAACCCACCACTTCCAGGTGTACTCCTCTGGTAACCAGACACGTATACAGAGCAACATACCGCTTCTCGTGATGTCTGTTTACCGTCACGTCGATAGGGCCGAAATAATCGAGGCCGACATTGGTGAACGGTCTCTTGTGGTGTTCAAGTCGCTCAGGCGGTAAGTTTCCAGTTTGTGGAATGTTTGGGCGGCCTTTCTGACGCTTGCACTCGAGACAGGTGTTTGTAACGCTGCGTATGGTTCCCCTGGCTCTCAGGATCCAAAACTTTTGTCTAAGCTCGTTTAGAATAATCTCATTGAATGAGTGAGCGGTCTGACAGTGATGGTGAAGGATCATTAGGTGAACTATGCGATGGCGACCGTCCAGGATAATCGGGCTTTTAACACTCTCACTAACCCCAGGTGCAGATACTATTCTGGAATCAAGTCGTATCAGTCCATCGGAGCCCAATACTGGGGAAAGTGCAGCGATTCTGCTATTTTTGGCCACGGGTTGCGAAGTCTGCAGTAATTTCAGTTCTTCTGGGAAGCTGTCGACTTGAGACCGTTGAAGCAGGAGATTTTCTGCGAGAAGCATGTCCGACGCCGATATTTCCGAGGGGGACGTGGTGCCATCTGTGTACAAATTAGAATCATGTGTAATTGGCCTGGACAAATGTGAACGAAATGAACGCGCAGCTTGTAAAAAGCGAGCGGTGGCTCTGACTAGACGTAACCATTTACTAAACCGTGAAAAATCGGGAACCGGTACGTTTCTCAGAGGAATATCGGTGAGAAGTCCCACCAGCTCTGACTGTACGTCCGACTCTGGTGTGACTTCCTCCGTATCACAATCTGGTTCGGTGGGCCACTCACAATCAGGTAAGAGAAGAAACGATGGTCCGGAGAACCAGCGATGAGATAAGTTTAAGTTTAGTGACTTGAGCTTAGTAGCGTCGTCAGCGTTGTTAAGGGAGCTTGGTACCCATCTCCAGTTAGAAGGGTTCGAAGCTTCCAAAATCTCCCCAAGACGGTGTGCTACGAACGGCTTAAACGATCTCGCGTCCCCTCTTAGCCACTTGAGGACTGTAGTCGAGTCTGTCCAATAACATATTAAAGATGGCTTGATACGATGCGCTTTAATAATTGTTTGCGCGAACCTACACGCAATTAAAGCCGCTTGTAGCTCAAGCCGCGGGATCGAGACAGGTTTTAACGGAGCTACTCTCGCTTTACTTCCTACCAATGCCAAAGAAACCACCCCATTATTATACGTAAAGCGAAAGTAAGCGACACACGCGTAGGCTTGTTCACCACCGTCGGCGAACACATGTAATTGAGTGTCCGATAGGTCCGATTGCGTCATGTACCAACGTGGAATCGAAATATTAGCGGTGGACTCCAGCAGCTCGAACCAATTCTTACACTCAGGGATGAACTTCGTTGGAATAGGGGTATCCCAGCCTAAGCCTTCCCTCCACAACTTTTGTAAGATAATTCTACCTTGTATAATGATAGGCATTAACAATCCAAGTGGGTCATAGACTTTCATGACGCTGGATAGAAGGTAGCGCTTCGTCAGAGTGATAGTGGAATCAGGATGAACTATTCGAAAACTGAACTGGTCTTCCCGCGGGTTCCATTTGACACCCAGCACCCCTACATTATTATTTGGAGGCAAGTTCACGTCTGAACCACCCTCATTTCGTAGTTCCGCAGGAACTGAAGATAGCGCTTCTGAGAAATTTGAAACCCAAGACCTCATTTCGAAGCAGCATGCGCTGTGTACCCTGATGATGTCGGACGCCAACTTTGAGGCCTGAGAAAGATCAAAATAACTACCTAAGTGATCATCCATATAATGATCGGCTATGATTGCTCGACATGCCTCAGGGTACTGGGTTTTAAATTCCTCAGCGTTTTTGTTTTTTATGGCCAGAGCGATAAAGGGGCTGGAGACGGCACCAAACATCATCGACGACATGCGATATTCTTTTAGCCTCCCGTCCTCGTTCCGCCATAAAAAACGTTGTGCATCTCTGTCACACTGTGAAATTTTTATTTGGGGAAACATTTCTCTAATGTCTGCACTTAATGCAATAGGACCTTCCCTGAAACGAAATAATATATCTAACAAAGGCTGTAATAGATCGGGACCCTTTAGAAGCAAGTCATTTAAGCACACACCCTTACTCTTAGCTGCTGCGTCGTGTACGACTCTAAGCTTACGCTTCTGAGGGTGCATTACGCCGAAGGTCGGTAGGTACCAACGAATGTCACTGTTTTGCTCATTGTTAGAATATGAGACATGATAGGTGTCAGGTACACATTCTTCGGCGTACCCCTTTTCGAGAATACCGCTTATGAATGTTTTGTAGCCAGCCTTTAAAACTGGATCTTTTGACAACTGCTTCTCAAGCAGTTTAAAACGTGCTATAGCTAAAGGGTACGAATCAGGCAACAACTTCGGTGATATGTTTTCGCGCCAAGGTAACTTTACCTCAAAGCGACCAGTGCTAAGTCTTCGCGCAGATTGTTCTACAATATCAACCGCCCTCTGATCTTCAGGGTTTCGTTTAGGTGGCTTGTTGCTAATACCCAAGGAGTCTATCTCATACTGCTGCTTGATGAGACTTTCTAGTTCGTCGTACTGACGTTGCATAGATGAGGTGTCAGTACTGTCGTCAGAAACGGTATTAATGAATTCAACCGGTTTCGAAACCGATGAGACAGCACCATGTAACACCCACCCTAACAACGTCCGTGAGGCAACTGGTTCGTGCTTTTTACCTACTCTCATTTCGCGGCTTAGTGACAAGTTCCAATCCGAGGCACCGATGAGGACAGTTGGATTAGCATTTTCGAGTGACAGCTCGTCCGATAGGTTAGCCAAATGTTGGAATTTAGAATAGTCTATGGCGCCGACCTTTCGTGGACGTAAACCTAACGGAGTAATCGCTCGAGCATTCTCGACCAAATATCGGTCTGGCAAGTTACGGCCACGTATATAAAAGTTTACGTAACTGACGTTGACGTCTCTCGCCATACCGCCGACACCCTCCAGCCGGAGACGATTCTGACATGCAGGCGTCGCTCCGATACGTGCCGCGACGTCACCGTCAATAAATGTGGCGGTGCTCCCCTCGTCCAAAAGTGCCGCTGTCTCGAATTGTCCCTCCGGGCCTTCCAGCACAACCGGAAGCACCTTCAATAGGCCGCGAATGGGCGGTCCCGAATGTGATATCCCTGTTGTGTTAAAAGGAGTTTCAGATACATTTGTAACCTGAATAGGCTTATCAATAGTAAAGTCTATGTCTGAGCTAGTTGTGGCAACCGAATCAGAATGTGGTTGCTCAGTAGTCGAGTTGCGAGACTGTGGCAAGGATTCTGTAGGGCCATGTAAAAGAAAATGATGGCGACGTATGCAACCGTTATTACCACAAGGTTTTGCCCGACAAAAATTCCACCTGTGCGGGTGCGGTTTCAAGCACCTATAACAAACCTTGAATTTGCGTGTCCACTGCCACCGACCATCCACACTGAGAAGTTGAAAAGCCTTGCACTTGATAATCAAGTGTTGGCCCTGTTTGCAATATACACATTGAGGCTCACTGCTGGCTTTCGTAACTGTAGCATGTACGGACTCTTTTGTGACAGGTTTGAAAAAGGTAGGCTTACTTGTGGAAGCAGTATTTGTGTCAAACGTATAATTAAATTTTAGTTGCCGATCTGCTTCGACTAACAAAAACTGAGATAACACCTCTAATCGAGATGTATCAATAGAAAAATTTGTGGCAGCATAGTCCGTGAAGCGACTTCGCGTGTGTTCACTTAACTTTGTTAGTATGCTACGAAAGAGTTCTGGTGAATACAGATACTCATTTTGTCGCAGGTATTTAATAGTGGACACACAATTACGTAGTTTATTCGCCAAGATATTCAAATGCTCTGCATTACTTATCTTAATAGTGCGAAGCGAAGCGACCTCGCGCGCCACGAGTATTTCAGGTCTCCCGAAGCTCTGCTCAAGCGTGCGCATCACGTCGTCTGGATCGCTTGAATCCCATAAGTGAGAAGCCACGGCTTGATACGCTGGGCCACGGACGGCGTTGTTCAAACGTACCAAATTCTCGGCTGGAGAAAAAAAGTTCTTTGATTTATCAAAGCTAGACTTAAAGGGCATCCACTGGCTAACATCACCTGAAAACACAACTAGGTCCGGCCGCTTTGGTCGGTCAGAAGCAGCAACAATGGCTTTTGTGAGTTGTGTTATAGAGTCTGTATTGTTTCGGTCGAACAGAGGTTGGCTGACATGCGTGGGTTGGGAAGGTTTGGATGAATTAATAACCTTCAATGGCTTAGATGAAGTAGCAGCGTTCAGTGTCGGGTTGTCCGTCGCTGGCAGTGCCGACCGTGAAAGGGTGCCCAGCTGGTTGTGCCGGGTCACGGAAGGTAGCGGGGGTTGCACCACTGACATAAGTGGTGGTTCCGACATCGAGGTTACCGCTGGGACCGACTGTAAGGTGTGTTGAGTATTCAACATGACAGTTGGTGCGGCACCCGTAACTGAGCTCACTTCAGGTACATATGTACCATTATTTAGAACCCATGACTCCGTTCTTTTTTCTGACCGACGAGAAATACGAGAAGAAGTTCTAGAACACGAGGACTTATCTGTGGCTTCAAGAGCAGCAAGCTTGGCCTGCAGCTCCGTCTGCTCAGCTTCAAGTTCAAGGCGAACCAGTGCACGCTCGCGTTCAGCTTCCTCCTGCGCACGAGCTCGTTCACGTTCGGCTTCCTGCTGTGTGAGTGCGCGTTCACGTTCCGCTTGCTGGTGGGCCAGCTGTACGCGACGCCGAAGATGCTCTGCCTCTAAGGCGAGCTTCTGCGCACGTACTGTGGCTGAAGAGCGGGATGAGTGAGAGCGCCCCTTGGAACTACTGCAAATAGTTAAATCTTTTTCGGTTGTAACATTGTCATCGATATATTCTGGGCGCTGTGTGAGACCTGCTCGCAAGTTCGCGCTCGATGGCAATGCCGCAACATTAGTTAGTGCAGCGCTCGAAGTCGCTCGGTCGTTGTGATGAGGTGGCGCAGAGCGTGAATCGCGTTCACGATCGACTTCGGACGCTGTAGCATCTGCAACAGACTTACTTTGGCTACGTGTTTGCACCATAATGCTTTGAAATGAAAACGAAATGAAAGCTACGGTGAACTACGAATGAGAAAATTTACAAAGATGAAAAAACAATTTACCTGATAAATGAAATACAACGGCTACAGAAGGACCAAAAATGATAACTATGAGCGTGGACTGATGATGAAAACACGTATAAACCAGTAAAATATAAATATATTGTTTAAATATGTACGCTATATATCGTGGTGTTGCAGACACTGACAATTTATAATTTGACATAAATAGAAGTATCAAAATTGAACGTTCTATAAAAAAGTACAAAATCTATATATAAAAAGTATGATCACTAGCCAGTTTCCAACAACATGAATATTAATTTATATCTCAATAATACAAAGAAGTTATGGAGTAATCTAAAAGCAACAATTTTATCTAATAATAAAAAAGCATCTGAGCTTCCTGATATTTTTGATGACCCTGATGTAATAAATCTACATTTTCTCAATATACCAAGTACCAGCACTGTTCCTATTTCACAACTGACCTATTTTGAACACCACAGACATAGCGCTTCAACTTTTTCACTGAAAACAGTTTCACGGGAAGAGGTACTCAAAACAATCAAGAGTCTTAGGTCCAATGCCGAAGGACATGATGGGATAACACTGAACATGCTTCAACTAACACTACCACAATCACTCCCAGCTATTACCAAACTAATAAACCTTTCAATATCACAAGGTATATTTCCCGAGAGCTGGAAACTGGCTGTTGTGAAACCTCTTCCTAAAACTGACCAACCAATGACTTTGAAAGACCTCAGACCAATAAGTATACTGACATGTATGTCAAAAATTTTAGAAAAAATAGTTTGTGATCAACTTACTAAATACGTTGAGAATTGTGCGATTCTTCCACATTTCAATGCACTGCTACAGCCCTTGCCAATGTTGTGGACGATATTCTTGCTGCCCGAGATCAAGGAAATGTTGTAGCACTAATACTCCTGGATTTCTCACGTGCTTTTGATTGTATTAATACAAGTCTCTTGCTATCTAAGTTGAGGTACTATGGGGTGGATTCTACCTCAGTGAAGTGGTTCGATAGTTACCTATCAAATAGGAAACAATATGTAGAGATATCCAGAGCAGACGGATCTAAGCTACGCTCCTTGCCTCATATAGTAACATGTGGTGTGCCCCAAGGATCTATTTTAAGCCCAATTCTTTATGTTAGTATATCAGCAAGTTGATTATTACTAGGTACATACTGTAAGTTTATAACTTTATCATGATATTTGTCTTTAATAAAATGATACTTAGTATCTATATGTTTGCACCTCTTATGAAAGTTAAGATTTTTAATTACACTGATAGTACTTTGATTGTCTATGTTAATGCACACTGACTGTTGTTCATAATCCCCAAGATCACTAAGCAATTGTTTAACCCATATTGCTTCTTTGGTGGCAGCACAAGCTGCCATAAATTCCGCTTCAGTGGTTGATAATGCGACAGTGTGCTGCCGCTGGCTAGACCATGTCACTGCGGCTCCATTTTTCATGAAGAGATATCCAGTAGTTGAGCGTCTTGTTGTGACGTCATTAGCATAATCAGCATCGCTATATGCAATCAACTCAGGAGATTCAGAAGATTTGTAGCATAGACCTAAGTCTTTAGTAGCTTTCAGATACTTCAAGATTTTCTTGACAGTATTCCAATGCGTTTCATTGTAACAATTCAAAAAACGACTCACCAAGCTTACTGCAAACATTATATCTGGTCGACATATTATGGCTGCGTACATTAAGGACCCCACAGCATCTCTGTAAGGAATATTCTTGTCCAATTCCTGGTCGCTTTTCTCCAGCTTTGAATGAGTGTCGACTGGAACAGTGTTAGAATTGGCATTTGCCATATTAAATTTCATTAAAAGCTGAGAAATGTATTTTGTTTGATGGATAAACACATAGTCGTCAGACCTTTCTATTTCCATTCCGACAAAATTTTTAGGTGAACATATTCTTATATCAAAAATATTTTGCAATTGTTTAATTATGCTGTCTAACACAGATTTTGATTTTGAAAATAGGAGTCCATCATCGACATATATACAAAGAAAAATTTTTATTTCACCTATGTTTGCTACATAAACACTTTGATCAGCTTTGCTGTTTACAAAACCAAGCTGATGAAGTACTGAATTAAACTTTGTATTCCAGCATCGTGGTGCCTGCTTTAGGCCATACAAAGACTTTATTAATTTACATACAGTATTAGGTTTACAAGCTAAGCCTTCAGGTGGTGTCATAAATATACTTTCCTGTAATTCACCATACAAAAATGCCGTTTTTATGTCAAGCTGTAGCATTTGGTAATTATTTTTAGCAGCTAAGGACAATAATAAATGAACAGAGTCATACCTGACTGTTGGCGAAAATGTATATTTGTAGTCTATACCTTCTGCTTGTGCAAACCCCTTTGCACAGAGTCTAGATTTGAAGCGTGGACCGGTTGGCTCGTCTTTGACTCGAAACACCCACTTGCAGCCGATGACCTTAGCATTCGGAGGTTTATTTACCAATGTCCATGTTCCATTAATCTCATGGGCTTCAAGTTCTTCTTTGATGGACCTTTTCCAGTTTTCAGCATTCATAGAATTAAGTGCTTCTTCATATGTTGCAGGTATCTGGTCAGGTAACATATAATCATCACAACAGAGGTAAGTTTGTTCATTTACTTTATTTTTATTTCTAGGTCTCAAGGTTATATTTCTTTGGGGGGTATCTATTGTTATTTCAGGTAAATATTCACTGTCAGAATCTGACTTATTTTTGATTGTGCTGTATGAGCTGTCTGAACAGATAGATTCTTCATCATAATCAACTGACTCATCTGACTTGACTTTTTCTGTTTCAGATAATTCCAGTGCAGCATAATTTCTCTTCACCGAGGACTCAAGAAATACAGCATCACGACTTTTAACAATAGTTTTAGTTTGTGTATTAATAAACCTGTAACCTTTACTGTTGTCACAGTAACCAATGAATGTCATCTTGTGTGCCTTAGGATCCCATTTTTTTGCGTTTCTCTTTTGGTAAGTGGACCATAGCTTCACATCCAAACACTTTTAAATGGCTGACATCTGGCTTACAACCACACCATAACTCTTCAGGAGTTTTAAATGCTAATGATTTAGTTGGAGACCGATTTATTATGTAAGCTGTTTTAATGGCTTCAGCCCAATAAACCTTTGTTAAACCAGCATTCAGAAGCATACATTTTGCTTTTTCAATGAGTGTTCGGTTGAGTCTCTCCGCTGCACCATTTTGTTCAGGTGAGTATGGTGTAGTTGTCTGATGAATGATTCCATTAGCTTTTAAATAAACAGAGAATGATTTGTTCACATATTCTAAGCCATTGTCAGAACGAAGAATTTTAATTTGACAGTCAGACTGTTTTTCAACTTCTGATTTAAATTCCTTAAATTTTTCGAATACTTCACATTTATTGTGCAAAGTATATACAAAAACTTTCTTTGAATGGTCATCCAGAAAAGTAAGAAAATACTTTGCTCCACCCAACGATTCAGTCTCCATCGGACCACAGAGATCGGAGTGCACCAGTTCCAATAACTTTGTGGAATGTGACACTTGACTTTTGAAAGGCAATCTTGACTGCTTGCCTTCTTGACATGTAATGCATGTTAAATTATTGCTTTTGCCAGATAATTTAATACCTTCAGTGCACTCAGTCATTTTCTTTAATGTTTGGAAATTCAGGTGGGCCATTCTTTGATGCCACAGGAAGTCATCATCATATTTAATATCAGACATGCATGCATAACTTATTGTTGTGTTAAGCCGGTACATGTTATTAATTTTTGTTGCTGTTGCTACAATAACATTATCTTCGTTCAGTATAACACAGCCATGCAAGTTAAATTTTACTTGTCCACCATTCTCAGTAATCTGATGTACAGAGATTAAGTTTACAGCTAGCTCTGGTACATACAAGACATTGCGAAACAATATTTTGTTTGACTGACCTTTTCCATTTAGAGTTTCAATACTTATTTCACCAGAACTCTTGACTCCTAGTGTTTTATTGTTTGCAACTTTTATATTTGTAATTGATGGTAATTTTTCATTTATAAGTAATGTTCATGTCTCGTCATATGCATAGTAGCACCTGAGTCGATATACCAGGCAGAACTGTCATTGTCAGAAACAGCGATAAAAGCAGCGGCATATGAGCTGTTATGTTTTGTAGTATTTTTTATTTTTGGCTTTGATCGGCATTCAGGACTCTTGTGTACTTATTACTTATTACATTGATAGCATCTTGGGCCTTTTGTAAATTTCTTTTTCATGTTTATGTTATTTTGAAAACTATTGCTTGTAACAAATGCAGAGTTACTGTTGTCATTTCTGACTTCCTGAAGTAACTTTGACTTTATAGAGTCTGCGCTAATCTTTAATCCCGAGCTCTCTATAGCTAATATCATTGGCTTATAAGACTCCGGTAAACCGGAGAGCAGCAATGTACCAAGCCACTCATCGTCGACCTTGAAGCCAATATTTCTCAGTTTATGTGCCGTAGATATAATTTTATTCACATACTCCTCTATATTTTGACTGTCAGAAAGTGTGTTTGTGCAGAGATCACGTAGTAGACCTACTCGGCGTGTAAGTCCCGAATCATCAAAAGCCCGTGTCAGATTATCCCAGACCTCCTTTGCCGTTTTAGCCTCCTCTATATGTACGTAATTTATTGGATCCACGAGTAAGATAATTTTTGACTTTGCTTTTGTATCCTTTTTGGAATCTTCGCAACCATTTTCTACGCAATCCCACAATTCTTCGTGTTGCAGATACGTCTTTACGGCGAATCGCCAAGTTGTGTAATTTTCACGACCAGTTAATTTATCTATTACTGCGAAAGGACTGCCTCCAGACATTTTAAATTTTTCAAATTTAATAAAATGCCGGTCACGTTTTCTGTTTATAGGTTAAGCTTGAGGTTGGTCACTATTTACCGACGGAAATACGTAACTTCACGAATTTTTGTTATTCAGGCTTTAACTGGGCCCATAACCTGTTGATATTTGATTTTAGCAATTAAATATGCAATGCAAATAAATAATTAAACCACAACGTATTACAGTCAACAGATATATATTTTATTTATTGACAGTAGTTCGAATGACATAAGGTGACGTTTTAACACTCAAACAAAGAAGGCGCCAAATTTAAATACTCAACATATTTTGTTTAGGCTATTAAAATTAATGAGGATAATACTATGAAATGGAAAATTATAAATTCATAATTATGGTTGATCAGTTGATACAGATGTAAACAATCATCAATTAGTTTGGTTGTTTACAATTAATCTCATTCTGACACTAATCAATAAATGATTTTACCTATCTTATTAATCTTTATTTTTAACCGACTTCAAAAAAGGAGGAGGTTCTCAATTCGATGAGTATGTTTTTTTTTTGTGTGTATGTTACGCGATTACGCCGCCAGTTGTGGACCGATTTTCAAAATTCTTTTTGTATTCGATAAAGTATACTCCAAGGGTGGTCCCATGGTCACCAAAGTCAGGATCTGATGATGGAATCCTATGAAAATTGAGGAAAACCCTTAAATTTTAAGGTGTTTCCAACGTGTTTTGTGTGTATGTTACGCGATTACTCCGCCAATTGTGGACCGTTTTTAAAAATTCTTTTTGTATTCGATAGAGTATACTCCTAGGGTGGTCCCAAGGTCACCAAATCAGGATCAGGATCTGATGATGGAATAACAGCTCACCTTCGGTGAGCTGGTATTAAATTAGGTCAAGATGAAGAAAAGTCATGAAGGTGTAGAGCGCGATTAATGGAAGTCCCGTGTTATATTATTTTCACTTTTCCTATACCTACAGAGACTTACAGCCGGTCGCACCAAGTTTTACGTTATACGATTTCGTAAAAATTAACAACTTAATACCTAAAAATGGGTCGTTTCACTATTAAACATATGATTCGCGCCGCACATTTAACCTTTTTAAGCGTAAAGGATAAAATAAAACTACAATTGAAACTAGATTATGGTGCAATTCTTATTTATTTATTTATTGTTTATGTACACAAAAATGACAGGACAGGAATAACACATAAAGAAAGACGAGTACAAAGGTGCTGCTTATTTCTAAAGAAATTTCTGCCAGCAGACCTGTGACAGGTGATTTAAATTAAATATATCTGGTAAACACAGTGTACAAAAAAAACATCAAATTACTTACAATAAAAAGATACATAAATAATTAAAACGATATAAATTACAACAAAAATATTAAATTAACAATTGTGAATATAAGTACTTTAATTGGTACAGAATGAATAGAAGTAGTGCTCCTTAGCACGACGTTTAAATGAGCCAGCGGAGACAGACTCGCGTATACTATACGGCAAAGCATTCCACAGTGTGACTGCTTGATTGGGAGTAAAAATCTGTATTGCAGATCTGCAAAGGACATCAGGAGGTTTTTGATATGAAAAACGTTCTTTTAAATATGAGGGTATTTTGGGATTGTGGAGGATATTAAAAAGTACACATAATATCCTAGCGTTCCTACGAAGTCGAATTGGGAGCCACTTGAGCATTTTACGATACTCGGAGATGTGGTCGTATTTCTTCAAACCAAATATGAAGCGAATGCAAAGATTTTGTAAGCGCTCAAAGAACAATGGCCAAATTGGACCTGACTATGGGCATAAATCAAATGTATGATAAAAGATATGCTTTTATGAGTTCATTTTAAAAATGTAACTATTAAACCTCAAGAACTTCGAGTTTCAGAGAAAATAATGAATTCGTAAAATCAATTTTCTCGCATATGAAATCGTAATATAGTTTTTGAACGGTTTTCACCATAGATGATAAATCTTGAAAATGACGTCAAGTTCCGTTTCACATTCTCGTATAAACATTACATCTTCGCGCTTAATTGAAAAAAAGATATTTTTTCCAAAAAGAACACTTAACAACATTAAAAATGTGTTTATTTTTTGAGAATAGTATTTTAACTTGCTGAAACGTATAATACTAAGCAAACGATGCATAATTCAAAGTATGGGTTTTTTTTGGTGATTTGCGTGTAAAGGATCGTCACTGTCGAAATCGAATGACATATTATGTCTTTCATTGATTTAATTTACACTTTACAGTCAATCTTTGCGTTTGCTTCTTTATGTAGGTACTGTGTGATTTTTTATTCTCCTTTCTCTGTGTTTTGACCCCTATTTTTTTTCACGAAATCTGATATCATCTGCTTCTTACGACCATCTTATATAAGTATTGATAGAAAATATTGTGTCTGGAAAGGAAGCTATCACAGAATATTGTTGTAGTTGTTTGGTAGACTGGAAAACAATTGTATGCTATGCCCGTGTTATGACTATGACTGTGGTCTAAGATACCTTGGGCAGGCCAGGCACCAAGATAATACAATAGCGGTACCAGCAGGTTTTTTAGACAGTGTTGTTATAAATATAAGAGACTACATTGAATAAATCTTTAGAGAATCAAAGTGTTTTATTTCTAAACATCCTTATTGTTACATACTCGTATATTAATGAAATCCTATTAAATATTATATGTTCACGTAACGTTTCTTATTATTTTAACATAACATAGTTCTAAGTTTAATCAAGGATTAAAAAATATATTGCTCCTACTCCTAACCTAAAACGGAGTGGCTATTCAGACCCCGGGCAGGCCCCCGTCACTCGCGCAATGCAGCGTTATAAATACCTACCGCTAAGTAGCGCGCCGGCGCGCTGACCGGCAGAGGGCCGCCGCCACCCGCCGCGCCGCACGCGGGACTATTATCGAATTTTGTATTTTTTTTTGTATTTATTTTTTTATTTTGTTTTTATTGTTTTTTTCCTTTATTTTATTGCTTTTTTGATTATTATATTAATTTGGTTTTTAATTTCTTTTAGTTTTTTATCAATTATTTTCTTTATTTATAATTTTCTTTTCAGAACTAAAAACGGGATTTTAATACCTAAATCGAATAATTTTCCAAAAATTTTCAGTTAAATGTTGATGCGAAAAAAGTACACAATAATTACACACAATAATTTTAATTTAATAAACTTGATTAACAATACGGTGGTTAATTTGTACTGTGAAGCTATTGGATGTCGTTGTTAAAAGACAAATATTTTTTTTAAAATATATGCACACTGCTAATTTAGAAGTAAATTATGAGGAATAATGTAATGATTAACACCAATCATGTATTTTACCATATTCTTGCAATATTAATTATTAAATACTCTGGGGCTTTCCTCGCAATCACTTTATTTAATTATAATCCTATGTATATCAATAAAATAATAACATTAAAGTTTTACTTAGACTATTTTGTTTATGTTCTTTGTACAACCCTTAAGTTTTCGCTCGATGACGCAATCACGCGGTGAACGCGGGAATCTCGACTCTCGGCGCGCGTTCATAGAGACCTTTTCTTCTTGCAGTGACTTTTGTCTGTCGGCTTTGGCTATTATTATTACAACGATTCGAGCGTTTCTATGGGAGTGATGTATCTGTTACGTAGTAACTATTATCTAATCTGTGCCCCGGGTCCCTATCCTTAGACATATAGTTGATTACTATTCGGACCCGATAGATCATAGAATCTTAATCGAAAAATAACTAGGATAAATTGAAAACTGTCGGTTAGGTAAGGTAGAAATTGTGACCACATGGTGACCACACACAGAATCTTTAATGAAACTGCATATTTCATGCTCTAGGTCCAAATAGCAATCGACTTCTATAGGGTTCCGGGTCCGAATACACAGCCAACCTAAAAAAGGAAAAAGAGAATATCTCCCATTCCTGAAGTTTTTAATGAATTATTGAGCTATGGGACTAATTCAAATAATGTTAGGTCTATAACGAATACAAAAGTAATGATGCCCATGGTTATTTAATATCAGGTCCAGCTACTATGGGGTTTTGGCCGATGTTCTTTGTTTAGTAGCTCCCCATTGGCATCCAAATAACAGGCATCAGCGTAATCAATAATTGGAAAAATCAGAGATTGAACAAGGATAATCTTAGTGCTAGTCGGCAAGAAGTTTTGTAGACATTTAAGAGAATGGAATGAGTAATATACTTTGCGACTAACCTCGCTTACATGAGCATGCCATGAAAGATGAGAGTCCAGTGTCACATCCAGATCTCTAGCTGTGTCGGTGATTGCAATAGGCACGTCCCCCAGTAGCAAAGGTGGAAGGGAGGAGAGCTATAGAGTATTCTTAAAAATTATAGCTTGTGATTTAATGGTGTTCAAGATGAGACCAAAAGATTTCGCCCATCTATTAAGCCTTTCCAAATCTAGATTTATCTCTTCGATTGTTTGATTTAAGTCTGTTGGCTCGCAATGTTCGTATACACTGAAAAAAAGAATCAGCTGAACTAGTTCGGTAACTCAAGAAATAAGCAAACTTTGGTTAAAAGATAACAAACTTTAATTAAAATATACAAAACTGTTTTTGTTAAACACCCAAAACTAGTTAGGTTAATTATTGTTTGGTAAGTAATAAAATAATGATTGGTATTTTTTAACTAAAAATATTTTGGCGAACTTGTTTGACTACAGCAACAAAACCAATTCCTAATTTACAGCATAACTATTTTGTTACTGTTCATCAATGTTTTTGATTATAATGTTATATAAAGTTTGTTTGTTGCGCGAAACGAAACGCCTGAGTAGAGCGGTGGAGGCGAGGAAGAGAACAAACGCGCGCTCGGCCAGTCGGGCCGGTCGGTGGCTTGCGTTCGCTCGTACGCCGCTAGGTTAGTTAGTTGAAAGTGTTTTCCTGGGGTTTTCGGTTTACTTTTATGGTATATGTAAAAAGTTTTCTCGTTGGAAAAAGATTTCACAATATGAACGAGTCTGAGCTTGCGGTAGCGGCCGCAGAACTTACCGCGACGGAGCCAAGTGTCATGGAGGATTTGAAATCGTGGGGCGTTGGTGTCAATGCATTGACAAGTTCAAAGGTATGCTATCTGTAATATTGATTGTTTTCAAAACACCATGTAGGTAGGTAATGCGTTGGGTAAGTATTACCAATCGGTTCGGGCTTCTGACTGGATCGTAGCTATCCCGACAGGATTTTCAAGTCGGGTTCAGTTCAAAGGTTAAACGGTCGGAGTGTCAAGTTCAAACTGTTTATTTTATATTGTGTGCTGGACTGAACCTAGGTAGATACTGTAGAGATCTGGGGTTACGGCGTAGCTCCAAAAAACTATTGACATCAACTTATCATTTAAGGAAATATTAACGACGCGACGGTCGACGAAAAGGTCGCCATAGTACTTACCTGCTTATGTTATGTTACCGAAGTATTATTTTTATGTTCCAGAACATAAAGATCTTAACAAATGATGACATTAAGGAGCTTGTTCCTGTAATCGGTCAAACTGTTGACACAGTTGACAATGCTTAAAAATGTAATACTGAAGAATTCAACGCAGTAAGTATAATATACTTTTATGAAATAAAATAAAACTGCAATTTTATTTAATGCAATTTTATTTTTTAAAGGATAAGACCAAGCTTAATGATACAAAGAAGACTGATATGGCAGTACAATACAATAACACAACAGTACAACAACAGTACAATATACTTGTACATACTTGACAATCCAGCAGTGTCAGATAAGGAACAAAAGCGTGATGAAGTTATACCTGCTGCAGCTATGTCTGAGTGGACCATTCTCTAAATTTGGTACCATGCCCAAGTACCAAGTTTGTCATAAAAAAGTTATAATAAGGAATTTGTATATCTTGTAAGTTCTATGTCAGTTAATTTTAGAGCTCCTTGGTCTTAGAACTATATGGTTTTTGCTTTAACCTAAAAGCCTTTTTTAAGAGGTTAATATAACGCAATCATTGATTGTTTTCCAGAGCTATAAGTCCTAAGTCTTCTAAGTTCCGAAAAGGTTATAATTGGGTTGTTTTTAGGATAATCAAATGCCAAAATATGACGTGAAACGCATTGTTATATCTCAAATGTGACTCTTTCATAACCTACTTTACTAATACCTTATTAGCTATCTCAAAAACTGTTTAATAACTTAATAGCATTTTGTGGCTACATATAGTTAGGAAAATCACTTTAAGGCGTAAAAGATAGCTTTATATCATAATTTATAAGCTTTTATTAATTATTATAACCTTTAAATACATAAAAAAAATACTCAATCATCACCGTAACTTCAAAGTTATATGGAATGCCCACTTACAAATATACAGGATGTCTTAACAAAAAAATGCGAAAAGTGAACATTATAAAAGAAATTCGAAAAACATAGTACAGCGAATCATCACAAAAAAGGTAGTTTTACGTTGGTTAAGTACGTATACGAATATATCTAAGTCCTGTTATTTATGTTCCATCCTTTCCTTATGAGTTTTTACCAATTGTATCACAAAATAGTTCATTCTTTTTAGCCGATACAAATAATGAAGAAATAGAAAGTACAATCAGAAGCCTCAAGGCAAGGCCATCCACGGGCTATAATGGTATCCCTGCCCAGGTTTTAAAGCATTTGAGTACTTTAATTACTCAGACCTTAACAAATCTAATTTCCTGATGTACTGAAAAAGTCTGTTCTCATACCGATTCATAAGGCTGAGAGGAGAGATTGTGTCGATAACTAAAGGGGAGTATTTAAACGAGTGACTGTAAATTAAAATTTTAAGAGATTAAGAGTTATTGTACTAAGCGAGTGACTGACTGCGAGTGACGATAAATCAACAGAACAGTAACTTATATTATAAACATTCATTCGAGTTAGGTCAAATACAAAATGAGAAGCTTCATAATATTTGAGCGATCTACCTAATATTAATTTGTTTGAGTGTCAACGTTACGTCCTGTATTTTTTTCAATATTTTCCAAATGATTTATTTATGGTGGTGTTGTGTGTGTCTGTCTGTGGCATCATAACTCCCGAACCGATGAACCGATTTTGATTTTTTTTTGTTTGAAAGGTAAATTAAGGTCTCAGCATACGTAACGTGCTCAGAACGTGGACGGAGCGAGGACGGCACGGAGACGGGACGTGGTTTAGAAAACCCTGACGTAGAGTTTAATGCATACGCAACGTGACAGTGACTCGTAACTAACGTGCTAGTGTTGTGAATAGGAAAGATGGACTTTTCATTTGAAGAATTGGCTATAATTGCTATTGCTTTAGATGATGAAAAAGCTATGGCTGCCAAGAGGAAAAAGAGATTTTCTGTACATCCTAAATGGCAAATAAGAAAACAAGAAGAATTTCACATATTTTTGAGCATATGTTGTCGAATCAGAATCATTATTTTTTTCGCTTAACAATATAAGATGGGTTTCTATCAAAATTTAAGTATTTTTTGTGTTCCAAATAGAAATTAAATTAATTACTAGGGAAATAATGAAATTCAGTATAATATTATATTCCTGTTTTTTAGAGGCTTGAAATGAGTTACTTCATATTGAGTTAACATGACCTAAAATTTATTAATCTTGAGTAGGTGTGTTGCGAAAATATTATAAATAAAGTTATGAATGCAGTAAAAAAAATAAATGAAAGTTATCGTTTTCATTGAGTGATGATAATTCGACTTCAATTTTACGCCACAGAAAATGTTTATGCTTCGTGTCTAAATACTTTGCGTCTGCAAAATTATACAAAGCTGGATATGAACGTACACACTCGATTAGTTTTTTGTCGTCCATTTTCAATTCTTGTGGCATCACTATATAGGTTGGGCGCCACGTTCCCGTCCCGTCCGTGTGCTCGTGACGTATAGACTATCGGATACATTTTCTATAAAACGATATTTCTAAAATTTCCCGTCCCGTTCCGTCCGAGTAAAAACACGTTACGTATGCTGAGACCTTTAAGGCCTCGGCATACGTAACGTGTTTTTACTCGGACGGAACGGGACGGGATATTTTGGAAATATCGTTTTATAGAGAATGTATCAGATAGTGTATACGTTACGAGCACACGGACGGGACGGGAACGTGGCGCCCACGTGATAGGAAAAATATCGTCGGCGACGATGTTTAGCACGTCCCGCCCTGCACGTGCCCCGTCCCGTCCGTGATTTCGCTGCGTATGCACACTCACTCCACTCGCTTCCGAAACCAATATAGTGATGTCACAAGAATCGAAAATGGACGACGAAAAGCTAATCGAGTGTGTACGTTTATATCCAGCTTTGTATAATTTTGCAGACGCAAAGTATTTAGATACGAAGCATAAAATTTTTCTGTGGCGTAAAATTGCAGTCGAATTATCACTCACTGAAAACGATAACTTTCATTTAAATTTTTTACTGCATTCATAACTTTATTTATAATATTTTCGCACCACCTACTCAAGATTATTAATTCTAGGTCATGTAAACTCAATGTGAAGTACCTAATCATTTCAAGCCTCTAAAAACAGGGATATAATATTATACTGAATTTCATTATTTCCCTAGTAATTAAATTAATTTCTATTTGGAACACAAAAAATACTTAAATTTTGATAGAAACCCATCTTATATTGTTAAGCGAAAAAAATAATGATTATGATTCGATAACATATGCTCAAAAATTTGTGAAATTCTTCCTGTTCTTTTGTTTGCCATGTAAGATGTACAGAAAATGTTCTTTTCCTCTTGGAAACCATAGCTTTTTCGTCATCTAAAGCAATAGCAAGTATAGCCAATTCTTCAAATGAAAAGTTCATCTTTCCTATTCACAACACTAGCACGTTAGTTACGAGTCCCTGTGACGTTGCGTATGCATTAAACTCCACGTCAGGGTTTTCTAAACCACGTCCCGTCTCCGTCCCGTCCTCGCTCCGTCCACGTTCTAAGCACGTTACGTATACTGAGACCTTTAGTCGGAAGTGTTCTTAGCTATGTTTAATGACCATCGGTCCAAGATGGCCGCCGCCACAAAATGGCAGAATACATATTCGTACACAACTCCCTCAATATATATTTATATGTCTATATTTATGTATATAATATTTATATATTTGTGTACTTAGTATTTATCTTTATTTAGTATGTTGTTACTTAGTTGTGTCAAGGTTTGTTTAGTTCTTATTTTTTTCCAATTCGAACACCGTCAATAAAGATTTTCTCACATTTTACGGGTTGACTGGTAGAGAATGCCTGGCATTAAGTCCGCCCCTGTACACTTTATTTAGGCTCTGCGAAAGTTTAAATAAATATGGGTGTCAAATGAAAGGGCTTGACTAGTAAAATACTACACACTATGATAAATTTAAAATCCAAGATGGCCGCCACCACAGAATGGCGAACTACATATTTTTTTATAACTCCCTCAATATGGGTATCAAATGAAAGGGCTCGACTAGTAGAATACTATACACTATGATGACAATCTCAAATCCAAGATGGCCGCCACCACAAAATGGTGAATTACATTTTTAAGTTAGGGTGTTCAGGCTTAGGGTTTAAAAAGTTGAGCTTCAGGCTTAGGGTTGAAATAAAAATTAAACTTAAAATTTAAATAACTCCCGACAAAAAAAAACCTCCAAAAAGTAAAAAAATAAAATGCATTGGTTGGCCCATTAACTTAGATATATCTAGTAGGTCAGGGGGTGCGAAGAATCCCCGGGTAAGATCCGGCTACCATCTATGACGACTCGACCTGGCAACCTACAACAAGCGTACACTGAGGACAGACGCGAAGTTAACGGAGTTGGAAGAAGCTATCAGTAAGCTACGCTGGGATATCATTGGTTTATCTGAAGTCCGAAGAGAGGGGGAGGACTCGATAATCCTCAATTCCGACAACTTGCTGTACTACCGGGAGGGCGATCAACAGTCCCAAGGTGGTGTCGGGTTCATCGTCCACAAGTCCCTCGTCAACAACGGGAAGTCGACCAGGGTAGCATATCTGATACTCAGAATATCGAAACGATATTCGTTGAATGTCATACAGCTCCGACCTCGACACACCCAGATGACGAAGTGGAGGCTATGTATGAGGAGATCTCTGAAGCCATACGTAGCCACAATACCCACTACACGGTTGTGATGGGGGACTTTAACGCTAGGTTGGGGAAACGTTGCGATGATTAGTTGAGAATGGGGCAATTTGGATTTGGGCACCGGAACACCAGAGGCCAGATGCTAGCGGACTTCATGGAGAAGGAGAAGCTCTATATGATGAACTCCTTCTGCAGGAAGTCCGAAAGCCGAAAATGGACCTGGATGATTCCGGACGGTAATGTCAAAAACGAGATAGATTTTATCATGTCGACGAAAAGGCACATATTCAATGATATCTCCGTGATCAATGCCGTCAAAACGGGGAGTGATCACAGACTGGTACGAGGCACATTGAATATCAATATTAAGCTGGAAAGATCTCGACTGATAAAGTCTACGCTCCGACCAATACCTGCGCAAATCCAAAACCCCGAAAGGTTTCAACTCGAGCTCCAGAACCGCTTCGAAGCCCTTGAGAACAGCTTAAATGTGGACTATCTAAGCAACATGGTGGTGGATACTGTCCGTACGGTAGGGTCTAGGTTCTTTAAAACCCGCCGTCCCAGAACAAAGAAACTCTTCGACAAAACCCTCCAACTTATGGATCGGAGACACGAAATGAGACTGCAGAACTCAACGGATGCTAGTCGTTACCGGGAGCTTAATAGGCAGATATCAAAGTCATTGGCATGCGACCTTCGCCGATTCAATACGGCTCGTATTGAAGAGGCTATCGAGGGAAATAAAGGCTCCAAAGTATTTGCGAGATATCTGTCTATTGGGCAAAGTCAACTGACGCAGCTGAAGATTGACGACGGTAGCCTCATTTTGTCGAAGCCTGAGATACTAAGGGAGATTGAGAGTTTCTATGGACAGTTATACTCCACGCAAGCACCTGTTTAAAGCGAGGCTAGAGACCCCAGAGCCAAGCTTACCCGACACTATACTGAAGATATCCCGGACGTCAGCCTGTACGAGATTAGTATGGCTCTCAAACAACTAAAAAACAATAAGGCGGTGGGTGATGACGGAATCACTACAGAGCTTCTGAGAGCGTACCATAGACCACATCCATACGCGGCGGCAGGTTATACAGAAGACCGAGGAGTATAATCTGCCACTTTGCTTGGCGTTTGTGAAAGCCTTCGATTCGATCGAGACATTGGCGGTGCTGCAGTCTCTCCAAAGGTGCCAAGTGGACTACAGGTGACATGGGCGGTGCTGCAGTCTCTCCAAAGGTGCCAAGTGAACTACAGGTACATAGAGGTGCTAAGGTACCTATACGGAAATGCTACTATGTCGGTTCGACTCCAGAACCAGAGCTCTAATCCCATCCAATTGCAGCGAGGTGTAAGACAGGGAGACGTTATCTCTCCAAAACTCTTTACCGCTGCATTGGAGGATATTTTCAAGCTTCTGGATTGGAAATGATACGGCATTAACATAAATAGCGAGTACCTAACACACCTCCGTTTTGCCGATGATGAGGTTCTAATGAAGTTGAAAGTCATGTCAGGTAGATGATGTTGGAAGACCTGAACACCATGCTCGGAGATCTCAGTAGTGCTTCCCAAAGAGTGAGTCTTTAAATGAACATAGATAAGACAAAAATCATGTCGAATGCCCATGTTGTACCCACTCCAGTTAATATTGGGAACACTACACTTGAAGTTGTAGACAGCTATGTATACCTGGGACAGATAGTCCAGCCAAGTAAGTCCAACTTCGAGAAAGAGATCTCTCGTCGAATCCAGCTCGGATGGGCAGCTTTCGGGAAGTTACGGAAAATCTTCGCGTCCAAATTACCTGTGTCTTAAGACCAAAGTGTTTGACCAGTGTGTGTTGCCAGTGATGACTTACGGAAGCGAAACGTAGCCATTCACTATGGGTCTCGTCCGAAGGCTCAAGGTCGCTCAGCGGGCAATGGGGAGAGCAATGCTTGGGGTCTCCCTGCGTGATCGTATCCGAAATGATGAGATCCGCAGGAGAACTAAAGTAACCGACACTGCTCGAAGAATTGCTCAGCTGAAGTGGCAGTGGGCGAGACACATAGCTAGAAGAACCGATGGCCGCTGGGGCCGAACGGTTCTTGAGTGGCGACCATGATCCGGGCGACGCTCAGTGAGTAGGCCCCCGACCAGGTGGACCGACGATCTGGCGAAGGTCGCGGGAAGCTGCTGGATGCGGGCAGCACAGGACCGATCGTTGTGGAGATCCATGGGGGAGGCCTATGCCCAGCAGTGGGCGTCGTGCGGCTGAGATGATGATGATGATCTAGTAATATTTTGATTTTAGCATCGTCAAGTCGGGGGACCGCAATTAATATCTATAATGTAAATAATTAAATAAATAGATATATTAATTGCATTGAAAATCCATACTAATATTATAAATGGGAAAGTGTGTGTGTGTGTGTGTTTGTTTGTCCGTCTTTCACGGCAAAACGGAGCGACGGATTGAAGTGATTTTTTAAGTGGAGATAGTTGAACGGATGGAAAGTGACATAGGCTACTTTTTGTCTCTTTCTAACCCCCCACTTCCCTAAAATGGGGGGTGGAAGTTTGTATGGAGTATTCCGCAATTTTCAAGGTAGAAAGCTAAAAATTGGTATGCGAACTATTTGTGACTAACAAAAAAATCGTGCATCATTTTTTTTTTGGAAATCTGCCCAATCCCAAACCCTTAAAAGAGGGGGTGAAATTTTATATGGGACTTTTTGCAGTTTTCAAGGTAGGAAGCTAAAAATCGGTACACAGACTCTTTGTTACCAACGAAAAATACCTGCCTTACTTTTTTTTTGAAATCTTCGGTGTTACCCCGAATTTAACGCGAGCGAAGCCGCGGGAAAAAGCTAGTTGAATATAAAACTTAAGTAGGTAGGTGCCTATTTAACTAGCAGTAGGTGCAAATAGAATCTGAAAAATAATAGAAGAATAATAATAAACATATCCTTTGGTTTTGTAAACACTCTGTAGGTACACCACGCGAAATGTTGTTTTTTAATAAAATGTAATCTAAGCTCTCATGGCATCTGAAATTACTACTTAGTCCGTTCGCGGTGATATAGAAGTACTATCAAATCTTACGAGAAAATTTAATGCGTAAAGGGTTGCAAAAATAACTAACAGTTTGTGATAAGGTTATTTAAATTACCTAGAGGTTATTTTTAAGTAAATTTCGTGCGTTAATAGTAATTCAGGCTATTTAAGAGTTATTTGTAAAGCTAGTAAGCCTTTCATTGAAGGCAGCCATTTTTCAGAGGTTTATTATGACAAGAATTTTCGAAAATATCAATTTATTTATTTTATTTGTTAGTGATAATAAATTTAAAAGACATTTTTACGTTTATAAATAATTGTGTGCCAGATTGGAGGTTAAAAATGTATTTAATGTTTTTTTTTTACACTACGTATGACCATTAAATATTTTAAATATGCCTGATAATTAGGGCGCGTGTATTTTATAAGCATATTATCCCATAATTTAACAGGAAACTGGTATTCGCAATAGAAATTATAAGCACGTGTGAATTTTACAGACATTTTGCTTCGTATATGAATCCCAAGTCATAATAAAAAAATAGTATTACAAATGGAAGCCATTTGTCTGATATGAAATAAGTTTTAACTAATATATAACCAGTCTCTTATAAAATATTTTGAAAACTTACTAATAAGCTTTTGCTGGTATTTGACAATAACCTAATTCTGGAAAATGACTGCTGCGATAAAAACTGATTATGACTAGTCCATGACTAAGCTGAGACTTCATAAAGGTTATAATTAGGTAATACTGAATTTAACCAGGTTATAAAATGGTTAATTTACAGTTACATCTAGGTTATCAAGCATGCCTTTAGGTAATTTATCTAGTCAGTAAAGACTAAAAATAAGGTCTGCACTAGGTTGTTATGGAGGGCCTTTTTGGTTATTAAGAGTTTATGCGGAGTTTATTATGAACATATTAGGACCTATCGTATTTCTTTGAGGAAATCCATAAAAAGGTTATTTAACCTATTTGTGACCTTTCTATAACTTAAATTGTTACTTGGGTGGGTAGAAGTTAAAGGCACACTTTAAACCCGGGGCAATTCTTATTGAAGACATCGGAAACCTAGGTGAAATTACTTTTATGATGATTAAAAATATTTTTATATGACAATGACAATGTTATTTTTGAGTGTGTACGATTACGGACAGTTGATTTTTTATTTCACTTGCATAGTTTCGAAGTAGACTCTCTAAAATCCTGTCATAACCTGAATAACTAACTTTCGAAGTAGACACTCCAAAATCCTGTTAATACTGTATTTAAATTTAAAAGAAATAAAACTATTATTTGATTTGAAATAGAAATTTATTTTAAATTGTCCTTAAATTTGATTATGAAATCATTAACCAACATATTAGTAGGTTTATCACTGTGTGTGTTTATTGGCCTGTATTTTTATGGTTTTATTTAATGAAGGCTATTTTTGAAGAAAAGCGCTACTCTTTTGTCAAATAGCTATCACAAAATAAAAAGAGTAGAAAAATACAGGCCAACAAACACACACAGTGATAAACCTACTAATATTTTGGTTAACAATTACAAAACTAGTTTTGCTTTAGATTACCAAACAGTTTTGTTACTAGTCAACAAACCAAGTACCTTAATAACAAGCAAAATATTTTTGTATCAGTAACCATTTGAAAAGTAATTAATTGAAAAACAAATTTGTTAACAGTAGATAACTGAACACCTGAAATAACTGGACACTACAGCTACCAACAGACGATGAGTTTGTTTAATTGATACAAAACATTTTTTGTACTATTACAAAACATACATTTAGGTATTCCTTAACAGTTTGGTAAAAAATAGTCAAATTGTTCAATTAATTATGATCAAATTGTTTTGCTTGTTAGCATCTCAACACACCGTAGCAAATTTCGGTTTTGTTATTAATAAGATATAGTTCGCAAGTCACTATTTTTTGGTAAATAATAACCAAAACTTGAGTTACTGTTAAACAAATTTTTTTTTCAGTGTATCTGCAAATCATCAGCATAGAGATGGTACTTAGATGAGAGGATATTTGAAATAAGGTCAATGAACGTCAATGGTCAATGAATGAAGGTCAATGGTCTTACGTATTTATATTGTTATTTTACGAAATCGTAAAACCTAAATTTCGTGCAACCGGTCGTTAGAGTAAGAGCCATATTACAAGACAATTGCTTAGGATAAAATTCTTCAAAATGGCGTATTTTAAGGAAATTCGAATTATAAGTCCCTCCATTACTCATTATTTCCTGAGAGGCACCTTAGTAATTTTCAAAACTAAGGTGCCTCTCAGGACCTACCTTTTTTTTCGAGGGGAATGCGTGACCGCTCCGTACTCGCCATTGGCTAGACGACGTGTATGTGTGTGGCTCTCCCGGCAGAATGCCGGGCCTACCCACTAAACCCCCCGGTGTTCTCCCTCCCTACCTTATGCAGGTAGTGACCAAAACAACCATGTCCGGTCAATACCTGCACCATGCGGAACGAGAGGCTGCCCTGCTGGCGCTCTACCCACTCCTCTCAGGACCTACCTTACACATAACCTCAAAGCGATTCTCGTTTGCTTTTATTCTTATTTGCTTTGATGATTTAATTGGTTTTATTAGTTATTTGCAGGACTTCGAGACGTTTGATAATGCCTACAAATACCCCCGGATACCCGTACCTCGTCCTCTGTGGATAGACAGGTTCAAGCCTTTTGTATTTTATAACAACATGCAGTTCAAACGTGCCATATTTTATTAGATATGAAACGGTACCTCTGCTTGAATCATCATCATTATCATACCAGCTCATATAATACGTCACCACCAAGGAGCTCGAACCTAACCTATGTTAGGGTAATTATAGGTCTTAGTCAACCACGCTGGTCCAGTGCGGATTGGTCGACTTCACATATACCTTTGAATTTCTTCGCAGATGTATGCAGGCATCGTGAGGCTACTCACGATTTTTTCCTTCACCGTAGGAGCATCAGACAAATGAACATATAAAATTCAAGAATACGAAAAACACATTGAGGAATAATATTTTCCTTACGCCTAAGCTAAGGTTGAGGTAAAAGAATTGTCTTCTAAAACGAGTGTTAGCCTCACAATGTCAGTTTATTTATTAGCCCTCACTGGGCCAGTATGGTGGAAGACTGAAAATCAAATCGCCTATTTTTGGGGGAGGCATATGCCCAGAAGGGGACTTATGAAGTCAAGAAGATGATGGCCTTTCCTGTTAACGCTGTTGAGTAACTTAGCAAGGATTATAAAATATTATTTTATAATCAAGCAAGCAAATAGCAAGGATTATAAAAGATTATATGTCTAGCGCGATGCTTATCGTAGGTACAGATTTGAAAGGTTCCATACAAAAACTTTTCTCATCACAATATTTTTCATATCCACCACTCAACATCAATAATTCGATTGACACAGTAAATAACTTGAAAAACACGATGAAAAACAACAAAAATATGTGTATTCCGCGTAGAACAAACGAAAAAATATTATTCATTTCTGACCAATTTAAATGCTAATTTGGCATGGAGGTTGAATAAAAGCCGGGTGGAAACACAGGCTTTGGTATCGGCGAAAAAGTTTGAAAACGTTTCAAATATGGCGAAGCTTTTAATCGCTCCGACGCTCGTTATGGCCCGGGACACGTGTGGATAATCACTTTTTTGCAACTCCAGATATAAAATATTAATGTCGCCCCGTGTCTTGACAAGTGTTGCCGGGTAATAACCCTAATTTAACATTGACGTGAAAAAAATGTGGGTTGCCAGAGAATTTTATTTTATTTTTTTGCTGCGATTCAAGTTGGCAGTCGCTGCGATATTAAATGCTGGCCGTTACTGTTAATTGTCATTACGCTTTCGTCGGATATCAAAAATACTCATTGGTCAATTTATATCAGCTATGTAGACTGATATTATTACAAATATCGTCTACGCTTGTTTCCTGAAAGGTGAGATGAAGCTTACAAAAGAACACCCATATTAATGGTCATACACTCAACATTATTGACGAGTTTACCTGGTGCAAATACTCCAGCTCGATTTCCAGTCCAGTCCAATTTCTAGAAAGAGGTATATCAACGAACCCACCTCCGCTGGGCACAGTGCAGAAAGTTACGCGGCTTATTCTCGGCCCATCTACCGCAATGTCTCAAGAAGAAAGTCTTCAATTGCCAATCATGACGTACAGAACTGAGACTCCTTCTCTTATTCTTTGTTCTGCCTTTTCCCGCTTCAGGCGGGGTTAGGCCTTCTTGTGTGTTTGCGCCACGTCTTTCAATCGTAGGTTATCGTAAAAAAAATGTCGAGACCTGGCTGGCTGGCTACTACTTTCTGACCTTGTCGTGTCGTGTCACACCTCCCGCTAAGCATAGCGTTGTCGTTTTGACTACGTCAACTACGTGTAGCTTTCGCTCATGAAACGTACGAACTGAAACGTAGCCATTAAATGCGGGTAGCACAGTACCGATTGCTTTGGAGATCCTTGGGGTAGGCCTATCCAAGTGCTACCCAAAGGATCTCTAAAACAATTAGTGGGCATCTCTGAATGAAATGACCACATATTGACGTGAAATATATAAATTATTGAACGTGAGTATTATATTCTCTTCATCATCATCATCACAACCTATATACCTCCCCACCGAGGGGCTCGAGCCTACCCTATGTAAGGGTGATTAAGCCTTAGTCAACCACGCTGGCTCAGTGCAGATTGGTTGACTTCACATAGAAACTTTGAACTTCTTCACCTTTGAATTTCTTCGCAGATGTATGCACGTTGCTTCACGATGTTTTCCTTCACCGTAGGAGCGCCGACAAATGTACAGTCATAATTCGAAAAACGATAAACACGTTGGTACATGGCAGGAGCGAACCGCGGACCGCCCGATTAGAAGGGCGGAGCCGAGCCACCGATGCTCTGTGAAATTCCGATTCCGTGCTGATGATTTCCGAAAGAAAAATTACTAAAAGCACTTCTCAAACCGAGAACGAATCCAGGGTCCTGAAATGCGATTCGAAATCGGGATTATGGCAGTTGAACTCATCACTTCAGATTAACAAAAAGTTTCTAATGTCAAACCTCTTTCTATTTCAGTGTTAGCTTAAGTATTACGAGTATTATTTTTGTTTGAAAATAATAAATGTATTTACACAAATACGAGTACTTATCGTAATCAAAGCATACTTAAGTGTGCTTACTTTCCCGACGAAAACTTGAACTCAGATACTAAAGGTACACTCGTACGTCTATCATAACAATACAAGGAGAAAATATATAAAATATTCACGTAGCACTAGACCCGAAAGGAAAAGGAATTGGTAACTCTGTATTCGTTCGTGTAAAAACTTTAATAGGTCGGCTTCTACTACATTGGGACCAGTGCGCCATGACGGTTTTCGCTCAAGAGCCCACTGGTACGGAAAAAGGTCCTACTTTATTGTGAGCTTTGTGAATACTCAACTACTGGCATAACAGCCGACCTAAACGGACGTGTGAGATGATGTTTTGTATGACTTCAGATAGGATACGTTTGAAGTGAATTATTCATTTCTGTTACATTGTGTAAGCGTTACACGATTTCTAAACTGATAACTTCAAAAAGGAACTGGTCAAATAGGACCTTCTCTCAGCTATTGCTTCTGTCGTGTATACCGCAAGGCGCTGGTATTATGAAATGCTCTGACATTAAGTGACCCACGAAACGTCAAAATACACGTACACAAAATATACAGCCTAGTTACAGATCACGATGATACATTAGGTATATGATCTGGCTGTATAGCCATGTTCTTTGCTTGTTCTCCACACTAGCTTCCCTCTGTAACGAAACCAAATCTAGCTCAATGGTCGAAGCGTCTCCATTGATGTTATCTCCATGTTTTCGTCCGGTCAATTATTTGATCAAAGAAGTATTGTTGTAGAAATATGACAATTAAAAATAATATTTTAAACTGGGAAGGATTTGATTTTGACAGGAATGTCACAGGCATTTATTGAAGGGGGAACTTTACGGAATTTCGGGCAAGCCGGCTGGTCTTCGTCGCGCTCTTTGATTTTTCATATTTAATTTGAATTAATTTGTGTTTGCAAAGATTTGTGAATTTTAAGATATATTAGTGTTTCGAGTTCGAATATCAAATTGTGAAGACCTAAAAACATCGATGGACCACGGTCGGGTCACCATGACGGAGATTACGACAGACTGTGGTTTTAACTCCCTTCGGGGAGGGCGTTGTTTGGAACATATCAGCGCAGTCACTCTTTACCGACATAGTGACTCAAGTTCCCTGGTTTCTTTGGGAAGTGTTTAGCGGCGGGGGGACTGTCGAAGTGGACCCATGCCTTAATTGCACCCGTTTAGCTACGCATGGACTAAAGAAGCTGGTCCTCTATCTATATATGTATATTTACACCACGTATATAGGGTTCGTGAGCACACGGCGATCCCAATTCACCTGCCCGTGCTCGCGCATACACGAGTATAGGGAAATAGGCACACAGAGGCCCTTCTCACCTCGCTTTCTTATTCTTTTAATGTTAGTTAGGTGTCTTACATTGCACTTCGTAAGACAGCGCAACACACCACACGTTTAAATAACTAAAATGGGGTTAGATTGTTCTTATTGAACTACACAAATAGAAGCATATAGATTCGATTAGACACGATACATCAGGTAGGGACCCTTAAGCAACTTCGTCGGGTGTATGCGGCAGCCAAGAAAGCCCTGCGAAACGAAATCTGCAGGGCCAAGGAGGAGTCCAGGGAGCAGTTCATACGGCTCCTGGACGACGATCCGTGGGGGCGCCCGTACCGGGTGGTGAGGGGTAAGTTTAAAGCTTGCGCTCCCCCCACCTCCGCTATGGACAGCGGGCTGCTGGACCGGGTGCTAGGGACTCTGTTCCCCGATCCCGGTCCGTTTCAGCCCCCCAGAATGGTCCCCCCGGACACTCCTCCGGAGGAAGTGGCTGTCGCCATCCCTCCCGTGTCGAACGTGGAATTCGACACGGTGAGGGATAGGTTCCGGAGCAAAAGGAAGGCGCCGGGACCAGATGGTGTCCCTAGCAGGGTTCTGGCCCTGGCCCTGGGACACCTCGAGGAGCGTTTCCGGGCGGTGCTAGACTTGAGCATCGCCTCGGGCCGCTTCCCCAGTCGGTGGAAAGTGGGCAGGCTCTGCCTATTGAGAAAGGAGAGTCGCCCCGCGGATTCTCTGGCTGGGTACCGGCCGGTGGTGCTGCTTGACGAGGCTGGGAAGTTCCTGGAAAAAATTCTAGCTTCCCGCATCGTCGAGCACCTAGAGGACCGGGGGCCGGACTTGGCGAACAACCAGTTCGGCTTCCGCACCGGTCGGTCCACGATGGACGCGGTGGCCCTCCTCAAGAGGTGGACTGAGGGGGCCACAGCTCGTGGAGAGGTTGTCGTTGCGGTGTCTCTTGACATTCGCAACGCCTTCAACAGCCTGCCCCACGAGTGCATAAAGGAGGCACTCCGTTTCCACCGGGTGCCTCCGTACCTCCGCGCCCTCGTGGAGAGCTACCTGGAAGATAGGTCAGTTCTCTACGAGGGACCGGACGGTCGCGTCCATACGTGGGCAATGGCGGCAGGTGTGCCCCAGGGTTCCGTACTAGGTCCACTACTATGGAACCTGGGGTACAATTGGGTCCTGCGAGGCGGCCTCCTGCCACGAACGGAGGTCGTCTGCTTCGCTGACGATACGCTCGTCGCGGCGAGAGCCAAAACGGGGGAGGAGGCGGCCCACCTTGCGTCGGTCTGCACCTCTTTGGTTGTCCGACGCATCCGCCTCCTGGGCCTGGACGTGGCCCTCGATAAAACGAGGGCCATGAGTTTTCACGCCCCCCGTCGCAGGATCCCACCGGGGCTTCAAGTCCGAGTGGAGGGGGTTCGTATACCGGTCGAGTCGCACCTCAAGTACCTCGGCCTGGTTCTGGACCCCCAATGGAGTTTCGAGGAGCACTTCAAGCTCCTCACTCCACGGCTGTGTGCTGCCGCAGCCGCACTCGGACGGGTCCTCCCTAACGTGGGAGGGCCAGGATCGGCGTGCCGTCGACTGTATCACGGGGTGATACGGTCGATGGCACTCTATGGAGCCCCGGTATGGGCGGAGTGCCTCTCCCCCCGAACGGTGGCCCTCTTGCGACGTCCGCAGAGGGTCATAGCAGCCCGGGCCGTGCGAGCTTATCGTACGGTCAGCCACGGCGCGGCCTGCGTTCTTGCGGGTCAAACGCCGTGGGATGTCGATGCACGCGTCCATGCGGAGGTGTATCGACATCGGGTTGCCGTTAGAGTGCGGGGGGGACGATCCGCTCCTGATGAGGTGGAGCGGGTTCGTACCCAGGCGCAGAGGGAGGCTCTGCGTCGATGGGGCGAGGCACTCGCCTTCCCAGCTGCCGGCCACCGGACGATAGAAGCGATACGTCCGGTGTTGGAGGAGTGGGTAGGGCGCCGGCAGGGCAGTCTCTCATTCCGCATGGTGCAGGTACTGACCGGACATGGTTGTTTTGGTCACTACTTGCACCGGGTCGCGCGTCGGGAGGAAACGCCGCAGTGTCATCACTGCGACGCTCCCGACGACACTGCCGAGCACACCCTTTTGGTGTGCCCGGCCTGGCGACGCCAGCGCAGCGAACTCAACGCTGCGCTGGGTGACGGAGACCCCTCGCTGCCGAGCATGGTCGTGGCCATGCTTCGTGGCGAGGCGGAATGGGGGGCTGTCGCCTCCTTTTGCGAGGACGTCATCTCGCAGAAGGAGGCCGCGGAGAGGGAGCGGGAGAATGATCCTCAAGCCGCTCCCATCCGCCGTAGACGGACAGGCAGGCGAAGACGGGCATTCGCACAAGCGATGCCCGTCTAATGACCCTGCCGTGGAGGTCTGCGTGCACGGTTGGCCCCGTGCACGCCGCCGTAAGGCCCTCCGTCTGGGGATTGCCCTAGTGTTCTCGGGCAATCCCCCCTTGGCGATAGCCCGACCAGTCGGTCGGGCTTGCCCGGGCGCGTGGGTAGTGGAGTCGCAGTGTGGACCTTACCTAGCGCGCCCTTATGGGCAGGGAGAACACCGGGGGGTTTTAGTGGGTAGGCCTGGCACTCTGCCGGGAGAGCCCCACACACGCTCGCCGCCTAGCCAACGGCGGGTACGGTGCGGTTACGCATTTCCCCCCGAGAAAAAAAAAAAAAAAAAGGGACCCTTAAGCTAAAATCATTATTATCATCATCTCCATCAATGAATTTACTGAATTTAATCAGGTTACTCCGAAGGAAACCTGCACCGCTATTCAGATCCCTCTGTAAGAGGTCTGCACCGTTATTCAGGTCCCTCTATAAGAAACCTGCACCGTTTTATCAGGTCACTCCAGAACGAAACCTGCTACGCTATTTATTCAGGTCCCTCTATAAGAAACCTGCACCGTTATTCAGGTCCCTCTATAAGAAACCTGCACCGATTATTCAGGTCACTCCGAAAGGAAGCCTGCAACGCTATATTCTGGTCCCTCTATAAGAAACCTGCATCGATTATTCAGGTCACTCCGAAGGAAACCTGCAACGATTATATTTATTCCTAGTTTCTCGAAGAGATTCTAGTGGCTTATTTCAATATCTGAGAATATTGAGTGGATTTTGGATCATATTTTCCATTGGGCTCGACTATGAAGTCCGTTCTAATAAGAGCTTGTGTTTGAAGCATAATTTGTCTCGTGAGTGAATTATTTTGGCACTGTGAAGTGGTTGTGCTTACATATAAAAACTGAAGAGATGTGGAGGGATAATATTATATTGGGAACATTATCTGCAACGGCAACGTGTCAGAAGGTTAGGTACGTTAGTCGACTATTACAAAAAAAAAATTGCTTCAGTGTCAGTCATTGTCACTTCAGATCAGCAACAAAATATAGAACAACATAATAATGACTTAGCACATACTTTGGGACAAATAATTAAATGGCTAGATCAAAATAATCTTAAAATAAATCTAAATAAAACACAAATAATGAATTTCAATAATTTCTTAAATAATATAACAAGTGTAAATTACGATGGACATATCTTAAATGATGCAGAAAAAGTAAGATTTCTAGGTATAGACATAAACTCAAAACTTAATTGGAAAGAACATATAGAAACAGTTTGTGACAGGTTAAATAGATTCTCGTTTGGACTATATAAATTGACAAAGGTAGCAAATAAAAATACCGCTATTACTGCCTACTTTGCATACGTTGAATCAGTGCTTAGATATGGCCTAATAATTTGGGGGAATGGCACAAATATTCATAATGCATTTGTTGCTCAAAAAAGGTGTATCAAGGCTATAGGTCCACATTGCCTCAGATGTGTCATGCAAACCCTTCTTTAGGACATTAAATATATTACCACTACCGTGTCTTATATACTTGAGATAAGCAAGTTTGTCAAACAAAACATAGGCTTATTTACGAAATTAAATAATGTTACTAATAGAAATTTGAGAAACCCAAACAAACTTGTACTTGACACAGTTCCAAAAACCAAACGTTTTCTTAAAAACAGCTACGCAATGGGTATTAAAATTTTTAATAAAATACCTGAAAACTTAAAGCAACAACCGTTTTTTATGTTTGCCAGACATTTACGTAAATGGCTCTTACAGAAAACATTTTATTCTGTTGAGGAATTCTTAGCACACAAATTGAATATGACTTGAAGTGAATCAAATAAATTTGAAATAAAATAAATAAATCGAATTTAAATAAAATTATTAAAATGACATTGGTTAAATTTTAAATTAATTAATATTAAATAAATTAAATTAGTTATATAAATCTTAATCTAACTAGAGAGATTAGGCTAGAATTAAATAAATTTGAAATAAAATAAATACAATTGAATTAAAATAAAATAATGAAAATAACATTGGTTAGATTTTAAATAAATTAATGAAACAAATTAGATTTTTTAGTTATATAAATCCTAATCTAACTAGAGAGACTAGGCTAGATTGAGCTAAACAAGTTAATCAATTTATACGGACTTAATTTAATTTGATAAGACAAGATAAATTAAGGTACCTACATGAAACAGAAATTATAAGTAAATTGTTAGAGCTAATTGCGATTCTTTATAATCGATGGGTCACTGATTAATTTAATAAAATGTCCTACATTTGCATGCTGATATTGTTATCTGCTAAATAGGTTAGAACTCATTATATAACTAAGAACACAATGTAACCCTATTTATAGCAAATAAATGATTTGATTTGATTTGATTTGATTTGAAGGTTAGGCACTGGAGTTGTTCCCTTCGACGACATTTCCGACACATCTTCTTTATCTACGAATCGACGAATTACGAATCCACTATGAATCGGTGCCGAAATCTTGAACTCTTCACTAAAACTAAAATGATATGTGCTATTTGAAGTGATTACTTTGTGTTGTGCAAAATGGAATTTGTGATAAAGATCTCATGTAAGTTTCATCTTCATTATTTTACCTTAAAGCTGATTTTACTAAGACATCAAATGTCTTAGAGATTAATCTCAAATGTATTTAGAATATGAACTGGTAGAGTTTCTTTCGCTCCTTTCTTCTCTACAAAACTAAAGTTCTGAAAGGATGTAATTCTCAAGCGTAGAGAATTTTAGTAGTGTATAAAGTATGCTGGTAGGGCGAAGTAAGGTTCATTTGGAATCTTATGGAGCCCGAGGGTTAAGGGGCTACCTTCCTGAAGGTATCAAAATCCCAATGTTAGCTTCAGAAAGTAAAGACAGCGGCGGTAACATACTTAAAAATCAAAACATTTGTTTTCTCATTACTGAGATCGTAAAATTCACTCAAAAGAACAGATTGTTATTTCGTTAATGGTAGCGAGTCTAATTAGCGTTTGATCATGTTTGATAGAATAAATAAGGTATAGGGATAGTTTCGGCAATAGGAGTTCTATATCTATCCACTTGGAAAAGATCTTGGGTTACATAAACGGTCCCAACGTAGATCCTAATAAAATCACTAGTCGATCATTGGCCAAACTTCATACAAATCAAAGCAATTCCGTGCGTTTCTTTTAAGGGCGTATATTGTTAGTAAAACTACGAATAAAACTGTGTAAAGGGGTTTTCTATTTAGGGTTCCGTTTGACGTTAGGTTGGATCGTTACACCTCCAGTGCCTATCCCATGCTTCTTGGCGAAAAGCACTAGCTAGATACTTAATGCACAAGCCGCGCAAGCCAGCAGTGAAAAAAAAACAAGTTATGGACGCACCGACGCACGACTACGCATATTTTAAAAAACTTTATAACAAAAGTTATTGGTGTAAAATTCTAAATGCAGTAAATTTTTCTTCTAGTAACTTAGTTTAACTACTAGTTTTAACTTCAAAATCCACGGGGCTAAGAAATAAAACCAAATGAAAGATTAGAGAATATTTGTTTATTCCGAATCGCCTTAATGTTTGAAAGATAAAAATTACAATGTTCTATAGAGCTTCACAGACCAAATGCGATGAGGCGCGCAACATTTTGTAGGTTTTATCAATAGTTACAATAAATAATTAATTTTTAAGCTTTAAAAGCTTCAGCTATAAAAAAAGCATATTTCTAAGTCAACACGATCTGAATTTATGGCCTTTTAACATATATTTTGCGATTTCACAAGGTAATCAAAACCTATAGGTTACTGCCCGTTGACCTAGAATGAATCATGAAATTTGGCAAGAAGTAAGGTAATTCGAAAACTGTAATATACTTACATAATTAGGAACTCGTATACTTAGATAAGTTTGTACGGGACCCTCAGTGCGTGAGTCCAACTCGCACCTGACAGGTTTTTTTTATTCACGACTAGCTTTGCGCTCGCAGCTTCGCCCGCGTCCATAGGAAAATATTCTATAGCCTATGTTACTCAGTGATATTGTAGAATGATATAGTGAAAGAAATTTTCAAATTGGTTCAGTAGTTTCGGAGTCTATTCAATACAAACATAGAAAAATACAAAAATACTAATCTTTCCGCCTTATAATTACTAGTATAGATTCTCCCTTGAGCCGTTGAACTCCATCTCATCTAGTAGTGAACAGGAGTCGATACGGCTGAAAATGCTATGACGAAAACGTTGTAATAATATCGACTTTTTATTTTGATAATTTCCACTGCAACAAAAGGTTGCACTACCCACAGAATCCACACGAACTATAAACATTAGAACGACTTTAAAAGCGATAATGGGACTAATTCTCCTAGCCTTAGCGCCTCAGCTTATGAATTCATAACACGAAAGGAGGTAATAAGGACATTGTGTACAAAGCAAGGGAGTTGTACGCCTATTAAACGCGAAATTACTTTGGAAAACAACATTTAATTTATTCCAGAAATTAGCGAACGTCACACATTAGGGAAAGGGCTTTAGAAGTAATTTGTTATGTCGATCGAAGCCTTTGTTTTTGGTTCGTGCCTAATCTGATTAGCTAGATAATTCTCCACACTAACTTATAATGTTTCTAGAATATCGTTTTATGCTTATAAGTTATATAACAAAAAACTAGCTGCGCCCGCGAATTACGTTTCGCCATAATAATTGTGCAGGATATCAATTTGATAAATAAAGTTAACGTGTTTTGTGTGCATGTTACGCGATTACTCCGCCAATTGTGGACCGATTTTCAAAATTATTTTTGTATTCGATAGAGTATACCCCTGGGGTAGTGCCAAAGTTAACAAAGTTAGGATCTGATGATGGGATTCCATGAAAGCGACCAGAACTAAACACCTGAATAACTTAAAATGATACTACTAACGCGTACAAGGCACTTACAGAGTCATTTCCTCACTTCAATTTGTTAAGAGTTTTAATTCCCATTGTGAGCTCACCTAAAAAATTTTAAAGAATAAAATTGAGAAGCAATGCATGCCCATAACAGTTAACAAACTATCCCCTAACACCTACCCCTCAAGAGAACTTTCCCAGCTCAGCAATATGAAACGATGACCACGAAACACAAAGAAAAAAAAATTTTACAAGTTATACGTGCCTATAATATTTGAGGTTTTCCTCGATATACTGGTGCCATCTTCAGCTACTGACACGATGACAATGGTACTAGCTTAAGGATAACCTCTATCTAAAAAATATAATATTCACCACCACCGATTACAATTCATGAAGAAATCGGTGAGTATATTCACCGATTTCTCCACTAATAAAAGAAATAGATATGAGGTTTCTTGAGGTTTTTTTTCTTTTACCCAGGACCCACCTTCAGCTACTGACACGGTGACGAACGGTAAAAAAATTGTAAATTTACCACCACCGACCACAATTGATAAAGATAGGTGACTATATTACTGATTGTTCTAAGATAAGTCGAGCATAGAATCTCCAAATTCATATTCTTTTATTTCAATACTTTTAAAGTTATTTGGGAAAATATATAAAATTTCACCACTCTCCTTTATCCCTGAAACTGTCTATATCTATACTAATATTATAAAGCTGAAGAGTTTTCTAATTTTCACGTCTCGTCATTAAATATTAAAATAGCGCGGAAAATGATGAAGTCCTGTGAAATTAGAATTAAAATCGGCTTAGAAATACTATAGATACAAGCATTTTAAGTTGTTAATTTGAAGTCGATTAGACAGAGAGATCCGACATCAACCGTGACGTCATCGTTGAGTACGGCCATATAAACTCCTTGTAAATTGCCGTTTTGCTAGAAAGAGATGGAGAAAAATCTCTAATACCTTATATCTTGGTTGTTTTTATAGTTATTCTAAAACCGACTTTTTCTTTCTGTTTATTAAATGAATGAGCTTCTATTAAAGCAAAAAAAAATTTTTAGTCATCTAGCCTATTGAAAATTTATTTTTGTTTTGGATAGTCCATTTATCGAGGAAGGCTTTTAGGCTATATAATATCACGTTACGACTAATAGGAGCTGAGCATAAATCAAATATTATGTTGCAAAAACGAAAAAGAAATATGGCGAAACGTAGTTAGCTAGTATATGTATATTACTAGAAAAGTTGTAAGAAGTTGCCTTAATGGTTTCGTACGGAACCCGCTTCACACGAGTTGAAGTCTTTCGCATTTGCCCCATTTATTATATTTTTAAATGCATGTTATTCAAAAATATCATGATTTCATTATTGATTCTTCATAATCGATCTCTTGGTATTTTATTGTTTAAAATTCGGCTTCTGATTATAAAGCAGCCATGTGTAATTTTTAAGCAATTTAAAACATTTTGCGTCGCGGTTTTCACGCTATGATTACATGCCTAGTTATATCAAATTCAGCCTGTATTCCCAAGAGCAAGTAAAATTGAGGTGTAACAATCTAAATTCCACGTCTCCGTAAAGGAAATCTTCCCCAATCTATACGAAAATGAGCCGCTTACAGTCCTGAAAGGCGAAATCGCTTGAAACACATACACGTGTTATGTTGTTTAGCGCGTCGCACTTTCACATTATTATTAACGATAAAGGACACCTTTATGGTGGTATTTTGAGAATTTGACTTAACAAGCTATACTTAAATAAATTGATGGGGTGCTAACAAAATTATAGGATCACAAGTGTGTGTCGTATCGAAATAGGTTCGTTTTCAATAGCTTACTAATAAGTGATAGAATTAATTAACGATATGTCAAAATTTGACACTGTAAAAAGCTGCCCGTGAGTCGTCCAATAAATTAGTATATATTTATATACTTAACATAAAATTAACAGTAAAAAAATATTTTGAAAAACAAGCTTTTATTTCAATGCTCTAATAAGAGGACCATGGTTACCAAATAGGATCAGAGTAAGTACTCGTCAATACGAATCAAACGAGCTCAAACTATTGCAGAGTTCCTATGGCCACCTTCTAGCTCCAGCGTCAGATCAACTCCATGCATTGGCGTAGATATAGCTTTCTAATGGGGGATGTCCAGTTTGAAGACTTATTTTCCTGGTCTATAGGTACACTAAAAACTTTATTCTATATAGTGTAAGTTGATTTACAATACAATCATTATGGCGAAACATAGTTTGCGGGCACAGCTAGTATTTTATATTGTCGTTATTATATCAAATTTCAAAACTTTGCCTGCGGTTGGATATGGGAAGAATAAACTGATTAAATTGCGTATTGAAAGCGTCCATAGATTATGGTGATCACTTACCATCAGGCGACCCACATGCTCGCTTTGTATCTTTATGACGTATAAAAGGAACAGTGTCAATAAAAAGTTAATATGGCCAGTCCATCAAATTTTTCATTGGAATTACGTCAGGCTGATACGTATCGCTGCGAAATGAATTATCTAGAAGAAAATTATGCCGACGTCCCCGGGGTGCATCAATAAATTAACATATGGACAGGTGGATGACGTTATGTAGAAGGTACTTATGCAAGTTTAAATTGCACATGTGGCTTATTACTATTTGTGGTGTACTACTTGTCAGACATTTTTCAGTATTTTTTTCAATAGGTTATTCTTCAAGGGATTCTATTTTATATCGCCTCAAATATGTGCAAAATATCATATATCGAAGTATTATGAATATGTTCTATAGGTTTCTTAAAGGAATACTTTTATTTATTACAATTGTGTCTCAAGATAAAAGTCTTCAATTCGTGCGAGTTGCTAGTGATGACGTACGGAACTGAGACGTGGACGCTTACAATGGGTCTCATAAGAAGGCTCAAAGTCGTTCAAAAGGCAATGGAGAGGGCTATGCTCGGAGTTTCCCTACGCCATCGCATCAGAAATGATGAGATCCGTAGAAACACTAGAATCACCGACATAGCCCATAGAATTGCAAACCTTAAGCGGCAGTGGGCAGGACACATAGCTGGCAGCACTGACGACCGTTAGGGGGGAAAGGTCCTCGAGTGGCAGCCACGTACTGGGAGACATAGCGTTGGTAGGCAAGGCGAACCGACGATCTGGTGAAGGTCGCTGGAAGCCGCTGGATGCGGGAGGCGCAGGATCGATCGGTTTGGAGATGCCTGAGGGAGGCCTATCTCCAACAGTGGGCGTCTCTTGCCTGAAATGATAAATTACAATAATAATAATAATAATAAATTTATTTGCCAGAATATGGTTAGTAGGTTGTTACAGTTATATTTCCCGACATATTCTATCGAATGTTCGATGTGCAAATGTTAAAATTATTGGTTAAATTATACATTTAATATATGCAGATATTTTGTTTTTCATGAGCATGGATATCTTATTATTTTGATAGAAGCTTACATATAAATGGCTTTTACAGGGTCATAGATTTATATCATTATTTATTAGAGAGAATTGTATTGTAGTAAAAATAAAATAATAGTAATGATAATGATAAGACAAGATGATAGTCAATAATTTTAATAGAATTGTCATAATTTGTCATTGAGATATTCATTAATAGTATAATACATTTTACTAATAGGCTAGTTGACCCTTTTTTAAAGTAGGGCTTAAAATGTTCATAATTGTTGTATTAGACCATAGCACATGAATATTATTTTTTTCGATGGCTAAAAAGTGCAAAAAATCTATTTTAAATTAAGATTTTCAATTTTGGACCGAAAACACGGTCAGCCATGATAGTCTGTTCATTATCTGTGGCAATGACGTCAGTCTTATAGTAAACAAAGCACGGGGGCGAAATAATCTCACAAAAACAATGCTTTCTATTAAATATCACAAAATATAGTAAAACTGTATATGGAACGGGACAATAGAACAGGAATATAAGACTCCAGGAAATCTGTGGATTAGACGTACCCAGTGATATAGACATGCGAAATATTTGGTTAACACTCGCTTAAAGAAATCCTGTAACTATCTACTGAAACTCAAATGTATTTTTGCGAAAATCACATTAATGTAAGTACTATAAATGAATAACTCAATCTGTGTAGGTACTTCAGTTTCAACTTAAACAAAATAGAAGTTTTTAGGTTGTATGTAAAATCAAATCTGTATGTAAATTAATTAAATTTTTATCTTTCAGTTAGAATGAAAACTGACTGCAGCCGACCAACCAAATTTTAACTTAACCAGAAAACTGAGAGAAAACTTGACCATTTACGCCTTTTTGATTTAATCTAAGTTATACACTGACACTAGATGATGTTTCAAAGAAAAGAATATGTACTTATGTCCAATTGAATAATTATGTAATTGAATATTAATTAAAAAGTATGTAATACAAACAAAAATATCAAAGTTTCATAATGAATATATTTATCTAAACAACTTTTACTTGAATTTACTGAGTACCTAATTAAAATTTGTTGCTTTCAGTGGTTACTTAATGAGAACTATTGTGTTCTAACCTGTTCTCCTCTTGACAACGAGATTGATAAGGCAGTAAAATTTGTGCAACATAATACAAAGCAGTGCATGCTCAGCCACAACATCAAAATGTGACCCGTCAACTAGAACAACATTATGTCAACAAAATAACTCAAGTATTCATATACCAAAGCACCATAGAAGTAAATAGGTCCAGTTTGGTAAAACTGAAAGATGTTATATCTTCACTGATTAAACCTGCTGGCCACCATGGCTGGTAAATTTCAGAACAGCTTACGCAAGAATATGCAAGTTATCCATTTTAAAGCCGTATACAAATATATTAAATGTGATTGCTGTGTTGTCAGCCTGTGCTCTTCTTAATTTGCAAGACCCTTCTTATTAAATAAATAATATAAAGACATTTTTTTTCTTTACTTTATACATAACTAACATCTAAAGATGACATAATAAATTTTTGTACTACATTAGTCATTATGTTCTTCACTAAAAAAATGTTTTATGTTTATTTGACAATAATGACTTGTAAAGGTTTAAGTTGAATCAAAATATTTTAATTTGAAATACATGTGTTTTATTTTCCGTTACACCTTAAAAGATTTATAATATTTTATAGGTTTGTTGCTCATATTTATCATTGTTACTCAAATATATATGTTCCAAAAGTACAAATAGGTTGAATAGAGTTAGATCAAATTTATTAATTTGTATATATTGCCTTAAGGTCGCAGGTAATAAAAGTCAAAATAATAGTAAAGTGATTTATTATGAAGTAATACTTTCATATGATTTAGGAAAAATGTAGTAGAGTTTCCAAAATGGCACTATTTGATCAATAAGTTTTTTGACATACAGATTGTTAGAACAAATACCTATTATAGCTAATATTCTCACCTTTTGAGTGTTTTCAAAATGACATACTGCTAGCAACACAAAAGTATATAAGTTTTGTTTGCTTTAGCACAAAACATCTGCATCTATACTTGAGTTAAGCATACTGTTCACAGTTTTCCGTCTTTGATAATTAACATTATCTTCAGTAAAAGAGCATGACAATTTTGTATTAATCTAATTTTATGGATACCGTTTGTTGAATAGACTATTACAGGGTATTAATCAGAAATGAGGTCACATTTTGCAAATTTCAACCCAAATCTTCATCTTTCAACTTTTATCCACATTTCATTATACTCGTAGGTGTCTGCAAGATTTCCCACCAAAAATCTTCCCAACAATAGAACCATCATGTGTTATGAACTGGCTGACTTTATAGCACATGGAAGCTGTTATTGTTTATAACGAAGCTCGAACTAAAGAGCACTTCTGTATTGATGATTCGTGGTTTAGTTTTCTATGCACTTTATTCTTTCTTCATTGAAGAGGTCTTTTATTTTTTAAGAAATATGTCACAATCTGTGTCTGTGAATGTATCTTATATATTTTTCCTCCCAGTAATTTTCTTCATGCTTGACAAATGAACAACTGCCAATCTTTCTCTTTTTATGTTCATTTACAAATTCTTGCAGTACTACACTGGTATTTGACACATGATCCTGTTGTTTTCTTTTCAACATTTCTCTTGAAGTAAATATTTTTAGTGTTTATTTGACTTTTGAGAGATAGAATTCTATCCAATAGCATTCAACTGCTGTACAAAATAGCTCCTCACTGTGATGGTGCAACCACACCAAAAATGCATGTTTGCAACTCTCTTCTGCCGCGTGACAATCTTGACAAGTACACTTGTAACCGTTCTTCATTATAACAGTATTGAAACTGTACTTATATTGTTTAGAGCGATACACAAAGAATCTCCTGACCATCAATCTGTCTATTTTCGGAAGATTTGTACTATCTGCTCTCACAAATCCAACATCAATGGTTGATTTTGCTATTAATACAAATAATTTACGATATTTTTTAGAAATATAATAACGGAGACTTGGACGATTTTTTGCCAGTTTTAGGAAAGAATAGTGCAAATCGACGAGTTGTTGAATCAAATTTGACATTTCTTTGTTTACTATATGAGTGACGTCACGGCCCTGACCACAGGATATCAAAGCGTTTACGGCGTGAGATAAAAAAAGATTATTTCTAGCATTTTCAAATTAAAATTTTACAGTAATCATTCATTGTTATTTATTAAAATCGGTATATTGTGGAACCTTATGCCAAATACTGTTAGAAATAAACAATATTTTAATAAATTTTGATATGAGTCAACTACCCTATTAAAAGGTTATGCAGTGTTGATTTAAATTTATTATATGTCAATGTTTTTATTTTGTCTGGTATTTTATTATATATTCTAATAGCCATACAGTACGTGTTTCTTGAGTATAGTACCAATTTTTGTTGAGGAACGTATAGATCGTCAACCCTTCTACCTCTGTATGGATAATCCTTATTTTTTGGAAAGAGGTGAAAATTTTTTTTCACGAAAATAGAAATCTCCAATATGTAAAGGCAGGGTAATGGAAGTATATTAAATTTCTTAAACAGTGGTTTACAACTGTCCAAATAATCAGCACCGCAGATTAATCTCATGCTTCTTTTTTGTGCTTTAAAGGCCCTAAGCATATCTACTGAATTGCCCCACACTATAAGACCATATCTCAATATTGATGAGACGTATCCGTGATAAGCAACGAGAGCGGCTTCTTGTGATACAAGCTGTCTAATTCTATTAAGAGCGAATATATATCTGTCAATTTTGTTTACTACTAGGTCAATATGAAGTTTCCAATAACATAATTCATCTATTTTAATTCCCAAGAACATTGTGTCCTTTACCATGTCCATTTTATTATTTTTATAATTTATGTCACTAACAGCGTAGTCAATACTTTTAGCTTTAAATCGAATTAATTTAGTTTTGTCAATATTAACTTTCAGTGAATTATTGTCAAACCATTCTATAAATTTCTGGAAATTTTCGATTACTATTTTTTTTAATTCGTGTTCACTGTTACTTTTAATGATGATGGATGTGTCGTTTGCAAACAATAGACATTTCTGGTCTGTGATACTAGGTAGATCATTAATATATAACAAAAATAATAATGGTGCCAGAACCCCACCTTGTGGAACTCCACATCTATTAAACATATAGTCAGAGTAGTATGAGTTTTTTGTATTTCCGGTTATTTTGGTTATTTCTACACATTGTTCTCTGTCGGATAAATAGTTTTGTAACCATAACAATGCACTACCTCTTATACCATATCTCTCCAGTTTCTGTAGTAAGAGTTGGTGAGAGACAAAGTCAAAGGCCTTGCTCATATCCAAGAAAATTGCTAATGTCTTAAATCCATAATTTAAATTTTGTGTCAGTTCCTTTACTAGGTGAAAACATGCTAGAGTCGTTGAGCTGTTTTTTCTAAAACCAAACTGGGCACCTGAGAATAACTTTTGTGATGTAATAAACGAATAGATTTTGTCGTACATAACCTTCTCAAAAATTTTTGCTATGATTGGTATTAATGTAATTGGTCTATAGTTGTTCAAGTCTTCTTTCGACCCTTTTTTAAATATAGGTTTTACTATCGATTTTTTTAATTCAGACGGAAAGTGACCCTGAACCAGGGACAGATTTATCACATGAGCTAAAGGTCTGGAAATATGTTTACCCGATTTTTTAATAATATCTGTTGTAATGCTGTCATATCCTTTAGAATGTGTCTTTTTTAATCCTTTTATCACCTTATTGATATCTATGTCATTTATTGGTGTCAAATATATACTATTACAGTGATATGGAACATTACTCAATACCTGTCTTGATTCATTGATATGTATTAGGTTACTTTTATTCGTCAGATTAATAAAATGTTTATTGAATTCATTTGATATTCTTAATGGTTCATTGATTTTAATATTATTCACTTTTATTTCCGTAATGCTATCGTTTTTATTACTATTTTGGTTATAGTTCTTTACTATATTCCATGACGTTTTACACTTATTTTTTGAATCTAGAATACGGTGTGCATTTGCGTTTTTTTGTGATTTGAGCATACATTTCTTTAGTATTCTAGAATATTTTTATATTTTATTTTAGCATACATTTTATTTGTCGGATGTAAACGATATTTTAGATAAAGCCTTCTTTTATTAATACAACATATTTTTATACCCTTTGTAATCCAGGTATTTTTAGTGGCTTTTTTACAACTTTAACTTTTATAATTGGAAAACACAAATTAAATATCAAGGTAATTAATTCATGGAAGCATGTAAAGGCTTTCTGAGTGTCAGATTCATCTAGTACCTCACTAAATGATAGTAAAGACATACATTCTAAGAATTTATTGGTGTTAGATATGCTCATATCTCTTCTTTTTTCAAACCAATAAACCGGTTTCTTGTTATATTTGGTATTAACTGCAACTTCAAATGTGATACTCTGCCCTGTCTCATGGTCTGACAAGCCCAAAAAGTGAAGTGTTGATGTAACATTGGTTTCTAAGTTGCTAATTATCATATCTAAGCACGAGTTCTGTCTGGTGGGTTCGTCTATATGGCAATTCAAATTATAATTATTTAGTATGCTTATCAAGTCATTCGTTTTTTTTATTTTTTTGTAAAATATTTATATTCCAGTCACCACAAAGAATTATTTTTTTATTTCGCCTTCGCATCAAGGATTGTAAAAGAGATGTCAATTGCTCAAAAAATAAATTAATGTCAATGTCCTATATATACATATTATTATAAGATTACATTGCAATAATTCCACAGCACAACACTCAAACACAAAGAGCTTCGATTGAATAATGTCCAATACTATGTAATCAATATGATTTTTCAGTAATATGCAAGTTCCACCTCTTCTCTCATTCCTAGAAAAGGCAGAAGCCATATTATAACCTTTAATATTTAAATTTCTTTCAGATCCCTGTTTTATAAACGTTTCTGATAAACATACATAAAAGAATATAAGAAATGATGAGATCCGTAGAAACACTAGAATCACCGACATAGCCCAAAGAATTGCAAACCTTAAGCGGCAGTGGGCAGGACACATAGCTGGCAGCACTGACGACCGTTAGGGGGAAAAGGTCCTCGAGTGGCAGCCACGTACCGGGAGACATAGCGTTGGTAGGCAAGGCGAACCGACGATCTGGTGAAGGTCGCGGGAAGCCGCTGGATGCAGGAGGCGCAGGATCGATCGGTTTGGAGATGCCTGAAATGATAAATTACATAAAAGAATATAAATCAGTATATGACCTACTAGATGTTAACCAGTTACTGTAGTCCACGGACACCAGAGTCACTAACACTGACAAGGGCTCTTCAAAGATTTTTGTATGAATAATTTGTTGTTGTTTGATTCTTGGGTGATTTTCAGTTATGCATTTTCATTCTGCAACCTCTCCACTAATGTGGCGTTGTCCTTATGACATAAGATATCTTGTCACATTGTCCAATACAATAATTTCACCTTCAAATCGGAATATGTCAGTGCAAATTTGCTGCTTTGAAGAAAAAAAAGATAAGATAGAGATATCCGCGCAGGCAACGTCGACAGTCCTTCTGGCTTATACACGGTGTTTCATAATAACCAATAAATAATCAATGCGTTATCTGAAACTAATTATTAAATTGTGTTTAACCGTAATGTCATTCAACCTAAAATTTTCATGTAAATCATAGTATGATATACATGAAAATTTTGGGTTGAATGACATTACGTGTAAACACATTTTAATAATTAGTTTTAGATAACGTATTGATTATTTATTGGTTATTATGAAACACCGTGTATATTACTAGCTGTGCCCGCGAACTACGTTTCGCCTAAATTTATTTTTTCCCGACATCTTCAACAAATATCGTTAATGTAGACAGAAATAAATACAAAAACGTAACAAATTATATACTAAAACCTTCCTCGAGAATCACGATTTGCCACCACCACTCCACTCCACCCACCACACCAACCACTCTATCGAGTGGTGAAAACCGCTTGAAAATCTGTGCAGTAGTTTTTCGAGTTTATCACGAACAGACACACAGACGCGGCGGGGGACTTTGTTTTATAATATGTAAGGAAGTTACGTTTATGTTGTATGAACTTGTCCTCAATTAACGGCATGGCGGCAAATTAATGTGGTCACTGTGTGCCGAGGGCGCGGCGCCGCGGCCCAGACGGCTGTCATTGTCCGTGCTCTGTAACTATGTACATCTTCAAGTCTGTCACGGTAATCAACTGACGCAGCCTAGTATGTAACCTAGTTGGTAGAGATTATGCAAAAAGGTAACAGATTGAAAATTTCGGCGTCGTCGTCCTCTCTTTTTTGCTTGGATCAGATATAGACGACACACTATCAAAGGCGGAGGTTATTTCAACCACAGAATAGAAAAAGCAATAGAACAATATTACTTTCATACAAAAACATGTTAAATATTCTAGGAAACACACGCCATAAAATTAAATACATAGAATTAATTCATTTGGGATTGGGACAGAAAGCACAAGTTCTGTGATTAGGGTATACGCAAACCTGTAACACGCCACGACATGGCCACATGCCACTTCCACTGCTCCGTAACTTTAGCCGACTCTTGGCAATGGCAACCGTAAACGCGTCGGCAGCAGTCTTCTACTTGGCGGCGGCGGCAGCAGTTCTGTGGCGGCAGTCGTCAAGGCGTCGTCGGCGGCCTCCGTCAGGTGCCGCCCATATCAACTTCATCTTAGCTTATTTTGATTCTTTTGTTCATTTCTTTAAAGTTCTTGTGTTTAAGAGCACAATAGGAGACTTATTAGCCGTAATGCATATTCAATTTTAGCTTTTCTTTTTGTACAGACTCATCAGCAGCGTCTGCGGCGTGTGGTTGACACCGAGTACGGATCTAAAGGATTATGGTTCCTGGGTTTAAGTCCTATGTATGGACAAAGGAGTCTTTGGTATTGGTGAATCCGCCTGATTATAAAAATTCATTTCTGATTGCCTACCTTCAAAAACAGAATTTTTATATTTCTGATGATAGGCAATTAGAAATGAAATTTTTACGAAGCACCATATAGATAGAAATACAGAAACGGAATAGAGAAGTTGTACTACCATGGCAACAATATCAAAAGCTCGTTGTGTTCTGAAAATGAAATAACAGAATAGCTAGATCAATAATGTGATTAAGGAATAGAAGAGAATGCGCGGGAAGAGCAAACTTTTCTTATCCTCGCCACTAACAAAACAGACGCTTTCTATAAGTCCTTTCAATGGAAAAAATAGGACGCGACCGAACTAAAAAGACCAAAATTCTCGTTACGATTTGGCAATTTTACGACTTGTTAAAACCAACTGCTCAATGCAGGGACCCGTCGGCAATAGAAATACGTGCCCTGAATCATTGTGCGGCGGAGTCTCTTAGACTTGACCTTGGCTGGCTTTCTTTGCTTAGTTTCTACAATGAAATAACAAGAAAATGCTTTTCTTTCATTTGCCAAGTCCACGGATAAAATCGGGATTGGTTCGGGTTGGACTGGTTGTGCTTTGTGAGAGGTAGAATTATTTTTACACAAGAGTCCGGATTATTTGTGCTCGAGACTTTAGTTTCAACGTTTTACCATACATAAGGGAATATAAGGGCTTCACTCGCTGTCCATAAGTACAATACTATTGCATTCAAGGGCAGTTTTCGTCACCAAGTTACTCAATACTGGAATAATATTACTCCTTCTATAACGATTGTAGGCTATAAAGCAACGTTTAAAAAACACACAAAAGAAGAGCCCCGCATGCTCGAAAATAAGGAACTAACAGCAATAGTCGCCGTCAACAGCAAGTGTCACTGATGAAGGCACGTTGTGAAAAACATATGAAAACATGTCATAATAATGGAATATCAATAGTTTTGATGCTCGCATTCAGAGTCGATGGCAATCACTCGATCCTGTCTCTCGCTCGCGCCTTTATCGCTTTCCTCGGGCAAGAGCTGAAAATCAGTGCTTTATCTTAACTTTAAGATAAAAATCACTGAGCTCTCACCCACACACACATACATTTTAGGGTAAAACTTACAAGTATGATAAGATTGTATGAAAAGTGTCAATGCGTGCTTTCACGTAAATTGTTTTGTATGTGTGTAACTTAAGTATGTGATTTAAATAAATGTTATATCTATCAAACTTTTATTGAATTTACACAAATTAAAAAGACTTAACGCCATTAAGTCTGGTGATTAATAACATCCTGTATGGGTGGAAATTAAAGTCATAACTTATAGCATATTGTTAAATACGATAAAACACTTCGCGGTCCTTATTTTTAGCACCGATATTTCTGAAAGTTAAAATCAAAGTTGTAGCTGTAGTACCTAAGTGTAGATTGTAATTTTATACAATTTAGTTCACCCGTCGAAGAGTACCTACAAATAAAAATTTAGGTTATTTAGATACACAAAATAGGCGGGACACAAGACGTGCACAGACCATCTAATGTTAAGCTAGCTTTTATAAAAATGGTGCAAAATGTGTCTAGGCATACACAAATGAACTCTGTTCCTTATGGGGTGGTTAAATGATGTAACCAAGATGAAATTAGCCACAGGATCCACAGTTGAGGAACTCGAAATGTTTAACATTTTTGGTCACCCATTATAAACCTGACCACGGCTAACGTTGCTTAGCTTTTGCAATTATTAAATCAAGTTGGCACTAATAAGCTTCTGCTAGGTACTTAAATTAATTACCAACGATATTCATAAATTTTCACAATCAATCAGCCCCGCATTAGAATTCGACGTCAACTACGAATCAACCCTGCACAGTCGCAAACTTTTTCATTTCTCACACTTTTATCACTATAAATCTTTCTGTCGAAAACCTTTTCCCGAGTATCGAAACAGTAAATAAGGAAGCTATGACTGGAAAGGAAATAAATCACTATGCCGTGGAAGTGACTCGTCAAAGTTCTAATTGAAATGTTCGCGGCTCGCTGTTAATAAATCACGAGAATGGCGATGCACGAGTTCGGCCAGTTCGGCGTATTCTGTGGTTATGGTAATATTGCCGTTGCTATAATGTTTTGGCTTCGTTTATAGTACACTAGCTTTCCGCTCGCGACTTCGTCCGCGTTATTTTTGTTTTCCCGTGGGAATTTTATATTTTCCCGTAGGAAAATTATTCTATGTCCTTCCCCTGGTCTCGAACTATCCCTATACCAATTTTCATCTAAAACGGTTCAGTAATTTCGAAGCCTATTCAATACAAACAAACAATCAAATCTTTCCTCTTTATAATATTAGTATAGATTACTGCAGAGGCCGGGAAGTTAGGGATTGCGGGATGAGTAGAGCTGACAATAATTACGAGTCCGGCAATCCCACTCCCGCCGAGGTAAAAATAGCGCTTTTCTCAATAATTTTGATGAAATAATGAAAGACGTTATACTGGAAACAAATGAGTATAATATGAATAAAAGAACGAATAAAGCAATTATTAAATTAATTATAGTAGCCCAGCAATTAGTAATACTAATACTTTTTTAATTTTCAAAGGAAACATAGTCCATACAGCCCACTCATATTTTACGCAAACAATGTAGTACTGTAGATTGTCTTTTTTCTCTCGCAACGAAAATTAAGCATATTTTCGTGTGATTTTATACCAGCATTTTAATAAAATTGTTGTCATTTTTTTATTTCATATACACGGTTATTTTTTTTCACCCTGAAAAATTATATAAAAAATATTAAAAAATCTCAAACAATGCTGCTCTCAACTAGTGCAACATTTTTTGGATTTTTTAGAAAATTAATATAAAATTAGGAGATATTTTTTTATTTATATTTAAATCATTCTAATACCATGTCGTGAAGCATCCCTTAAATTTTCCAGGGTGATAAAAAAAATAACCGTGTATATGCTCGAAGAGTGCATTTTTAATAATGTGGTAGCAATTGGCTATATGACAAGTTACATAATTCAAGTATGAATATTCATACCTACGTTCCTAGGCCGGTAAAGTTTTCAAGTTATACATGAATTAAAAACTATTGAGCAGCGGCCAGAAATGAATTGTCATACTTACTTTCCTGGCCTGGGCCGGCAAAGTAATGCATGAGTCAAGAATTACAAACTTCTTGACTTCTTTTTACTACAATAATGCCTATATTTGCAAGCATGATTGAGAAAATTAATTTTCTTATTACTGTCTTTGTTGGATTAATGGGCAGTCAAATCTGCCACCAATCATAGATAGAGGATATACTATTACACCTAGACCGCAACGAAACGCACCAGGGACGTACAACGTTTACGTAAGGTTGCATCGAACCCGTCAACATGGGCGTATGCGACCATCCCTGGTGCGCTGCAAAAGCGAGGTAGCCCCAATACTACCCGGAACGCGTTATTATATTTTACACGTAGGTCATAATGTCGTATAATGTCGGCGTATAATTGCTCCACAGACTACACGTGTACAATGAGGTACAGTATGCTCTAAAAAGTGTTACTTTTACCTCAGGCAAAGATTGAGCAAATCTGCGGGCAATCAAGTTCGCAGGTACAGATAGAGCCCTTCGTTCACGTTCTATGTTTAACGTTAATTTTTAATTCATGTAAGTTTTGTGAATTGTTTGTAAAAATAGAAAAACCGGTCAAGTGCGATTTGAACTCGCACCTAGGGTTCCGTACAAACTTTTATAACTTCTTAACTATGTGCAAATTTCCGGGTTTCAGATATCTGCTATAAGACCTTGCTTCTTGCCAAATTTCATGATACTAGGTTCTAGATTTAGGTTCTAGGTCTAGATTATAGGTTTTTTCGGCATAAACTTTCGTATCTTTTTAACATTTACTTAGAAGTTTGATTTTTTCACAGCTTCAAGGGTCTGTAGGCCTGAGTATACGACTTTAGTTTTAGCTTGGTACCTCGACGCGATCCCTAGATAAAGGGTCATGACAGACAGACGGACGGGCGGACAACAAAATGATCCTATGTATGAGGATTCCTTTTTTCCTTTTGAGGTAGGGAATCCTAAAAAATCAGAAAAATCTCTTCGTTCAAGATAAGCCTCGATTGTCCATTACCATGATGTAATAGTTGGTAAGTAGAGCTTAAGCAAGAACTTTCCATCAAGTCATATTTGTATAAAGATTATATTGATTTTGAATTAAGTTCTTTTACTTATTCAACAAAGCAATATTATTTTTGTAGTTCAGTTCCTTCGCTTGCCCGGCCAAGCTAAAATTCGCTAGCATTGCTACCGAAACAAATATAGTTTGCTCCACGTAATGTTACGTTGCTGATTGTTACGTTACTCAGCAGGAACTGTCGTGACCACGACAATGGTGACTTGGTCATCACTTTCTGTACAGCAGACACCAATGCCCAGTACTGCCCAGGCCTGTTGAAGTAAATTCCATGCACCATAAATATAACATTGAGAAAGACAAAAGAATAGCTTATTCTTTAACCCTTAATTAGGCGCGCCTAAAAAGTTGCGTATATGGTCGCGCGGGGTGTGTAGCACCCCACAGTGAGTTAATAAATGAAATACTAAATAAACTCAATTTTTTATTTTATTGGCGATCACATTTGAACATGAACATTAATCAATTTTTAAAGTTGTTTTTGAATCAATTCATAAATTTTAAACAAGAAACGAAACAAATGTAAATACTATAGTATATTCAAGATAAGAAGGTTCCCCTGACGAGTCGCACTTTTCCGTTTCATGCATAGGTACTAGTTTCCGTGATTAAAAATAATTATGTTTTAAAAATATAACATCTCGTTTGGTTATTTTTATCAACAATGCAACAATTAATTCCACATTAAATAAAAACATTAATATTAGTCCAGTTAAATATAATTATTTATAATTCCGATGAAATATTTGTTTAATTAAGTATTTATTTGAGTCGTGAATCGGAACTTATACTTTACACCCGTCAGCCATATTAATAACTGACTGTTTTATAACTGGTTACTTAAATTTTTTTTCAGACTTATAATTTTATTTAACTTAATGTAAAATTAATTATTGCATTTTTGATAAGAATAACGTAAAGAGATAAATTATATTTTTAATCACGGAAACTAGTATGCAAGAAACGAAAAAAATCGACCTGTCAAGGGAACTTTCTTATCTTGAATATACTATAGTTATCTGCGACATGATTTTGACAGACTACAATCATATGGTCACTACGTACATTGTCGCGGTACCTAGAGTATTCAGTCTTGGATTTTCTGCCCTTGGTACCCAAACCGTTCACAACTGAACGATTTTCGTGAATAAATTCTAAACCTAACACTTGTTTATGAAGCTACCTAGAAGAACAGCGCCATAATCCCTTATTTTAAAAGATTATAAGCCTGGAAACTTGCTTTGGGGTATATGATACCCCACGCGCCTAATTAAGGGATAACTGCAACAGTGCTCAGTCACTAGTTTTAGTAACAATCTTTTTAACCAACGGGTGGCCCGGCCATAGAATTGGTAGGGATACCAGTTCTATGGCCGGGCCACTCGGGATAAAGCAGAGAACAGTTGGCAGCTTCAATATTTAGCACAAACGGCTGCCTGCCCATAAATCTAGGCAATTAATCCAGACAGCAAGCGATGACGGCTCGCCCTGGACCCGGTCCAGAATCCATCTGCTTAGGATTACGCTTGGCGTCTGAACAATTTGGCCATCATTTACCTAAGACTGCGTAAGGTAAGCCTAATTTAAATTAAGCCATTAATTACACACTAGTAAAAAGGTTGCAACAAATATCATTAGGAAAATAAGAGCATTAGTTGCAGGTGATCTGGAAGAGATTTTATTAAGCTTTAGTGCTCGTATTTATTTAGTTCAGTACAATTTGTTTTAATAGGTTTCGAAACTACTGAACCGATTTTGATGAAAGTTGGTATAGGGATAGTTCAAGACCAGGGGAAGGACATAGGGTAATTTTCCTACGGGAAAAGAAATTCCCACGGGAAATCAAAAATAACGCGGGCGAAGTCGCGAGCGGAAAGCATTTTATAAATTGATTGTATTACCGTTAGAATGACGGGATAGGCTGTGGAGTAAGCTGTCTAAAAATAATTATTATATACCTTTATCGAATAATTCTACATTTGTGACTGCATTTTCTTTAGAAATACTAAATAATTTGAAAAAATAATGAAAATATATCAAATACAAGAAAAAATTTCGTCTCGGGCGGGACTCGAACCCGCGTCTCCAACATACCGTGTTGACGCCTAAGTCACTGGGCCACCAGGCACTTACCGGCCGCGACGAAATTTTTAACTGTACTAAACCCTTTTGGTACTTTGTTAAGCCAAATTAGTCTTTATTCACTGTTAATAACTAACTACGTATCAACACCCAAATTAGAAATCTTAACAGATTTCTTGAAACTTGGTTGAGAATAAAGAAACTTAGAAATTTTATACAAGTTAATTTTTTAGTTATGACAAACATTTTGTGTGCTTGTTCAGACAAGCAAACTGAACAACTTTCACTATGGGACCAACTTCGAAATCGCAAAAAAAAATCAGCTGTTCCATACAAATGTTCAACATTCACTGAACATAAATGTATGGAACAGCTGATTATTTTTTTCGTGATTTCAAAGTTGGTGCCATAGTGAAAGTTGTTCAGTTTGCTTGTCTGAACAAGAACACAAAATTTTTGTCATAACTAAAAAATAACTTTCTATTTGTGACTTTGCATTTTCTTTAAAAATGCTAAATATTTGAAAAAATGTTGAAAATAAATCAAATAGGTACAAGTGAGATGGTCGACTATAAATAACTCTACACATTCCAATAATTCGTTTAAATAAATAAATTATATTATCAAAATCTGAATATATTGAGTAAGAAGTTTGGTTTAGCCTTTGGCAACCACATCAACTGGCTAGCGATAATTAATTAATTAATATACATATACTTTAATGTACAGAGAACAATTAAAACAACAACAAAGAACAGAGACTAACCCGCCTTATTGCTAAATGTCTCGACTACTCTCTGTGATCAAAGGGGCAATCTCTGCGCTGGAGGGCAACATACATAACTCGCAATCTTCATGAAATTAAGCTCTTTTGCAAAGAAATCCTCTGAAATATTAGTTCACTGGGTTACACCGTCTTCATCAGAGCCGTGATGGCCATTTGGGCGAAATTATATTCCATGCCGATATAAATATCCAAGGGTCATCGCGTTGAGCCTGAAAGGAGTTATAGTTCTGGAACATGTCCAGAGAGTCCTTCCCATTCGGTTTCAGATTAATTTGAAAATATGGATGTCTTGCTTACGAGCTTAAAATTGCCTTCAGCTCACCTAGAATGAAGAGAAACACACGATATGATAAAGCGGTTTATCACGCTTAACAATGTTTTTATCGTATTTTGACAGTTTACCGTGATAAACTGCTATAACATTTATCGTGTTTTTGTAACGAGGTGCTATATCTTTTAGATATAATAACTCGTTGCATTCTTACCTAACTTGAGTGCAATTAAATTTTTTTATTTGTTACAATTTTATTATTTCTACCATCACTCATTTGGCGGTAAAAGTCGCGATGGCACAATATAATACGATTTTTTTATTATAATAAAGTAGAGATATACTAAAATCTTGATAGGCACTTACGTAATGTGTAAGTTGTTACATTTTGGCGAGTTTTTATGTCTTTGTTTTCCATAGTTCTTAGTTCTTACAATAGCCGTCATATTTTTGCAGAGAGCCTTTTCTTTATAATCATTGTAACGTTGGAAGAATCAGTGACTGAATCCTCTAGTGCTTTATTTGTCCGGTCCTACATACTTACTGTACCAACTCACCACGTTACATTTTGGTGGATATGCTACGGGAGCAGAACTACCTAGTCTTAAATTATCTGGAGGCTTCTGTGTTCTGTGGCCATTACTATTGGTCTTTTTTTTAATTTTTCATAATATGAAGTTAATCTACACTTTTAGCGATTTCGTCGTTTATTTTTTGAAAAGAAAAAGAATGTTGTCTGAATATCTCAACAAAATGTTATGTATTTAATGGGTGAACATTTATTTCACACTAACTCAACTTAATTACAATACTAAGTCAACTTAATAATAATATGTATTATTATTATTATTTCATCGATCAGCACAAAACTTAAGACATAGAGCCTACTGTGATGATCACTATAGAGAACTATTACCTCTGGTGCCTGGTCTGTATGCGAACTATACCGTCCAGCATTTTAAAACTAATATCTATACTTACTAATAATATTATAAAGCTGAAGAGTTTGTTTGGTTGAACGCACTAATCTCAAGAACTTCTACTGATTCAAATTGAAAAATTCTTTTTGTGTTGGATAGTTCATTTATCGGGAAAGGCTTTAGGCTATATAACATCTCGCTACTACTAATAGAAGCTGAGCATCAATGAAAAATGTTGCAAAAACGGGAAAAAATATATAGCGAGACGTAGTTAGCGGGCACAGCTATAGTTTTTTATATAACTTGATAATCAAATCAATGGCAGGAGGCCAGAAAGATTATATTGCTATCCTGCCCCGATCATGTTTGTATAATAATGTATTCTCTTTTACAATACAATTATTTGAAAATATTTGAATTTTAAAAATTCTTTCCGGTATTCTAATTTTTAAATTATCAAAACCTTCCCCCTAACGTACTTAATTGGTAGGATTGTTAAAAAACAAGGTATCAAACCACAAACGAGAAGCGAGGTGTTCTCAAAGGGACATTAGAAGTTTTATGTCATCATCTTTTGATGCTAACGTCAGGCTGCGCGTCCTCAGGGAGCGACAAAGAGGTCCCTTGCCGGGAGACGAGGGACCTTCGCCTTACCTACACTTACGTCTTAGGTTTTATGGGTTGAAATAAGTTAAGCTGGATGTGGCATGGTCTAAATAGATAAATATTATTTTCCTATATTTAATACAATGAAATTAATTTTACCAAAGGGAGACTCTGTAGCTGAGTCCTTTGCACAGATACCCGTTCGTACCTACTTCTACTGCAAAGCAGAACTTACTGTATTCCGATTTTATAGATAAGACAAAGACTGCGAAGAAATTCAAAGGTGTATGTGAAGTCGACCAATCCACACTGACCCAGCGTGATTGACTAAGGCCTAAACAACCTAACTTAGGGTAGGCTTGAGCCCCTCGGTGGAGACGTATATGAGCTGTTATGATGAGATAAGACAAGCAATACGATTACTGGTACTGTGACTAGAAGTATTGGCAGCGTACTTTCCTCCTTTATATGAGTTGTATATTTATGAATCTTACAGGAACCACGTGTGCTAAGTAAGTAATATTAATTGTTTGTCGGCTTTATTGCAATACCGAATATGGAAAGTATAAATCTTAGTTGTTTGTGGACAACGGATATACGTGTATAATGTAAGCTACACACCTACCTACGACATGTTATTTTCCGACATCCAAGCGAACGAAGTCGCGGCCACAACTAGTGGTAAATAAACCTATATTCAATAGCATAAAACTTTTAACAGGCTTGCGGTGTTATGGAAGATGAGCTTACTATTAAATGATATTTCTACCTGCAGATAACAAAATGGCAGGCATTATTCGGACTTACCTCACATGCCTACATGTCGTCAGTGCGGTGACGTTTTTAGAATACTTGCGTCATCGCTCTCTTTCTTCCCATAGCGCCATATAAGAGCCGATTAACCTTAACTCTTTTGTTAACATTTTTGTGCTGGCGCATAAGTTTTTAAGTTAGCAACTTGCGAGTATCTGCAAGCTTCTGCTACATTACCTGCATGGAGGCAGTGTGATTGTTTGTATAATAAAAAAAAAACAGTTGTGTAGATAAACAGGACTTCGGAAAGCATACCGAAAAACAATTAAGTTGGAATGCTATGGAGTTACGATTGCTCTCTAAGGTAAGCATGATTAAGGCCTAGGGGCCTTACTATGATCACAAGAGCGAGATAAAGACAATATTGAAACAGAGATATCACTATCGCATTAGCTAATACGCCATTTTACTTGCACTGCGGTTTTCATGTTGTTTTATGCAGTCATAGTAAAGCTTCTCATGCCACATCCAGAGGTGTGTCTCTGGATCGATGTTTTATTATCCAAAGCTGGCTGAATGTGTCGTATCGCCAAATATTTGTGCGGAGCGTTTTATTGTCCGTAATACGACATTATTTTACAGGTCACGATCGTCTTACGGGACTGAATTTTCTTTTTACATCAAATAGACCGTAGTTATTGCAACGCGATAAAAAATATTTATTATATTTGATACGGCTATCCTTGGGATGATACTGGTCCTTTATGTGAATGCTGCGGCGCGGTATAAGCGATTTTTCCTGTATAAATCGAAGGGTATATCTGCCACTAAATGTAATGTTTAGGTCATATGAAATAAATTAAGCGAATTTAAGTTCACTCACACGCACGGAGTAATTGATTTTACCTAAACCTTTATTTAGTTTTTTAAATTATATGAGAATGATTCCGAGGCATGTAGTCGGAGTTAAAATTGATGTCGATTAAAATATCGACATAGTGATAAATAGTGCTGTGCTCTGACAATGGTTTGTTTTGGTACTTAAATTTCATACTCACTTATCCATTTATCTTATCTACCTTTCGCCGCGAAGAGTCTCTCTCTATCTCAAAATAATCACTATAATGAGTCACAACCTCACATTGTATTTGTGCACCATTACAATAATATTATTGCACCTTACACAAAAATCATTTTGGAAGTAAATTTACACTAAAAACAACAAAAAAAATTAATACAGCAATATTTCATGACAAGTTGTAGATAAAACCGCCATTTGTTTTCGTTTCCACTAACTTTCTTTTTGATGTGTTTATGGCTTGGGTGACTATTTAGCCATTTCCGCTAAGTTGTGCAGAAATACAAAGAGTAAAATGGAATGCGGAATTCGATGGAATATTAATTTTTGAAGAATATCGGAACCGTATCCACATTAAAAAAATGTTGTATGAAGTTTCACTACACTGGCTCAAACCAGCCCTGCGAGCATGGAACTCTCGATAAACAAAATTTGACAGCTAAGAACGATATACTTGACATAAATCGATAAATTGACAGATATTCCTAAGGAGTGAAAAGGACAGATGCTTTTGTCGATCGATATACTCGTATGTCGATCGACAAGTATATGCTCGCAGGGCAGATTAAAAGTGAATGCGGCGACAGAATTTTCCTTATATATTTTTTCTACCAGGTTGAGGCGGAGAATCCTCTTGGATACCTGTACGGCAGGCCGTACTGTAGGGTTACTTTTAAACCGAATCCGATCGATCGGCATTGAGATTGTGATTTTTCGTACACTTACTTTTGCGCAATTGACCCCGTATTGTGCGGATTTTGGGTGGACCAAGCTCAGTATTATAAATTTTCTCAAAATACGGATCCAATTTGACGCTAGTGTTGTTACTCAAGCGTATGAAAAATCACAATCCGAATGACGATCCATCGAAAATGGTTTAAGAATAACCCTACTGGTCGGACTCTTACCGACTAAACTCCTCTTTATGCCTTTAACCAAATTGTTCATTAATGCTTCATCTGATGGCGACTGCTTCTTCAGGAAAGTGGACGGTGCAGCGCTGCCCTCAATTACCTACACTAGGGCTTATTAATCTACTATATAAAAACCTCTACTATATAAAAACCTCATGTCACAGTGTTTGTTATTGAACTCCTCCGAAACGGCTTGACCGATTTTTATAAAATATTTGTGTATATTTGGTAGGTCTGAGAATAGGTTGTAGACTATTTTTTAGTCCTAGGTGATAAGAGTGGTCCTCTCCAGATTTTTTAACACAATTATTATGGCGAAACGTATAGTTTGCGGGCACAGATAGTATTTTATATAATTGTATTAGATAAAGAAATAACGAATAATTAAATTAGGACTATTTTGTTCTTCTTTTTATAATTTTATTGCCCACTCTAGATTTTTAAATGAAGTAAATATATAAAGAGTGACTTTTGTAATAATAACACTTTCTATGAATGGTGTGGAATGTATGATTTTTTACAAGACACACAATAATTTCGGGGCATTTTATTTTTGACTAGATTCACCCGCGTTGGTTACACGATTTTGGTTGTAACAATTTCAAAAATAACTATTCCTGTAGAATTTTGCGTAAATTAAATGTAGAGTACTCCTCATATTTTCTCTCCACACCAATTTTACCGATAAATTATTCTCCATAATAAATCGCTTTTATTCACTATGATATACTTGAGTTATTTATATGTATAAATATACACTGCGCAGAAGTTTGTACATTTAGTTTTTTTGTAGTTTTTTTTTGTACGTATATATGTTTTATCTTGTAGCCGAACTTATGTTACGGCTACAAGATAAAACATAATATATATACATAATAATACTAACAGATAAAAGAAACAGCATATATTAATAGGTATGCGAAATACGCTAAAACATTCTTCATAATTCTGCGTGTACACATTATAATAGTTCCTTTTTTTACTGTGTTCGAGAGTCATAATATACTTATGACACGTTTGAAAATTTTTCTATGATAATGTACACGAACACTGCATAGACACAAAAAGTATGATTCAAGCACAATGCGGAATAAAATAATTGGCGCAGTCCCAAAGGCGATGCTGCGCTACCATTTGTTAAGAGCCCTGTAAACGATCAAATATGTTTGTCAAACTTGCTTGACAAACTTCACGTTTTCATCAAACACGACGTCAATCAAGATACTTATCAAACACGTAGTTCGTTTGTCAAACGCGTCAAACAAAGCCCCACACGTACAAACAAGTTTGTGAAACACGTAAATTTGACAAACATGTATGATCGTTTACAGGGTCCTTTATAGGTAGATTTGATGCAATCTTTGAAGGTATATCGATGTCTATACCTATCCGTTAACGTACTTGTTCTTATAGCCTAGCTGACAGCTTTTTTGCTATTAAAAGATTTAAGATCTTTAAACATGCAATCTTGTTTTTTATTATTTATTTTAATTTACAGAAACAGTGTTGTGTTTTATATACATTTATCAGGCCTTTGATATTTTCTCGCGACATAAATGCCAATTGCAGAACTCAAAGTCAAAAATTTCAATTCACTTATTGAAATTTATATTCACTTATTTTACAGTTTTTTTTTCAGGCTGTCTCACTCTACCTGATACCCTGAGAATAATAAAACTTAAATTTTTGTACTCCTAATGCCAGTTATGTGGCTGACAATCTCATCAATTGTCTGAGAATGATAAAACTGAACTTACTTGTTATGCGCGTATTGTAGAAAGTTCTTATTCTAGGTTCGGGGGTGGTTTCTTCAGATCCCACACATCGCAAGTTTTCTTGACGAAATAAGGTGTATTACGTCACGAAAACGGTTCTTTTTCTTTCGCTATATTGTAGAGTTTGCTTTTTTAGATCGATATCATACTGTAACTCGTTTTGACAAAATTGTGAAATCGGTCGTTAACTTACTAAGAGTGCGATATACCTTGTTCTTGTCGATCAAAGTCCCAGACACACTTTTTCATTAGCTGTGGGTTACAGTACGCAAAAAACATCATTCCACCACATCAAAAAGTTGATCACTCTAAAATGTTTCATTGAGAGAAATCTGAAATATTAATATGAATGCCGTTTCAAGTTGATTATCCGGTAATGTCAACTCAAATATTTATGCATATTAGCACCCAAAATAAGACGATATTGAAAATTAAAATTCAGCCGTCAAAACTTGTGTTTTACAACAAAGTAAATTAAGTTCAGAATTAATTAAACAAACTCCACGTCGGGCGGCGGAATGCGTTCACTTGAAACTTTAAAGTTATTGAAAACTCATTCACAGTAATAAATAATGTTCTCGGCTTTCATTGGGGCTTCTGAGGTTGGTAACTTCAAGATTTACTCCCTCGGCAATAAAGGTGATAATTGTTTGTGGTGTGGTTTCAAGAAACATCAAGTATCATAATATTGCGGTCGTCCGTCCACAGTAATGCAGACGGACTGGTTTGCGCGACATCGGGACAAAAATATTGATGAACTGTAAATGTGATTCCATTCGTTGTTGTGTCTCTTAACTCATTATTCGTTGTGAATTATTCATTTCACAGTTTTCTTTTGTAAGCTTTGTCTTTCCTCAGTCACCTATTCGTTCTTGTTGAAGGCAGTGGCGAACTTTATTTAAAAATTAGCTGTGATCGCAAACTACGTTTCGCCATAATAATTGTTAAAAATATCTGGAGAGGGCCAACCTTATCACCTATAGGTAAAAAAATAGCCTACGACCTATTTTCAGACCTACCAATATACCAGATAGACAAAAAAAATCATAAAAATCGGTCAAGCCGTTTCGGAGGAGTTTGATAACAAACACAGTGACACGAGATTTTCATATATTAGATGACAGATAATTAAGATAGTACTCATTACTGTTATTAATAAGGAGCCATTTTGGGGAAGTATCTTCAACTCGGGGTCGATCGGGGATGCTCGGGGTTTCTCTATGTGATCACATCAGAAATGATGAGATCCGTAGAAGAACTAGAGTTACTGACATAGCCCAAAGAATTGCAAACCTTAAGTGGCAGTAGGCAGGACACATCGCTCGTAGGACTGACGGTCGTTGGGGCGGAAAGGCCCTCGAGTGGCGGCCGCGAGTTCTAGCTATCCACACTCACGCGGGGGAGCTCATAACCTAGTTCCTAATTTGTATAGAGTGCTCCTAGTGGAGATCCTCGCACAAGGCATAGGCAGCGAAGGCTGCACGGATACAGGGGCTCTACAGGGGCTCTTTTGAATTCTTCGTCTACCGCGTCAAGCTCTCGTTAAGCGTCGTCTTCGCTCGATTTTTACTTATTTTCATTTCGTTTTTGATAACAATCTAAATTATATTCTTGAGTTATAAATATTGTCTAGATATGTTTTTCATGTCGTTTTGTGTAAATAACATGTTTAGCGCAGAGGTCGAGTGATCACCTACTGCGCAACGGGTCGCGGCGCGGGCGCGGGTTCGATTCCCGTACGGGACAAATGTGTTATATGGCCTCAAGAAATTTATTCCGGACTGGGCGTATGTGCATGTGTATTCTATGTTTGTAACTGCACCCACGACACAAGAGAAAATCCTAGTGTGGGGCGACATTTAAAAAAAAATATTCTCAAAAATGCAGTTTGTCGCAAACCGCTTAGAGTTGAAAGTCCGAGGCAAGTGCCTACATTTCTTATTGAAATATTGTTACGGGCGATAACGATTTTACCCCTCTAAACCTTTACGAAATTAGACACTTTTGGTCTCATTAGATTCAGTATACTTCAATCTATGTTTGTACGTTTAACTTTTCTGTCATTCAGTATAATTTAGTCAAAAAAGAGAAAATGCTCGAGATCGTTATTAAGTGAAAAATAAAAATTTTTAGATGCTAATAATTTTTATTCCGAGCGATATTTCTTCAAAATCAAAACGTACAAACCTAGATCTTCATTATATCTACAACATTTCCAAAAATTATGAAAGTTGGACTATGTTAAGAGGGAGAACAGCGTTATCGCTTTTTGTATGGTTTACTCACAATCCTCTTAATTTACGCTTGCGTTGCGCCTGCACAGCAATGCATGCAGGCTTTGGCCCCCTCCTCCACGCTCCTCTGACTAAAGAATAGCCACACCGAAGAATAGAGTGACTACTTTAATAAAATTTTGTACTGCATAAAAAATTTCCACAAGATATTTTTTTTCATAACTTAAATTCTAGTAACACTAGACATTATAGTGTCAGTAAGATTCACTAAATTCATGTACTTCATCATAAGTAATCATCATTATCTTATTGCAAGAAATGTAGTTGTATTTCCGAAAACCGTCCTTTGTTCTCAGTCTGGAAGTTTCCGTGTCGAATAAAAACCGGGTTGATAAAAGATCCTTTTTACGAAATTCGCAAGATGGAAGCGCTAATTTCTTGTAACACTGGTAACATCACGAGATAGTTCCACTGTTTTATTTCGCCGTCCAAAGAAACGACTGGAAAATGAGGTTTTGATGATCCTGCTAACGATGCTTTATGTACTTATAAGGCCGCGGCTGTGCTGAAAGCGTTGTTGTATTCAGTTTTGCGGGTTGGCTTTAGTATCCTGTGGTAATAGTATCTGGGTAATTTTGGCTTTGATCGATAGGTAGTGATGCCCCAAATCATAATTTAATTGCTTTTTGTGCGGGAAGGTTTTAATTTGAACAATTTTTTAACCGACTTCAAAAAAGGAAGAGGTTCTCAATTCGATGCGTATGTTTTTTTTGTGTGTATGTTACGCGATTACGCTGCCAATTGTGAACCGATTTTCAAATTTGTTTTTTTTATTCGATAGAGTAAACTTCAAGGGTGGTCCCATGGTCACCAAACTTAGGATCTGATAATGGGATCCCATGAAAATCGAGGAAAACCCTTAATTTTAAGGTGTGTCCAACGTGTTTTGTATGTATGTTACGCGATTACTTCGCCAATGTGGATGGATTTTCAAAATTATTTTTGTATTCGATAGAGTATACTCCTGGGGTGGTCCCAAGGTCACCAAAGTCAGGATCTAATCATGGTATCCCATGAAAATCGAGGGAAACGCTTATTTATTTAGGTATTAAATTAGGGTTTCTTTCACTAAAAAGATTGCATTCACTAAAAAGTTAAAAATAAAAAATCCTTTACAAAAAATAAAAACCGACTTCAAAAACACTGAATAGTTAAAAATAATATAAGAATAGGTACAGACAACATCACACTTCTATATTGAAGTCGGTGCCAAATAAGACTTTCTAGGATAACATCGTTTGGCACATCGGTTTCATTGTTTTTGAAGTCGGTTTTTATTTTTTGTAAAATATTTTTTTATTCAAAATTTTCAGGTTAGTCCATCTCCTTGAGGCAAGGAGACATTATATCTCTCACCTTGACACAGCTGGATAGGACAACTCTCCTGGTCTTGTATTTGGACAGCCATTGTTGCAGCGTCATTCACACATCTCAGCACTTCAATTCGTCAATCAACCTGGAATTACTGCAAGGTTGAACTGCTCAAGTTTCGATGGAATTGAAGCGTTCTCGTGTCCACAAATTCCAGACGCAAGGGCTGATTATACTCCTCAGTCTACTCAATCAGTACTAGTTGGAGCGCAGCGAAGGCGACAACATCCTGAAGATACCACGTGTAGTGGCGAAACGCGTCGAATTTATTTACTTATTTGAATGTTGGTGTTGTACTAATTATGCCCGGTTTCTCTATTCAAAACCGATTCGTTTTTGCTACGGACAGTTAAATTTTGAGATTTATTATATGGAAAATATGCATAATTACTGATATTCCTTTGTCGCATGTGATTGAGGGAGTGAAGTTGGTGTACCATTGGCTGCGATTTCACCATTACGTGTCTCCTCGTCATATGGTTCAGAGTCCCAGCGGAGAGTTTGGACTCCCATCCTGGAATATGCTCGCCATATTTTTTTTTCGTACTAAGGATTTTTATTCGACTAACAAAAAATAATTGTCAACCTGCTAAACATTTCAAATCGTTGAGTGTACGTTTACGTTATCAGCTAGTGACTAGGATGTCATGATCATCACCAGCTGCTCAATGACCAACAATACGGCTTCCGTAAGGGTCGTTCTACTCAATCGGGGAATGGCTAACGCCGATCCCGATTGTTTCTCTACGGAGGTAGAAGTATCTGGAGGGTTTTTAGCCGGTATGGGGTCTTCTACCCGAGTCCGGCATATCCTTGGGGTGTCCTCGTCAGTCGGCCCCTTGTCGAATCCGTAAAAAGGATTTTCCCTCCTAAAAAAAAGGGGTCGCTCTACTGGTGATCTTCTAGTTTACTTGACTCATCATTGGGCAGAGGCAATTGAAACGAAGGGGGAGGCACTGGCAGTTAGTTTGGACATCGCGAAGGCCTTTGATCGGTTGTGGCACAAAGCGCTTCTCTCAATACTTCCTTCATATGGGCTTCCCGAGAAAATATGTAGATGGGTCACTAGTTTTTTAGCAGACATAAGCATTAAGGTCTTAATTGATGGCGAATGCTCAGACTCACTGTCTGTAAATGCTGGTGTCCCCCAAGGATGTGTGCTATTACCTGCACTATTCCTTCTGCATATCAATGATATGCTGCGAATCAGCGGCATTCATTGTTATGCAGACGACAGCACGAAAGACACCTTCTATAACGGCCGTGCGAACATTTCTCGGGAAAACGTCATTGAGTGCCGGAATAAACTTGTGTCCGAAATTAAATCTTCATTAGGGAAAGTCTCTAATTGGGCTCGACTTAATTTGGTTCATTTCAACCCTACAAAGACACAGGTTTGCGCGTTCACCGCAAAGAAAATGCCATTTGTCGTATCTCCTCGCTTTCAGAGCATCCCCCTAACTGCCTCAGTCAATATTGAGATCCTTGGTGTCGACATAACGAGCAAAGTCCAGTTCCGTGGCCACTTAGAGGGTAAGGCTAAATTAGCTTCTAAGAAGCTTGGTGTGCTCAATAGATCGAGACAGTAGGTATTTCACTCCAGCGCACCGCTTTCAGCTTTATAAAGCGCAGATTCGGCCTTATATGGAATACTGTTCTCATCTTTGGGCTGGGGCACCCCAATACCAGCTTCTCCCACTGGACCGCATTCAACGAAGAGCAACTCGAATCGTCGACTGCCTGGAAATATCAAATCGGTTTGATACTTTGGCGCTGCGTAGAGATGTCGCCAGCTATGCATCTTCTATCGCATTTATCACGGGGAATGCTCCGAGGAATTGTTCGGACTTATATCTGCCGCCTCTTTCCGCCATCGTTCCACGCGACAAAAAATCCATGCCCATCACTTAGATGGTTGGCAGTCCACAACTGTGCGATTCTCCCGTAGCTTCCTGCCTCGCACAGTCAAACTTTGGAACGAATTGTCGCCTGCGGTATTTCCGGACCGATACGACTTTCAAACTTTCAAAAAAAGAGCGTATTCCTTCCTCAAAGGCCGGCAACGCACTTGTAACTCCTCTGGGGTTGCGGGTGTCCTTGGGCGACAGTAATTACTTACCATCAGGTGATACGTCTGCTCGTTTGCCCCCTATACCATAAAAAAAATGTCAGAGCACCCAGTTAGTTTACTGTTTATCTTACCCTTCTAACCGTAACACAGGCTTCAGAAATAGTGGGATGCAGCGCAGTCGACTCTGGTACTAAATCTCCCTCTTGGTTTTACTACAATGGTGCTCCTGCATTTATGACCTCAATTATAAGACAATATCCAGTAACCTTTTACTACAAAAATTAATTTGAATGATACATTTTTTTACACACAACCAAGAAGCTCTTGGCTTTCATCTCATCTGATGGTAAGTGACGATAAGGCCAATGGTGGAAGCGAACTTCACTTGGACCCCGCAACGTCTGACTGGCTATCATACCTCTAATTGTCGGAATAGAGTCACATTATTAAAATTGTTATTATGGCGACAAGTTTAAGTAAGAAGGTGGTAGCTAGCCGGGTAAGCTCGGAAGCCCTACCACCAACCAAACCAAGCAGAAAAACTTTTGCTCGTATAGGGAATCGAACCCCGGACCTATGAATCTATAACCGAGTGGTCTCAACCTCTCACCCGCGGAGGCAGTTAAAAACAAAAAGAATTGAAAAATAACAAAATACATTCTGTGGTCAAATATTTATTCACTGAACTGCATCATAAAATGTAATAATGGCAAAACTAAAAACGTCCACATGCAAGAACGAAAACACTGTAACATGCAAAATACTTTTTATATAAGATTTATTGTATTTATTAAACATAAAAAAGAATACAATATTTCATGCCCAAATATTAAATAACAATAAAAGTATACATAAACAATTATGAATGTTTTGCGCAAAAGTAATAATTACTTAATCTTTTGAAAATATTTCCAACCAGCGTCGAACAGCAAGTGAGTTGTAGTTACTGCAATAAAAATGCACGAATTGTCTGTTCCAATAAAATATAAATGTGTCTTACAAATGTATCACAATAGATTTATAAATATTGCAGTGAAATTATCAAACGTCAATATGACACAGTACTAAAATAATTGAATATAATATTGGAACTGACATAATAATAACCAGCACAATTATTATCACAGAAGAATATTTTACTACATTCAAACTATTTTTTTATTTAAGTTCAATATATTCCTTTAATCCATCTATTTCATTAAATAGCGAACCAGAACTTTAACATTGACAAATGTGCAAATAATTGATTTCGCATATCATTTTAAAATTTAAATAGTTTTATTTTTCTAGTGTTTCCACTTTAATTGAACTTTTTCTCGACAATAATTTTATAAAATTTACAAAATACTAACTCTCAGTCACAGTAACCATATTATGCACTAATTAGTAACATAACATTTACTCAAATTTATTACAACTATCTAAAAAGACTATGGAATATGTCTACGTAATATTATTATAGTGTTAACAATTTGTTGAGCAAGTATTTTAGGGAGAGTATTCTCATTAAAATGTATACTAAAGTTTCCTCTACAATTTATGTACTTTTTATGAAATATATGTTAAAAATCAATCTATTTATGTAAAATGAACTATATTTTTCGTTAAAAGAAATCAATCATAAATGACTGTAAAATAATTTTAATAATTTTTAGCGCATGCAACAAAGCAAGCGAAACCGAGCAGCTTAATTAATATCATATTTTTTCCAAATTACACATATTAATTTAAAATGTATCATCACATAGAAACAATTTTTTTTATTTTCCAATCATAATTACAAAAATGTAATAAAACAAGAGGCTCTGAATTATAACTTAACTGTTCACTTCTGATATCATAAAACTACGTTTCATGTTCGAATCGTAACTTATATTGTATATTTACATTTTCAGTCGATTCAACTTCATAGGAACATATAATACACTAACTACACGACACAAAAAGACACTTCAATGCGACCGAAGTCAGTGCTATTTTTGCGATAGGTACATTTTTTGTCCATTGCTTTTCACGCAAAGAAACTTTTACTGAAGCGTAAACAATAATATTGTACATCATATTCTATCACCACAGCTTGAGAGCCAACACTTTTTTTCTCTGGCTGAAGTTAAGGTAATTTGACGAGTTCTCCCGTAATTTGCTATCAAACGTGTGTCGCATGTGACGGCTGAGTCCCATTACCTGTGAAAAATTACACCAATCAAAATTAAAAAGGAAACAGATGGAACGATTGCAATTTGAAAATTACGATACGTTGAGTTAAAATTATTTGCTTCTGTAATGCATAAAATTGTATATATTTGTTAACTTGATTTGAATTAAGTTCTTTATTTTGGGTCATAAGATGAATTGAAATATTATTTTTCTGTAATTATACGCCTAAGGGCTGTTAGATTAGACTCAGTAAAAATCTAATACGATCGCTTTTTATTTCACAGTCATTGCGCCATCTATAAAAGACTGTGCGGCGACTGTCTCTTATAAAGCAGTAATGAATGCTTATTGAAAAAATTGAAAGACACGCGATAAAATTTTAATAACACAATTAAAGGGACACATGTCATTGCGCTCTTAAAATGTTACTGTTCCTATTTCGCTGTTTACTATTTGTCATTTACCACTATTTTGTTTATAGCTGAACTATATCTCAATACCGATATTACCTAATAATATCTCAAGGAAATATGTAAAGACAATAATGTATTTTTTCCTTGAATATTTCTAAACGCATTATCCTTTATACCAAAATAACATTTCAAAGTAAGTAGGCAATATTTAAAGTGCAAAAATAGAATTAAGCCGAGCAAGTTAACAAAAGGAAGTTGAGAGGTGTTTCAAATGCTTTTGTTGTCCCGCTAAGATTTAAAGCGGAGTTGCCACGCAGACATAAGTCGACAGACATCTTATTTATAGAAACCAGACGGGGGGACAGAAAAAAGACAAAGAAACATCGGGCGGATGACTTAAAAATAAACATATCCATATCAAAACCACATTGCGCCTGAAGAAGCATTATGTGTGCGAACATCGACGCACACAACTAAATTAAAATGACAGCAATGAAGAAATCTTTAGAATTTCTGGCAACTTTGACAATTTCAAGTTCGGCATTCGTGTTGGTACCTGCACTGCATTTCACTTCATGGCAAGTTTTTTTTCCTTTCATGAATAAATTTGTTGAGCAACCAAACCGATCGATTTTGACAGTAGTATTGAAGAGGATTAAGATTATTTTTAAAGAAGATAAATGTTGATCTTCATTGATATTGATTAAGAATTATTTTCATTACGAAAATTGCAAAGTAGCCTCGAAGATCGCGTGCTGTGCTAAGCTTAACTGGCGATAACTAGGTATACCTAAACCAAACGCTTTTCTTTTTGCACCCAGTTTTGTTGTCTGAACTCATTAGGGGATACAGGGGGAGTGGGGGGGGGGGCACTAATTTGAGCTAACGAACTAAAGAAATATATATTTTTCAAAACTTTGTTTTTTGTTTACTTGTGATTTTAACACTAGCTCCGAACTTTGGCTGAATTACTCCCACTATTGACAAACTTAATATATTAAGGCTGCCCTTAAGATTTGTATACAGTAGGCTCCCATTCAAGTTTTACATTTACACAACGTAAACCGAGTGACATAAGAACGGTCCAAAGGTCAAACAGTATATCTTGACAAGGAGCTTACTGTACAATAAAGGGTTATTTAAAGATAATAATTGTTCGCTTACCAACCTAAAGGCAGCACCACGGAGCTTCGCACCGCGGAATATGGCGGGGGGGCTGGCGTGGCAGCTGGTTTGGCTGTGTGCACTTGTTGGCCGTAACCTATTTGAGAATGACCAAATGAGACAAATAGTTTTGAGGAGTAGTTCGGTGGTGTGTGCGCTCGGCTAATGATTGCTATAATAAAGCAATATCGGGATGAGTGACCAAAAAATGAAAAAAAAATATTTAAAGACAAGCTTTTATGTTAATGCTTTAAAAATCAAACCCTGGTTACCATTTATAGGGTCAAAATACTCGTCAATACGAATCAAACGAGCCTAAACTCGATGGGGTTCTGTCGTGTCATTGCGGAGGTCAGATCAGCTCCGTGTTATCATAATATTATATTGTCACGCGATATACATAAGCATGTAAAATTTCAGCTCCATCGGAAACCGGGAAGTCGGTCAAATTTAACTTGCAAGATTTCATTACAGACACCGGGACAGGTGAAAGTAAATAAAAGCTTGTAAAAATGTGAAACATCTCGAGCTCCTCCATGCTTCCGAAAACACGTTAAACAGCGGGTCCCCCGGATCTCGTCCCGATCGTGTCTATTTGGTGGACTATGCGAACGAAGGAATAAAGTGCACTTGTGTTTGTGCAGACACTTCTGCACTATATCCTGCTATGTACCAATGTGTTTTTCGTTTCACGAATTTCATACGTACATTTATCTGACGCTCCTACGGTAAAGGAAAACATCGTGAGGAAACCTGCATACACTTGAGAAGTAATTGAAAAGTGAATGTGAAGTCAACCAATCGGCACTGGGCCATCGTGGTTCGATTAAGGCCTAATCGCCCTAACATATTAGGGTAGGCTCGTGCCCCTCGGTGGGGACGTATGTGAGCTGTGGTGTTGATGATGATGATAATATGAAATTTGTTTTTACAACATCATTAAGCTAAAAGACCTCAGCTGTAATTCGCTAACGATCTTCATTTATAACACCTATTACATAAGGAGTCTCTTTGTGTTGGAAGATTTGTTTTAATGATTTCAAAAGAATTACCTAAGGAACTATTTCTAAGGTAGGGGTTCCCATACGTCGCTGCATATCTGAGATCAACGCCGGAACTTTGTTTCGACGTGGGCTGCGCGTATATCGGCAGAGGTGCTGCGTGATAAAAAAATAGGAAGTTAAAAATAACGCGTCTATGAAAAAGCAGTTAAACGGTAAATACATATTTCGTTAACTTATCGGAAGTTGATAATTGCCTTTAATCTCTAACTACATTACGTTCATATGTCATAATATCAATAAGCTATTGAGCAATATACATTGATAATTTCATATTAACTAATTAATATCATCAGAAAAACGAATCGAATAAAAACAATTTTAAGATCGAAATACGACTTATTAATTTATTAATGTTGTAGTTTTACGCCATGAGTGAGTTATAAAGTAATGTAGAACAAAAAAGACAAACGACTTCAAGCGAAATTTTCTGATCAGAAAATTTCGCTTGGAGTCGTTTGTCTTTTTTGTTCTACACTACTTTATTACTCACTTCATGACGTTGTAAAACTGATCAGAAAATTTCGCTTGGAGTCGTTTGTCTTTTTTGTTCTACACTACTTTATTACTCACTTCATGATGTTTAAAACTACAACATTAATAAATTAATATGTCGTATTTCGATCTTAAAATTGTTTTTATTCGATTCGTTTTTCTGATGATATTAATTAGTTAATATGAAATTATCAATGTATATTGCTCAATAGCTTATTGATATTATGACATATTATGAACGTAATGTAGTTAAAGATTAAAGGCAATTATCAACTCCCGATAAGTTAACGAATCTCTGACCTGCGGGATGATTCTCCTACAATCCGACAAAAAATTCGAATTCGAGTTTTTTTTGAGCGGTAATCAGGCTTCTGCCAATCAGAATGCAGGACACATCAAGCTCCGTCATTTTATAGATAGTAGCCTGTAATTGTCTCGAATGCTTGAGAGTAGTCGAGCGAGACCTCATTTGCAAATCAGGGTGGTGATTTTGTAACTCATCGATTGATCGGCAATCGTTATCAGACTGCATGACTTAATAAAGAAGAGCGAAGTTATGTTCATTACCTATAAGTATTGGTTAATTTTTTCCACAAATATACCAAGACTACTTAGACGACGACATTACAAAACGTTAAACATTTTAAAAATCAGTTTTAATCAAACAGAATTATCAAATCGATGCGATAGTCGATTGCCGATGAGTTACAAAATCACCCACCTGAAGTGTGCTTTTTATTTCTTTTTCTCTCTTTTTTATCTTTAAAAACACTTAAAAATATCATTTATTCAAATTAAAATTATTTTATTGAAGGTTTATTTATCTCTAATAAATAATTATTTCAAAGAAAGAAAAAGAAGTGAAAAACTTATGAAAAATCAAGCGCCTTTCCGTCAAAAAATGGCGGAGCACATTCAGTGTTTTGATTGGCCGAGCTGTGACTAGCGCTCGAGAAAAAACTCGAATTCAAACTTTTTCAAATCCGTGAGAATCAGCGCCCTGGGATTCCAATAGCAAAACTGGTATTCCAATTCAATAATTAAAGATTTACATTGAAAACGCAATTAACAAAACTATTCGTAAAAAAGTCAATTGATCAAGAAAATTGCTCACAATCTCCTTCGAGCGGCAAGCCTAAGCTGTTAATGGCGTCCGTTTCGTCCGGCGATCTCGTTCGTTGCAACGAGCTGTTCTGCGACCCGTTGCCGGCCGACAACGGTAGCGTTGACGCGGTGTCTATACTTCGCGTCAACGAGCCTTGTAGAGATCTGTTTGGACAGATGAATTTTTATAAACAGGATTCTTGTTCACCTTTAAATTTGTTTCAATGAAATAAGAGAAATAAATTTTATTGTTATATCATCAAGTTGTTGGAATGAGTTTCATAAAGTCATCAAAAATTATGACATCAGTCGACCTTGTACACGCTTACCTCAATGTTATTGTGTTGAAATACAATACGAATAAAAGAGTGTACTTTATGACACATAACTTAATAATAATAATTTTTTCATGACAATAGAAAGGAAGGCGACACCAGGACTTATAGACCTTTGCTTCCCATATAACAAATAAAATCCAATCAAAGAACACCTCTTTTGAGATCAAGATGTTTCCAGTGAAAATAATATTCATAATCGGTTACCTATTATTCTGTGGTACTTCTAGTTGTGTAGGCGATTGTACCCGTAGGTTTGGCGGGGGTACATAACCTTGAGGGTAGTCGTATACATATCCAGCGGGATTCTGTGGAGAAAATATGTTTTTTTAATATACCCTTATGTTTCTCTAAAAAATATTATTTATTGAAATTGTCATTTTTTAAGTTGTTCTGGCTGTCTCTATGATCGAGTGCTTAAGAACGCCTGGTTCAAATCTGGAGGTTCAAGGTTTCATTCTTCTTCTTTGGGAAAGAAATAATTGTTCTTGGTTTAGTTGGTAGTGAAACTACTGAGTCCACCTCACTACTACCATCTTTAGTCAGCCGCTATTGAGGTGAGATAACTAGTTCAGTTGAAGAGTTACTGTGCAACTTACTCTCATTTATAGCATAATAGTTACTCCTCACCAGGTAATATAAAAGCCATGAGATTTCCGTAGTGAATCATCATTATCACTTCTGGCTTAGGCCTCCTTCGAGAAGAGAGGAATAAAATATCTCATCATCGACACCACCTCAATTGGGTCAGCGCAATACGATTTCTTCTTTCATTCATCTTTATCATACATTATTTCACCACTGACATTATTTGTATGCATAGTGGTAATATCGCTGGTAATATCTTTTTAATGTATAAAAATCTCGTGAACACTGTGAGTGTTTGTAACCAGACTCCTCCGAAATGGTTTGACCGATTTTTATTATTTTTTTTGTGTATATTCGGTAGATCTGAGAAAAGTTCGTAAACTATTTTTTGTGGTCCTAGTTATTTTTTTTTTAAAATTGTTATGTCGTCACAACTAGTGACATCTAAAATTGGCCTCTTGGCCTTCATTTCACCTGATGGTTGGCTGGCTATCTTACCTCTAATTGTTGGAACACAACAATGCTATTAACATTCTTACTAAGGCGACAAACTTAGGTAAGACGACGGTAACTAGCCAGGTGGGCTCAGAAACCCTTCCACTAACCAAACCGAGCAAAACGAATTCTGGTTCGTGAGGAATCGAACCCCAGACCTTCCGATCAACACCCAGTGGTCTCAACCACTCGACGACGGAGGCGGTTTAATATGCATAAAGAATCTCATTTAAAATGAAAGTCAGACCTTATAGTAAGGATCTCCGAAGGAATGGTCGGAGTAGTCGTTGCTGTACCGGAACTGCAGAGCATCCTCGTGCCTAAGTCCTGGTAGCGGCACTGGACCAGCCAGCGGTAGACCAGCTGGCACCTTGATGTCCGAGCGATCGGAACTCGTATAATCCTGATAGGAGTAACAAACTGACTTTTAGAATAGGATACCATGCCGTTTTCCTTTTTGGTGCCTTTTGCAATTTTCGATATCGTGCCTGAGCAAGACAAACAAAATATGATGAGACTCATTGAAAAAGTAACTAAAATAAAACGCTATTCTGGTTCAATGAAACTTGAAAATCTAAAAAAGTATAAATAATTTTGTTGGCAATGTTCAAAAATCAAAGAAGTAGGTCTTATATTCATCATGTAGTATATGATTCGTGAGCATTTGATTGTTCATCATCCTAACAAGGAAAAGGGTACTGTAATATGGCATTAGGTATTCTCCACACATTAAAACTAAATTTAACTCTTCTAAATATCAAGTTCCAATCACATCAAAAATAGGCAAGTAAGTCTAAATGGCTGTCTTCAAAAAAGATTTATATTTCAACTCTGTTGTAATATTTTGAATAAGAAACATTTGTATTTGTACTATTTGCATAGCTTATAGCTTAAGACACCAAAATCTACTGTAATCAAATTTACTTTTCATTTCACCGTGCTGTTTTAATTCTCTCTGTACTTCAACCGTTAAAATCTACATTGTGATAAGTCAACCAACGGCATGGAAAGATTCCGGACTGTTGTCCAAAATAAGCACCTATCGCTATTTCATCGAAATTGTGCGCTCTATTGAAGAATAACATTTGCGGACAAAATAATGATAAATTAATGGATTGACAAAGATATCTTGAAGTTGCGTTGATGAGGCGTACTATTTTGAAGTTATCGTAAAAACGTTAAAATATTCCAATTTAAATGAAATTACAAGCTAAAATTATAGATACTAGAAGTCAAAATTATCAATGACTGTTTGGAATACACAAAGATCTGCCACAAGCACAAATTTGCAAAATATGATCAAGACACGTAAAGATGATCTCCTTAGCGATCAGTTAGGTTTAAAATATTAATTGGCTTAGGTATCGTACCTATAATTTTGTATTTTGAACCTGCTGTTCGTATTCAAAACGAAAAAGAACGAAAAGTTGTGATAAGCTAACCCATTTTAATATTGTTAAGGTCTTTGATACCTTCTTATGATTTTATTTGTTAATCTCAACAGATTTAAAAATACATAAATTGTTAGGTAGCTCACCAACTCGTAACTCCCATCACTTTGGTGTAGTTGTGGTTTCAAATCGCTTATATTCGAACTTCGATCACTTTCTTTGTAAATATCGCCAGTAACTGTTACGTCTGGCTTTTCATTTATCTGTCGATTTTTATTTCTTCGTCTTCTATGACAGATGACCAGCATTATGATAAACGCTGAGAATATTATGATTCCCGACGTCACCCCGATCAATATAATGAACAGTGGAAGGGTTTCTGTAAAGAAGTTTGCTTAAATAGAATACATTCAATTAAATGTTAAAGTGATTGGTAGAGATCAGCGGTTTGAAAATTAAAGTGAAAGGCTAAAGAAACATTATTGCTGAAAAAATAAAGCGCAGACTTTAGTAAACTTCAATTTGCAGTTATGCAATGTTAAGCAAACAATCCGGTCAGGTAAAAAAGATTTCAATGATCAGCAAGAAGAAACAGGTTTCGAAATGCTTCCGATGGAGAATGAACCTTAAAGATACTCACTAATAGGTTTCAAAACGATTGCGGCGTTCGCGTTTCCATATTCGTTCGTAACGCTGCAATTGTATGTGCCGTAATGTTTGGATTGGCTTGCTCTGATTACAAGACTGGATTTTATGACACCGTCTGGCAAATTCTCTTCAAGGGTTGCATAGTCCTGCGATTCAATATACTGAGATAAACATTTTTCAATTACAATAGAATTTTTATTATATAAACTTCTGAAGTTGTGTAATTACTAACCGGCTCGTGGATTGCATTTATTTCCTTTCCTTCGAAATACCATCGTATATCATCTGGCTTTGGAACTGACAGAGAAGCACATTCTACCCTTACACTCTCGCCTTCAGAACCAAACTGAGTTCTGTTTGATATAATCTTTGGTGCACCTGAAAACAAAATTGATACTTGTCTTTTAGCGCTAGTCCTATTTCCTTTATTTTAATTGGTCTAATTTCGTATATCATGTCAAAAAATATCAATAACCAACTCAAAAAAAAACTTTTTTCACTGAAAGGAAAATTTTATCTTTCGTGATGATAGCTCATCGTTGCGTCTGAATTCCTTTCAGTGATGAAGTTGAGAGAATAGCATCAGCAATACATATATTTATCAAATCACTATTTTCGATATAAAACGTGCATTGACCTACTGACAAATGAACGTTGAATCTAATTCAGAATCCAAGATTTTTTTCTACATGTATCGAGTGACTTATATGTCTATAGGCTTGTTTGAGAATATAAACACTTTAATTTGAATCATGTGTCATGATTCTTATTTTGCATGTTAAATCTTATTTTGACATTTTGAAAGCGCGGACGCGATGACCATTTGTTGGTAGTTCAATAAATACGGAAAATGATAATTTTAATTCAGCACCTATTTCATATTGAATGAATGGAAGAAGTATCTGTACAACTGACCTTTAATAAACACTATAGCTTCACTTTCAATTTCCGGGTATCCTTCGACAGAGGCTTTGCAAATGTATCGACCAGCGGATTCTGTGGTGACGTACACCTTCAAGTTGGAAGTCTTTCCTTTGACCTGCTGGAAATATTCAACGCTCATATAATGTGAAGAGAAAGCTACAATTTCAATAGAAAGGTTAAGTATTAATCGCTGAATTCAAAAGAATATGCTCCACATTAGAGTTTGAAATGCTTTTTATAAGAAGATAAAGCTTTTCTACAATTATTCTGTTACCTAAACTTCTTGGAGAAGACGTACAACCTACATTTTATAAGCAATGAACGTATTCCGGCTGAAATAATGAGAGTTAATAAAAAAGACAGCCTGGGGGCATGGTAGTCACTTACGCCGATACGTCCGGGCTCATGAAACAGCCATCTGATCTCCGGGGGCGGATGGCTGTCCACGTCACAGCTCAAGGTCTTGCTTGTGCCGATTTCTGCTTCCACGTTTTCGGGCCGTGTTCGGAACGCCGGTGGATCTAAGACAATAAAATATATGTCATTACTACGGATTAGTTACGGATTTGGCACACATGTCACCGAGTCACGAGTTGACCGCAATTAACCCTCTGCGAGAGAAAACGACGACGAGAAAACTTCAAACGACTAATCAACCCTGTGTTGTCAAGTAGATCCACCCCTCCTCTAAAGAGAGACCCATGCCCAATAATGGAACGGATATAGGAATTCGATCGAAGACGCGTTGGTCTGAGGAAACCTGTGTAACTAGTCAGATCGTGGCGTCGATACGGTCCTTCGAAGACGCGGAACTTATCCTCAATGAAGATTCCTCTTTCGAGGTTAATTTAGGTTAATAAGTGTACCTAATTTTTCTATGCGAGGTTATTTTAGTCATGAGGCAAATTTTTTGTGCTCGTTCAGACAAGCAAACAGAACAACTGTTACTGTGGGAAACATCCACTGAACCTAGCTGTATTGAACAGCTGTTTTTTAAGGACAAAATTCAGCTCGTGACTAAAAATCCTTGTATAGGTATTTTGTATTTTAGAGAAAATACAAATATTTATCAATAGTCTTATTTGGCAAAGTAACAACTAGAAACAAATTCGTATAAATTATTTTCGTATAAGCATTATTTGTTTAACCTTACTAAGATTATAGTTTGATAAATATTGATTTTTAGGAGATTCTAATAAGATAAATAAAGTTTAGGAATATTTTTTATTGTATTACATAGTTTTTGGTAAAGATTTGCTTTTATTTCTAATTTATTTCAATACTTGTGTTATTCTATATCACGATTAACATTATTATCACTATGTGTGTCAACTTTATACTTTATATTTCGAGACTTGTGAATGAGTTAGAAGTAAATCAGCGGAAAATTTATTTTACTAGTTCGTAAGAGGAACTCGGCGAAACCAGTGTGACCATTCTTTTACTGAGACATTGTCACATTTCATCTAACTAAATGTAATTTTTAATAAGCACAAAAATGCTCTGTATTGCGTACAACAAAGTCTATTTATTCACCAAAACCTGCCTTTTGAGTATTCACTTCAGCAAAATTACGCGTTCCCTTTTGTACAGTCATGGTATTAATAAATAATTTATTTCGTAAAATTTGTCATGCTTGTTTTGAGATATGATGCTTTTTTGTTATAACAATCACTACATTAATTAAAGAAGTAATATTAAGGATTTTTATTAATTTACATGTTTTATGTAACTATTTGCCTTAGTTTGAATCGCATAGTAAAAGCAGAAAATAGCTTTGCTTTAATTTAGTCACCTACATTTACATAGAAGAAAAACTTATGATGATCTTTGCGTATATCCGCGAGTCGCGTCAGCACGCAGTACATAACATGTATTTATCCCGTTAAAATCACTCAATATATTCACCCATTTCGAAACTAAAACATTTAGTTGCTGTGAAATGTTATCCTATTAAAACGTCAAGTTTTGGTCGCCCTCACCTAAACCCAAACATGTTAGGCGACCTAACTTTCCCAGTCTGCCAATCTAATTCGAGTATTCGATATCGAATAAGTGAAGTTTCTGATAAAATTTTCAAATGTTGGATACGAGCACATCTTTGGGACGGTGCGACGGAATATTTGAAGTTTTCACGAGGAAATACTTTCAAAAGGTAGCAATATTTTGGAATAGTTCAAGTCATAGGTGTTATGATGTATCAGAATATGGTACAACAGAAATAGACACGGAGATAGATATTTTTTTTAAAATTCAGATGCTTACATTTTTAACCGACTCCAGTTGCCAGTAATGATGTACGGAACGCTATGCTTGGCGTTTTTCTACGTGTACGAATTAGAAATGATGAGATCCGTGGAAGAGCTACAGTCACCGATATACCTCAACGAGAATTGCGAACCTTAAGTGCTAGTGAGCATGGCATATAATTATATCTCAGGACTAACGGCCGTTGAGGCGGAAAGGTCTGTGAGTCGTGATTGTGTACCAGGAGACGCAGCGTTGGCAGGCGCCCTACAAGGTGGACCGAGAGATGCGCAAACCGATCTATTTGGATATCAATTGGGGAATACTATGTCCGACAGTAGTGGTATTTTACCTGAAATGACTAGGCACAGATCGCTACTCAGACGAATTTTGGATTTTCCATCTCTTCTCAGAGATATATTGCGATTCATTTTCATATTGATAGGTAGGACTCCTTTAATAAAACCCAATTCAGTATATATCAGTAATACGAAAACAAAACGACGCAGTTCTCAGTACCTACTGCTATATCAATAAACGCGCACATGCCGAATCGTACTAAATCTCCGCGGAATCCGATAATTCCAGTCGCATTGTGCTTGCAACAGACTATTCCATAGAAATTGCTTCTAATACAACGCCAGGGGACTGAGGGAGTACGAGCGCACAATTGTTCAGAGTATTTTGTGTACAGAGTAATAAATTCATTGGTAATGCGGATTTACGAGCGCTTCGATCCATCGGGCATAGGGGCGGGGCGCCGATGACAGCGGCGCGCCGCAAAACGCAAGCCAAACGACAACGCCAGTTTCACAAATCGTATTTCAAAGTCACAAATCAGCGCTATGTGTGCGATATAACAATTTTATTGCGATGTTAAAATAATTTGTTCGGAACGCTGTGGGCAATGTATACGGTGTGTTAGTGATAGTTGTTGAGGTTTCATGTCAAAGAATAATGGATTGTAAATTTATAATAAATTAATGCGAAAGTATTGTAGAATCAATAGAAAAAGATCAATGGTGGGATATATAGGTAGAATCAATGCTTCAATTAATTTTTTTTGAATTACCAGCGCTTCTGTGGCATACAGCACAGAGAAACTGTCAAGATCGGCTGACAGGAGATCCTATTGGACCAGTTATTTATTATTTTTAGTTAAATCTCTTTTTGTTTTCTTGCGTTATAAGTATTAATTTATTTCTTTTTGGTTTTTATGATCAAATAAAGCATTAATTCATGCATATTCATTTTTACACTTTTAAGTAATTGGTACAGGGTCTGTAGCCAAAGTATCATTCGCGTTCGTTTCCAACGGCAATGTATGATAATGATTCGTAATGTGGATTCATTCCCACATATTTTTTTGTCTTCCCACTGCATTCAACTTCGAATTGTTACTTTGTTTAGGCCCCTGGTATCTCGCAATTAATGAATGTTTAGATAATAAAAATATTAAAAATATTGCTATGGATTTAAAGATACTCGGTTTAATTACAATGTATTAAATAGATTGCGACGAGTACCCTATTCAAAGTGTTATCATATGAGTTAATTGAAATATATAGAATAGATTGTGATGGGGACACAAACGAAACAAAGGCATATATTTCTTAGCACTCGCTACATCAGGGACGGCCGCTTTATCAATTGACAATAATAATGGATTTTCCTCAGCTTTTCCATTTCGACAATTTCATATTAATAATTCTCCTTGTGGAAGCTGTATACATAAATCATACAAACAGGAAAAACGTTTTGGGAGATTCGCAGCAAGACCGTTTAATCGAGAAAATATTAACCACAAGATACACGCAGCATTCATTGTTGTGGTAGACATAGATTACCTATTAATTTATTTGTGTAATTCTCTTGTCATTTCAGAAAAAGTACGTGTATAAACAAGTCTTTTTCCTTCTGATAATACGCAATTCTACATTCTACAGAAGATCAATGAAATATACACATAATACTAATAATACCCACATGTGACGTCCAGTCTGACAGTTTTGTCCCGCTTGCCAATGTTGTTGCTGACTTCACACTTCACTTCCGCTTTGTGATGTTTCCGAGTCACGTTGAAGATTATCTGAAAATGAATATGCGTTTAGTATTAAACGTTTCCAAGCACAAAGAAACACGAGTTTTCATACAACAATTAAACCTGCAATCTATAACGTAAGTTCTACTATGTTAAAAATATCAATTAAGTAACTCAAATAATTATGTATGAAGAGTCAAGCGACAACTTTGAATCTTAAAACTATGTCACGCGAAAATATCTGTTACTTTACGTCTGAATAAAATCAATTAATATTTCTAAACCATGAAGAATATTCTGAAAAACACCAGTGTGCCCTACTTCAAAAATTTAGCAATGACACTAAATTAAAATATTGTCGTCATCGAAATTTAAGAGATTATACATTAATGATGACCATGTGAGTGTCGACAGAACTGAAGCTACATTATGTTTTTTAAACAAAATAATCGCAAAATACCTCGAATTTTATAGTAAACAAACGAATAATTATATCCGCGCACAGCGAACGACTCGTTAAGTCAAAGAGCACTGCAATAAAACCGACAGCTGTATTTCATACGGCGAGGCTCATTCTCGCATGCAGTTCACTCTACTGAAAAATTCACATACACTTGTATTAAGCACGCTTTACCCGAGGTAAATATGTTTGCTTTTATCCCAATGGTGCTGACTTTTTTTTTTATTGCTAACGGTGTCAGACGAGCCAGTGGCCCACCTGATGTTAAGTGGTAACCACCGCTCATGGACATCTGCAATGCCAGGGGCACAGTTCTGTCACTGCCTACCTGGAGAGAAATGCTCTTCTTAAGCCTCGTTTGAAGAAGGACATATCGTAGCGCTGAGGAAACACCGCAGCTGGGAGTTCGTTCCAGAGCCTACACGTACGTGGAAGGAATGAACGCTGAAACCGAACTGTACTAGACGAGATTGGTTCCAGGTAATATGGATGAACTCTACTGCGATGGCGGGTGGTGCGATGGTAAAAAGGTGAAGAGGGCACCATTGCAAACAGTTCCTCAGAGCACTCTCCGTTAAAGAGCCGACAGAGCACGCAGAGAGAACCAAAGTCTCTCCTTTGCTCCAGCGTCTCCATTGAGGCCGTGATATTGGGACGATGCGGAATGCACGCCTTTGCAGGGAGTCAAGAGGGTCGAGCTGATATTTGGGAGCTCCCGCCCAGAGGTGCGAACAGTACTCCATATGCGGCCGAATTCTTAGGAACAATTGACATGAATTATTATTACCTACCACGCAAAAAGAAAAATATAAACGTAACTTAAATTTTAAAGCGCATACTGAATTGAAAACCACGATGCAAGTGATTTTTATTCAGATCGTAGATATTTAACTGAAAATTGTCGGATTTTTTAATTGTTAGATAACTCTCAATTGTATAATAAATATGGGGATTTGCAGATTTTCCATTAAATAATTGGCAAACTGTCATAAGTATATATTCGTCGGATAAAAGTTAACTGACGATGGAAAAATCAGCCCTTAGAAGACTAAAATCGCGTTTTTATTCATAACTGAAATCTTTTCTTGCCTGAAATTTATTTTTTTTTCTTTATAAAAGAAAATTATAAATAATAATTAATAAATAAACAAAAAGCAATAAAAAACAAAATAATAAATAACGCTCTACACCGGAACAAATCACTGCCACACAGATTTAAAGTCTAGAAGATTAAGAAGATCTAATGCATAGACCAATCCTGACCTTTATTAAGTAGTGAAATTAAAGATATCGTGTTTTGTGTAATGTGACATGCGATAGATGGACAAAAAAATTTAGTCGATGTAAAAAAGTTTCACTTTAAAAAAAAGTCGATAAAGCTACACAAGAGACGGCTATGTACTAAGTGTTTGAGTTCATTAAATGGTTACAATGATAACCACATTGCACTAAATGTCTAAATACGCGTCCTATCAGTTAATGGTTAGCTTAGAGCAAATAATAAGGCATACAACGAATATATAAGATTTTTTTAATTATTAACAAAAAATACGCCAAATTTACTTTTTATGCAATATACAGTGCAAAATTTATTTTTGTAGATTCACAATAAAATCCATTCTTAGGAAATCCCTAGAAATAAAACTGTTTTTCAATTGTGTCCGCACTAGTTTGAATACATATCAAGTTTTCTTTGCATATTGCAATAAAAACACTTACCATTTCTTCGGAGTAGTCGCCAATCACTGGATTGTTGTTAATATACCATCTATAGACCTGGGGCGGGGGGTTGGCGTCCACTTCACAAAGGAATCTCGCCTCGGCGCCTTCCTTTATGAAACCATTTTGAACTCCAGATTTTATATGCACGTTGACTTTGGGCGCGTATTTCACCTGAGGGAACAATATGGGTAAAGTAACAACAATTTGGAATAGAGCTATAGCGAATATTTAGTCAATAGAGATTTTAATTCATGAATATTAAGAAAAAGGTAATACCACAGATGATAAATAAGAAATTAGTTTAGTAAGAACAAGTTGCCGTGTACATTTAAAATGGACCGGTGTAGGTTTATAAGAAGGCTACGATAACATGTACCTATCGAAAAAAAATGATAGACAAAAGCTAACAAAATTAATTTTATGTTACGAGTTAAAGCTTATAGGAAATGGCTTTAAAGAATACCTATGTAACAAAATTATTTGTTAATTTTTACATGTTTTATAAGTAGGTAATAGCACATGTGAATGTGAATAGGGTAATATTTCAAATTGAATGAATTTTGAGTTATAAATATCATTCTAGGTGAAAGGGGTATTATTATTACAAAGAGTAATAAAAAATATGAGTAAAGGTCAAAACCAAGACAGTTGGTAGTTTCTATTGAAGTAAATTGTATTGGAGCTATCGAATTACCGACTTATTGTATTAAAGTAAACGGAACTATTCAAGAATGTAATAATACTTTGTTTGTCGTGCAATTCAACAATCTGAATTCAATCCACACTTCGAGATTGTGCTTGAACGCCACGCGACATTTAAACCCACACCGACACCAGTTTAATTAACTGCGCCAATTAACGCAGCATCAATTCCGTTACCTCAATGTGTACGGTAGCCATCCTGTACGCCCTGTCCGCGGTATTCTGCGCCTGACACGTTATTGTCTGGTTGTGGTCCTCCTTGGCCGGCGTCAACCGCAACACCGACCTGTCAGGCAGGGGAGTCAATGTACTGTACACTGATACGCTGTTCGGTAACACCTTATTCATTATGAACATTATACATATATCTATTGTGAGAGAACGCATCTATATGCTAAGTTTGAGGATACCAAAGTTCTTCTACATCAAAGAGTTATTTAGATTTAAAATATGTTGAAGAAACTTACCTTGTTTGATATCTTTGCCCATCGGGCAACAATTCTACGTTATTTTCTACTTTTTGCTTGATCACAGCTTGATTACCATTCACCCAAGTTATCTGAAAAAAGTATCCATCAGCTGTAACAGTTAAATTCTAAATATACTCTAACAGTGTTGTCTAGTCTGCCGCAGTACTAACACTTTTTATGATAACTGCTGCACTCAGTGAAGCCAAACAATTTATTTCATTAGAGTTACTCTATCTTTGCCTTTTCCATAATAATAGCATGCATTTAAGATGCGGTATTTAATCTATCTAATACTGAGATACCTACGAGTATTTCGAATAAAAACTTTTGGTATAATTTTTAATAATCTGAATTGGCTCTTTAAACTGTATAGGGTATACATCCACCTTTTCCCCTTTTTAAATGTGAGTATTTTCTAAATGATGTATGAACCTTAACTCTAGGCTATAATCAATTGAAGTGCAAATTCTTTAGAACCTCGACTAAGAAAACTACACCGAAACCATTACACCTACCTCAGCAGCAGGCTTCCCTCCTACCGAAATGCATTCAATATCTAATGGCTGTTCCTCTGTAGCATCGATGAAGGCTCCTTGAATTATTCGAGGAGGTTCCGGAGCTATCAGAACTGTAAGCTGAGCGTACCGGGAGCGAATAGCAGGTTCTCCTAAAAAAAATGTTATTGAGAAACGTTTTGCTGTTTCTGTATTTCTCTTTAAACTATATTAGACTCTATGGCTACAATTACATCTGGAAGTGATCTTCTAAAACCAAGCATTTTTATATATTTTTTTCAAGGTAAAACTTCCGTCAAGGAGACATAATATGATCTCTAAATACTAGATAAGTGTGTTAGTAATATTAATTACTTAAAAAATATTTCGACTAAAGCCAAATCAAATCAAAATATTCCTTACTCAAATATGATTTAATGGAAAGCTCTTTTGAATCGTCCAAACTTTTTACCTACTATCCATTCAGGACATCTTTTAGCTGATAAGAAAACTGGGCGCATGAAACTTATCAGCTTTATCAAAAATGTACTAACATATTATAACAAAATATTATGTCGATACCATATACAGCAATATTTGTTTACATAAATAGCTATACACAACAATTCTTAACAATGTAACGAATAATATCTACAAAAAATGAACACCAGGCATTGGCATCGTTCAAATAATCGTTGACTTTATAATAACCTTTACTCCTAAGAGTCTTTTTCACATGCGCTTCTAACTTATGAAATGACAAATTAGTAACATTTTGTGAAAGTTTATTATAAAAACTTATACATAGTAGAGACTTATAACCTTGTGGCTAAATTGATAAATTGCAAATATATTGTACGCTGAGTTAACTGAGTTAAAGTTCTATTGTAGTGTATCTGAGCAAGACACGATTGAACTTTGTCTTTGAATCCAAACGTACGCTTTGGAAGTTATACTATATTTAGATTATAAACTTTACGTGTATCGGTCCTCAGATGGCATAATATAACCGCTTGAAGTTATATTAAAATCCTTGTCAAAGGTCTATATTGCAGCATATAGTGCAATGGTTGCACATTACTCCTATTCTAAATATCCTTGAAGATACTCACCATTAAGCCCGGAGCTAACTTGACACTGATATCTGCCGTCATCATCTAAGGTAATGTCTCGTATGTCTAAAGAGTAATCTCCTGAAACAAAATTAATATCTTAGTGATGATTTTTTTTAAATTAGCATAACCTTAAATTTCATTGCATATCATTAAAATGTTTCATTGTATATCTACATTATTACATCATTAAAATGAGACGACCTTTTTGTTTTATTTCTCATTATTTATGTAAACAATGCGTACTTTAAAAATATTTTTAACACCATTACATCTTACATAGAATAACGGTAATTTAGATGTATATATATGAGGCTATCAGAAGACTCAGGGCCACGCAATGGCCAACGTAGAGGGCTATGCTCGAGGTTTTTAAGTAGAGTCACTGATATGGCTCAAAATATTGCAATTCTTAAGTGGCAATGGGCACATCCTACGCAAGACTGACGGCCGTTGGGGTATGAAGGTCCTCGAGTGGCGGCCGCGTACCGGGAGACGTAGTGTTAATAGACCCCCCATAAGGTGGACTGACGATCTAGTGAAGGTCGCGGAAAGCTGGATGCGAGAAGCGCAAAACCGCGATCGGTTTGAAGATCCCTGAGGGAGGCCTATGTCCAACAGTGGGCGTCTCTTGGGTGAAACGATGATGATGATGAGATGTGTGTGTAAGAATATAGAAATAAGGTGCTTGAGATATGTATGCTTTTTTATTCATGAAAGATAACATTTTATATCGCTGTAAAAATGTGAAAAGGTAAATTCTAAAAAATATTTCTCATATATTTTGTCAGCTTCGCTTCGAGAGAGGCTAGGTACGCGAAATTGAGACAGAAATGTTTGAACCAAATTTTATTTAACGCAAGGCCTACAGTCGTGACGAAAATTGGTAAGTCGTAAAATATTTCCTGTCGTACTCGTTTTCTAGCATAAGCCATCCGGCTATGGAACTCTTTCCCTGTGAATTTTAATAAAAAATGAATAAATCAATACCAGAACGATTATGTCTTGGGTGAGATTTGAACCCGCGTGTGCAACATACCTTGTTAACATCTGAACCAATTTGACCACCGAGCAGTTACCAGCCTGGACGATACTTCAACTGCCTTTATCTTTTTTGTACTTTGTTAAGCCTAAGTAGACTATTTACTGTTAATAACTACCTACATATTCACATCCAATTTAGAAGAAATGTTTACAAATTTAGTGAAAAATTAATAAATCGATGCAAGAAAAATAATCGTTTGGAAAGATAGTGATCAGTGGCCAAATTGGTCAAAGCGTCAACACGATGTTTTAAAGTCACGGTTTTAATCCTGCCTGAGGTAATTCGAATTTATTACATTATTCGGATTCAAATTCCTACTATCTTTTTCAAATCTAAGTAATCCCCAGTATCGCGTTCCAATCCTCATCATCACAGGTCATATACGTCCCCACCGTGGGGCTCGAGCCTATCCTATGTTAGGGTGTTTAGGTTTTAGTCAACCACGATGGCCCATTGCGGATTGGTCGACTTCACATACACTTTTGAACTTCTTCGCAGATGTATGCAGGTTGCCTCACGATATTTTCCTTCGCCGTAGGAACGTCAGACAAATTTACATATGAAATTCGAAAAACACTTTGGTACATGGTGGTCTTGAACCCCAGACCTCCCGATTAGAAGGCCAGTGCCGAGTACACGGCGCCACCGTGAAGAATATAGTCTTAAAGTCTAAGTCTTAGAAACATATAACTTAAATTCCAATAAAACTTAAAAACGTTTATAGCTTTTCCGCCAGACTGTACCTCAGTTAATTACATTATTGGACTCCAAAAAAAGTCTCTACAGAATTTCTTGTTACTCCATACCTTTTTATTTGGTCTAAAGCGAAACGGTTCTTACTACAGGCTTATTAAAAAGTATATTCCCTATGGATGGCACTCAGCCGTCGTTTTTTAATCTGTATCCAATTTCGTTTCATTGTTTTTTCTCCCCTTCCTTAACGAAGAACTCTTTTGAACTTCAATCAACTCTTTACAACAGGCCACGGTACTAAGGACAGGGCTCAAATTTAAACGCTTCAATACCTTTTTTTTCTGACATCTTTCCGAAGTACTGTTATATTAAATGCGATAGTAGGCAATAACTTTTAATTGAAGCCAAAAAGTGGCATTTAAACAACGGAAAAAATATTAGTCAATATGTGCACCAAAGGCAAATTTTGTGCAAATTATTTTAGGTTTAACTTTCATCATCATCACCTTAACTCATAAAAGTTCCACTGCTGGACATGGATCTCTTCTTAACCTGTAAGGAATTGACCTACTACACTACTTTGGCCAGATAATAGGGAATATGCATAAAATTTAAATTTGTCTCAAATATTTTTTTCTAGATTCTTTATTATCTTTACATTATACTTTAAAGGTATTTTTTATTAAGTTATTATTTAAGCCCAGAAAATATTATATAAAAAGTGAAACATAGGTAAACATATGTTTTATAAATCCTCACGGACCCTCAAACACATTTGATTGTTAAATAGCTCAAAAATTTATTTTAACTTTTTTACCAAAGACTTTGTCGTGAATGTAAACACGTTTAGGACTAGAGAAGAAACAGTTAATCGCGCAAATTCGCATCAATCAGGGACACGAATGTGGAACCTTTGATTCTAGAAAAATGAGGTAGAAAAATTAAGCAATCATTATTGTCCGCATTCGTGACGTAAGTGATTCTATCCTGCATTTTCGAGAATATAATAAAAAAAACAAGGCTGCATTACAAAGTACCTAATAATAATGGTGTTCTTACATTCATACGACTTCAAGATGGCCTAGAAGTAAAGAGGTCGAAAACAACGATCTTAATCCGGCGCTTAAAGTAAAGACAGAGAGACTTAATTCTGCACCAGTACATTTGAAGCAGGAGGCTTCAGAAGTAGATGGACATTTCAGTACCATGCCACACCAACTAGGCCATTTATTTAGTATGGTTACACCTATATTACATTGTTAATAATTGATGTGACATGGTATTAAAATGTTTAACTACTTTTGAAGCCGACTATACAAGAAGGCACAAGGTTCCTTTGAAGCAGGAGCCAAGTTTTGTGCGCTTGTCCAGACAAGCAAGCTAAATTATTTTTACTATGGGACCAACATTGAAATCGCTAAATAATCAGCTGTTCCATACATTTAGGTTGAAAAAAGTCAGTTAAGTATTTCATACAAGAACTGACTTTTTTCGCCATTTCAGAATCGATCCCATAGTAAAAATTGTTAAGTTTGCTTGTCTGAACAAGTTCACAAAATTTGGCTCCTGCTTAAAAAGTAAGCTTGTATATTTCTAGAATAGTAGTGTCACTATTGAATTACTTTTAGTTTCGAAAGTGGCCGTAGCCAAATGATTCTGGCTTGTTATACCAGCAGGCCTAGCACGCCGCGTAGACTATAGAAGCAAGCACACTGTCCACCTGATGGTAAGTGGTAACAGTCACATATAATACATGTGACTCCTGTGAGATTCGCAGCAAAACTGCAACCCCCACAAGAACCACAGTGTACGTTGCCAACTTGTGACATCAGATGTAAAGTCAAATCAAATCAAAATCATTTATTTGCTATAAACAGGATACAGTGCGTTCTTAAACATATAATTAGTTCTAACCGTTTTAGCAGATAACAATATCAGCATGCAAATGTAAGAGGTTTTATAAAATCAGTGACCCATCGATTATAAAGAGTCGCAATTAGCATTATAATAACGTTATTTATTATTTCTGTTTCATATAATTTAACTTGTTAATTTAATTTATCTAATTTGATTAAGTCCATAACTATATATATTTAAAGTGGTTAATTTAGCTTGTTTTATTCAATCTCAAACCAAGTCGCTCTAATTAGATTGAAATTTATATACTACTTACCTATATCTAATTTAATTCAATATAATTTATTTCATATTAGGTAATTCATTTTAATTCAACTGTCATTTCATTCATTTTAGTTAATTGCAATATTTAATTTAATTAATTCAATTTAATTTAATTTAATTTAAATTTGAAATAATTTTAATTTTACCTAATTTATTTAGATTAATCCATGTTCTACTTGTGTGCTAGGAATTCCTTAACCGAATAAAATGTTTTATTTATTATTTATGTTTCATATAATTTAACTTGTTTATTTAATGTATCTAATTTGATTAAGTCACGGCACCCAGTAATTTCACTGCCATATCTTACCCTTCAAACTGGAACACAGCAATGCAAGTACTGCTGCTTTGCGGCAGAAATAGGTAAGACGGGGTACCCAAGCAGACGACCCTGGTACAGAGTCTCCCTCCGGTTGAACACTTGTATTTAACAGCTGATTTTTTTCGCTATTCAAAGCTATTCAAAACTTACTTATTAATTGTAAAACAGGCCCTATATAAGTATTTGTAAATGTAACAGGAACTACATGTATTATAGAGGACTGTATGTAACCACTGACTGTATCAGGTGGGCGTGGGCCAATCTACTAATTCTGTGTCTCCTGTGAAAAGTGATTCAACTCGACGTATATCGATATAAGTCATTGCACCTGTATCAGAAAAAAAATATCTATCTTTCTGTCTAACCGACATTTTGATATACTTAATATTGTTTATCAACTTCGTTTTATAAATAAGGTAAAAATCTATCACGATCGGATAAGTCAGTAATTGCGGCGTAAATAAAAGACTTTGGGGTCGACAATCTTTTGTAAGGTGGCATCAAGAGGGTCATTTACGGGGAAATGTGTAACTTTCAAAACAAATTTTTACAAAGATTTGCTGTTGCCTTCTCGTGGACTTGCAGTGCACGTAAAAAAGACTCGTGAGCGAATATTTGTAGATATCACTCGTTATAATGTTAAGAAATGTCATTATGTATGTAGGTATGTGTATACAAATATATTATGTATGTATACACATTAATATATCATCGAGTGACGGTGAATAATATATTGTAAATGTAAAGTTTCTTGCGTCAATTCCGGAAGACGTCCTTAATAGCTGGTAGTTAAAACAAATTTGGACGATTCAAAAATTTCTATTAACTCATATTTGAATTTAGACTATTTTGATTTAAAAATTGCAAGAGATCATGACAAAATCTTTAATATTTAAAATCTTTCAAAAGCCAGTTCAACTTTTACCATAATCGACTTCTATTTTGCTCACTTACATATTTACGTCAGTATTCTGTAACTTAGAAATCCGTGAAATTCTATTTTTGTCACATACCCACTAACAGATCGACTTTCTTCACTTATTTAGTGATTCTAAGAATTGATAGTCCCAGATAAAGCAGATATTTGTAGGATCTAGTACTTTATTCGGCACATCATCTAGAATCCGTAGAGATAACTTCAGATTTACAGATAATTATTTTGGTCACGATAAATAATGAACCGAGATAGAGCGTCGCCATCGGTGGCTCTGTGGACTCGGCACTTGCCTTCCAATCGGAAGGTGCGGGGTTTAAGATTGCCATGTATCAATGTGTTTCTCGTTTTTCGAATTACATAATGTGCATTTGCCTGATGCTCATACGGTGAAGGTAAATATCGTGACGCAATCTGCATACATCTGCGAAGAAATTCAAAAGTGTATGCGAAGTCGACTGGGCCAGCGTGGTCGACTAAGGCCTAAACAGCCTAACTTAGGGTATACTCGAGCTCCTCGGTGGGGACGTATATGAGTTATGAGTGATGAAGATGAAGTTAACACATTGATTGTCTACAAAAGAAAGCAATTTACCAAAAATCATTTACATCTCGGCTCTTTCGAAAAATAGCAACCATGATGCTATGCTCATTTCTCACTCTCGAAAGCACTCAAGAGGCAAGTGAATATTTTCACATTAGCGTCACCACTCAAATTTGTTTTATAGGACTCCCACGAAGTATGCTAAGAGCTACATCATTGTTCACCAATAAACTACACATAACCCAACCTTGAAACCACACTTTCGTTCCGCATGCGTCAAGAATCCGCGTGAGCCAAATAATATGGGGTCATCGACTGCATCTGTATATCTAATAGTCTAATAATAGTACGTACAAAGCTTTATCACACTATGCTTTATATAATGCATTAAGATTCTCCTCGCTATATTTTCTCATTTTATAGTCGTAGACATAGTGATGCTTATTTTTTCCATAAACAATATTCTGTAAGTGTTCTTTTATAATAATAAACAATTAAAATTAGAGAATATCCAATTGAATTATAGCATCCAAATGTAAAACTCCATTAACACAACATTTACACAAGCTTCTCAGCCAAAGGTAAATCTATATTTTTTTATATATGTCAGTATAAGCAGCTCGCATGTAAGAAATTTTTATAAATTTTTTGTTACTTTGCTACTCGTTTCAAACTTAAACCTCATATTGATAGAATTTCGTAATAGTAAAGTGGAACTGACTATTAAACTTTTGATGATATAACTATTGATTTATAGAATATGTAATATAAATTTAAGCATACGAATGTTATTTGATAAGGATTTTCTAAGTCCAACAGAACGTATGAAATCCTTATCAGTATACACCGACTAAAAGTTTTCACCCAGCACGAGTATAGTGTTTCACTGACGCTGAAAAATAATTTAAATTCCCGAAGAATGGCGTCATACATTTTAGTTTAAGGTAGCCTCAAACTTTGCTAAGCTTAAACAAGACCGAGTGGGAGAGAAGCGAAGTTCGCGCGCTACACCGTGAAACTTTACTAAAATCTAAATCAAGCATTCCAAAATTAAAGCAAAATTTTGATACTAAATTGAATCGAACAATTTTATCGCAAAATGTTTATAAGCAGTTTAAATTTGGAACGTATTTTAATTAAAGTACCCGATCATTTTTAACTTTTCATTTGCCGTTCCATCGCGATATGACCCGCTTTGTGTGTCAAAAATCATGAAGAATTTTCGATTTAAAAAGTAACCAATGTTATACATACAACATGTTGTTAAAAAAACGTAAAACCCAAACTTATCTTTATTATAAAAAAACTAGCTGTGTCCGCGAACTACGTTTCACCATAATAAAAATAGTTTACGACCTATTCTTAGACCTACCGAATATACACAAAAAATTTCATAGAGATCGGTCAAGCCGTTTTGGAGGATTTGGGTAACAAACACTGTGTTACGAGAATTTTATATACTAGACTAGCTGTGTCCGCGAACTACGTTTCGCCATAATATAAAAAATAGTTTACGACCTATTCTCAGACCTACCGAATGTACACAAAAAAAAATTTAAAAATCGGTCAAGCCGTTTCGAAGGAGTTTGGTGACAAAGTGTTTGTTTGTGACACGAGAATTTTATATATTAGATAGATGAAAATAAAATTTCGCGAATAAGTTAAAATTTAAATTATTACTTTTTTGTTTTGTTGCAATATCTTGCAAATTTAAACCTCTATGCGAGTAGTATGTTACCGCTTAGCCTTTATTCGAACGAGCGCTAAAAATACGTTGCGTTAAATCCCTGCGCTAACGCTTTTATAATGTTCGCTCGCTATACAATGTGATACTCTTGACTCACATCGCCCAGCGTTGAAAATACAACGCTGCTCGGTAAAAAAGCGTCAGGTTATAAATAAAGCGCTGCCGTGTGAATATACATGGGAATACACTTGTTCTATTTCAACGCTTTTTTAATGCACGTTAGAAAAGCGCTCGTGAGAACGGGCTCTAAGCACTGTTACGCACTACGTTACTAGCGGTTTGCCGCCTAGGCGGTTCATTTGAGCAGCCAGCCGTCTGACGCGATTGGAAGAGCGACTGACCGACATGGCGGTCAACCGCGATGAAACCGCATCATGTAGTGGACACCTCGATTGCATGTTGCTTGATAAACAAAAAGGACTCCCGAAAATATCAGAAAAAAATAAAAAACTAACTAAACCGCCCGTGAACCGCCAGTGCGATTAAACAATATGGCGGCCAGTCGCGAAGCGGGCCGCGGTCCTCTATTCAACCGCCGCGGTTGAAATTTATGGCGGTTAAGTGCGTACGACGTACGATCACAAGCGGCTGTATATTAAATTGGCACAGCGGCTAGCCGCGCTGTTAGCCTCCCCCGCGGTTAACCGTTAGTGCGTTAAGAGCGCTTAACCGTTGCGCCGCGTTAAGACGATATATTTAAAAAGCGGCGTGATTGAAAAATTATTTTGGATGAAATATTACCCAAATTTCTTATTAGTTAAATCGACTCTACTTTCGATTATGAACAAACTACTGTCAGGTTTCGTATAATTTCATTAGACGCTGTATAGAGAAGGAATATTCAAAATCCATTTAGCAATTTTTTAATGAATCCATTTTAAACAAATCCACAAAAATCAAATCGATCCTCTTAAGAATATTAGGTTTATTTTATTGCAACTAAGTTGGCAAACAAACAAACAAACTGCTCCTGATGGTAAGTGGTAACAGTCACCTATACCTAATACATGTGGCTCTTGTGAGATTTGCAGCAAAACTGCAACCCCCACAAGAACCATAGTGTACGTTGCCAACTTGTGACATCAGATATGAAGCCCCGTACCCAGTAATTTCATTGCCATATCTTACCCTTCAAACCGGAACACGGCAATGCAAGCACTGCTTCTTTGCAGCAGAAATAAACAAGTAGATGGAGGTACCCAAGCAGACAACCCTGGTACAAAGTCTCCCTCCTAAATTCATTCTTCGTAGTCTTTTAGTGAAACCTATTTAACTTTACTGTCACATTTGACGTTAAGCAGATTTGGCCACCTATTTTCAGCCAGAAGGTGAATGTAATCGAAATAATATTTTGGGAAAGTAGATATGCTTCTGAAAAGGGCACACCTTTTGCCCTATATAGGGATGAAAGCAGACGAAACGAGATAATGATGCCGTGCCCTAAATTTTAATAGACTGTTTAAGCCGTGTCTACCTCTCCATCTTGCACTTAAACGTGCTTTTCATGATAATTTTAATTGTAATATATGTATTATAAAATGGGTAGTTTATTACCATTTAATTGTATTATTAATTCTAAGTGTAAAAATGCTTCATATTTTTAAGCGCTGTAAAAGTATCTACTCGTATATATGACATCTATAAAGGAAGGATTTTTAGCATTTCTAGGAGAATTTTTATCTTGATATTCAGAAAAAAAGGTGATAACAGTAATTAGAATCCTGTTTTCTTTGAAGCGACAATGTTTACAATCGTGTAAAAAATGAAATTCGTTTTTGATTACCACATCTATTGAAATATTTGTTATTGGCCTTTGGCATATCACGTTAAAATAACTGGATGAATCATGGAGAGACTTAATTGAGAAATTAATAAAACGCGAGCAAATCTACGGACTGAGACTAGTTTTGTACAAACGCGCGTAATAACAACTAGTAAAAAAAACTAGTACTTCGCCAATTAAATAAACCAGTGTGCCTTCTTACTCCCGGAGTAGCGATAACAGAAGCTGTCAAATAACCGCGTTAAAATAATGCGTAATACTAAATTGAAGCCAAAGTCTCCAGAACAATGCTCACTGACACAGAACATAACAGAATTGGCTCAGCAACGGTGTTCAGTTCCATCTTTACCTAGATGCTCTACTTACGAGTTTTCCTAATCTTCTGTCCGAAATATTTTTGGAGTTGTCCGAGATATTAATAGAATAATAGTAAAACTTCATGTGTCTTCGCCAGTTTTAAATGAGTCATGGCTTTTGGCAATGATATTGGGATGTCTTATGTCACTTTTTTAGGCCTTTTTCATTTTTCTTCACTAGCTACGTGGCCGATTATACTCGTACGTGCGAAAATTATCGGGAATAAATGATTCGTTTATGTCTCCAAATTCAATATTTTGTTGTTAGATTGGCACTTCAACTGTTTTTCATTTTGGCACGGAGTTTGAGTCGCATCTGTTATTTGAGATAAAGTACAGTGTTGTTTTATAACGAATTTCATATTGGACAAACACAACGAACAAAGAGTTTGTCTGAAATTTTGCATCGCCAATTTCGTATTTGGATTCACTGAAAATGCTACAGAAGGCTTAGGGTGAAGCGATTTTATCAAAAACACGTGCTTATGAGTGGTACAGAGTGTTCAAAAGCAGTTGAGATGTGACCGAAGAATTATCTCGCTCTGGTAGGCTATCATCGTTTTCAACTAAAGTTAACATCGCAAAAGTGAAGGAAATAACGACTGAAAATCTTCATTTTCATTTTGACAAAGATAGCAGCTAAACTTTCTATATCTCACGAGTCGCTCCGTACTATTTTTTAAATAATAACTTGAGTATGAAACATGTTGCCGCTCGGCTAGTCCCAAAAACCTGAATTTTTTCCAAAAACTCAAACGCATAAGAGTCGCTGAGGACATGCTAGAACAAGTCGATGTCAACATCTTCTTCATAATTTACCTTCATAAGTGCAGAATTTCCAAAAATGTGAACGTGAGCGTTGAAAAAGGGACCTATCTTAATGAGTCAGCTAATTTTATATAAATAGAAAAATATACATATCATCATCATCCCACACCTTCCACTAGTATACCTATACTCCTTCCACGAGTAACATGAAGATTTAAAAATAACGGTTCTTATATGGTTGCAATATTTAAACAATTCATAGTTCCTACCTTCTTCGTCGCTGCCGATCATCGAGTACCTCTCGTAGCCGCTGAGGTTGCGGTGTGTGCCGAGCCCGAAGTCGTCTTTGGTCCATTGTAGCGCGCCCGCCTTGTTTTCCACTCGGCAGGGCAGAGTGACCCTCGAGCCGACTATGGCACTCTGCGGAAGAAAGAATTGTTAAATATACCGGTTTATTGCGACATATGAATGTATAGCTACACTATAATTCTTTTTAGAATTCCGTATCTCAAAACGAAAAAAAACGAAACCCTTAGAGAATCATTTCATTGTCCGTTTGTATCTCTGCCAACACCCTCTCTCAGGAACGCGTAGAGATATCAACGAAAATTCATAGCAAATAGGTACTCGGGTCTACGGCCTCTTGCAGCTGTGAAAATCCAATTTATAACTCAACACAACCCAAAAATATGATCGTTTATGGCACCTTTCGCAAATTTTGCGAGTTTATATTAAGTTTCTAGCCATAAAAACAATGTTAATAATATTGTTCTGTTAATAATATTAGAGGCAAGGTAAGCAGTTCCTCAATGTGAGCCCAGGTGAAGCTCGCTTTCATCTTCAGCCTTATTGTTGCTAAAGTTAAAATTCGATTTTTTTTCTCGAGCGGTAGTCACAGCTCAGCCAATCAGAACGCTGGACGAGTCGAGTTCCGCCATTATTTGAAAGAATGTCACTTGACTTGCATTGTATTTTTGGAAAAAAATAGTGTAGGTTCTCATAGAAAGATAAAAAGTTTAAAACCAGTAGAATCGGTTTTAAACTTTTTATCTTTCTATGAGAACCTACACTATTTTTTTAAAGTACCTAACAAGGTACTTTCATACATATGATAAAAATAATACAAAATTGACACATTTTTTAAACTGCATAGCATATTACCTGTCATATAAACAGATACTTTGCCTCTTCATAAGTATATTGTAATTTGATTGTAATTTTAGGAGTGTTAAGGCTAATTTCCCTATATTAGTGGGGCTTTTTAGGATTATCAAGTTCAATCTCCGACCCAGCAACGTTTCCCAATATAATTGATATATCCCTAGTTTTACGTCAAAGCCTTTGACCGTGTTAAGTTAAATTCCGTTTTATTGAAGTTAACTTGTGGATAACAAGATAGGTTTATCGTCGCCGGGAGCGCTGGCTACACTACATCGTAATGCCTTTTAACATCCTGTCGTTGGTTTATGGTCTTACAACAGTTTTAGTTGTCTATCCAGCATTGAACTTATTAAATCTGGATGAGATAGCATTAATGTTTTCATTTCATACAATTATCTCACTTAACAATTGTTGATGGATGCGAGATTTATATTCATTGGATTCCCTCATCATCATAGCTCATATACGTCCCCACCGAGGGGCTCGAGCCTAACCTATGTTAGAATGATTAGGCCTTAGACAACCACGCTGGCCTATTGCGATTGATCGACTTCAGCAATTGTTGATGGATGCGAGATTTATATTCATTGGATTCCCTCATCATCATAGCTCATATACGTCCCCACCGAGGGGCTCGAGCCTAACCTATGTTAGAATGATTAGGCCTTAGACAACCACGCTGGCCTATTGCGATTGATCGACTTCAGATATAACCTTTGAATATATATAACCTTTGAATTTCTTCGCAGAGTTGTATGCAGGTTGCGTCACTATGTTTACCTTCACCGTAGGAGCGCCGGCAAATGTACGTGTGAAATTCGAAAAACAAAAGACTCATCGTACATAGCGGAATCGAACCAAGGACCTCCCAATTAGAAGATATTTTTTTATTTGCAATATTAATGTAGCAGCAACGCTATAATGCGTTTAATCACATTAGCACAGAACAGTTTCTAAATAAATAATGGAGCTTTGTTTATTTCGAAGATAATTACATTAACATTAACTACACATAGATACAAGTTTGTCATTATTTTAACTATATTAAGTTACCTATTTCAACCAAATACGTAAAGAGGATTGCTTGCGGTGCGAGGGACACGCCCGACCTCATTGGAGCCCAAATTTGGATTAAAGTTGTTAGATTTTGCGGCCTTCTGGGAATTCATGTGTTCCTGGTACTTTCCGTATGTTGTCGTACATAATTAACGTAAAATACTTATTTTTGACTTGATTAAAAAACATAACGCCATTATTGTTTATATCTGATTAATAATCAATCATAAACAATAATGGTTTTAAATTTATAGCTTTAGTCATTACTAGTTGTTGTCCAATAATCCAACATTAATATCCAACATTAGTATGGGTGTCTGTAGAGTGTTTTTTTTTCACAAAATATGGATATTACTTTAAAGTTGGTGGTGATTCAAACCCAATATATCAATTCCATCAACTCCCGATTGAATACTACCACCTATCTACACGACACAATATAAATGTATTTCAAGCATTCGTTATGTTCACAATTGCGACCAAACTTTTATTCGCACAGAATCGACTCGGGAGAATGATCCGTATGCAAACTGCTCCAGATGCTGCAAAATTCAAAATGACCGGCGAGTACTAGAGTAGACTAAAGTGTACTTTCGAGATGAAACGTTGTAAAACGTGGAATAGCTAAGACCATTCACAAAGAGGGAATTTATACAACCCGCTGTCTTGTCTTGTAAATAGTAAATTTTTGTGTGCAACTACAAATTGACTGAAAGCGTCAAAAATGAGAATGCTGCGTTTTAAACATTAGAAATAATTTGCGTTTATTCACAGGAACTCTTTTACTATTTCTGAGCTTGCGATTTTTGCTGCGTGGTTACAAAATGCGGCCGTTACTTGAGAGAAAATTTTCTGTTTTGTTTTTTTTTTTACATTTTTCAGACACTGAAGTTAGTTTGATGAGCTATCTATGGCAAGGGTTAAACTTTTGTAGATATCATGATCTATTTACGACTCATTTCGACGTACTTTCAAATTACAAATTACTGTCTGGGACAGGACAGTATTTTGTATCTAGGACATCCTAACTTAGATAACTTTGGTACAGAGTCTCGGGTAAAATAGTCCATAGTTGTTATCTTTAAATTTTGATTTTATATATTATATGGAACAATAATCTTTAGTTTTCTTCATTGTATTCTGCAAATTTTGTCCAAATGAATCTATCTACCTATTTGTTAACCCTAAAAATAGCTACTGAGTCCATATTATTGATTCACCGAGCGCGGTATACAGAGCGAGCAATATTTGGGATGGACTATGTATTTTACAGTAGTCATTTTTGCCAAAATAGCTCTGAGTTTGTTGATCAGTCATTTCAGGCGATTGTCTATTACAAGGCAAAAGTATTTCTCTTTTTCGCTGATTTGAAGCTCTTATTGACGTCAATATAGAAAATTCTAATCAATCAGGATTAGGATATGTTAATTAATCCGTATATTATGTGCATATGCCCAAACCATAAATAAGATGTATGCCAATATATTTCGATGAGAAAATAGCTGATATTCTTAGAACGCAAACTATTCATAGACGTATTATGTACCGTAACGCCTTTGCAGAAACCATTAAAATATTTTAACTATTTGTGCTTTGGAAACAATGGAAGTGAAACCACCAACTCCTCATACCACACTGTCGAATAATCACATAAAAGCTATTTCATCTCGAGGTGTAGAAACCGCGATCCGACTTTCACTCCACCGCTTAAACGACGGAAGTCAATCTTAATTGTTCAAAACAAACATTCTGGCCGCGGTGCCATAGAAAGTTGATGATTAAACAAATTTACGAGCAGACGTGATGTGGACAACTTTTAATTCTATTGTCTTCTGAATTATGAGACGCGCGAAATGATTCTAAGTGACGGGATGAGATCGTATATTCATACGGCTCCTGCATTTTGAGTTCTACATTTTCATTGAAAATCGTGAAATGTGTCTATTGAATTACATATTTTTCGTATGAATCTGATATCTTAATTATTTCAAATGTTTTGTTTACAAGCTAGCGACAATCTTACGGGAACTGCTGAGATTTCGAGGCACGTGGGTACCCAAGACTTTTCAATTGTTTGGCTTCTGTGAAGGTACATTACTGGTAGTTCTCTGTGCCGGAGCGAGCGAAGGTGGTTATCCACACGGGCCACTTATTGCAGCAGTCAGCACTAATTCTATTAATTAACACTACTTAATTAAATTCTTACAAATACGTGGCCAACAATTTAGCGCGTTACTTGGTATGTGACATTAGATATTAATGTTTGTAGCAAGCTCCGTAGGGTTTTTTTTAAACCATTCAATAATACGTATATTAGTATGAAATTGCGGTTATTAGTATGAAATTGCCGTTTTGTATGGATATTTTTAAGAACATTGCTTATTTCATACTAACCTTTTTTCTTAGTTATTTAATAACCAATAAAGCAAACTAAGTCATAACATAATTTTGAAGACAAGAAAATTAGTTTTCACAAAGTTATTATCAATAGCGTACAACATTCTGACGAAAAAAATAGGGGGTAATTTTTTAGACTCTTTTTAATATATTATTAAAGTAATTCTGAGATTAAATTGTAACCAAAACTTGCACTCAAGGGTCAAAAAGTAATAAAAAAAATATTTTTTTTTTATAGCTCCTAAATTAGAAAAGTTATAAAGTTATATAAACAAACGAAAAAAACGGCAATTTCATACTTTAACCCCTATTATATAACGCCGGCGTAAAAACTAACGTTAATGCATGTGGAACACTTACTAGCATGTATATTCCATAAATACCTAAATGAACAACGATATGGATTATAATGAATGTGGCCCAATTTGGAACTAACACCTGAGTCTTGCTAAATACCGTATTTCATAGTTTTTTGCTAAAAACCTGAGGATTTTCGTGAAAGAAAAACGAATATTAAACAGCACTCTTATTTAACTGTCACTTATGGAATCTTCATTCCACTTAATTGAATCATTTAAATTTGGACCATGTGAAATTGTTATATTATCCTATTTATTAAAAACTAAGCTTGCAAATATAACAATTTATTGAAGGCAGCCACATCATATCAACGAAAACATAAATAAGTACTACCTATACAGAAAACAATACAATTATTATATTTTACTGGTATTGTATATATACGGCCGGTTGCACCAAATTTACATTTTACGATTTCGTAAAAGTGACATTAAAAGTCAATATATAAATTGTCTCGCGCCCACTCATAACCAAAAAATTGCACCATAATCTATTTATTTCATCCTTTACGTTTAAAAAAGTTAAATGAACAGCGCAACAGAACAACAATCATACATTTAATAGTGAAATGACCCATTTATTAAGTTGTTACTTTTACAAAATCGTAAAACGTAAAACTTGGTGTAAATATATATATTTTGTTGTGTTTTGTTTACCAATACACTTGTATGTATCTTAGATGTACCCTGTTGTCAATAGTTGTATTTTAACAATTAGTAATTTATAACCTATTAAAACATTTAGATTTTAAACTGATTTTAACAACGTAAAAGTTCGCGTTTGAATCCTTCCAACAATAAATTATATTCACCGTTTCTCAAATGAAGCATTTGATTTAGGGGCACCGATAAAACAACAGCATATGACTACCTGACAAAATTCCTATGTAAATCAGTGAAATAATTATAAATTCAAATTAATACGCATACTGTTCTGAGGGCGTGGTCCAATTTAAATAAGCTTGTCTAATGAAATGTTTAATTCTTAAATCTTTTTAATTTGATATCTTGTTCTTTGTTCGAGTTTCATTCACGAAAGGTGTATGTGAAGTCAACCAATCCGCACTGGGCCAGCGTGATTTGACTAAGGCCTTTTTTTTTTTTTTTTTTTTTTTCGGGGGGAAATGCGTAACCGCACCGTACCCGCCGTTGGCTAGACGGCGAGCGTGTGTGGGGCTCTCTCGGCAGAGTGCCAAGCCTACCCACTAAAACCCCCCGGTGTTCTTCCTGCCCTTATGGGCGCGCTAGGTAAGGTCCACACTGCGACTCCACTACCCACGCGCCCGGGCAAGCCTGACCAACTGGTCAGACTATCGCCAAGGGGGGATTGCCCGAGAACACCAGGGCAATCCCCAGACGGAGGGCCTTACGGCGGCGTGCACGGGGCCAACCGTGCACGCAGGCCTCCACGGCAGGGTCATTAGACGGGCATCGCTTGTGCGAATGCCCGCCTTCGCCTGCCTGTCCGTCTACGGCGGATGGGAGCGGCTTGAGGATCATTCTCCCGCTCCCTCTCCGCGGCCTCCTTCTGCGAGATGACGTTTTCGCAAAAGGAGGCGACAGCCCCCCACTCCGCCTCGCCACGGAGCATGGCCACGACCATGCTCGGCAGCGAGAGGTCTCCGTCTCCCAGCGCAGCATTGAGTTCGCTGCGCTGGCGTCGCCAGGCCGGGCACACCAAAAGGGTGTGCTCGGCAGTGTCGTCGGGAGCGTCGCAGTGATGACACTGCGGCGTTTCCTCCCGACGCGCGACCCGGTGCAAGTAGTGACCAAAACAACCATGTCCGGTCAGTACCTGCACCATGCGGAATGAGAGACTGCCCTGCCGGCGCCCTACCCACTCCTCCAACACCGGACGTATCGCTTCTATCGTCCGGTGGCCGGCAGCTGGGAAGGCGAGTGCCTCGCCCCATCGACGCAGAGCCTCCCTCTGCGCCTGGGTACGAACCCGCTCCACTTCCTCAGGAGCGGATCGTCCCCCCCGCACTCTAATGGCAACCCGATGTCGATACACCTCCGCATGGACGCGTGCATCGACATCCCACGGCGTTTGACCCGCAAGCACGCAGGCCGCGCCGTGGCTGACCGTGCGATAAGCTCGCACGGCCCGGGTTGCTATGACCCTCTGCGGACGTCGCAAGAGGGCCACCGTTCGGGGGGAGAGGCACTCCGCCCATACCGGGGCTCCGTAGAGTGCCATCGACCGTATCACCCCGTGATACAGTCGACGGCACGCCGATCCTGGCCCTCCCACGTTAGGGAGGACCCGTCCGAGTGCGGCTGCGGCAGCACACAGCCGTGGAGTGAGGAGCTTGAAGTGCTCCTCGAAACTCCATCGGGGGTCCAGAACTAGGCCGAGGTACTTTAGGTGCGACTCGACCGGTATACGGACCCCCTCTGCTCGGACTCGGAGCCCCGGTGGGATCCTGCGACGGGGGGCGTGGAAACTCATGGCCCTCGTTTTATCGAGGGCCACGTCCAGGCCCAGGAGGCGGATGCGTCGGACAACCAAAGAGGTGCAGACCGACGCAAGGTGGACCGCCTCCTCCCCCGTTTTAGCTCTCGCCGCGATGAGCGTATCGTCAGCGAAGCAGACGACCTCCGTTCGTGGCAGGAGGCCGCCTCGCAGGACCCAATTGTACCCCAGGTTCCAGAGTAGGGGACCTAGTACGGAGCCCTGGGGCACACCTGCTGCCATTGCCCACGTATGGACGCGACCGTCCGGTCCCTCGTAGAGAACTGACCTATCGTCCAGGTAGCTCTCCACGAGGGCGCGGAGGTACGGAGGCACCCGGTGGAAACGGAGTGCCTCCTTTATGCACTCGTGGGGCAAGCTGTTGAAGGCATTGCGGATGTCAAGAGACACCGCAACAACAACCTCTCCACGAGCTGTGGCCCCGTCAGTCCACCTCTTGAGGAGGGCCACCGCGTCCATCGTGGACCGGCCGGTGCGGAAGCCGAACTGGTTGTTCGCCAAGTCCGGCCCCCTGTCCTCTAGGTGCTTGACGATGCGGGAAGCTAGAATTTTTTCCAGGAACTTCCCAGCCTCGTCAAGCAGCACCACCGGCCGGTACCCTGCCGGGGAATCCGCAGGGCGACTCTCTTTTCTCAATAGGCAGAGCCTGCCCACTTTCCACCGACTGGGGAAGCGGCCCGAGGCGATGCTCAAGTCTAGCACCGCCCGGAACCGCTCCTCGAGGTGCCCCAGGGCCAGGGCCAGAACCCTGCTTGGGACACCGTCCGGTCCCGGCGCCTTCCTTTTGCGCCGGAACCTATCCCTCACCGTGTCGAATTCCACGTTCGACACGGGAGGGATGGCGACAGCCACTTCCTCCGGAGGAGTGTCCGGGGGGAACATTCTGGGAGGCTGGAACGGACCGGGATCGGGGAACAGAGTCCCCAGCACCCGGTCTAGCAGCCCGCTGTCCATAGCGGAGGTGGGGGGAGTGGAAGCTTTAAACTTACCCCTCACCACCTGGTACGGACGCCCCCACGGATCGTCGTCCAGGAGCCGTATGAATTGCTCCCTGGACTCCTCCTTGGCCCTGCAGATTTCGTTCCGCAGGGCCTTCTTGGCTGCCGCATACACCCGACGAAGTTCAGCTTCCTCGTCGGGTGAAGTTCTGGCGCGCCTTCGACATCGCACGTAGGCGCGCCTGGCCCTCATACTGGTGGTACGCAGGTCCGCTATCTCCTGCGTCCACCAGTACACCTGCCCCCTATCGGGGCAGGCCTGCGCCCTTGGCATGGCGGCTTGGCAGACAACCTTCATGTCATCTGCGAAGAGCTCCGCCATACCGTCGACATCCCCGGCGAGGTTGGGTGGCACTTCTGCCCACGCCCGCACCATCGCCGCCTCCTCCGCCACATCCGGGCGGAGCTTGGTGAGCGCCCACCTTGGAAAGGCGCTCACTGCAGAGCCCCTGCGGTTCAGGGCTCCTTGGGATGCCGAGGAGACCTCATATCGAACATATAAATGGTCCGACAGGGTCTCCACTTGTTCCTCTACTCGCCAGTCGTTAATTCGACGGGCGAGTGAGGGGGTGGCGAAGGTTACGTCCACTATGGACGTGCCTTGCACCCGGACGCAGGTAGGGGTTGAGCCCCTATTCAGGATCTGGAGCCCCAGGGACAGAACCCAGGATTCCAAATCTCCACCCCTTGGGCTGGTTCTGGAGGACCCCCACGCAATAGACCACGCATTGAGATCCCCCGCGATCAGCACCGGTACCGGGGCCGTCCTCCGGACGACCCCTTCTAACGCAGCCAGGAAGACCGCGAAGTCCGCCCGGCTGCGATTGGGGGAGAAGTAAGTCGACACGACTAACATTCCCCCCCACATGGCGGCCACGTAGCCAGTACCCCTCTCTCTTAAAACGAGAGAGGGGGCTGTACCACGCGCCGCCCGCATTAAGGCGGCGGAACCATCCGCCGCCACCAACCAGTTGGGCGATTGCGGCGGAACGTAATACGGCTCCGACACAATCGCCAAACCCACACCCCACTGCGCCGCGGACTGACATAAGAGGTCCTGTGCCGCGGCGCAGTGGTTAATATTCGCCTGGAGGAGCTTTATGGGACCACTAGGCATTAGTGGTCTCCATTGGCTCCTCCTGGGCCGCCGCTGCGACCGGTGCTGTCTGAGGGGCTGGTGATGCCGGGCTCCTCGGGGCCACAGTCACTCGTGTCGGGGCCAAGCGGCCTCTGACTGGCGGGGGGCTGCAGTTCATACCCCCCATGCGGTGGTTGGCCGGTCGCTTTGCATCTGTACAGACGGCGCATTTTAGCTCCGCCGAGCAGTCGACCGCCTTGTGGCCCTCCGACCCGCAGCGGAAACAGAGGCCGCTGCGGTCCTTAGCAGAGGGGCACCGCTGTATAGGGTGGCCCATGCCCATACAGCGGAAACACCGCATGGGCCTCTGCTCTAGAAGTTGGATGGAGGCAGAACTCCATCCAACTTCAATGCGCCCGGCATCAGCCAGACGTTTTGCGGTCTCCACTGGCACTGAGGCGAAGGCCGCCCCAACGCCACGCACCCCCGTATGGACGCGGCCCACCTTTATGTGGTGGGCCGGGCAGCCGCCGGCCTGTGCCAGGACCTGGCAGAGTTCTTCGGCGGACACCGAGTCATCGATGCCTATGATCCGGATGTCCGCCGTTTTCACCGGACGGGACACCTTGGCCTCGTCGCCAAGAACCTCCCCTAGCCTTGCAGCCAGCGTGTCCGCCTGGGACGGGGATGTCTCCTTCGGGAGCTCTATAATTCGGGCCCCGGTTATCCCTGTCCGGAACTTCGCTGGCCCAATGCCAAGGGCGCTGAGACTAACCGATGCTTTGGCTTTAGCAATGGCCTCACCGTATGTGAGGCCTTTCGCCACTGCCTCAGGTTTTAAGGCCACCACTACCGCTAGGGAGCGCGGTACCTTGGGCAGTTTCGGCGCCTTCTGCGCTGCGGTGGCCCCAGGGGCTCCAGCGTTCATGGGCAACGCTCCGTCTGTTGCCGGCTTCTTGCGGCCGCGCCGTACGACCACGGACCAGGAGCCCTCGTCCGGTACCGTGACTTCCGACGAGGAGGGGACCGCCGCAGGTGTTGGGAGCGCCGTCCTCCTCTTGACCACTCTTGCCGCTTTTGGCAAATTAGCCGGCGGGGCAAGAGTGGTATTGCCCGTTACGGCTTTAACTGGCCGCTGCTGCAGTGGCTGCGGCTGCAGCTGATTAGCGCGGTCTGCTGCCAAAGATGGTCTCCGAACCTGGGCTGGCATAAGCCGCCCATCCACCTCCAGGCCCTCGAGGCGGGCCGAAACCATAAAGCCCACCTGGGCCAGCAACTCACGCTGCATGAACTCCATACTCTCCAGGAATTCCACTCTGGAGAGTGCCTCAGCGGGAGCGTCCTTCGCCGGTTGGACTGTCGGGAGCTGCACCTCAGGCAGCTCCTCCTCCATGGCATCGTCAGAAGTAACAGCCTCCGACTCTGCCCGCTCCACAGTTTCGGAAGGGGGGGTCGCTACGACACGACGGCCCTCTGGGTGTTCCGCCCCCCGCTCTGAGAAGGCCCGACGAAGAGCCTTTAATTCGCTCGTTATGACGTCCAACTGACCCCGGAGTCGTTTGTTATCGGCCCGAAGCCGACGCACCTCTTCCGAGTCATTCTTGGACGCCAGAGCCCGGACGATCTCGAGCAGAGAGTCTGAGGACTCTCTGATTTCCCTCACGCAAGTCCCCTTCATGTTTTTGGACTTGCGTGCAACCTCTGTCAGCGCCTTGGCTCTTGCCTCTGCCCTGTTGCACAGGAGTTCAGCCGAGGGTTCCGGGGAGCGCTTCTTCCTCCCTTTGCCCTTAATAGGGGCCGCATCGACCTCCAGCTCCTGGTCAGAGTCGGTGTCGTCTTCCAGTTGCTGGAACTCCCGCCGAGCCTGGGAGAGTCCAACACTATGGGATAGGCCGCCCCTGCCCTTTCTGGTTCGGGGAACCTTAGGGGCATACGGCGCGGTCACTTCCTCCGCCTCGGTTGTGGCCTCCAAGTCCGTCACCAAAGGATCTTGGAAGAAGCGGCCCAGTGCCGACCGCTTCCTCGCCACGACCTCCTTCAACCGCTCTATCTCCCTGTATTCAGGGCGAGTCACGGGTACGCTATCCACGCTTGGGCGGGGCGCACCCCCACCTCCGCTCTTCACTGATAATACGGGGGACACCGCCCCTGTAGCCACTTTCTCCGCACCACCTTTGGCCGGCCTGCGGGTCTTCACATTCCCGGATTGCCCCGGGAAAACAAGTTTAATCGGGTCCCTATTGGGACCCCCCCTCACCAGCAGTGTCCGTTTCGGACGGCATGTCCGAGTCGGACATGCTCCAATTCTGGGCCCAGCCCAGCAGTGAATTTGTTGGCGAAAACACCCTAAGAAGCTATTTTCGCAACAAAACACAGTAAAAACAAAATAAAAAGATCCAAAACCTAACCTAACCTACAAATGTTTATCTAGACGATTTCTTCTCTGCGGAGGATGGTGAATGAGAGCACAAAAGACGAAATCGTCGAAACAAAATTTTGAAAAACAAGATAAGAAATACACTACCTAGAGCTTACCTCAACCTCTAAAATAACCTATAGCTACCTAAAAACAACTATAAAACTATAAAAACAATAAAAATCCTATCCTAAATACGGATTCTTGGACCCAAAATTGTGCCACCCACAGCACCGAGGTGATGTAGGGAAGCCCAAATTTCGGTCCAACAATTCCCTAACACAAAATTTGACCCACTTGCAGAGCCACTAGGACTTTACAAGTGGTACCAAAAGACGCGTCTTGGGGAGATATACAAAGTTGCAGAAAACTCGGAAGTTCTGCAACTCGTATATCCCGAGATATTTGCAAAAAACAAAAACCAGAATAAAAAGACGCACTTACGCAAAATGTAAAACGGAAAAACAAGAATAAAAAATACAAAACAAAAATCAGGCCAAATGCCACCTAAACTAAAAGATGCGGCAAAAAATCTAAAATTTTTTACCACAGACAAAAAACGAAAAACTATAAAAATAAAAAAGTTATTAAGGAAAAACAAAATATTGCTAATTCGGTTTTCAGGTGCCGAAAAAACAGAAAAATCTTAACTAAAAATAGCAAATATTAAAATAAAAATCTAATTATATAGTCAAAAGAACAAACAAAAATGCACTATTTTTCGAGACAACAAAAAGAGAGAAATATCAAAAACCAAGCAAATTATAAACAAAAAACCGAAAAATTATAGCAAATTGCTAATAATTTTTTCAGGCGTTCCGTACTGGAGTGGACGCGGGTGAACACTGGCACGGCCGGCACGGAACTGATTTGACTAAGGCCTAACTAGTTAGGGAAGGCTCGTACCCCTCGGTGGGGACGTATATGAGCTGTGATGATGATGATGACGATGATGACTGCACGTGAGCAAATCCTTATTATTCGACTGCCAAGGCGCGTATCCTATATGTTATATGTGGGTTTATTATATTATTTATTAAAAACGGCTGCTTTCGTTAAAAACTGTTTTTTTACAACTAAACATAGACTGAGTGGAGGACAGATTTCTACAATTAAGGTATCGTTGGAAGTAAGGCAGGCAGTGCGAAACCTTCAACTAAGCAGAAGCCAGTTGGCTTCTAACTAAGGTCACTTACTAGAGCCTTAACTGGTCACTGCAAACTCAACATACATCTGCACAGGATTGGCTTCACCAATGACCTCGTGTGCAGATTTTGTGGTGAGGATGATGAGACATCTCATCCACATTAGGAGCAGAGCCCTAGGTGTTCCCAGTTTGCCACCTCACCGTGCTCTTTTACGGAAGGCTTCTTTACCGCTGCAGGCTTTTTTTTTATTGCAGATAAGTTGGCAAACAAGCAAACTGCCCACCTGATGGTAAGTGGTAACAGTCACCTATAATACATGTGGCTCCTGTGAGATTCGCAGCAAAACTGCAACCCCCACAAGAACCATAGTGTACGTTGCCAACTTGTGACTTAGGATGTAAAGTCACGGTACCCAGTGATTTCAATGCCATATCTTACCTTTCAAACCGAAACACAGCAATGCAAGCACGATCGAGGTACCCAAGCACATGACCCTGATACGGAGTCTCCCTCCGGTAAATTGGAGACCTTTGATACAAGGAATCGGCCTAGGAGATCTGTACTGATCACAGTGGCCTGGCCTGGCTGGGGGTCGCTCACTGATCGTTCCCAGCCTCGCTCGAAATAACAGATAGTTATAGAAAGCAGGCAGTGACATTACTGGGTATTGTGACTTGACATCTGCGTCATATTATGTTAGCATCGTACATTGGCGTCCTTTCAGGGGTTTTTCAGGAACCACATGAACTATGGGCGATTGTCACCACTTACCAACAGATAGGTAGCCTGCTTTTTTTGTCAACGTTGTTGTGTAAGAAAAAATTGTAACATACATACCCATAACTAGCTGGCTTTTATTTCTTAGCAACGGAAATCTCTACTAATATAATTATGTAATTATAAATGTTGTGTTTGTTTGTTACTCGTTCACAAAAAAAACTAGTGAATTGGTTACGATAAAACTTGGTGTTAATAGCTGGAGATTAACGCATAAGTAGACATATGCAAAACGGCTCACTAAATTGAAATTATTTTTTTTTCAATTTTGTCCCGAAAGAGCTACATCATACATCTATTTCAAATGACTTATTTCGCTCATCAAGATTCTTTGAGTCTCTAGTTAATTGAATTTATTTAAACATTATAATAATATGTGTATCGTTCGCTAAGTCCTTTTTACTCATAAGTTGGAGCTCATTAATTTAGCTCTAAGGTTCACGTGAATCGTAAATACGCAATAAACATAATATATTATCCATCTCTAGCGATGGAACTAAAAACATTGACTTTACGTATTTAATAATGCTGTCTTTATTTATTCATTAACATAGAATAAACAGCATAAATTATTTTTCTGAAAAATCATTAAACGTTACCTGTTTTTACATACAAAATAACATAAAAAACTGAGCATTTTGTTAAGCATGTGGTGTATTATGATCTCTCATCACTTATACCATACATCAGAAAGATAACAACGATGGGAAATGTTAACTTTTTGTGTTAGTATAACGATGAAATCGGTTAATTATGCATGTATGTATATCAACATTCTACTAATCTGATACGTAATTAATATTCATGGCTAATTTTGTCGCCGTGAGCATTCGCATTAATTACGTAAAAGACATCCTTACTGTTGTTTTTTAAAGCGTGGAATCGGAATAAAGCTTTTTAAATTTTACTTTTTTCAAATACGTATTTAAAACTAGTATTTTTTTCTTACAAAAACCTATTACATACTAGTAAAATTTATATACACTTATGGCTTCTACTTCTAAATAGTTATACACAGGTTAATTTGTTTCCGACATAACTGATTTAGTTTTTGAATGAAAAAGACAAAACACTGTGTAACTTTTTGGACGTTATCACAATGTTAATTAGTAAAGGAATTAGCGTCATATTACAGATAATGGGTATAGTGTCGCTTGCTAAATATTAAATTATGCATGTAATTTGGACCAAACACAGGGACTACTATCTTAATCTGCAGTCTAAGCTTGAAAATGTATTTCGCAATACATTGTTGCCAAATCATGCTTTTATACCCGAGTTGTCACCAACAGATGTTCAGATATTTAACAGATATTTAAAAGATACCGGACTGATTACAATATTTCGCTGTTCACGAAGCACTAACCATTGATGGAGTAAATCAACCTGTCAATGTAAATCAAGCTGTGACGAGACATGAACGCATTTGAAACACATATCAAAATGCAAGATGCTTCGCATATTGATTTTGAAGAAGAACCATCATTTTAGATCTTACTAAAGATATTGGGAAAGCGGAAGATGAACGCTTCGAAAGCACGCTTTGTCTGCTTTTTCGTAGCTGTTTAAAGTCACTGCCACACCGTGTGCCTTTATAAGTGTTTATTTTTTTATTTATTTATTTATTATTGCACACACATACAATATGGGAAAACACATTTAAAACAATGAGCAAAAGGTACTGCATATTTCTGTTAGAAATTTCTTCCTGCAGACCCGAGTCAGTGACAGGTGATTTTAAAGGGTAAAACTTATATTTATATTTATCGCGGGCTAAGATTTGTGCCACGTGCTCAAATCTTTGATACTCTTAGTTACAGGGAGCCACAATTGGTAAAAGAACTTAGGCCAATAATTTCTCGCGAGCCGAAGCACCTCAATTTTTCATTTCGACGTCCAACTTTTTACTAATTCTCACCACAAAGCCCGAATTAGAAATAAGTGTAATAAAGACGCACATTCGCCGAGTTTGAATGTTTCGGTTGAATTTAAATTATTAATATTTGACGACAAAGATTTATCGCCCCGATTGTACATTAGCTTTTTAATTTCAAGTTGACATTGAAATGTTATATTAATTTTGTATTCGCAGACAATTCGTAATTTTATGGCTTCGATTAACGGCGTCAGGTTTTGGCATTGATATGAGTTCAATAAACTGATGTATCTCGTTAATTAGAAGGTAATTAATGGCCAATTTAAAAAACAGCAAGTAATGTGGCTAGTTTAGTAAAAAGTAGCAACTTGTATTACTAATATTATGTGAAAACTAGCTAACTCAAATGTTGAGTTTCAATAGATCATTTATTATATTTGTGTGAATAATTATTAGTAATACAAAATTTTATAGGCGTCCCGTTTAGATCTAAATTCTTTTTCAGCGAAGTCGGCAACTAACCACACTTGGCTCTTATTTTGTAACTAAACTAATTATTTTTCATGAATGATTTCTTTATAAAGAATTATTATTCTACACCTATAACAGACGCAAGTAATAAACTTTCCACCATGGAACTTATTGTCCTGCAAATAAGAAAGAATTGATTTTTTTTATTACAATTTTTGAAAGGCACTAAGTGTAAGGCACATGTGAAGAAAGAATTTCTTTACAGGTTGTGTGTGAAGTCGACCAACCCAAAGGTGGACGTGTATGAGCTGTTGATGATGGTGATGATGACTAAGTGTAATAAAATCGATTGATTTGAATTTTTTTCAAATCATAGTAATTCACTATTTTCAGATTTTTTCCTTTGTAATATAAAAACAATTACAATTATCTAGCTGAATACCAAATTTGAACTGAAAGGTTTAGATCAGAATGTCTTTCAATCATTAAAATGGCGATGTTTGAATGATGATATCTATTTAATGTGTGAGCTGTGTTGATTATATTCAGGATCTAGGAAATCTAAATCATCTCGATTTATAAACCGAATTTGATCTTGTAAATAGATTTTGAGTTTTGATGGGGTCAAAAGTGACTCAAAATGGTTCGTGGAAAATTACACACGGTGCTGCTCGCCTTTGTTCTTGGCTTGAACTTGGCTTGAAACTCTACGGCGTGTCTAGATCAATATTAAAAGAAATTTGGAAGTACTGTTGAACAATAACAATAAAGTTAGCGGAAAAGTTAACGAAACTTAATAATTATAATAAATATACAGGAAAATAGACTGACAACGATTTGCATTTTTTCCTAGGGAAATCCCCCCCTTGCCCGGGCGCATGGGTAGTGGAGTCGCAGTGTGGACCTTACCTAGCGCGCCCATAAGGGCAGGGAGAACACCGGGGGTTTTAGTGGGTAGGCCTGGCACTCTGCCGGGAGAGCCCCACACACGCTCGCTTTTTATTATCATCGGCGGGTACGGTGCGGTTATGCATTTCCCGCCGAGAAAAAAAAGGATTGATTTATTACATTATGTGGTTCATATTTTTTTGTTTGAATACACAGTATCTGTCTATACAAAACGTAAAGCGACAGACTCATATCATGTACCGACTATGTCTGAAATTGCGCAAATTGCTATTGACCGTTTTTACAGGATAGCGAATATTTTCATCTCATTATTTCATCTCCCAACGCCGAAAATCATAGACGGGTGATGCCGATTGCAAAAAAATTTGGAACATGAGATAAAAAATTAGTTTTTTGTACTTCAGCAGTTTTAGCTACGTTAGTTACACTACCTAGTTATGTTGGTATCGATATATTTTAGTATCTCACCTGATCCTGCGGCTCCATAGCGAACCTCTGCTCCTGGTAGCCATGGCAACCGGCCAGCAGCGCGAGCAGGCACCAGGCGCGCACGCCCCGCGTCCATCCCCGCGCAGCCCGCCTGCGCGCGCCCACTACGAACGCATCGCGTACGTGAGCCGCCATGCTCTATGCGGCATATTGGCGATTTGCCGTTCGCTCCATAAACATTTGTTCGTTGATCACGCGCGGGGTTTTGACATTATCTGTAACAATAATTTACAGTTGATTTATATAACGAGTTATAAAGGCGGATTTCCAACACCTTGCGCGCGCGGTATACACTGCCTAAAGGCTCTGACGTATCCCACCAACCTGCATTGGCTCAGTGTAGCGCAGAGGTTCCCAACCTTTTGCCCTATGTGCCTCACCCAAAATTATGCTAAAATACTGCGCTCTCCTAGAGGCCGAAATCGGGAGTCAAAAATACTAAGTAAACGATGAAAATATTGACGTGTTTAGTTTTATTCAAAAGATGGTTGCAACGTATCGCTGACTTCGCACAGGTAGCACCGTCCGCATCGCGCGAGTTTATATGAACAGTTTTAATAAAAAAAAAACGTATTCCTTTCTCAAAGGCCGGCAACGCACTTGTAACTCCTCTGGGGTTGCGGGTGTCCACGGGCGACCGTAATCACTTACCATCAGGTGATAGTCTGCTCGTTTGCCCCCTATACCATAAAAAAAGTGGGGCGCGCCTCACTGGTTGGGAAACCCTGGTGTAGCGGAATTCACCCTAACTAAACTACCTTTGTATAGTAGGGTTATGTCTAACAGAAGGTCTGTCGTGGTTGGGTGGGATGATGATAACGATGATTATGGATAAGGTCAGATCCTATATTCCAGATGTTTTCCTAAAACGCGTATGAAAAAACACTTGAATACTCGTATTAACAGTCTTGAAAAGCATTTTTAAAGGAACGTTTGTCAGGATCGAGTTAATAATTAATGTTCAAACATGTATGATACCCTTAATATACATACGCATTCTTATTTATGGGAATAGGCGCAGGTACTTTCACGGTTAAGAGTGCTCCTACTTACCTTAGAATTGTTATAAAATCTATCTACTCATAAAACTTTCAATGCAAATTATCTAAAGTTACAAACTTATCGAAAGTTTTATATAACACTTACTATTGCCCGTGACTTAGTCTGCTTGGAGTCAAGTTATATCGCCATTACGGTTAAATCATGATTCCTTAAGGAACTTATCAAAATTTGGGATATGTGTAGCCTTTGTCTTTCCCCAGGGCTTAAACTTTCTCCAAAATTTAATTAAAATTGGTTCAGCGGATTAGACGGGAAAGTGTAACAGACAGACAGACACACAGAGTTACTTCTGTATTTATATTATAGAATAATAGGGATTTAATTTTATTATATCCTGTAATGAATGAAGTAAGAAAATATTTTGTTTTAGAACATGAAGAACGATGATATAGTATTAAATTCAACGTATGTTTGTTTGCTTATAATATGTACAATTAAGGATATATGAGCGAGCACCCTTGTTAAATTTAAAATGACTATATAAAAAGCTACTCATTTCATTACTAGTTTTTAACTTATACATTTAATATATTACAATTATAGCTTTTAATATTCAATAGCTTTAGCTGCTGTTATACTAAAATAAGCACCTAATTTAACATAATATTTTAATACGTTGACTTCATTAGTAAAGCAGATTTGGGGTTAATTAACTTTTGTTTTGAGATAACGAAATTGTTTTTGTATCGCCTCTTTAATTTGTAAACAGTCTTTATGGGCAACATTAATTACAAATATTCTAATACATATTAAATTAAGATATTGTGTAGGTATTCTTCTTTGGAAAAATATTTGCATAATCAATTTGACGTGGGGTTATACGAGTAGGTACTGTGTTTTGAGCAACATCTTATGGGACTCAAGCTAACACCCTCAACTATTCGCGGTGTGCCGATCACGAGGCCAGTTTATACGCAGCAGAAGAGTTATTGTGACTGGGATACATAATTTTTCTTTTAAAAAACTTCTAAATAAATTGTCGTATCTATATATATAAAAGAAAATCGTGTTAGTTACACTATTTATAATTCAAGAACGACTGAAGCGATTTGGCTGAAAATTGGTGGGGAGGTAGCTTAGAACCAGGAGACGGACATAGGATAGTTTTAATCGCAGAAATCATCCCTTAAAGGGAAGAAAATGGGGGTGGAAGTTTGTATGGGGAATCAATAACCGCTGAACCGATTTAGACAAAATTTGGTATGGAGATAGTTTGAGTTGTGGGGAAGGATAAAGGGTGTAAAAAGGGGGGTGAGAATTTGTAAAGGGAATCAATAAATAAGGATTTCCACGCGGACGAAGTCGCGGGCAAAAGCTAGTTTCATATAAATATCACGGAGTTACGTACTCCGGTAAAACCTAACAAACTACGCAATTCAAAACACGCCGACAAACTTCGTGAAAAATAAAGTACGGAGTCGCAATATTTGGTAATTCAATGCGCCGCCATTAGCCGCGCGCATAATCCAAAAGCTTACACTCGAAGAGCTCGAAAAAACTTGTGGTCATAACAAAAACAAATGATAGTTATACAAATGAAGCTGCGCTCACAGAACGTGGGCCACACATGGTCGGCCATCTGCTCGCTATCGTCGAAACCCGACCCCTAGATGTGCTATGGAGTTCTGATGACTCCACATTTTGATAGAGCCGTCAATGATGTAGAGTGGAATTCACGAACTCCGCATTCTGTTAGTGCCAACTGCTGAGCATGTTTTAACACACTTGTCTATGATTTAATGTCTTACGTATCTTAGCAACCTGTTGTTATTAATACACTATTGTCCATACATCAAGTCGTTTTAATTCAAATAATGTTATTCAGCACAAATTCTACAACACTTAACGAAAGTAAACGCTACAAATCCCCGTCACTAAGCTAAAAAAGACCCGCAAGACAATGAAATACGTTGCTCCTAGAATATACAACAATATTCATGAAAATATAAAAAATGCACACAGCGACACGTGCTATATAAATAGACTTAAAAATTTATCTGTTACAAAAAGCATATTACAACGCGACCGAATTTTTTAATGATTGATGATGATGATGATATTTTTTTTAGACAATGAAAAGTGATTAATTAAATAAGATTTATTTGAAATATACATTATTGACATATAAATACCTCCTTATTAAAAGTTTAAGCCATTAAACATTGTGTTAATTATAATATGTAATAGGTATACATAATGATTGTACCTACATACCTAATTAAATTGAATTAAATTATAAAATATCGTTGACATGTTATTACGTATGAGCTTAAAATTTGACTTGTAATTTATTAATTAATGATTGAACTGAATTGAATTAAAATGAGGCGAGGATCGAATAGCCACCTCCTACCTTAATGATGTTTCTGTTCCACCATTACCATTTCGGTGGTAAAGAAAAGACATTATAAGAGATAATGTCTTTGCTACTTAGCGTGCGTGACCCAAACATTGTTCGATAACCCATCTTACCGTCCCTTCGCCCGTCTATCTGCCTGTCTGTCTGTTTGTCTCTCCGTTTATTTCATCGAGATCTCAACCCCTGGACTAGCTAGAGATTTCGGGTTTTTACTAAGTGATATGTTATGAAATTCAGGTTAGCTCATTTTGGAAATGATTTAGGTCCAACCCTAGGGCCATGCCACCTATTGCCGAAAATGCAAATTAAAAAATGAAAATACAATGTATATAGGTTAACATAAATTTTATATGGTTTGTAGAAATTCGTTTTTAGTTTTGAAGAGAACTTTTACAGGTGAGGTATTTATGCAAAGTCGTTCTCGAATGATACTAAAACAAACCAAAGAGTTCTTAAATGGTATATAACACTTAAACAACAGTCGGAGTATTAATCAAATTTTAAGCATCATTACGTGAAATATAAGGCCATTATTGCCTCAATTTTCTTTTAATGAACTACAAAGCGAAGTGCGTACTAAAGAAAATTTATTCAAACATCAAGTAGGCTTCATTTTATACGCACAATTAGTTCATTGTTCAACTCGATGGTCCTTAAAGGGGATAATTTTAATTTTGAGGAATTAATGAGTAAGTCTCGACCTAAGAAGAGTTAGGAAATATCCTTTTGTTGATGAGTTTATTTTGCTTTCATACACTTATCGTCTCCTCTACTTTTATATACATAAAAAGATTTGGAAAACAAAGTTCAAGCGTTGTATTCCCATTATTATTTTGTTAGTATTTCTGCGGTAAACCATACTAATATCTTTTGCCAATTCTTTTTATTGATAAAATGTATTCTTTTGAATTATCATTTAAATTTTTATTTAACATTTTAATAAAAAATATTATATACACAAATTTAACCTTCAAACTCATAGTTACTATATCATATGTTATCAAATCTAGGTCTAAATTTAGCCTTGTCTCACCCTGTTTGTGACGGCGTCAATCCGCGCCTGCCACTTCCATGGAGTCGTAGATCTGTCGTCGTCTCTATCAAACCATGTGCGCGACAAATATTATTTTCATGTGAGCACTTCCAATAATTATGTGCACTCTAGTAGATTACGTCTGTGACGACATCAACTAAAATAGCCCTTGGTAATTAATTTTAACACAACAGTGTGCGGTCAGGAACTTAGATAAGTATCAAGACACTTACTATTTATTATAGTAACATTACCAATTTGTTATATCTAAATATTCACCATGTACACTTTGTTATACCTAACACAGAGTTAGGCATGTTCCAGACTATTAACATTTTGAGTAAAATACTTATGCCATAGGAAATTTTAAATAAGAATTTCTTTCTAAGATAAGAAAATAGAATCTTTTTAAAAATTACGCAGACAATGCTATTTTTGCTCATAATAAGGTAAACCTTCCGCTGGATTTCCTCGAGCATAGAGAGTATTTGATGAAAGGCTTAAAATTGCTATTAATATTACAATTAGTTTGTCGACGGTACCTATGTCTGCCTGCCCATGGTACTTTTTACGCCTAACCGCTAAGCAGTTTTTAATGGATTTTGGTTCAGAGATAGATAGTACCTTGCAGAAAGACATTGGCTTTTATTTTCTTGAAAATGTCATAGGCGTTGAAAGTTGTTACGAAAACTTCATTTTGGCGAAGCGGGACACTTTACGGAACGAGCTATTTATTTATATTACAAAATGGCGTGCAAAAAATTCAAATGTATGATCCCTTGACCGAACTGAAACATCGTTGTGTATTTTGGATTTTTTTCTGTTTAGTATACATTTAGTTCTCGTGCCAGCCTTGCGTTCAATCCTTTCAAGGAAATGTTTATGGCTCGACAGTTCTTCTTGTCAGTATAACTTCCAACATTTTAGTTAAAACAACTTTCGTTTTTGTGAACGGAAACGCTTTTTTTTCTTTGCGATTTCAGGAACACCCAAGTAGCCATTTCTGCCGCAAAGCAGCAGTGCTTGCATTGCTGTGTTCCGGTTTGAAGAGTAAGATATGGCAGTGAAATTACTGGGTACTGTGACTACATCTGGTGTCACAAGTTGGCAACGTACACTGTGGTTCTTGTGGGGGTTGCAGTTTTGCTGCGAATCTCACAGGAGCTACATGTATTATAGGCGACTGTTACCACTTACCATCAGGTGGGCAGTTTGCTTGTTTGCCAACTTTCTGCAATAAAAAAAAAGCCAATATTTGAGTTAAAAATCGTGTAGAAAAATAAGATAATGATTGCGATATGTATATAGAATGAGTCCTTAATACTTCAGCTAGAGAGTTCAAACATATATGCTTTTATTTTAAGAATAAAACAGACTTTTCAAAATTGTAGTATGCTTTTATAACACTACTCAATAGGGTCAGTCGTGAGGAAAAATCTTTAAATAAACATCACCTCCGAACACTGAGAAAGACCATAGAATTTCAACATAATGTCCTAAAAATATGGTTATTGGGAAGCCAGGTAAAGTACGTCCTGGGCTGTTAATATACTCACGCAAGAATTAGTTTATTTTTATTTTGCGAAAACTAGTCACGGTCAATTCAGTTAAATCATCATTCACGCTTGAATTGTGAATTCATTATATTCAGTATAATATTATTATACATTTATGTATCGTGGGGCATTTGTTTTCTTTTCTAAAAGATTATTGATTTGTTTGAATTTGGAAAGGAAAAATGCGTTTTTTACAATAACGTTAATGTCGCTATTAACCCGTATAAAATGTGACAATTCCAAAATATTATTCATTTATTTATGGTATTCCAGGGTAATTCGGGCGAGGCGTGGATTGACATCTTGCAGGTCTTTAGCGTAAAGATGACAAATTAGACGTTTTGCTGCACATACAGACCTGGACCTCTCGACCGCTCTCCATCAAGTGGAGTTACATTATTCAGAAGTGCAACAAAAATATGTTTTGCTTTCCTGGGACTTATTAAAAACTTTGTATCACTATTGGAGACTCATTTCAAATGACAATACCAATCCACTTACAAACGCTCTAAGAACGAAACAAGAGTTGTCAGGAACTGTTAAAGCAACGTCGTTGTTAAAACACAATAACGTCATTATAAAGCTTCACACATGAAAAACTGCACTGTTGAAAAATTCAGCTTCAACACAAAGCACCTGCAAAGCCTTTCAGTAACCTTTTCATAATAATTCAATACAATGGGTGTTCAAAGGGCGAATTTTAAAATAGAGCTAAAGTTCTCGCATTTTCCAAGTTGGCATGTGAACAGTGATGGCGAAAATGTTAATGAATTTACATTTATCAACATTCATAGTGTTTTGTGTTTGCGGATATTTCAATATGAATTTGATTAAACTCGTCGATTAACGAATTTAAAGCAGCAATACAGAAAATAATATTGATTAAAGAGCATTGTTTCACTATAGCTTTTATTTTATATAAAAGTTCTGGTAATCTTTTTATAGTAATTTCATATTTTCTCAAAACCAACATCACATACTTATTTCTAAGAAATAACAATATTGGAGAGACACGGCGTTTGAAGTAAGCAGTCAGCTGTTCCCATCACAAATATCACCAGGCCTTCAAATATCCGAAAGCCGATTACACAGCACTGCAATAAACTTTTTTTACCAAAAATAAAACCGACTTCAAAAACACTAAAAACTTAAAAATAATATAAGAATAGGCACAGACAACATCACACGTCTATATCGAAGTCGGCGCCAAACGATGATCTCCTAGAAAGTGTTAAAATTTGTCACCGACTTCAATATAGAAGTGTGATGTTGTCTGTACCTATTCTTATATTATTTTTAAGTTTTTAGTGTTTTTGAAGTCGGTTTTATTTTTTGTAAAAAAAAATATTTTAATCTTTTTAGTGAATGAAATCTTTTCAGTTAAAGCTGGTATTAAATTAGTGTTTTCCTCTATTTTCTATGTGATCCCATCATCAGATCCTGACTTTGGTGACATTTGGTGGAGTATACTCTATCGAATACAAAAAGAATTTTGGAAATCGGTTTTTAAAAATGACGGAGTTATGAGGTAACAAACATAAAAAAAATACAACCGAATCGATAACCTCCTCCTTTTTTGAAGTCGGTTAAAAATACACAGAAACGGCTGTAGGTGACTCAGCGTTTTTTTTGGTACTGCCCGGCAAATGATGATGTTAAGCGGTGAAAGAGGCCCAAATGAGTTAACAGATAGAGTAGGGACGACATCCACTATCCTACCTGCCCGCCCCCTGCCGACCCAAAAGATGCTTCAAGCCTCTTTTGAAGGAACCCATGTTTTAGGATGGAGGAAACACGTGCGCAGGTAGAGAATTCCCAATGTGGGATGAACGACAGAAGAAGTAATCTTGGAATTTCTTGGTACGTTGTGAAAAGGAGGATACAGTGTACTGATGACTCCGAAGGCCCTTACGCGTGTTTCTGTTAAGGAATGGAGAGGGAGGAATAAGGTTAAAGAGCTCCTCAGAGCATTCCCCGTAGAACATTCGGTAAAAGGCGCTAAGAGAGGCGATGTCACGACGAAGTTGTAGAGGCTCGAGGGTGTTAGTTGCCTCTACATCGCCAATTATGCGTAGAGCGCGACTCTGCCGACTCTGGTTTATGAGTATTTGATCTTGAAAGATACACCGAGCCGATCCATATTTAAATAGCGTACAGAAAGAAACAGAAACATGAAAACAACGTAAGCTATAGACATTCTTTCTCACAACATTGTCTGAAGCAACACCTAAAATAGTTTTCGCCGAAGCCAGTCAAGGTTACCGGTAAAATTGACGACTTCGATTCCTCGGCTTTGTTTATGGACAAAGCAAACATGCTCCTCCGACGGACGGCTTTGGAGGCGTCGCCGTTTCCCGTTAATAACTGTGAATGTTTATAGCAGTCAAAAAAGGAAATTTGTTCTTTTTTGTCGTTTCCTCAAAAAAACAGTTTGGGTGTGCTGATAATATCCGGTAGATGTTTTTTGAGCAGCGTTAACATTGATTTAAACAAGTCGTGCAGCGAGTTGTTAAGGTTCTCGCCTAAAGGTTTTGGTCTAATTTATAAATTGTGTACTGTGCCGGAACTATGACGTCACTGATCTGTGCGAATCAGCCTTTAGCCAGGCCATCGTGCTAACATGTTACTCCATAACTTGGAGACTGCTGAACGAATTTTGAAGAAACTTACATTTCATCATCATCATCATCATCACAGCTCATATACGTCCCCACCGAGGGGCTCGAGCCTACCCTATGTTAGGGTGATTAGGCCTTAGTCAACCACGCTGGCCCAATGCGGATTGGTCGACTTCACATACACCATTGAATCTCTTCGCAGATGTATGCAGGTTTCCTCACGATGTTTACTTACATTTAAATAAATATAAACCAAATTATAAAGGTAACCATACATATTGTACATAGGTAATAGGTGCACAGAACCCTATGAAGTTTTGTATGCTAGTTTAATATTTTAATACATTACCATTATGTGAATATCATAAATATAGTAATAGAATTGATAACCTTCTTATTTTGGAGTAGGTTAAAAACATATGAAATCTGGCCGTAAGCGAGTCGATTTTTCGATGTCAATACTTATATCGCAATGTTTGCCTAGGGAATATAAGAATTCACTCGACGTAATGAACGCGTCGCTCCCAATATAAGTCTAAAGGAAGAGGGAATAAATTTTTACGAGTTTCTTCCTCACAAAATGTGGTGACAAAACGGAAAGGAGTTTATATTTAGGCTTCAATGGGTGAGGCGACGTAGCTGACAGTCAGAGATCTGTTTAAATGACAGGATAGGATACTACGTTTCTTTCGAGATGCTAATAGTTTGTTCATTGCAGGCAAAAATTACTTTTGATTTTGGGACATGTTCACTTTTAAACCAAAGAAACTTTTTCTAAATCTCAACAACTAAAAGCTACTTCACAATAACGTTAAACACCAGTAACTTAATATCAATAAACACGAATAACAAATCAGAACAAAAACCATCACGAAATAATTACATATTGCGAAAATAAACGAACCAAAAGCTTTTTGTTTTTGAAACGTTACTAAATCATTTTAAAAGCTGAGCCGGCCTTACAAATATTATTCGAAACTAATTTGAACAAAACCATTTTCACTGTAACGAGGCCGAATTATACAAATGAAGCCTGCTATTTTCAGCATTACCCCACTCCGTATGAGGCGAGATGCCGTTTTAAATAGAGATAGATTTAGCAATTTTATTGTACACGAATTTCGTGATGCTAATTTTAATGCTAATGAATGTGACATAATATCAAAATTTTATCATCGTTTACCCCAGAGATTTTCGTTTGATATTGAATTTACAGAGATAATAGTGAGTGACCGGCAAAGTCAATAAAATGTACAGAGATAATAATGATTGACCGGCAAAGTCACTAAAATGTAATAAATCCAGTTGGTCACAAATTGACCACAGATAAAAGTTATAGGGTGCAAATTAACTAAATATTTTAAGGAAATATTCACAAAACGTTTCGAATTTTATCCATTTACACAAATATTGTTACAACCGGTAAAGTATTCCTTAGTGTTAGCTTATGAAGCATATATGCTACTCCAGTTGCACGTATTCCAAGAATATAATAGAACTGCTTACAAAAGATATTTGCATAGACAATATCCCCGTTTAATTAGTTCGATGCTGTTGTTTTTGTCAATCCTTACATATTATAAAACAAAGTCCCCCGCCGCGTCTGTCTGTCTGTTCGCGATAAACTCAAAAACTCCTGCACCTTTCACCACTCGATAGCGTCATTCTCGAGGAAGATTTAAGTATATAATTTGTTGAGTTTTTGTATTTATTTCTGTGTACATTAACGATATTTGTTGAAGATGTCGGGAAAAAATAAATGAAGGCGAAACGTAGTTCGCGGGCACAGCTAGTTATTAATAAAATAAGTAGCTTCATAGTCAGTATTTTACTAATGTCAATAACAAAGATTGTCAGTGTTCCCGCACTTAATATAATTACGGTGCAGTTTACAGAATAGGCGCGTGTTACTTCAGGTGGGCTTTTACTTTTGTTTCCCATTCCTATCTATATTTGTTCGTGCGTTGAACCTAGCTATGTTCGTCTCACCGGGTGTATCACCCCGACAAGCTTTTATCATTGATTCAGGTAATAACTATAATTATTAAATGAATGGGACCTGAGTCCGTCAATATATCATAAAATGACCTGTGAAATTGAACCTCAGGTGAGATTTTACTCTTTCGCTACACAAAACGCAAATCTCATCTGCCGGAAAATCAAGACTGAAGAATGAACCGAGATAAACAGAAATATACAACCAAAAAAGAATTGGCCATCTGTCCTCAAATTTTGAGGACACAACACGTTGACGTTGTTTTTAAGATAATACAGGTACATAGGTAAGATAGTTATATTGATATGTGTAGGACACACATTCTTACCACCCACCAGATCAGGCTGAAAATCACTTCATCAATTCAAAATGCGATTCAAGAAGATGGAGGCTAAATGTTTCCTCGCCGTGTAAAAATACAAATTGTATTTTATGAAACTTATCTTCGTAAAAAACAAAAACAACAGATAATTTGATAAAAACAACGAGAAAGGTTAAGCTTCCGATGTGCCTCAATTTGTTTACAAATCGGCTTAAGAGATTACACAAATTAACATTAAAAGGTCCAAAAACGACGAGAAATTTCATAAAATCTATTCTGAATCTAATTACGAAACGCTCTTCAAAAGTTGTTGAGTACTTGCTCTTATATCTAGAATTAAAGGGTTCCTGTCAGCGACACAAACAACTACGGGTAACTTAATATTATAACTATCAAAATATTTTATTAAGTCTGGATAGATTTCAAGTAATTTTGATTATTGCCAGCAATAACTCAAGTCGAAAGTCTTTATTCATGCTTGTTACCAGTGATGACTTATGGAACTGAGATGTGGTTGCAAATTGAACCTCTTAAGGTTTAAGGTCACTCAAAGGGTAACAGAAGATGCTAGAGTGACCGAATCAGAAATCAGGGGATCCGTAGACGAACAAAGCCCAAGGAATTGCGAACCTTAAGTGGCAGTGGGCAGGACATATCACTCGCAGAACTGACGGCCATTGGGGCGGAAAGTTCCTCGAGTGGTGGCCGCGTACCAGGAGACGCAGCGGCAGTAGGTCCCCCAAAAAGTTCATAAGGACAGGAAGAACACCGGGGGGTTTAGTGGATAGGCCCGGCACTCTGCTGGGAGAGCCCCACACACGCTCGTCGTCTAGCCAACGGCGAGTACGGTGCGGTCACGCATTCCCCTCGAAAAAAAGAAAAAAGTAGACTGACGATCTAGTGGAGATCTCAAAAACCGCTGGATCCGTCTTTTGGTTGAAATGATGATGATGAGTTTGGGTCAGTTACGTTCTTGCGCGAGAGTGAGATCATTCATTGGATTATTAGTCGGATACCATGGGAGGAAATTTTGCCAGTAGGTCACTCTAGTACTGGTACGTAACTTAAGGTCGTCACTACCTACTACTCATCAACCTACTAATCATTCCCCTATATTATACTGTAGGTATAGGAAAACTAGCTGATGTCGACGACTACGTCTGTGTTAAGTATATCACGGGTTTGATTATATCACGCGTTCCTTGGGGAACTAATTAATATTCGTTGTACAAAAAATGTCATTTCTTGGGGCTTAAGCTAAAATTATACCGAATTTTATTAAAATCTGTTCAACGGCTTAGGCGTAAAGTCGTAATAAACAAACAGATAGGGTTACCTTCGCATTTATTAAACTAGAAGGGAAGTAGGACTTGCATACTTGACAGTTCAGTATCGTTTACATGGCGTTTGATGTCATTTATCCATACATAGAGTCTGACACACGAAACATGAACCTGACATTTTTTCAAGTAGCAACACTAATACTATGTTCCCATGTAGTTTAGTTCAACATGGTGATTTTGATACTTTGTAATAAACAATTTCATAATATTTTTTCTTAATTTCTGTCGAAATATTACAGATATTAAGTAATTTTAACATTAATGAAATCCAAATACAGCGATTTCTTATAAAAAGTTCATTGTTGGAAGTTCATTGAAACTAAACATTACCTAATATTCAATTTATAAAAAAGTATAAACTCCTTTTTTTTCCTACTATATTCAAGGAAAAAAAGACAATCCTTTCACAAATTTAACATTCTAAATTACTACATAAATAAAAAAATATTAGAATATTTCAAGTATCAAAATGTATTTTACCTTCTGTAGACAGTATTACCAGAGCTAGAATTTTTGAATTTGCCGCTTTTTTCCAAGCTCATGTTTCGTGTGTCAGACTCTAGTGTACTAGCTTTCCGCTCGCGGCTTCGCCCGCGTTATTATTGTTTTCCCGTGAGAATTTTATATTTTCCCGTAAAATAATTTTGTAGCCTATTATAATAGAATACTGTTATTTATATTTAGGATATCGAATAATAAATTTCATAGAATTTGGAGCAGATTTTAAATATTTTCCATAGAAACATTCAACCCCTATTTTGCATCCTAAGGGGGTGAATTCCAATAAAACATGAAAAACGTGTTCAATGAAATGTTTTTAAAAGTAATTTATTAATCTCAAGTTTTATGAAAATCGTTGCTAATTTAAACATTTTTCCATACAAACTTGCAATCCCTATTTCATTCCTTAGGGATAATTTTTTTTAAATCCCTTCTTAGTGTGCGTCCGCATATTGAATTAAAACAACTGTCCAAATTTTACGTTTCTACCATTAGCGGTTACGCCTGTGCGTGCGTCTATAGATGGGAACTTCTCCTTTTATATAATATAGATTTAGCAAGCAAGTATACCTTCTTCAGCTTTTACACGTAGGTAAAACTCGAACAAAGAGTTTTATCACATTGATGATTCTCGTAGTAGTGGATGAAAACATCGTGTGCTTTCAAACAAAATGTTGAGTTCAATGTAATTTCGAAAAAAAATGGGAGCACTTTAGTTGAAATGCTAAAATTTACTACATACGCCTACTGCCATTATTTAGCACGCGCCTATTACGCGCTTAAAGTATTTCAAATGCGAATAGAAACTCGGTTTGTACATGTCAGCACTCCATTTTTATGGCCCCAAAATTATTTTTATTTTCAACTAGCTGACTCAGTACTTCGTATCCCCTCGACAGATGACAGTTCTTAATGAACAATCGCGAAGTGTACCGTCTTTTTCTATACAAATTACTATAAATTATTTTTTTGAAAATAAATATACAAATCGATCAAGCCGTTTATGAGTTTTAGCGAGACTAACGAACGAAGATTAGTGTTGATGTGATGTAATTTTCTACATTTTTGTGTAATTAATGACTCATTGTTATAATTGTGGAATAGTTGCTCCAATTTTTACCATTTTAATATAGTAAAAACACGTTACCTCACGGTGTGGTGATAGAAAAATGGCGATCATCACAATTTAAAAAAATATATTATTTTGTCATTTCGTTAGCTATTGCACAACTATGAGAGGTAATTAATTTCAAATGCTATTCGCATTTGAAATTGTCACATGGTTTGTATATGTCAGCACTAAAATTTTATGGCTCCAAAATTATTTTTATTTTCAATTTGTGTTGATGTGGTGTAATTTCCTATTTTTTGGTGTAATTCATGACTTACCATTAATATGTGGAATATTTGCTCCAATTTTTGTCACTGATCTTATTGTGAAAAACACGTTCACTCACGGAGTGGAAATAGAAAATTGGCGATTATCACTATTTGAAAAATATATTATTTTCTTTCGTAAACTATTGCACAACGCTATGAGAGATAATTGGAAATTTAAAAACTCACACGCCGTCGATGCCGACCAATTCGAAACCAAACGGCCGTCCAGGAAAATTGAGTTCGAATTTTAACCTTTTAAATTTCGATCATTTTCGTTTGACGTCCGGTCGCGTTCACGGTTGCGCCCGCGCAATCCTCGCCGTGACTAACGGAGTCGCACAGAATCCAGAGTCGTATTTTTAGCGTACGCCCCCCAACTTCCACCATCGAGGGTTAGGAACACGTGGTCGCATCCGGTCTCTAAGTTCAAGGGACGTGAAAAAAGATCGACCGAAGAGCGACCCATATGGCTAATGTGTCAATTCTCATGGTATTAATGACTCACCGATGTCCATGTCCGCGCATATGCTGAGAAACTATCCCTTTAATTGAAGTTGTCATTTGATTTATATTTTTATTACACTCAAATGAATGTAATATTCAGTTTTTTCATTGAATTGTAGTGTTGTATATCTTCATAGCTGTTTCATGAAAACAACATTATTTTCTGTATGATTTGTGATACTTTCATGTCATATTTGGAACACAGTACAATACTCGAAATTAGGTTTCTACTAATAGTTTGTGATGATAAAAATATCGTAAAAAAACAGAGATGCTTAAATAAACAATCAGTAAAGCGTACTCTTTTCAACCGGGTAAAACTAATTAAATGGAAATGCAAAGTTCGTGCAAATAAAACTAAAATTCCGTCAAACCTCTTTATACACATTACAAGCTATATCTAGGGGCTGCTAGAATGGCAAAATTATAATAATTTCAGCTTAGGATTACCGCACACCGTCTAAAACAAAGCACCAATGAAATTATGAAGCTGACAACCAACTGACAAACTGGTATATTTAATCAAATGAAAACAAGTTAATTGACGATCAACCGATAGAGAAAACTTGAAAATCCAGTACGGGATTTCGAAAATTCTTCTTCTGTCAATTAGAGGTAAGATAGTCAGTTCCTCAGACTCCTCAACGGGTCCAGGTGAAGCTCGTTACCATCTTCGGCCCTATCGTCACCTACCATCAGTTGAAACGAAGGTCAAGAGCTACCTTTATATGAACAAGTAAATTGTCTTTCAGTCTGTGCGATGTTAAGTTATTAAGAGAAATAATAAATTTATTTTTTAGCATAAAACAATGAAAAATAGAAAAAATAGGTTTGGGGAAATTTGAAACGACGATTTTTTAACGGTTCAACTTGAGCTTCTGTTGAAGCTCTTAAAAACTATAGGTTATGAATTCCCAGCGCAAAATAAGATAGGCTGTTTAATATTTATATCTATCGCTATGCTGAGCCAGAGCACATCGGCGCGGAGGTCTGTGGTGTTCGTCCTGCCTAGTGTGAGGTAAAGCCCACTCGCACGTCCTCAACAATGGATTCGAAGACCGCGCGAACTATCGTTACATAATCTGTCTCCAGACAAACTACCTTGCAACCTCACGCACTATACAAAGCCCGCTAAATGGCCGTCGCGTCCTGTCTGATTGGCTGTGCCTGGGGCTCATCCTCTTGGAACTAACCAGGCCTATTTTCTAATGAACACTGGCCATTTCGTGGCCCTCCACCCATCAGCCCACAGTGAAAGGTCCTGTATTGTCGCTTGTAAAACTGCGTCTCTGTGCCCCACAATCGTAACAGAATGCTTCTCTGTTAGTGATGTTTCACAGGTTTAAACTTCCTGAAGCATCCATACTCCAAAAGAACCTGCACTAAGTGGTACGAGAGCGAACAGCTCAAGTTCGTTTTGTTCACAACAGGCATTCACAGTTGAAAAAAAAAACAATGAAAAGCATTTGTATAAAAACAATGAAAAGCATTTGTATAAATTAGACAAGCTCGTTTCGCGAAGCACACAGATAACCCTGCTAAGCGGGGCGGTAATTAAGGGCACTGCTCCACTGCGTGTGGCTATGTTACGTAAAGAAACATTAACATGGAAATGCGAACGACTTTATTTGTAGAGCATCCCGTAGTGTTCTGCAAAGATACCTTTCTAGCAATATCTTGAGTTTAATTTCCATAACAAGAAAAATAACCGTATTTGGTTTGTGGTGTTGGATAATTGTATTTTAAAATTGTTTGTGTGCAAAAAAAGTAATAAAAATCAAACTCGGTACGAGTTTAGATCCTATTTCGATACTGCTGGTCGTTGGCCATACACCATAAGGGTCATATTATTATGTGTGCTTATTCAAACGATCAAATAGACCAACTTTTACTATGGATCGAATCGTGAACCAAAAAAACAGCTGTTCTATACAAATGTTCAACCTAGATGTATTGAACAGCTGCTTTTTTTCGCTTCAAGATTGCTCCTAAGTGAGTTAAGTTGTTCAGATGGACGTCAGAACAAGCACACTAAATTTGGCTTGTGACTTAAAATTCATCCTGTATATACAACGAAATTGCCAAGATAAATAAGAGAGATAGCGAAAAACAAAGATAGTAACAAAAAATCAACCACAAACGACCCCAGAACATCAGAATTAGTAGCGACCCAAACCCGAACGGGGCACTTGTCAAAACTGATATGTCAAAAAGATTAACGGAGGGTGTTACAAGCTGTTAAATTGTTCCAGTGTTAATTAATAGACACTCCGATTTGAACGGTAAATTATGAAGTGTTTCCATATGTTTTGGAAATTTCCAGATGTTTTTCATTCCTAAGAGGTACGGAGCAAAAAATGACGGGGAATTTTTTATTTTGCATAGACAAGAGATAATTTGTATTTTTTCACAGCAATTAATTGCCGTATTCATTCTATTAAGATGGCTTTTAATGAGATGAAGATGCTAATTAGCGATAATGTTTTCAGTTCTGGGTTTTTCGTGGTAAAAAATAGCTTATCTAATAGTCTTGCTCGGGAACACTAATTAAATATTGATCAAGTGTCCTAAACGGACACATCAAAGTTCATAATTATACCAAATTAATAATTTTCAATACACCAAATTGTAATAGCATAAAAAACTAAACAACCATAGACACTATTCTGTGTGCCTTTGTGTATATTTATGTATGTATGTATAAGTGTGATTGTTCATCACTGGAAACTATAGCACTGATTTTCGTCTCTCATCATCATAATTCCTGCCTTCGTCACCAAAATATTATTTGCAACTTAACACACGTACAAAATTGACGACATGGTTAGCGCAGAGGTCGAGTGATCGCCTACTGCGCAACGGGTCTCGGTTTTCGATTCCCGTACGGGAACAATATTTTGTATGGCCCATAGAAATTTGTTTCATGCATGCGTGCATGTGATATTCTATGTTTGTAACTGCACACGACACAGGAGAAAATCCGAGCGTGGGGCGACGTTTTTTTTTTAAAAAAATCACGCATTATTCCCATTGGGATAGTCTAACCCGTGCAGTCGAATCAGATCTTTTTTATAGTTTATGGGTAGGCACTTGTCCTCATCTTGCCTGATGGTAAGCAAAGATGGGGACCTTGGAATAATAACGCATAGAAGGATAGCCCGGTACAGAGCGCGATGATTAAAGTGAAGCAAACATTACATCGCTGTGTGAAATCGCTTACGCGCGAAACACGCACACTACGATAAAAATAGTATGGAGCTGCCGGCGTAGTGAGCCATTTAAGGCTCACATTTAGTTGCATCAAATTGTGCTCGCCGGTTGGGTTTCTATGCGTTATTATTCTAAGGTGGGGACTAAAGTGGAGCATGCCTACTCATTAGGTACCGATTTACTCTAGTCCTGAAAAGGCCCGGGTTGTAGTGAGGTGGGACTCAGATCTGCAATTGCAAATTGTTTTGATTTATCTCCCCCTATTTTTATCGATGTTCACATACACGCTCGTCGGAGATCAGGTGAAAAAATAATTCCGAAAACAGTGAAACTTAAGAGCATAGCGAACAGTGTTAATATTAGCAAGCGGAACATAGCTTCTTTGTGCAAATACGAGTATACTAACACCAAAATAATGCGCACGCGTCTACTGAAAAATAAAAAAAAGAATAATTAGCAGCCCAGCGCCTCTATATGCAGTCAATATCACATCGAGTTGAGCAAAAATGTCCAATCGATTCTTAGCTCTATTTAAACGCTATAGCGTTCAAAATATAATGATAAAAATCGATTGAATTGCAGTAAGCCGCGCCCCAGGCATCTGACGTGAAAGGGTCGCCATGCTAGTATGGGAATTGTAGGAGAGGAATGGAACTGTGTTCAATACGCTACCTCTTTTAATACTGTCTAACAGCTCGCAAATATTTCAGCCTTAATGGAATAAAAAGTATTTCACAAAAAATTAAAACCGACTCCAAAAAAGTTAAAAATAAAATAATTACAATAGGTACAGATAACATCACACTTATCGGTGATCTCCTAGAAAGTCTTAAAATTTTGCACCGACTTCAATATAGAAGTGTGATATTGTCTGTACCTATTGTTATTTTATTTTTAACTTTTCAGTGTTTTTGAAGACCGTTTTATTTTTTGAAAAATATTGTTTATGTTTAGTGAATGAAATCTTTTAGTGAATTTAATATTCGTAATAGTGAGGTATTAAATTTAGGTCCAAGGTTAGGTTAGGTCAGGTCAAGTCCAAAAGCTAAGTTTAGGATCCTTCCATCATCAGCTCGGTTCATAACTACTCAAATCAAATTTGACGTTTTATAAGTGTACAAATTGTACCTAAATGAATAAAAAAGTTTTGACTTTGACTTACACGTTGGACGTACCTATAAAATTTAAGGGTTTCCCTGGATCCCTTACTGGATCCCTTACTGGATCCCATCATCAGATCGTGACTTTGGTGGTCTTGGGACCACCCCAGAAATATACTCTATCGCATACAAAGACAATTTTGAATATCGATCCACAATTGGCGGCGTAATCGCATAACATACACACAAAAAAAACATACGCATCGAATTGAGGACCTCCTCATTTTTCGAAGTTGGTTAAAAAGTACTTTTAATGTAAATATATTGAATATATACAAACCACAGAATGTTCATGAGGTAGCCGTCTAATATTTGCGACAAAATTTAAAATTAGTCTGTTGGTCACGAGTTTTGTCATTAAGACCTTTTTAAACCAGAAAGAGTATACAATCATTTCACATTACAGCATTTAAGCACACACAGATCTCTACAAAGTTCAGAAAAATATGCATAAATTCTTAATATGGCCACACTTCCCGACGGCGACAGTACATCCGTCCCCCTCCCGCCAATAAATTGTCTGCAGCGCACGTCGCTTCGTATTTAACCTATTTTAAATATAGACTCTTCGAATGTCAATTTAAATTTAAATTTGGAATATGTAACGTTTAGTAAATCGACGAGACGTGACTGCTCTCAAAGCGAATTTGAGCTTTAAACATAAATAGATTGAGACTAATTTTAACACATCTCGTAAAGCATTATGCAGATCGTAACTCCGAGAACAAACAAAATAAACCGTGGAATTGGAATGAATTTTAATTTGTTAATTATAATAACAGTAAGAGTAATAAAATATGAATTCTTTATGTTTATTGTTGTTATTTTCGTTTATTTATTATGTGCTTCTCCATGATGGTCATTAGGTACATTTAACTGGTGGTGTTGGTATTTTTTCAAAAGTAAATCTATTTTCAAATAGTCTATGTTTGCAAATCTTATTATTATACTTATATATACCTACACCTAGTACTTGTTTGATTTTAGAAAATAACTAGCTTTCCGCTCGCGACTTCGTCCGCGTTATTTTTGTTTTCCCGTGGGAATGTTATATTATCCCGTAGGAAAATTACCCTATGTCCTTCGGTCTCGAACTATCCCTATACCAACTTTCATCAAAATCGGTTCAGTAGTTTCGAAGCCTATTCAATACAAACAAACAAACAATCAAATCTTTCCTCTTTATAATATTAGTATAGATATAGATATACTGTCAGCCCTAAAATAATTCAGTGGTATTATGCTGTCCTTTTCTTAAATATTACTGTATAATTCTATAATGTGTTTTATAAAAACACTAGTATTATATAAAAAGAAGACTAGGGAATATTTAACTTTAAGAATAATTTATCTAAAGCGTAGAGTATTCATTCTCTCTCCTCTCCTAGAGTAGGCATTCCAAATATGGACTCCGTACTTGAAAAAAGACATAGAAATGCTAGAGAGAGTGCAACGTAGAGCTTCAAAAATGGAAAATTAGCAAAAGCAATAAATATGAATAAGAACGCCACACTTAATTTCAGCTAACCACATTGGAAACCACATTGGAATTTGTAAGTAAAGGGGAGATCTATAATCAAAATAATGAAAGTGCGAACTGAGCACTACAATATCAGACACATAGGCAACCTCTACACAATGAATCCAAATACTCCAGCTAAGAGGACACTCACTGAAGCTTACCACACTGCCACACTCCTAGCAACTAGCAACTCTAGAAGACACTTTTTGCCAAATCGTGTAGGGACTATCTATGTGGAATCAATTACCAGAAACAGCAAAAGGTGCACCATCAGTGAACAGTTTTAAAAATAGATTGGATGAATACATCGAAACACCGAAAACTGGGTATTTAAACTAAGTGCAGTGATATGCACGCATCAGATCAATGATCTGTTAGTGCATTAAATAAACTTTTTTAACTTTAGATAAGTCATATTTTTCATTTATCTAAAATACGAAAATATAAAAAATATATGTCTATAAAATGAATGAATAAACATCCAACCAACCTATACCTATTATTATTTACATTTACAAGTTCCAATTCATAGATAGTATGCTTAGCTACCGTTCAAAACTATTCCGGCAAATATCACCGCCCGTTCCATGATCCAGGATATTCCCGGCAAATTCCCTAGAAAAAGGGTGTAAACGTCTGCTGCAAGCTTTTTGCGTCTCCCGTCGCTCGCTAAATTTGTCCGCACTGCAATAGACTGCACGGTTTTTTTGTCCACCTAGTCTCGACGTCGCAGTAGGGCTACCAACTCCACTGACATTTCGGGACTAACAAAAAAAAAACACAATGGGGGCTAGGAATACCCAGACTTAGGGACTGTAACAAAATCCTTTGCATATTTCTTCATTGCGTATGTTTTATTTGTAAATATTTATTTATAGAATAAAAATGTCAAGTTATTGTTAGTAAAAACATTATTTCATTCATTCATCACAGCTCATATACGTCACCACCGAGGGGCTCGAGCCTACCCTATATTAGGGTGATTAGGCCTTAGTCAACCACGCTGGCCCAGTGCGGATTGGTCGACTTCACATACACCATTGACTATCTTCGCAGATGTATGCAGGTTGCCTCAAGATGATTTCCTTCACTGTAGGAGCGTCAGACAAATGTACATATGAAATTCGAAACGAAAAACACATTGATACATGACGATATCGAACCCCGGACCTTCCGATTGAAAGGCAAGTGCCGAGTCTACAGCGCCACCGACGCTCCTTTATTACTCTTTTACAAAATAATGTATGAAATGATTTATAAACGTTCTTAAATATTGATTTTCACATAAACATGAACTAGCTTTTGCCAGCATTGCCATTACTTATATGTACGTGGATTTCACAATAAGAAGTTTATGGGAATAACATACTTGTTAATTTGAGTTAATACAAGTTATCACATTTGTAATAGAGTTAGACTGATTAAATATTTAAGCAAGGGTATTTCACTTTATTGCACTTACTGTAAATTGTATGTCCTAAATTTTAATGTTATCTGGTTGGCGACCCTACGCATCGCAGGGGCGTAAACGAAAACTTTCCTTATAATTAACGAGGTACGCTCGAAAATTCATTATTATTACCTCATTCATTGCAATTTGATCGGTATTTATGCAGCACTAGAGTCAGGAGTGCCGTGCGGAAGTTAGCTACGGACGAATTGGTGCACGCGGTTTTGCTTGTCTTTTTCAAAGCAATTCGGCTTAAGCGTTTAATTCTGTTACGGGAGATTAGTTGTTTTATTTTTGACGCGCTACTTTGAAATCACGCAAGCTTTAAATGTAGGACCCTTATTAGGGTGTTTCACAGAGCAACAGAATGTTTGGACTCACATGGTTAAATACACTGGATTTCAAAATTTTGTTGGCGGTGGGGTTTCGAGTCTGCCTGACTTCGTCTTAACATAGTTTGTCGCCATATTAACAATGTTAATACAATTGTTATCTAACAATGTATCTGTACTTATTATATATATAACAACAACTTTGTAGTCATTGTCCAGTTCCTGGTTCGTCGAGGCCTCCAGGTTATTCACCACCAGGTGAGATGACGCGGCTGGGAAGTGGAAACCTCTCGCTGCATAGTCGAGCATGCCATGCTCCGCGCTGAGGCGGGAGGGGGGGTTGTCACCTCCTTCCTCCTCCAAGGACGTCATCTAGCAGAAGGAGACCATGGAGAGGGAGCGGGGGGAAAATCCTCAAGCCTCTCTCCTCCTCCGCAGACAGATAGGCAGGGGAAGGTGGGCCTTCGCACAAGCGATCCCGTCCAATCACACTGTCGTACACGCCGCCGTAAGGCCCTCAGTATAGGGATTGCCCTTGTGTTCTCGGGCAATCCCCCATTGGCGATAACTTGGGCGCCTGAGAGTGGTGTCGCATTATAGACCCTACCACACGCACCCTTTAGGGCAGAGAGAACACCGGGGGGCCGGGGGAGCCCCACACACACTCGCCGTCTAGCCAACGGCGGGTACGGTGCGATCACGCATTTCCCCCCAAAAAAAGGTAAGATGAAGGTCTAGAGCTTAACAGTCGTAGGTCAAACTATTTTTTTTTAACTTAAAACTAGGTTGGCTTGGAAGCATATCCAAAATTTTATGAGACTAGACATTAACGGTCTTATTACTAAACCTGGTCGATAGTTAGTCTTGGCTTAAACCTAGTGCGCTTTCACTTGCGTTAATACTTATACATATAGAAGAAGCGTCAGCTTAGTCCTGGCTCAAACCAGGACTATGTTTAGACCATGTTTTGTAATAAGACGGTATGAGACTCGATGTAATAGGACTGGACTCTAGCGTGTCTGACATCTACATAGTGTCAAAGACTGGTAGAATACGTGGACTATGTGAGAGCTATTAGCCGATGGATATAGACACTTTTTGAATGATGAACAGATTTTATAAACAACGCAAAAAATTTGCTGCTTAAGTATATGGATTCAAATCAACCATATAAACAGGAAACAGTTGCTAAGTAGCATATTTTCAAAGCCTTGACAGGTGACACTGACGGACACCTTTAACGTTTACGTCTGATGTACAGATATCTGGCATTTGACACGAGGATTAACAAAAACACCTTGTAGGTTGAACTCTTGGTTTGCCGTCGTCGTGTTTGTCGTTCTCCAGATTATAATAATCATACCTATTCGAGAAAAATAGTATTAAATCAGTTGGTGATAAAACAATACATATCTGCCGTTGTAGGGTTAATACCAAAAAGTAAACAGTGAGTAGGTAACCCGGTTCCCATGGGAGCTCGCAGCCCACGTCCTCGCGGCGGCTTACCGCGTCCGCGCAGACGCTCGGGACGGCGACCGGCGTTTGGCGCCGAGGGAGAGGGCCTCCGCCTTGGAGGAGGCCACAGTGGAGGTGTTTCGTATGTGGTTTGAGGAGCTCGAGGAGCTAACGGGTTCGGCCTCGGTCTCGGACACCATGTCCAGGACCGTCGAGGCCATGCACCCGTTCCTCACCACATGGGCGAACCGGCACCACGGATCGCTATCGTACCACTTGGTGCAGATTCTTAGCGGCCATGGTTGCTTTGGCCGCTATCTGCACCGCATCGGACGGGAAGCGACCCCCGAGTGCCACCACTGTGGCGCCCAAGAGGATACCGCGCAGCACACCTTAGCGGTTTGCCCCGCCTTCTCCTCGGAGCGCCGTGAGCTGACCGCCGTCATCGGCGATGACCTCTCCCTCCAGAACGTGGTCCGCGCAATGCTGGAGGGAGAGAGGACGTGGGACACGGTAAACTCCTTCTGCGTGGACGTGATGACGCAGAAGGAGTCGGCGGAGAGGGCCAGGGAGGAGGATCCCTTGGCCGATCCATGCCGCCGCAGACGGCTGGGGCGAAGGAGGCGGAATTACGCCCGCCTTCTTTCTCCTGACGGCAACCAGCGGGGCCCAGGGTTGGGAAGCCCGGGTCCTGCATTGCACAGGTTGCCGCCAGTCGCTGATCCCCTGGATGCCCCGGGGGATCACCGGCCTCCCCCTTTTGGGGGGGTGAGAGGGGCTCGCCCTAGGCGAGCAGACGCTGACGAGGTCGTGGATGTGTTCATCCGAGTTCCCATGACCTTGTCAGGCAGCGACGCGTCCCTTCTCGGCGTATCCTCCTCAGATGAGGAGGATGCGGCGATGATGGACGTGCTCGCGCCAAGGCGTATTTGAGGGGCATCGGTGGGTTTTAGTCGGTAGGCCGCGGTTCCTGGCTGACACTTTGTCCCCAGGGACCGCGGAGAGTCCGACATAACTCTGCGCCTTCCCAAGCGCGGGGTATGCGTCATGCATTTCCCACCGTTAAAAAAAAAAAAAAAAAGGTAACCCGGTTCGAATAGAAGTAAGCTCGCTTGTTTTTTTGTGGTGGAGTATTCAAATTTAACGCTTCCACCTTTAGCAATGTTGTCATATGCCACCAGATAAAATTAATGTCGCAAGCTTCTTTGTTTAGATTTTGGTTAAAAATAATGCAAATTTTTATCGTATACTAAAGGCATAGTTACTGTTACTTACATTTTAATCCTAGTTTGTATAAAGAATTATATTATGCTTAAAAAAGAGGAGCTATCATTGTGTATATCTGTCACAGTTATACACAATGGTATTTTTTGTTGATTTTTTTGGCTTTGCGTCATTGGCACAAAATACCTTAATTTGATTGAATAAAGTAGGTATCATTAACTCAAGAAGTTGAGAAGTTGAGTTATATTGGGAGCAGACATTCCAAACAAGACGGGCAATGGCCTCATGTACCGATATATCAATAACCCTCAAGAAACGCGTATTCAGCATCAATGATTTCTGTTCAAATCCATGATGTACACCGTGTTCCTGAGGATATGCTTTAACTTGAGCCTATTACTCAGACCATCAATCTGAGTAACTTTCACTATGAGACCAATACTAAAAACGAGAAAAAAAGAACAGCTGCTTCATAGAAAAGTTCAAGATCGAAAAATATGGCACAGTAGAAATGTTTTTCGGGATTTCAGAGTTGGCCCCATAGTGACATTTGTTCAACTTGACGGTCTTAGTAACAGGCCTGAGTTAATGCATATCCTCGGGTACATGGTGTATAAACTCCGCCTCATATTCCGGCGTTAAAGCATAGCACTGGGTCAGGCTGTCTTGGGATGTTTACTATTGCATACTATATTTAATCAAACTGGACGGTATCTATATTAGGGACTAGAACAAATGGTGGTTAAGTTATGCTCAATGAATGTTAGGTGATGCTACACACATCTTTCACCTAGCCAGCAATAGAAACGGTGCATAAACGCATTCCCACTTCTAAGATAGGTTGAAAGGAAATTTCTGGTAACCTTAGGTTGTGGGTAAAACGGTAGAACAGATTTACCTGGCTAGCTAACATCAGCTAAATTAAATCTGTTGCCATAAGAATAGCGTTTCCAGCATTTTGTCTGCCTATCTAAAAACGGACTCGGAATTTATAACGTTTATATGATAGAGGAGAACAGATTACGGCACATAACTTGAACCGAAAAATCTGCTGTCTGAGATATGTAGCTTCGTAAACCCCAGCGTCTTCATTTAAGACACAAATGATAGAAACGTTTCTGATTTCGCAATAGCAAGTATAATTTCGTAGGCGAACATTAACATAACACTTTTTCACATTTCACGTGCGCAGATGGTCGCCCTTCACTTCAGGTTATGTTATAACGTTTAATCGATGTAATCAGTAGTCAGATTTTTTATATAATGTCCTCCAAACCAATAATGGAAAAGCCATCTGCGCGTGAGACATTATAGTGTACAACTATCTGCGCAAACGCAAGCATAAGCACTCTGTTCCTTCAGTCGCGTAGATGATATATAAGGCGAATGACCCACTGTACACCTTCCTGTGTACCTTCCGAAGCACTAAGGAGCTCGAAATGTTTCATATTGTCTCTATCATAAGACTCGTAAGCCTGACCGCCTACGTTGCTTAATTATGCAATCATTAGCCAAATGCACACCCTAATGTGCCGTCGAGCTAATCATTATACGAGACAAGTAAGGGATTCGATCCCGGGATCCTGGATGTCGTAATTCCGAGATTTCAGTCGTTTCAGTCCCAACCTTTTTTTAGGATAAAATTTAACAAATCTTGGGATTTTCTGCTTTTAACAATTTTTAAGTAATGCAGTAAAAATTTCCATGAAACAACACGCACTGAGAAGCGTTCTCAGAGTCGAAAGTTCGATGCATTGATAGTTCTTGTATATTATTTTCGCAGTATAATTAAGAAATGTGTCATGTGTCTGGTATATTTTAATTAAAATTTACTAGTTTCAACATTGATTTCTGTAGCAGTTTTTGTTATAAGTCGACATAAAAAGTGTAAGTCGGTATATTGAAAGTGTAATAAAATTGTTAGTTTCATAGATTACTAGCTGTGCGCGCGAACTACGTTTCGCTTTAATAAATTATAAATGAGGGAAGAGTATGCAAACCCTCTTATCACCTAGGTGAATAAAATAGCTTACGATCAACATTTTCTTTATAGTGAATGGGCAATAAAGGGTAATATAAATATACTTTATATCTGGAAAGATTTTTTTGTAATGCTATTTACGAGTAAGTTTTGATTTGTCCTTTCTTTGTACAATTTATTGTAAACAAACGAACATATTATAAAGAAGTAAAGCTCTAAACATTGTCACAGACACGATCCTCAAAACCTTCGCCTTTTAAATTCCACGTATTTTTAAATGAATACGTAGATTCTAATATACGTACTTACATACTAGACTTCACGACAGATCAAAGCTGTTGATTTTCAAACGACTCTTCTCACAGTGCCTTTTCAAATTTCACCGTCTCGGACCGGTCCGGTCCGCTGATTAATTTCGATACTATCGCGCACTTCATCCAATCACGTGGTTAATATTCAAATAATGAAAACTCGTAAAAACTGGTAGCATAAACTTGACCTTGCACAGTGAATAGTGTGACAGTAACAAATATAAAGAAAGAGATAAATCATTTTAGATTGTAATTATATTATATTCCTACACAATTACATAACACAAAAATTGAAATATTCGGGACAAGTTAAAAGAAAATTTATTTGCGTAAACTTCACTCAAATTTTAAATCGATTGTTTTTTCCCCGATTCAGTAATATTTAAAAAATATATGCTTTATTAATACTCCTAAGACATGTTTATATTTCAGATCTATTTTTTATTTTAATTGTGAATAATGGCTGATATTTTTTTTATTTTGAACCGACTTTAAAAAACTTTATATAGAAGTTTTTATATAGAAGTTAGTTTTTTTTTTAATACAATACAATAGGCACGTTTTGACCCTGACGTTTTGTCGTATTCTTTCAAGGTACTTCGGTGAGCTGGTATTAAATTCACTAAAAAGATAAAATATATTTTTTTACAAAAAATAAAAACCGACTTTAAAAACACTTAAAAGCTAAAAATAATATATGAATACAGACAACATTACATTTCTATGTCGAAGTCAGCGCCAAACGATGATCTAGTAAGTCTTAAAATTGAGGACCTACTTTATTATAGAAATGTATATATTATTTTTAACTTTTTTGTGCTTTTGAAGTCGGTTTTTATTTTTTATATAAAGTTTCGTATCAAATGTTGGTTGTAGTTACATAATGAACATACTGTCATAACTTTTACAGTCACAATAGTAACCCGATACCACAACCGTATAGATTGTACGATAAAATAACAACACGGTTGAAACTATTTAAACTAATTAGTCTTTGGCCGAGCCGTTATTTATGTGGTTTGGCCGCATTTTGAAAGCTTTATAGAGTCGCTCTACCACTGAAGTAAGAGCGATATAAAATTATTTTGTTGATTTTTTACGACGAAAAAGTCCATGTTACCTACATATTTTATTGAAGTAAATAAATCATTTATTTGGTTATTTCGATGCTAATATTAAGTAAAAGGGGTGGACCTAATGCAATAAGGCTCTACTAGTCAACCGAACGGCAAGTTATAATGAGAATTGTGTTTGACGCAAACAAAAGACCGACCGAAGGTTAAATTTCGGTTTGAGTCAGTTTTGATCGAAAAATATAGTTTCGGCTAGTTTTGGATTAGGTCAAAAATTTACCGAACCTTCGGCCCCGCAGAAACTCACGTGTTCGTCATTGTTAGATATGCGTCCTTCGGCTGACTTCGGGTGTGTTCGTTACCTAAATCAATCATTATTTTGTTGGTAATTTTATTTATTGTTTTCATGCTATTTAACTTAACTATTATACATATAATATGTATAAAAAGTAACTAACTAAATTAACACATACCTATATCATATTAAATGAATTGAAACATGCTATAGGTATATATAAAAACTTTAATTTAAATATTATTAGGTATACAACTTTCAGTTTTGGTTTCGGTTGAAAATTCGGATTTTCAGCCAACAAAGAGAATATGCGGGTAAAACACGTAATACCTGCATGTATACATTTTCAATGAATTCGATAAATTCAATTTTAGCTCGATTTACCATTACTTCAGCTCGCGATGAACGTATTCCAGTATGTGATTTCAGATAATGCTCACGAACCAGCCTCTCGAATGTAAGTTTACTTGAGATGCATGGATGTAGTAGGGGAGATCATGCCATAGGCGAATCGCAGTGACACTAAACAAAGAGGAGGAGAAATTAGTGCGGTGAATAGGAATATTCGGGATGAGGTTGCCAGAGGAGCGGAGCTCACTATCATGTGTGGACCTTAAAAATGTTAAACCCAAGACCTAGTTACACTAAAAGGTATATTGCCCTATTGCTACTTCCCAGGCACTAATTGCAGACTCCGAATTTCAAAATAGGGAGAAACCAAAGAAACATTTGCCCGACTTCGACATCAAGTGCTTGTGATTATAGGACCAAGGAGAGAATTAATTAAAAATAAGGTACTGTATGAGACAATAAAAGCTGTAGATTATTGACCTAATTTTTTCCTTCTAAATTCTGTAAGTAACAATTTTTGCGATTATACGTACCAAACACGCTATGTACAAAAAAAATTGAAACCGACGTCAGAAAACTAATTTCTCGACGATACTTCAATAAATTTTACGCTACTTTCCCGAAGATACAGTTTTTACCCATAACATACATAGTACTTTTGTCAGTTGGGTCACTAAACTAAACATGCGTTTATAATTATGTAACACTTTAGCAAGATTTTTGAAAGATTTTAATACCGCACATTAATTTTCTAACATCGATGAAAATATAAATATACACAAAAGATATTATGCATATAGTTATGCAAGATCCCAACTCAATAAAGAAACTTGTTCGGACAAGCAACATATAGGTACTCATCATAAGCCATAAATTTTCGTTTTTCAATTAATTTTATTCTCAATTCATTAGCAATTACTCATTTAAGATTTATAATGTCAGGCATTGATTTCTCAATTATTTAAAAGGTCACTACTACTAATTTTTTTAAGATAACAAATTTTGTTTACATACGATAAGGAAGCTCTTGGCCTTCATCTCACCTGATGGTAAGTGACGATAAGGCCGAAGTTGAAATATAAGCGAGCTTCACCTGGACTCCTCAACAACTGAGGAACTGGCTATCTTACCTCTTTATCGGAACACAACAATGCTATTAACATTGTTATTATGGCGACAAACTTAGGTGAGACAGTGGTAGCTAGCCAGGCGGGCTCAGAAGCCATATTATCAACCAAACCGAGCAGAAAAATTTCTGCACGCATAGGAATCGAACTCCGAACCTCCCGATTAACACCCGATGGTTTCAATACTAGATCGCTAGGCAGTTTAGCATGTATCCTAATGATAATCTCAGTCCTCCCCAGAAGATAAACGTCCCTTACAATGATCGCTTAAAATAGTACTAAAACCCCAGTGGGAAACAGATGGCGCTAAATACTGCGATAGCAGTGTCTCTGTTTCAATGTTGTTTTCACCGTGCTCTAAGCGCTCATAGTAAGGCCTCTGTTCCTTCGCTTGCATAGTCCTATAGGACGATTAATTGTCACGAATTTGCGAGGCTTACCTACTCTTGAATACTCGATAATACCTATTTTCTACAGAGTACTTCCTGTTGACCTAAAATTAAACTATTTGGCAAGAAGCAATGTCCCACAGAAAACCGTAAATATATAAGTAGTAAGGAGATTATATACTTATATCAGTTTGTACGGAACCCTCGATGTGCTAGTGTAACAATATTTCAATTTAAAAATTCACTAAAATTTTTTTAGTTAGACTCGTTGACTTTCATGGTAAGATTAGCTGTGCCTGCTAACTACGTTTCGCCATGATAACTGTCCGAAAAAACAAATCTTATCACCTAGGGGTATTAAAAATAGCCTATACGACCTATTCTCAGACTTACTGAATATACAGAAAAAAATTCATAAAAATCGGTGAAGCCGTTTTGGAGGGGTTCAATAACAAACACTGTGACACGACATTTTTTTATTAGATAAATAAATACGTGAATAACATGTGCATAATGAAGTGAGCCTTAGCAATCAAGCCACGCAACAAAAGCCACAGCGTGCCGGCCTGTCTGCTTGCTCGTCCGCACGCACTGCTAAAAGCATTTAGCTAATTGCCACAGATTTGTCCTGAGCTCTCTTCACATAAACGGCTGTGCTGCGTTCAGTTTTACGGCCCACTGTAACTACACTACACTAGTTAACATTAAATTTTACACTGCTTGATAGTCAATCACATATGTTGTACCTTTACAAAATTTCATCTAAAGCGGTGCAGTGGTTTTTTAAAGCGTGAAGAGGTAACAGAGAGACAAACAGACAAATTTTCGCATTTATAATATTAGTATGTAAAATACTCCATAATACGTGAGGTATATTATGAATGTGAAAATGCTGTTCATTTAGATATCAAAAAATGTCATATACCTTCCTATTTTTTATTTTTGGGTAAGCATTTTTATATCTTTTGGATTAATTATATTCAATAATTTGTGTGGAAAATATGATTTTTAAAAATAACTAGTTTTTATTATTGCACGGATTCTTCATACAACGTTTATTTTTTGTATTGACTACTTTCAGGATTTTTTGGGGAGGCCTATCTCCAACAGTGGGCGTCTCTTGGCTGAAATGATGATAAAGAGGTTTTTTTTATGTTGGTCCACATGATGGTGGGTTGCGGGGACGCGAGTAATAGTTAGAAGATGAAGACAACTTTCAGATTAGTTCTGCACAAAAAATGGCGTATGTCCTGCGAAATTCCACCTATCTTGACAACAAAATTAATCATAATTAACCAAAATGTATTCAGCGGAAAAACGTGTGAAAAACGTATCGGACAGATTAGCTAGGTTTTACCCGATCGTATTTGTCCATTTTTGCTGATTAAATTACCTAAACAACAATTTAATGAATATATTATTCATTAAATTATTATATTATTTGTTATTATTCTTATAATTAATTGTATTTTTATAAGTAATTTTTATCATCAGACTGTATACCAGTAGGGTTAAGTAAGCTATTCCAGCAAAAGCACAACACTAAACGCGCCTCAGTACAAGACACTTGTAGTAGACATCCCCAGTACATTACTGCCACAGGCTTAGTGCTCCGTGAATACAATCACGTTGCAATTACTCTGTTCATTGTGTGACGATAGCGATGGCGGATTAGATGGCTAATTCTGGAATGCATATCCATTCCAGAATTAGCCATAGCTATCGGGTCAGCTATAATATCCTTTATCACTTATCGGATTGAGCCCGATAAATTTAATATATTCGTTTTTCAATGTAAGTCCTAAGGGCACTTATTAACATCAAAAACAATTGAACGAGAAAACATTTAAATATTAAACCATTAACCTACAAATATCTGAAATTATCTCTGTCATTATAAACATAAATACATATACATAAGAAAAAATGGTAGAGTCTGCACAAGCAGAGCATACTAACATTCAGTTATGAGTAATATACATAATGTTATTAAAAACAATTAAAATATCTACCGGATTTTACTTTTTAACTCTTAAAAGTAAAACTAAATGAAACAGAAATAGCGTTTTTGAGTAGAAATAAGTTCCAGGAGCTTATGTATTTGCAGAAAAAATAGCTTAATCATAATTATAAGTACTACATACGAAATATAAAATGATACGAAAATTGATAAAGTAAACACATTTCTAACGACATATGTATTCCTCGATGTAATCAAAATCATGTGCTATTAAAAAAAAACTCGTAGACCTCTTAAAGATCTTTGTCAGCATACGTGTTAAAAGACGCTGTATCTCAAGAATATCAAAAAGCGTGAAGCATCGCGCCCTTATATTACCGATTTGTCAACACACGTCGATAAATCTGTCCCGATCTATAAAAGATCGATAATTCGATTCAAAAGCGTGAACAGTTCTCGGATTACATTGATTAGAATATTTGATAAGTGCTTTTTTCATCCAAAGATATACTGTTGCTACGACCAACTTAATCAATTAGCAATCCGAAACTGAATCTTTGTTATTTATCTTGTATATTATTCAAGATGCTATCTTAATTTTGTTACATTAATTGGATAGCTATATGCTCCTTACTGCTATAACAATAAATTTAAAGGAGGTATGCTAACAAATTTACAACGGTTAATTACTTTTAAAGTGTTAACTGATATTCGTTCGTGATACGATTGTAATTTATACCTTTGGATCTACATTATTTAATTATTGTAATATTTTTTCAACGCACATTAATGCTGCTAGAACTCATTAATAGACGTTAGGTATAGCTTAAGAATCGATAAGATCTTTTTCTGATATAACAAAAATTATCAAACAAGAAAAGTTTTATTTTTTTACATCATTACAATTATACTGAAATTTGATAACAAAATGAATTTGGAGATTTGTACAAAAGTTTATAAGCCAAAAATGTATTTAAAATGACTATTAACAATAATTTATTGATAAATTTAGCAACACATATGTTGACCGAAAAAAATACAATTATCACAAAAGTGCCGTATAGTTGGTTTTTAGATTTTATGGAAGTATTTTTAAAGTAAACAATTTATTAACAACAAGTGGGCCCAGCAGACGTTGTCTTGCCCGATTACAGCGCCACCTACCGGGTCCAACTTTACGTTTAAACCTTCCTTGAGCCTATTCAAACACACCCAGAAAATTTCGTTAGAATCTGTCGAGCCGTTTAAGAGTTTTTGCGAGACAAACACACAGCGTTTTATTTTTATATATAAAAAGAAGAAGACTAGTGGGCCTGGCAGACGTTGTCCTGTCCGATTGCAGCACCACCAATTTTATGTTTAAACCTTCCTTGGGCGTATTCAAACACACACAGAAAATTTCGTAAGAGTCTGTCGAGCCGTTTTTGAGTTTTAGCGCACACAGCGTTTCATTTTTATATATAAGACTAGTGGGCCCGGCAGACGTTGTCCTGCCCAATCACAGCGCCACCTACCAATTCCAATTACACTTATAACCTTCCCTGGACCTATTTAAACATACACAGAAAATTTCGTAAGAATCTCTCGAGCCGTTTTTGAGTTTTAGCGAGACAAACACACAGCGTTTCATTTTATATATAACACTAGTGGGCCCGGCAGACGTTGTCCTGCCCGATTACAGCGCCACCTACTGGATCCAACTATACGTTTAAACCTTCCTTGGACCTATTCAAACATACACAGAAAATTTCGTAAGGATCGGTCGAGCCGTTTCTGAGTTTTTGCGAGACAAAGACCACACACACGCGAAACATAAAGCTAGAAGTTTGGGTCGTAATACCTGTAATCCTATTTAATAAATTATAAATAAATAATCACTAGCAACTCCATTATAATTTTTGATTTTCCGCTGGATGAAATTCGACACAAAATTAGCACTACTTTATCTCAACAAACTATTAGAAATCCTCGCTGATTGAGCCACAACAAGCTGTAAGATGGCGTCAACGCGGTATGTTGGAGACGCCCGTCCGAGACGAATTTTTTTATCATTTTTTAAAGCTCTAGTATGTTTATAGTTGTAAATAAATCGTTTTAAACCTGAATCCGCGGTTTTTAACCTGTTTTAAATTTGTTTAAAATGGTTTTAAACCACGACCACGTGGTCAGTACATTAATAAAATAATACTTTAAAAATCAAGATAAAGAGGTTAATTAAAATCATTTACCAATTTTATTAAATAAAATTAAATTACATATCACACTTTACTACATTTTTAGGATTAGACAAAACTAACTTGATATTGTATTTATATTAATACTATACATTTTAATTATTGTTTTTTTGGTCTCAGCCATTGCACATTTAGAATATATTTTGTCGTAATAAATAGCTTTGGAAATTATTTCACCTCAAGCCGGGTCCGCAGCGCCAATTTTCTAACAAAACATGTTAGCATTGCCAGACCTCTGCGCCTGTATCTAAAGTGTTTTTATTTCAAAAATTGCCCTTTGAGGCTTATCTATTTTGAATTAACTTCATCTTTTGTAATTCCTATAATTATTACTATTTCCGACGGGGCATCTAGCTTTTTATGTTTATTTTTTTAGATCTCTGAAATTTACGAAAGTGAAGAATCAGATAACAATACGGAATTTATGGAGGAATGTGATCCTCTTTTATTACCATAATATTATTATCTAGAAAAGCTTATTCCTTAAATTTGAGTTGATTATCAGTTTATTTGATTAAAACAATTTAAATTAATACCAAAAACTACCAAAACAGATCTAAAAAAGTATAAATAATGTTATTAATGGTGTTAGTTAATTTTATGTAAAGTATACATGCATGTAATAAACGGTGATTATGAAACAACTTTTATTTTTTCATTTTTTTTTTTGACCTGGACATATCTCTATACAAATAAATAAAATTGAAGTGTCTGTTTGTAATGTCAAAATAACAAGTTTTTACTAAATGGGTATGAATGTTTATCGGGTATCAATAATAAAAACACAATTTAAAATGTTTTTGTCTGTCTGTCAGTCTGTCTGTTTGTTCCTGCTAATCTCCGGAACGGCTGGACCGTTTTTGACGGGACTTTCACTAATAGATAGCTAATTATATAAGGTAAAACATAGGCTACTTTTTATCAAGATCAGTCCAGGCGTAGCTATTCCACGCGGACGAAGTCGCGAGCACAGCTAGTCTTAAATAAATAAATAGGTGTTGTCTGTGGGAAATCTCAGTGAATTCTAATAGAATAAACTTTTAAACCAATATTAAACCGCCAAATGTGGTTTAAACCGTTTTAAACAAAAAAAACGGTTTAAAACCAAATGGTTTTTAACGTTTTAAATTATTTTTGCACATCACTAAGTATGTTAACTGACAACACAGTGATCCTATAAGGGTTTTGTTTTTTTTCTTTAGAAGTATGGAACCCTAATAATTTGCATTTAAAAGTAACGTTAGTATTCTGAATCCGCCAGTATCGAGCAATCATCTCCCTTATTACTCCAGCTCTAGTATTAGCGTCGATACCACTAAATACCTGAATCAAAGTATACTACTTTATACCGCCGTCTCGGCAGATCTACTTTACGACTATTAATAGTCAATCTGCAGGGACAAGATTTATATATCTCGGTGGAAAATCGCGTATCGAAAAAAGATGATTAATACTCTCGCCTACGCAGATGTGGTCGGGAATCATCTTATTAACCTTGACTAGTGTTTTGGTTAGGTGGTCGTACATGATTTTGAAGTGTAACTACGAAGTCTCTATAATATGAAAAAAAAAAATTCTCGATATTTGCGGTCTTACTACAAAACCTGGTCTAAACCTGGTCTTAAGTCAGTCTTGATTTAAACCTAGTTTGCATTCACTTGTGCTAATATACATACATAGAGACAGTGTCTACTCAGTCCTGGTTTAAACCAGTACTAAATAAAATTCTTAAAAAATCAAAATAGCTGATTAAATACGCTTGAATGTACGAGCTGAAAAAATCTATGTTATGGTTAATCCTAGATACTGGGCTTGCTTTTTTTTCAATTTAAGTTCAATTATTACCCCGTGAAGAAAACAAAGTAATGTAAAAATGATAAAAAAAATTTAAAGAGCATTCTGGTTTATTAATTTTTAAATCTCTTTTTTACGTTACTTTCTTTTCTGCACTTTAAAGCATAGGCTCAAACTTTTACATAAGTCTTTTAGAGAAAAACACCCAATTTTTTACTGCCATCGGTGAGAGGAGAGTTTTTTTTTTTATATTGTTTATTAATCTTATTTAATCCATTTTTTTACATAACATAGGCAAGTAAACCTCTAGGGTTTATCTGTGCCTGCGGTTCGTCTTACAATATTACAACCATAAAACACAAAAATACATATACATACAATAACTTTTAAAACATTTAAGTCCTTATAAAACATACTCATCTACCACTATATATTATAAAAGTACTATGTGATACATCCTGGTTGATTTAATATGTAATATAATTTTAGCTTATTTTTATAGTTGCTTTAATTAGCATACATATTTTGAAGTTCCTCCGTCAATTCATTAAAAAAGTATGGTATCATGAAGCTCAATCCTTGATCAAAAGATTTGTATAGACATCCAGCAGAATGTTGCAACCAGCAACGCATCCAGCATCCTTGCTAAAATAAATAAATAGAGACTCTTCGACATTCTCCTTCCCCTCATTATAATCGACTGGATTTCATATAATATATTTTATTTATCAAAATTAACATAACTAACTATTCCTATTAGGCATGAACAATAAAAATGTAATCAGTCCGTCAGGTTGATAATGAGAAAATAGAAGACACATATTTTTTACTCTATGTCAAAATAACAAAAAAACTTGGGAGATAAAGCGATTTAAGTTAGTGGGACCACCGAAAATTGGCTAATTAGGTTTCTTTCATCCCTGGGGTAACAATCTACTATTATAGCACACTTCAAATTCCATAAACACGACTATTGCTATTAAAACAAATTAATTAACACGACGCATTAAACTTACAATCGCTCGTTATTCCGAGATGAGTTAAATTGGAATGCCAATAATTGGTAGCACACAGCAATCATTATTTGCCAATACAGCAGAAAATGAACAAAAACAATTAGCACATGTTCGTAGCTGCTTAGAATGCATCAAGAGCACTCGCTCCGCTCGGCGAACTGGTTGCCCGCCAATAATTATTTTAATAGAGGCAAAATGACGGCGTATCGGGCACCACTCACCACCTGTTCACGGCTGTGGGAATCAGGCAGCGTTCAGGCTCGGGGCAGGTGCTTCGAGCAATGGTGTTTCGCTCGCATACAACGCTTTGTGAAAAAATGTTATGATTTCAACTAAAAAATACGAAACCCTAACATCGAAAAAATATGTGGTAGTTATAGTAGTAGTAGAAATAGCTGTGTAGGGTCTACTTGCTGATTTTTGTATTTTTCCGTAAAAATATGGCACGAGATCGATCTCATTCAAATTCATGTCAAAACACAGAGAATTGATATTTTATCAGACTTTAGGCAATTAATTTAAATCTTACCTAAAATTAAGATCTTACCTAAAAAGATACTATTACAAAAGAACTATTTTTTTTGTGATGATGGTCTGATGCCGTAGGCAACCATGATCCCAACCAATTGAAATTTTTGTACTTTTATATAATATACTCACTTTTTTATATACTTACAGCGATTGGCTCCCATCTCATCTGATAAAAAAAGGACGATGGGGCCAATGTTGTATATCGCTAAGCCAGTATGTATATGTATATATACTCTTTATTGCAATAAAACACACAAGGAATTACAAGTTAATAAAATGATGCAAAGGTGGACTTATCTCTAAAAGATATCTCTACCAGCCAACCTGTGATCGCATGGGAGATTTCATTTTATCAATGGGAGACACCAGAATAAAATAAACATATATCTACTCCTCTTATTCTCAGTGCAATAAAAATATTGTTTTAAGCGATCATGGTATTGCCTCTAGACTCCTTAACAACTGAGGCACTTGTCTTACCTCTAATTTTCTAAATATTATTATCCAGAGAAATTTATGTATTAACATGGTAAGCTCAGAAGCTCTACTATCAAACAAACCAAGCAGAAAAACTTCTGCCCCTGGAGAATCAAATTCCAGACGTCCAGATCAATAGTAGATAGACACTAGACCACGTAGGCAATTAAAGGCGCGTTCCAGATAAGCATGGATTTGCAACATTTTCAACATTTTTAGCATCAACGCGTTTCATAAGCTTTTAGTGCTAACTTTTCGTGCTAGTTTCGTGTGTTCCACTTGCACTTTTTTGCCACGAAAAGTTAGCGTTAAATACCCATGAACCAAAAAGCATTCTCAGTGGATTTATAAAGGTGTCAGCTGATTCTGATAGGTACTGTTTGTAATTTTAAGTTACTGGACAAAATAGATGAGGTATTCAAATTCAGCACTAATCAGTTACTTCCGTTTAATTTGTAACAAGTAGCTGGGCTAAATCTTTGAACTTTCCTTTTAAAAAACGCAAAATGCGGTTAACGTCAGATGTTAGCATCAAAAAGTGGTGATACTTATCTGGAACGCACCTTAAATATATCTGAATTGTGAGTTTCTTTTTTGACCACCAGTGGATAGCAATACGGCAATACACCAATTTACTTGTCTCACCACCAAACCGGTGGCTATACTTACTGTATATCAAGCAAATTGTGATAGCGTGGAATGTCGAGTAGTTTTTACAGACTTCGCATGTTACAGTTTAAAATCATTATTCATATCAATCAAAGAAGACTCGTTCAGTTAATTGCATAATGGCATACACGCCGACAAATAGCAGTTATTTTTAGTGAAGGTTAAGAACCAGTTTAATAGAGAAATTACACGGAGTCAATCTTTGACATTGTTAGTTGGGTAGCCAGTGACTCCTCGGCAATAATAGTAATGAGCAATAATTATACGGTAGATTTTAAAGCCTTCCCTGGAGGTTGAGTATTCGAAACTCTTACCTTGAATTGTTATGGTGATATTTCAATTGGTGCTATTATTCTCCGTTACCGGACCTACGGTGAAAGAAAACGTCGTGAGGAAACCTGCATTCACCTGCGAAGTAATTCAATGTGTATGTGAAGTCAACCTATCCGCACTGGGCCAGCATGGTTTGACTAAGGCCTAATCGCCTTAACTACATAGTTAGGATAGGCTCGTGCCCATCGGTGGGGACGTATATGAGCTGTGATGATGATGATGATTCTCCGTTAATTTTGATCGCATAGTAAGTGTGTGGTAGGAATCGTTATTTCTGACACACTTTTGGCTTGTCACATTAGTCTTATTAATAATTTATTTTAAAGGTTGTCTGGTAGAGTTATGTTTTTTATACAAATAAGTTGGCAAGCGTCGGTGGCGCCATGAACTTGGTACTGGCCTTCTAATCGGTAGGTCCATGGTTCGATCCTTCCATGTACCAATGTGATTTTCGTTTTTCAAATTTCATAATATGTACATTCGCCGACTCCCTAACGGTGAAGGAAAACATCGCGAGGTAACCTGCAAACATCTGCGAAGAAATTCAAAGGTGTGTGAAGTCGACCAATCCGCACTGGGCCAGCGTGGTTAACTAAGGCCTAAACACCCTAACTTAGGGTAGGCTTGAGCCCCTCGGTGGGGTTTATAAGCTGTAATGATGATGACCTATAATACATGGTGGTTCCTGTAAGACTTGCAAATCTAGCACCGCCACAATTGCGCCAATGTACGTTGCCAACTTGTGACATAAGATGTCAAGACAATACCCAGTACTTTCACTGCCTGTCTTACTCTTCAAACCGGAACTCAGCAATGCAAGCGCCATTGCTTGACGACAGAAATACGTACATAGGTGCCCACGGCTACCCCACGCAGACAACTATATTTTGTGTCTTTCGCTGGTCCTATAAAGAACGTCTGAAAGGTTGACTGGTAGGTAGTTTGAGTAGTTTTTTTATCCAAATTGCTTATATTCCTCCCCATAACTCAAACTATCTCCATACCATATTTAATCTAAATCGGTTCAGCGGTTATTGATTACCCATGCAAACTTCCACCCCATTAAAGGATGATTTTCGCGATGATGAGAATAATTTTTAACAGTGAATAAATACTACTTTGGCTTAACAAAGTACAAAAGGGATCAGTACAGTTGTAAATTTTGTCGGGGCCGGTAAGTGCTCAGTGGCCCAGTAGTTAAGGCGTCACGGTATGTTGGAGACGCTGGTTCGAGTTCCGCCCGAGAAGAAATGCTTTCTTGTATTTAATTTATTTTCATCATTTTTTCAAATTATTTAGCATTCTTAAATTAAATGCAAAGTTACAAATATAACATTTTCGTGATGACAAGTTTAAAACCAAACCATTACTATACCAAATTTCATATAAATTTGTTAAGCGGTAACAGACTGACAGATTGATACAATTGCGCATTGATAATATTAGTATAGATGGATGATAAGTGAGATACAAGTGTTCGCACTGCCATTTCATACCTTTATTTACGTACAGGATTAATCTACCAAAGTTGAGGCTGAATAAAAAATCACCAGAACAACTCCCTATCAGGTTACAATCAAGATTTTTAACTTATTACCCGAGGCACCCTCCAAGGAATGTGCACCTGGCGCTAAGCAATCTCGACTCCAGCGAAGTAATATGTAAAACATTATACGGGACAGCGTGTGTGCTTGTGTCGCATTTTACACATCGTACAGGAATAGAAATAGCAAATAATGTTTTACTTAACATCGTAACACACGGGTGTGCAATATGTCGAGCATGGTTTGTTTACCACTAGATTGTGCCCGCCTCTGTGTTAATTTACTCGAGTTACTATTTTAAATATAATCGATTTACTGTTATTTAAAATAGTAATTCGACTACAATATTATGTTCTGTTTCGATTACAATTGCTTTACTTTTGCGTGCCCAATTCTCGTAGCAGCAAATTAACGTAGGAGAGAGCTTCTACGTTAATTTGGTGCTACGAGGTGCTACGAAATAACAAATAGGTTCGAGATACAGTACGATTTAAATTTGTATCGTTAGTAGTTAGTTGTCTAACTTATTCGATAACAATTACTTTACTTCGAAAATATCCGTTACTCGTACCAGTTGTAATAAATTAATATAGAACTCTATACAAATGTACATTACCTAGGTAACTCTCTGAAGGGAAAAGTATATCTTCGCGTCAATATGTAGCCTTCTAGCTACAATCGACTTAATTATATTGAAACGGTTTACTGAGATTCAGAGAATAACAAACGAACAGGGTCATAAGATTAGTATTGAATGCAGACAGTATCTGCAGGTCTGGGGTTTGCAAATCTTTCGAGATCTTTATGATAATTCCATATTCAGCAGTAGGCCTTTACTGGTTGAGATTATTGGTTAGCAAATTTTCAACATAACTCGGGTGGCTAATAAGCGTTTGGTCAACATGATAGTAACTGTTTAGCCAATAGACGTGACCTAGATCTTGACGTTGCAAACACCAACAGCACTATCATATGTACAGAAGTGCTACTAAATTCGTAAATAAAGTTTTGTGTGTCAAATCACCGTTCATTTCTGTATGCTGTCATCAACGTCTTACAGCTAGCTTCGAGATACAAATTTCAATCACGAACTTAGAAAGTAGCCCTCCTAAAACGTCGCTAGAGCACAATACGGGAACATATCAACTGAGCTCTAGTGACGTCACTCAGGCGCAAGGATCACGGCCTGTGAGGTGGAGTTACTGGAGGTGGTGTTGCGGTTCAGGTGGAGTAGAGTTAGCGTATCGCTGATAACATCTTTTACATTACATTTACACTGGGTCAGAACTAGCGCTAAAACTGATTTGCACTATTTACATTGAGTCAGGACACTAGTCACCGCAGTCACGACAGCACCGTATTGTTATATCTTCTGTGACAGCACTGCACTAGTAGCACGATGGTTAATAGGATAGTGGTACTAACCACAGTACTAACTATGCGAGCGCAGGACGCGGCCGCTGGACGCGGAAGGGGTTATTGGCAAACTTTCTGCGTGCGGTTAGTACTGACTTGAACTAATTTCCATGATGCCAGTATATCGAATGATGTCGAAATTGACTAGCATCAACAACTTACGCAAATGCTCCTGGCATTTTTTCGTCTTTGTCCTCTTTTCCTCTACAGACATTTTCAAACTGTTGCTGATTAACTAGCTCAAACGTTTTAAGGTCATGTCAAAGTCGTCAAACTCTCTCTACTGTCACGGAACGCACTTGAAGCCAGTTTATGTTGCAATTGATCGCCGTGGCTGTTTGGAGGATTTGACGTCATTAAAAGTTCCGAATTCACGTCAAAACGCCAGGTCGTCGATTCGCTTGTTCGGTCGTGTCGCCAAGCCATTTTGAATGAAGTGAACTCTATAATCTTTTTTCATTGAGTTTCAGTCATTAACTTAATTGAGTATTTAAGTCCATTTTCTGTTTATCTGTCACTTCATTTTCAACATTTATAAGAAGGATGATGACCGAATAAGAAAGTTAAACCCTTTTTATATCAGCGAACTAAAGTCGAGGGGTGGGGTGGTCGCGAGATACAAACGAGACAATAAACAACACTTTAAATCGATTATCGTTGCATGTCCAATATTGAACTTAATCTGCCTAACGGCCATAAAAGAAATCTAATAATAATAACTAATCTTTAGAGTTTCTTGCCTGTTCAGCACAAGAAGCGTCTTCCAATTTCCAAACAAGTGTAGAGTTTTTTTTTATATAATGCTTGTATTTGTAGACATCTTGATTATAGTTGGGATGTATGCACATACATAGTTAAATAAAAATGTTATGATAATAATTTTGTGTTTGTTTTGATGTCAATAAGTTTAAGTGAATAAAGAGTTTGAATTAGACTTGATTACAAAGAACATCATCCTCATTCCCATTACCTAGGTATAATTTTAAATGTTTAGTGCTCTCTACACTGTAAGACATCTTCGCGGTATGCTCTTTTATTTGCAACAGTACACACTTTATTACCATATAGAATTAGCATATTGCTTAACTTTTGACAATTCTCATCTCTAACGGTCTAATACCTTTTAGCAAATTTCTAGCAAACTACTGGATATTGTAACTAACAGATAATAATAGTTTAATTGTTCTATAAAATATATTATTTTAAATATTTAAATTCCAAGATAATTCCAAGAACACTTTGCTTAACATGGAATTCCGCGAAGCTTTCGAACCTGTACGGTATCATTAAACAGAGTCGTCGCTTAAATAAATATTTGTTTTAACAAACTTTAAGATAAAAATATTAAATTGTTGAACATAAATATATTAAATTGTTGAAACAAACTGGTTTAATATACGTTATTTTATATGAACGAGAAGTATTCATACATCACTATCATATCAGCCACAACAGTCATGTTTGACATAAACGTGGAACTCTCCACAGAAGAACGAACTACGTCGTCGATCCGCCTTGTGGGGACCTAACGCTGTGTTCCCTGATACACTATCATCTATTGACTCACTTCGATACTCTCTGGCCATTGCCAATAAAGGCTATTCATTGGGCTATGTCGGCTAGTTTGCTCTCCTGTGGTTCAGGACACAGCCACCCAAATAACACATTTGATCATATAATGTTTCCTTTATTTCATCGCTAAATTGTTTTATCTTAACTATTCATACAGCAACATAAAGTTCTGTGTCTTATTTTGAAATACAGCAATATTGTTAGACTGTTTTTAGAGTTCACTAATTGGCGACCACCGCTCAGATGTTTTAAACAATAAACAAAAACATTAAATAAAAAAAATTAATTGTAGTAAAATGAAACTTTCGTTACAAAGTGACTCCGATATTATCCAATATTGCTTTACAGATTTATGTGAATGGATAAAAGGAGACCATGGGACCAAGGATCTATGAATGTAAAAGAAATTTATATAATTGAGCAAACAGAAAGAACAAAAAAGAGTTAAAAAAATGAAATATATCTAAATAAAATATATATAAGTATACTATGGCTTGAGAATATTTTTAGAATAATTCGCTCATTATAACTTTCTGACAGGGTCCATCTTGGTAGTTTAATTATTGCTAGTTTCATGTTGATACGTGGGGCGCATTAAAAGTTTTCGGAATCAACAATAAAAACATACTATTAATGGTCAAAAATGAATTTATTGCTTCTCAAAATATTCTCCCTTTGTGCAAATGCACTTTTTCATATGATTGAACCAATTTTAAAAACTTTTATGCCACTCCTTATTGGTGATGTCAAATACATGTTTTTCATACTTTTTGACAGCATCTTTTGGTGATGAAAATCATTGATTGCGTAATTGGTTCTTGATTTTTAGGATCAGAAAATAGGTGAGGACTGTACACAGGATGACTCATAAGTTGTACGTTTTTCGCCTTCAAAAACTCATCTGTCTGTGTGGCAGTGTGGGAACTTGCAGTGTCGTGGTGCAAGATGATACGGCATTTAGCGTTATTTTCACGGAGTTTGTCAATAATTTCTGATAAACAAATGGTCGTGTACCAGTCACTATTCACGGTACTACGATTTTCTAAAACAATAGTACGTGTCCAGTTTTATTTAACAAAGAAGCAATCATTCGCTTCGAGGCAATTCCGGAAACTTTTAGTGAGACCTATGTATAACAACACACTTTCTACTTGAAACATGAAGACCTATACACAAGCCAGCATCGAAGTTTAATATGAAAAACCTTATATACGTTATTAGCTATCAATGTTCGCCAACTTAGCACCCAGTGTAAGCTGGCCATGTTTTTCTTGGTTCGAGGGTGGCGCGGCGTATCTATGTAAATTGCATTACAGCCGCTGCCCCTCTCCATTTTGTTTTTGCGCCGATATAAAACAAGCTGGACTAACAAGCGGAATAAGTGGGTGGTGTTCACTATCGCGGAGGAACTGCGCAGAATTAACGAACGAGAGGGTGAAAAATCTCACATTTACTTGTAACGTTTTTAGTTAGGGGTAGATAGTAATGGTAAAGAAAGTTACAATAAAAGTTAAAATAAAATTTAGAAAAAATAATTTAATAGGTATTTAAAAAATCGCGAGTAGATTTGATTGTAGTGGTAGTAGTGGGTCGTGGTTGGGCGTTGCGGGTACGTTAACTGCTCCCTTACAGAATACCACTTTCCTGCAGTGGCAGTAGCAGTTCCTCTGCACTCCGTCTGGTATCCGGCGGAACGTGTGCACGGTCAGGCAGGGACAGCAGGTAGTGTAGATGGAGGTAGGTACTACTTGTCGAATCGCGATCTAGTCGCGTACGACACTCCGGTGCTTGATCCCTGGAATCCCGGAAATTGGGCATTTTGAAAAAGTCTGATTTCGCATAAGCGACTGCAACACCATATCTTCCGGAAATTATGTGCAATGCCAAAGCAGGGTGGAATAAAGCATATATAGATATTATGATGTGGCAGTCTTAGGAAAAATCATTTACGACAATAATGAAGCTAAAATTTATTTATAACTTACAGTAAGGTGGATGTGAAAATTATAGATTTAGATAATTAAATTCGGCTAAGAAACAACAAATAAATAGGACTACGAATAGAATGATTATAATATTGAATTGAGAATTATAATTATAAACAAGAATTGCATACTAAAATAATCTACATTATAATATTTCAAAATAAAATTACAATAGCCGGGTAGCAGTACTATTAAAGCCAAATAGATATTTGCAACATTCACCGAATTGGGGAATAACACCACACACTGAGTATTTAATTGCAAGTAGCATTCTTTACTAATGAATAAAGTAAATTAAATTTGAATGATTGTAGTATTTAATTCCAAAATCGTTATATTAACTTAGCGCAGGCTTTCACCTTCGGCTCGGCGGCAAAAGTGAGAAACGTAATCGTAGTGACGTAGTCCCCACTGCATGCACTGCTTGAATGAGACGTACGTCACTCAGTAAGCGCTTTTCGTTACACCAATTTCGTTAGAATGCAAATTTTTAATATAAATTAGATTCAAATTACTTCTTTAAGGTTTAGTATTAAGTTTATTATATATTTATATGTTAAGATTAACATTTTATTTATAATATATTGTATTTTTCGTAACAGAAAAATACACACAACCAATTTACTACCAAAATCGTTTTGTAAATGTGAAATTTATAAGGATTTGCTAGGCTAAGGTCGCCAGGCGTTAAGTTCATACTAATTCTGGGCGATAAAATGAGTAAATTCGCTAATATCGTTTCACGAGACCCAAATGTATCATATCGCTTTTGTATTTTTCCGTCTGTCCGTTTCAACCGCATCTCGACTCCTGGACCACCTGGAGACTTCGGGCGTTCACTAGTTCAAAAATTTTAAATCGTTAAGGACCCGGTCTTGTAATAATCGGTGTTCTAGCAGAATTGTCAGAGAAGTAAAATTTTTTTTTAGTTATTAAAACTGCAATTAAGGAAATACTTTTTACGTCAATTTGGAGTGTAGAACTTGAAGTTTCCATGACATATTTCACTTTTTACTTAAATGCTATTTTTAATGTTTTTTAAGGCTTTAAACATACCCATATTTACATTCCACGCGTTTAAGGACATGTTCGTGCACTCGTCACGTAAAAAATATGATCAAAACATGAAATATATTCAGTATACATTTATTCTCAAATCTTCGACAATGATATTTACTGGTTACTTTTTTTCGAAATATTGTAGTTTCCTTATTCAAGGTGGTTTAAATAGTTCAAATTTTATGAATTTTACCACTTTTAGAACATCACTTTTTATATAAGAAATCATCCTTTATCGTAATCAAACTTTAACCACTTAAAAATGAGCTATTATTAAGGCAAATAATTAAAAACTGTATTTATAAAATCATTATAGGTAAATTTTATAGAATGAAAACTTATCGAGAGTTTACGCTGCGAACGTAGCAGAACTGAGTGAAATTTCGACGCGTAAACTGTCGATAAGTTTTGATTGTATAAAATTTACCTATAATAATTTTATAAATACAGTTTTTTATTCGTCGATATGCCCAGCTCCATGCGTGGAGATTCCTACACACGCCTTTCGACTAGCCGTCGGCAGCTAGTGCTTCACTGATACCACCTCGTCAAAAAAGAGCTCACAACCCTAATTTTCACATTATATAAATTCAATATGTGTTTTTAGTGCCTACACCTAATGTCATGTCGTTAGGGTTCCTGTCTCTAATTTCACCCAAATTTGATAGATCGCTTGTATTACCTCCTTGAACTCGTATTTTGATGCTGTCTATGGGAACACTAATTATAGCACCCATGCTTTACCCTAAGATGGAGTAATAAATTTTGAAAATATATATACTAGGATGTACTTACAACTGAAGTTGGTAAGTTTCTTCCATGCATTCGTCTTAACAGCTGAAAGGCGTCCGAAATAGATGATAAGTAAATAAATTGGAGGATGCAAAAGTTCCTTTTACTAAATCATATGGGAATAAAATAAACTATTTTAATTGATTAATTTTTTTTACTTACTTACCACATTTTATTTAACTAACTAACCACATTTTTTAAATGTTGTCAATTTGTAGCATTAGTCGTAATTGAATAAGCTCTTTAAATTCAACATGACAATAAGTATCACTGGCGCGAGCTCTTACAACTAACCGGAGTCGAAATCTTATTAACTTGGCTCAAGAAATACCTTAGGCGAAACCTTACTAAGGTAGATTGCCCGCCTTTGAATACCTGTAGCCATCTAACTTTGAGGAAATTCTCAATTTGTATTCTCTGGGAATACTCCGAAGTCATTTACACCTCGCTTTGACGATCGCTCCATCAAGGGGCTTAAGAAGTCACCAATAATTAATGCATCAAGCTTCATAATAATAATTAAAAACGAGATGAAAAGAATACCGTACTACGGCTGTACTCGTAAAACAGCTCAAAATTAGTTATTTTACATTTCAAGTAAATTATATATACTTGATTCTATGTGCAAGACATAAATCTGAAATGAGTGATAAAATCCAAACAAAACAGGACATTTGATTTTGCATTTTCTTTAAAATGCTTAAATAAGTTGAAATATGCATAATTGGGATGATGACTGAATTCTAATTTTTACGTCTCGTCATTAAATATTAAAATACCGTGGAAAAAGATGCAGTCCTGTGAAATCAGAATTAAAATCGGCTTAGAAATACATTAGATACAAGCATTTTAAGTTGTTAATTTGAAGGCGATTAGACAGAGAGATCCGACATCAACCGTGACGTCATAGTTGAGTACGGCCATATAAACTCCATGTCAATTGCCGTTTTGCTAGAAAGAGATGGAGAAAAATCTTTAATACCTTATATCTGGGTTGTTTTTATAGTTATTCGAAAACCGATGTTTTCTTTCTGTTTATTACATGAATGAGCTTCTATTAAAGCAAAAAAAAATTTTTTGTCATCTAGCCTATTCAATATGTTAATACGTAGTTATTAATAGTGAATAAAGTCTACTTTGGATTCACAAAGTATAAAAGAGATCAAAACAGATAAAATTTCGTTCGAACTACCCCTAACCATGATCGCCCAAAACAACCACCCTGAGAACGCAACGCTGTAGGCAGCAAGAGCCGTGTCTCTGTTTCAATACTATTTTAACTTTGCTATAAGCGATCACGTGCCGTGCCCCTCGGTGGGGACGAATATGAGCTGTGATGATGATGATGATGATGGTAAGCGATCACATACTCGTACATTTGTCTGACGCTCCTACGGTGAAGGGAAACATCGTGAGGCAACCTGCATACATCTGCGAAGAAATTTAAAGGTGTATAATATGGTTACCTATTGAAACGCATAACGTTTTTCGTCCTAAACTAAAAATGCATAATGTGAATTGCCATAATCGTCACTTGCCATAAGTCTATATCATAACTTCATAACGCATAATATTAAAAGGCCGAAATATGTAAGGCATAACCATGAAAAGGCATAATTTGAATAAGCATAAGTAACAAAAGGCTTAATTTATGTTTGCCATAATATTCCAAAGGCATAATATTCAAAAGACATACATTTGAAAAGCATAACTGACAAAATCCATAAATCCATGGCGAACTCGTTCATCATAATTTCAAAAAGCAAACACTTGCTACTTATACATATCAGAATTAATTGTCTAATGTTTAAATTATTTACTATTGTTTTTTTAACCTTATTATTAAGAAATAGTGGGCGTCAGTGGCGCTGTGGACTCGGCGCTTGCCTTCCAATCGGGGGGTCAGGGTTCGAGACCCGCCATGTACCAATGTGTTTTTCGTTTCGAATTTCATATGTACATTTGTCTGACGCTCCTACGGTGAAGGAAAACATCGTGAGGCAACCTGCATACATCTGCGAAGAAATTCAATGATGTATGTGAAGTCGACCAATCCGCACTGGGCCAGCGTGGTTGACTAAGGCCTAATCACCCTAACATAGGGTAGGCTCGAGCCCCTCGGTGGGGACGTATATGAGCTGTGATGATGATGATTAAGAAATAGTTTGCAGTCATGCAGCATGCATGCAGGCACACAAGCTGGCATGCAAGCAGGCATGCAGCATGCAAGGCAATGTGCCTTCGCGGTTCTGAGTAACACTCTAGGGGTAGGGCAGACAAGACCACATGGAGTCGGGGTTGACTAAGTCGGTTTTAAATAGCACTAGTTTTTTTAATATTTAGCAATCCTCGTATGGAGAAAACTACATTCCGGGTTACGTCAAAGAAGATTTATGGATACCTATTTACAGTTTTTATTCTTTATAAAACTGTCTTTAGTGAGTTATGCATAGTTAAATTATGTCAAACAAAATTATGGATAATAACAGTAATGCGTAGTAAAATTATGCGTTTTAAAGAATGCTTAATAAAATTATGGCAAACCAAATTATTCCTTTCAAAGTTTGACGGGTTGACACCAGATGGGTGGCTTGGAGACGCATTTTAGAAACAATAGAATTCAAATTCGCATCCGAAATCGTACGATTCGCATACGGATTTCAAAATTTTGACTGTTTTTGAACATTCATTCCGTGAATTTTGCAACGAGTGGTCCTACCCAGTCGTTTTTGATTTCTACTAGTAGAATATACGCAATGTATATACTTTCCGTTTTACTTGCGATTTATCGCTGGTTTTTTAAATTAATGAATTATTGCCATGTTATTGTGTACCGGATTTAATTTTTTTCTGCGTACAACGGCTGCTAATATAGAAATTGTTTTCTTTGACAATACTGAATTCGAGTGATTCAGAAACCTTTAAAATTGGGAACAGTAGAAAGTAGTTTCGCACGTGATTTGTATTCGTGTTCAAATTTAAGAGACATGACTTTAATCTGGCGACGCATTTTTGGATCATTCCAAAAATGCGTCTCCAGATTAAAGCCATGTCTCCTAACAAAATGTCGTCCGAACTTTTTCTGCTCTCGTCTATGAGGACTCCGTCTATGTCGGAGACCATCCATGGAGACACTTCTCCTCCTAACCTGCCGCCTGCATCGAAGCGGTGTGGCAAAGGGGTCGTCTTTCAGAGCTCTTACACAGCCTATCGGCGAGACGACATATCGGTAGAAGGAGGCGACTACCCCATATGCTGTCTTGCTAGTGAACATCTATTCTTTCTGTCTGGCGATAACGGTCAGCTCGAGAACTGTGCTTCGCCCTGGGTTTGTGAGGTCGGGCTAGTATTTATTTACCATTGTATGTAGTTAAGCACTTTGTCAACTTCTTCCTTAACCAGGTTGTAAGATGAGTTGATTTACAACACTGGACACCGCCAGAGATAATATAATCAAAACCGATTTTGTAAAAAAATCAGAGACAATATCTAAATTGCGAACAGTTAGAATTGTTCAAAGGTTCCACTGATTGGTCAATATAGCGGAGTATTGGCACAAAGAATTGAATTAACATAATAACGCAAAACGCGTTACTCGGATTGCGAGCCGTACACACGACCGCCGACGCAATCTGATTTAGTTTGTTCAACCTTTCCGCGAGGAGAAACCCAATCTCTTTATACTGCTAATGATTCAATAAAATTGCGGATGAGTTTATTTTCTAGGTGCTGTGACGTATTAGATTATTTAGGTTTAAAGGCCTCTAAGGTTGGCTTGTAATAATATTACTTGTGTAACTATTATATACGACTAGCGCTAAATGCGTTCAAAATATACGAGGTGGAAAAAATGTATGGGCCCTGGAGGGAAACTACATGATATCCTTAAGATTGATCATTTTACCTAAAGGAAACATTCTTTTATTTTTAAAAAGAAACAAAATTGCATTCAAAGATTCTCTTAATTTCGCTTGCCTCGCACGGGAATCGAACTGGCTCAAAATAAAAAAAATAAACACTCGCTTTTTTTATTCTAATATGTAATCGATAAAATCTCTTCATTATACACTAACATTATTTTAATTTTATCATCGATTCTAATTCGAAGGACAAGTACAAACATAAAAGAAAATGATGGCCTAGCAAGATATCGACACTCGAACTATTCAACATTAAATTTTGTTACACTTTAATTTAAATGATGTTGTTCGAAATGAGTCCCCTCTTTCCGGATACATTTGAAACTCATTTCGTGTAGCCGTCTGCAAAGTGTTATTTGTGGTAGGTGTATGCTCCTAATAACATTTTCTAGCACAACCCTTAGCTCTTGAAGTATGGCAGTAGATAGCAGTTTTGTGTCTTTTTAAAAATAAAAAATGTTTCGTTTATGTAAATTGAGCTATCTTAAGGATTAAAGGTAGTTTCCCCATAGGGCCAGATTATCCTATCTGGCTAAAATTAAAATTTGGCTCCTGTTCGCAAATTAACCCTGAATATGACGTACAATTATATTCGACGACGCGACATCAAGCTACGACACACAAGGTGCTAGAAAAAAGAATTATATTTAAGTAAGTAAGCCGCTAGAACAAGCGAGAGGCTTTAACGATCCTGTTTGTCCGAAATTGTGAATATTAATTTAATTAATTTAGGGAACACAAAGTGGTTTTTGAATAATTCAAATATTTGCGGGCGAACAACAGTTGTGGATATTTAATTATTTCAATTGCATGATGTGCGGTTTGCTAAATTGAATTATATGGAACGGAATAAACTTTTTAGGTTGGTGGGCCTGCGATATTTATACAGTGTTCGGGAGGAATGAAACAGATGGTGAAATTGGATTAAATACCTTGGATTAATGTATAAAAAAGAATGTACTCATTTCGGATGTGGTATTTTATCAAGCAGTTTTGTTTTCGAATTTATGTTCTTGTTGTTTTCAGCTCTTTATTTTTTTTATTTACGGCACGGTTCCCTGCCATTCACCACATCTGTAAGTGATGTTCACGTGGAAACGAGCTTCACTTGAAGTTCTCGGTTATCGAGGAATCCGACTTTTAATTATCACAATTGAAAATAGTTACAAATATAGAGCAGTTTTAAGCCAGGCTAATTTAAAAAATCTATCAGTGACCAAACTAGAAATGTATCTGCTTCTATAATAAGAAAACAAACCAAGGAGCGAATCTCAACCAAATCTAAACCACAAAACTAGTTACACAATTATTATTGCAATTTAACAAATAGTAAAAACCGACTTCAAAAATACTGAAAATTTTAAAATAATATTAGAATAGGTACAGACAATATAATATTAATATATTAAAGTCGGTGCCAAATTTTAAGTCTTTCTAAGAGATCATCCTTGGCACAGACTTCAATATAAAAATGCGATGTTGTCTGTACCTATTCTACATTATTTTTAACTTTATTTTTAAAAAATATTTGTTTTTATTAATTTATTTTAATTATACCTGGTCAGCTGGCAACTTAGATTACTTTTCTTACAGAGTACCCTCCCGTAGACTGATAAGTTACCTCAACAATGTAATATTTTCAAATTGGTCTGTTGGCAAACCGATTACAGCAACTATTACTTTTTATAAGAAAAACTGTACTTAACCTACAGCCCCTATGCACTCTTATTTATTTATTTATTAACAATAAAAGATACAACACAGTAAAAATTACCGATACAATATGAATATACATTTTTCTTGCCAGATTACTTCCCAACACATTTATCCTAATCATGACTTACATTTTTTTAATGACATACGAGCTTAGCGCTATTACCTAATTAAATTACGTTAAATTCAAGTCGACAACACAGAGGGAATAATTGTTGATGCAATGATGGATTTCCAAATGTCACTTATTGAGTATCTTTCCAATACAATTCACAAATCGAGCAGGGTTTTCTACCATAATGTCTATATTTGTTATTTTATTGTATTATATTTTATTCGTCTTTATCACGCATCATCTAAGTACTACGAAATGATTACGGATAAAAATGTGATGCCTGCGACCTATTCTCAGACCTACCAAGTATACCCAAAAAAAATCCATAAAAATCGGTCAAGCCGTTTCGGGGGAGTTCGATAACAAACATTATGACACGAGATTGTTATATATTAGCTGACAAAGATGTATTATTGATAAAGACGTTAAATTCACAAATAGACATTCTAAAATTAATTAAGCTATTCACCCGCCGAACAAATTAAATTGAACTTATCCAACAGCGTTAACTTATCAGAGTAAACGGTAGCTAGTTTATAATTAAACTTGATAAGTAATCAAGCGTAGTGAACTTAACACTTGAATCGATGCGGACCGATGCCGTGAAGTGAATAAGACAACAGTTGATCGAGAGGGGGCTATTCGAGTAATCGATTAAATATAATGGGAGATTCGTGTCGGCAGTTTGCAGTACATTGCCGTGAAATGAATAAGACGGTTAATCGAAGTAATATTGGAATAATCCATTGTAACCGATGCTGTCACACAGCTGTCGATCGGCAATGGAGATTTTGGAAGCAGCTCCTCAAAACAGTACCGATGTTATCGAAATAACGGCATTTTATTACAGCTACTGCTCGGCAGCTGAAAATGTCAAAAAGCTATACCTACGTGAGTTGGTTAAGATATGGATGTTTGTCCTATGCGCTTGAATTATTAGACAGAATTAAATTAAATCCTGCACAGCATAATGTGTATATAGCTAAGTATTGAAACTCCGTCACTATAATGACTTATAACGTAGCTTAGTTGTATTAAAAGCTTTTACAGTATTTTTGCACTGAGCCGCGATATTCTGAGAGGAAAAAACTTATACGTCATTCTTAAATGCACTGCCTGTGACCGACCTAATAAGCCCGCACTCCCGCAGCACTGTACAGCGAACGATGTCTACGAATCTTCCTTTATCGATTATTTGACAGTAGCAGCGGTAATCGATACCTAGTTCACGCCCGTGGGAAAGAGAATCGGATAATTTCCCGATTAATCGTTATTTATCGAGCGCACGATAGCAATTACGGTAAACCGGTTTGTTGTGGCTGCTTTACACGTTCGACGATCATTATGAGTTTGCAGCAATTATCGTCTGTGCAACAGGACGCTATCGGTTGTCATGGTAACTGATTTCGCCCCCAGTAACAATGTATTAAGAAGTTATACCGTTTTATTACAAAACATGGTCTAAACTTAGTCCAGCAGGCCTATTCTGTAACTTCGGTTGCTAACTAGAACTGTCGTTTTTGAATGGAACTTATCATCCATTACTGCTATCATGAACGCTGCCGTAACACATAAGATCACTAAACCAGTAATGGATATAAAGTGTCTTTCAAAAATGACAGTTCTAGCTACCAACCGTAGTTAGCAAATAGGCCTGCTGGTTTCAACCTGACGCTGTATCCATCTAACACAAGCGAAAGCGCACTAGGCTTAAACCAAGACTAACCTTAGAGCTGGAAGGCCTATTACCGATCTCATGGTTTTGCAAAAGATATCATAGTGCAAAACGAAAAATACGATTTCCGGTCAGATTTTTGATCATTTGTTTATTATTTAATGATGACATTATTGAAATTATGCCATTGAAAAAATGCAGCAATTCATGACATCTTTTTCTCAAATTTATACCATGTCATACAATGAAAGATCCATAATTGGCCTGCAGGTTTTGTAATAAGACCTTGTGCTTTGCTGATTAATTATTAAATAATAGCAAAACTTACAGTTATGCGAAGTAAATTATTAAAACTTTAATTTATTAAAAGTATTTTATTTAAACAGTTTCAGTATCGATAAGCTTTGCTGTCATAAAAATCATACTTTTTTTTGCATTTCAGGTTTCAGGATTTTTTTTGCAGTCGAGGTTTTGCATTCCAAAAATCTTGTCGTGTTCATTCTATAAACAATTATAACAAATCATAGCAAAACTTGTTTTACCTGTTGTATGAGAATACAATGATCCAGCATTAATGTTATGCGGTAAAAAGATTTTTGTTATTAACTCAGAATTTAATTAAAATGCATAAATGTACAATACTATCCATTAACAGTATTGAATTTCACTAATATACGCCTTATTTTCGTAAAAACTACGACGCGTATTTTGTAAATGTGTTTTTTCGTGTAAAAATCAAACAGCTGGAGTGAAGCTCGTGAATAAGCACGGTGAGCTTTTTAATACGTTTTGCAGAAAACAAGTGTTGTTTAAATGAAAAGCTGAAATACATTCGAAACGTCGGGGTAAATTATAAAAATGTTTTCAAGATCAAAAACGCGGGTAAATCCGGAAGCTTGTTCCATTTAAACGCGTAGTAGATACTTAAACAATAAAAATAAAAAATTAACAAATGAGCAGATAATAGTTATTAAAATAATATATTATACCTATTTGTCTAAAATGTTAAAGAAAATCTAACTGTGCCCGCAAACTATACGTTTCGCCATAATAATTGTCCAAAAAAAATTCTGGCTCATCTTTATCACCTAGGAGTATAAAAAATAGCCTACAAATCGGTGAAGCCGTTTCGGAGAAGTTTATTAACAAACACTGTGACACGAGATTTCTATATATTAGATATATTTTGTCATACTAAATAAAACACACATCGCATGATTATAAAACTTGAAAATATATTTGCAAAGTATATTTTGTCATACTAAATAAAACACACATCGCATTATTATAAAACTTGAAAATGTATTTGCAAAGTTTAACCTAAATACAAGTTTATTATTTGGTGGCGAGCCAAATTTTGAAAAAGAATCAGCTGTTCCATACACATTTTCAGCATCTATTGAACCTAGATGTACTTTGTTACTTCATTATCTTAAGATAATATGCGAGTAGTAACAAGTGATCAATAGTGGAAATTTCGTTGGGCTGGTTAAGTCTTTATTGGGCGCTACTATCCCGTTTCCAAGCCTATTCGATTTACTGAACCGCCACAAATTAACATCCACTGGAACGTCCGTGGGGACTATAGTCCCCAAAATCTCGATCTTCTCGATCGACCTGGGTACTATGGTACCCAGTTCCCTTTGCGTAAAACCGCGCGGTGTGATAAAAAAATCGCGAAAAATAAAATATTTTCTCTATGGCTTTATTCCTTTGTCAATAGTCTCTTTCATAAGTTGACAGGTCATGTCCAATTTATTTTTAGTCTTAGATTGAAATAAATTTGTCATAGTCTGCGGTTTAACTTACTTGGCCGTATCCATACGTTTCTTACTCCATGACCGATGAGATTTATTGCGTACTTACTTAGTCTGTATTAGTATTTTCGTAGAGTGTTCTATATCAAAATAAACTAGAAGAATTGGGCTACATTATTATGTATGGTTTATGATAGTTTATAGTGTTATATTGCCACACTAAACGTTTTTTTCAAAAAGTGAGTATTTTTGAAATTTTAAGCACTTTAGTTACTATTCTCGTCATTATTCATTCAATTATGAATCCTTATCTAATTAACTATTATAAGTTCATTCCTTATTAAATTAGCTTTCCATACGTATTTTTTATTTAATTTTAGACACAATAATTTATTTTTTGCATTTTTTTTAAATTTGAGGTCGCGCGTGCGCATCTCGCGTATATAATTACGTAATTAATAGATTTTATTATTTTTTTCTTTTTTCATTAAAAATATTACCCAAAACTATTATATATCAAAATAATCTTCAAGAATAGGGCTATAATAATATATATGGTTATTTAAAGTTTTATAAAATAGTTTTTGTGCAAAAATTTTTTTAAAAAAATCGGGTCTTCCGCGACCTTCCGAACATTTTCGCGCTTCATTCATTTAATTATTAATCCTTATCTAATTAACTGTTATAAGTTCCTTTTATATTAAATTACCTTTCCATACGTATTTTTTGTTCTCTTGTAGACAGTATATGTCACTCTCCGCAATTTTTTGAACACTCCGTACGCGCCGGGTTGAGTCATTCCGCAATGGCGGCACTTTTGATATTTGAGATATACTACTTTTTGCTTTTGAAACCCACCACGCTTCGCGTGGCGAGCGTTCCAGTGGACATACAGTTCTTTTATACAAATATGATATTGTTGAACATATTATTTAAACATACTTAAAGACAACGTGATTAATAATATTTCACTCGATAGAAAAAAATCCAAAGATGACTGTGTTCAATATTCAAAAACAGATGTGAATAAGAAAACACAATAATAAATGACATAAAAGTTTTACCAATAGATGTGCATTTTTTTATTGTCTAGAAAATTGCAAAAATACAGTTTTTTTTGTACTCCAGTTTTTCAAAAATCAATTAAAACGTGTAAAAATTAACGTTTTCGTTCGGTCGTAGCACGTAAGCGACATTAGAAGCTATGCAATTATCAGCTTATTTCCTTGCAATAAAGCAGTCGGCACGTGTATATTTCCTCGGAAATCTCGCCTTAAGTAATCTCAAATTTGTTAAATTTCCTGGGAAATCTCGCCTTATAGTAATCTAGATAGAATTTGTTGTAAAACGATAAGTATAGCACGAAAAATAATAATATTACATAGGTACAACCAAGGCTCGAATGCAGTGCGTTTCGTGAGTCACTCAATTAGTATTTATTTATCTGTGAGCATTAAAACACGGTGAATGAAAAAGCCTCTGCACTCACCGCCTGATTCCAGCTCCATTGTCCGGGCCCACAGGAATTGTCAATTAAGCGTTATTAAAATGTGACGACACGAACCAAACACTTCTAATTATGCGAAGCTATGTCAAAACGATGACTATGAAACGACTATGGAGATTCTTTTGCCCAATGTCTTACTCTGGTCTTATAAGTGGTGACGTTTGAATAAAATCATCATCACAGCCCATATACGTCCCCACCGAGGGGCTCGAGCCTACCCTATGTTAGGGTGATTAGGCCTTAGTCAACCACGCTGGCGAATAAAATAATGAATATCAAATAGGTTTGTTAACAATTTGGATGAAGACAAAGTATTGATTCCATTTCAATATCTTAGATTTTAATAAAGCATTGGATTCCTATTTTTTTCTTTAATATCAGCTGTTATTGTTACCGGTATGATGTGGTAAGTGACGGTGCCTAAAATATCGGAATGCTTTATTTTATCTAATGTTTTGTTTTCGCAAGCTTTTATTACAAGCTCTTATTTTTACTTTCACCTTTCCCGGTGTCTGTAATGAAATCTTGTAAGTTAAATTTGACCCACCTCCCGGTTATCTGCTGCATATGTATATCGCGTGACAATGCAATATTATGATGACATGGTGCTGATCTAAGGCTGGAGCTTTAGGTCCAATTTCACCAATATTTAAACAGGTGGTTAGTTAACTAACAAACAAGTTTTTGACATTTCACTCATACAATAAGTGTCAAAAACGGTTGTTTGTTAACTATAACGGCCTGTTAAATGTTGGTGAAATTCGACCTTAAGGTACTATAGGAACTCTACAATAAAACGACACAAACCCATCGAGTTTTGATGCGTATTTGTGACGAGTACTAAAAGCTTGTATTTAAAGAAGTTTCTTTTTTAATAATTCTTTCATTTGCTATTATTTATAAACTAACTGTTCCGACGGACGACCTTCTGTCAAAAGTGCTTGTTTACAATTAACATGCTTGACATCGTGGCACAGCATAGGAAAATCTTTAAAATAATGCGTTTATCACGGAGTTTTTTCAATTTTTTCTGTTCATGAGAATATTTTTTAAAATCAATCAAATATTTGAAATAATGAACCTGATTAGTCCATCCGTTCTCGATTTTTGTGCATAGCAACAAATTAAGCACAGATCTTCATCATATTTAGATTTAGATATACTCAATAGTTTAGTAACACAGTACAGTTCAGATATTTATAATCTATCTAAGCTTTCTCGCGAAGAGCCAGCTAGAAACTCTGGATATCAATTTATTTATCTCCTCTTAATGCCAACATTACAAAAATAGCCTCAAACCTAAAAGATTTTTACAAATACCTGTTTTTAATTATTTTTACTTCGCATTATAATACTTTATTTTTTTCCCGGTATTTCCACCGAATCAAACCGGATCGTTGTCACGGGTTGATTGATTTTCTACCCGATACAGACCCGTTACTCTTTCTGAGACGTGTAAAAATACCGGCAGTCTAAAAACTCGTAATATCAGTTGATACCGAGAGTCAAGGTTAATCTAGCTAGGCCGACTATATACTTAGGTGTGACGTTGGAGCTAACTAAAACTCGCTTCAAAAACTCTCCGCAGAAAGGCCCAAATTGCTATACACAAAACCTAATCCGTAAATCCTACGACCGTCCAGCTACGATAATCAAATTACAGTCAAAAAACTATCACGCGGAAACACCGCTCAGCACTGAGCCAACGTTTAGCTATTTCAAAGCTAATTTACACCACATGATTGCACACATCGACAGTGACATATCAAACACACTATGTCGCTAATCACCATAATGAACTCTAACTAAACACGGCCAGCATCCGCCCATCAACGCCCAAAAATTCAGCTCGCGAAACGGAAAAATTCATTGCTGCGTGACTCAGCAGTGACACTAGCGCCTTAATTGCCTGTTTGTCCAGTCTGCATTTTAATTATTCTGTTGTCCACACTCCAAGCTGGACAGTAGGTGTTCTTGGTATTTCGAATGCATACTAAATCATATTCACTGTTCCGCTTAATTGGCAGGACACTTAGGACGATAAAAAAGTTTAATATTGGCGTTGACTCGTCCTGGACCTGAAGCAATAACTTATACAAAATTTGGATGATACATATTTAGATTAAACGTTTAATTTACAGTTTAGTGCCTGTATTTTTTAAGTTTCTTCAGGCAGCTAAAAATTGAAATTTTTTAATAATTTTATAGAATGAGTGAGGTTAGGATATCGCAATGACTTCACTATCCCTCAAAATCTTTTATTGTGAATAATGATACCGGTTTTCATCGCCAAATCTAATTAAGGATAGGTAGGTAGGTCTTCCCTCCCATCTTTTTTTATTGCAAAAAGTTGACAAACAAGCAAACTGCCCACCTGATGGTAAGTGGTAACAATCACCTATAATACATGTGGCTCTTGTGGCAAAACTGCAACCCCCACAAGAACCACAGTGTACGATGCCCCTATGTGAATTTTTTTGACAATTATTACAGCGAAACGTAGTTCGCGGGCACAGCTAGTCTAATATATAAAATTCTCGTGTCACAGTGTTTGTTACCGAACTCCTCCGAAACGGCTTGACCGATCTTTATGAAATTTTTTGTGTATATTCAGTAGGTCTGAGAATAGATCGTAAACTATTTTTTATTATAGCGAAACGTAGTTCGCGGACACAACTAGTTTCTCATATAAATATCTTCCAACTAACCCGCAATGGGAGAAGTGCATGGATATAACTATCCGCGTACAATATAACTAGTTTTTCTTTTTAATATTCCGTTTTATATTTATTTTATATTTTATTTATCTGTTTGTTCTTACGAATTCCCCTCATTTGGTCTCTTTCACACTCAAGCCATCAATGCAGGACGATTTATCCAGAGTCATCGGGGCTAGTAACCCACACAACATCAGGTCGACCGTGCAATTGCTTGCCACATACTGCATATAAAAATACCAATCAGCTTACTGCATATGTTTGCATTGCAAAGCGTATCTTCTCTGAAATCTGACGCACTGTGATTGGTCGGAATTGCATGGATTTATCTCTCGCCCGCGGAATGTGGACAGTTTTTGTTTAATGTCGCTTTAAAATGGCCACACGGTTATTTGATTGTTCGAGGACAGGTTTTATGTTGACGAGCCAATGTTTTTATTGAGATGTACTCGAGTCAACATTAATTATGTGTGTACGATGAGCAAGTTTACTGTATGCTCAGCATAATTATTATGATACAAAAAGGGCTTGGAAAATATTGCGCATAATTATTTGAAAAAAAAAATGTTTATTATTAACAACATTAAGGCTCGTATTAATAATTGCATCTCAAGTATGAGATCGATCTTGAGATACTGTTTTTGACAGATGTTCCATACATTAAGGCGCATAGTGGTCCCAATGACCTTGCGTCGATCGTCCCGCACTGATTACATAGGAGTGAGTGAGTGAGGCTGAGGGGAATATTTAAGTCAAAACTGCAGCTCAAGATCGTTCTCAACTTTGGGACGCGTTTATTAATACGGGCCTAAGTAAGGTTGGGTGTTGCAGAGAAATTTGACGGCTGTGTGGTCTAGTGGCTACGAAGAAAATCAGAAAATTGTATCTTTTTAAAATATCTATGTGATAAATATTCATATTTATCACACATATTATACCTATATGTATTTATTAATTGTATGGTTATATGTATCCATAATAATATCATATAATCGCTTTGTCTGTAATTATAATAATAATCTATACATCTATACAAATAAATAAAATTGAAGTGTCTGTTTGTAATGTCAAAATAACAAGTTTTTACACTCAGGGATGTATATCGAGTGCCAATAACAAAAACACAATTTAAATTTTTTTTGTCTGTCTGTCTGTCTGTTTGTTCCCGCTAATCTCCGGAACGGCTGGATCGATTTTGACGGGACTTTCACTAATAGATAGCTAATTATATAAACCTTAGGCTACTTTTTATCAACTTCAACAAAAGCTACATTTCACGCGGACGAAGTCGCGGGCACAGCTAGTATAATATAATATTGTATCCATAATATTAAAAATATCCATAAAAATCGTATTATTTATCATAAATTTCCAAATTTAAAAAAATGAAGTTATCCTAATTCTAGAATTTACAACGTCTTCAAATGGATAGCTACTTAGTATTCAGATCAATATCGGAGAGTCGTGAAATCATTAAATAAAACATTCAAGCTATTAGTACAATTATATCAGTAATTTTGGTAAAACAAAACGAGCAAAGCTTATTTACGCAGCCTTTGCTCTCGTGAGCTGCTGGCAATCTGCATCCAAAAAACAGGTCGTGTTACACGGACCGATTGGAGCAAAATTACTCGAAATTTATATTTTATTTCAAGTTCCACAGTTAAAAGGGAAAAAATATAATGAGAGAATACAATTTATCACTTTTGAGTTTCGGCTGAGTTAAACAGCTTTAAATTTAAAACAAAAGCATAACATGTTAAGTAGCTTTTACTTTTTACCTATTACAAGATGCATCCTGTAATTTTAAGATATTAATAATGAAAAAGTTTGTTGCTTACCGATACATTTCTGAAAACTTATGAGGGCAATGCATGGATGCAATGCAAATGTTGGACGCAACGATAATTTAGATATAAATTAGTTTACTTTAATATTTTATATATGTGTTTGAATTTCATTCTATATATCTCATTTTATTTCTCGGTACATCTACCACTTTCTTTCTCTGCACCACGCCAAGATTGACTCGAAGAAAATCACTGAGGCATTAAGTCCGCCTCTATACAAAAAGAAGAAATAAATGAATCATTTAATTTCGATCTCAAAACTTGTTACCGGAGGGAGACTGTATGAGGGTCGCCTGCTTGGGTGCCTCCGTCTTACATATTTCTGCCGCAAAACAGCAGTGTTATATTCCGGTTTGAAGGGTATAGGAGGCTTGGTTCTGTGGCGTTTGTTGCAAATAAGACTTCAGAGAATAATCGACATTTATTTGAACACACCACATTTCTTATATACATTTTTGGACAATGACACGAACGAGACAAACATATTGCTATTTCAGCCGACATAAATATTGCACATATTGACGGTACACAAACATATATAATTATCACTTAAGTACCTTACATTAAAATAATCGTCTTTACAAATCTACCATCAACTAAAAATATTTACAGTAATCAACCTACAACTAAAATGCTACGACTATAAATAAGAATTTGTGGCACGATCATTGCAGTGCGTTCCCGTCGTCAGTACTATGCGTACGAGTATGTTGACGCCACAAAGGGTAAGATGTGGCAGTGAAATTACTATGTACTACCGTGATATTAGATCTGTTGTCACAAACTAGCAACGTAAACTATGGTTCTTGTGGGGGTTGCAAATTTGCTGCGAATCTCACATGTACTATGACTGTTACCACTTACCATCAGGTGGGCAGTAAGCTTGCTTGCCAACTAATTTGTATTAAAATATATTTAAAAAAATTAAACTTAACTTGTCTTGAAGAATCCACACAAAAATCGCTCCCACTTTCGGCAAAATTGTTATTAGGTATAATATATATAAAAAGGTTATAACATGAAGGCCAAGACATAAGAGGAAATCACACAGGCTGTTTTTCTATACATTCGTAGTCCCCTGTTTTCTTTCTGGATAATGGCAAATCAAAAAGTCCTGTTTTTTATTAAGTTAATTATTAAAGGAGATTTAAACCTTCAAAGGCCTTAAATCTGCCCAGATTTTTTTGCTGTTTTCAAACATCCAGCAACTAAAATTAACGAGAAGATATGAAAAAGCAAAACATAGAAACACAGCCAAAGCCTTTCTTTATTTCTGAATGCAGAAAGTAATTATATCGGTCTAGTTTAAGAGGAGAAAACAGGGGACTACGGAATTTTTTTTTTGTGTACGTTTCATAAGTATCTTCGGTCCGAACTGCAGTTGTCTCTATCGTACCTACTCAGCTCGTTTGGTCGAGGGCACAGCGCAACTATACATTTTACAAATACCTATTTTTAAATTCTCCCGACCTTAAGATATTAGTTTACTAATAGAACTTATGTGACAGAATATTAGTTTACTATAGGAGTGCTTTAAGGTACCCTTTCTAGATACCGTTCACATAGAAGTAAAAATATTTTACAAAAAATAAAAACCGACTTCAAAATCACTAAAAAGTCATAAATGATATAAGAATACACACAACATCATATTTTTATATTGAAATCAAAAGTTTCCAAACGACGGTCTCCTAGAATTTAAAATTCTCTAATGGTAAATACGGTCGCGGTCAGAAAATGTTTATCAGTTTTGAAATTAGATTCTATATCACACTTTTTTCACTAATGTCTAAAATGCCATAATATCAAGTTACTTATTACCTTTCAAAAGTTATTATGCAAAATGACGCATCGAGAATCACAAAGAGATTTATTAATCACTTTTTGATGAAACTCATTTCTTTATTTGTTGAAGTGACATTTATCAAAAATGATTGTTTGAACGTCGTTTGGACAAGAGCAAAATTTTACGAAAGATTTTTCATAATGAAATAAAATGGCAAGTTTGACCCTGGAGTAAAGGGCTGAAATAATAAGATGGACATATTAGTGGGAGAACGCAATATATCGCGATTCACTGTGAGGTTTTGGATTCGACGTCACGGCGAAGAAGGGCAAATCACAGATCATTTTTTTTTTTAATTTATTTCCAATTATTATATTTACATGTGTATTAATTTTGATATCCCGCCAAACTGTAGACAGTCTGTTGGCGAGTACGCCCGTTACTAAAAACTTAACACAATTTACACATGACTTTCACTAGATCTTAGAATATATACAAATTACAATCACACAACATCCCACTAAGAAAACCTATAACTAGTCAATAAAGTAATAAAATTCTAATAGAAGAGTTATCTTCTCTTCTAACAGAATTTGTTTCAGTTTAGTCCTGAGTTGACAATTTATATTTAGAACTACTCCTTAACATCTCGTTTCTATTATAAATACTAGGCACAAAATATTTATTCAATCGGCGTCCATAATAATTATTTGCTTTGGGCTGCTCTAAGAAACCCTCACGAGCCCTCCTGGTTCTGTATTTGTTGCACACTGGTATTTTATGTAATTCGTTGTAGTAAGTATCTAGTACAATCTTGTATGTTGTTTTCTTTTCTACAGGTAACACTTTAAGATATGAATAGAGTTTGTTATAGTCACCATTACACTCATATTTGATTTTCTGATTTATTAAATATTTAAGTAACCTAGTCTGCAAGTTTTTAACCTGCTTTAAATATGTACTAAAAGTACGTCCATACACATTTACTCCATAGCTTATAAGAGAGTCTCCTAACGCATAATATACAGTTAATAGTGTTCGCTGACTAATCGTATTTTTTAAATAATAAAATTTACCTAATATTGCTCTAAGTTTCGTACAAAGTTCCTCAGTATGCGACTTCCAATTAAAGTGCTTATCAACCAACAAACCCAGATACTTATATTTTTCAACATACTGTAATGATGCACAAGAACAATTAAGTTTGTTTGAGTGTAAACATTCGTATGTGTGCCCTATTATGCTTACATCTTCATTTTTTACTTTTTTTGCTTTAAGATTGTAAGGTGAGTAGATATGCAAGCATTTAGTTTTTTTCTAAATTTATTATTATGCCATTGTCGTGAGCCCATTTAGTAATATTCTCGAAGTCATATTGCACTTTTGCTTGCGCTTCTTTTATATCTTTCGCAGAGAATAATAAACACATATCGTCGGCATACATGTACAGTACACCTTACAATATTTAATTACATTAACTATACTGTTAACAAGTAGAGTATATCCCACCGGCCCATACACCGATCCGGTCGGTACTCCAAGAGTAACATTGCACTCTTCTCCTGTCACACCATCAATCACAGTACGGATAGTTCGGTTAGTCAGGTAATTTCGGAACCAGGTGTTGATGGGGCCTCCGATACCGCACTCCTCCATGGCCCGTAGCAGCACATCATGGTCTAGAGTGTCGAAAGCTTTTTTATAGTCTATGAATATTGCCAAAACCTGTTCACAGGAGTCCAGACTTTCATTTACTGCTTCAGGAAATTTTCCTAAAGCCGTGGCCGTGCTTCGCCCGCGCCTGAAGCCGTGCTGAGCATCAGATATTAGACTATAATTTTCTAAGAAAGAAGTAATCTGCCCCACCAACACCTTCTCCACAATTTTATTAATAGCTGGTAGTATAGCAATCGGCCGATAGTTAGTATACATGTAATGGCTTCCGCTTTTGAATATTGGTCGAATTAAAGATTTTTTTAATTCAGTTGGATACAAACCTTTTGATATAGTTAAGTTAACGAAATGTGCTAAAATAGGACTAATTTCTTTTTTAATCAATTTGAGATCTTTTATTCTTATTCCATCTATGCCGGGAGATTTTTCTATGCTCAAACTATTTATTATCTTTTCAATACAATATGGTTTTACTTTAATATATCTTAAAGACACGTTACTTTGCTTAATATAAGAATTCCTTTCTAAAAACTTAACCGAGCACAAGCACACGAGCACAAATGAGATAATAATTCAGGACGACCACCGATACTAATCGCCGCGCAAATAACAGAAATGATTCTTCATTACGAAGATAACGTTACTGCTTAACTTTACGCGACAACATCTCGATTTTGATTGGTCGAATACTATATTTACCGATGAAAAACTTTTTAATCAAGCTAAGTCGGAAGATTAACTTTATGGCGCTATCGAACTCGGTATGATGGAGCTCATATCGTGCCTCAAAACGAGTCAGATCGCATAACAGTAAACTTATGGGGATGGATGAGCCTCGACGACGTTGGAGGTGGCGTCGTTTGAGAATAGGGCTACTGCCATTAATTATGTGTCGCTTTTGGAAGAAGTGATGCTGCCTACTGTGCGCGTAGTGTAATCCTGCAACAGAATTCTTACACATAACCCACGTTCAAGATTATGCACGGATACTAGGCCCGTGCTACTATGGCGTGGTTCAACCTGCACCGTGATATTCGTCCCATTCAATGGCCCGCTCGGTCTGCTGATTTAAACCCTATTGAAAATGTATGGGGGCTTATGGTTCAACGCTAGGACTATCAAAATGAAATAAACCCTCATGCTCTTAGATTACACTGTGCTCGAGTATGGGATGATATTAGAGGGATCGCTCTATGTTCGCGTCTTATTGCATCTATGCGAGATATATATTAAATAAAGAGTTTTAAAGTTTCTATTTTATTATTTCTTCATATTCTTAGTTAAAAAACTAAAATATTAGTTTTTTCAAAGAAGGTTTTCTATATATTTTTGACGGCACGGTTAGTGGTCGAGTCATTGCCTGCTGCGCAACAGGCGGCGGGTTCGATTTCCGTACGGGTCTGATATTTTGTATGACCTACAGAAATTTTTCCCGGTTTGGGCGTATGTGCATGTGAGATTCTATGTTTTACTTTGACTACCAGACTACTACCAGAACATCGAATACGTTGGACGCTCCTTTCAAATTTAGAGATTTCCCTTGATTTTGCTAGGATCTCATCACCAGATCCTGACTTGGTGACATAGGGACCACCTTAGGAGTATTTTGTTTCGAATACAGAAAGAATTTTGAAGATCGGTTTAATATTAGCGGAGTAATCGCGTAACAAACATACAAAAAACATTCACTCACATTCAGAACCTCCTCTTTTACTGAAGTCGATCAAAAAGAAAAAGTACATGCGCGTGGGTATGAGATTTAAGTCGTTAAATATCTAAAATAATATTTTTGGCAAATTATATTGCTTATTTCATTAACAATGTGATGAAAATAGAAATTAGAATACCACAGTCGGTACTCTGCTTGTTTACTGTTTCAAAATGGCGACCTGATACTTAAGTTCGTGTTACGAGGTATTTTTCGTAGAAATTCAGTATTCCCAAGCTATTCATTTCCACAGAATACAACTTTCACCAGTATAATGCGAGCTCACTGAATACTATTAGTCGTAATGAAATCTGAAACTATAGATCCTCTTAAATTGGCCGTCAGAGTATTACAATGTTTGTACACAATATCAGTTATACTTCTGGCAGCCATAAAATCTTGTGTGGCAACCATTTTTTGCGTGGGTGGCACTTTTGAAATTATTTGCTTCATAGAAAAGTGGTCCTTGTGGCATTGGCAATAGTTGTCATGTTGTTGTTCATTGCTGATTCAAAAGTTATGGCTGGGCCAATCAATTATGTTTACAAATTTTAACGGGTCTTCTCTATAGATTCTATGTGATCTACAGTTTGCTTAAGCGTAAAACGCCAACGCAGATTTTGATAACAAAATTATATTGCTTTGTAATAAGTTTGGTGTTGTTTTTTTATATTTTCAGTGCGTACAAAAGGGTAACTTGATTGTGGAAACGAGCTTTAATCATATTCGTGAATTATAAAAGAAAATATCTTATTGACATTGTCGGAACATTGTTAACATAACATTGTTACATAGCATTGTTGTTATAATGTTAGTTTTGAGTTGGTAATAGGTCGCCAGGTGCGTTTAGAAAAACCCTTGTAAACCAAAATTTTAGCCCTACAATTAAATTTTCACAGCCATTGCAGTCGACGGGTTGAGACATTGATAAATTCATCTCGAAGTTCGCGGTTTTCCTTGGTTTGATTGGTAGTAGGGTTCTTACCTATGTTCTTACCTATGTTCGTCATAATAACAATACCGATAATTATTGTTGTGATACGACAACTAGAGGTAAGATAGGAGTTTCTCAGAGATTAACCAGTTCAAGGGAAGCTTCCATCGAATTTTGACCTTATCATCACTTACCATCAGGTAGATGAACACTAAAAACTTGTGCATGGTGTATAAAAAAAAATATTGCATCCGGTTTAAATTCACAGAATGTCTCGATATAGAACCAGTAAATATACATATTTCAATTTTAATCTCTAATAGTCCGATACGGTGATGTTATGATAGCCTTCTACCAAATCCGATCAACTTGATTATCTTGTCAGGTTGACAGATCCAAATATTAAACAAACAAACTTACACTGTTTTGCTTTTACATCTGTCGTGTCACAAGAACAGACAGCCCAAAAATTAAAACAGCAAAGGTTCCGGGAATTTTAATCTGCTCGGTGCATTCGTAAAAAACTGCAAAATCAAATCAAATCTTCAAACACAGAATAGCCGAATTCCATGAATACCAAACATTTTTTTTTCATTGTAATAGTTATAAAAAAAATTTATTCAGATTAATAGGTACATAAAAAAACAAATCAAATACAACATGAATATAAAGGCGAGCTTATTTATTAATAATATTTATTGATTTATGTCGACAAAATTGTGAATATGCACAATGCACACCCACAATTAAGAGTTTAAATGTAGAGCTTTAATTAACATAATCTTTGTATGATTAATGTTTACGTATGTGTCTCTATTTTGTGTGTTTGTGTTTATGTCTTTGTGTTCGGGTTAGTGTGTTGAGTGTGTTTATGAGCATTTGTATGATTTGAACGTTTGTTATATAATAGTTCAAAAACCATTTGAACAAATTTGAGTAAAATTTTAACACACTTTTATCTTACAGTAACTATCTTTTGTTAATTTCCAGATTTTTTTTCATATTGAGATAATCCTGTTTTGAAGTTGTATAAACTTTTAAACTTGAAGTCGCAGACAACACCTCGTATTGCATGCCACATTAATAGCAAAAACTTTAACTACGCCAAAATACTAAACATAAATTCCATATTTAAAAACATTTTTATGTTTCGAAAAAACTGCAACCCCAATTTGGTACAAAACTAACACATGCAATGAAAAATGATTGGTCACTTGAAACGGCCACTTAAAATTTCGCATCAGATAATTTGGATGAGCTCAAATATGAACAAGCTTTTTGGTATGCTACACTACAGCTATCAAGTTTCAGGTCACTTTGGTTTATCAATAAGTCCTGTTTAACCTTTATTATAGCATTTTTGCAGGTTTTTTTTTTGGTTATGACTAAATTTTAAGGCGAATATCATACTTCACCCTGGTAAGATAATTTGTATGATCTTCGAAAAATGAAAGGTGCTTTGGTAACTAATATTTTTAATAGTTATTAACCTAAGTATATCACAAGTTTGTAACATATGAATTATGGTGTCATTTGATGTAAGTATAAGTACTTATATGTATTTTTAATTTAGACTTGTATAAGGTATTTAATATAATATATCTGCTAAATACTCTTTATTTAAAATATTCAAAAGTTTTACCCAAAATGTAAAGGTTTTGGATAAAGCTTTATTCTACTCTCATCCTAAAAATCACATATATCTCAACCTAAATATAACTATAGATAAGATCTTGTAATAAACACACTCATTCATAGTTACAGAAGAGTTTATATTACACATGTCAGATAGAACATTTCAATTAATTCTCTATTCGTAATATTATGAACGTGTGCTCAATTGTAATTCCAAAAATCAATTTCATTAAATAAAAATGAAAACGTTATCTTAAAAACAGCATCCAGTTTCACTCCTCCAAGTTAAATCCTCGTATCTCCGACCGAAGATTAAAATATATCCAAATCCACGAAAAGAAGACGAAAAAAAAAACAAAAAAGCACACCCATTGAACACCTGCCCTAATTAGATACCTACAATTCAAAAACCAGTTTACCCAGAGAAAAAAGGTCACAGACGCAGTGTGATAGACGAAATCCCTAGAGATACTAAGTTCTGAACAATAGAGTTTATTTTGCGACGACATTATTTAGTTCGAGTTATAAAAGGTAAGTTTGTAGACGTTACACATCTTGGACCTCTCAGCGTCATTTTTTTCGGACACCCGACTACTATATAATGTCTTTTTTATTGTAGCAGTTTTCATGTTAGTTTATTTTATTTAGATGTGGCTGGTTTGATTTCTCATTTTTGGCAATAATTTTATTGCGGGATAGAAATGAAGCTGTTAATGTTTGTTTCGCAATATTTATTGTTTTCTTTATAGTCTATTTATGAAAAAATAAAAAATTGTCTATATAAAAATATTTACAGATATAAGTATTTATTTGCAAAATTACTTGAAATGTTCTTGAAGCTTATGTTTCGGACATTAATCTATAAGTAGCTTGAATTATGTCGTTGCTAAAATGTTTTTATGGCTCTATGTAGAGCCTGTAGCTGTATCAGAAAATAGTTCATTCTCACACTACTAGTGCCATCTCGTGAATTTTTATTGAACTAAAGTTAGCACAAGCCTGTTGCTTAGTAAATTTTATTTAAACCATTATTTTCGTAAATTTCGTAAATAAAATGGTCATAACTAATATTCTACCCTACCATAATATATTCTTACAAAAAAAAATTATTTTTTTTTGTAAGAATAATAAGGAGATATTATTCATGAATCATATCTCCTTATTATTCATTATTAGGTAGGTATTTAGAAAAATAATTATTGTATTCAATTTGAAAATAAAACACTTTGATATAATAATCCAAAATAATAAAAACACAAATAAACAGTAATTTGATTTACCGAGAAACTAGAGTAAATCTTATAAGCTTTAATTTGCTTTATTTAAGACTTTCTTAAAAAATTTAATGTAGTTCAAGTTGACTCGATTTACTCTGGTGTGAAATAAAATATAACTTACCTGATACTGTTATCAAAAAATCCAATGACAAAATCGGCAAACGACTGTTTAAAACCACACAAAATCCATCACTTAGTTCATCCTCATTAATCTTAAAATCGGAACAAAACATAACACATCACCACAAACTTAAGAAAAAAGTTCCAACGTAAAAAGTTTGAAGGTCGCACTAATGAAGCGGAGTGGCGCGAATGAAACGTCAAAGTTCAAAAATGGCGGGCGTCCGTCACTCCGCATCGCTCCCGCGGTACTGGCTGTCTATGGTTAGTTCGGGTGCAACATCAGATAACTGTGTGCGTTCTGATAACCGCGCATGCATTTGATGCAACTACGGGCAATAAAAGATTCAATGTAGCGAAACGATCCGCGAATTTCGAGCGGAGCTATCCGTTACATATATACTTACCTGTCTATACGGCGTACAGATAATTCGATTGTAATTTTAACATTTGCCAAATTAAAAAAACATTGTTGATCTAACATGTTATATAAATTACGTGGCTTAAATTCACTTGGTTATGGTGGATTTAAGTTGGCAATATTCATCATTATCATTATCATCGCCGCTCATATTCGTCCCCAGCGAGGGGCTCGAGCCTACCCTTAAGGGCCGTTAGGGTGTTAAGGCCTTAGTTAACGAGCCTGGCCCAGTGCGGATTGGTCGACTTTACAGATACACCTTTGATTTTTTCGCAGATATATGCAGGTAGCCTGACGATGTTATCCTTCACTGAGGGAGCGTTGGATAAATATGCCTACATATGAAATTCGAAAAAGAACACTGTGGTACATAGCAGGTTCGAACCCTAGACCTCCCGATTAGAAGGCCAGTGCTTAGTCCACAGCGCCGCTGAAGCATTATTATGTTGCTTCGTTGGCATAATAATTATTATTTAGCTATAGAATCACAATACAATCCAAACGATGCAAGTGTAAGTAGGTAGGAATGCATGAATTTAATGACTTTCTCAACCTAAGCCCTATACTCGTGTAAGTCTTTTAGAAATTTAAATTTACTTAAAAACTACTTGAAGGCGTAATTTTTAGATGTCCATGAAAGCATCTTGAAGCTTACACAAAAAGTATACAGGTATTATTTTCATTAGTAAAGAATAATATTTGAGAAAAAACATCAAATTCTTTTTAAGTAACTATACTAATACCAAAGAGTCTATTATGTGTGTCAATCTGTAGGCCTATCACGGGCCACAAGTGCCTCTGATTTCCCATGGTCGACTCTCAGGTAGAGTAAGAGCTTATCGATTTTTTTTATTTGTAGCAACATCAAGTCCGGATCTATCACCCGGTTTATAATTATGGACTTGATGACGTGGGATTTAAAAACAAATTGGCGAAGTGTAAATCGTAAGTGGAAAAAAAGTATTTTTGGGGAATTAAAGGCGTGATGACATTTGTTTTGTATGGGTTTCGTATACACATACTTAATAACTGGGCTTGTTACCAAGTCTGATATTTAAAAAATGTTTTATTTGGTCGAAAGGCAATTAATCAAAGACGAATCTGATTAAAAATTTCAACTAAAAACCTAATCTGATGACCCCAAGTCCAGATTGGAGTAAACCTAAACAAAAACAACGAAATTCTCACAGCGGGCGATTCATTATCATCACACAAAAGGCACCGCTCATCCTGTTCGGTGCTACTATCTTTCTGCCACGAAATAGGGTTGGCAGCAGTCCTACTCATCCTAACCCTTCATACTTTAATATACACGGTGTTTCATAATAACCAATAAATAATCAATGAGTTATACAAAACTAATTATTAAAATGTGTTTACACGTAATGTCATTCAACCCAAAATATTCATGTTTATTATAGTATCATCATTATGTCTATGATTTACATGAACATTTTGGGTTGAATGACATTACGGGTAAACACAATTTAATAATTAGTTTTAGATATCGCATTGATTATTTATTGGTTATTATGAAACACCGTGTATATGTCAATGTTTGGAAATAGTATTAAAATATATATCTAATTCGAAATATAAAGTTACTAACTTTCCGCCCGCAGTTTCGCCCGCGTTATTTGAATTTTTCCCGTGGGAAATTCTTTATTTTCCCGTAGTAAAAACAATTCAAACTATAAAGCAAAAGCTTGTAAAAAAGTCCCATTGTAATTCGTTAACCAGTTGTTAGTGTGATACACAAACAAATCAAAAATTTTAAGCCCTAATTCACATTACTGAGGAAATTTTTAAAAACGCTTTCACTCTAATTATTTAACAGTTTAAATTCAAAATGTCATGCCTCTAGTCTAAAATGACAGTCCTCCGACCCCCTTTTCATTCCCTTGAGGATTGAATCATAGAATCAATTTTAAGTGAACATCTCCTATCTATAATCTACCTGCCTGTCATACTAATATAATACACTCATGTTAACTGATTTTGATGAACTATAATATTTTAAGTCGAGTCGAGTTTTTCTGAAGGAATTGCAGAAGAAAAAAATTCAATGGACGGACAGAGTGGGGAGGTAAAGGTAAATTCTCTAGGTAGTCCACTAAGGACCAATATCTGAAACGACTTCCATTGACTCGTCCAGTAGTGACGAACCTTATTGCTCATTTTTTTTTTGATGCGCTCGCACCATGTTGCAATACAGCAAACGCACAAGGCAGACTTCTTGTAGGCCCGGCCCGATAATCGGCCCGATTTTTCCGACCAACTCAACGCATACCTTTATCACTTTGTCGGTGGCCAACTTTTTGTAGTTCGTGTGCGTTGCAACCTAGAACTCTAGTTTTCATTTACCATCATCAAAAATCGGTCACCGATAGTCGTTCGTATGCGTTCGCACTTAAGGGACATGGCAGAGTTTTTGTCAGTAAGGCGGTTAACACATTGCCGCCGCATCCCGCTGCGGTGTACGGAGGGACGAAATCCGCATGCGGTTGCGGGGACACGGAACCGTGCCACCGTACGGTTTGCTCTGTATCTCCGTCCGGAGCTGCGGTACACGACGCCCCGCATCGCCGCATTATCTATGTCAAGATCTATTACGCGTATGCACGTCCTTTCTACGTAAAAATCCGTACGATACTGCGGCACAGTGTGGCATACCCTGCGGTTTTTGTATACAAATTAAGATTCTTCAGTCAAAATTAAAAATCGCAGCACCGCACACCGGAGCGGTGTTCGGTGCAATGTGATATGCGCCTAAGCCACGACTGGTGTTTTCTTGCTCTGTTTAACACTTCCGAAAAGTCTGACTTCCTAGGCGTGATGTGTGAGTAACGTATTTCCCAAAAAGCCCACTATAGCGAAGCACAAGTAGAAAGCTTTTTTTTGTTATTGCTACTAAGTTGGCAAACAAGCGAACTGCTCACCTATAATACATGTGGCAACTGTGAGGTTCGTAGCAAAACTGCAACTCCCACAAGAACCATAGTGTAGGTACTTTGCCAACTTGTGACATCAGCTGATGTAAAGTCACGGTACCCAGTAATTTCACTGCCATATTGTACCCTTCAAACCGGAACACAGCAATGCAAGCACTGCTGCTTTGCAGCAGAAATAGGTATGACGGAGACCAAGCAAACGACCCTGGTACAGAGTCTCCCTCCAGTTGTAAAGCTAGTCTTGTAAAAAATTTGTATAAGTTGCATACAACTAATATAAGTTACAGCGTGATGACAGCTAGTTTCTTATAACTTAACTACATACGCCATCACCAACCGTAAGAATAAATTATTAAATTGTTAACAACCCTGAACCTGACCATTTAATATAGCTTTCCATCTCTCTCGCATCTTTTATTTAAGCACCTGTTCTCACAAATATAAAACTGTTTTACACCGTATACCGATATGCTTAGCGCTTGAAATTGAATAACAAAAACAGTGTCCTACTTGAGATGACCAGTGAATCGTAAACGTTGGATACTTATTCTTAAAAAGTATCGTATTATTTTCTTATGGAATGTTTATTACTGACGGCAGCTCGTGAAATTGTCTCGCTTTCGCTAATGATATAAAGAAATTGCTAACTTCTGAAAAGCTTACCCCGGTAACTCATCAAATCCTTTACTCAACAGATTACACTCCCAAAAAAATTCAAACATCATTAATGTAACCTTTACATGAAAGTGGCTAGTTATTTATCATCAGTTGAAGTTGGCTTTTACGTATAAAAAATAGTAAAATTGTCGTTTTCCTTATTCGTGGTGGAATTTTTAATTTGAAAAGCATTATAACAATACTAACAGCTAACAAAACTCACAATTAGCAACAATTAAAGAGTGAGGTGCATAGCTTTAATGAGCAGGCCGACTGTGGAAGATTTGCCTCTCACAGAAAAAGAAAACAACTTAAACAAATTAATTTCATTAAAATTGCGATGATGATGAAATCAAAAACACTTAAAACTTAAAAATAATATAAGAATACATACAGCACTATACCTACATATTTCTATAATGAAGTCGGCGCTAAATTTAGATTTTTTAGGAATTCTTTGTTTGGCACCGACTTCAATATAGAAATGTAATGTTATTTGTATTCTTATTTTTAACTTTGTCGATTTTTTTTGTTGCATTTTTTATCTTTTTAATTTAATTTAATACCAGCTCACCGAAATAATTTAGTAAGTAAGTAAGAATACGACAAACTAGCTCCTAAATGTTAAGGATCCTACCATTATCAGCTCGGTTCATGACTACCAAATGCAAATTACTGAATAACTTCGAAAAACAACATCAAACAAGCTGGACGTGCCTATAAAAATTAAGGGTTTTACTCAATTTTCTTGGGAATCCATCATCAGATCCTAACTTTGGTTGACAATAGGACCACCACCGAAGTATACTCTATCGAACACAAAAAGAATTTTGAAAATCGGTCTACAATTGGCGAAGTAATCTCGTAAAATACACACAAAAAAACATACGCATCGAATTGAGAACCTCCTCCTTTAGACTAGAGACGGTTAAAAACATATTGAGCTACCTAATTTATCAATACTTAACATATTATCAATAGCATTCATCTTCCTACTGAAAAGCAGTTCCATTCAAACGAAAATCTCTATTTCTCATACCTCAATCAATACCTCTTAACGTGACAGTGTCGAAAATGCTCCCCTACCCTAAATTAGTCAAACTTAATTCGACAAACTATCGAAAATGTTAACAATAAGATGAAGAGAAAATGCATCACAACAGTCTTAAAACAAGTAATATTTTAGTTCTCTATACACAATTTAACAATTCACCGTATATCGAAATATTTTTGCATAAGAAACGAATGAATCACATTCAATTGGCGTAGTGATGAAAACTAGTCGAGATAACGCAAAACCATGTTAAATAAGTGTTACAACAATTGTTCCTATGAAATGCTTTAGTTACTCTTGACATAAAATGCTGATACAATCTCCTATTCATTCACAATATTCATACGCGTGTGACCTTTCTTTTAATCACCCTTTTTGTTCTCAAACAACCAGTGATATAGATTTAATGACTCGAAAGAATGTATGAGAGAGTAATCTGTAATTAATGGTATATGTACTGTAGGCATACTTAGAGATTGTTCTCTTCTGATTTCAGTTCAGTGTTGTTAAGTTATAAAGTTTAAATTTGGTTGCCGACTCCGCGAATGAATGTTGAAATGTTAAGACAAAGAGCTTGGTTTGGTATTTTTAGGTTAAAACCTTTTTTAGAAACCTTTTTGGAATGTTGTTATTGACATCGCATAATAACACTTACTGGGATGGACGTGGTGGTACTTTGATAATTGTGAACTTACAATGAATCACAAATTTTTTGTCACTTGATCATTTTGAGTGAGTTGTGGTGATATTACGACCACGGGGCCTAGATAAGTGGAAATCGTTTCAAATTCGTCATAACGAAATAACGTCATTCTGAAATAAAGAAATGTAATTCCTAGCCAACGTAACGGGATTGTAGCGATCGTTGTGTTGAATTGTTATTTCTATAAGAAAACAAAATATTGGTTATCTACTCCAGAACAATAACGGTCAATAAGGTTGCTTGGCAGAGATCACCTACGGCGATAAGGCCGCCTATTTTGCTGTTCGTGTATGTAAAAAAATGTGCAAAATAAAGTGTTTCTATCTATCTATCTATCTGTCACCACATGTTATTAGTATTCTAATAAATAGTGAAAATCAATGATCAAATTTAATTTTTTCATTTAATTTTTAATAAAAAATGAGCTATTTTGATTAGAATATGAAAATAACGAAAAAACAGTTCGCTTATTTATCGATTCGTTGCGAATTAATACATTGTCTACCAATTTACATATGACATTGATAGAATCGCCACGTGATTTAGAGATGGCATGTGTCAATCCCGTACATTTTGTACGTTTCTAGCTTCGTTACCGTTTTAGAATTGTCACTTTGTCTAGGCCCCCAGACCTGTTATTTCTGTGGTGGCATGAGATTTAACTGTCATTAGTCGCTTATTACTTCCTGCGAGTCACTTCCTGAATTACATACAAGTACATAATTAATTTTAATGATCATATTTAAAGGGAATTCACTATATTCACTAATTTTCATCGGTTTTCCGTTTGGTAAATCGGAAGATTCTATATTATTGCTTTAGTCACAGAATAAATAATAGTATTAAAGTATTCGAACCTCGGTGGCGCTGTGGACTCGGCACTTGCCTTCCAATCGGGAGGTCGGGGTTCGAGACCCGCCATGTACCAATGTGTTTTTCGTTTCGAATTTCATATGTACATTTGTCTGATGCTCCTACGGTGAAGGAAAACATCGTGAGGCAACCTGCATACGTCTGCGAAGAGATTCAATGGTGTATGTGAAGTCAACCAATCCGCACTGGGCCAGCGTGGTTGACTAAGGCCTAATCACCCTAACATAGGATAGGCTCGAGCCCCTCGGTGGGGACGTATATGGGCTGTGATGATGATGATGATGATGATTAAAGTATTTAGTATTTTTTTTTAGGTTATATGCTTGGAAGGCCAAAGGAGCGCTGGTATCAATTTTACTTTTACATCGATCAATGCCCTAGATTGATAAAGAGAGTTGTGTAACGATTGGTGCCAAGGACTACTTTATTATTTTTAAGCTTTTTAGCACATTTTTTACATAATCATTATCTTTCATTTCAATAAAACCGTTTGACTTTAAAACAAATGTACCTGCCTGTTTTTCGTTTTTATGATACTGACTGATGACTAATTTTGGTGTATTTTACTAATCAAGCACTTTCATTTGAAGTCCATATTACCAAACCATACCAACCCCCTGGTTTAAAAAATGCAATCCGCAATTCTGTGGTGATGCGGTCGTTTTGGATTTACAATGATACTGAACATACATAAATTGTATTGTCATCAGTAAGGAGCGAGCGTCATCGGTGGCGCTGTGGACACAGCACGCGCTTTCCAATCGGGAGGTCCGGGGTTCGAGACTGCCATGTACCAATGTGTTTTTAATTTTTCGAATTTCATATATATATTTGTCTGACGCTCCTACGGCGAAGGAAAACATCGTGAGGTAACCTGCATACATCTGCGAAGAGATTCAATGGTGTATGTGAATCGACTAATCCGTACTGGGCCAGCGTTGTTGACTGAGCCCTAATGACCCTAACGATCCCCTCGGTGGGGACGTATATGAGCTGTGATGATGATGATGATGTCATCAGAATTAAATGTGTGTACAACAGAAGGCGGTATGACCGAACAACAGCAACATGCGGCAAGTTATATAAAACCATTTAAAAATTACAGGACAGCCATCTTTCATCATTACAGCTCATATACGTCCCCATCAAGGGGCTCGAGCCTACCCTATGTTAGGGTGTTTAGGCCTTAGTGAGCCACGCTGGCCCAGTGCGGATTGGTCGACTTCACATACACCTTTCGAACTTCTTCGCAGATGACTGTATGCAGGTTGCCTCACGATGTTTTCCTTCACCGCAAGAGCGTCGGACAATAATGTACATATGAAATTCGAAAAACGAAAAACACATTGGTACCTGGCAGGATCGAACCCCAGACCTCCCGATTAGAAGGCCAGTGCCCAGTCCACAGCGCCACCGATGCTCATTATCATCATCATCATCATCAAACATCTTAGTTATTAGTGTAAGGTATACAAGTATGTCATGATTGCAACTTGGAATTTACACTTGTCTCCAAAAGGTTGGGCAAACGTATATGTATAGCACACGCACACTTCACCGGTTATTTACCGGGAAATATATAAATTATTTAAAACATTTTTTATAGATTTTATACTTCAAGGTTTGCTACAATTCTTAGTACTATGTATTATTCTTAGTTTAATAGCTACGTTATAAATAAATTAATCAATTAACTCAACATAAATTTCACCTATGGCAGGATTCGAACCTGTTCAAGATACCGCGTTGACCACTTGGGCCACCAAGAACTTATTGTAACGTACTAATTATCGCCCGCGGCTTCACTCGTATAATCTTTTACAACTTTCCGTCTCCTCGAGGATTATTTCCGAGGATTATATTAACTCTAATGATTATTTTCAATTAATGTATTTTCAATTAAGGAATAATGAGAAAAATGTTTTTTTTTAAATTTTATCTAATTCATAACTTCAATCCCCATTTTGCCCCAAAGAGGGTAGCGTTTTCTTAAATCCTGAAACACGTGCTTAATCAATTAGATTGATAAGGCCAAAATCCAAGTTTCAATTAAATAGGAAAATAATAAATTTCACTTTCATTCAATATTTTAACTCTATCCTACTTATAGGGTTGAAATTTCCAAAAATCTTAAAAAATGTATTTGATTAGTTTAGTTATTTTAAGCCTTAATTCCAAGACTAAGATTATTCCGATAAAATTTAAAATTGTTCTCATAAGCTTTCAACCCCTCCTCACACTCTTAAGACGTCTTATTTCGCAAAATCTGCTCATAGAAGACAAGCTCTATCCATAAACTACTCACCTTCCTGCCAAATTCCATGTGATAGGTGGCTTTTTACAGGTGACTTTTTATATAATTATATACTAATAAACAGCTGAAAAGTTTGTTTGATTGTTTGTCTGTTTGTTTGGTTGAACGCGCTAATCTCAGGAACTACTGATTCAAATTGAAAAATTATTTATGTGTTGGATAGTCCATTTATCGAGGAAGGCTTTAGGCTATATAAAATCACGCTACGACCAATAGGAGAAGATATTCAATGAAAAATGTTGCTAAAACGGGAAAAATATAGAAGATACGAGACTAATGGCCATTTTCACCAACCTCTTCTTAGCTTAGGGGACTCTTAGGTGGCATGCTGTCACATTCTTTTCATTAAAGACAAAAGTGACAGCATATGTCTTAGGGGCTACCTAAGCTAAGTAATGGTTGGTGAAATCGACCATAAGAATGCCTTGAAGTCTTTTAAGGCAAAACAGTACAGTATTTTTTTTATTTTACTTGTATTTGCAAACATCTTAATAAAGATTGTTTGATGTCAATAAGTGCGTATAAAGGCTTAATAATTAAATTTAAAAAATTGAGTTCAGTCTAAAAGAGTTAAAACGCAAGTTTGACTACTGCCCGAGGTATTTTTCAATGTACGCCATTACTAAGCCCCATATAACCTTAGTGTGGTAAGTACTTAATACGAGTAGTATATTTTATTTAGGTACTATGTACTTATAAGTTACCTACTTCATTTCATATAAAAAGATTACAAATGTAAACACAAAATAGCGCAACAACAGCAATCTCTACCATGATGTAGAGAAATAAAATAAATAAGTATTAATAATTATAAAAAACATCAAAATCGACTTCATAGAAACCAAAAGATCAAAATTATTATTATATATTAGAATACATACAACATCAAATTTTTATATCGAAACTGGTGACAAATTTTAATTAGGTAACTACATTAGTTGTTCTTATATTTTTAATCATTGTTTGGCACCGATTCCATCGGCAGATCATGACTTGGTGACACTGGGATTACCTAAGGAGCATAAACTTTCGATTACAAAAATAGTTCTAAAAATCAGCCTACAAATAGCGGAATCGGAATCGGTGAACATTCATAAAAAATAGATACAGTCGAACATAGAACCTCCCCCTTTTTTTAGTAGATTAAAAAAGAAGTAAGAAAGAGAATGTAAATTCTATTACAATCGTCAATTACATATATTGAAATACATAATATACTCATATAGGTGCTATATTACGTGAATATAGTAAATAAAAATTAGTAATCAATTCACCGACTGAACATATAACTAAATGTATGGAATATGGTAGCGCGCGGCGTCTAACTTCATAACACAAATCAACCAAACCATTACAAGAATATGTAACACACTCCGTGATATTGCTTCGGAAGCCTTACCTTTCTTATTATAACTGGATTATTAAATAAAACAAGCAAAGCAGGATTACCGAGCTAAACAACTATCCGAGCGTCTTGTTCTAGCGCCACGCGACATCGCCTGTCCTTATCTGATCCGTGGCGTTTTTAATTACCCATCCTTGTCTTTCGGCACGCTTATACTGCCGTCTCTCTCGCACTGGGTGAACGCTCGGGACATCCGCCGAGACCTGTTTGAAGTATGACAGGTGCAAAAACAGCGACTGGACCCGAGAATTCCTTGTCCAGTTTTAAAAATACAGATTATATATACTCTGCTTACCATCTGGCCGGTTGGTAGTGTGGCTTTGTCGAGGAAACGAGAAAAAGTTAATGCATTTGAAAATGGAATTGTAATTTTAAATTGTCGGTGTTCGATTCGAAGTAATTTTTCAGTCTCGAATCTACGTAGGGGGTATTCGGTTTATGGTCAATATGTTGAGAAGATAGACTGTAAAAAGGTACAACTACTCGTTTTAATGTAAAAATGTTGGCTTTACATATAAATGAAAGCAGTTCAATGGGCAATTTAAAAAAAAGCAATTGGAGAGCGAATTTTATTATGCAATACTAGGGAATATTACTCAATAGGCTAAAGAATGACTTTATTTTTTTTTTACTTAAAAAGAGGAAATGCATTTTCACTTGTTTTCACTCACAGACGAACTCATTTAAGATGGTGCCGAAAAACTTGTGAAAATCCTATCACAAATCAAACTGACTACAAAAATCTTAGACTGGTACTAATCCAACTTCAACAAGAGACATAATGATAACTCTGAAGATATATAAAAAAAATAAGGCTGTCGTTACTAAAACCTTTCCCTTACATACATAAAACTCGGTAAAAACAGAAACATCACGTCGCCACTACGCTGTCTACAATACACGCTCCACCTTAAGTAAGCTTTCGCCCGGTTTGAAATATTCATTAGAGGCGTTCTGAGATTGCGAATAGTATGCCGCAGGTGTGATATTTGTGTGGAGAGAAACGAACTATGAATTCCTTTGAAGTTAATACGGGCTTCGGAAAAGCTGCCAGCCTGGTACAACATTGTGTAAATGGCTCGCTTATTTTGTGTACTTTTGTGTTTGCGATGTTTTTATGTAGTGAACCTACTGTTTCAATAGCTGCATCTCATTGCGGTTCAAATCTGGAGGTCCATTTGAATCCCCATGGGGTTCGACTGTTGGTAGAGCTTTTGAACCCACCTGTTTAGCTATTCAGATTCCGAGGTCAGCTGTATGGGTTTGGTTGTTGGGAAAACATCTAAATCCGTCTGTTTAGCTATCAAACCTAATATCAGTTGAAAAACGACCTGTTTAGGTCAGTCTAATTAGGTCATAGGTGAACCAAAATCTGTGAATGTGCCACAGAGTAGAGCTAAAATTTCGTTCCTAAGAAATATTAGGATACTTTTTTGAAAAAATCTTTTAACCCCTTTGTTATTCTAAATATTATTAGTGACCTGAAGTAGTGTTATATTAATTAGATAGAAAGTAACTTTGTTTTTATTACAGTAAATTCAATTCTACATTTGTTATCACTGTTATCAGATTCTGGTAGACCTATTTTGCATTTGACATTAGCTCATCATATACATCAAAGTCAATCATATACATCTATCTCCAGAGATAGATGGCGTTTTGAAACCGGTAGATAATAGATAACAGCTTTGGCATGTACCGACAATAATCAAGGATAGTCCGTTTTATTATTGATTAGGGGTCGAGGAACTCACTTTCATCTGCGACCTTATAATCGGCTGGAATGGGGCTAAGAGCTTCCAAGTGTTACAAAAATGCCAAAAAAAATGAATGAACTGTAAAAGCCAAATACTACATTCAAACCTAGAAAGCTGTTATCTCAGTCACTCTAAATTGACATAGACCATTTTAACAGAAGATTTTAAGATAGGGTTGTAATTCAAAAATAATTATATTATTTGTTACACGTTGAACATCTGTTTTCGTCCCTTTTCACACTGCTTATGAACTAATTTCAGTGATTTCAAAACACTAATATTAGTCCGTCACATTACAGCACAGACAAAGAACATTGATATTTTTGAATTTACTTTCGTCTGTCTGACAAATGCCATAGGAGACGAAAGTGGGTCGATTAATTTGCTCTTGATAATAAACCGATAAATCTATCCATAATCGTAACACAAATGAAAACCGTAAAACCTTCTGCATGTTATTTGATAGCTTAATCATTAATAAAAATATGGTTTCACTTACGACCCCGCCGCGAACACGATGGCTCTCAAACTTTCGACACTTAATCCGTCCGTAATCCAGGATAAATGGCACGAAGGGGCGCTGGTCGAGGGGTCACCACGCAGAATAATTTCCATACATTTGTTAGTAACGGCCAGTGCTCCGTTCGGTGGCCGTAAGCCGCTCAATAGCGCCTCTGCTATGGAGCAACGAAAGTTTGAGATGCACTGGGTTAAAATTATTTTAATTTTAGATTTAATTTCATTGTATCAATTAAGGTAAACAATAATAATATTATGAATTCATATTTATTCATGTTCAGACACATTTTCAAATTTATGGATTCTCTTGAATAAAATTGCTTTAATAATTGCATACAAAGTCAAGTAATAATTGCATGCAAGTAGGTCACAAAATAATCTCAGATAATTGCAATGTGCCTTTCAATATTCAATAGTTGCAACGTGCGATAATTGACGATTTCATACAAAATAGAAAGAAAATATTTTAATGTTTCCAATTATTACAACACAAGTCATTAGTCCAAATCCGTCTCGAAGGACCACGGTATATTATGGTGTGGTGCCCGTACAGAATGGTATGATGAGTAAAAGTAAAGGAACTAGAATATTTGAATAATAGTTATCTCCTCCATAGCACGCAGTACATATTTAATAAGCTCCATGCACTGTAACACCTGTTAAAAAAATTATGTTAAAAAGGTTGTGTGCCTATTTCAGACATTTTAGAAACCAAACTATTTAAAAAAAAATAGTGGGCCGTCGCTGGACGCCGGGCAGATGTGAAACATCGAAATCATTTTCTACAGGTAATACCATTGATTTACTACCAAACGTAGATAACGCATGAACGTTCGAGAAGTGGGCCGGTGAAGAACTGCCCAATCGCGACTCGTGCAGTTCTTTTCCATAGTTACTAAAACGTTAATTGATCTGTGGCTAGGTATGAAATGATGTAACTTCACACGGTTGTACTTAAAAAAGTTGCCATAATAATGTAGAATAAGGTTGAATTCGATAAATACGGTCCTTTCTTTATGGTAATTTTAATTCGGGCGTGCATATTCAACAATATATCAGCGAGTACAAATGTATAGTCGATTAGGTGACAGATTTCAAGCGCGTTTTTGTATGAAGTGCTCTATCTACGTTTGGTAGTAAATCAATGGGTAATACGCATAAGTCGCTTACGCTTGATACTATACATGTGGCGACGAATGCCGTGGTGACGCGTCACCACGCCGACAGTCGGTCTGACCCGCTGCTATAGACATCACATCAATATGTCGTTAATCTTATTTTGTGACATATTTCATTTTTTCAAAATAACTTAACCTTTTTCAAAACTCTGTACGTCCATTTGCAGTCTACCTCTTACCTGATTATATTATTAGTAGGATTAAGATAAATGTCTCTTGTATTTTGTTAACAATCTCCTCTCAGTGTGTCCACAATACGGCAGTAATTTTCGTTAAGCCACCGCATACCAGTCTCAACTATATTTACACTGAAGTTCCAGTCCAAACTCCTTTACTTATGGACCGCGGCTCCGGTTATTGTCATAGTTTATGAAATTGTACAACCCTAATGCAGGGACTGATATACAAGGCTTTTACGAACTAACCGCAGGTGCTATTAAAGTTCAATTTGCAGTGTAATCTCCATTACTTTGGATAGATGACGTATTGTTCTTGTATTTGGTGTTAGACTAAAATTACTTTTATAGTCACAGGTTATGTTTAAAATAGAATGTTTATGTGTGAAACGAATAGGAATAGTTTATACTATCCTGATATGCGAATAGGGTTTAAATCTTTATAAATATATTGGACTCAATTCTGTGCGCCCGCCGTCTAAATAATCTAAAACTAAAATTTCTAAATTTAAACTTAATTTAAATGGACGGTTAAGCAAGTGCTATTCTACGGTGACAGGCCAACTAAATTTAGGCAGAGCTTAAACGTAATTCTAAAATGTCTAAGATAAGTTTTAATTGAGTTTGTGTTGCTATCGTAAAAATATTAAAAATAAATTAATGGATGGATCTTGTTGTTAAAGAAACTAAAACGGGTTTATATTTTTATAACAGTTAGGTTAATACATTTACGAGTAATGTACATTTTTATCTTATTTTTAACAATAAAATTGTAACTACAAAAAATATTTTTATTTTCATATTCATTTAAGGCGAAAACAATAAATTTGGGCAAAATTAAAAATTCTACCTCATTTGTTATTTGGATTTGTATTTCTCATTACCAAAATGGCGTATTTTAGCAAGGTTCATTTGGATTTGTATTTTTCATTACCAAAATGGCGTATTCTAGCAAGGTTCAAATTTTTTTTTTCTCTTTAAAAAAAAAACGTCGCCCCACACTAGGATTTTCTCCTGTGTCGTGGGTGCAATTACAAACATAGAATATCACATGCACATACGCCCAGACCGGAACAAATTTCTGTAGGCCATACAAAATATCTGTCCCGTGCGGGAAACGAACCCGCGACCCGTTGTACAGTAGGCGATCACTCGACCTCTGCGCTAACCGTGTCGTCCTAATTTTAATCGGGATGATTTTAGTCGCCACTAAAATTAGTCAGTTTAGGACATTGATTTACTACCAAACGTAGATAACGCATGAACGTTCGAAAAGTAGGCCGGTGAATAACAGCCCAATAGCGATTCGTGCAGTTCTTTTCCATAGCTGTCGGCACGTCAACATGCCGAAGTGCTCATTCAAAAGTTGCGGTAATGATAATAATGTAGAATAAGGTTGAATTCGGTAAATACGGAACTTTCTTTATGGTAATTTTAATTCAGGCGGGCATATTCAAGTATATATCAGCGAGTACATATGTATAGTCGATTAGGTGACAGATTTCAAGCGCGTTTTTGTATGAACTTCTCTATCTACGTTTGGTAGTAAATCAATGGTTTAAGATGTTTACGCGTAAAAATTTCACGTCTGGAATAGCGTTTGGACGGCTAATGCTAAGTTGAATTGACCGTCTAAAATTAGAAACGTCAGATTCAAATTAGCAAAGTCAGTTGAATTTGACAGTTACCGTAGAATAGGATAATGGTTTAGCGGCACCTAAATAAAATTAGGCAATTTAGCGGTCACTTCAGAATTGAGTCCAATGTCTCGATTTGTCTAAAAATATGTTTGATTATATCACTTTATAAATTATTGCATTTACTGTATTTGAATAAGACAGTATATGTGATCATTTCTTTCATTTGGTATATTTACAGAATTTTGGGGTGATCTACATGAACTACTTGGATTAGATATATCCCCCTCGATATTGCCTAATCAATATTGCCTAATATTGCCCCCTCGATATTGCCTAATCAAGTCATAAGTCCACTGTCTTCGGTAACAAATTTAATTGTTAGGTGAAAATTGGTGTTACCAAAGATCAGATAGTCATATCAATAAAAGCTCGATGGTTACATCAAACGTTGGGAAATCGCTGACCGCGAGTAGCGCAAGGTGCCTGTGGTAGCAAATATCTAACAGTGGGCGTCTCTCGGCTAAAATAATAATAATTTATTGTATTATCATAGCATTAATGTTACTGTAAATGCTAAGATATTACAATAATACAATGAAACAGTGACACGGTTAGCGCAGAGGTCGAGTGATCGCCTACTGCGCAACGGGTCGCGGGTTCGATTCCCGCTCGGGACAGATATTTAGTATGGCCTACAGAAATTTGTTCCAGTCTGGGTGTATGTGCATGTGATATTCTATGTTTGTAACTGCACCCACGACACAGGAGAAAATCCTAGTGTGGGGCGACGTTTTTTTTAAATAAAATAATAATAAAATAAAAAATAAAACAAGGTATATACTATCTATAATAAGTTTTAAAAGAAAACTAAATTTAATTTTATTGGAAAAGCAAAAGTTAGGTATAATGGTTAATTTTAATATGATGGCGGACTCTGCTAGAGCACTTGATTAGTAGGTCTTTTGGTAGGTATTACATACATTGCTTATTATCCCCAAAGTTATATTATAACACTGTTCTTTTTCTCTCTTACTGCCTCCGGTTTGCCTGGCGAAGGTAAAAATCACGAATTTGGCTGAAAATCAGTGTTGCCTTGTATTCATCAGGGCATCAACACTGAGTCAAGTCCCTTTTAAACAGCAGCACACACTTGGAATTCATTTCTTGAAAGATGTGTAATTTTTTTTTATCAATGGAATTTAAGAGTCAATTGTTGTGTAAATGTATTCTTGTTATGTGTTTGTGTGTTGTTTGTTTAAATAAATGTATCTATCTATCTATCTTTCAAAGAAATATTAATTGATGAAATAAATATATTAAAATAATAAAAAAAACAATATTTCTTTCATATTCAATATTTAAAATTTGTATTAAAAAACATTGTAGTATACTCCATCTATGGCGTAGAAAACATGTTAACATCATCTCTTTTACAAGCTTTTATTAACTTTCACCACTCCCAGTGGTTTTTTTACATACGACAGGGAAACTCTTGGCCTTCATCTCAGCTGATGGTAAGTGACGATAAGGCCGAAGGTAGACGCTAGCTTCACCTGGACTCCTCAACAACTGAGGAACTGGCTATCTTACCTCCAATTGTCGGAACACAACAATGCTATAAACATTGTTATTATAGCGACAAACTTAGGTAAGGCGGTGGTAGCTAGCCAGTCGGGCTCAGAAGCCCTACCACCAACCAAACCGAGCAGAAAAATTTCTGATCCCACTGGGAATCGAACCCCGGACCTCCCGATCAACACTCGGTGGTCTCAACCACTAGACCACGGAGGCGGTTAAGTGTCTGTAATGATAATGAAAATTAAATCTTAAAGATTATTAGACCCACTTCCCGGTTGACAATGCAATGTTACTGATGACGTGAAACTGATCTGATGCTGAAGCTGGAAGATGGCCATAGAAAGAAAGAAAGAAAGAAAGAAAGAATTTAATTGACATACACAACACTTTTGTACATATTTAAATCTAACAGATATAGTTATCTATAAAAAAAAAACAATGTATACAGGTGGAGTCAATAAGGACCCTACCTCAGCAAAAGCTTCTGCAACACATATGGTAGTCACAGAAGCGCTGTTATTATAGTAGGGCCGTGGGTGTGACGTAAACAAACTTATTCTAATTATTCTAACACAGATGTATGATGCACACTTCAAAATAGATCAAGAACAATTTCCTCGCAGGGACAAATGTGCAAATGCCATAGGAATTCCGCAATAAAACCCCTTCGAATTTGGGCTCATTTGATTCGTATTTACCCCCTTTTTAGAGCATTAAAATAAAAGCTTGTTTTTAAGAATGCTTTTTTACTATTATTTTAAATTAATGCCTTCTTAATATACGCAACATTCAACATTTTCAATCATAACGAGTTCATCACGATTATTAGAGGGCTATGTAATTTACAAAGTCCTATATTCTAGTTCACTGCCAAAAATATTCTTTTTTCGTCTACATATTCAATAAATTGTGAACCATCTGCATACGTTATTGTGTGTTCGAAAAAAATTAAAAAAGAATACTCTGTATGCTTTCACCCGGTAAAGGCTTAGATTAAGGCTAACAAAGTGTTGCCGATACCTTCGAATCTCGAGCAGTGTAAAGGAACCGGGAAATTTTCACAATATATTATAAGTAACACGGAAAAATCCGTGGCGGGGCAAGTAATTACACTGTGTCAGGTACACGCGGCGCTTCCCACGACACACGGGCGGCGGCTTAGGTGCTTAGCGCACTGTGCGACTTCTAGTTCAGGGGTCATGGCTTAGGTGGCATACTATGATCGCTTAAACACTACTGAAACCGCAGCGAGAATGAGAATATGATATACGCTTCAATAGCGGTGTCTCTGTTTCACTTTACTTTTGACCTTGATCTAGGCAATATAGTAAGACCCCAGAGGGACATTCGCACTATTTACAAGGTTTTAACCAAATCAGAAACGTTTCCCTTTCTATACATTATGACAACCCCTTGACTGCTGTCAGATGTTAAAATATATAGGAACGGTCACGATTAACTGGTTTTGGTTAAAACCTTGATAAATTGTGCAATCAGGTCGTTTTAACCTGTTGCCTGCAGCGACCCATCGTCCGCGACGTCTAAATGCTCTGGACCCCATTTTTTATCATTCATCTGGCGTTGAGCGCTATATTTTCATTTTCGTTCTTAGGCTGCAAGCTGAGGATCAATTCGACTAAGAAACCACAGCCGAGCAAAAACTGGACAGTATCGTTTTCGGATGTGTGAACGTCATTCTATTCTCCAATTGTCTGAACTCAATGGCTGTGGGATGCTGACTCGGTACTGGATTCCGTGGCATGCATCTTGAAGGATGCTTTGGCAGTCTGGAGGCTGCCGATGCTTCATAACTAAGCATAAAACGGCATTGTTTTGGTGTCTAAGAAGAAACGTTGAAATGCCAAGTTTATTTCTCTGCTACTAAATTATAAGAATTCTTATTAAATCCTCTAGCGTACCGTACCGCGCCGTACCACTGTGCGCTGGGCCTTACAGTTTACCCGAACTATGTGACACTTTAATCGTAATAGGCCAACTGACTTACAGATTTCTTTCACATTTCAGGGAGAAACCCTAAGCGGCCTCTTGGCGAATCCAGCCAGCGTCGAACAATGTTTCAACTGATAGCCTGATGCAACCACAGCCTTCACACTTTCAGTTAGTCTGTGATATTCTTTAGATTTGTATCGGTTGACCACATGGACTTAATAGTTACTATTAATAAAACCATGGTTGACCATCGATGAATTACCGACATCCAGGGTCCGTCATTCAGGGCTAGCCTTAAATATATCGTCTGTTTCATGTTTTGAAAAAGTAAAAAATAATAAAACATCCTGTCTTCTATTTTTAATACCTCTCACAGTTATTTACAAATTACGTTCCTATCTTGCTTTTCTTTAACACCAATGTAAGTAACAAGAGTGAGACATAATTTGTCCATCGAGAATGTCGTAACTCTATGGTTTATAATTTCACACTCTAGCCAGATTATTACAGTTTAGGTACCTACAAATTTTATATAAAATGCTTCTTATTGTATTACTTAAACCCGCGTAAAAAGATCTCCTTATTCTTTTGGGTATTTCTCTTCTGGTAAGTTAAGGAAAAGACTGTCTATACCTTAGCTTACATAATTAAGTGCACTTGTACTCTATGGCTGACTAGCAATTAACTATATCGTAGGTACATAATGTAGCATATATCACACATATATATATTTATATGTATATAACGCTATAAACAAAACTTTCACAGCCAAAAATAAAATTAAAGCGAGCCAGCTAAAAATAAATATAATTATTGAACTTCAATTTAAATTACCGAACACGAATATTACTCGTAATTTAAGTATACTGTTCATTAATTGCCACCATTTATTTTCATGTTAGTGTAGTAGAATAAGCGTTATATTTTTTTAATTGTCTGTGAAGACCGTTTTCTCAAAAGTATCTATTTTAGATATGTATAACTTTTCCGAAGATACGCAAGATGTCGCAAAAAGCCGCGACTAATGCGATCAAACTCAGTGTGTAAAGGGCCTACGCGGCATCGTACGTGCAATATAGGTTACAGCGTTCATTGTTTGCGAACCGCCAGTTATGTTCTTATATCCACCGTTAACCTTGAGGCTGGTTAAATACGAGCTGCGAAATAGCTGTAGTTTTAATACGCGAGCGAACGAGCTGATGAAAAATGATCCCAAATGAACTAATTGTCAGATAGTATTTATGGCTGGAGTGAAATATTCCTCGGATAGCTCATGAATAGAGTATGCTTGCAGGGTCAGTAAGGCAAATTGTACCATCGCGATATGCAAAATTTGACGTTAGATCTCTTTAAATGTTAGCGATTACAAAAATGAACTAAACTTTTGGAGGCTAAGTCATATTTCATTTTTAACTCTATACATATTGCCAGAAACCAAACGTCTCGGTTTTGCAACTCATTTGCGGCATATATTTATTGCGTATTGATTTATATATTTTGTGCATGATTATTAAATTTGTTGTTTAGTATGGATAATACGTTATAACTTATAACGTTATTCACTTTGACTTAAACAACAATTTCACACTCAGATTTTGTGTGCGAGTTGAAAAGATTAATTACCCCTTTTTAATATTAATTTAATAATATATAACTATTATTATCCAACATATCTTTCCGTTAATTATGATTTTCGTATTAAGTAATAGGCACTCCAACATCCATACTTCCATAACAAGAATACTTTAAATATCTAAAACTAATATTTCCCTATGCACTATCTGACTATTAGACTAAGTACAATCAATTAATTCGCCTTAACGTAAAACAACCCCTTTCAAAAGATGGCTACCTAACTACAAAAGAAAAATTTCTTTAGAACTGAAGCCTTTAAGTGTATAATTAAATGAACGTGCCCTGATTAATTCTCGCAAACGTCCTGCCCTTTAGGAAGTCCAGTAGCTGAAGTCTAGATCGATATCTAGTTAATACGAATAAAGGCTACAACGAATCGCCAGTACATCGCTACTAAATCAGTAGACCAGGGAAGCAGGATGTCGAGACTGAACATTTTTGTTTTTAAACATTGTAAATTTTTTTTAGATAATTCAAATTTCATCCTGTTTATATTGATTTAAAGTCGTTTTCAACTGTTAATGTAAAGCTAACACACATTTCACATTTTAGGGTTCCGTAATTTAAAAGGAAAAACAGAACTATTAGAGGATTACTTCATTGTCCGTCTGTCTGTTAAGAGATAACAAATCAAACCGAAATTTATATAAAACTAGGTGCGCCCGCAATTTCGTTCGCGATGTTCAAAAAAAAATCAAAAAAAATCAAAAATAAATTTATTAACTACACGTAGCTTTTAGAATGTGTGGGTCTCTTCTTTTAAGTTTAAAAAAACCTGTATTAGAAAAGACCCCTCTCTTTTCTGTACAACAATATGACAATTATTTATAACGTAGGAAGTTTCTAGTATATTTATAAGGTTTATAATTTAACTTAATTACAATAACTTAATAATAAGGGTACATACTTTATATAAAACGATTAATTTTCTTTAATATCGACAGAAGTTGTAAAAATAAATTAAAATAAACTTGTGTATTTTTTATACCTTTTCTAGTTTCCAAAAAAAAAACAAAAAAAATCTTGTGTAATTGTATATTAACTAAGCTTGTGTAAATAAGATAACTAAGTATATTTTGTAAAACTATTTTTAAAATAAATTTGTGTAAATATTTTTCGTGTTCTGTAGTACCAATTAATACATTTCATTTTAATATTTTGAGTGAATCTAGTGTTTTTCTTATTATTATTTATTTATTATCAAAATATGTCTGTAAATTGTGTATCTAATTTTAGTTGTTGCTTACCATATTTAATATATTGTATGCAACAACTAAAATCAGATCATTCTCTTTTTTTTTTAGTTGTTAGTGGTCAGATAAAAGTTTTTCTATGGTTTCGTAACTTTGCAATTGTAACCATTTGGTTACTTTCATTTTACAATTATAATAAGTTAGTGAAAAATTTTTTAAAATTCTATTTATTTTATTATATATTGATGCCGATTGAACCGAGAATTGTTTTCTAGCAAATGCTGTTCTGGTAGCTTTAACGGGTACTACTGTGTTAACTTTACGTTTACTTAGCACTTTTGGGTCGAAAGAATAACTTTTATGTACATCAAGAATGCACTGTAGAACATATAATTTTCTAACTGTCAGAACATTAGCTTCTTTATACAATAAGTTTGTGCTAAACAATCTCTTTTTACGCAACATTACTTTAATAATCAGTCTTTGTACCCGTTCAATGTTTATAAATGTTGTTATACACCGTGTTCCTTATGATAGGCATTAACTTGGGCCTATGGCCTATATTAACATGTGCTATAAGACCTTGCTTCCTGCCATATTTAAATAATTTGTCAGGAAGCAAGGTCTTATTAGCACGTGTTAAGGGTCAAATCTGAAAACCGTAAATACCGTACATAGTTAGGCATTTATATACTTAGATATGTTGGTACGGAACCCTAGGTGCGCGAGTCCAACTCACACTTGACCGGTTTTTTACACACAAAAGGGAAGCTATTGGCCTTCTTCTCACCTGACGGTAAGTGAAGAAAAGGCCAAAGATGCGAACGAGGCTCGCCTGACTCTCCAACAACTGAGGAACTGGTTATCTTACCTCTTATTGACGTCAAACTCCTTCATTTGATACCAATGTTAAAGGGCTTTGTATAAAAATATGTGATTGTAATTTTTTACAAAGGCCATCTTGGATTTTTTTTCATAAAGTACAGTAATTCGTAAGTTAATCACTTTAATTTAATACCCATATTGTAGGAGTGCATTAACAATAGCTAGTCCGCCATATTGGGTGTTCCGCCATGTTGGATTTAGAATGATGTCACATAGCTCACCATGCATTATCATCAAAACTAAACGTGTATACAAAATTTCAACTCAATCGGTTGAAGATATCTGCTTCAAAATTGAGTTACAAGATTCCACCCAAATAAACATAGTTACATTACGTTGAAAAAACTTGTGATAATAACTCCTTTTTTATATTAATTTAATTAAAATATTACTATTACGCTCTTACCCATCCTCCAACATATCTATCGGTTGAATAGGATTCTTGTATTTAGTAATCATCTAAACATTCATATTTTAAATATCTAAAACTAAAAACAATACTGTAGTATTATATTATCTGTGGTACAATCAATTAATTCACCGGAACACAAATGTTGACAAACTTAAGTAAGATGGTAGTAGCTAGCCAGGCGGTCTCAGAAGCTCCACCACCAACCAAACCAAGCAGAAAAGCTTCTGTGCCCTTAAGGTATCGAATCCCAGACTTCCAGATCTATACCAGGTGGCCTTATTCACTAGACCACGGAAGCATTAACCTCCTAACATATTTTCAGTGACAGTGGCCATAATATATGATATTCCAGATCCTATATTTTCAGAGAATCGGGTTCTCTATTCATAGCCTGTATGTTTCCCAACACACATTTATCTGGCTATTGGCAGTTTCTGTGAGTAACCAGCATTTCACCTCATTAAAATAAGGGTACCGACAATGTCATTCAGATTTTTTAAAGCTCTCATAAAAACGGTTGAATGTATTGGGTAGAAAATCGGCACATATGGTGAATTAAAAATAAACGCTGAAAATAATTATGTCGTGTTCAATTACATGTTATAAGCTTACTTAGTATTAGCATCTGATGGAAACAATTTCATAAACAAAACTATCGATTATTGCTAATGGAAAATATCGACATCGTGAAGCCCCGCGGAACCGTGTTAGCGACTACGGCCACTTGCCGGGAAAGCCGACGCTAATGCGCGCAGTGACCATACGGCAGTGGTTTCACAGAAAATCCACAAAGTTTTGAGATAATTCCGATATGATCGCAAAACGGATCGAAACGTCTTTTCATCATACTTGTCATTTAAAAGCATACATGTCCTGACCGATCAACGAAACGTGCTTTTGGGAGGCGCGGTTAGTCCTCCGATGATAGTCACGTCTTGAGTCATCAGCTACTAATATTGTTTTTTTGTCCACAAATATAAAAAAATATTCCAACACCAGAACAAATCTTTATATTTTAGGTTAATACTTAGAAATTATGAGCAATTTTTTGGCACTCATGTAACTACATAAGTGCATAATTCAACCCCAAGGGGAGAGGAGTGAATAAAGAAGAGACAGTCAGAGGGGGAGAGGAAAAAGGGCGAAAAAAGCGTTACAACAGTTTTTTCACATATTGCTCTTAAACTATAACACATTTAACAGGACCTTAAATTTAAAAAAAAATCGAAAGATATAACCCAGAAGACTCAAATATGTTTTAATTGTGCACTTTCAACTCATTCTCGCTCATACAGTCTCTTACACCCGGGTTGGTTGCTAGAGATCTCTAGTAGAGATAAGGCCACTTAATATACAATCATCTTTTGTAGTTTATAAGTTTCGTTTTATAGTGTACAATAAAGGACAATAATATAAATTATGCCTTATATTAAAGATTGTTTTAATTGCGTGAAAGTATAGAATGACTAGTAAAAAAAAGTGTCCAAATCTGCAAGTGGAAACTTAGTTTCCCATTTCTGCCACATAGCAGCAGTGCTTGCATTGCTGTGTTCCAGTTTGAAGGGTAAGATATGGCAGAGAAATTACTGGGTTATTAATTACTTTACATCTAATGTCACAAGTTGGCAACGTACACCGTGGTTCTTGTGGGGATTGCAGTTTTGCTGCGAATCTCACAGGAGTCATATTATTATAGGCGACTGTTACCACTTACCATCAGGAGTAACAGGAGTACCACATGCCAACTTAGTTGTATAAAAAATATATTCACTTTACAGTGCCTACCAAAAAAGAAACTTTATTTCTTCGGCGAAATTCTCAATTGGGCGCTTTTCAGAATAAATGTACGCGTCTCAAAAAATCTAAATTCGTGGTCACAACAACACAAAGTCTTAAGCAAAGCTAGTCTGTGATTGCATGCCCACTCTTGGTTATGCAACCCCAAGTATAAATGTAAAAATGTTAAGTTTGTGTTTAGTAAAACGGGTATCGATGTAGGCATGTAGTAATCACCGTAGTGATATTTTCGAATAACCTCCAGTTCACGGAGGTGGAAACCGTAGAAGATTTGGCGGTCCAAGCGTCCAACCATTGTGAAAATCGAACTAACAAAAAATACAAAATAACAAAATAGATATTTTGAGTCCAGTTGGAAAATTGAATGTTGAAACTAGTATTGTTTTAAGTAGGTAAGTTTTTAAGTATACCTTTATTCATCGTATGGACAAAAAGCTTTTTAATTGCAACACGTTTCTTACGTATGTCTTTCACCATAACAATAACGTTATCAGTACTGTTTTATTGCATTCGAGGAGGTTAAGCAACGTTGGCTGTGGTCAGTCCTATAATGGGTGACCAAAATACGCAACATCTCGAGCTTCTCCGTTCTTCGGGAGGCATGTTAAACAATGGGTCCTGCGCCTGATATAACCCCGGTCTTGTCGGCTAACCGTCCCATCGCGATGCGAGCAAAGGAACAGAGAGTGCACTTGCGTTTGCGCAGTCGCTTGTGCACTATAATATCTCCCGCGCAGCCGAATATCAATAAGGAGGACATTATTATTTATTACATTTTGACAGTTAAGAGACTGAGTAACGCCAACGACTTTTTGTACTGGATTACGGGCGCGGAGCGCTATTGAAATTGAGCGAAAAAATATTTTTTTTTTAAAGTTACTTATTTGAAGATATGAAACATTAATATACATAATATACTAGGCCCAACTCTGTTCCTGCTTTACATAAATCAACTCTGCGAACTGCAATTATAATCTGCAGATATCACCATGTATGCTGATGATACTGCTGTGATATTTCATGGTAAATCTTGGGACATTACAAGGCGATTGGCAGAGGATGGAATGTAAAAAGGTGGCAGATTGGCTTGATAACAGTCTTCTTTTACTCATCATCACAGCTCATATACGTTCCCCACCGAGGGGTTCGAGCCTACCCTATGTTAGAAAGTTGGCAAACAAGCAAACTGCCCACCTGATGGTAAGTGGTAACAGTCACCTATAATACATGTGGCTCTTGTGAGATTAGCAGCAAAACTGCAACCCCCACAAGAACCACAATGTACGTTGCCAACTTGTGACACAAGATGTAAAGTCACAGTACCCAGTAATTTCACTGCCATATCTTACCCTTCAAACCGGAACACAGCAATGCAAGCACTGCTGCTTTGCGGCAGAAATAGGTAAGACGGAGGTACCTAAGCAGACGACCCTGGTACAGAGTCTCCCTCCAGTAAGTTTCAAGTCCTTTGAGTAGTTTTGTATTACAGATTCACTCTAATAATTGCAATAATTCCCATTAGTCTCTTTGTACTTGTCCTAAGCTTACTAGATCCAAAAATGTAAAATACCTAGAACCTGTTGACGACAGATTACAATGGAGTCCTCATATCAACAATTTATCAAACAGGGTTAGGAAATTTATATATGTGTTTAAGACACTGCGGCAAGTAGCAGACTCTAAATTATTGCTGAAAACATCCAATGCTCTATGCCAAGCTGTTATTACTTACGGAATCTGTTCATGGGGGGGTGCCGGCAAAACCTACCTCATTATCGTAGAAAGACCACAACGTGTTGTGCTGAAAGTTTCACTACGTCTACCATTCCGACATCCTACAATACTAGTCTATGAACGAGCACAGGTACTTAGTGTTAGAACATTATTTATATACTTACCAATGTATAAAACGTTTTCATAAATATTCCGCCAATTACATATTAGAGAAAAAAAGGTTAAACATACGTGATAAATGAGATTATTATATAGTTCCTATAATAAGAAGTGTTTTTGCTAAACGACAGTTTTATTATCTGGCTCTCTTTATTCTTTATCCCTTTATACCGAAAAGATCTTAATGTCTAATATGTAGCATTTGTTCTATTAGACTTTGCCTGTTAATCATACCATCAAGTATATACTCATTTCATAAGCCAGGGAAACATCAATATTTTGTATATTGGTTACGTTGCAATAAATATTTTTTTTTTTTTTATATTCAATATTATCAAATTAAGTGTAACGAGTTAATTCCCTGAAAATCAGGGCTGTTCCCAGTAGTCTTAATAACCTTTATTTAAGGATTTTCTTCTGGAAGCTGTTTTTGATGGGTGTCTTTGGCATTTTTTAACGAGAAATTTTGATTAAAATCTGTTTTGGGGACATGGATATTCTCAAAAATATTTTCAAGAGTAACACATATTTTTTACTACGGTATAATAACAACAGGTTTTGTTAAAAGAAGTTTTAAGTGGGGCTCGATGAGCTCAGCTCAGAGCTGTCAGCCTCTTAAGGGTAAGATTTTCGTCACCTCTGTATAGCATAGCCGAACACTAATACCACTATGCCAGCAAGATAAGCTATGTTTGATCAGCCTCTAATTATAAATGAATAGGTATATAGCAAACTTTCCGACAAAGATGTCAGTAATTGATACTAACTGCGTAGACCAATGTTGCACCGCTCGCCCTCTCTCGATCGCAAGCGACAAAGGAATACCACTAATTAGCACCACACCAACATGCAAATACTAGATTCGACGCTCCACGTGGTATCTTCAGGATGTTGTCGCCTTCGCTGCGCACTGCGCTCCTACGATTTCCCCCCATTTTGCCTGCGTAGTTAGTGTACCAATTACTGACAGCTCTGTGGAAGAGTTTAAGCTCATATACGTCCTCACCGAGGGGCTCGAGCTCTACCCTATGTTAGGGTGATTAGGCCTTAGCCAACCACGCTGGCTCAGTGCGGAGTGGTCGACTTCACATACACCATATAATTTCTTCGCAGATGTATGCAGGTTGCCACACGATGTTTTCCTTCACCGTAAGAGCGTCAGACAAATGTAGATTATTTTTAAATTTATTAATGCCAATATAAGGTTACATTAGCGATAAATATATATTTCTCGCCAAGCTTCACGTTTGTGGGCGAGATGCGCTCTTTTCTTTACATAAATATAACCTTTTTTTTTTTTTTTTTTTTTTTCTCGGGGGGAAATGCGTAACCGCACCGTACCCGCCGTTGGCTAGACAGCGAGCGTGTGTGGGGCTCTCCCGGCAGGGTACCAGGACTACCCACTAAAACCCCCCGGTGTTCTCCCTGCCCTTATGGGCGCGCTGGGTAAGGTCCACACTGCGACTCCACTACCCACGCGCCCGACATAAATATAACCTAATATCGAAATATAAATGTAGGAATGTAGATCATATAAATATCGACAATCTAACCAGGTGAATACTATACTATCTAATGAACGAGTGAATGACAACGAATGTAATTTACACAATCATAAAATATGCAGAACATCAACTAACTTACCAAATCGAGCAAAGCAGCTCGTAGCTTTGTTTTTAGCACCGCTTTAGTAAATTTCGAAAGTTTGTCTTAGTTATTAAAACTAAATTCAAAGATATGAAATTCGAAAAACGAAAAACAGTTGGTCATGGAGTCAACACGGTATGTTGGAGATGCGGGTTCAATCCCGCCCGAGACGAAGTTTTTCTTTATTCATTTGTCATATTATTGAAAAGGAAAATCAACTGTCTTGTTTTATGCAAAACTGAATTTCAACCTTAAGGTGTAAACCACTTTTTTGGTTCACTAACGTTGCCAATTATCTATACAAATAAATAAAATTGAAGTGTCTGTTTGTAATGTCAGAATAACAAGTTTTTACTAAAAATAAAATTGAAGTGTCTGTTTGTAATGTCAAAATAACAAGTTTTTACTAAATATGTATGAATGTATATCGGGTACCAATAATAAAAACACAATTTCAAAAAAAAAATCTATCTGTCTGTCTGTTTGTTCCCGCTAATCTCCGAAGGGGCTGGACCGATTTTGACGGGACTTTCACTAATAGATAGCCAATTATATGAGGTATATTTTTATCAAGATCGGTCCAGCCGTTACTAATCCACGCGGACGAAGTCGCGGGCACAGCTAGTATGACATAAGATGTCAATTCGCAGTGCTCGCTGCCTACGTTACCCTTTTTTAACAACACTGCTTAGCGGCAGAAAAAGTTAAGATAGTGTTATTCACGCAGGCAATTTTAGTACTCTAGTAGTCTCCTTCTAGTTATTAGGGCTAACAGACCAACGAAGCAGAAAGTTAACTACTGATCGTATAACAAGGACCGATGCGCGCGAATTCCGTTCCGACTTATACGTTAGACGAGGTACTTATTTGATTTGAAAAATCCCATAAAACCCAACAGCTAGATATCGTATAATCCAATTTGAATTTAAAAATGGATCTCGCGCGAAAAAGTACCGGCTTCGATTCGGCAAATTGCTGGCCGGATTGGGTTTTAAAGGCGATAGTGATGAGCGATGTCGAGTGTTGAATCTAGTTTAAATTTAGTTTAGGTATTAAATCTTGCAATAGCGTGCCGATAGATGCTTTGCGGATAAGTTGGTCATAAACTGTCGGTTAAGTATTCTGGATTTAAAAATGTTTGTGGTTGGTTGAGATTTAAGGCAATAAAAGATAAAGATATTGATGTTTATTTATATTCTTTAAGTACAAGTAACGTTGTACAAATGTGGATTTATTGCCTAAAATCATTTATTGGCAAAGATTGCCAAATTTTCTTATTACGAAAATTCATAGACGATTATAGAATATTTCCTAAAAACCTACATTTCATTAAATTTTTAATTATTTATGTGCAATTTAATAAATATTTTAATAGAATAAACTAATTTAGAATAATTTTACTTCAAAATTTCATGTTTTACATAAAAAATACAGTGGTAATTCTTATGTCATCGAATCAAACAAACTTCATTCAGTACAAGCTATTGAAAAGAATCATTAAACTTATATTTTAAACGACACAAAAGTCTTATTAAATCAGATTATCAAAAAATTATAAAATATTACCGAGTTTTCTTAAAATATAGAGTCGAATTTGTATAATCGGCACTTAAATATTTCCGGCATTTTGTTATCGGGGTGAAAAATAGCGCCTCCTTATTCAACACAATATCTATCTAAAGTAATAGCTTCTCATCTCCCATCGCTTGTCTGCTCCTAGAAAAATTCTTCAACGCTACGCTACAATATTCACAAAAATTAAATATAGAATAATTTGTAATAAGACTTTTAGAAAATAAAAAAATCTAACTTAATATAATTACACAAGTATTTCGATTTTACAGGGCGACAATTTTATCTTGAAGATTAAATTTCAAACATTTTCTTATACATTTAAAGCAATTTTTTTACGTTGCACTACCTACCAGAAATTTGTCAAAATCATTAAATCATTTTCTACATATAAACAATTTGACATTTGTTGATCATGCAACATTAATCATGGTAATGTAACATGAATGATTATAGATTTCCGCAAAACAAAATATTAATATTATCTAATAATATATAAAAACCTCATGTCACAGTATTTATTATCGAACTCCTTCGAAACAGCTTGACCGATATTTATGAATTTTTCTGTGTATATTTGATAGATCTGAGAATGGCTATATTTGCTAATGGTAGGCTATATTTTATACCCCTAGATAATAAGGTTGGCCCTCTCCAGTTTTTTTTTTATTTTTTTTTGTTTTATGTTTTGTTCATTCATTTATTCATTTGGCATTAAAACATACTTATACCCACCCCTAAATTTTCACCCTTCTAATACCAATCCCTATTTTTAATAGCGATATAAATATTTGACTGGCGAAACGTAGTTCGCGGGCACAGCTAGTAAACTGTGAAATTAAAAAATCGATATTATGTTATCGAGTTAATACTTATATCAATCCCATCACTATCACAATCTTAAAGATTTCCATATGTATTCTCTGGAGCACCTTACGGCTGTTGACTTAAGAGCCATTTCGTAAAGAAATCGTCTAAGCCAAATGTGTGTAAGGTGGAAATCTGCAAAGACATCGTAAACGTAGAGCCAAAGTGTAATTTTGACTGCGATGCATTTTATATGGAGAGACACGACACGTCCTTACTGGCTTTAAATCGAGGGCTTATCCGTACGTTTCTATTCTCATTTAATTGCTTCTTTTTTATTTTTTAAATGATTTTCTTAAGAGGAAATCGTACAGTCCGTTTTTCCATACAAACTTATTCTCCTGTTTTCTTCCTGGATAATGGCACTAGTTGCTCTATGTTTTCCTTTTTTTATTAAGTTAATTATTAACAGAGATTTAAACCTCCAAAAACCTAAAAAATCGACCGAATTTTCTGCTGTATTGAAACGTCCAGCAAACAAATTGAAGAAGATTATACGAAAAAAGCAAAACATAGAAACACAGAGAAAGCCTTGCTTCAATTTTTAACGTAAAAAGTAATTAAATTGGTCAATTTTTTGCGAAGAAAACAAGGAACTACGGAACGTATATTTTGTGTACTTTTCATAGGTATTTTCGGTCCCAGCTGAAGTTGTCCCTGTCGCGCTCAGTTCAGTTGTTCGGACACACAACGCGACATCAATACATTTTACAAATACCTATTTTTGAATTCTCTCGACCTTGGTGTTTCCTCTTAACAAGCTCGTGGCCGTGGTTTTGTTTATACATACATCTATCTGCTGTTTAAATCCTATCTTTACTAATATTATAAAGAGGAACGATTAGGCTCCGACTCTACTGGACCCATTTGAAAAATTATTTCACTAATGGAATACTACAATATCTCTGAGTAACATGGGCTAAATAATATTTTCCTACGGGAAAATATGGAATTCCGACGGGAAAAACGAAGACAACGCGGGCGGAGCTGCGAGCGGAAAGCTACTTTGTTTATACACTTAGTTTTCCTAATTTTTTTTTGTGAATTTATACTATATTAATTTTAATTTTGTTATATTACTTACATTATACTGAAACGAAATAAATTAAATTAGGTTAAATTAGTAGGTGTATATTGGGCATTCTAAAACAGTTTTCATCAAAACACCGCAAACGAACGCTGTGAGATTTGAGCTACGCTTCGCTGCGCTCTAGCTCCGCAAATCTCACTGCGTTCGTTTACGGTGATTTGATGAAAACAGTTTAAGATTGCCCAATATACATTATATAGGGTTAAATGGAAAAGAAGATTTTTTATTTCATTTCATTTCATAATGTTTCTATTGTGTTGTGTTGTTTGACTGTAAACAGTATACTTTTGATTGATTGCGATTTACTAGACACATTTTCAAGGTTTTCTATCTCAGAATATTAAGGCATTCAACTAGGTAGCAGTGCAATAACAACAGAAATTAAACAGGTTGAGGTTTCGTAGCTTCAGGACTCAACTCTCGGATAAGTATCTGTACCGTTCGACACTCTGCCTGCCATACAGTTTCAAAGCATTCCCACGAAATTCATTTATCAGCAATAAATTTATTGCACATTATTCATATATCCAGTTACGAGTGCTTACTCAAATAATAAGGCTTCTTTCACACGTTAATACTTTTATTTGTTTATTAAATTACTTCAATTAAATATATTCTTTATTATAAAACAAAGTATAAAATTGTTGATTTTTACAAAATATTTAAAAGGGCGGGCTAATCCCTGAAAGATGTGTTCCAGTCATCACACGAATAAAAAATAGAAAATAAATATTCCAATAATTTAAAAAATGAAAATATAAAAAATATTAAGAACATTTTAACTACCTACCTTGGCTGACTAAGGTCTTAACATCCTAATTAAATAGGGTAGTGCGGTGGGAACGTGTATGAGATGCTACCGATGAATACCACCTATGTATTATTACAATAATTTTCTTAAACTTCTATGGTTCTGTCGTCATGTCGTATCAATATCGTTATGCTATAGATACATTCGGTTCGCCTAATAGAACGATATACCTATTGTTTATCTGTTTTAAATAGTAGTATCGAAAAATGAAAATTAGAAATCGCATCCGTTATTATAAAGAAGACTTTTTAATTTGGAGATAATATTCCTTAGTAATTGTAAATATGTATGTACATGTATAATTTAAATAAATATAATAAACCCGAAATGAAAAAAAAATTGGAGCATGCAGCCTTACACGAGATTTCTGCATCAGCAGAATTAAACGGTAAACAATTATTTTGCTGTATATGCACAGTATTGTATTGCAAGTTTGTGGAAATAAACGACAAACAATTAATTTGCTGATTATTTCCGCGTCATATTGCACATTGGTAGAATTATGGGTAAATATCAAATTTTGCTAAATATCATGAAAGTCAGAGGTGCAAAACGTTATTAAGTTTTATATTTTGAGTATGCAACCGACTTTTTGAAAGTAAACTACCAAACTATAATCTTCTTTTAGATGTTGTGATGCTGAATAACGATCTACTACTACCTCGAAAATAAAAATCCAATACACGTAATTGCGTCAGTTCGTCGTTTTGTTTCTTTCTTGCTACGTAAGTACTTTTTTTTATATAGCTGACGAAGTTCAGCCGATGATCGGACCGTTTTTGGATCATACGCAACTGCGGATCAAAAATTTTGTTGCGGACCTGAGAACTGCTCCACTCACACGTCCCGGGTACCATAGTACCCAGAGCGCTTCGCGTCTCCTTTGCCTAAAACGCGCGGTGTGATAAAAAAATCACGAAAAAAAAAATATTTTCTCTAAATAAAGTGTCAGTTCTTTAGTGTTTGAAAAACGAACACTGACCATGGAAGTGGAAGTGAATGCATTAGGATTCTCGATAACGTATAGACATCATATCCGTGAATGCATATTTGTTTTCTTATAAATATTTTGTGTGGATATGATTTGGACGGAAAATAATAATTTTGTGATTATATATATAATATTTTATAATATTACTTACTTATTTAACAATATAAAAATTAATGAGCATTCTTTTTTAGATTAGTCATGTTAAATAAAAATGATTATAAAGATAAGGTATAGGTTGAGAACCTCAGTAAAATTATTACTTGCATTGCACTTTTCTTGTATAAAATCCGGAAAAACTGTAGTCACAGTACACTCCAGTGCTATCTCTGACCACTAACAGTGCTTCAGTACCTCCTCATCAAAAAATCTCAAGACCAAGACAGCTGAAAAATGTTCGTAAGTTTTTATACTTTATTGCTATACTTTATATCTATTCTTTAATTGTCTATAAGTGGTTGATCATCTTCATGCTTCAACAAATTGAGCCGTTGGACCAGGCTGTATATGACGTGACCTCTCCAAGTGCTGTCTTCACGAGGGACCATCAAGCCCAGCAGTGGCATGCTGATTGACTGATGATGATGATATTTTTTTTATCTTATGAATTGAAAATGTGAATCTTCAACTCGTTTTCTTGTAACCACTCTTAATACTAATATGACATTTGTTGGGGATAGAACCATTATTAAATGTATGTGTGTAGTTGTAAGTTTTTTGTTTATTCGTGTTAAGGTATATTAATTATTTAAAAAATGTATTTAATTATGTTAGACGGTATTATATAAATTAAATTATTGAAATCTTATAAATAGGAGCACAAAAATTTGTAAACCACTTCGATTCTACCGACTGTGCTATTTGTGTCTCGACGTATTAAACCTCTAATCTCATTCGCCACCGCAGTTTTTTTTCATCAGCCGCATCCGTTACAACATTTACTATTTTCAGGTCGGATAGCAAGCAAAACAAAAGGTCAGCCAAGAAGAGCTGTGAATCTGACCTTTTCTTTGATACCGACGACGAAGACATCAGGTACTTTTATTGCTATATTTACATATATCTAAATTTCAAGTGTTTAATGTGTACAATAATCGTGTATCCTTTTTCTATCTCCCTAGTCCAAAGAAGAGAAGCAAGGCGATAAAGTGCCTATCGAAGGCGAAGAGTGCAGAAGTGAAGAATACATCGTCGTCCAATACTTCTGAGTGGTTGTTCGACTCAGAGTCGGACAGCGAGGTTTCGCGGCCGCCAAACCTGCCAAACAAGACCACCAGTATCCTGACACGCCGAGTACCTGGTGGTGTAACGCGTCGGACTGCACAGCTCGACGGCGACTTGCTAGTGGAGCTACGCCTCTACAACCAGAAGGAGGTATCTAATCTCAGCGGCCTTGACCGGTGCGAGCGCGCTATCGTTTGGGTACGCTTGCAAGGCGAAGCAGAATCTCCAGAATTTGACGCATTAAAAAAATTTGTAAAATTAGCTAAGGCAAAGTTTACCACAGAGGGGATATTTTATAAAGATAAAGTTAAAAAATAGGTTCTCTTTTGTTTCTCTCTGCGTAAATTATGTTTTAGCTGGTTTACTTATTGTTTATCGTTAGCAAACTCAAAGATTAGGTACTTACATACTTAAGCCTTTATTACTTTAACTTTGAGAATTTGTACTGTCCAAATCATAATGTCGAGGTCTACTTTCTGTTCAGTTTGTGACGTATCCGTAAATAACAAAGTTTTCTCTGCACATTTGAAAAGTATTTTACATAAGAACAACAGTTCGGTCGTTGATAGTGAGGGGGTTGAAAAAGTTCATAGCGCTTTTCGTAATCGTATAGCATCGTACCGTGTTCGATATCAAGATGAGGGTCATGATAGTGCGCGTGTTCGCCCGCCCGCCGAGTTTTTATGGCACTTGCGCTCTCGCGTACGCCTATTGCTCATAGCGAAAATTCAAGCTCACACTAATGTTAAAGCTAATTTTGAACTTTTCTGTGAATTCTTTCTGCTTAGTAAGTATGATTCGATTTCAATCAAGTCATTTGCAACGGAAAACTTCATCTTGCATCAAAACTTCAATTTTGAAGATATGTTTTCAAAAATTATTCACTTAATTTGTAAAAAAATTGAAGAATTTGAAGAAAGAGATAGTGGGTGGGCCTATTTACAAAGCCTATATCTAGAAGTAAATATAAACAAATATAACCCGTTAAGAGGCTCCAGTTTTATAGAATTACCAAAGTCCATAAAATGTAAACGAGCATGTATCAACATTCAAAATTCTGATAATTATTGTTTTTTATGGTGTGTCATGGCAGCACTATTTCCTATAAACAGAAACGCACATCGAACGTCAGCTTACCCACACTTTAAAAATGTACTCAATATCAAAAATATGATTTTTCCAGTTGGGTTTGCGGACATCAAAGTTTTTGAAAAGAATAATCCTCGCATAAGTATTAATATTTACGGCATTCAAAAGAATGGTAACATTGTCGGACCTTTATACAAAAGCGAGATTCGCAAAGATCATCACATTAATATGCTTTTCCTGGAAAACAGAAAACGCACCCATTACTGTCTTATTAAAGATTTATCTAAATTACTTCGTCTTCAATTAACTAAACATCATTCTAAAATATATTTATGCGAGGATTGTATGATATTCTTTGATAGTAATGATAAACTGAAAGCTCATGTTTGTGGTGGTGTATCGACAATATTACCCGGTGATGGAACACGAATTCAATTTAATCATTACGAGCGAATGCATGACATGCCCTTCGTCTTATACGCAGATTTCGAATCATTATTAAAACCAACTGAACTCGATTCTGGATCAGGCTGTACAAAGATATTGCAAAAACACGTACCATCAGCATTTGCTTATTACGTTGTGTGTTCTTATGATAAGTCGCGTAATAAATATGTATCTTATCGAGGTCCAGCCTGTGTAGAAAAGTTTTTAGAAAGTCTATTATTGGATATAACCGATATTTATAACGTTTTGCAGTCGCCAGTGGCTATTTGTTTAACAAATGAAGACAAAGCGAACTTTGCTCGGGCTACAAATTGTTTTCTTTGTGATAAAATATTGTTTGACGATAAAGTTAAAGATCATTGCCATCTTACAGGACGGTATCGTGGTGCAGCTCATTCTTATTGCAATATTAGATATTGTTTGCCTAAGTTTGTTCCTATATTTTTTCATAATTTAGCGGGTTATGACAGTCATCTTTTTATACGACAGTTGGGAAAACTATCAGGAAAAATACAAGTAATAGCAAAAAATAAGGAAAACTACATATCTTTTACAAAATTTTTTCAAATTAATGATAAAGATATCATACCTGTTCGATTTGTTGATTCTTTTAAATTTTTAGGCACAAGTCTAGAGAAACTTGTCGCAAACTTAAAAAATGACGACTTTAATCATCTGCGGCGTTATTTTCCTTCTCATGAGCATTTTGCTTTAATAAAACGAAAAGGGGTGTATCCATATGAATACATGACTACTTGGAGTTCATACGAAGAAAAAGTACTTCCGCCTCAGGAGTTCTTTTTCAGCAAATTACGCAATAGTAATATATCTAAAGTAGATTATGATCATGCAAAAAAAGTCTGGCAAACGTTTGAATTATCGAATCTCGGTGAATACACAGACTTGTATCTTAAGTCAGATGTTCTTTTATTAGCTGACGTTTTTGAAAGTTTTCGCCAGACATGTAAGATGAATTATAAATTAGACCCAGCCTTTTATGTTACAGCACCGAGTCTCAGTTTTGATGCCATGCTATTAAAAACAGATGTTAAATTAGAATTAATACACGACCTGGAAATAATAAGAATGATTCAAAAAGGTATTCGCGGTGGAATATGTTTATGTTCGACAAGGTATTCAAAAGCCAATAACAAGTATTTAAAAACTTACGATCCAAGAAAAAGTAATAACTTTCTAATTTATATCGATTGTAATAATCTCTATGGATATGCAATGTGTGCTTATTTGCCTCATTCCAATTTTAAGTTATTGAATGACTTGGAAATCGCTGGAATAGATTTTATAAATGTGCCAACTAACGGAGACATTGGTTATATACTAGAAGTAGATTTAGAATACCCCGAACATTTGCATAATGATCATAACGATTTTCCATTCTGTGCTCAAAAATTTACTCCGCCAGGGTCTAAAACTTCAAAATTGATTCCAAATTTATACGATAAATATTTCTATGTCATACATTTTGCTCATCTGCAAACATGTATAAAACATGGTTTGTTGTTAAAAAAAATACATAGAGTTATTCAATTTAATCAGAGTCCTTATTTAAAGCAGTATATTGACATGAATACTGAATTACGAAAAAAAGCTAAATCTACATTTGAACAAGATTTCTTCAAACTTCTTAACAACAGTATATTTGGCAAGACGTTAGAAGACACAGAAAAGAGGGTTAATGTGAAATTAGTCAATAAGTGGAATGATGATAGTAACAAAACAAAGAAAAGTTTCTGTGCAGAGCAAATGATAGCTCGACCAAATTTTCACAGTGTTACAATTTTCACTGAAAACTTGGTAGCCATTCAAATGAAGCCTGAAACAATCACTTTGGATAAACCTATATACATTGGTTTTTCCGTTTTGGAAATATCTAAGAGTCACATGTTTGATTTTCATTATTCTATTATGAAGCCTTTTTATAAGGAAAAGTTAAAACTTTGTTATACGGATACTGATAGTTTTTTGTATTCAATAGAAAGTAAAGATTTTTATGCTGATTTAAAATCAAATTTTCTTCCCTATTTCGACACTAGTAATTATTCTGTAAATAACGTATACGACATTCCTAGTTGGAACAAAAAGGTGCCAGGTCTCTTTAAAGATGAGCTAGGAGGAAGTTTGATTTCGAAGTTTGTAGGATTAAGGTCCAAGTTATACTGTATTAAAACGGCAGAAGATGAATTAAAAAAAGCAAAAGGCATACAGAAGCAAGTATTAAAAGATGTACAATATAAAGATTATTACAAGGTATTAAATGAAAATACATTTTTGAAGAAAAAAAATATCATATTTAAATCTCTTAAGCACGAAATATTTACTCAAGAACAGAACAAAATAGCTTTGTCAGGTAATGACGATAAACGTATCATATTAAAAAACAAAATGTCTACTTTATCATGGGGTCACTGGGATAGTTTAGTTTAATATCATTAGTTTTTCTTTAGAAGCACCGTATTGTATAGTTTATTATTATTTTAATGGTAATCATGAATCAAATTGTAAGTTGAGAAATATGTTACCCCATCATCTATTTATTTATTATATGACTTAAGTAATGAATAAGTTAATAGAATAAAAACATACATGAAATTGTATAGTATGTACCGACACGGCACTTTATATTGTAAAGTTATTTAATTTTAATATTGTTATCCATCAGTTATTTGTTTAATAGTATTATACATTGTTTTTTAATGGTAAATAGGTAAATTAATTACCTAGTTTTAATCAAATACTTAATGTTGTATTGTAACGATGAAAATATATAACGCTATAAACCAGCTGCCATGTTTTTTTTATTTCATAATCCATAAAATATAAAACTATTAATAAAATAGCACACGCAATGAACAATTCGAAACTGGTTGGGACATGTTATTGCTGATTTAGGTATTCCAACTTATAGTTCATTAGTAATTTGTCCAATTGCGATTCCGTGCGAATGCTTTGTTGTTATGTCAGCATTATATTTACACTATAAATAGCTATTAAAGTCGAATGTTTTTAAAATTTGTTTCACACATAATTAATCAAGTGACAACTACGGTCACCCAAATACATCATGGTAAGTCGTATAAATTATTTTTCTTCAAACTCTTTTCTTGTGTAGTGGTTAGATCACTAGTTAATGTTTATTTGTATATTTGATTTAGTTGGAAGATAATGTTGTTGTTAAAACCTTATGGTTGTGATGCTGTTATTGTGATTCTCATATTCTATCGGTTCCGTATAAGATAGTCAGCCTCCTTGTGGATCCTAGATACTCTTCTACCTCCGCCACTATATCAATCATTTCTTCGATGTGAAATTATTTTTGTTGCATAATAAATTAAATTTCAGAATACCCAAGAAATCTCGCAGTCGCTACTCATAAGCAAGGAGGCAACAGAAGATTATGCTCCTTGCTTTGAGCAAAATGCGCAAGATATGTTGGAGGGCTTCTCTGAAGAATTTCCACATTGGAATGCTAAAGATTCACCGCTGCATGCCAAGGTGGTTAAAAGTCTTTTTAATAAAAAGAAGCCCATGAAGAGGAGAAGCAAGTTACTGCAGAATACGAAGGGGAACGAACCTTCTTATTTAATTAAAACAATACCTACTAAAGGGCGGCGATTAATTAAATTAGAAATATTAGATCTGGAATCAACCAGCAATGATCCATTAATAAAAACACAATATGTGGTAACCGAGCATATTGATCCAATAATGGATCAAGCAGAAAATATTATAACTAATATCTCTAAGAAAATATGTGGTTACAGTTATAGTTTTTAAATAACTATTGCTGACCTAAAACATTTGTAGATGTATATTAAAATTCTCTAATGTGCTAGATGCGTACCTACTATCTTTAGTTACGTGTACACTCACGGAGATACATTATTTCAACAACATTATTCTTCTGAAAAATTATAGTAATGCTTATAAATTTTACTAACTAAGACTTATGTTATTTTAAATAGTTATGTTAGTTTAAGTCTTGTATTGTTTTCAATAAATATTATTTAAAAATAAAAAGACTTGTATGAAAATATTTGTTTTTATTTTAACACCTCTATAATGTAATTAAATATTATGAAAAACATTCATTCAGAATTACCTCTATAAATAAATCTAAGATAAAATTTATTAGAATTCAAATACATAGTTTAAAATAATGGTAATAAAATTAAAAATATAGTTTTATTTATTAAAGAACGCAGTGTATTACTTTGTTAAAGTAGGGATGCAAGTAATTAAACAATGTTTATTTTTAAGCATCGATTCCTTACTCATATCATTTTTTATTGCACGATTCGAGAGGGGTGAGAGCTCTTTCTTCTCTCTCCATTCTTCTCGATGCTTTAACATTGTGTGTTCTAGACACGTCCAATAACTTAATATAATGAGTGGTAACAGTATCCAAATTCTTCTACTCCTTGCTATTGTTACCGCCGTCGAATGCTTATTCTATATGGTGGAGTGAGTGCACTTACAAGTAAATATACTGCTAGTTCTCTTATTATTACGAACGCAAAGTGTTATATCCATTTTGTTAAAAGCCACGAATCAAAACGGACAAGTTGCTATGAAGTTCCTCAAACAAAAGGAAACGTTAAAATTAGATTATAATATCTGTCCTGCATCATTATGTGAAGCAAAGCGACATGGCAACTTATTGCCGAGCACTATACGATGTATTGTTTGTGGACCATCAAATTGTGGCAAGACAAACTTAGTAATAGGTTTGTTATTACATGAGAATGGTGCTCGTTTTCGTAACTTATATGTATATTTTAAATCATTATACCAACCAAAATATGTGTTCTTAGAAAAAGTATTAGATTTAGTTGCAGATATATCTTATAGTAAATATAACCATAATAATGATATCATAAGCCCACACGAAGCTTTGCCAAACTCCATTATAATATTCGACGACGTAGCTTGTGAAAACCAAAATAGCATTCGGGATTATTTTGCTATGGGTCGACATAAGAATATTGATTGTTTTTACATTAACCAAACATACAGTAAAGTACCTAAACAACTTATAAGGGACAATTCTAACCTCATTATTTTATTTAAACAAGACGATGTAAATTTAAAACACGTTTACGATGAGCATGTAGGTTCAGATATGTCGTGGTCTCAGTTCCGTGAAATGTGCTCAACTATTTGGAATAAACCATTTAATTATGTTGTGATCAATAAAGACTGCGAAAGAAATAAAGGATGTTATAGGATGGCATTCGATACTTTTGTAGTAGTAGATTAATATACATAAGTTATTGTTTCATCAATACACAATCACTATTACTCTGGATTTTGCATTGAACGGAATCCTTGTCAAAATGGAAAAGCAACTTAAAAAACAAATTGTAAAAGCTGCAGCTGCTGTAAAAAGAAAGGTTGAAATGATAAAGGATATGAAAAATACAAATGATGCCACTCTGGAATCCATATTCAAACCTATAACCGATCCATTGAAACAAATAGCCATTAAGAACAATGAAATTTCTCATGAAGATGAGGATGAGTTTGAACATTATACAATAAAAAAAAATAAACATAATGACAGTGAGGCAACAAATTTTTCTGATGACGATTTTAATGAAGAAGAGGAACAACAGTTCTATAAAAAATTTAATTCCGAAAAAACCCTTGTCGTATCACCTTCTGACAACAATAATATGAGTGATGCTTCCTTTAAGTCCTTTCAATCATCACCAAATGTTTCACTTAATAGTTTATCGTGGTGTGCTTCACCCGACGCAAATATCCCTTTTGGAATAAAAAATGAACGAGGAAAACTTATGCTCGGCCAAACACGTGTTTTCGACGACGGAAAAATTATAAAAATTGGAAATCGAAGTTTAAACAAAACTCTTGGATTAAAAGAATTACTATTTGAAAATACACCAAATTTGGATGTTATCACAGATGAAGATTTGCAAAATTATAAAGAGCTTCTAATAGAAACGAATGCACATAGGCGTAATTGTGATCCACGCAAGCCAATTAATAGTAACAAAGGGTTTAAGTACATGCATATTATTAAACCACTGTTTAAGTTCTCTAGAAATAAGTATGACAGCACAGAAAGTCTTACGGTAGGAAAAGGAATAAATCTTTTAAAAAGTGTAAAGAAAGATATAGATTACGTTTATTGGGATGATCCAAATGAATTAGTAGATCGATTGAAATTACTGTTTGCATCTCGTGATGCTGGCAATACCGGCTTAGATAATGAAATTATTGCGATTATAGAAGAGCTGTACGAAGCAGGCATCATTAAAAACACCAAATATAAGGAACCTAATTTTAAAAAACTGATCAGTAGTTATACAGCAAACACCGCATAGATACGGAAATGAATGTAGATAAATTTGGTCATCACGTTCATAAACGTTTACGATTAGAGGAATATATTGGAAATCTCAACGATACATTAGTGAAGTCAGAAACAGGTGAATATGATTTAAAATCATCAAGATTAAAAGGACTTATATCGCCAGGCAATGATGACGAAGCCGCAAATAAAGCTTACGTGGATGAAAAGACACACGAACTAAGAACTAATATTTTAAGTGATGTAAATATTCATTTAAATGATTTTGAAAGTTCAATACTTAATAAGCTAACCACCTTGTTTTACACAAGGACAGAAATTGATCACATGCTTCAAGAGAAACCAGATAATAATGAGCAAACAAGACATAGTGAATGTGCTTCACAAAGCAGCAAGAAGGAATTTTTCCCGGCGATGTACGATCATAAAAGGAATAGATGATTTATGGCAAGCCGACCTCATAGATTTGCAAAAATATTCACAGTATAATAAAGGGTATAAATATATTCTTATCGTAATTGACACTTTATCAAAATATGTATGGATCAGACCTTTAAAATCAAAAGCTAAAAATTATGTTACAGATGCAATGCAAAGTATTTTAACTACATCATTACGAAAACCTAAAAATTTACAAACTGATTTAGGCACAGAATTCTACAATGATAATTTTAAACAATTAATGAAAAAGTATAATATTAATCATTATTCAACATATTCTATTAAAAAAGCATCTATAGTAGAAAGAGTCATAAGAACAATTAAATCTCACCTTTACAAACTATTTAGTTTGAACGGAAATTACCAATGGTATAAAAATATTTTAAAGGACGTTGTAGAACACTACAATAACACTTTGCATAGAATAACAAAATTTAAGCCTGTGGAAGTTAACAAAGTAAATGAGCTTATAGTCAAAGGTTATATTATGAATTCTCAAAAGAATAAAACAAGTCGGGGATATACATTTCGTGTTGGTGACTATGTTCGCATAAGTAGATATAAAGCAGATTTTTACAAAGGCTATACGCCAAACTGGTCCACCGAAATATTTCGTATAGTAAAAGTTAATCACACTAACCCAACAACTTATCAAATAGAGGACAGACGCAATCAAAGAATCCTCGGCTCATTTTATGCATACGAGTTACAAAAAACTAAGTTTCCAGACCTATACCTCATTGAAAAGGTTATAAAAAGAAAAGGAAACAAATTGTTTGTAAAATGGTTAGGATTAAGTAATAGCGAAAATAGTTGGGTTGATAAGAATAAATTGGTTTTATGATATAAAATAGCTCAAGATATCTTTATTGATTCACTTTTTGTTTATCAATGAAGAAAGGAAGTGGTATCATAAACAGCTTAATAAATAAGATTCCGTTTGAGTTACATTTACCGGGCTACCAATATTGCGGACCCGGCACAAAGCTTCAGAAACGATTACTTAAGGGTCAGCGAGGAATTAATAAATTGGATAACGCTTGTATGCACCACGATATTGCTTACATAAACAACGACGCTAACGTAAGGTACAAAGCTGATCTAGATCTATTAAATATGGCTCAAAGAAGATTGAAATCAAAAGACGCTGGAAAGAAAGAAAAAATTGCTTCATGGATAGTAAAAAATGCTATGAAGGCCAAATTAAGAGCAGGTGCAGGTGCTCGGTCGTTTATGACAGCTGTGAAAAAACTCAAATCTAAATTAAAAAAAATAAAATCTAAAGACACAAATTCTACTATTAAATATGCGGTCGCCGCTGCAAAAAAACTATTTAGAAATAAAAATAAAATGAGTTTACCTCGTTGTATTCCTATTCCAAAATGTGGAGGACTGTTACCGTTAATTCCTATTTTCGCGGGATTATCAGCTTTAGGTTCACTGGCTGGTGGAGCAGCTGGCATAGCAAAAGCGGTTAATGATTCAAAAGCAGCTCAAAAAGCTCTTCAAGAATCGGAACGACATAATAAGATGATGGAGGCGGTTGCTCTCGGAAAAGGATTATATATTAGACCTTATAAAAAGGGTGCAGGTCTATATTTGAAACCCTCAAAAAACTAATAAAACGGCTACCTAGGCGGGCATTAACTAATTGGGATATATTAGAACATGCTAGTGATATTCCATTTTTTCGTGGTGTTTTCATGAAGGATACGTTGCCCTCAAAACCTAGGAAGATAGAATGCGGTATTATAAATTTAGATACTTCAAATAACATTGGAACACATTGGGTAGCCTACGTGAAAGAAAATAAGTATGCTGAATATTTTGATAGTTTTGGTAATCTGAAACCTCCGTTAGAACTACTTGATTACTTAAGAAATGTTTCTTTAAATTATAACTATGAGCAATATCAAACATTTGACTCTGTTAATTGCGGCCACCTTTGTATAAAATTTTTAAAGGAGTATTGGAAAACACATTTATATAAAGCTTGAAATAAAATTCTTTATCAGTAGTAAAATGTCTTTCACTGTGTCTATAACTGGAAAAGGATCCTCTCTGATAACAAACTACTCACCTACTTTGGAATTAAGTGGATACTATGAGTGTGGATTGTTGTATTTTTCAACATTTAATTCTATACCCAACATAGATAAAAGAAATAATAAATTCTACTATGACGATAACGAAGTAATCGAAATACCTGAAGGAGCTTATGAACTTCATGATATCTGTGATTATTTAAAGACATACATTAGAAATGCAATGTTAAAATTAACTTGTAATAATAATACCTTAAAAACTACCATTTTTTGTACTAAAGATGTTCATTTTAACAAAAGTGACTCACTTGGAAGGATTTTAGGTTTTGGTGGAGAAACAATAAAGGCATTAAAAAGGACCGAATCTCTGTATCCTGTCAGTATATTGCCAACAACCATTGTGCGCATCGAATGCGACGTAGTTAGTGGGTCATTCGTGAACGGATCTGCAAGTCATATTATTCACGAGTTTGTTCCTAACGTACCACCTGGTTATCGGATCATTGAAGTGCCGAAAAATCTAATATATTTTCCTGTAAATAAAAGTTCTATAAGTGCAATAACTATACAATTATTAGACGCCGAGAATAAACAAATCAATTTACGAGACGAAGAAGTACAACTGTATCTACATTTTCGTAAAAATGATAAATTTCAATAAAAATCATAACACAGCTTGCATTCAAGTTAGTACTAGAAGATCACCTCATAAAAGCACACCGCTTCACATAAAAAAGAAGCTCACCAAAAACAATAAGGAATTTTTGAAGTTGATTGGCTTGTTAAAATGAATATTTTAAATATATCTCAATCAACATCATACGACAATAGTATTGAAAGTTTCGAATATCATTCTTATAAACCGTACGTAACAAGTTTCAACAAGAATGATGAAATAAGAATACCTATTAATCAACAAGATCTATGTCTGTTACCCTCACTCAGCACTTTGTATATTGAGGGTAAAGCCAATGTTTATAATAGTTCGACTAAAGAAAAAATATCCAATGTGTATTTTATCAACAATCCAATACTATATTTATTTCAAGATATTCGATATGAGTTAAACGGAATAGAAATAGACAAAATAAAAAATGCTGGCATAACTACAACAATAAAATCGTACCTCTCGTTAAATGATAATGAATCTAAATGCTCACGTGTATGGGGATGGTCAACTTCTGGTACAAACAATCTTAACGGAGGAATTTTTTCGGCTTCTGTGCCGTTGAAGAAAATTTTAGGTTTTGCAGAAGATTATGAAAAAGTTATAATTAACTCCAAACATGAATTGGTGCTATTAAGAAGCAATACGAATCTCAATGCTTTGAAATTAAATGTCGGAGAGGTGGTCGAAGATATAACTATTAGCAAAGTTGTTTGGCGAGTTCCGCACGTTAAAGTATCAGATCGTGAAAGAATCAATTTGTTGAAACATCTAGAAAAGGACAGGCCTATTACACTAGCATTTCGAAATTGGGATTTGTATGAATATCCATTATTACCGAAGACACGTAAACACACTTGGTCTATCAAAACTTCGTCACAGATAGAGAAACCAAGATTCGTTATTATAGCCTTGCAAACCAATCGCAAGCACAATGCGGAAATGTCAATGGCAGAGTTCGATCACTGCAATGTACGAGATGTAAAAGTATATTTAAATTCATCGTATTACCCTTATGAAGGATTGAATGTCAGTTTCTCAGAGGATAAATTTAATTTATTATACGAACAATATGCAAGATTCCAACAGTCTTATCATGGACGGCGACCAGAGCCGTTGATGAGCTTGAAGGAATTCAGAGACGTTGCCCCATTATTTGTTATTGATTGTTCTCACCAACAAGAAATGATAAAGGGATCAATCGATGTCAGAGTGGAGATTGAAACAGACCAAGAAATCCCGGATCAGACAGCAGCATATTGCTTGATTTTAAATGACTGCATTTTTGAGTACAAACCTCTGAGCAATATTGTGAAGAAAATATCTTAACTAAATAAAGTGCAATCAAAAGGTATTTGAAAGAACAAACTTCAACTTTATGTTAAACAGTGGAATACAACGAAACAATGAGTGCTGATAAGAGTTCGATACTTTTTGTTGATGTTCAAGGATTCAAAGACTGCAAAAATAATTTTATTATTAAGGAATTTGCGTTAGCCACAAAAGAGTTTACGCAAGTCTTTTTAATAAAACCTCCATATTCGTATCTAAAATTATCTGCCGAAGAAAAAAGAGCAGTCAATTGGATTGAACGCAACAGAGGAATATACTGGAGTCAAGGCAATATAGATTTCAGAGAATTTAAGAGATTAATTATTCCAATTTTAAAGGACCAAACCATAATAATGAAAGGTGTTGAAAAGCAAAAATGGATTAAAGATTTGTGTTCTGACTGCTTTTTGATAAATGTTGAAGGCAAAGGTTGTCCTAATTTTGCAACATTGCGCAATAGTTATGCTAAAGGTGGAGCTAACTTCAATTGTATAACTCATAAAAAAGAGTGCGCTCTAAGGAATGTTTTATTCATAAAAAAGTGGTACTTAAGCACATGTAATTTATGACTTCAGTAAATTGTACTTGAATGAAAATTTATATTAAAAATATTGTTCTAGTTTAGCTATGATGATATTTGTTACTTGCTTTATAATAAAAAAAAAAATTAACAAAAATTTCTCGTTTTATTAATGAAAACAAATATGGTGATTCAATATACTCGCATAACTCTTTATTTATCAAAAATTACAATTTAATGGTATGAATAATTTAACCCTGTATAATGTATATTGGGCAATCTCAAACTGTTTTCATCAAATCAGCGTAAACGAACGCAGTGAGATTTGCGGAGCGTAGCGGAGCTAGAGCGCAGCGAAGCGTAGCTCAAATCTCACTCCGTTCGTTTGCGGTGTTTTGATGAAAACTGTTTTAGAATGCCCAATATACACCTACTTAAATTCAATGAAAATTAATTAATTTATTTGAAACAAATCTTATAGGGTCAATGCATGAATATGCCTCAAGTCTAACTATAAATGAATATAAAAAACTAAGACACTTTGTCCTAGACACCATTCAAATTGGACCATACAATCAAAAATGGCAGGCGTAATTATTTCGAAAAAAGCAAACGTTATTTAGCTCTCTTGAAAAACTGTGGTTTGTCCCATACACTAATTGATACTTCTGGTATTGTTTTGTTTGTTTGTACCGACTCATACTTTACATGGGGTACAGTCACGATCATTCATTCGATGTTTCATTTGTCACGATTTTCATAAATACGAACAGAATTCAGTGGTTTTATTTCAAACTCAACGCCTTTACCATGAACTAACAACCCAACCTAACGCCATGATGCATTGACACATCAATAGATCGTAGTTTTTTAATAAATTGTGATTTAGTATGATTCGTTGTTAATACGATTTTACCTTCCGAGTTTCTGGCTTGCTCCATAAGGCAAACAATTTTTGAACAAGATAATTTTTGTCAACTTTTCAACTGTAGTATTTGTAGTTAACGTTAATGAGTACCTGTAAGATCTCAATTTGGCAATTGACAATGAGGCCGAAGGTGGAAACGAGCTTCACCTGGACTCCTCAATATAAACAGCTGAGGAACTGGCTATCTTATCTCTCAATATTGTTATTGTAACGATAAACTTAGGTGATTGAATTATGTCAGTAGCAAATTGACTTCTATGCTATTCACGTGCTCATAAATCGTGAAAATTTACCAACACTTCCTAAAGGTGCAAATGATCTTATCTCAAACACAATCGTCTTAGGAATTTGATCGTCCATTCGTCATTATGAAACGTTCAATTCGTATTGCAAATGACGTATGCATATTGAGAACGTAAGGTTGCATTGGCGTCAAGATAAGTGAAGCGAACTTGCTAGTAATACTACGTATAATGTATTACTGCCTAATACCAGGTTTTGTTCATAAATTATCTAAGCAAATAGCTGGAACAGCGAGGTGCTGTTTGTAACCTAACGACGGCAGACATTAAGCGTTAAGCTCCCCCAAGTTGGGCTAAGTACATTAGCCGGTACGAAAGTTTGCGCAGTTGCAAACAATATGCGCTTAACCATATTCCGAAGTCCGGGTTCAAGTGAGATCAATGAAGACCGCTGTGGTAGCGATCCGATACGTCGCCTGAGAGCGTTGGCACACTGATAAGCGTAAAGGCCGGGCCACATCTAAGGTTCAACTCGGCGGACTGTAGGACCTCAATTGTACTCCAACTGCAAAACGTACGAGTAGTTAGCCTGTATTGAAACTGCCAGCAATTCGGGGAATAGAAAAGCTGGAAAATTAAGTCAAATTCATTCATGATACTATAAAACGAAATATGCTTTTTGGTGCAATTTAATAGTGCTACAATTTCTTGATAAATCGGTTTTCTTTACATATGACAAGGAAGCTCTTGACCTCTATCTCATCTGATTGTAAATGACGATAAGTCCGGAGGTGGAAGCGAACTTCACCTGGATTTCCCAATAACTGAGGAACTGGCTATCTTACCTCTAATTATCGGAACACAACAATGCTATAAACATTGTTATTATGGCGACAAAGGACATTGCTCTGCGTCCATACATTGGTGGCCCCAACACCAACAGTCAATTGACGCGTGTTAACTTTGTAAATTGTGAAAGAAGTTATGAAAAACATAATTTATACAAATAAATGTCCATACCTACATAAAATCGACTCAATTCTATACAATCGAGCAAAGGTAACAATAACCATTCGTATATTTTACTTAGTTTGGTTTTGTTTCTGAAAGTACTGTTAAATGTTTTTGATTTGTCCGTGGAATACATATATTTGTTATGAGTGTTATAAAATATGCATATAATTATGACGTTAATCAAATCTTTGTTGGTCATGGGCCGATTTTCGACATTGTCCTTTGAGTAAGACGGTGGTAGTTCGACCAGGCGGGCTCATTAGCGCTACCGTGAACCAAACGGAGCAGAAAAATTTCTGCCCCCAAGAGGAACCAAATTCCAGACCTCCCGATCAACACCCTCAGCTGTCGAAGAGTTCAGGTGAAGCTCGCTTCCACCTCGACCTTATCGTCAAGTGAGATGATGATGAAATGGCTAAGAACTTCCCATGTCATATGTAAAACAATACTTAAGTCTAGTCCCATGTCGTGTGATCACTCAAATAAATCAGTCATCCCTCCAGCATTTCATAGGGAATCCGCCCATCCATATGGAAGTACTTTCGGGAGCTGTTACTTCCTGGTTCTACTAATTTGCCCCTTTACTGATGGGAAGGTGGAGCTGCGTGGTTCCACTGGCCAATAGACCACGCGGAATACCCTTTATCGTCCCTCGTAGACTCATTGATAAGATCCCCAATTTCATATAGCCAAATTAATTTGCTGAACTACACTGACCTTCAAAAGTAAGTACTACACTTTTAAAATTAAATTTTTCCCTAAACTACAAAAGATAAAGGATTCAAACAAAAAACATATTCAGCTCATTTTGTCGGAAGTTATAGTTTTTTATACATTAGTCTTTTTAATACTTTTTATTTTGAAAATATATTTTCCTACTTTAAAAGTTATTGCAATTTTAAAAGTGTGGTACTTACTTTTGAAGGTCAGGGTAGTTAGGCTACAATGAATTATGCCAAACTTTTATAACTAATTATGGTAAGTATATATAATGTTATACACCAACTGTGCCAAGGCGGTTGCCTTGTCTCTCTTTCAAAAATATATCTAAATATTAAACTGACAGCCCAATTCAAACGTATCTTGCCCTACAAAAGAGTAGCTACCATGTATTACCATTTTTTCCGTCAAAATGGTAATATAATAGCGTGTATATAAACTGACATGTGATGTCATGTCAGAGGCACGCCTCAAGCGACCCTTCTTAGCAAATCGAATTTGTACTTCATTTTCCTATAAAAAGCCTATTCCGAATTTATTTTGTACCATTAGCATATTAAAACGGCTCTCACCTGTGTACCGTTGCCAAACAAATTGAGATTTTTTTGTTGGAAAACGTTCAGTTGTTTTGTTGTGCGAATCTCTTTGTCGATGGAATGGCGTTAACAGATTCGTGTAGGTGATTTGATTGATTTCAGTTCATAGTTCAGTGATCCAGCTTATCACAAAAACATGAAGAATTTTTTAGAATGAAAATACATAAAGTGTTGTTTTATTGGATTGAGATTGTGAAAAATAATAGTGAATTCGTATTACATTTGGAATAATGTGTAATATGTGTTCTTTGAAATTAAGTATAACAGTAGACCTCGTGCTTATTAAGTACAAAAAGATTAATTATACTTTAGATTCATTTTTAATTTAACAACAAAAAGAAACCTTATTTTGTGATCTGAAAATATGACATTTTACAAGTATTTTAGGAAATTTCTTTTATTCCAAACTGTCTTGTGCCAATTCACACAAATATTAACTAGAGCAATACGTCAATCGAAACCAGAACTTTTGACAGAATGTCTGTAGGTATGTCTGTAAGAAATCAAATCTTTTCGTTAAACCTTTTTTTTGCAAACTCTACATAAATATGACGGCGCTACATTGGTGTATGACAAAATGAGATCGATAGGCAATTGCCGTGATCAAAAGTGTTAAAATGACTTTAAAACATTCTTGTTCCCCGATCCCTGGTGTAAACAGCTAACTTTCAAGCGCACAAAATCGCATTTCCTCGAAAACAGCTTTCCAACAACGAAATTATTACGTGAAACGTTATGAGATGAAAGTCGATTATTCAATCTTCTGTATGTGACTGATTAAGGTGTCAACGTAGAGCCCAAACTGGGTGATGGAAATAAAAGCATAAAATTCTAACCTAACCCTAACCCTAAGGTTGACTGGAAGAAAATGCCACAGGCATTAAGTCCGCCTTTGTACGAACATTGTGTACATAAAGAATAAATAAATAAATAAATAAAATTCGGTACAGGAAGCTGAAAAATTCCTATTCAAAAAATAAGGAAACTACAAGTTTGAGCGGTATTAAAGCGAAACGTAGTTCGCAGGCAATTAGTATAATATATATCATGGTTGTAACGGAACACCGGAATAATGTTTAGGCCCGATTTCACAAAAGTCTGATATTTGTTATACAAATAAGTTGGCAAACAAGCTTACTGCCCACATAATGGTAAGTGGTAACTACCACATATAGTACATGTGGCTCTTGTGATGTTCGCAGCAAATCTGCAATCCCCACAAGAACCGCAGTCAACCACAGCGTACGTTGCCAACTTGTGACATGGGATGTAAAGTCAACAAGCACTATGCTTTGCGGCAGAAATAGGTAAGACGGAGGTACCTAAGCAGGCGACCCCGGTACAGAGATTCCCTCCGGTAAAATCAAGAATAAAGTCATGAGTTACTCTCAGACAAGTCAATTTTAAGTTCACCAAATTGTATACCTACTTAGAATAAAGCCGTTAAATATGGCGTCTAATTAACAGCTGACTGGCATGCTACCTATTAAAGTGTCAGTTGTCATAAATAACTCATGTATAATCCTCGTTTGTTTTCAGTTGGTCAGATTTTCAAAATATCATATTTTAAAAAAACATTAAATTTGCCACAGATAAATAAAACTCTATTCCAAAGAATATTTAAACCAAATGTTGTCAAACGTAAAATGGACTATCCGAGAAACGTAAAATGGACATTCTAAAATATTTGGGCTAATCAAAGTATTTTTTTCCTATAAACTAAACTAAAAATGATTTTTGATCTTAGCGTCGACAGTTCTCGATCAGCGTACCTTGTTTCTTCATTCAGTGTTTAAGTGCTCTTCTTTTGTGTTTATTCCATAGTTAGCTGGACTATGGTTGTCACTTGAAAGTTTTTGCTTTCAGTGTAAAATCGATAAACTCCAAAAGTATTAAGTTTCCCGATCTAAAACAAGCACCTAGTGTGTATCTCATATCTAACCTATATCCCTCTTAAATATTATTTCTGCGTTGTGTTACACCCAGTATAATGTGTTGTTATAGGCCACCCAAATCGCTAAGGATAATCTCCTTTTCAACAAGTAGGGATAGCGAAAAATTGTTTGCAGTAATTAAAAGGTGTAACACAATTTATAGCATACCTATGTATAAGTACTGTCATTAATATTTTACTTCTTGTTTTCCGCAACACCGTCACCCACCATAAGTATTCTGTAGTGAAGGTGTATGGTATACAAAAGAAATCTCAACCATAGCGTAAATACATCAGTAGGTCGGCTCAGGCCTCGTCCGCGTGATAATCCTACTCGCGAGGGCGGACAGGGGGACCAAAAGCTTCAGTTTACTAAAATAACATGTAGTAGAGGCAAAACATGGACGCGCGGCTATACTAACGAGGCGATAGCCACTCATGGAAATTGTTGCTACTGGGTATTGATTTATTTTTACTAAATGAATAGATGACATTTTTCATTTATGATTTTACATGTGTTTATTATTCTTTTTTTAATATGTAGCAATTGGTCGTCGGAGAAAGTTAACGACTAAACCTGCCAGTATCAAGTGTAATTGTGAAATTTCACAGGCAATGCCTTTAATTTTGCAGTTTTCTATTGTCACGCTTGCTTTTAAAAAGTATGAATTATGACGAATGATTGCTATATTTTCGTGCTACGTACATGTGCTATGTATTACATACTTTAAAAAAAAAAACAAACGTGTCCGTGAACGTCGTCCTCCATCACCGTATATATTTTTTTCTTTTACACACAATTAGCACAAATCATTCCTACTCATTCGCTTGCACTAAAAGACTTCGCCCGCCTTATCACATTCAACAATGAAATGAAATGCGAATCATCAGCGATTTCACAGAGTGAATTATAGCAGTCCATGTGAAGGGAAAGTAGCGGGTGCGACAAATTAAAATTATTTCATATGATTTTTCACATGCAGTAGGTAAGAATGAAAAATTTCATGAAAATGAAATTTTTAATTCTTACCTACTGCATTGTCTTTGAAACTTGTCATTGTGTGTGTGCGGTTACATGTACATTGTGTATATTGTACACAAACAAAAAGCCTAAGGTGCATACGTACGAGTATGAAGTCCTTCTACTGTTTAACTTTATACTATGCCTCAAATTTTCTTTAATTTTGCCTAAAATGTACAAAAAGCTACAATTTTCCGAATATTTTATAGTATTTAAATAAATAGTTGTTATTTGTTTATTCCTTTATAGATTTCACTGTAAATTTATTTCATTTGAATGTAGATATTGGTACGTTGTTATTGACACTGAAAAGAGTTTACTTCTGCTTAATAAAAAAATAATAATATCCAATAGGCAAAAAAATGCATTAACATGCGGGTTAGTGAAAGTCAGTTTACGAGAATTGTATCCCTAATAAGTGGATTCAAACTTTATACCCTATCTATGTCTGGGCTTTTGGTTGCATAAAAATGTTGTGGGGACACCTTTACATCTACACATATTATATTATATACTAACCTATAATAATCACATATTTTATTATTAAAATAATATTTACATAAACATACTTACATAAACTCACAAGTACATATATACATACATAAACTATAAATATTATACTGAATACTAAAATCTATAAAGTTCTTAAATTACTAATTAAATACTTACTTAAATAAATATAAATAAAAATTACATCTAATACTTACCATATATGTCGTGACGGATGAGTGTGGTTCCGAAACAAAGGTGTAATGAGAACGCGGAACTGTACCGTTTGTGTGTGACGTCAACGTGGGTCGAGAAAGTCAGCTCCCGCGCAGTCTGTGACAATCGCCTATGCGACGCGGATGCCTTACATTGTTATTGCGAAATTATCGATACGTTTTCAGTATATTTTATAGTAATCTATTTCTTATATCCTTCTGATTAAATTGTGAGTTAAAGTAAATGGTGAAGAAGCGAACTGTGTTCTGATTTGGATTTATAAGCCGCAACCAAGCAACAAACCAACACGTAAACATCGCCGCATACCATAACTGGTGACCCCTGCTGAAGACGCCTACAGGATATTTGGAATAAAAAACGCAAGTACTGCATAATATTCCCAATTTCAAATAAGAAATCACAATGACTGATAACAATTTAACGCAAACGGAGGTATCCGCGAACAATAAAGGAGAGCGCGTTTCCACTATACCATCCGACATTTACCGAGTCGGTGTACGAGTACCGGCATTTTGGCCAGAGGAACCAGAATTATGGTTTGCGCAAATTGAGGGACAGTTCGCAATCTCGAACATAACTGCTGACTCAACAAAATTTTTTTATGTCATCAGCAATTTAGATCCGCAATTTTCAAAGGAGGTTAAAGATTTAATTACAAATCCACCACAGACGAATAAGTACGAGAAGCTTAAACAAGAGCTCATAAAGCGCTTATCGGCGTCACGTGAGAAGAAAGTTCACCAACTCCTCATGCACGAAGAATTAGGGAATCGAAAACCTTCTCAATTCTTGCGACACTTACAAGGCCTAGCTGGACCATCCGTACCCGATGACTTTTTACGCACAATATGGAGCAGTCGACTACCGAACAATATCCAGACCCTTCTTGCATCACAACCAGACAGCTCACTTGAATCTTTAGCTGACCTGGCAGACCGAGTACAAGATATCGTTGCTCCTACACTACAAATGGCCGCTACATCTGCACCTGGACCTAGCATGCAAACTATGGCACTAGAAATAGCTGAACTGAAAGAAGCTATTAAGAGTTTGACAGTTCAAATGAATCGCCAGTCACGCCGAGACCAGCATCGTTCAAGAGACCGCCAACGACAACGATCTACATCCCGTTCTTCATCCAGCTATAGAAAATACCCTACCTGCTGGTATCATAGTAAATTTGGAGCTAAGGCAAACCGTTGCTTGAAGCCTTGCGACTACAAGAAATCGGGAAACGATCAGGGCAGGCTGTAATGGCGACGAACAACCGCCCACATAGTATTGGTCGCCTATTCATCACCGATCGCAGCTCGAAACAACAGTTTCTGGTAGATACCGGCAGCGACGTCTGCGTATTCCCACGAGCTGCACTCCATGAACGACGGGCGAAGACCAATTATCAACTTTCTGCAGCCAATGGAAGTGTGATTGACACTTATGGGTATCTACAGCTTAATTTAGATTTAGGCTTAAGACGTAGTTTTCCTTGGACCTTTATTGTTGCCGATGTTGTTAAAGCTATTATAGGAGTAGATTTTCTTAACCATTATAAATTAATTGTTGATGTATATAACAAACGCTTAATTGATAACACAACATCTTTGTCATCTGTTGCTTCTGTTACTCATGCTTTTAATATTTGCTCAGTTAAAGTCCCAACTGGCGACACACGATACCATGCTATTCTCGCTAAATTTCCTGAGATTGTTAAACCTTCTGGTACCCCACGCATCTACACGCACAACACTGTACACTTTATTAGGACCACTCCTGGTCCGCCTATATCTTGTTCTCCTCGCAGATTAGCTCCGGACAAATTGAAAATAGCTAAGCAAGAGTTCGAGCAGATGTTGAGCAATGGCACCGCGCGTCCTTCTGAGAGCCCGTGGTCGTCTCCACTGCACCTTGCCCCTAAAAAGGACAATGGATGGCGTCCTTGCGGAGACTACAGGCTTCTCAACTCCCGGACCATACCAGATAGGTATCCCATAAAACACATACAGGACTTTGCTCATAGTATATCAGATTGTACTATATTCTCTACTATAGACCTACTAAAGGCGTATAACCAAATCCCGGTCAATAAAGAGGATATCCAGAAGACAGCCATAACAACACCTTTTGGGCTCTTCGAATTCCCCTACATGACCTTCGGACTTCGAAACGCTGGTCAAACATTTCAAAGGTTTGTAGACGAAATGACACGAGGCCTAGATTTCTGCTATTGTTATTTAGATGACTTTCTAGTATTTTCTAGAACGGAAGCTGAGCACGAAATTCATCTCCAGGAGCTCTTCTCCAGAATGAGCAAATACGGCATCCTGGTCAACACTTCAAAATGTAAGTTTGGTGCTTCTGAAGTGAACTTCTTAGGTTATAGCATTTCTGCCTCAGGAACAAAGCCTCTTGAATCAAAGGTTCAAGCCATCAAGGACTACCCTGTACCTAAAACGGTAAGAGAACTCCGCCGTTTCCTAGGCATGCTTAACTTTTATAGGCGTTTTCTGCCCGATGCTGCTAAAACGCAAGCACCATTAAACGCATTGCTTACTGGTTCCGTTAAAGCTTCTCACCCAGTCAATATAACCGGTGACGCTTATGTTGCATTTGAAGCGTCTAAGCAAAGCTTGTGTCATGCGACATTGCTAGCACACCCTGATTGCCAAGCCAAACTAGCTCTAGTAACAGATGCATCGGACTCGGCATTAGGGGCTGCACTACAACAATCGAGAGACGGTATCTGGGAACCTTTGGCATTCTTTTCAAGAAAGCTAAGTCCATCTCAGCAAAAATATTCGCCATACGATCGCGAATTGTTGGCCATCTATGAAGGTATTAAACACTTTCGACATATGCTAGAAGCACGTCACTTTACAGTATTTACAGACCATAAGCCGTTGTGTCATGCTTTTCGTGAACGTAAAAACAATTGCTCACCCCGTCAATTCAGAAACCTTGATTTTATCGCTCAATTTACCACGGACATTCAACATATATCTGGTAAGGATAATGTGGTTGCAGACGCATTGTCTCGTGTAGACGCACTGCAGAGTCCACTTGACTATAGCATTTTAGCCCAACTTCAAGCATCTGACCCTGAATTGACGCAACTACTTAAGAGTGAGACTTCGTTACAACTGAAGCAATTGACACAACCGGGTAGCAATATCAAAATCTATTGTGACGTAAGCACTGGTTCTCCTAGACCTTTCATAACTAAAACCTTACGAAAACAAGTCTTTGACAGTTTGCATAGTCTGAGCCACGCTGGTTCAAATGCAACTGCTAAACTTGTAGCCGAAAGATTTATATGGCCAGGAGTTCGAAAAGACTGTCGATCGTGGTCAAAGTCTTGTCTTGCATGTCAACGAGCCAAGGTTACTAGACATGTTATTTCTCCTCTCGGTACCTTTAACTTGCCAAATGCTCGTTTCACGAATATCCATATCGACTTAGTCGGACCACTGCCACTCTCACACGGTTTTCGTTACTGTCTAACAGCAGTTGATCGCTTCACCAGATGGCCCGAAGCCATCCCGATCGAGGACATTACGGCTGAAACAGTAGCAAAAGCTTTACTCTCGGGATGGATCGCACGATTTGGATGTCCAATTGACATCGTCTCCGACCGTGGACGCCAATTTGAATCTGCTCTATTTCAATTTCTATCGAAAATAGCCGGATTCAAACACCATCGTACCACAGCTTATCACCCTGCTTGTAACGGTTTAGTAGAACGATTCCATCGACAGTTTAAAGCCGCTATAAAATGCCATGCAGACAGGAATTGGACGGAATCATTACCACTAGTACTATTAGGTATACGAAGTGCTTACAGGGAAGACTTGCAATCCAGTGCAGCAGAACTTGTTTATGGCGAACCGCTTAGACTACCCGGTGAATTTTTTGAGGCTAATCTTCAAGGTACTACAGATATTACCGACTTTACAGCTCGTCTACGATCAATTGTAAAAAATTTACAACCCATTCCAACATCTCGACATTCCAAAAACAAAATTTTTATTTATAAGGACCTTGCTTCGTCCAGCCATGTGTTCCTTAGGGAAGACGCTGTTCGTGGCGTTTTACATCCTGCATATACAGGCCCTCACAAAGTTATTGACAGGAATGAAAAATTTTTCAAAATTATTTTCAATAACAAGCCTACGACAGTTAGTATAGATCGCTTAAAGCCAGCATATTTATTACATGATGAGGCGCCAAGCTCCATACTTCAACAAGATCCACCACATTCTACACCTGAAAACGGTACTCACTTACGAAAAACTCGTTCCGGTAGACAAGTTCGCTTTCCGGATTATTACCGCCCGTAGTGACGGTCTCTGGAGGGGAGTGATGTGGGGACACCTTTACATCTACACATATTATATTATATACTAACCTATAATAATCACATATTTTATTATTAAAATAATATTTACATAAACATACTTACATAAACTCACAAGTACATATATACATACATAAACTATAAATATTATACTGAATACTAAAATCTATAAAGTTCTTAAATTACTAATTAAATACTTACTTAAATAAATATAAATAAAAATTACATCTAATACTTACCATATATGTCGTGACGGATGAGTGTGGTTCCGAAACAAAGGTGTAATGAGAACGCGGAACTGTACCGTTTGTGTGTGACGTCAACGTGGGTCGAGAAAGTCAGCTCCCGCGCAGTCTGTGACAATCGCCTATGCGACGCGGATGCCTTACATTGTTATTGCGAAATTATCGATACGTTTTCAGTATATTTTATAGTAATCTATTTCTTATATCCTTCTGATTAAATTGTGAGTTAAAGTAAATGGTGAAGAAGCGAACTGTGTTCTGATTTGGATTTATAAGCCGCAACCAAGCAACAAACCAACACGTAAACATCGCCGCATACCATAATGTTATTACAAGAACAACAACACATCACTCCTAATTAGACAAATCTTCTTTTAATATATTAAATTCTCGTGTTACAGTGTTTGTTACCAAACTCCTCCGAAACAGCTTAGCCGATCTTTATGATTTTTTTGTGTATGTTCGGTAGGTCTGAGAATAGGTCGTAAACTATTGTTTATACACCTAGGTGATTATTATGGCGAAACGTAGTTTGCGGGCATAGCTAGTAAGTATCTAAATATTGATTTTCCAAAACTTTATTCAAGTCACACGAAAATTTTGTCGCTTGCTTGTTTTGTACGAGTACTTCACGGAAACTTTGCGTTTTGTTCACAGCTTGCGCGTAGCTTCCATAGTGAATTGGCACACCGTAAGCTAACGTGTCTATAAAAGCGCTGAGTTGAATCGTGTTGAAAATTTATTTCATTTTTGCAGCACAGTCAAAAAGGTCTCGCGCCCACTCATAACTGGAATAAAATGTGGCGACTCATAACTGACTTGAGGACCCACTCATAACCATGGTTATGAAATATATTTTAAACTTATAAAATATTTAATTTAGAGGAGTAACTCATAACCGAACATAAAAAAAGCAAATACCTAAACTGTGAACTACTTTGAAGTACATTTGAGACCAATAGTGCTTGCTTACTATTATATACTTGCATACTAATTTTAAAGTAAGTACTTTTTGTTTTATTATTTCATACTAAAAAGAAATATTTATAGTTACAGTACAAACGGCAGCACAGTCTTAACTGTAATTTCTAGACGCAATACACAAAAAATTCAGTGCTTACCCGTGGTTCTACTCACGTGTCCGGTAGTACTACGGGTGATTAATTTTGCCTGTAGTACTACTTATTATCTTTGACAATCAAAGAACACCATGTGGGTAACTATCGGTTTTAATATTTATATTATTTTGAAGAAATTAAGGAACGCTTTAATAAAACTATTTTAAAAGCAACTTTAACGCAACTTTCAATTGCGAGTCATTTCATTTTTTAACCGCCTTAACAAAAAGAGGGACTTTATCATTTCCATTCTATGTTCTTTTTTACGTTTACTGCCTCATAACTCTGTGATTTATTAACCAATTTGGAAAATTCTTTTTTTGTTTGAGGGGGTATAGTTCTCGATTAGTCTCATTGTCATCAAATCCGGGATCGGGCAACAAAAAATACCCACAGTACTATACTAACAGTAGTACCAACGGTAGTACCACGGGTAAGCACTAAACAAATCTTAGTGCGAGGAAGGTATAAATAGTTTCTCTCCGTGACATCTTCAACAAAAATAACAATATTGAGAAGTGATTGAGAATAGTTTGTCCTGATAGCTACATCTCATCTACTCTTTCAAGCGCCGCATAAGAGAATACTATCTATCCAAGTCCTAATTATGATATATAAATATTTAATAATATTCATATTATTTGTATATAGGTATTTCTACATATTTTTTATTTAATATATTATACAGTATGTTTATTTTTACTATTTGATCGCCTTCTAAGCTGCTATACACGCAAATTCTAATATATTACAATTTCTCCTTTCGCAGGTCTGCTGGAACATTTTTTTATGAAATAAGCAGTTCCTTTTTAACGGACTTGAAAAAAAGAGATACAGTCGAACATAGAACCTCTTCCCTTTTTTAAGTTTCAGTTTGACCTGAATGTTTGTATGTATGTTTGTCCGCGATTATCTCGCGTTTAGCTGAATCGATTTTGATGCGGTTTTCAGAAAAGTATTTGTTATATTTAGGATAAGGTTTTGGTATTTTAAATTACCTAAAAAGATTGAAAAGATTTTTTTACAAAAAATAAAACCGACTTCAAACACACCAAAAAGTCATAATAAAGTCGGTGCCAAGCAATAATCAGCTGAAAAATCTTGAAAAATATAAGTACCTACTAGTTAAAATTTGTCACGAACTTCAATATAACACTGTGATGTTGTTTGTATTCTAAAAGTTTTTGAAGTCGGTTTAATTTTTTGGAAAAAAAATACATTTTGTCTTCTGTATTGCTTGTGCTGTCTAATTTTAATGCGGGAGAGAGATAACACACCGCAATAGCCACCCTCACCTTGCCGACCAGCAAGATGCCAGCTTTACACCTCTTTTATACCAAGCTTTACTTTGATTTAAAATATTATTCACCCTTTTTGTTAATGTTGTTAATAATTATTAAAGCGACTGTACATAATCGTGTAGTTGTGTTGGTTATGAGTTTCGTCTTCTCACATCAGCAGTTATGAGTGGGACCTTTACGTATTGGTTATGAGATTTTTGGTTATGAGTGGGCGCGAGACCGTCAAAAATAGCCAGTGCAAATATGTAACATTTTAAACTTTAAATAAAAAGTGACATAATCCCAGTTTGATGTATATTATTCTAGTAGTTAATAATTGTCGAAATTTATTATTTTCTCAGTGAAAATCTTTTTACCCAACTACGGCAAAGCAAAATGGGGACTTCTAATTACTGGAATGTCACAAGTGACCGGTAAAACAATATACACGTTCAGATTTAACATACTGTATACGTTCCTTCCTACTCTCAAGGCTTAACATGCTCCGTAAACAAATTGGATTCGGTAATACTTTATTTCAAGTTATTTCCTTTGGAGACGAAGCAATCTATCAACGGAAACGCTCCAAGAATTTTCTCCGCGCGGATCTCTCTGGAGGTGTATCCTTTGAATCGACCGGTTCATTCGCAAACATATTAAATTCTAAAGGAATTATGTGAAATATTTTGTATACAATTCCATATAGTAGTTCTATTCGAACGAATGTCGACCAAGATCACTACAATTATATTGTAAATTATTAATCATAGGGATTATTCTTAATTGCAACGTTTTAAATGGTGTATAGCAAAATGTAATAACATCTGCGAATAAATTCAATGTTGTATGTGAAGTCGACCAATCCGCAATGGGCTAGCGTGTTTGACTAAGGCCTAATCACCCAAACATAGGGTAGACTCGAGCCTCTCGGTGGGGACGTATATGAGCTGTGATGATGATGGTAGGTAAGTATGTAGTCCTTATATGAAATTAGCGTTTTGTTGAACTGGCCACTTTGATCTCAAATATCTTGGGTTTGGAATTCCAAATTCAATATTATATTTCAAATTTAGGCTCGTATATTTCTGTTTTGATTTTAGTGATTCACTTGTTTTCGCACCATTTGTTTTTTCTATTCGCGAAATGGAAAACATAAAATATCGCATCATTTACGAATATACTCGTAGCTTCCACCGCGGCACCAGCGCTGTAGAATCAGCTCGAAGGGTTAATGATGTGTGCACAATACGTTTTTAGTATCAACGTTTTCGTTTCGGAAATGACCCTAGACCCTAGTCCTACTAATATTAATGTGTAAGTGTGGATGTTTGTTACTTAATCACGCAAAACGGCTAAATGGATTTAGATGAAATTTGGCATGCATGTAGCCTTTGACATGGAAAAGAACATAGGCTACCTTTTATCCCGATTCCTTAAGTAGTTCCCGAGGGAAAATTGAAAATTGTTTACGAGCTAAGCCGCGGGCAGACAGCTTTGAAAATTGGTATGCATGTCACCTATGCTATGAAAAAGTACATGTACTTTATATGATCTCTCAAATATTTCCCGTGGGAAAATTAAAAATTGTTAACGAGCGAAGCTTGAGACCCAATTCTGAAGTCCACGCAGACGAAGTCGCGGGCAGAAGCTAGTTGATAATAAAGAATTGAAGGTGATCGTGGAAACAGATATATCGCAAATCACGTCAGAGCTAGATGTGTCGGTGTGATAAAACAATTTTTGAAATTGCAAAAGTAAAAAAGCTCGAGAAATTGGTACCGCATGAATTAAGTGAAGCACACGAACAACCACGTATTAAGTGCTGCATAGCATTACTTAACCGTCACAATAATGAAGGAATTTTGATTCGTATTATTACAACAATCGGAAATGCTTATCACAGTGGTTGAACCCAGGTGGACCGGCCAAATCCTGTCCCAAGCCAAATTTGTAACCGCCTCCGTGGTCTAGTGGTTGCGACCACCGTGTTTCGATCAGAAGGTTCGGGGTTCGATTCTCAGTGGAGGCAGAAGATTTTCTGTCTGGTTTGGTTGGTGGTAGGGCTTCTGAGCCCGCCTGGCTAGCTACCGCCGTCTTACCTAAGTTTGTCGCCATAATAACAATATTTATAGCATTATTGTGTTCCGGCAATAAGAGGTAAGATAGCCAGTTCCTCAGTTGCTAAGTAGTCCAGCCCCCCTAGCACGCCCACCAAAACACGATATGATAAAGCGGTTTATCGCGGTGAATTCTCAAAATACAATAGAAACCCTATTGTGACGTCGTATTTTGACAGTTCACCGCGATAAATCGCTTTATCATATCGTGTTTTGGTGGACGTGCTACGGGGGCTGGTGAAGCTCGCTTCCATCCTCGGCCTTAATGTCAGCAGAGAGCTACTACTACCACTTGCACTAGCTACCCTCACCTTGCCGACTTGCAAGGTGCTTCTTCACGCCTCTTTTAAAGAACCTGGCGGTGACAGAGTTCCATTTTTGATCGCGAGTGAAATGTTACGTTACCTATGTATGTTAGTTAGTGCACATGTGCGTGCGCAAATACCGGTGCACACTCTCATCCCTTCACATATTCCGATGAGATCGCTAACTTACACGAGCGAAGTAGGGTGAGACGTGAGAGCCCACTATTTTCAAAACACGAAATAGGTATCTTAAAATATTTAAAACTTTCATTCTCCCATCCTCACCATGACCACTGAAACAGTCACTTAACGTTAGCAATCGTAACGCTGCGCCTATAAATCACGTAGAATGGAATACCTTTGTTAATTTTAGGGTTCTGTACCACAAAAGGCAAAAAAAATTGAAAGCTTTTAGAATCTTTTCGTTGTCTGTCTGTTTGTGAAGGCCCTTCTTCTTGGGAACGCGTAGAGATAATAAACTAAAATTATAACACAAATACTCAGTTCTACGGTGTCTTTCAGCTATGAAAAAAAATCATACTTGGTAGTCAACGCGATCAAAAGATACATATGACCATTTATGTCGCATATTTGCGCAAATTTTGCGATTTTATAAGGGAATCAAAACCTATACCGTCTTATTACAAAACATGGTCTAAACATAGTCCTGGTTCAAACCTGACGATGTCTCTATCTATCACACAAGTGAAAGCACTCTAAGTTTAAACCAAGACTAACTTTAGACCAGATATAGACCATTTTTATATTATTTTTTTTTATTTTTTTTTATGTATGACCCGGCAAATGACCTCCTCCCGCCTGATGTTAAGCGGTGAAAGAGGCCCAAATGAGTTGACAGGTAGAGTAGGGACGACATCCACTATCCTACCTGCCCGCCCCTTGCCGGCCCAAAAGATGCTTTTTCACGCCTCTTTTGAAGGAACGCATGTTGTAGGATGGAGGAAACACGTGCGCAGGTAGAGAATTCCAAGTGTGGGATGAACGACAGAAGAAGGAATCTTGGAATTTCTTGGTACGGTGTGAGAAGGAGGACACAGTGTACGGATGACTCCGAAGGCCCTTACGCGTGTTTCTGTTAAGAAATGGAGAGGGAGGGATAAGGTTAAAGAGCTCCTCAGAGCATTCCCCATGGAACATTCGGTAAAAGGCGCTAAGAGAGGCGATGTCACGACGAAGTTGTAGAGGCTCGAGGGTGTTAGTTACCTCTACATCGCCAATAATGCGAATAGCGCGACGCTGCAATCTGTCCAGAGCATCGAGCAGGTACTGAGCGGAGCCGTCCCAAAGGTGCGAGCAATATTCCACGCAAGACCTAACCTGAGTTTTATACAACAAGCATAGTTGGTCCGGCGCAAAATACCTACGCACCTTGTTCAGGACACCGAGTTTCCGTGAGGCAGTAGTTATGACGGATTCGATGTAGTCTCTGGGGTTCAGATCGCAGCGAATGTTCATTCCGAGCAAGGTGATGTTGCTCTGTGTGTGAAGGGTTGTGCCCTGAAGAGAAGGAAGGGGGAGGAAAGGTGACCTTTTCACCGAAAACGCGCACACCTGTGTTTTCTTAGCATTGAACTCAACAAGATTGTTGGAGCCCCATTCGGAGACGAGGTCCAGCGTCCTGTTGAGCTCAATGAAAAGATTCTGCCTCTCCCTACCAATATCACCACGAGCAGCCCCTGAGTTTCCGTGATATCCCCCATGCACTGTACTGTCGTCTGCATAGCAATGTATAGCTCCCAAGGAAAGCATGTCATTGATATGCAGAAGAAACAATGTTGGGGATAGAACGGAGCCTTGCGGAACTCCAGCGTTCACTGCCACCGCCGCGTTTTGTAACAAGACGCGGGCGAAGGCGGGCATTCGCACAAGCGATGCCCGTCTAATGACCCTGCCGTGGAGGCCTGGGTGCACGGATGACCCCGTGCACGCCGCCGTAAGGCCTGCCGTCTGGGGATTGCCCTGGTGTTCTCGGGTAATCCCCCCTTGGCGGGCGCGTGGGTAGTGGAGTCGCAGTGTGGACCTTACCTGGCACGCCTATAAGGGCAGGGAGAACACAGGGAGGATTTACTGGGTAGGGCTGGCACTCTGCCGGGAGAGCCCCACACATGCTCGCCATCTAGCCAACGCAACGGCGGATACGGTGCTGCTACGCATTTCCCCCCGAGAAAAAAAAGGTTTTGTAACAAGACCGATTGGGAACAACCCTAAGCCTAGAATTATGAATTTTGACGAGAAGCGAGGTCTTATAGCACATATTAATAAAAATCTGAAAACCGTATATATGTAGGTACATAGCTAAGAACTAAATATGCTTAAATAAGTTTGTACGGAACACTCGTTGAGCGAGTTCAACTCTCACGTGGCCGATTTTTATTTATAATTTCAAAGTAGAAACTATATTGAAAACAAAATCGAAGATTCGTATCCGAATGTTTCATATCCGGTTAGATGAAATCGTAAAGTTCAGTACAACTTACTCGTAGCTTGCAATGGTTCGTGAATTCAGATATGAGATCACTTTTCTACATGAGCACGTGCCGATACGTAGAGCTTTAATGTAAATAGACAAGTAAAGTTGTTATTCCTTTGATTTAATTCTTTCAAACATCAAAATTTTCAAGAAAAAAATCATTCTCGTTCTCCTAGCTAGATGGAAGCGTTAAGTAGAGATATACCGTACACTCACAACCTAGCTAATTATTTTAAGTCTCAGTAGGTGGATAAAAGTGAACTGGCATGAATTTAAGACTACATAGATTACTACAGACTCTTATTAAAGTGAGTAAGAGTTTTTAACCGACTTCGAAAAAAAGGAGAAGGTTCTATGTTTGACTACATCTATTTTTTATGTATATTCACCGTTTACTCCACCATTTGTGAGCCTATTTTTAACCGACTTCAAAAAAGGAGCGTTTACTCCCACCTGTTCTGTTGAGTAGTTCTGTTGACAGAACTACTGGGCTTTTTTTCTGATTAGTTCTGTCCACAAAACAAATGGGAATACAATTCTCACTTGTTCTGTTGAGTAGTTCTGTTGTGATTCAAGCTATTGCAATCAATTGTCAAGTACTGGCACTTGAGATAATTTATTTTTCAGTTATGATTCCTGATGACAACGTCACGATTACAATTTTTTATTTTAAGCTTTTCAAGAGTGCCTTGAAGGGAAAAATAGTATATTGAAGAGGGTTGTTGTTATTTTAATGAGTGAATTTCACATAATAAGACGCGGTCGCAATCGCGTGTTACTCGAAAATGGATTCGAATATTACCAGCTTTCTAAATATAAAAATTTTCAAACGTTATGGAGATGTGCCATGTATAAGAAAACCAAATGCAGTGGAACTGTTACCACTTCCGAGGTACCTAATTACTTTGTTTAACAAGTCATGGTATGAACCTCAATTCACACAGCAGTTTTTTTATTATTACTATATTTTTATTTTGTATTTTAGGATGAAAAGGAAATCATTAAACATGTCGACCATGACTCTACCTGCATTCGTGATACAAATAAAGAAGTCATGTCCGTTATAATCCACAATAGTGTTAGTGAAATGATGCTAAGTAATGAAACCGTACCGGCAGTGTATAAGAAAACAGTGACTGCTTTAAAAGACACGGGTATAGATCTCATTAAAGAGTTACCTAGCTTCAATCAAATTAAGTCGTCAATTTACAGGAGAAATAAATTAAATAAAGTTAAGAAAATGAGTTACCTGAATGAGACTGTAAATGCAGTAGAAATACCTGCACCATTTTCAAAATTCATATTGGCAGATTACAACGACGAGTCCGAGGGCGTCCGTATTTTGTTTTTTTGCAGTAAAGAAGCAAGAGCTCTTTTACGCGAAAAGAAAATCTTCTTTTCAGACGGCACTTTCAAAATTTGCCCAGTACCATTTACAGAGGTTTACACCATTCATGCGGATCTCGGTAGCTCTGAAGATACTATCAATGTGATCCCCCTAATATATGCACTTCTTAGTCACAAAAGCAAAATAACCTATACCACACTATTCAGTCTAATAAAATCACAGATTCCTGATTGGAATCCTTCCACTTTCATTACCGATTTCGAGGAAGCCGCCATTCAGGCCATTGCAGATTTTTTCCCTAATGCCGAGCATCAGGGCTGTTACTATCATTTCTCAAACAAACTGTGGAGAAAATCAAAGCAATTGGGCATTAAAAACAAACGCAAGAAAAGAATCGTAAGTTTGTGCAGCGTTCTTCCACTATTGCCCGAAGATCGTATTACGGAAGGATGGGAGTATGTAAAATCCCAAGTGCTGGAATTTAGCGAAAGGTGCGACTTGGATAAATTTATAAAGTATATGAGTTTCTGGATGAACCCCAAGCGCATCAAGTCATGGACTGCCTTTGGTCGGCGCCATCAAACAACTAATGTTGTTGAAGGCTGGCATCGCGCCATTAACGGCACATTCAAAACCAGGCCAGCAACTATTTTCCAGTTCCTGAAAAACATAGAAGAAGATGCAGCGTTTTCTTTTGTTAAAGCCTGCCAATTGAAATCAATTAAACGAAGGGCAAATAAACAGATTGAAAACGATGCTATGATCAGAGTGTACCAAATGCAATTGATTAACGGTAACATAGACATACCTTTGTTTTTAGAGAAACTAAGATAAAGTGCTCCTATTGCGAGTTATGGAATGTACAGTGGGTTTTTTCAGTTAAAAAGAAGATGTATTTTGTTGTTGAATGTTGGTAAACTATATTTCTCTTTTTGTTTCATTTCATTTTCTTTATTGCCAATATGCATTTTTTAAATCACAGAACTGATGCGGAAAAATTACCAGTAGTTCTGTCATCAGAATTACTCAACAAAACCGGTGGGAATAGTTAGAAATAAAAGTCAGGTGTAAAGCATAGTCTTTTAAGTCACAGAACTAATCAGAAAAAAAAATCCAGTAGTTCTGTCAACAGAACTACTCAACAGAACAGGTGGGAGTAAACGAAAAGGAGGAGGTTATCAATTCGGTTGTATTTTTTTTTATGTTTGTTACCTCATAACTCCGTCATTTTTAAACCGATTTCCAAAATTCTTTTGTATTCGATAGAGTATACTGCAAAGGTGGTCCCATAGTCACCAAAGTCAGGATCTGATGATGGGATCCTATAGAAAATCGAGAAAAACACTAATTTCTAACTATTCCCACATTAGTGTTCCTTTCACTAAGAAGGTTTCATTCACTAAAAAGTTTAAAAAAATATATAAAAAATAAAACCGACTTCAAAAACACTGAAAACTTTAAAATAATATAAGAATAGGTACAGACAACATCACACTTCTATATTGAAGTCGGTGACAAATTTTCTCGATCATCGTTTGGCGCCGACTTCAATATAGAAGTGTAATGTTGTCTGTAACTATTCTTATATTATTTTAAAGTTTTCAGTGTTTTTGAGGTCGGTTTTATTATTTGTAAAAATTTTTTTCAAAATTCTTATTGTAATCAAAAGAGTATAGGTACTCCTGAGGTAGTCCCAACGTAACTATGTCGTGATCGGATGATATAATCCCAGGAAAATTTAAGGAAACCCTTAAATTTCACAGGCACGTCCAACGTGTTTCATGTTTTTTCAAGATATTAAGTTATTTGCATCTGGTAGTCATCATAATCATGTTGCTAAGCTGATGATGAAAGGTATCTGGTAGATTAGGAGTTCGGAAATTTTGTTGTTCAAAATACATATTCAAAAGTGGTTGCTAATAATCAGTCAAATAACTTTTACAAACAAAATTATTATTTTTGTGTCATTAATTCGAATGCGCACATAAGGCTGAACTTCCCAATTTTCCATACAAAACAGGGAACGAAAACTTAGATAATCACTACCCTTACGCAATGACAAATATCCTAAGTAAGGCACAGCCTGAAGCCATAAAAACTAAGTATCCATTTCAAGGATTAATTCTCTCCAGACCCCTCATAGATTAAGTTGAAAAGTCCGGGTTAAGTTACTTGGCGGCGGGTTAAGTCAGTTACCTACTTCGGATGTTGCGTGCATAGCGTTAGGTGTTAGTTTTGCGTTAAATAAATTCGAAAAATTTTGTAGAGTTTTTAACATGCGATATTTGCGTAACTGCTGATGACGAACGATAAATATATATGTTGTATATATGGCGTTGTGTTATAGTTCGATTTCTTTATGCTACAGTCTATTCATATTATTTGTGGTCTATTCCACTCCACGTTATACACGGTTATTTTTTTATCACCCTGGAACATCAATTATTCTAAAAAAAAATTAAAAACCAAATATTTTTTTTATTAAAAAAAATATTTGGTTTTAACATTATTTAGAGCTTGTATTACATTATTTAGAGCTTGTATTGTATAAGTTTTTAATTGTAAATTGACATTATAATCATATAAACTCACTAGCAATGTTGCGGTGCCCTTGCAGGGTTCATGTTTGTAAGTACTTATAAAAATGTAACATCTAAATGTAACAACATGAAAGCAATAAAGGAATATGAATATGAATATGAATATCTCTAAAAATGCTGCTCTCAACTAGTGCAGCATTTTTTGTAAAATGTACGATACTTATCTATTAATAAAAAATATTTTACAAAAAATAAAAACACTGAAAAGTTAAAAATAATATAAGAATAGGTACAGACAACATCACACTTCTATATTGAAGTCGGTGCCAAACGATGATCTCCTAGAAACTCTTAAAATTTGTCACCGACTTCAATATAGAAGTGTGATGTTGTCTATACCTATTCTTATATTATTTTGAACTTTCAGTGTTTTTGAAGTCGGTTTTTATTTTTTGTAAAATATTTTTTATTTTTAACTTTTTAGTGAATGAAATCTTTTTAGTGAAATAAACCCTAATTAAATACGTTTCCCTCGATTTTCATGGGATCCCATCATCAGATCCTGACTTTGGTGACCTTGAGACCACCCTAGGTGTATACTCTATCGAAAAAAAAAAATTTTGAAAATCGTTCCATAATTGGCGGAGTAATCGCGTAACATACACACAAAACACGTTGGACACACCTTAAAATTTAAGGGTTTTCCTCGATTTTCATGGGATCCCATCATCAGATCCTAACTTTGGTGACCTAACTTTGGAGTATACTCTATATAATACAAAAAGAATTTTGAAAATCGGTCCACAATTGGCGGCGTAATCGCGTAACATACACACAAAAAAAACATACGCATCGAATTGAGAACCTCCTCCTTTTTTGAAGTCGGTTAAAAACTGACATCCGTGATATCTTCAACACAGCGTCATGTTAGTTTGTCTCTCGGATCGGTGACTCGGTGTTCGCAATGTTGAGAAACTGTACTATGGACAGGTTGACGTGACAGATTTAAATATGAGCCATAAAACCAGATCGTGATAGAATTCATGGTTTTTTTACTTATGACAGGGAAGCTCTTGGTCTTCGCTGTGCCCGCGAACTATGTTTTACTTGAATAAATCTCAACACTGTAGTTTCCTTATGTTTTGGATGTGGATTTTTCTGTTTCCTGTGGGAATTTAGAAAAATTCTTCCTCAGTCTTTATATGTCTTAGCCTATCTATTTATGTCTTAGCCTACATAAGCCAACAAATCCCTGTGCCAAATTTCATACTTCTAGCACCAATAGTTTATGCTCACATCAGGGGTGTCGAACTGATTTTTCTAAAGGGCCATTTATAGGATTTAAGTTGTCAAAGCGGGCCAGACTCAAAATTGAAAACAAGAACAATACTGAATTGTTAAAATTGTTATTTAGTTTAGCTTGACAGGTAATGCTACCTATTGACATTCGCCGAGTGGACGCGAGCGCCGGATGATAATAGAAACAGCGCTAGAGCGGTCCGAATCACGTGGCCCGCACCGCTGTCGTCGACAATATATTCATAGTAATATATGTAATTTGATCAATTTACTGTCGTCCAGTAAAATTAAGTAACGTGGAGGACTACATAAGAAGCTTAAATATTGAATGAGTGCGGTTCTCTCCCCGTGAAATATTCTCAGTGGTTAGATTGTAGTGGCGGGTCGTATTGGTTTGACATGAGGGCCACATGGGGCCCGCGGGCCGTATCTTTGACATGACTGCTCTACATCAATACCTCACCGCAGTCAGTTACTCGCCAACGCAAAAATACAGTATTGTACATTTTAATTTAGTTACAAAAAGAATACAAGAAATTTTCACTTCTGACGTGTAATCCTACGACTCACTGCTTTTTTCGTACCTTCGAATAACCTTCTAAAAGCTAAAACTACCCCCTTGTATTAGCTATAGCTATTAGCGAAGACCTTTTTCACTAAAATAATTCAAAACTAGATCTGTACTTCAATCAGGGATATTTGCATTCCTATCTCATAATTTAGCAATTGGCGAAATGACCATTTGCAAATCTCGTATAACGCTTCTGGTCCTTTGAGTGGTTTATATAATACATGGGAAATTCTTCCATAATTCGCCCAAAGATACTTCTATACTTCAAATCACAAGTATCGCAAGGAACCAATCCCAACATTCCATTTACACCCGGATCTGAGTAAAGGCAAATTTGAATTTTAAATGACACCCGATTCGGTAACGGCTGCCTGATTACCTGAAAGCCTAAAATGGAGATACATTGACTTTGTGAAGCCCAATACCTAAACTTATTCTTAAGCATTAAGCGTATTAACGATTGGTTCCAATATTATATCGTTGTTTTTTTTATTGCAATTAAGTTGGCAAACAAGCAAACTGCCCACCATATTAAATGGTAACAGTCACTTAGACTACATGTGGCTCCTGTAAGATTCGCAGCAAAACTGCAACTCCCACAAGAAACACAGTGTACGTTGCGAACTTGTGACATCAGATGTAAAGTCATGGTACACAGTAATTTCACTGCCATAACTTACCCTCCAAACCAAATCAGCAATACAAGCACTGCTGATTTGCGGCAGAAATAGGTAAGACGGAGGTACCCAAGCAGGAGAGCTGATACAAAATCTCCCTCCGGTAAAGTCTATCTTTGGTTTTGTTTGCTGAAGATAGAATTTCGACGTATATTGTGTGGAGCTAATGTCAAATTCCTATCGGTAATAAATAGCCAAATCCACAGATAGAATAATAAACCGGTCTTTAATCGATGGCATCAAAGTTAAGGCATGGAATAGGCTATTTATCATACTAAAATTCAGTTGCAGTTATAGTGAGGTATTTTAACCTAATTGTCACGTAATCACGTAACTCTCAGGAAATGACACATTGTGGCACTCACATACGGTATTGATTAGACTTGAAGCATTTTATGATGTGATTGGGTACGTGGATTAGGTATTTTTCGTTACCAGTATATACCTAATCCACGCCACCTAGGTACGTACGTTACGTATTCGTATTCCATTAGGTATATTTGGAAACTTTGACTAAATTTTTTCCAGTTCTCACTGAGATTGCCCACGAGGGATAACTGTACCGGTACATTACATTTAATTGTTGCCATTTTTGATTTTCAAGCTTTAAATGGCGTTGAATATAATTAGTTTAAGCTATGGTAAAATCACGTTTACTCTCTCTATATAATTATCTCTACCGAACCTTTATTTATTCAATTCAATACCATTAACCGATATATCTCATTCCAAATATTTATTCAGTACCTTTTACATCAATACATTGCCTTTTTTAAATATTTATGCAAGTGCTAAATAAATAATTTGGAAAACCTAAGTATTTAGATTTGGAATTTTTAAATATTCGTAACGAATGGATCTATTTTCGTCATAACTATATTTCCCTAAGTTAAGACACCCTTCAAATAGTCCTATATATATATTAATATGCTTTTATATCCGTTGTTCGATGACATTGAAACATGTTTGTTAATTTTTCCTTTACGACATCAACCTACACTTTTACACCGATAAAATTCAAAAATTATGTATTCATGTTAGACGGGATAATAACGTGGCAATTAGCATTGTCGTCTCGCGTAAATAGGATACAGGCAGTAATTAGCGCTCAAGAGTACCCTCCCACTGGTATCGCAGAATTATGTTTCCCAAAGCGGCGGGTCTAGTCTAGAATGGGCACTGCATTATAGGTAAAGGTATGTCCACAATATATTATCATTTTTTAATTTTGCACTAAGTAAAAACGAATGTTACGCCTTACATTCTTTGGGTGTATGGAGATACGAATAATAGAAAGGACTCAAGCACACTGTCCCCTTACAAAGATCCCTTACCCTACGAGTGGGAGTCTATAACAGAGTCGTGTACATGGGTTCCTCTACATTGCCTATTTCAGCCTTTCATCGCTGTGTTCCGGTTTGAAGAGTAAGACAGCCAGTGAAATTACTGGGTACTGTGCCTTGACATCTTCTGTCACAAGTTGGCAACGTATTGCCGTCCTTGTAGGAGATTAGGGGGTCACAGCTCTAGAAGGGGCACGGGACGAGATGTTCCGCGTCTAGCAGGAGAGCTTGGGTGAGCCAGCCTCCGGAACTCTCCGGAGGACCGTAGAGGCTCTGCTTCCTGTGCTCAAAGCATGGGCAGAAAGAAAGCATGGGTCACTTACATACCATCTGGTGCAGATCATAAGCGGCCACGGCTGCTTTAGCTGTTACCTATTATATAAGAGTATTCCATCCAGTAATGAACGTGTAGCGTGTTCGGTTGTAGCTCGCTCTGACAGTCTGAAGTCACTTAGGTATTAAAAGGGCTAGAGCGAAATGTTGTACAGTAAGCTCCCATTCAAGCTTTTCATTTACACTACGAATGACATATGAACGGTCCCAAGGTCAAACAGTATAGGTTGACAAGGAGCTTACTGTACTTCGTGCGATGTCTCTGAACGCGACCCTGCACTGACGCATTGTACTCGTTTGAAATAAGATGTCCGCTCTGTCGCAAGTCTTCAGACAATTTTTGAGTAGTTCAGAAGAAATCCGTATAAGTCTAGCCTGCACCTGAATGACCAATTGCAACGAAATTTAGTAGTTCGACAACGTTTAAAATTTGCTTGAGTGCATAAGGCGGTAGTGGGACGCATCCTTTCAGCTTAGATAAGCTCTACTTCATCATCACAGCTCATATACGTCCCCACCGAGGGGCACGAGCCTACCCTAACTAGTAATGTTAGGGCGATTAGGCCTTAGTCAAACCACGCTAGCCCAGTGCGGAGTGGTTGACTTTACATACACCTTTGAGTTACTTCGCAGGTGTATGCAGGTTTCCTCACGATGTTTTCCTTCACCGTAGGAGCATTAAATAAATGTAAAACAGATTGGTACATGGCAGGATTAATCGCGGGCCTCTCAATTCTACTCGTGGCACAGTCCAGTGTCGGAGGCCACAGCGCCACCGACGCTCTACTTACCTAATCAATTTCAATGGCTTTATAACAGGCCATGCACTTATGATCGCACCTTTAGTGTGTACACCGGGAGCTCCGAAGTTTACCTGCGAAACTAATTATGCGACAACGAAACACTTCCATGCAATTATTGCAAACTCCATTTAGGCAGTTCGGTTATTATGTTCAAGTTTAATTTGTGCCAATTACACCAACACTTAGGTATTTTATTCTTGAGTCATTTTCGTGTAATCCTACTGCAATAATTACTTTTATTGCAGTCTGTCAACAAGTTTGTCAACAAACAGATTTACTGTTCCGACTTTTCCAATTATTACAAAATTCGTCCTCTGCCCATATTGTGTGTAATACTCGTACGTAAAACCAATGCTGTAATGAAAGTGATTAGATTTAAACTTTGGAGTTTCATAACTGTTCCTCTCGAAAAGGCTCTCCAAATTTCTGAGCAGGTCTTAAGTTCTATTTTCTTGTTACGTTTTATTCATACATCAATTGATACGAGAATATACACGCGTATCATAATAACAGCTCATATACGTCCCTTCCGAGGGGCTCGAGCTTACCCTAAGTTAGGGTGTTTAGGCCTTAGTCAACCATACACTTTTGAATTTCTTCGCAGATGTATGCAGGTTGCCTCACGATGTTTTCCTTCACCGTAAGAGCGTCAGACAAATGTACATATGAAATTCGAAAAACGAAAAACACATTGGTACATTGCTGTCTCGAACCCCGGACCTCCCAATTGAAAGACAAGTGCAGGGTCCACAGCGCCACCGACGCTCACATGCATATTGTTACGCCGATGGTATAAGAAATCTCCCGCTTGGTTTTCTTGGCCTAAGAAGCGTTTTCAGCACGTTTCAGGAGGTGCTCTATCACATAGTAGAATATCGAAATTTTACTCGAGTTGCAGTTGTTTTCAGGCGCCTGAAACATGTTTTTAGTCCGTTTTAGGCTACCCTCTACCGAACCACACCATAACCTGAAAACCTGTTTTCAGGTGTTTTCAAACGTTTATGGGCTTTTGAAGCAAACTTCGATATATGACTAAATTTTCAAAAGGAGTAAGTGAGATAGCACGGTAAGAAAGGGACAACAATAGTCAGCACCTTCCAGATACAAAAGATAGATCGAAATGCATCTAGACACTTCTAGGCGTGCTGGCTGACAAAGATAGACACGCTGATAGAGACAGAACATAATCGGGAATACGACGGAACTTTCGAGAAAGAAAGACAAACAATCGATCGGTACGGATTATTCGAGAATCGAACATTCCTGATTGTGAATTCCTGTGTGTTCAACTGTTCAGTGATTGGAAAATAGTTTTCCGTGTTTAGTAAAGTGGTTTAATTAGTGCTTCAGTAAATCTTATCTCTAATTGTCGGTACTTCGCTAATTTCTATAGATCACCCACCCCACAAACGTAACAATATACTTTAAGGCTTTTTATTATATTTTTTGCATAAACATTTTCTTCTTAACCAATTTTCAAAAAATCTGTAATGATTTCTAAATTGGATGTTGATACGTGGTTATTAATAATTAGTGAATAAAGACAACTTTGGCTTAACAAAGTACAAAAGAGATCAATACAGTTGAAATTTCTTTTTGAGTGGTAAGAGCTCGGTGGCCGAGTGGTCAAGGTGTCAACACGGTATGCTGAAGACGCGGAATCCATCCTCGTCCGAGACAATTTTTTTTTTGATTTATTAATTTTTCAATATATTATTTAGCTTTTTTTAAATGCAAAATCACTAATACATTGAACTCATACTGTTCCATTTATACAGGATAAATTTTGCGGTACCGGCAACCTCGTAGGATTAGATAGCAAGTATCATTAACTACAACGTTTCTTCTACGACTTTTGATAATTCGTTAGATTTTACTTTCATACAAATATAAATATTCATTTAATATACCTCTAGAATGTTTGTAACTCTACGCGCACAGCCCGCAAGCGTAGCGTTGTCTTCCGTCGTCGTTTATAAATGAAACATAGACTTATCAATGTCACGACAGTGCAATAAAATCTTATCTTCTTAAAACTTAATCTTAAAACTCGTAAAACAAACGTTGTAGTTAATGATGTTAGCTATCTAATCCTGCGAGGTTGCCGGTACCTCAAAATTTACCCTGTATAAAATTTCAAAAAGTTTGTAGTTGGTAAATTTTTTGTCTAGTCAAGTTGGTCACCCCAGTAGGGTTAATCTTGAACCAACTCCGATGGATCGTCATTGGGATTGTAATTTTTCGTACGCTTGAGTAGCAACACTAGCGCCCAATTCGATCCATATTTTGAAAAAAATAATTTGGTTCACCCGAATTCCGCGCAATACAGGCTCAATTTGGAGCCAATTCGCAAAAATAATCGTACGAAAAATCACAATCTCAATGCCGATCGATCGGATTCGATTCAAGAGTAACCCTACTGGTCTGCACTCGTACATTCAGCTCTCGCTAATTACAGAAACTTTTTATCGGGGCTTCTCGTTAATTCAGCTTTTAATGTGGCTCAAACTTTCGGAGGCAAACAGAAAACATTGAATACATAAAGAAGGGTTGCCATTAATCACGGAACTATCGCGGCCGTGACCCTTATCAGGGACGCTTGATCCAGGTCTCCGCTCGCGAAACGATTTGTAGGGTCGCTGACTTTATAAAATATGTCGGGAAATCTTTATTTAGTTTCATTATTTCCCCCTCCGTTATCCGCTATATCCGTGGTATTATTAATGTAATAGATGTTTTTCCTCAAATACACGAAACGACTGAAATAGATGAGATATTAAATGTGAGGTAATGCCCTTATTGCCAGTGGGCGTTGGCGGTTGATATGGGAATCGTCTTTTATTGTTATAGTGCGTTTCCTTCTCTACTGTAACGGGGTGGCATGGCACGGCGCACATCCGTAACGTCGAGTGGTAAACGTGCTAATAATTTTTCAAATATTTTGCTTTGCCGGCTGACGCACCGTTGCCGTCACCGACGCCGTATAGTGCCATTGCATTGTAAAGCGTTTGCGTTATTCGGCTTATTAACCCGCAATCGACGATGTGGGAAGAATGTATTTGTCTATAGTTGTCCCTGCCCTGCGTGTACCTTGCTATGACACGATACGCGCATATGTGAACGGCCATTTCTAGCTATCGTCGCAAACATACAGGCTGCGTGTGCGCTATCGCACAGCTAGCGTTGTTCATTTAGGCTGTTGTTTTCGATTTGTTCAGATAAGTACGACACAAGGGTTTTAGAATTTATACTTCATTATGAACCTGAGCCCATCATATGGTATCCAATAAATAGGTTTCTTTTTAGATTTTGATACATGCTTTATGTAATTTGTTACCACAGATGTAGAAGTAAGAAATTCATTGTCCATAATTCAATATCGGGAAATGATTTCGGCCATCTTGGATAAGTGCACGATAGTTCATGTAAAATAGCGAAGCCGTTAAAGTGACCGAAAACTCTTTAACGCACAGTACGAAACGCAGGAAGCTTCGGCAACATTGCCACGGTAATATCCGTGACATTGCTTCAGAGCGATAGGCGCCAGGATGCAAATAATGCGCAGATGATGACTTAAGTTAATTTAAAAAACACCTTGGTTATAAGTGGAATAGATTGTACTCTCGAATCTCGATTTCGAACAAACTAATTTCAGCTTTTGCTCAGTTTCATTACACGTTGTATAGATAGTTCAATAGTGGGACGTAAGGGGACCCACATAATACGAGAAAGTGTGAGGAAGACGCCATTCATATATGATTTCATTGCTAGTATAGTCCTTACATAAGTACAACCACATGCAGTTCCAAATACAATTCAACGAAAACATATTGACATTCTCTCTATGCAGTAACTTTATCGGTCCAATAAATAATTGACTATTGTATAATAATATCCGTGGCCCGGCAGTTAAGGCTATTGACGCGCATACGACAGGTCTCGACAAATTGACTACCTGTACACTGGCTGCCATGAAAATAAGTAACCTGTTGCAAGTAATTTTTTTTATTCCAAAAGATAAAAATCGGCTCAAAAGCATTAAAAAAATAATGTAAGAATACAGACAACATCACATTTTTATTCTGAAGTCGGTGCCAAATTTCAAGACTTTCAAGAGATCATTGTTCGGCAGCGACTTCAATATAGAATTGTGATGTTGTCTACATTCTAATATTATTTTTAACTTTTAAGTGATTTTTAAGTCGGTTTTTGTTTTTTTTTATTTTTGTAGTGAATTTAATACCAGCTAGCCGAAGTAACTTGAAAGAATACGACAACGGTCAATACGTGCCTGTTGTATTAAAAAACGAACCTATAATTCCTCAAAGTGAAGGATCCTTCCATCATCAGCTTTCTTCATGACTACCAGACGCAAACACCTGAAACACTAAGCTTCGGAATAAACATGAAACACGTTGAACGTACCTATAAATTTAAGAGTTTCCCTCCATTTTCCTGAGATCCCATTATAAGATCCTGACTTTAGTGACAACAGGACCGCCTCAGGAGTATCCTCTATCGAATACAGAAAGAAATTTGAAAATCGGTCCAACATTGGCGGAATAAGCGCATAACATACCTACACAAAAATAAAACATACGCATCGAATTAAGAACTGCATTACAGTTCTGACGGGGAATACCATACGTGCCCTACCATCTTGCCTGCAATAAAATTCGGTATACAAATACATTAATTATATTGCTCTTCACGAAAAAAAGAGGAATCAATAACACCGCCTTACTCTCAGTGATGTTTCTGCCGCAAAGCAGCAGTGCTTGCATTACTGTGTTCCGGTTTGAAGGGTAAGATATGGCAGTGAAATTACTGGCTACCGTGACTTTACATCTTATGTCACAAGTTGGCAACGTACACTGTGGTTCTTGTGGGAGTTGCAGATTTGCTGCGAATCTCGCATAAACCACAAATGTACTAGGCGACTGTTATCACTTACCCTCAGGTGGGCAATTTGCTAGTTTGCCAACTTAGTTGTTTATAAAAAAAATATCCTATTTTATTAAAGTTTTGGCGTAACACACATCAACTAGGGTTGAATGTGACCAATATCTTAAAGAGATAAGTTCGCTTTAATCAATTGTTTTCTCGCACTGTACATATTATTTTATTAGCATGTATCAGTGCGAGACTCGGTACCAGAGAGACTTCTACGTAAATACCTATATCTTACCTATTTCTACCGCAGAGCAGCGGTTCCTTCATCTGTGTTTCGGTTTGAAGCCTGTCTTACGACAAGCAGAGTAATTACTGAGTACTGTGACATGACATCTTATGTCACAAGTTGGCAACGTATATTATCGGTCCTTGTGGGAGTAGATTTGCAAGTGACACATGTTCTATAGGAATTTTATCCAAGTACCAATCAGATGGGCATCCTGATTGTTTACTAGCTTAGTTGTTCCAAAAATGTTGTGTTCAATAAAGAGTTAACAGTTTGTACAACCAGACACTATCAAATTAAAGTAAACAAAGGACCCATTACATTGGACGCGAGTGTAATCTTGCCTCACAAAGCAACCCAGCGCCAATATATTATTCCCTGTATAGACCGCCCCAGCGGCAGCTGTCTGTATGCACAGCTCTGAATAGGATTTCTATGCTTTATAAACATATAAACAAAGGAATCTGAGCACACTGCCAAATGCTTGGCAATTCTATGCATGTAGGTGGATTCGGTACGATTGAATGCGCATTGAATCGGTTTGCGTATCTGGCGAGATGGGTATTGCATGTTAAGCTTTGCGATGATGAAAGCCGAGATACCTTCGCTGAAGGCTTTCTCAGAAGAAAAAAAATCTTACATCTATTATGTATTTGAATAGGTCCAAGGAAGGTTTAAACGTACATTTGGATCCGGTAGGTGGCGCTGTAATCGGGCGGACAACGTCCGCCGGGCCCACTAGTATATAAATAAAAATGGATCTTCGAAATGTATGTACGCCCATAACTTTCGAACGACTGCACCATATTGGATGATTCTTGGTTTTATGTATTCGTTATTGTTGGGACAAGGTTTGTGTAATATAAAAAATACAATAATTTAAACAAACATTTCAGTAATTTAGTTAAAAAACATGGCGATACAAAGTACGCCGGGTCAGCTAGTTTACAATAAATATGTCGCAACCATACACAACAACCTTTGTTTACAGAATTAGTTAGACAAAAAACATTTTCTAACATTGAGGTGAGTGTCTACAAAGTACCACTAAACATTGGCTTAAGATAATCATTGACTTTGTTATAATAACCTTTGCTCGTAAGAGTCTTTTCTACTTAGGCTGTAAAGTTAGGGAAAGACAAATTAACTTATACAATCATATCCCCAATGAGCTTCTAATTTTATTAACGTTGGAATGTATATGGTGTAGGCTTCTTCATGTCATTATACATACTCTAAATTACATAGAAAAGTATAAATAAAGGAAACATAGAGGTGTCTGCAATAGTCACAAAACTGATTTAGACAACAATCTCTTAAAATCACTCAACAGCTTGCCGAATAGAAAATAAAATGCAGTTTCCGCCAAACGAATATAATGGTTGACCGAGTGATAAAATTTCGGAAGAATTCTCAATTTGTGTCACTTTCAAACGAGAAAATTGTTTGGAAAATCCTTTAATATCGGAAGAATGCACGGCATTTATATAAGCTCGGACAGAGGGCGCGTTACGCCTACTAATAAACAAGCTGTGACCGTCTGGAATCCGGACGATATCAGGACTTATTAGGTTAGGAGGGGAATGTGTGCGAGCGACAGGAATGTCAACAGCAGCTATATCTTTTCATTTTCGTTTGTATTTTCCTTATTTACCACTTAACATATTTGGTTACCACAAGCACACCGGTCAGCTTTTACCGAAGTCGATAGATATGAAGAAAATTTAAAATTTAAGTTATGTATGAACAAGAAATACTGTGATATAAAAATGATTCATTTGACATTGGTTGCTCTTGCTCTTACTGTGATTATTTTTTTTACATGTTCATATTTCTGTATTTTTTTCTAGAATTTATTAGAAACCGATTTCAAAATAGGAGGTTCCCAATTCAATGCGTTTGTTTTATTTTTGGCTTATGTTTCCTCATAATTCCGTCATTTATTACCCGATTTTCAAAATACTTTTTGTATTCTAAAAAGTATACTACTGAGGTGATCCATTTGTAACCAAATCAGAATCTGTACGTCTAGTATGAGTTTTGATAGTTTTGGACGTTTCATTCACGTTTTTCATTTTTTTTCTGAAGCTATTAAGATATTTTTGTTATCATTTCAAGGATCCTTCCACCACGTTGATCTGATGATGGATTGTTTATTTAAATGAGTTGGAGGTTAGTTTTTTAAATACAATAGCCACGTATTGACCCTTACTTTTATTACACTATTTTTTATTACTTGACCCTTACTTGTATTTTCCCAAGTTGCTTCGGAATAAAAATTTAAGGTATGCATTAAATTTCAATGGATGTATGCCTGTAATCATCATTTTTTTATAAAACTGAGTTTGGATTTTAATTCCAACTCAAAACTTTACAGTAAACGTTTAAAATGTTCATTGAAATATCCCTTTTTCATTAACCTTTTTCAATTGAATAAAAGCAAGTAAATATTAATCTGTATTAGCACTGCCATCAAAAATAAAAGCTCTAGAGCTAGCCTCGTACATACATACCCTTTGCTCGGGCAATAAGCAATTTTCTCGCCTCACCTACACGTTGTCACCCAAATGTGCGTTTAGATTCGAGACGGTATTATAAATGAATCACTCGGAAATTCTTATATTTTATACACGGCCAAATTTCCACCAGGCGCCAAATTTTAATTATATTATCTAAAAATTGATAAATAGAACAGTCACGCATCAAGTTAACATATCCATAAAAATCCAAAGAACGACTGCAACTTATTTGCTCATCAGCTCCAGTGATACCAATCGCATTTTGTAGTTGACTAGTTCTCCTGTATTTTCGTAAAAAAATATGGACAAGATTAAATGACTCCGAACTGAATATAGATACAATTAAATTTGAGGAAGGAGATTTTCTCTTTTTTTCATCGTATGTTACTGATTATTTTCTTGTATCTCTACATTATTGTCTATTATATATTCTGTGATATTGTTCTACATCACGAATCTATCATCAATGCCGAGTCATTGGCTTCGTCATATTAGCTGAGAGATGATTACTACAGTTCTCGCATGTTAATCCGAGGGTCACAATACATTGAAAAAATAATAATGAAAAAATTTCTTCTAAATTTATGTTCGTAAGTAATTATATGCTTTAGACGTACTAAAGCATATAATAACTTACGAATATCAACAATATTATGACATGAATATTACGTATAGTACGTAAAGTTACAGCACATAATATTACGTCAAGTAGTAGTACGTAAATATCGTGTAAAAATACAAAGTATAAATGAATAAAGACTGCTTCGGCTTAACAATAAATAAACGGCTAAGAATTTCGTCTGGGCTGGTAAGAGCTCGGTTGCCTAGTTGGTCAAGGCGTCAACATGGTATGTTGGAGAAGCGGGTTCAAATCCCGCCCGAGACGAAATTTTATCTTTTTCGATTTAATTTATTTTGCAAAAAAGTTCATAATACAATCAAGTTTTGTGCGACCATAACATATAAATTTAACGAGTGATATGAAAAGGTACACAGCGTTTATTTTTTTGGTCAATTTCGCATGTTTTCAACAAGTCTCACGACCAAATAATTGACAATTATGCCTATATAGTGGTTTGAACATGACGCTTAAACCAATTTCACACAAACAAGTTCATGGTTCCTCAAACAGCTTCCCTTTATCACACAATTGGTTGCGGATTTTCCCATATTGTTACAGTAAAACACACCTTAAGGGTTTAAAAGATATAATTACATACGAACATCAACAATATGAATATTTATGGTTAGATTTGCTGAAAATAGGTACATCAATCAACAATTAACAAAGCAACACCGTGAAGTCGCTCCTTCAGTGTTACACATTAATATTAATCTTTTTGGCACTAAGAACTAAATAACACGGGTCTACGCAGAATAATTTACGTTGCAGAGTGTCCGGATTGAATTGTTTGATAATAGTAAATCTACGGATAGGTATTTCATGTTTGGGGCGTGCGTAGTATGTATAAATTGACCTTTATCTTAAAATACCATCAGTTTCAGTGCTGGCTCTGACCGAATGCGTTTGTTTCGGTCATCGTCTGCACCATGTTGCACCATGCACGTCGTAATGTCACTGTAGTTCTCCCAATAACACCGCTAAGCACACCCTTAAAGTGACCTGCCTGGGTAACCTCAGCGCGATGCATAAGTCCACGCGCTGCGCTATATCGGAGCCCTTGCGCTGGCTAACATCGTGAGAAACATGGCGACCAGCGTAAGCGCGAATTGCCCGAGAAAACATCTTCGCAGAAGGAGGCTGTGGAAAAATCTCGAAGACTCCCTTTCTGCCCCACTCCTCTGTAGGCGTCGTGCGTCGGGGTGGAAGCAGAAGTGCCTTTGTAGACGCCGCTCTCCAACCAATCTAAGCAGATAAGAACGGGCTACTTTCTCGCTTTTATTTCTTTTCTGCTGAAAAAAGCACCTCATGAACGTCCCCGCCAGGGGGCTTGGGCCTACCCTAAGTTTGGGTGTTTAGGCCTCAGTTAACCACGCTGGTCTATTTGCGGTTTGGTCGACTTTAAATACACCTTTGAATTTCTTTGCAGGTGTATGCAGGTTGCCTCACGATGTTTTTCTTCGCCGTAGGAGCGTCAAAAATTCGAAAAACTACACAGAACGAACCTCCGACCTCCCGATTAAAAGGCTAGTGCCGAGTCCACAGTGGCTACAAAAGCACCTAAACAATTACTATCCCTGGCAAAAGCTTAAGCCAGACAATCTAAGGCTCGTATTAATAAATGCGTCTCAAAGTTGAGATCGATCTTTAGCTGCAGTTTTGACATTTAATGTATGGAACCTCTGTCAAAAACAGTATCTTAAGATCGATCTCATTCTTGAGTTGCAATTATTAATACGAGCCTAGGACTCGTTAATTATTGCAAAATACCAAGTGTACAAAAGTTTCACATTAAAAGACTCGTGCTATTATGTTATAAAATGTTAAAATAATGTTTAAAGATCGAGTCATAAATATGACTCAACAAAGTACATTGTTACTCTAGGGGTGAAAGCAACTCATTACGAAACGGGGTTTGGACAAAAGTTCGAGGAAGTAAATAAGTCTTTAACCCGAGGTAAGCCTTGTGCTTTTCATTACGACTACAAGGAAAGTAAAAATAAAAACATGAAATAGCTAAAGAGAAAATGAGCAAATTTTATTTCCCACTACTGCTTTAGATTCTTCTCTTATGAAATCAGATATTAAATACATATCTGAATCAGATGAACTCATTTTGTTAAGAAAAAACAAAATATGTAGAAGATCGGACTGGCCGCTTTCCGGCTTATTTTGTTTTATTTCTGTAGCTATTCAGTAATTATTTTTCATTTTCATCATTGAAAAAATAGTAAATATTTTTCCCAAATTTATGTCTTTTAAAAGAAATAATTGTAAGTAAATTATAATAAATTTATTTAAAAATATAATATTTAATTAACACTTAACTTGTTATTTCAATTTTACTTCATGTTATATCATGTTATTGAAAGTTGCAAAATGGTTCAATAGAAATTTGAAAAAATAACTAGTTTTTTTAATAATTTGACAGTTGTTAGTTGAAAAAGGTTCTCCCTAGGGCTGAAACTTATTACTATCAACCCGCTTCTCAGGCAACTTCAGACCTACTGTCCGAATATTAGTAATGAAAAGATTATTACAGCGTTTGAGTCTTCAAAGCGGATTTCGAATAGTTGCTAAGTGATGTCAGTTTCATATGTTTCCGTAAATAAATAAAGTCGAACGACAGCAGAATAATCCTCATGGCATCTCATAGAATATAATCGAGTCATGCTAAAATGGTCTGACCCTTAGCAGCATTTACTCTGAGTTAACCGAGACAATACCGCGCTGCTGGGAGCCGTATAACGTCTGCGATGAACACAATAAAAATAATGTCGCACTCAACGTAACATGTTTACGTACTAACATTACCGTTGCGAAGTCGCCGGTTACATTACAATAACGAGTAGGTACGTTAGTTCTGTCGAGTTAGCTACGTAATGACGAATGATGGAATCTCTAACAATCTTCTGCTTGCCTAGTACTTTTTAGTAAATATTTAGCTTATTATTTAATCGTTGTATTCGTGTGATCGGGTTTCCAAATACATTAAAACTATAGTAACGAACAAAAATAAATACCAACTTAATTCTTTCCTCGATCGGAAACTTCCTACTTGCATAATACACTATTGAAATAAAAGGCACCGGCGGGCGAGATAATTCCAATTTACATAGAAGAAGAATGTTGCAGTAACTTACTTTGAAGTTGTTTAAAAAAAGGTAAAGGCGAGGCCAGCTCACGAAATCTCGAGGGTTACTTATTGCGTTACAGTATGGTTGGCTGTTGCACAGCTTTCAGGTTCGAGGTAAATATTACTATTCAATACATTTTAATTCATATTTGGCCTACTGGATCATTTATTAAAAACTAGCGGGTTCGGCAGACGTTGTCCTGCCCGATTACAGCGCCACCTACCGGGTCCAATTAAATTACGTATAAACCTTCCTTGAACCTATTTAAATACACACAGAAAATTTCGTAAGAATCTGTCGAGCCGATTCAGAGTTTTTGCGAGACTAACACACAGCGTTTCATTTTTATATATAAGAAAGATGTAACCCGTTATAAAAAATATATCTTTGAATTACGAAACAGTCGACATGAAAGTTTATTTTTATGGTTATATTTAAGAATTTTTTACAGAATTACTAAGCCATCTTTCAATATGATATTCGATAATTGTATTTCTTGGTTTCTTTTGTAGTGCACAGTATTTTTTGTGTAGTAGGCCCGTGGCCTACTAGTATTATGTTATCTGTGCCGTGGCTCAGACACTGAAGAGTCGCCGACACCAATATCGTGGCGCGGGCGCACCAGCGGCGCTCCGCTTTAAGCTCGTTCGCACAAGCGATTTTCTAACGTCCATTTAAAATGGAACAAATGGATTCCCGTGTAAATGCCTTCTACTCAAATATGCTCATACGGCAGCGCTTTTAAAACGCGATGCTTTTTTATCAAGCAGTGACGTATTTTCAACGCTGGGCGTTGATCGTATAGTACATTGATTTACTACCAAACGTTTGGTATCATATCGTACAGTGAACGTTGTAAAAGCGCTAGCGCCGGGACTTAACGAAACGTTTTTTAACACTCGTGCAACGCTGAACAACTTTCCCCAAGGAACAATTATATTCAAAATTGCAAAAAAATTAGAATTTCCATAACAATTTCGATAGATCGTTAACCGGAGGGAGACTCTGTACCAGGGTTGTGTGCTTGGGTACCTCCGTCTTACCTATTTCTGCTGCAAAGCAGCAATGCTTGCATTGCTGTGTTCCAGTTTGAAGGGTAAGATATGGCACTGAAATTACTGGGTACCGAGACTTTACATGTTAAGTCCAAAGTTGGCAACGTACACTGTGGCCCTTGTGGGGGTTGCAGTTTTGCTGCGAATCTCACAGGAGCCACATGTATTATAGGTGACTGTTACCACTTATCATCAGGTGGGCAGTTTGCTTGTTTGCCAACTTAGTAGCAATAAAATAAAAAAAAGATAGTGCGAAAATTTTTTGTCGCTTTTAGACATATGTTCCTTGGGGAAGGTTGTTCAGTTTCAGAAGTAGAATTGACTCTTTTTTTCGGAAGCGGTTGCATTTACACTCTTTTTTATCGTGTTTCGGTGGTCATGCTACGGGAGCATAATAATATACCGGAGTCGCCGCGCGGGCGAGGCGATGGCGCGGTGGGGTCGAGGTGGCGCCCCGGCGGGGGCGCTACGCTGAACTTCGAGATATTGCAGATTTCAAACTAATCAACAAACAATTCTTATATTAACCTTTCCTTATATCAATCGGTAATAGCGGCACTGCTAAAACATTGTTACTGACAGTCGAGAGAGCCCAACGAGCGATACTAAAAGTATCTTAATTCCGTACCTTTCCTTACCCCACGCTCCTCTTATATAATATAAAATTGTAAAGTGTCAACTGTTAGACAACTATATATAATGAGCACAGTCCTTAAACAGCACTCTGACTATATCACCTATTGCACTGAACTTATTAAGAAAAGACAAAAAGAAATTGTTTGCACTCAAAATATATACAGTAAACGTGCTTTCTTGAATTAATTTAATTGTATTTTACTCAATCAAGCAAAATTTCAACTCGATAAGTGACCATTTTTGTCAGTGTATTATTTACTATCATCGGTTATAAAGATTTTTTCTTCAGTCATAATTTCTTAAATATGGGTGTATCCAGAATTTTCTCCTTTTATACTGGGTGTTAGGGTTGGGTCTTTTGATACTTAACCTACGTGATATACATTAAATTTCATCGACAAAAATCAACTTAGGGTGGGGCGCACCCCTCACCCCACGAGAGGGGGGTGGTTTAAGAATTTTGTGTTTCTGTTTTGCCTTATGTTCGTAAAATCAGTTTTTTTTCATATTTATTGTGTGTATCTTGTTAAATTACATCTCATTTTAAAGCTTATTAAATTTACTATCTTTTGATACCACATACACTTACAAGTCAGAAGAAAAAAAGAGTTAATTTTAATGACTTAGAAAAAAAAACTTACTTTTTTGTCGTATCTTTTTTAGTTTTTTGTCATAAAAAAAAACCAAGTCTAAGTTTTTTTTTCTAAGTCATTAAAATTAACTCTTTTTTTCTTCTGACTTGTAAGTGTATGTGGTATCAAAAGATAGTAAATTTAATAAGCTTTAAAATGAGATGTAATTTAACAAGATACACACAATAAATATGAAAAAAAAAACAGATTTTACGAACATAAGGCAAAACAGAAACACTAAATTTTTAAACCACCCCCCTCTCGTGGGGTGAGTGGTGCGCCCCACCCTAAGTTGATTTTTGTCGATGAAATTTAATGTATATCACGTAAGTTAAGTATCAAAAGACCCAACCCTAATACCCTGTATACATTAATAACTTGTTGGAGTGCAAGTGCGTCTTCATCTTAAGATGACGACATGCTAAATAAGCTAAAATGTGTGAAGGAATCATAACCGGGCACCTCGACTCTACATATAGACTTCCATTTTACTTTTTCACATCCCATTTAATTCATTGGCATTTTATTTAATTTATTTATTTATCGACATTCGGTTTATTAAAAGTACAATGGGCAATTTTATATGAAGCCCGTCCCAACTCTTTTTTGGATTTAAAAATGTATTTTATTATAGATACAACAAAAATGAACGAACGAATGAATGAATAGCAAAATGCAAGAATAAAGACTTTTATATTTAGTGAATTCTACTTACTACACTAGGATGTTAGTATAACAATGGTCCGACCAGAGGAAGACTCTGTACCAGAATCGTCTGCTTGGGTACCTCCGTCTTACCTATTTCTGCCGCAAAGCAGCAGTGCTTGCATTGCTATGTTTCAGTTTGAAGGGTAAGATATGGCAGTGAAATTACCGGGTACCGCGATTTTACATCTTACGTCACAAGTTAGCAACGCACACTGTGGTCTTTGTGGGGGTTGCAGGTTTGCTGCGAATCTCACAAGAGCCACATGTATACAAGTGACTATTAGCACTTACCATCAGGTTGGACAGTACGCTCGTTTGCCAACTTAGTTGTATAAACGAAAAAAAACTATTTCATTTTAAACAAAGTACATACTATAACTAGTGAGCTACAGTAACTTGTTGCTGGGTCAGCTAGTTTTGTACATCGCACTAGCTGTGCCCGCGAACTACGTTTCGCCATCGAAATGCTTAACACAGTGTTTAATTATTTACTCCATTTTATTCCATAACCTCCCGCACGCGCACCCCCGCCTTGGTGACGCTCATTTCGCAACGGACCGTACAGCAGATATCGTAATATTTTAATTTCGCCATAACTTCAAAACCAAATGTCCAATTTTAATCATTCAAAGAACAAATATTATCTACGTAAACTGTACTTAGTGATGAAATAATTTATTTTGATAAGGATTAATAGCATGAGAAAAATAAATGGGTTTAAATGTAGTCCAAAAAATGGTTGTTGTGCCTCACTCGACATAGATAGGTATAGTGTGTCGCGGACTTATTTGTAGATATTTATAAGATCTACAATTAATTCGAACATTTTATGGTTCTATCTTTTATAGTTTAGGCAGCGTACGCAAAATAAGTTACTTTTCTGGTTGATTTTTTACACCTTGTGTCCGAAAAACCCAAATATCTTACAGAATCCTATTTTTTTCCAAAATAAAATTTAGCCTATGTTACTCGTGGATAATGTGGCTTTCAAATGGTGAAAGAATTTTTAAAAACGGTCCAGTAGTTTTTGAGCCTATTCATTACAACCAAACAGTACGCAAAATAAGTTACTTTGCTGGTTGATTTTTTACACCTTGTGTCCGAAAAACCCAAATATGTTACAACCCTATTTTTTCCAAAATAAAATTTAGCCTATGTTACTTGTGGATAATGTAGCTTTCGAATGGTGAAAGAATTTTTAAAAACGGTCTAGTAGTTTTTGAGCCTATTCATTACAAACAAACAAACAAAGTTTTCCTCTTTATAATATTAGTGTAGATAACATACAAACATTACACAAAACACAGATAATATTAACTTCTAATATCGTCTGTAGCTTTGAGCAACACTTGATGTTTTGGTAGAAAAACAGGCGCAGAAGACCCGGTTTAAGACAGGTCCAGTGTCATTAAAGTTGATAATTGCAAAAAAAACAAGCAGTTGCTTCTCAATTTTGGCAACGACCTCTTATTTAAATGGGAGTTATTCAAAATTTAACAACAAGCCATTTCAAACCTAATAGAGCATTGTAAAAAGTTGACACTTGGAAAAGTTCGCTTGCCTCAGTGTTCTCTTCAAATAATGCCATAAGATGGGAATGACAAGGTCCAATTGACGTTTGTCTTGTGACGAACTGCATGAATAAGCACGCTTTTTGTTGTGCTACGCGAATAAGCGATGGCTTAAAATATTGGGTTCCTTACATTTCACATCATTGCTCCTATGAGCAAAATTATATTTTTTTTTAGTTTGTGTATTATATAACTGGAGTATTTCTTCTGTAACCTAAGTACCAAATACTTCGGACAATTAGTGAGATATCGAAGTGTTTAGCTTTCAGGCAGTGAGAGAATGAGTCTTATCTTGTTTATATGAATAAATTTGTTAGACAAACGTTATTCAATGTTTTTGAACAAAATGCATGGTCACAAATACAAAAATTGTAGGTCTTGCTGTAGTCCAGTTACACACTACGATTTATTGCAGCTATGCAGCAGTTAGAATCGATTCCCACTTACCTTTGTACACAATACAAATGCTGGTGTGTATCAATGCCAACCACTGTATCGTGACTGAATAGCATTTCCATCACGACTGTATCGCTGCCAGAAGACGTAATGTGTAAAGGGCCTTAACCAACTTCCAAGATATCTAAATTCGATTTTGAAACATAATTATTAACAGCCAACCAGGTCCACTTTGGCTGGAAAAAGTAAAAAGAAATCAGTTCAATTGAAATTTGTCTGTTTGACAAGTCAATGGCGTGATCGTGAATGTTAAAGATGTAGTTTCAAATCATGAAATGGAATTGTTGTAATAGTATCATTTCTAGTTATAATTTGCTTTGTAAAATTTTCCACAACCCACCAACCAGACTGAGCCAGGCAATGTAGTAGAAGACAGCCCAAACACCCCCAATAAATTTGAGAAAGGCCTATGTCTAACAGTTATAGATAGACATCTTTATTAATTTTGTCTACGCAGGCACAAATATAACAAAGAACAAATGAACGAAATAAAGAACAAATAAAAATAAGAATCTACTAAACAAAGTAATGACACTAATTGCAAATCTGTCCGCCACACAAAAATATTAATATGTATGTGTGCTGCAGCAGCATAAAAAGGCCAGAGCTCAGCGTCATTTTAGTTTTCGGCTACGACTAAGGGGGAACTACGGCTTTGCTGGTAGTAGTGTCGCAGTGTGGACCTTACCATGCGCGCCCATAAGGGCAGGGAGAACACCGGGAGGTTTTAGTGGGCAGGCCTGGCACTCTGCGGGGAGAGCCCCACATACGCCCGCCGTCTAGCCAACGACGGGTACGGTGCGGTAACGCATTTCCCCCGAAAAAAGGGGGAACTACAGCTACGACACTCAGTTGGAGTGCTAAACTATATCCGGAAATTGAATTTTACGAGTTAACAATCAATAATACGTGTAAATAATTTTGTCACCTTACTTTTGCTTCTATAAAAAATATTTTGAACATGATCCATTAAATCGAAATAGATACCTAATGTAAATAAGTACAATAAAAAGTATAATAACGTAATACCAATAGTAATAATAAAATTATGATAATAAATAGTATAGTTATTGCTGCATATGTGCATTCTTCAGCCCTTATCCTAAGCGAGACATTTTATTATTCCCCTTTCTTGATAGTCTAACAATAAATTTCTTATTCTATCCTTAAACATCTGTTTCGATTTTTGAGTTCTTATAGGCGGAGGGATATTATTCCAGCATTTAGTTCCATGGTAACGAAAGCCTTCTCTGGCTAAATGATGACATGACATATTCTAGCATTTCGCAACATAAATATACGAGATACAAGTCACTAAAAACTTTATGATTTACGTAGCTATGTTCTATTTTGAGTAAGCCACTTGAAGTCTTTAACACATCGTGAAATTTTGCAGGGGGACCCTAAAACTGTCTCGGTCGATCCAACAAACAATTTGAACACCACCCAAGCATGAAAATAATAACCTTAAAGTGATTGTGATAAGGTTTCTAATCTAATCAAATCCCAGACAAGTGCACGGAACGAAGTTATTACGAAAAAAATGTTGGTGTTTTTTTTCCTTAAAAATCGACTTTATCGCTTAAGGCGTACAGTCGCTTTCGCAACACCTGACTTTTATTGTAAATTGATTTTCCCTCGGTCCTCTATAAAAATGGAGATCGGTTGCTTTTTTTAATTATTCACCTGAATTTAATACTCGATTGAGCCGTCGCGGTGAGAAAGGTGCCCAAAAAAGATCGAAATGACATGGTTTTTGTAGAAACAAAACCGTCATATTTACTTTATGAGTTGATTGAACGACCCGAAAGCTCGGTGACTGCTTTTGAAGACTTCTAGTGTATTTTGGTTGATATCTTTTCAAATTGCCTCGTCGGTCTATTTGATCAAACGTGTGATGGTTAAAGCCGGGTCCTGACGTGTGTAACGATTGTAATGTATGTATTGTGTAATGTACCGCGAATAGGCTAGATGACTAAAAAAAAATTCTTGCTTTAATAGAAGCTCATTCATATAATAAACAGAAAGAAAAAATCGGTTTTCGAATAACTATAAAAACAACCAAGATATAAGGTATTAAAGATTTTTCTCCATCTCTTTCTAGCAAAACAATTTACAAGGAGTTTATATGGCCGTACTCAACTATGACGTCTTGTGTATAGAGGACACTACGAGTATTATACACCCCTTCCCAAAAATAACGGAAATTAACTTTCTAAGGCTTTCAATTGAATTTAATTAAATTCAATTGTTTGACGTAGATTGCTGATGCATTCAATAAATAGGATGTACACATCCAAACAATAAGAAAGGTCAACAATAAAGACAAGATGATTTTTTTAAACCTTATCCAGACATGCTTTTTACAATATTTTTAATAACTTCCTATAGATTACGTTCCCACTCGTCCGCAATCACTCTTTTTAGCCCCAAAAAAGTGTTAAAATTTTAATAATAAACTAGTAACCGTTTCAGCAATTCGCACCATCTATAGCAATTCCAAAACAATCATTAGTCTTATAAAATAATAGTCTTATAAAATCCTAGTGTGGGGCGACGTTTTAAAAAAAAAATCATTTAGAATACTTAAAAAATCATGCTATATACCGTCAAACAAATGAAACCTCTATCTTAAAATATTCATCTAACATACAGCAAAAAAGAAAATATAACCTCAATTGCTAAACGGTTATTTTCTCCCCTTAGATTACCTGTTTTACTTTAGATGCCTTTAGCATTCGTACCTCATATTCGTGGCAAATTGTAGTACTAGTTTGTCATACAAGTATACCTCTCCAACATATTATTGTTAAATTACATTGTTAAACGTCTGCTCTTACTTTTCGATTTGCACCATTTTGGCACTGTTGGCTCACATTATGACATACGTGACTATAGTAGAACTAAAATTAAGATGCCTAAAAGTTGCAAAGGCCTTTTTCAAAATAAGTTCTCGGGCCCCATGTACGTCACGATGAGTGACACATCATGACATACGTGAGAAATCAGTACAAAAATGTTGCTGTCATTTGTATGAAAACAGCCAGTCCAGTGCGGTAAATAAAAAATGCAAGTAATATACCAACAAAATATACCTAAGTGATTTTTCGGTTTTCGACATTTTACTTGAGCGCGTCACAATTTGTTGGTAAACAATGCCGTTATTATTACGTCAAAAAGCTATGGAAATTTGAGCAGTGTATAATATCGAGCTCAAAGAGATTCTGATAAATGCGACAAAGCTTTGAGCTGCCGAGAATGTGAAGGAAACATACCACTATGACATTGATATATCATATTATTCACGTCAATTTATAATATGCTCTGATATACTTAGCTGTACATGTGCTTTCGCTTGTTCGTTTCGTTGTACCTAATGTGAGCCGCTATTTTTATAAACTTTTTTGAAAACATTGGAGAGCCTTTCTGACTTTACATTATCTTTAAAAATGCTAAGTGGGTTTGCTTTATTTTTGACCAATTATCACAAAAACTGTAAAGATTGCTACATTGGATATTGATACATAGCTATTAACAGCCAGTAAAGTCTAAAGAGATCAATATAGATCAAGTTTTGTTCAGGTTGGAGAAGTCCTTATAGACTATAGAGTACCAGAGACATCATACTACGCAGAATACAGAAGACCACGGAGTATATAACCTCCTACTATGCTTTGCGTTTGTAGACTATGAGAAAGCCTTCAATTCAGTCGAGACACTGTTTCATACCCAACTGGTGCCAGATGCTAAATAGGCTATCAGTAGATCCAAGTATTGCAGTCACTTTATGAAAATGCCACAATGTCAGTCCGCCTTCAGGACCAAAACTCGAAACCAATAAAATTTCAGCAAGTGAAAGACAGAGAGACGTTATACCGCTATATATAAAAAGACCAAGTCAGCTGAGCAATTTCACTAATAAAGCAAAAATTTGAAAGCTACCAGAGTATAGTAGGTACATTTAAAATGTTTTCAATACATTACACAGAATATCAACTCACTCATCAAATTCGATAACGTCATAATTATATCAATTTGCGTTAAATTTAATTTTGCCCATAATTTCGCACAGTAATGAGCTGAATTATTTTTCACATAATGTCATAATAACACAAATACATCTGTAATCGCGCGTCAAAATTGGCAAGTCTGAAATAATTGAAAATTGTGTTATGATTGCTCGGACGCTTGGAAAGTGAGAGTTAGATTTCTAAGTCTGTAACCCAGGTTTCGAAGACGTAGTAGTAAGGACGTATCTCCATATATCATTTGCAAATAGGCAGAAGATATACCATGATATTGCCCTAATATTTAAAGTTGACAAAAGAAACGGAGATCCTGGCCTTGTGAATAGTACTCTCTATAAAGAGTTGCATTGGTTGACAATGAATATTTTGTCATAAATTCAAAACTAAATACCTATGTTAAATTCTCATTGTTGAATTCATGGATTGTAAGTACTAAATTTTTGAATAAGTATTCTACTATGAAACACGTTTGCAGATGAATATTGAGTCCTTGGCAAACAGAGGTAATTCTGCAGTACCTAATCGTATACAGTAAAAAAATATAACAACTCACTGATGCTGAAACTGCAAAATTCATTTCGTTTGGTTGTCATGTCATTTGGACTATATTTGGATTCTTAGTATAGCTCCTAGTAAGTATTTTTGTACTATATAAAAATACTATAGTATCATAATTTGCTGTGTCGAAATAATAATTTTTGTCTAAACTTAGTTGTACTGGGCAGGGTGACAAGTGTAGCATAAAATATATAACATTGATAAAGTGAAAGCTTATCATCATCACAGCTCATATACGTCGAGGACTCGAGCCTGCCCTATGTTAGGGTGATTAGGCCTTAGTCAACCACGCTGGCCCACTGCGGGTTGGTCGACTTCACATACATCATTGAATTTCTTCGCAGATGTATGCAGGTTGCCTCACGATGTATTCCTTCACCGTAGGAGCGTATAAAAGCGTAAGCTTATAAAAGTCCATATTTTTGCAAAATCAACATACAATTTTTAACCTGCGTTTTATGTGACACAAAATGAAAACTAAACTGGACATGACGTCACAATTTTAATCGGTGTCTGCAAGATCAGTTTCATTTTTCTCGCCAGCAATTTAGGGCTAATTTTTCAATCGTTAAGTAAATAAGTATAGAAAAAATAAGTCGGATTGACAGATATTCTATATAAAAGCAATCAGACTAACATACTATATTTATTTCTTAGATAAAAGTATTGAAAAATTTACCCTTAATTTAATAATCAGTCTGCCATCAAGCTTTGAAGGGATCAAGCGGAATAACCGACGCACCACGTAAAATATTTGGATACTGCCAAACTATATAAGCACTTCTTAATTCTTATTGCACTTTTCTCGATTATATTCTATAATCAAATCAAAGCATTTTTTTAGAAAAACCGGGCTATAATATGATGATCCGCAGCCGAAAAGTCACTAGTTTTCATAATTTCCATAAATTATTGGAATTGCTATAATATCGAATTATACGCCTGCAATGGCCCGTGCCCTATCGTAATCTAACCTCGTATGACTGAAATATAATTTGGCCTCAGAACTTCACTGCCATTCACTGGCAAAAACTTAACTGGTACGTCCGAGTGAATATCTCAGCACTTCTAAGTCGCTAGCCTCAGCCGGTCCTGTTTTAAAACTATTTTAGCGTAATTGAGTTAGGCCGAATTTCGTGCGAGACCGAGTTAGTCGTTCGGAACTCGTCCGGCGCTGGTTATTCGCTTCTTAACAACTTGCCAAGTTGTTGGTTATTGTGAGAATTACGTCAACACAACCCTGCTACTATTGATTGGATAGCAAAGCTATTAATGAATTTTATTTACTTTACAAAATTTATTGTTGTTAAGTTTGTACTTAAAAAAATATCAATAATGGTCCTTCGAGCCAGATAATTCACCTTAGTTTGAGGTGTGGATTAGAAGCCATTTAAAAGTACTGATATACTACGCTAACTGTTATTTATATATCGTATTAAAATAAAATTGCTCAATGTGAACCAAACTAATTACCTCATAAAACACCAACATAACAATTTAAGTATCAAATTGAACGGCTGTTTCCGAATAAATAAACCCGTACATTAAACTGATTATAGTCAATTTTCCCATGCATTACTGTTTTTATTGCCGAAAGCTTAATAATAGATCTTATATCTATGACAATAAACGCTCATATTGAGCAAACATATCTGTAATTGTTGCATGAAGTAAGTAATCACGAATCATTTCAATACGACTTAGTTTGAAATCAATTGAAAGCATTATCTTTAATGGCGTATGAGGTCGCATTAGTGCGCGCGGTCGTAAGTCGTAACTAGATTTCAAAAACATTATATTATAATGTGGTGCAAGTAATAAGCTCGTGTAGAGCTTTGAATCCGCTACATTCTATTCAAATCTCTTTATTCAATTTAGATTCTTATAGACAGCTTTCAAGTTCAAAGCAATAATACAGAACTGGACTAATTAATCGAGACTGCAAGAACATAATGTCTAAATTAGGCATTCAATGGTTAATCCTTGTAAATGTATCATAATGAAGTTCGCAGGAATCGCATGAGTCTTCACGAGAAGATATGCAAGAGACTCGGATGGTCTAATTTTTGTCTCTTGAAAATTGATATTAATTACAAACATAATTAATAACTACCTTAAATATTCTATTATTTTTTACAGGAACGGCACAATTAGCAAACGACTCAAATATGTAGACTCCACAAACTCCTTCTACATATTTGGGTCGGTGGAGTGACCCCGCAAAAGAAGACACAGAGAGAGCAAAGAGAAAGGGACGCAGAAACAGACACAGAAGTCAACTAAGTTCGCTGGAGATAAAGCGGATATATCGACACAGGCTGCATTCAGTAACAACGCTTGACTGCATACAGAAACAAAGTTTTTTCCCTCCTCCTAAGGCACTAGAGCCATATGTATCACACAGGCAGGGCAACCTGGTGATAAGAAACGGGCGATAAATTATATTGTCTGCACCAGAAAACAATAGAATGACTAGTGCAGCGACCGGCGCATTTGATGCAGGAGAGACCGTGGTGTCCATCGTAATTAATTGACCTATGAACCGCATCGACAGCAATAAGGACAAAGGCAAGTGACTCCCAAACGGAGGAAACATGCTGTAGAAAATGTAATACGGTCCAGAGCCGTCCCTAATGTGTTTGAAGGCCAAGTCCGTAATGATTTTTATTGTTATATTATATACAGCGGGTCTCTCCTGACTTGCACCAATCGCTAGTCATTATTACGTACCGTATATTACCAATATATTGAGTAGATGCGGCCACTGGCAATCAGACGTCCATTTCCCAGACTACACATAGCAATTACAGACGCATTGCTCGCATGCAGCAAGACAATCAGATGTCGACAGGTAGGCCATTCTAAGAGCGGTAGGCCAGGATGACAAATGCCAATCTTTCCAATAGTCTCCGATGTGAAGAATTGGCCTACCACTTCACGCTGCGCTGGCCAAGACGGATGAGTGTATATTGCGAATTTTGTTTAGTTTCCCCCTCTTCGGGGATGTTTAATTAAGACAAAATCCCTCAGTCAACTCTTACTAAATCCACGGAAAGAAAGGGAAGACGAGACATGTCTTCTAATGACCGGTTTTAATATCCCATCTATCTATTGTTTTTTTTCCTGGAGATAGTATTTGACGTATTTTGTATGGAGCTAATGTCAAATGACTATCTTTAGTAACCAAATCCCATGCCAAATCCACAGTAAAATAACCTAAGTCATCATCATCATCATCATCACAGCTCATATACGTTCCCACCGAGGGGTTCGAGCCTACCCTATGTTAGGGTGATTAGGCCTTAGTCAACCACGCTGGCCCAATGCGGATTGGTCGACTTCACATACACCATTGAATTTCTTCGCAGATGTATGCAGGTTGCCTCATGATGTTTTCCTTCGCCGTAGGAGCGTCAGACAAATGTACATATGAAATTCGAGACGAAAAGCACATTGGTACATGAAGGGTCTCGAACCCCTAAGTAGTATTATATTATCTGTGCCTAAGTAATCTATTATAAAAGCATACCTCTGCTGCGCCCGATAGCGCCCATGATCTGCTGGATTCATTGTGAACACCATAGAACACCAATGTGGAATGCAAAAGAAATGAAAGTCCTGTTCCTTTTTCAAAATTCATTTTAAGGAGTTTATTTTAATGTGGGGGACAATCGATTTTATTCTTCCCGTATCGATTTTATTTATTCTAATTGCAGTAATTATTTACATATAGTTTCATTTAAAAAAAAACATACAAAACGCATCAAGACCTTGTGCAGCTTAAGGACCGGTGTGTACAGGTATGAATGCTCTAAGGTACAGGAGAGAAAATTGTTCAATTGACGAACTAATCTCATAGTTATAAAGTTGATGTTGACATTTTAATTTTATTTCTATATCATCATCATCAACATTTCAGCCAAGAGACGCCTGCTGCTGGACATTTGTATATTATTTAGTTTGTATTCTAATTTATGAACCAAAAATGCCGAGATATGCCATACTGTCTTATTGCAAATCGCCAATTTCAACATAACAGAAATAATATAAGAACCTAACAATAATAAAATATAACGGACCACTGTCCTAGTGTTATTTAATTATACTGGAAAAACCAGATAAGCGTTTAATTTATTTCCAGTCACAACAAATTACGGAGTCACGTGTTTGCGGGAATATTTTGTCCGGTGCGGTGCGTAAAATATTGTTAACGTTCGATAGCGATGAAAAGCTTTGTTGACTTTAACCATATTTACAATAACCAGTAGCCCCATTTTATTAACAACAAACTATGCTAATCGCCTTTTCTGATAGTAAATGTTAAGTCAGAAAATATTTTCAGTTAAGGCTCGCCTACAATACAAGTCACATAGAGTTCATGCGACCCCATAAGTAGTTGTGATTAAAATAAAAATTATAAATGCTAATAAATATAACTTTTTATATAAATAAACTTAAGAACAGCTTGTACACTTCTAAGCATCAATGGCACGAAAACATCTAAAACAGTCGTCAAAATTATTGCCACAGAATTCACAGACTTCAAATTGGTATTTATGACACACACAAAAATACATTTACTACACTGAACTAAATAATTGGAGGATTTTTTCTGTATGTAGGCCTCATATACAGGTGGGATCAGCCCTTGAAATTAAAGGAATTGCATAATGATCGCACGTGGTCCACTGGACCCCAAGCACCCCTAATTAACATCATGTGGTTGTTGCTGCGGCCACAGATTAGATAATAGTTGCTACGTAATAGATAATAATTGCTGCGACTGTCAAAACACTGAGGCAGGAGGGGCGAATGAGCTAGGAAGCTACATGAACGCACAGTCGCATACGTGTTATATGTGACGAAATATGGCAAATTCCAAGTTCATTTGGATCCAATATACCCCACGTGACCAATCAAAGGTTAAATAAGTCAAAGATGGAAGCGAGATCTATCTGAATTTCTCTATCATAGGGGCATCTACTCGTAAATTCATAAAATTAAAATGAGTTTCGGCGAAACTATTTGTATTTTATTACAATTTTGTGACTTTGTATTTTCCTTAAAATATTAAATTAATTGAAAAATTTATACTTATGTCAATGCATATCGGGATATATACCGGTATGCAAACTGTAACTGAACGCCGAGAGATGGACCCTAGGAGCTTGCCTTAGATCTGGAAAGCTAATACTTATACGAGTTATTCGACTTTGAACTGAAAGTAAAAACTTTCAAGTGAAAACCATAATCCAGACTATGGAATTAACACAAAAGAAATGTAAACACTGAATGAAGAAACAAGGTTCGCTGATGTAGGGCTGTCAACACGTAGATCAAAAAATTTGTAATTTAAAAAAATTCATAAAATCAATACTAAAGAAAAATTCCGTTTCGGGCGTTCAGTTTGTATGGAAAAAAAATTAGCATGATTATTCTCAATATGTTTTTCTACAGAATCTCCATTTTTGATGGATACAACAAACCTTTAAATATTATTTCGGTGTTCTGTTACAGCCTGTATAAGAATAATTAGGATGTTTATACACTTTATACAACCATTAACGTGTCTTGTACTTTTGCTTATCAAATTTAATTAAGATCTAAACAGTTGAAATTTCGTTGGGGTTGGATAAGTCTTCAATCGCCAAATTTATCATGGACTCATGGTGCCAATACAGAATGTTGAATACGCAGGTTCGAATCCTGGGTGAAGTGTTGTACCTCCTCAAAAAACCGTAGCCCCATCCCAAATTTACCATAATATAGTCGATACTCTGTTATTATCTGTATGAAATATATTTGTAATAAAATTAAAAACCAAAATACAAATTGTTACTCACTTAATTTGAAATAATAAAACAAATATTTTTGATGAGACCAAAAAGAGTTTATCACTTAAGTAATGCATAAAGTGAAAGAATGAAGCAAAAAAATCTTATCGACAGAACTATGTTCCTCCTCACCGTGATCCCACCAGTGGGGCATAGTAGGACCACGAGTAACGACCCCAACGTTATAGGTATATGCATAACGTCATTAATGAGTCACTTTGACAGTATCTACGACTCTCTACAGTATCAGATGTTGCTTGTACATACGTACGTGTATAATGACGTATCTGGGATATGACGAGTGACGAATACGGATTCCGGAACAAATCGTTCCTGTGCGTAAGTGTGATGTTCAGAGCTCACATAGAGGAAGACTCTAAAAGGATTTGTTTGCATGTTGTTTAATCACAAAATTCATAATCCACCATAAGCTCGCAGAGAATTTATCTGCCATTCAGAGTCAGAGAATCTTAATTCTTATGTTAAAGACCGCCTCCTATCGACTACCCAACGATCACTCTGTAATGAGGTGCTATAATATTCTAGATATAGCAACTCGTTACATTCGCGCCTAACCTGACTGCATTTGAATTTTATGTCTTTCTCTCTATGAAATTCTACCCTCACATACATCGTGGCGAGAGCATGGCCACCATCGCTGCATTCTCCTCGTCATCCCAAAAAGAGGTCACGCAGAGGAAGAGCGCGTTGCTGCCGGAAAAGGTTACGGGAACACTTAAGAAACACTTCCACAAGTCATTCAGAGAATGCCATTTTTAATATTTGCTATTACATACCTACCGATTATATACATTATCTAAACAGAATAAAGGTATGAGAAATACTCTTATCTACGTTATAGGATCGAGATTCTTTTTTCTATACGAGCTGCACCCAAAATAAAAAACATAGTGCAAGGAACAAAAGCAGTTCTTTTCCCTATGCTTTCTGGGAGAGGTTGTCAGAGAGCTTAATCATGCGCAAGATAAGCAGTTCTCATGCAGGGCTGTCACTTATCCTTATAATGCATATCCGTGTACGTTTATTTAGTCCCGATAAAGCATATCCGTGTACGTTTTACCACAGTCATTTTATCAAAGGGGTATGACGCTTGAAAGGAGGTAAATCCCCTTGATTGAATTTGAATATTATTTAATAACAAATGAATATAAAATATTGTAACGCTATGTGTTCCGATAAAATAATCAATTAGATGACAAAGCGCCCTTGTCAAACAGTTAACAACAATTATTTTAACCAAGGCTATAGGATATTAAGATGTGTGTGTAAAAGTTCTATGTTATAAGTATAAAAAACATGAGAAAAATATTTTCATTTATCACTAAAACGGTAAAACATTACGAAAATACCGATATTGACAGCCCTAATCTCTTTTGGCGCAGCCTGTCGTATCCTTTTGTGTCTCCGAGCAATTCAATTTAGTGATAAGGGATAAACGGGCCCTGATAAACAGTAAGACAAATAAAGTAGCCATTGCCATGATGCGAACTGGCATACGTGATTGGAATGGGCGAATCAGCGTACACGTGACATATGGTTACGGTCAGTGACCAATGTTGACTGAATACTGAACATGGTCACATGTAATGCGACCGTAATGGTAGGTTTGAAAATGGCCGCTGTTTTCTTACGGAGTGCGTTGGAATCGTCGTTTCGTTTAAATTTGAGTGAATTCGATTATTTATCACCTTGATTTATTATGCATCGTTATCACACTTACAATGTTAATGATTGGCAAGCATTAGGTTTTAAGCGGAAGGCCGGACGTCTAAGTGGACGGTCAATCGCCACACACGTTAGGAGCCCTGTAAACGATCAAACATGTTTGTCAAACTTGCTTGACAAACTTCACGTTTTCATGAAACACGACGTCAATCCGGAAACCGACTTTTCAAAACATCAAACACGTAGTTCGATTTTCAAACGCGTCAAACACAGCCCTACACGAACAAACAAGTTTGTCAAACACATAAATTTGACAAACATGTTTGATCGTTTACAGGGTCCTTTAGAACACCAACTTATCCACACGGAGCTATGTTTCTTCTTATAGTACCGACACCTGCCGGAGATTGGCGACCATCAAGCCAATCTGAACTTTATCAGTGTCAACCCGGAACTAGTATCTTGTAGGTACTCAAGCCGTACCATTACCTCAAGTTGCGTTGCGTTTGCCTAGTCGGCGGCGACCTTATATCTTCTCCTGGATGATCTGAGACTCAATTCCACTAATAAATTAAGAGGATTATGAAGCTGTAAATTTTCATACATAAAGCGATAACGCTTTTCTCCCTCTTAACATAATCCAATTTTTGGAAATGTTGTAGATATAATAAAGATCTAGGTTTGTACGTTTTGATTTTGAAGTAATATTGCTCAGAATACAATTTATTAGCATCTAAATATCCATATTTTATACTTAAAAACGTTCTGACATATTATGCAATAATAATTTTATATATATCTACACAAAATACGTGCATCATAATGTAGTGTCCGGAAAACGAATTTATATCACTGATAATAATCATGATAATATTTTAAGATCAAATATGTGTATATTTACATAAACATTCTGCATTTCGTATATTGTTCAAATTCAATTCACAAGAAAAATTTATTAATGACTTAGATACTTTTGAATCAGCCACTTAGTTACTTGTACACCAGAAATATTGCAACCAGTAATTCAAAAAAAAATTGACAAAAAAAAATTGACCATAATAACGCAAAATATTAGAAGTATTGGACGAAATTTTGATGAATTCAACATTTTACTGAAAATTCTTGACTTCATTCCGGACATTATCACGCTCACCGAATGCTGGCTATTAACTGATAATAAAATCCCTATATTGGATGACTATACCCCAACAGCTACAAAAAAACTTCATAACCAAAATGATGGTGTTGTTGTTTTCACTAACAATAAATTAGTGACAAAATCATACGAACCAGATATGTTGGATGCCAGTTGCTTAGTAACAATTATAAGTAATAGTGTTGCTGTTTTATCTATCTATAGATCTCCTTCACATGTAAACATAGAATCATTCTTAAACTCTTTGGAGAAACTCCTGAATACCTTGAATGGCTACTCCAATATAATACTTACTGGAGATATAAACATTAATATTGAGCCAAATTATATAAATAGGGAAGCATCTGACTACTTAAGTTTGTTAGCTACATTTGGACTCTCTCCTACACATTACTTACCCACGCGCAAAAATAGCTGCCTAGATCATACAATCGTTAAAATGAATTATCCTTCAAACACTTTTGTGGTACAAAGCAATATTACAGATCACTCTTCTGTTTTGCTTGTAATAAATAAGAAATTAAAACACATAAATGAAACTATCACTATAACTAAAATTAATTATCCTCAAATTACAAAAGAACTCGAACAACTAGATACCAGACCTATTCTAGACACCCATGAACCAGAAAAATCCACTGATCATCTAATAGCTTCATTAAGTAATATCATAAGTAAAAACACGGAATACAAAACTTACTCTAAGCGTAAAACACCATGGAAACCATGGATAACACCCGGTTTGCTGAGATGTGTAAAAAATAAAGATAAGCTTCATCTTAATCTAAAAAAGTCACCTGATAACGAAATTCTTAAAATAACGTATAATAGATACCGTAGCTATCTCACTAAAATTATAAAAAAAGCTAAAACAGAGTATGAAAAAGCACAACTGGAGTTAGCTTGTTCTACTAGTGTCAAAAATACATGGGAAGTTATAAATAAAATAACGCGTTACAAAGCAGTAAAACAAAATCATGTTAACCTACTGAAACTTAAAAATGATCCAAATGAGGCTGTTAACGATATAAATAATTATTACTTCTCTACTATAGGAAAGACTTTAGCAAATAAACTAAAAGAACAACTGCGATCACTAAATACTGCGCCCCCTTATGAATCTACAACAAAAAATTCATTTGTTTTACTGAGCACTGACTGTAAAGAAGTAGAACTGACTATAAACAGCCTAAAAACTAGTAGTGCTACTGGTTGGGACAATATTTCGAACAAAATTTTAAAAGATAACGCATTATTGTTAGCACCAATGATTACTCATATATGTAATATCTGTTTTGAATCTTCTATAATACCGACAGCATTTAAACTTTCTCGTATAATACCGATACATAAATCTGGTGATATTGAATCTATTAATAACTAAAGACCAATATCTATATTAAATTCATTGTCCAAAATTATAGAAAAGTTGATCAATAAAAGACTAATTCAATATCTTGAAGGCAAAAACCTTCTCTCGCCGAACCAGTTTGGCTTCCGAAGAGGGAGATCAACAATTGATGCGGTGTCGGAGTTAGTGGATTTCTTGGCCAAGGAACTAAATGACGGAAAGAAATGTATCGGGGTTTTTCTTGACCTTGCCAAAGCGTTCGACTCCGTATCTATACCTCTTCTTCTTCGAAAGCTTGAATGCTTTGGTGTGAGGGGAGATCAACTTAACCTTTTCAAAAGCTATCTAAGCAACAGACAACAAACAGTCAAAATAAATGACGCTATAAGTGAACCTTGTATAATGGAGTATGGTGTTCCACAGGGAAGTGTGTTGGGTCCCACATTATTTATCATATATATAAATGACATTATTCAATATAAACCAGAAAACGGTAGAATAATGGCATTTGCAGATGACACCGCTCTCGTATTCAGTGGTAAAAGTTGGGAGCAGGTATTTATGGACGCACAAATAGGCTTTAACGATATGCAACATAAATTAACTAGCAACCTACTAACTTTAAACACTTATAAAACTAAATTTATAACATTTACAATTAGTAAAATAACTCAACCTTGTCCAAATTCTTTTTTCTCATGGCTCATCGATTAAATTGTCACTTTAAAACTAATAACACTTGTGATTGTTCAAAATTAGAAAACGTATCAACATATAAATACCTTGGCATAACACTAGATTCGACACTAACATTTACTCCTTATATAAAAATTATGTCACTTCGAATCCGTAAACTTACTTCAGTCTTTAGAAACATTAGGCATATTGCTTCAGAAAAATTATTAAAAACCCTATACCTTACCTTGTGCCAGTCTATATTGTCGTATTGTATTACTGTCTGGGGAGGGGCTCTCAAAACAAACCTGCTACCGCTAGAAAGAGCGCAGCGTTTGGCGCTAAAAGTGATGAATTCTCTGCCCTTTAGATATTCTACTTCAAAGCTATACGCACAAAATAATGTATTAACTGTAAGACAGTTATATTACCTAGAGCTTATTTTAAAACAACACAAACAATGCGAGCCAAATAGTAATCTAAATTCCAATAAAGACGAAAACACATATATTTTAAAAGTACCTCTGTGCAAAGTAAAACCAAATTTGCTCATCATTTTCCATATTTTGCAGGGCCATTTTTATATAACAAAATCAACAAAGAAATTGATATACATGACAAAAATAAACATACGTGCAACTTAATTCTAAGGCAATGGCTTTATACATTAGATTATAATATGACAGAAGAATTGCTAACTAGAAATCATTAATACATTGCGAATAATTAATAAAATCGCTATTTACATATTATTAACTTATATTGGGAATACAGTTAGTGTTTTGTATATACATGTCTATCCATGCACTGTACCTATATATATGTATGTGTGTGTATATATGTATATGTGTTTGTGTGTGCGTATATATGTGTATATTGTATATCATAATAGCTAGGGACAACATGCACAAGCAATAAACCTTTATCAGCAGATAAAAGAGCATAAGTGCCTATAAGAACAGGCTAGACCTAGTTTAGGTACTTAAGTAACAAACATGTAGTAGTGTAAGGTTTTTATAGAACAATAAAGGATTATTATTATTATCTCGAGCAGTTTTATCTTTATTGACTAAATTATACTGAATTACACAAAAAGCAAAACGTACAAACATAGATTAAGGTATACTGAATGTTATGAGACCAAAAGTGTCTAATTTCGTAAAGGTTTAGGGCAGGGACTGCTTATCAGTATAAAATATTGATATAGTATCAGTAAAAATATCTGTACTAAAATTCTATACAAGGCGAATTTCTGTACCGATATCCTTCATTTACACACTTATTTAACCCTTATTTTATTTCTGTACTGAAATCATACGCGCGGGCGTCACTGGCCGCGGGGCAGGTGGATAAGGGGCTCCAACGGGTGAGGAAAAATATGTGCCTATGCGCGCCGCCGCTGAGCTCAAATCGCACATTGCAACTTGCAACAGGTTTACTAACTCATATAAAGGGATCGTAGATGTTTCGATTACTGTAGAGTGGATATTAATTAACGCAATATCAATCATTTTTGTGTGCAATGGGTAGGAAGTGTAGAAATGCCGTGCACGGATATTTTTCATATTGTAAAACAAGCAACGAATCTTCGTGTTTGATAGAAGGATGTGCAATGAAAATAAAAATAAGTACCTTCGTCTTAATATTTAACCAAGTAGTTACCTTATTTATTATGTTAAGTTTAATAGTATTCAATAAAATAAAACGCGATGTTTACGATTTGAATACCTATTCTAAGTCTTTGTAACCTATGTTAATAGTAGGTAAGTGCCTATCTAGGTAAGGGCCTATCTACCTTAACTAGGTATGTGCCTATATAAAACTACGTGTCAGGGTGCTAGCTAGGTTAATTGCGGAAAATTGAACAAATTATGGGTACGAATGACGTTAAAAACGGAAGCTATGCTTGGCCTGTGTTTGATTTTACATGCTTTCACTTAACGTGGATGAAATGCAAAAATAAAATTACGGGTTGCACTCCAGGAGTGCCGGCAGAAGTGAAAACTTAAGTATTAACGTTGCGCGTTTTGGATATTTTGGAATGGTTATGGAATAATTTTGCACGAATTGCTTTGATTATCAGAATAAAAGTACTATCTTTTACGTGGTAGAATACAATATTTATTTATTGCGCTATCGTACACAAACATGACAATTTATATTACATTAAAAAGTTTATCCCTCAGAAAAATCAACTTCCTGTTGTAACGTTGTGCGTAGGTACATAATTATATAACTAGTAATAATGAATCAAAATATTTACAATTAAATTAAAAATATGATCAAAACAGACATTAATATACTACTTAAAAACGTAATTTTATAACAAATAAATAATATTTAATTTATACTAACTTACCTAATTAATATTTACAACAAAATCAAATAAAAGCACAATTTAGATTTTTCCTAACAAAGTAAATAAATTGATTAAAACTGTCTCAAGTGACGTGTGACTTCCAGTACTTTTGCCAGCCGCTATTGTTCTCGGCCGGCTTACGTGGACCCCTCACCGCACCTCGACAGTTCCTGCGGCCATTTCAATTTTAATTGGTCTTACGAATTTTCGATCAGGGTCACGTGTCCTGACGGTCACGTGTCCTGACGCGAGTTTAACATTTTTTTACCCATTACAAAAAAAGTGTACAACGCCGCTAAAGAAGTTCTCACTTCAAAAATCTATATCCCACCACTTAGAATAACAGGGTCAATATTTGAAAGGCTCCAAATTCATGTCTTTCAAAATTTCTCGAGAATGTGTGTATATTTTTTTAAAAGAATTTTTTTTTTATAGTAAAATAATCAACGAAAATGTTCCTCTCAGCCTCGATTATAATAAATAAATAATAAAAAAGTTGTTAAAATAAAACCAATAAAATTGCAATTTTTTCACGTGTCGCCACGGCTCATGCGCTACTATATTTGGATAATATGAAAAAAGGTGAATTCTTTGAGCTATTGGCTATTGTGTGCTGTAATTATAACTAATCAAGCTTCATACTTTTGATAAAATTACTAATACCCGCTAAGTCAATAAAGAAAAAACTCGTGTTCCAAAAATGCGCGTCATTGTCCTGCGCAATGTTTGTTTTCAATTTAGTGTTGAGTTAGAGACGAGAGGGGGGAGGAAACTTGTGGCAGGGTGAACAGACCTCCCCGCACCAAAGTCGGACACATGCTTTGGTGAAGATACAAAGCGTTGGTTTTTTGCAAGAAGCCTTTAAAATTAATTCTCCAAAAATTTTCATTACAAACGTCATTTATGTTTTCCCGTAATGTCATTCAACCCAAATGTTCATGTAAATCATAGACATGATGATGATACTATGATATACATTAAAATTTTGGGTTGAATAACATTACGGGAAAAACTATTTAATAATTAGTTTTAGATAACGATAAAATATTTATTGGTTATTATGAAACACCGTGTATATTCATTCTGTCCTATTGTAAGTCTTTTTCATATTGCAAAATATGGAAGTTTTGTGAACATAATTTAACATTTTTTTTTTTTTGAAATACCACTTGCGTAAAACATATTCAAAGGTCAAGTTTTTTGCGATTTCATCATTTTCCCTAACGTCATTGTCCTGAATTTGGGCTGCCAGGATAATGACGCCCATTGAGAAGAATGACATTATGTGGAATAGTAATGACAAATCTTGAGGATAATGATGAGAGTTCGTAAATGCATTTGTTTAAGATCAAATATAACATTTTAATAATTAGTACAAATCGGTATACTGTTGACGGAAGGCAATATTATAATGAGTGTAACTGGTATTGACAAGACAAGATGTAATTGGTATATTTTGTGACCTATCAAAGGCTTTTGACTGCGTTGGTCACCAAACTCTTATAATAAGCTCAAGCATTATGGTGTCTCTGAAGAAGCAATTAGACTTATTGAGTCTTATTTGTCTAATAGGGTTCAGAAAGTTGTTATATTAACAAAACTGAGTCTTCTGGTGCACCTATAATTATGCGCGTGCCTCAAGGATCGATATTGGGACCATTGCTCTTCTTATTTATATTAATGACCTCCCACATTTCACTAACAATGTGTGCGATACAGCACTATTTGCAGAAGATACTTCTTTAATATTATTCCTTACAGCTAGTGATCAAGGTTGACGGAGAAAACGGAAATACTCACGTTGTAAATATTACTCTCTCTCTAAAGTATTGCACTGGTTCACTATGAACAATTTATCATTAAACTCAAATAAAACTAAATGTATTAAATTCTCATTGCCAACACAAGTTGATACTATTGTGGAAATGATTAATCGAACTGTCGGATTCATCGATTCTACAATTAGATCGATATTTAGGTATTACACTAGATTCAAGATTGCAGTGGGATCCACATATTGAATTCTTGGGATGAAGTTGTTATTAATAAAACTGAGTCTGCTGGTGCACCTATAATTATGGGTGTGCCTCAGGAATCGATATTGGGACCATTGCTTTTCCTAATTTACATTAAATGACCTCCCACATTTCACTTATAATCTTTGCGATACAGTACTATTTGCAGATGATACTTCTTTAATATTTAAGATTGACAGAGGAAACGAAAATATTGACGTTGTAAATAGTACTCTCTCTAGAGTATTGCATTGGTTCACAATGAACAATTTATCATTAAACTCAAATAAAACTAAATGTATTAAGTTCTCATTGCCAAATGTAAGGAAAGTGGATACTATTGTAGAAATGAATAATTAAGTTGTTGAATTCATCGACTTTACAAATTTTTGGGTAGTACACTAGATTCAAGGTTGCAATGGGATCCACATATTGAGTCCTATGCAAACAGACTTAGTTCTGCAGCAAATGCAGTAAAAAACAAGACAACTTACTGATGTTGAAACGGCAACATTGATTTACTTTAGTTATTTTCACAGTGTCATGTCATATGGAATACTACTAGTATAGAAAGTCCTCAATACCCATTCAACAGTCAAAGATATCCTGAATACCCATTCAGGACATCTTTTAGCTGATAAGAAGAATGGACGCAAGGAACTTAACAGCTACATCAGAAATGTACCAACATTTACAAAAGGGTGTATCAATACCACACACAGCAATATTTGTTTACATAAATAGTTAATATACAACAATTCTTAACAATAAAACTAATAATATCTACAAATTAACACCAGGCATTAGCATCATTCTAATAATCGTTGACTTTATAATAAGTAATTAATAACCTTTGCTCAATTTATGAGTATTTTTACATGCGCTTTAAACTTATGAAATGCAAATCAGTAACACTTTATGGAATATTATTATAAAAAGTTATACATTTCCCCACAAAAAAGCATTTAGTTTTTAAAGCCTGTACGTCGGAAAGGTAAGTTTATTGTTATTTCTTGTGTTTAAATGGTGAATTTGGAAATTGGTATCAAATGGATTATGATTTTAAATGACCGATTCGAAAGAGCTTTCTATGAAGTCATATTCGAATAAAGAATATTTTGATTTGATTTTAAAAACTTATGTCAAAGGTGACGGTACGCAGAAATAAAAAATCTCAGAACAATAAGTTATTGTCCTGAGGAAAAAATGATCCTGAATTGCTAACTGTAGAAAAAGAAAAAAGAGACAGAAATAATTAAAAAAGAAAGAAGAAAATAATTCAGCAAAAAGCTCTCGCGCAATATAAGAGCAACGCAAAAAGTGAAAGGGGAATTCCACAAATAAATAATTTAAGCTAGTACATTTATTAGAATGTATTTATACGATAGGTAACTATTATACGTAAGTAATGGAAAAGAAGGATAAAAAAGAGTGCATGTTAATGAAATGCGAATACTAAGATGGACATAGGGGTGACAAGAAATAAAGTACGAAATGAGGATATTAAAGGAAGTTTGAAAGTTGCGCCGAATACAGAAAAGATTAGGGAGTGGTTAAGATGGTTTGGGTTGAGGAGGAAAAAATGCCATGTAAATGAAGATAGTGAATATGAACGTAAATGGATGTGCAGGTAGGAGACCAAAGAATAAATGAATACAATGCGTGAAGAAATGGATGGAATGATATGAAGTAAAAGGAGTAAATGTAAGTATGACGAATAACAGAAGTTAGTGGGAGAAAAAAATATAGCGTACTAACCCCGCTTAGCGTGGGATAAGATTAAGGGATAAGATAAGATTAATAGTGATAATTTTCTATTAGGGGAACATACAACGAAAAAAGGAAAACAATCAACATTCAAAGCAGTTAAAGTAAAAGCAGTTGCTAGTGAGCAAGGTGCGGGTAATTCTTAGGATAGCAACCTAGTTAATAAAGAAGGATCATTTAAAAGTAAAAAGTGCAGCTATTCAATATAAAGATACAAAGAAGAATACAACTGTTAATAAGAAAAAAAAATGACAAAAGCAAAAAAAAAAGCGACTACAAAATCTAGGTACTTAATTTCCTAACAGAGTAATAAATTTACAGAATCAAAATGTAGGCTCATTAAGTTCACAATCAAATACATGTGCTCTGATAAGAGAAACCAATTAGAAACTTAGAAGGTTAAAAAAGTAAGAAAGCATCGGATATTGAGATAACAAATAATTTTTATTTGCAATATGCGAACAGCGTAGAATGTGCAGACAAGATAAAATATATTACAAAAAATAACATATACCTATACACAAAAACGGTACTTATGTTTACCATTATTTTGATCATATCATATCACAGTTGTTATGACTGCATATTCTTTTATAAACGAGGATCATATTGAGTAAAAAATTAGTAAGTTTTCTAATTATGGAAATGAAAGAAATGACTACGTTTAGTTTTTTTGGTTATAACGGATGATTTGTATAAGATCTCAATATAAAATGATAATAATAATATATATTATTTAGAATCAAGGTAAACTGGTTTTTTGTTATACATTTGTTAATGTATAACAAAAATTCAATCCTACACGACAATCCTACCACGATTAACTTTTATTAAGATCTGAATAAAGCAATTAGGTTTATAAAAGTCTAAAAAGTTCGACTTATATTAATATTTTGACGGTCATTGTGATACTTTAAACCAAATAAAATTATTACCTAGATACTAAATTCTTTTTATTTTCATTTAGCTGCGTATTCTATAAGTATAAAACTAGACTCATGAGCATTATCATTTTCCTAAATATCTCGTCATTGTCCTAAACAATTAAAATCGTGACGTATGCACTCCTTTAACCGCTGGTGTTTATCTTCCTGCATTTTAAAAATATAATTGTATTGCAATTTTATGTACTCGTCGGTATATACAAACCAATAAAGCAATAAATACGTGTCATTAACCACACAAATTGTGAAAGGCACGAAGACGCGTGAAGATGAACTAACGTAAAGGACCGCCCTCGTCCCACCCATTATGGTTTGATTTTATTTCAGTATTTTAAATAATAAGAGTTAAATAATATCTGTACAATTATGATTAAAGTACAAAAAAAATTAAGTACAGAAAAATAATTTCTGTACTGAAATAAACTACTACCGAAATTTATTTAAATGACGTCATACAGATAAATGTTATACTCGTATTCATACCGGTAAACAGTCCCTGGTTTAGGGGAGTAAGACAGTTATCGCCCGAAACAATATTTCAATAAGAAATGTAGGCACATGCCTCGGACTTTCAACTTTAAGCGGAGTGCAACAAGCTGCATTTTTGTAAGTGCATACTCGAGTCATGAATTGGCACTTCACAGTCCTCTTAAAGCCGAATCGAAACTAAACCGTTGCGATCGACTAATCAGGGTGGTGATTTTGTAACTCATCGATTGATTGACAATCGGTATCAGACTGGATGACTTAATGAAGAAAAGCGGAATTATGTGCATTGGCTATAAGTATTTGTTAATTTATTCAACAAATATTCCAAAACTACTCAGACGACGACATTACAAAATGTTAAACATTAAAAAATCAGTTTTAATCGGACAGAATTATAAAATCTATACGATAGCCGATGCCGATGAGTTACAAAATCACCCACCAGAACGCCACATTATCACGTCATCGAACAGTTGTTTAGTTTCGATTTAGCTGTAACTTATTAGTAGAATTGGGCCCCCGAAGTGGCGAAGTGCGTATTTGTTGTACGCTTCATGTGACCGAAGAAAGAAAAAAGTTATCGATGCTCGATAATGTTCAGAGCTTCCAGTACCTTATTAAGTATCTGTAATACCCTCTCATTTTTCAGCACGATATTTTGAGGATTCTTCTGTACCTACACCCACATTTTAAAAGTCTGAACTCGTTTACACATGTTGAAGAATCTGCCATTCAGAGAATCTTCTTTCTTATGTTGAAGACCGCGTCCTATCGACTACCCAACGATCACTCTATATCTTCCCTCTACCATAAGAATAACTAATAATTAGTTATTCTTATGCTTCTACCCTCACATTCGTCGTTTACACATGGTTTCAGTAAGGGTCCAGGCCTCGACTCCGTACAGAAGAATGGAGAATACGCAGCACCTTGCTAGCGCCGTGTAGTCTGTTTTAGAGAGCGGTTTGTCAGAAGACTGTTCATTCTCATGAAAGCATTTCGTTTTGACACCGCCTTTTACAGTAACAGTAACAGCCTTTTCTTTTAAGCTGTGTAATAATTTGGTCTGGAAAGAGAACCTTATATTTTTTCGAAATTTATGGCAAAACAAACACACATTTAAACATCATTTATAAATGCTACTGACAATACAAGTAACCGAAAACAAGCGCATGCAGTTTCACTTCTAACCGACTCTCAATCTGATTTCCATGCATCGCCATTAATCGTACTAGAACATGCCATAAAGCCAGGACGACTAAAACATCGATTGGCATGCATCGATACACAGTTTTCTGTTCGATTGATAGGACTATTAATCGATTAATTCGATTCTACCAATCACTAGCTATTGAGTTTGTGTGCCCAGCCGGGAGCTATCGTTTAAAATAGGTCATTTGTGTTATCAGGGTTTGCACTTATTGTATTATTGCACTCTGTATGCAATTCAACTATGCAATAACAAACTAGAAAATACGTAAGTAAAAAAATATAAAAGGTGAACTTATCTCCCATAGAGATTTTTTCCAGTCACGATGTAATTACATACATTTTGATTAGCTTTATCATGATTAGCTCATGTTTAGCTTTCTATTGGTAGGAGACACTACACATAAATATTGATTTTAAACACTTTCTAAAGGTAAATAAATAGAAACAGAACATTCACAAATTAATATGTATTTAGCTTAAAATTGAGATAAAGAATATATTTCTACCACATTATAAAGTTCTGGTTATTTTAAAGTAATATTTTATACAAAATTATACTTACTGAATAGGTCACTGACTCTCCACCTTCACAGGGGGATGCCTTGGCCAATAATGGGCGTTTTGACTGAGATGATGATAACTAGCTGATCATTATCTCAGTCATAAAACATCCAGTGCTGGGCCGACTTCCAGCACTAAGTATCAGTGCGGGTTGGTTGGCAGCACCAAGGCCTCGTCCGTTGGTCGGCAGGGTACACTACGGGCAGGTGCTGATGGTGTAGAACCAGTTATTTGTAACCCATCACACCTCAATTGCTGAATATACTTGAATTCAGCGATCTCTGGTATATTCAGCGATTGACGTATGATGGATTCCAAATAACTGGCAACGTTTTCGACGCAAAACCGATAAAGCATAGACACACCGTTTTTAAACATGAAACTACGGAACTGATCTTTAGAAAAGCTTAGAATTTTTCTAAGTTTTTCTCCCATGGGAGAGAAAAAGTTTTTGTTTGTTTTTTTGGTAATTGGGTTTCTGAGCCCGCCTGGCTAACTAGCACCATCATACCTAAATTTGTCATCATAATAAATAACATTGTTGTGCTTCGACAGTTACAGGTGAGATAGCCAGTTCCTCAGTTTTTGAGGAGTAGAGATGAAGATCGCGTCCATCTTCAGAATAATTGTCAAATATCGAAAAGCAAGTTAAAGTTATAAGCAGTGGGGCTCGCTACATCACACATAAGTAGGAAATTTACCTACTTGTGACTTCGTCATGTGAAATTTCAAATCATACGTCGACTGTATAAAGAGAAAAAATATGTGTCCATATTTCTTGCTATGGTTGAGCGTCGATGAGCGTCGGTGGCGCTGTGGACTCGGCACTTGCCTTCCAATCGAGAGGTCCGGGGCTCGAGACCGCCATGTACAGTAAACTCCCATTCAAGCTTTACATTTGCTCTACGAAAGCCGCCGCTATTACGAGTGAAATAAGAACGGTCCAAAGGTCAAACAGTATAGCTTGAAAAGGAGCTTACTGTAGCAATGTGTTTTTAGTTTTTCAGATTTCATATGTATATACGAGTACAGTTGTCTGACGCTCCTGCGGTGAAGGAAAACATCGTGAGGCAACCTGCATACATATGCGAAGAAATTCAATGGTGTATTTGATGTCGACCAATCCGCATTGGGCCTGCGTGGTTGACTAAGGCTCTGTGCTAAGACCTAATCACCCTAACATAGGGTAGGTTCGAGCCCCTCGGTGGGAATGTATATGAGCTGTGATGATGATTTTTTAATTACAAATTGGAAATTAAAAAAATAGGTAATCTTCTTCCCAAAAATCTATGTAGATCACTTAGTGGCAACCCTTACTATCTGTTTCGTGCGTTTATTAGAGCGATTCTCTATAGGTTTGGAGGTTATTCAGCCGGCCTGTGGCTTGCTGCGATTGTGGATTCAACCATTATGGATTTCCAGATCCTGTGTGCTGTTCTGTGTATAGAATTGATTATATTCTAATACAAAAAATGTACTAGGAACAAGCAACTTGTGGATATCACTCAAATATACATAGTTGGTATTTTGTGTAATTGGTTTATTCTGAGTCATATTATTATGTTTATTTAGTTTAGGCGTTATGTGATGTGTCAAGTTTTATGCGTCAAAAACAGTTAAATGCGTTCGAATTGATTTTAACAAAGAAATAGTAATTATAACATAATACATTTGTCGTAAACATAAACATATAGAGGGTAGAAAGTGGAGATGGGGCATTAAGGGCAGCTACCAGATCCCTTGCTGCCACACCAAAATGATCTTAGGAGACCTTTCCCAACTTTTTGAGTGATGACAATCGACATTCACAGATTTTTGATAAAATGTACAGTCAGCGAGAAAATCGTCAGAATTGAGTATTTTTGTTATAATGCCAATCGATCTCATTCCATAAAGGATTTTTAAAACACTCTTTGAGGCCAACTGAGGTTAGAATACTAGAACACCCACAAATCAAAGAAAACTTTTTCCATACATTTTAGTGCCCTTAATGCCCCATCTCAACTTTCCACCCTGTATATATGTGGAATATACATATATGTTTGTAACTTAAAGAAATCAAGACATAACACCATCTGCTGGTAGGTTACTCACTCTATATAACCTACACTTACCTGCAATGAAATCGACCCACCTTTACGCTTTGGTTCAGAGCTCGACAAATCAAAATCTACCATCAATAAATAATATATTTTAACCCTGTTTGTTAAACAAGAGCCTAAGCTTACATTAGACCAGTTTTTACTGTGACAGGTTTAGGTTTATTGATTTTACAAACTGAAAACTAAAATTTTTAAATATACTTACCTAATTTTTTTGAGAAAATTGGCTTAATTTAAACTAAAGGGTCAATAAATCTGTAGAAATAATCAATTTTTGAATAAACTTTGATATAATTAACTTTTATCACTCTGTACAGTCACAGAGACTGCGTATAATCGAAAAATGAGAAACAGGGTTTTCCGAAGAAGTTAAGTCTATTGGCTGCAATACTTATTTTATTCACGTTTAGAGTAGGTATATTAAAATAAAGCTTATGAAGTATTGCAAGGTAGATGGTTTCCCGGCTTGCAGAAATTTATTATCGAACCTCAATCCACCAAGACTTTATGAAATCATAAGGTTTTTAGTAAGTAAGTATTTGGATTTGAATAAAACAAAAACAACTTTGATGTATAACACATTATATTTTTAATATTTCAACATATTATATTTATTTTATGAGTATATTATATTTTATTTTTATTATTTCTTTTAATATTAAACATTGAATTATCTCACTATTTCTTAGAATATTGCAACGTAGCACTTAATCTTAGGTGTTATTATTATTCTTGTACAAGTCTATGGTACTTAGCGGATACATGAAACACTATATGAGAATGAGATAACTCAAGTTCAACGTTGCGCTTGAAATTAAAAGGGAAATGCCAAATAACGTTAAATGAAAGGCTTCAGCTGTAAGTACTATTCTCAAAAGAAAGTCAGGGTTGTCAATTGTGAACAGAAGGTTAATTTTTTGAAGTGGAATGTTTCTTTTGATGGTCGTAATAGTGTCAATTCATTTTTAGATTTACTAAATGAACTCGCGAAGGCTTTTGGTGTAAGCGACAGTGTTTTGTTTAATTCGGCGTTTTGTTTTTTCTCAGGACAGGCATTGTTGTGGTACAGAGGAATTAAAGAACAAGTCTCATCATGGGAGGAGTTAACTTCATTACTTGTTGAGGAGTTTGCACCTGTAGATTATGATTATCGTTTAATGGGTGAAATTCGTGCACGTACTCGCAAGGCCACGACGAACCTACCCACATTTATTTTGCTATCATGAATGGAATGTTCGCACGTCTTAAAACAGAGCAGGGTCAAGGCTTGTGAGATAGCCACATAGTTTGCTGCCTATTTTACCATGTCGGGGCCAGCCGCCCAATGGTAAGGAAATAATAGGAAAGGCAAGCAACCATCAGCAAACACAGCAACCAATTCATAAAATAAACTAATAGTAGTTTATGAAATAGTCACATAAGAATTCGTCTTAAAACAGAATCGAAGCCTCGAATTTTAAACACACACTAGTGTTTAAAATTCGAGGCTTGCCGAGAATTTTAATAGTACCACACGAGTGTTTTAAGTCCTAATTATGTGCAATTTCATACACTACTTTATCTACACTCATGCAATCAGTGGTTACCTAAATTAAATAAAAGACACAAAATTAAAACAAAATCAAACTCATTTATTCTAATAATTATTAGCATTTTGAACAGTGCAATTGTGAAACTAATACAGAAATCTAAAACTACATACATTTATATTATTTATTATTTTAACCAATAACAGCAAAATAATGAATGAAAAATTCAGAGAAATGGCGCCAACACCAACATTCTACCGCGCATGCGCTGTTGCACGCGCCATAGACAATGTAAGGTCAGTCGGGGCAAGTGCGCCATAATTTTTTCATAGATGATTTCGATCCACAATAAAATATTTAAATGATGACTTATGAGTGAACATTTAGCATGTTGACAAAATTTAGTATTTTGAAATTGCAACAAATGTCGATTCAGTCAAATCTATCAATAATTTTACAATATTTTATCGAAAATTGGAAAACATGGATATAGGCGCACTTGCCCCTGGAAATGGGGCAAGTGCGCCTGTATGAAAAAAAGTGCTAAAGAATTACGTTACAAGAAAAACAATTGGTGTACTCTATTGATCATTGCCAACTAAACGCATTAATCTTGTTTCTTTTTTAATAATCTAGTCCCATAGGCAACAACAGCTGTCTTAATAAATTTGGGGCAAGTGCGCCATAGATTTGTCATTAGGGGCGCTAAACATTTTAAAGTTATTTTTCCTATTATATTAATTCAAACTGCTTTATATAAATAAAAATGATTGCGTATAGTTTTGCTGGAATAATAGTATTTTAATAATAAACAAAATTAGCATTTTTTTGTTACTTTTATTTGTGAAAAAAAATACAAAAATAGGTAATAATTTTGATGCTTCATCTCCAGATAGGCCAATTATGGATCTTTCATCGTATGACATGGTATAAATTTGAGAAAAAGAAGTAATGAAATGCTGCATTTCGTATTACCGATCTCCAATGGTATCATCACTATGGCATAATTTCAATGATGTCATCATTAAATAATGAAAAAATGATCAAAAATCTGACCGGAAATCGTATTTTTCGTTTTGCACTATGATATATATATCATGAGATCGGTAATAGGCCCTCAGATCGGACAGCGTCAATTGCCTGACATGAAGTCTCTCTAGTTAGACCAAGAAGGGTTATGGGTTTTTTCTTTGGTAATTACGAGCCATCTGAAAAAAGGACATACGTAATCATTTTAGGGCTAATTATGGTAACTACTCATCTGAATGTGGACCTTACGGCAGTTTTCCAGCTTCTTATCGAGTGGTCAGTGGCCAACCTAGTTTCAGAGTTAAGACCTATCTAACAACACCTCACATAATAACCTAAGCAAGTAAAAAAATCATCATCACATTACGTACCCTAAAAAAATTATGATTTTACTTGACCACTTTGTCGGTGTAATTAATTTGTGTATCCGTGCCAAATAACAGTTATCTAAAACTTGAATCTCTTAGTTAAGCTGCGGACGGACGGATGGACGGACCTAAATACGAGGTATCTATCACTACCCAATGGCACTCATTCACCGTCTCCATCATGTGACCCTAAGCACTTTAGTTAGTAAGTTTTCAAAAAACATTATCTGCATCATAAAAGTTGGTGACTTCTGACTCGGGGCAAGTGCGCCATACTACTAACAATTTGGGCGCACTTACCCCACTCGAATATTTTGAGGTCAAGATTTTAAACTGTATAAAAAAACATTAATTTCACGAATTAGGAGTAAAATACTAATACAGATTTGAAGAAAAACATCTAACCTTTGTACTCACCTCTTTGGTTTGCCGCAATTCATTAAATAATTAGAGAATAATGTGGATTAGTAATATTAAGTCATCTCTGGTAACAGGTCTAAATGACACTAAAACTTAAATGGCGGATATTTCATGTTAACGTGTACAGAGCCATCTGTGAGTGTGAAGTGGAACTGTGTTTTAGTTTGTTGTATGGATATAAGATGTCGTTATTTGTGTAATATCTGTACTTTTCGATATTTTTATGGGTGGCGCACTTACCCCGTTGGCGCACTTGCCCCGACTGACCTTACTGGCACAAAAGAAAATTGTGACAAAACCTCCTTGGTCGGGCTTCGTCAATCGAACTGTATTTTATTGGAATTCGAGTTACATTAAAGTACTGGTTTTGTATGGCGAACCTGTATTATAATTTGTAAAAGGCCAAGGGCTTTAAGTTATGCCTTTAAAATATTAGTGTTGAGTTCTTAATATTAGAATTAGAACATGAGTGTAGATAAAATATTATAAAAACCCACATCAGGTAAGGCGGATGATCGGAAATTTACGTGCGAAAAGAAATGTGAAAGGCGAATACCTACCAGAATTGAGGTAACATTTTTCTCGATTCAGTGCATCCCAATCCCCTCCACAAACGTATGAATTAATTTAGTAGGAATCCATCTCTGTAAAAGAAGATGAAATGATTCTGTGCTACTGATCACCGCATTGTGACACGAAACCAAAATATCTTAAAATATGGGTAAAACTTACCTCATGTTTCGTGTTTAAATTCTCAAGTTTGCATTTTTACTAGTGATTGCCTAAAAAGGCACGGATGTATTTTTAACATCCTTTAATAATAATTTTACCAGCCGAAAGCTCAAGTCCTCGCACCAGATTCTTTAACCCAAATCAAGATGACATTTCACTCTTGACAGTTCAATCGTCAAAAGCTCCAGTCAAAAGCAACGAACGGTCCGAATCATGCACAAAATGGCAATGCATGGTGACATTCCTAGGTCCACCAATGAAACGCAAATAGAGTCTGACACACGAAACATGAACCTGACATTCTTTCAAGTAGCAACACTGATACAATGTCCCCATGTAGTTTAGTTCAACATGGTGATTTTGATACTTTGTAATCAACAATTTCATGATATTTTTTTCTTAATTTCTGTCAAAATGTTACAGATATTAAGTAATTTTAACATTCATGAAATCCAAATACAGCCATTTCTTATAAAAGGTTCATTGTTGAAAGTTCATTGAAACTAAACATTACCTAATATTTAATTTTAAAAAGTATCAACTAAGTCTAAAAAAGACAATCCTTTCACAAAAAATATTAGAATATTTCAAGTATCAAAATGTATTTTACCTTCTGTAGATAGTATTATCAGAGCTAGAATTTTTGAATTTGCCGCTTTTTTCCAAGCTCATGTTTCGTGTGTCAGACTTCTACCAGGAATGTGCTACGTTACAGTATGCTGTCAAATTGTATTTACAGCTTGTGTTTGTCTAATCTTATTTTTATAACGCGATATTTCTTAATCGACACCTATGAGGTGGGTCGATTTCATTGCAGGTCAATGTATTTTTGTGTCCACAAATTAACTGACACCGCTGTTAGAAACTTTTGGAACTAATAAGTAACTGTAAACAATTTAATTCGCAATAATAAATATTGAAGTCAAACTATTCTTTATTTTAAATTGGATCAAATTACAAACAATAAGCCAAATTTCATCAAGATTATCCCGGACAAACATCGTGAAATAGGGAAATAGGGGTTAAAATTCTGTTTTTCATGGAATATATCTAACTGCTTAATATATTTCAACTTTTTAAAAAGCTTTTGCTTTATAGTTTGAATTCAAACAGGAAAAACGAAAAGAAAACCGGGCGAAGCTGCGGGGCGAAAAGCTAGTGTATTATTTTATACATATAGAAACAATTTTTTTGGCGTGCCTTTGCGTCGACTGCTGTTGTTGTAGCAAGGGTTTTAGTACGTTTTAGAAGATGTAGCAGCAGTCGGAGAGCAAAAAATGTGTGATAAAACTCAGTCACACGTGTCCTTTGATGAGCGTCAAGAAATTTTTATCACGTCAGTCCTACTTAATACGCGCCACCGGGCTACTCTTTAAGACATAGAGATTATGTCACTGAAATTGTAAGATAATGCGTGTCTCGAGTCCAGTTTTGGCAGCCCGTGCTACGCCTGCTGAATAAGCACCACCACGGCCTGCTGTGTTCCTGGCCCTGCGCGTAACTAAGATCTCTGGAACTCACTACCGTAGGCGATGGCTTTGTATGGAAAAAGCGGAGACTACGCACTATACCAGGCGGTCTTTAATGTCACATCACACTGTTTGATAGTGCACGACAAAGTCAATTCACTGAACACACTCTCGTGTCGAATCCTAGTTATACAAACATGTCTATCTATTACAAAACTTCCGCGCCTCGAACGGGTTAATTGAGGAGTGTTTTTTGGTTTCTCAGCGAGGATAAACGCCGGATGCGGCCGAATCTTCTCGTCGTTAGCGTGTATTTGTTATGTGGGAAATGTATGGAAAAAGACTTTTTATGGAGCAGGTATCTAAAATAAATTAGTACTCGCAATAACATTTTTTTCTGTTTCTTATAAGTAATGGTAAGCAAACAATCATTAAAAGCGATTATCGGTCTTCTAAAATAAATCGATTAGGTACTTACTCACGATGTGAATTTATCACTTCGTACTAAACGCATCAACACATCCCAGCTTTTATTACCCGACTGCCCATCGCAAAAAGGGTAGTATGCTCATCACTCTATGTACAAGTATGTATGTATGTCTAGTCCTTTGTGGCAATATTGGCCAAACACATGAACCGATTTTAACGAGTCTCATGTCAATGGATTTGTTTTAATATTGCGAGTGTCACTAAAGTAAAGACATGACAATTAGTGAAAACCATAATATGGCGCCTGATGAAGCCTGATGGTTGCGAAACAAGAAATAATGAAGTTTATTAATCAACGTCATGACATCATGTGAAGTATTATCAAATAGGTCTTTGAAAATTATTGTAAGGTTTATTTCACCATTTTTCATTTTGATAAATCATTCAAGAAATACTATAATAATATAATGATGTAAAGTCCAAGTGACAGCGCGCGTTCGAACAGAGGCACGAGCGTACTTTAAATTTCTAGTTAAGCCGATTAAATAAAAATAATTTATTTCACATAATTCCTTAAATACCTATTCTAAACTATGTAAACTACTATAAACTAAATCTAAGCATTTTTTAACAAATCATACACCTAATTTCGAAACACGAACTCGTCAAAAAAATTAATCTAAAAAAAAAATCTATTCGAGGAAACCACCCCTATTCGCTCCTGGCGCAAAGGAACCAAGGACACTTGCAGCATGGCCTCTTTGTAGAGCAATGGCAATCCTTTGCACCAGAAACGAACCGGAGCGGTTGTCCATACCCCGATCACGGAGGCGACGGCCTACCTCACTAATGAAATCAATTGTTTCTTTACCCTAGCTGCCTACGGTCTCCACAGCGAAAGGTATTTAAAATTAAAATCTAAAATAGCATACCTTGTATGTTTCCTTTTCGCTGCAGTTTCCGCAGCCGACGCAGCTTCACGAGCCATGTGTCCCAGATGACTTGCGGCGAAAATACTCACGCATGTTGCGTCCCAGATTTCAATTCAATTCAATAAATTATTTTTTTCATATTTACACATTTTTATTATCTTATTTGATTTATTTATTTTTTACAAACATTGGAAAATAATAAGACAGCACTACATAAACTAATTCTAGTTTTTCTGAGTGATGCCGATTCGCACAGATAATATTTACAATTAAACAGTTTAAGAGTACACACAAAAAATCACGTATAACTTAGTGGGTAGTTATGGATTAACATTTATGTGAGCACGCGCTAGCGATGTATTCGTGCGTGTGTGTGCGCCAAAGAACCACCTAGTTCCCCACCTTAGCGTAATCGATGAAAAAAAAAACAAGATACATCATGTTCTATTATGCAAACATTTACTTCGGCGAATAAAATATGAATGAAAGTAAAGAAAATTTTAAATTGGCAAATAATTTAAGTTTTTTTATACAATAATTATATGAAATATATTAACTACAGTAAGAGTGTTGACAGAAAGTATTTCTTCAATTGATATTTAATGTTCTTTTCATTTAAGTTTTGTTTTATATTTTCAGGTAATTTATTAATGAGTTGTGGGATTTTAAAGTGTAGTTGATATGTTCCGTACATGTTATTGTAATGTGGGCACATCAACTGCTTTCTTTGTAAGCTAAGCTACGCGTATTTTTTTCATTCGAGTATGTTATTCTGCTGATGCTCTCATTAAAATAATGCTCCACAAGTAACGCATACTTAACTTTAAGGTGAACTGGAATAATCTTACAGTAGTTAAATAAGCCATAGTCATTGTCTTTAAATTTTGTTTTAATATTATATGGTACGATGATTTTTAGGATTCGACGTTGCAAGCTGTAAATTTTGTCCAGATGTGTCCTATATGTAAGCCCGTAACTACTGAGTCCATATGATAATACTGATTCACCAAGTGCATTATATAAATTATTGTATTGTATTATGTATTATATTGTAAATAAATTATTAATAAAAATTAATAAAAAAGTGGCTAATAAAATATTTAATAAGCCCGACTGTATAATAAGTAAATATTGAATAATAACTGAAAAGAACAGTACAGTACGTTTCAGCTTATCGAAATTAATGGGTCACGAATGCTAGAATTTTATACCTACTGATGGGCTTATTTTTTACAAGCTTTTATTTAACTTGCAATGTAAGTATGTAAATACGAGTACAACCTATGTAAGTATGTTCGGGTGAAATCTTGCAACTCAATTTTGAAGCAGATATCTTTAACCGATTGAGCTGAAATTTTGTATACACATTCAGTTTGGATGACAATGCATGGTTGACTGTGTGACATTATTCTAAATCCATGATGGCGGCATATCCAAGATAGCGAACCAATTATTTTTAATGCACCCCTACAATATGGGTATCAAATAAAAGGGTCTTCCTAAGAGTAACTCGAATAAAATGTGACGTCACTATTAATCTAATATGGCGGACTTTTAAAGCTTGAAAATCAATTTTGAAGTACATATCTTTAACCGATTGAGCTGAATTTTTGTATACACACACAGTTTGGATGAAAATGCACGGTTAACTATGTGACGTCATTCTAAATCCAAGATGGCGGCATACCCAAGATGGCGGACCGATTATTTTTAATGCACTCCTACAATAAGGGTATCAAATAAAAGGTCTTGCTAAGAATAACTTGAAAAAATAAAGTGATGTCACTATTAATCCAATATGGCGTACTTCTAAAACTAAAAAATCAATTTTGAAGTAGATATCTGTAATCAAATGATCTGAAATTCTGTATAGACGTTCCGGCAAACTATCTTGCAACAATGATGCGTTGAATGAGATGAACAGACTGAGAAACGTGTCCAGTGATAATAATCTCGCGACAAGCTTTTATGTCATATAAATTGTGTCAAATATGAAATGACGTTATAAGTAAAAGTTTTAGTGTAAAAGTTTTTTTTTTTCATTTTAGCGCATTTAAATAAAAGCTTGTTTTTAAAAAGGTTTTTTTACATTTTTCGTTTCAGTTTTTATTCAATGTTTACTTATAGTTATAATGCAGTCGACTTGTTAAATTATTCTTTATGTTTTTTCTATAGAATCTATAATTACTTATAATAAACTCCCCCAACAGAACACCTCTTTCTATGTTCTGTGAACTCCCCATTACCCCCTTTGGTTGACGATATAAGAAAATACAAATACATTAGCCTTCTCCACACTTTTGTGCCGTCCCATTGTCTGAGGCATGCGTGGACTAAGATCTGTGTGGCAGAAAAAACTGTTACTCCAAGATCAAATGAGAGGTTTGAAAGATCTCATGTCCGGTTGTTAGTTATTACAAACTCCGAGAAAGCATATACGTTTATTTACCTAATTGACATCACTCACATAATTCTTTGATTAGGAAGATGCGTTTTGAATTTTCTCCCTAATTTTCAGATAAATGCCAGACAAATTATATAATTTTGCTAATGATTAACTATATGCACTATAATTACATATTATTATTACTTTTATTTTAAAAAATCTCTTATACAGGTTGAATTTTACAAGAGTGCATCAGATGGCCAAAACCAAAACCATAACAGTAAAAATACTTGTCAATGCATTTTGAAAAAAAAAATACTTTCAGAAAAATAATAGAACTGTGTGCAACTCGTTTCTTTGTTTGCCTTTGACATTACTTTCCAGACTTGTATCCTTAATAGCGAGATAAATACTTACCGAGTCGGTCGTTTCTTTTAATTCAATGAACAAGTGGATAGTTAAATTTTTATAAACTTGACCCTGCTATCAACTTTCAGACATTTTAAAAAACTTTGATCCGTCATCGGTCTGAATTTCTGAAACAATGCCAAGTGACTTGACAAAATTTGTACAGGAGCCTCCTGTGTACCATAGCTTTGATCGATGGAATACTAAGGCGCTTAACACATTGCCGCCGCATCCCGCTGCGGTGTACGGAGGGACGAAAACCGCATGCGGCTGCGGCGGCACGAAACCGTGCCATCGTACAGTTTGCTCCGTTTCTCGGTCCGGAGCTGCGATGCACGACGCACCGCATTATCTATGTCGAGATCTTTTACGCGTATGCACGTCCTTTCTACGCAAAAATCCGTACGATGCTGCGGCACAGTGTGGCATACCCCGCGGACCGCACCTCATCACCGTCCGGGAGTGCGGTGCCGTCGCGCGCGCCGCACAACCACACGGACAAGCGGTGTGAGTGTGTTATACCCTGCGGTTTTTGTATACAAATTAAGATTCTTCAGTCAAAATTAAAAAACGCAGCGCCGCACACCGGTGCGGTGTCCGGTGCAATGTGTTATGCGCCTAATACGCGTATGCACGTCCTTTCTACGCAAAAATCCGTACGATACTGCGGCACAGTGTGGCTTACCCCGCGGACCGCACCGCAGTCCGGGAGTGCGGTGCCGTCGCGCGCGCCGCGCAACCGCACGGGCATGCGGTGTTTATGTGTCATTTCCACCGTCAAAATATCGGTCACCTATATGTGCGTTTCTCACTTATGCCGTTACAGCGCTAAAGTGATCACAGACAAAACAACGTCGTTGTGTTACGCGTGCAGGCGATGCCGAGCGGCCGTAGGTATAAAATTTCAAAAAGGGGTCAACAAAATCGCCTAATTTATCTAGTCCGAATCTATGCAGTATGTTTAAAAGGATAGACATCTCTGTCACTCCAAATAGTGTGTATACTACTAGTGGGCCCGGCAGACGTTGTCCTGCCCGGCGATTACAGCGCCACCTACCGGGTCCAACTTTACGTTTAAACCTTCCTTGGACCTATTCAAACATACACAGAAAATTTTGTGAGAATCTGTCGAACCGTTTTTGAGTTTTAGCGAGACTAACACACAGCGTTTCATTTTTATATATAAGATATTGCGTAAGTGCCGCCCTAAGCTCGACCCATCTTCAGGGTTGTACATTTTTAGATTTTTATATTATTTTATATTTGTATGAAAATAAAAATAATCGTTTTCCGTAATGTAAACATGCGCATAATATTAGTTAAAGCTCATACGTTAAGACCCCCACCGCTTGATACACCCATTTTGACTAACCAATTATAACATCAGGAATAGTTATGCAGATGTTAGTATTTTTCTGTCATGATCATGAATGACTGATTAACCATTCGCATGAAAATTACAAAATACTGTGTTCAGATGTTATACGATGTTTATGTTTTAGTACTAACTTAGTTATGAGTGAAATGCCTAAAAGAATGTCATGAAAATGTCAACAAAGTGGTTATTATAATTATTAGAGCGAAGATGTCGTTTGATCAATGGTTCTTTCAACCCTACGCATCAAATACAATGTTCATTTAATTTGATAGCAATGGATAAATCCTTCTTTTAGTTAGTAAACGTTTTCTTTGTATAGTTTCGTAAATAACATAGAAACACAAAAAAATATCTTAACATGTTTTTTTTCTGTTTAAGAAAAAAAACAATAAAAGTACTTTTGTAAAGGATGTATTAAGCTTTAATCCATTCAAAGTAATCAAACATTAATGTTACTTTTTGAATGAAAAGGGTAATTTGGGATCATTCAAAGTCAATGCGGACGTCCCATGAATGAGCGAATCTTTAAAAATAACACAAAGACAGATCACATCCTGGACTTATTAGATGAAGGGGCTCTCAGAGCAATAGAGTCTTGTATTGTCAATATTTATTCAGTCGGTGTTATATTTTTAAAAATAAAAAAGCCGGTTTTTATCGCTTCTTTTAAAAATCATCATAATAATCAACGTCAGTCTAAACCACAGCTTAGGTCTAGACCATCTTCCATAGGATTTGGGCTATCTTCAATTACTAAGTTGATCCTGTGTGGGTTGCTGGGGACAGCCAGAGTCCACCGTTGCCGTTGATCAAAAGGATGAACCGCAACAAAGAGGTTGAGAAAAGAAAAGAAATTGAGTTCTGTCGGACGTTGTTCGTCCCGTCCAACCGTTACAACCCTGAAATAGATGCCATAAGAATTATTATTAACAAGATACTCATACAGTCTCTTCTCATTCAAAAACTCAGAAACTACACAGAGACAAATAAAAACCATCGGAAAGAAAAAAATAAAAAAATTATAGAGCAATAGCAAATATCGGTAAGCATTTACAGTAACCTACTTTGAAGTTGTAGTGACGACTTTAAAAATCAAATGAAATCCGTCATTTTTCAAATTCTCATTTCAAAATACCAATAGGTATTTATTACCATTTTTTTTCACATTCTTTTACCTAGTCAAACCCCACAAATGTATAATAACATTGTCAACTGGACTACATGTTTTAACAAGCGTCGGTGTAGTATTGATAAATGTAAACATTCAGTGAGTATTAAAACTACTATATAAAGTATTATAATGTGTATGAAGCCACAACATTACAGCTCAGTTGATAATAAAATATTTTATTAACGAAACCGCCTCATCTTCATGCGAATTTTCACATTACATTACTCCGTTTTGTCACATTACCATCGCAGTTTCGCTCAACCTCTGACCACGCATATTAATATAATTAATTAACGAAATTAAATTTTGCAGTACGAATCGAGTCTCGATCAATTTTAATGAGCAAAACGTTATGACGTCCGCGCGGATTTATTTATTCCGTAGTTTCCGCAGAACGAATTTCACTTGCATAAATTGGAATATATTTTATTTGCGTTGGGTAATCTTTTGATCCACATAATTTATGCGCATCCACAGAATTATTTTGCCTCCTCTAGATTTGACAGGAATAGATCTCCTCTCTTTGAGGAAGGCTCCACAGAGCTGTGCATAACTACACAGCTGTGATCGTTATATTTTTCGTATAATATGCTTCTCAAAATAACCATATAATATGTATCTTAAGCTATTTATAAGTTTCAAAAACAGCAACACTGTGTGTAGGAAAAGTGATATCCTACTAATATTATAAATGTGAAAGTGTGGATGTTTGGATGTTTGTTACTCAATCACGCAGAAACGGCTGAACGGATTTGGATGAAATTTGGCATGCATGTAGCCTTTGACATGGAAAAGAACATAGGCTACCTTTTATCCCGATTCCTTAAGTAGTTCCCGAGGGAACATTGAAAATTGTTCAAAATTGAAGTCCACGCAGACGAAGTCGCGGGCAAAAGCTAGTTTATAATATTGTTTTTTTTTTGTCATACTTAAATTCCATACCTACCTATAATCGGCATAGCCTAGATACTTTTACGTTTAATTTATACCATTTATTGTGTAAGAAGTATGTGATTTGATGTAATGAAGTACACCTTTTACCGAAAAACAGAAACCTTATATAGGATCATTCAGCTGAAATTTATATCAAATATTCGGATCTACGGTCTCTTGTAACTGTAAACAATCAAACTTGTAAGTCTCCGCAATCCAAAATGACCGTTTATATTGCATAATTATTTTGTGTTTTCACAAGAGAAACAAAACCTATAAGAAGAACCTAGAATTGATCACTTGAAAACATTTTTCTAATGCCAAATGTACTCTGGGCATTTTAGTAAAGATAATAAATTAAAAGAGCGCGGTGGCACTATGGAGAGCGCTAATGGCGCTGTGGTTCGAGACCGCCATGTACCAATGTGTTTTTCATTTTTCGAATTTCATGTACATTTATTTAATGCTCCAACGGTGAAGGAAACATCGTGAGGCAACCTGCATATATCTGCGAAGAAATACTGTGAAGTCGACCAATTCACACTGAGCCATCCTGGTTGACTAAGGTCTAAACACCCTAACTTATGATAGGCTCGAGCCCCTTGGTGGGGACGTATAAGGACCTGTTGTGATTATTACTTTATATAAAGCTTTTGGCCTTCATCATACCTGATGATGTGATGATGATGATGAAGTGACAATAAGGCTGAAGGTGGAAGTGATCTTCATCTGAACTCCTGAACGACTGAGAGGCTATCTCACCTTTAATTGTCGGAACACAACAATGCTTCTCGTACTAACATTATTATTATGGCCGCGAATTTAAATCTAAAAACCGCTTTGTGCATAAATACTATGATGCGATTCAAATGGCTATTATAAAGCAGATAAAGTACAAACTATAGTTTGTGTAGCTACGTCTTTATATCGGGAGTTTGCCGAGAATATTTGATTTTTATTTTATTTTATTTTATTTTATTAAGAAAACCAACAGCGGATATATATCTTTTTTACAAACAGTACATGATAATTAGTATGGCCAATAACAGGTTTTCCTTAAGTAAACAAAAGTAATCAGTAAGGTAGCACAGAAGAGCAGTTAAACAGCAGGAAATAAAATCAACATACAAGCAACTCACTTAACAATCACTCAAAATATACCCAATCTTATGATAGTATTGTTGTGACATTTACAAGAATTTAAATAACAAGTAAATAGTAGTTTATCAATTCAATCAATTCAATTCTATTGCTATCTAAAATAATATACGGGTATGTAATGTTTATTATCTGAATATAATAATCTCATTATCTAATATTTTTTTGGAATTTAATTTAAGTAGACCTACGGTATTCATATTAATAGCAGTAGTGCTGTAACTCTACCTAAACCGAATAGTTGCGGAAAAACCGCCCACTATTCCACGCTCACAGTGAGAATAATGGGAGACCATGAGTTTGGGTAAGCCCCTACGCACACGCTGTGGAGATCGAATATCTAGTAGATCTCCACCTGTGAACCCCTGATTTTGACAGCCAGCGGTGCACACGGAGTGGTGGTACGATGAAATCTACCTGGGACACGGCATCCAGTGCCGAGTCCCTGGCAAAAAGCCCAAAATAGTTTCCCTGCTATATACACACTGAGAGAGGCCACCATCGTAACAACCCCCACCACCGTTCACAAATAGGAGAAATGCGTGGATATATATTACCAGAAGAAGAATAGCTCTTCTCTTACCGCCACCCGCCACGTAGCCACTTTATCACTTACAGAAAAAGATATGGCCGTGTTTTTCGTCGATATCATAATGACTGCAAAGCTGTCGGTCGCTCCAGTCTACTTTGGAGACAGGGGAACTAATTACAGATCCGGTATAACCACACGATCTATGTCCCACTGCAATAGAATGACACGGTAGGGTCTGTACGACACAGTGGTTGAGATAAGCCTGAACGATCTTGGAGTGGTTTTTTCTTTCGCCCTCGTGGACATTAGTCGTCCCCTCACAGATAGTGTGTGTGTGGGTGCAGCTGAGACTTCCCATTCTGTGATCTGAAGGGAGGCGGGCGTCGAATCATACTACACAAACAGAGACCGTGTGCCCCTCAGAACCGCACTGGAAACAGTTTACTGCGGTCCGTGTTCGAGAGGTACAGCTGCCGTTGCGACAGAATGGCCGACAGAGTAGCAACTACTGATAGCTGCTCGATGGAGGTATTATACATTTACGCTGGCAACATTGGGTTTTTAGGTTGGTAATGAGCAAGTGACTATATAGTTAATTACCTTGATACTTTAAAAAAAAGAAAACGAGTCGTTTTAAAATTAAATGCAATTCTTACAGGCTATTCTTATATGAATAGACAACAATAAATATACATGTAATGTAAAGATAACAATTTATCAAAAGATATGATCAAATATTATGTCGTCTTGTCTATGTCACGATTATTCGAAAATTATTCGATGAACTGACTAGAACGATATTCGAGTATTTCCATTTTATTGAAGTTCAAGCGGTTTTAATATCACAGCACTAGCGCTTAACTTCCCAGAACTGTTCCTAAAGTGACGACCTTCTATTCAGCAGTTTGAACACTTAATATACGCATACTTGCTACTTGGAGTTCTAACTTATATCGAGCGAAGACCCAACTATCGTAACGTTTCATATTTCTATAAAGGGTACTAATTTGTAATTCAAAAACTTTTGTCAATACTTTATTTTACAGTTGACAGGAATGCTCTTGACCTTCGTCTCACCTGACGGTATGTGACGGTATTATTATTAATTGTATAATAATACGACGGTATAATAATGATAATAAATGTGACGATAAGGCCGAAGGTGGAAGCGAGATTTATAAAGTGAAAGTCTAGATTTAATATATTCTGAAAGTGTAAAAATGGTGCGAACTGATATACGACTATGGTCAGAATCATCTATGCCTGAAGAAATCTCGAGGAAAAACCAAAGGCCTACGAGAATTTCATTAAATGGATTGACTATACAAAAGGGATAAGAATTTCTCAGAAAATGCGTTTTTGCCGTATTTTCAAGAGCCAATTGCAAAAGTTCTTCTACTCCTTCTTATTTTTTCTCGAAGAAGGTAATAAAAAGTAGAATGTGTTATTCAATCGCAAAATTAATTTTCCCTCGGGCGAACTAATTGAATCTGAACTCACGATTCTACATTTTAAATGATTCAAAATAGCGTTCTCGCAGTAAATACATTTTGTCATCCCCCCATCTCGGAAAGAGTATTTTTGCTATTCGATATCTGACTGCTAAAACCGTTTTTATCCGCTTGAGGTTAAAGTAAATTTGAATTTAGAACATCGCGTGCACTAGGTATGTGATTTCAAAACATCATTAAACCTATTTACTTCCATCTCCATGGTGCAGAATTTATCATACAACTTTTTTTAAATTTGTTAAAAACTCAGACTCTGAACCTCCTTGGTGTACTTTTGTTTTTAATTCGCTTTGCGCGCGCCATTTTGTTTTGACGTCGTATTGTTAAGAAACTTGAAAACAAATAAAAAAAAACGAAAATGAGTGATTCCAGCAACGAAGAAGTTTATTTTAATGTAGTAAATATGCACCTGAACTGAAATAAAAGTATCTTGTGATTGTTAATGTTTTATTTTGCATTTAGTCATTTCCTCGCTGAGGGGGGATAAAAAGTTACGTGTTGCACTCGAGTGCAAAGATTTTTCACCTTGTGCTCTTTTGATTCCCTAGCTAACGCTCAGGATTCTAATTTTTGAATCACTCGCTGCGCTCGTAATTCAATTCAAAATCCTTCGCTTGCTCGGTCATCAAAGTTGAGCACACGGTTAAAAAGCAACTTTGCACTCATGTATAACAAATAACTAATATTGCTCCCTTATGATACAATCTTCTATTACTCTAAAATGTGATGTGATTTTTATGGTGAGCCTAGCAAATGACTCCATTCCTCTGATGGTAAGTGGAAGTGGGGGTCAATCAAATGCGAAGATAGCCAGTGCAGGAGAGTGAATACACATTGCACTAGCCACCCCCACCTTGCCGAGCCAAGATTCTTCTTCACGCCTCTTTTAAAGTATCCGAGAATGTAGGAAAGAGAGAACACGCGTGCTGGCAGAGAATTCCATTTTTCGACTGTGTGACGAAGTGTGAGAAAAATGAGTTACCAAATTTCCTACTTCGCGTTGGAATGGTAGTCACAGTCAGACGATGACAGCGCAGGATAGCACGTGTAGTCCTTAAAAGGAAAGGAGAGGGTGGGATTAGTTAGACCAAAAAAGTTCCTCAGAACACTCACCATGGTAAAGATGATAGAACGCGCTTAGTGACGCAATATCGCGACGCAATCACAAGTTCCAGGTTATTACCCACCTCTACATCGCTAATGATGCGTGTTGCGTGCCGCTGCAACCTATCCAAAGCGTAATTTGGCGGAAAATGTGAAAAAAGCTACAAAAACGTAACTTAATTTTCCTCACTGTGTGGTTGCACTAAATGCAGCGAAAACTGGAACTAATGTTTCATTAATACAAACAGTTTGATGCAAAGCTACAGTGGCGCCACCCTTAGATGCGAACATAATTTGCAATTTCATAGTTTAATTCGATAATAACGTTGATAATTTTGAATTTCAAATTCAAGACACGCAATCTAATCTATTCTCTTCAATTTCTTCGCCCTTAATAAACCCTATCGGCAAAGATCTATACTTTGATCCCTGCCCCCGTAGCACGTCCATCAAAACACGATATGATAAAGCGATTTATCGCGGTGAACTGTCAAAATACGACGAAAACCTATTGTATTTTGACAGTTTACCGCGATAAACCGCTTTATCATATCGTGTTTTGGTGGACGTGCTAGGGGGGCAGGTATTATGTAACAAAACGTCACTCTGTATAGATGGGATGAAAACGCATTTTTAATAGGTACCGTTTGAAACTACATAGTTATAATTTCATCCCGCGCGCGGTTTTAACCGCAATGGGCCGACCGCGTATCGCAGCTCTGCAATCCGGGAATAATTCAGCGCGACCGCAACTCTGTTCCCTGTTTCCTTAAGGCGCATAGTAAGGTCAATCATAAAAATTCAATGCAGAAAAAACCGGTTCTCTTCATAAATATTAAATAAAAAAGTCTTTAAAAAAGATATGTTATTATTCAACGCATTCTTTAGAGGATGGTCTTTTTAATTTTTTGATAAATTTATTAAAACTTGGTTAAAATGTGACCCAAACATGCCTCGATTTTAAAACTTTAAACCTAATCGTGTCGTAAATATTAGGTTAAATCATATACTTTCGATTTCAATAAATAAAGTGAACAATATTCTAGAGAATGGTCTTTTTAGATTTTTTTTATTTGCTTTTATTAATGTTTAATTTAAATAATTCATCTTACGCGTAAAGGTTTGCTTAAATGTTCTCCTCACTCTCACTCACTCACTCCTATGTAATCAGTGCGGGACGAAAGACGCAAGGTCATTGGGAGCACTATGCGCCTTAACACGGCGATGCGTGCTCCGGCGACCTCAAACAGTTAGGGTGGTTTTAATAGTGGATAATTCTTAAATAAATAAATCAATAGGTACAGCAAAGGTTTCACCTCAGGCAGTTTTCGGACATGCGTGTTCAACATACCATGATAGACCATGCAGTCCACCGATGCACGGTAAAAGTATCCGTGACCGAGGTCTTACAAACTCGAGCGAAATATCGACTATATCGGTATCTTATTACCGTCATCGAGGACATATAAACCAGAGCGAAATATCGACTATATTGGTCTCTTTTACGTTATTTATGAAACCACAATCCAAGTGAAATTTTTTTTCGGATCGTAGGCATTTACCTAAAATTTTTGGAAAAAATTATTCAATTTAGGCCAATAAAATCGCGTTTATAATCTAAACTTAAATCTTTTTCTTCTGAAAAGAAAATAATAAATAAAAAACAAGTACTTAATAAATAAAAAATATAAAAAGCAACAAATTAATAAAATGAACAAAAAGCAATAAAAAAATCAAAATAATAAAATACAAAGTTATGAAAATAACTACACCAGAATCGTACCACTGCCACACTGATTTAAATCAAAGATCTAGCGCATGGAGTTATTTATAGAGCAATCCTGACCTATACGATGTAGTGAAATTAAGATCTTATGTTTTTGGGTAATGCGACATGCAATAGATGGACGAAAAAATTTGAGCCGATGTAAATTAAGTTTCGTTTTAAAAATGTATTCATTTATTTATTTACAAATTATGAAGGAGACTCCGTACCTCGGGGTACCGTACCTACGTTTCTCGGGGGAGCCTTACCCTAGAGAACGCGTCCTCACGGTGGCGGATCGGGAAATGCTCGGTAGTCGTATCGCAAGTTACGGCTACAGGGTCGGGTCCTCCCTAATGTGGGAGGGCCGGGATCGGCATGCCGTCGTCTGTATCACGGCGTGATACGGTCGATGGCACTCTACGGAGCCCCGGTATGGGCGGAGTGCTTCTCTCCCCGAACGGTGGCCCTCTTGCGACGTCCGCAGAGGGTCATAGCAACCCGGGCCGTGCGAGCTTATCGCACGGTCAGCCACGGCGCGGCCTGCGTTCTTGCGGGCCAAACGCCGTGGGATGTCGATGCACGCGTCCATGCGGAGGTGTATCGTCATCGGGTTGCCATTAAAGAACGGGGGGAACGATCCGCTCCTGAGGAAGTGGAGCGGGTTCGTACCCAGGCGCAGAGGGAGGCTCTGCGTCGATGGGGCGAGGCACTCGCCTTCCCAGCTGCCGGCCACCGGACGATCGAAGCGATACGTCCGGTGTTGGAGGAGTGGGTAGGGCGCCGGCAGGGCAGTCTCTCATTCCGTATGGTGCAGGTACTGACCGGACATGGTTGTTTTGGTCACTACCTGCACCGAGTCGCGCGTCGGGAGGAAACGCCGCAGTGTCATCACTGCGACGCTCCCGACGACACTGCCGAGCACACCCTGTTGGTGTGCCCGGCCTGGCGACGCCAGCGCAGCGAACTCAATGCTGCGCTGGGAGGCGGAAACCTCTCGCTGCCGAGCATAATCGTGGCCATGCTCCGCGGCGAGGCGGAATGGGGGGCTGTCGCCTCCTTTTGCGAGGACGTCATCTCGCAGAAGGAGGCCGCGGAGAGCGAGCAGGAGAATGATCCTCAAGCCGCTCCCATCCGCCGCAGACGGACAGGCAGGCGAAGGCGGGCATTTGCACAAGCAATGCCCGTCTAATGACCCTGCCGTGGAGGCCTGCGTGCACGGTCGGCCCCGTGCATGCCGCCGCAAGGCCCTCCGTCTGGGGATTGCCCTGGTGTTCTCGAGCAATCCCCCCTTGGCGATAGCCCGACCCCTAGTCGGGCTTGCCCGGGCGCGCTGGTAGTGGTAGTCGCAGTGTGGACCTTACCATGCGCGCCCATAAGGGCACGGAGAACACCGGGGGGTTTTAGTGGGTCGGCCTGGCACTCTGCCGGGCCAGCCCCACACACGCCCGCCGTCCAGCCAACGGCGGGTACGGAGCGATTACGCATTTCCCCCCGAAAAAAAAAAAAAAAAGTTACGGCTACAGGGTAGGAGCGAAATAAAATAGCTCCCGCGGACCAATAGGCCGGAGATGGATACTCCGTTAACAAACCCCTAGCCCAAGGCTTCTTCAAGGTAATTGAAGTAGAGGCTGGGGTAGTGCTGTGAGTTTGGGCTGGAACTCACAGTAGGAGCGGCGGCGGATGAACCCTTCTCGGGTCAACAACGGCGCCCACGTCTGGAGAAGATGAAAGCCTTGGCGTCAGGTGGCAACCGGCCGTAAAACAAAAGCCAAATAATATTCTCCTTGTACCATGACAGCGAAAAACAAAAGAAAGGGCAATATAGTTAGGGCGTCCCCCTTAAGCGACGTTAATGCGTATGCTAAAGAATGCGAGAACAATACTAGGGCGTACCCCTCAAGCGACGGTAAAGACAAGAACAACTGTTCGCAAGCTGTAAATAAATTACGACTGGGAACCTGGAACCTGGGCACCATGTCGGGACGTAGTACAGAGCAGGGTGAAATCCTCTATAAGAGAAACATAAACCTGTGCTGCATTCAAGAGACTAAGTGGAGAGGATCTAAGTCGAGAGAGATCGGATATGGATACCAACTTATATACCACGGAGTTGATAACAAACGTAACGGAGTAGGCATAGTGCTTGATAAAGATCTGAAGCAGAGAATCATCAATATTGAGAGAAAAAGCGTCAGGCTTATTGCAGTTAAGCTAGCATTAGACCACCAACCAGCTATAAACATCATCTCAGCATATGCACCTCAAACAGGATGCACTGCGCTAGAGAAGGAAGCTTTTTGGGAAGATTTTGATGAACTGCTGCAAAACATCCCTTGTGAGGAGCTAATACACATCGGAGCTGATTTAAATGGACATGTGGGGAGTAAAAATGACACTTTTAAAAATACCCATGGGGGCTTTGGGTTTGGAAGTGTAAACCAAGGGGGAATAAATATCCTAAATTTTGCCACAAAATATAACTTTAAAATAATAAATACACAGTTTGAAAAAAAAGATGAACATTTAATAACTTACAAAAGTGCTAAGTCTTCAAGTCTTCTTCAGACAATATATTTAAATATAAATACTAAAGAGACTGTAAAGTTATACCTAGTGAATCCATTACTACACAACATTAAAACTCATATTGATAGAACAGAACATATTAAATGGAAAGAACTACACACTGATAAAGGGATCATACTACTTGAAAAAATCCAAAAGTATTTAAATGATGATATAGATAAAATTTAAAACCCTGAGGAAAGATGGCAAAATTTCGAAGATTTCTGTCAAAGAGAAGCTAGAACAACACTTGGCTTATCTAGAGGACGACTTCACATAGGTAAAGACCCATCATGGTGGAACAGTGATGTGAAAGAGATAATAAGAGCCAAAAGAGAATCATTTAAGATCTGGCAGAAATCTGACTTGGAAGAAGATCGACTGAATTATAAGAACTTTAAAAAACTAGCAAAGTCAGCAGTTGCTCAGACCAGAGCTAAATCTAGGGAGAGCTTCTACATACAACTAGAAAATGCACCTAACGAAAACTCTATCTTTAAATTGGCCAAACAGCGCAACAGATGAACACAGGATGTGAAGTTCAATAAATATATCAAAGATGAGAAAGGCAAATTACTCACATCAAATGAAGCAATCAATGATAGGTGGAAAGAGTACTACCACAAACTCCTAAATGAGGAATTCCCTCATGATACCTGATAGTCGATGATATCAAGAGATACCACCGACTCTAGGTCCGCTAAATAGCATTCAGCCCTTTGAAGTGAATGTGGCTATGGCCAAAATTGACTATCACAAAGCTCTGGGACCTGATAACATACCTGCTGATATTTGGAAACTGCTTAAGGATGGAGCACTACCTTGGTTAACAAACTTCTTTAATGATATTGCTTTGGAGGGAAAAATACCGAAATCCTGGCGTGAAAGCTACTTATGCCCTATTTATAAAAACAAAGGTGATATTGCAAACTGTAATAACTATAGAGGTATTAAACTAACATCACAGACTCTGAAACTTTGGGAGAGAGTATTAGGAGCACGCCTGAAGGCCCTGATAAACATAACTCAAAACCAGTTCGGATTCACAGCTAACAGATCAACCACAGAAGCCATACAGTGTATCCGTATACTTATGGAAAAATATAGAAGCAATTCTGAAAACCTGTACTTTGCTTTCATCGACCTGGAAAAAGCATTTGATAGAATCCCCAGGAAACTGGTCTGGCAAGCTTTGCGCTCCCAAAATATACCTAAGACATCATCATCACAGCCCATATACGTCCCCACCGAGGGGCTCGAGCCTACCCTATATTAGGGTGATTAGACCTTAGTCAACCACGCTGGCCCAATGCGGATTGGTCGACTTCACATTCTTATATTGTTTCTAACACTGTGGACTGTAGTTGTCTGAATTTGAAATAAAATTATAATTATAAGCACTGCGATGCAATCGCTGTTTGGCCGTGGAGGTACCCAGATGACTCTGGTACGGAGTCTCCTTCTTCTTCTTCGTCCTGCCCATGTTCCCATTTTATTTGGGGTCGGGCCTCTTTGTACTCCTGCGCCAGGATACACGATCCTGGGTTGTCGTAGATGTAAGGTTAAGGGCCTTCATGTCACGTTCTACCGTGGACCACCATGTCGAGACCGGTCTTCCTCTACCTCGGGGCTGAGATGGAATATTCAGTACAGTTTTAACGGAGTAGTTTTCGTCCCTTCTCATTATATGGCCGTACCATCGAAGCCTTGATTCTTTAAGTTTTCCCCTATAGGCGCTACCTTAAACGATCCTCTTACATACTCATTGCGAATCGTGTCCAAACGGGTCACACCCCCTGCCCAGCGTAACATTTTCATTTCATTTGTATGTAATTGTTGTTCATGCTTTTTAAGCGTGGTCCAGCACTCAGCTCCGTAAAGCATTGCTGGTCTCACAGCGGTCTTATAAATTTTCCCTTTAGTTTTTACGGGCATTTTAGTGTCACAAAGCACGCCGGTCAGTGATCTCCACTTTAGCCATGCTGCATTTATTCGGTGGTTTACGTCATCGTTTATACGTCCATCAGTCGTTAGCGTAGAGCCCAGATACCTAAAGTGAGTTACCTTCGGTAGGTCGGTGTCATCGAGTTTCAAGTTAGTTCCTAATTCTTCGGTGCCCCCGAAGTCACACTCCATGTACTCTGTTTTCGAACGACTAACACGTAAGCCATGGATCTCGAGTTCTTTTATCCATATATTAGTGTTTTGCAGCGACAGCGGGTGTTTATCAACGAGGATAATATCATCAGCATAGAGCATGCAACATGGGATGTCAGTCTGGAGGTTTTTGGTGATATAATCCATTGCTAAGTTGAAGAGAAGTGGGCTCAGCGCGGATCCCTGATGTACCCCAACCTTAATCAGAAAAGGATCACTAATGCCCGCCTGGCTTTTAATTTTTGTGGTGATAGCGTCATACATGTCCTGAATTAAAGCTATATATGTCTTAGGTAGAGCGTCGGTGGCGCAGTGGACTCGGCACTTGCCTTCCAATCGGGGGGTAGGGGTTCGAGACCCACCATGTACCAATGTGTTTTTCGTTTCGAATTTCATATGTACATTTGTCTGACGCTCCTACGGTGAAGGAAAATATCGTGAGGCAACCTGCATACATCTGCGAAGAAATTCAAAAGTATATGTGAAGTCGACCAATCCGCACTGGACCAGCGCGGCTGACTAAGGCCTAAACACACAAGATAGGCTCGAACCCCTCGGCGGGGTCGCATATGAGCTGTTATAATGATGATGACGATGAAGTGATAGTAGACAAAAAATCGTACATTTTTAAAAGAGTTTAAACTAATTTTGAAACTGAACCATTTTCAGCTTGCAACACCTACAAATGAAAATGTATATAACAATAATGTTTAGTGAATTTGGATTTCGAAATTAGAAAGCCATACATCTTGCGCAAAAATATCCTAAGATTAACATAAATAACAAATACATAGACGCTTATTAAATATAAATATATCTACTCGTATTTATTACACAATAAGTTTCGTTGATTCACTCGATGAAGATTTATGTATGAGCATAAAAGACATTAGCGCTTGTACAATTTTACGAGTATCTCTCTACTAAAGCAATATTAAATTTATGTTATATTTTTCCAATATAAACTTAACAATTTACGACATCAAAAATTCAATTAGTATTGAATAAATTCGATCGAATCCGTTACGAAATCGATTTTTAGGTTTCGAAAAGAATAAAAATGGACTGCGATTATTTATGTATGTGATCGAAAACGAATAAACATATGACCTCGGACCCCTAAATAATTAACAAACATGTTTACACATACTAAGAACACTAGACTGCGAAGACACAATGAACGACCTTATTTGGCGACGCCTACGCAAATTCTACTAGATTTTTTTTCGATCGCTGATATTATTATGGACTTGACCACAGTAAATATGCATTGCGGGTAATATTAGTGGTGGATATTAGGCTATAGTTTGAATTTTAAGGTATTTTACTTTCAATAAATTTTTATTAATAGAAATGTGATTCTCAGAATCGAAATTTAATCCTAAAAATAAACAAGAAAACTTTACTGACCGACTGGATACGGACCTTAAAAATCAAAACTAAAACCAAAAAAAATAAGCTGAGTAGACTAGAATTAAACATTACGACATAACCAGCAATTGAGGACCATTTTTGGTGTGATGCTCTGTAGCCACGCCACCACATTTTTTATTAGTATGGTGTATCACATTTTTATGTACGACTGACGTACAAGACGTACGTGTATTATTTGAGAATGTACTGCTTTTAGTTTAAAATAAATAAAACAATTACTGTGGCGTTGCTGCAGAGAACTCTCTGTAGCCACGCCACCTGTAATCAATACTTGATGATGCGATTATAGCTATTTATCTGAATTTAACTAATGTACAAACGCTGTGTGTACATATAAAAAACAGAATGCTTTTGTAAGTTAATTACATTAAAATTTGAACATAAAATAAAAATTATTGCTAATAAACAATATTAAGGCCCTAGAGCCAAAATGACCCGGCATTACACCGAAAACATCCCGGGATGTCGGCTTGTACGAGAGATTAGTGTGGCTCTCAAACAGAACCAAGTGCTCGAGGACCAAGTGGTTAGGTCACGTTGTAATGTAATAGTACGCTTCATTCTTATAAGCAACACATGTAGATGTTTAGAGAATAAAATTTTGCTGATTTATTAAGTATTATTATTATTATAAAACCACTGCATTATTAATAAACTACAATGCTTTATTCTTTTAAGAAAATAATAACAACTTGTTTTTCTTAATAAAAGGTATACTTTACATAATCATTGTAGCACAATATTTTATGAATCAACCTGACAAACTGATTTTGCAAAAACGGATTCCGCAATAACTTGGCGATTGTAAAATCTGAAAAAAGTATCGGAGGTTCGCGACCACCCGGCTGTTTTTCTTATGACGTCCAACGACACTCCAGCGTGCGCCGCGCTTGTGGCAGCGTGACGCTGTACGCTGCCACGTCTACTGCGGTGCTTGCGGCAAGTACCGCTTTGATCCATCGGCTGATGGTCGGGCTGGTGGCGGCCATGCGGTTTTTATAGGTGACTATTATGTTATTTACTGAGCTAGGTGTTAAAGCTGTTGTAATACTGTGATAATGCTTTAGGGTCGTTGCTGGATAGATAATTTTATTATTATTAAAACATGGGAGTGATAGTATTGGTAGATCGCGACCCGCTGCTAATGTCTTGATTATGTCTACTATTCCTATTTTAATAAATATTTCTTTTCTGGAAAGAAAATTATAAATCAAAGAAAACTAATTTTAATAAGGTTATGACAAATGTTTATATTCCTATGTGCAGTGAACAAAACAAAAAGGGTAACTATTTTTTTTTATATAATTTCTAACGATAAATCTTATTTTCTCTCCAAGATTTTATATGTTGCAATACAATCTGTGGATCCCAGGTAAAGGTATATTTAGGGATCGCCGGCTTTAATATGCCTTTGAATAGACGTTTGACTTGTACTTCTGAGCCGAGGTTATTACCGAACAATAAGCTTAACGCTGAACGGTAGCTGTTAATGGAACCATAACCAACTTTTTTGGTACTGTTCTGTCAAAAACAGAAGTGTTAATTGTAAAGAAAACTTGAACTGTTTGGCTTACCTTACAAAATTGCCACCATGCCTTAAAACAGACACTGTATTGTTAAAAAGTATTCTTTGACAAGGATGCCAGCATGATATCTAGCGTTCATGGGGAGCGCCTTGTTTCTCAAATGCGACCCGGAGAGATTCGCCAGGATAATTAATCTGAATTGTGGATTCGGATTTTTATAAGAAAATTAAACAAGTTTCTGTTTAATTTCCTTAAAAATTCTGCATCTATCTTTAAACATTCTAAGTAATCTGAAAAAGAAGTACATTGGTTATGCATGAAAAAAAATTCAGGCGGGAATCGAACCGGCGTTTTCAATTACTCAGTGTTGATGCCTAACCACTTGGTCCTCGAGCACTTGGTTCTTAAGCTGTTTGAGAGCCACACTTATCTCTCGTACAAGCTGACATCCCGGGATGTTTTCGGTGTAATGCCGGGTCATTTTGGCTCTAGGGCCTTAATATTGTTTTCATACCACCTGCTCGACAATGTTCAATTAGATCCCCCTTAACTTCAACGTAAAGCAAGACATTATATCCCAAGGGATATAATTTTGTATGAAACTCCCAAGGGATTAAAGTGTTTTAAATATGGAACATAAAATTTGTATGAAAATTTATCATAGATGCTAGCTTAGGAAGGCAAAGGTTCTACGCCCATACAGCAGTAGCGTGCATCTACTAGAGACAAAGACATTCTACCTGTGTAAATAATGTTTTTATAAACTCTAAATACATAATTTCTTTAACAAAATTATAAAATATTTATTTACATAACACTGCAAGCTAAAACAAACAATTACAGTAATTAATTACTGTTTCAAAAGTAAATATACAACAAAGTTGAAAAATAAAAGAATTTTATTTGATACCATTTTATTGTTAACAAATTAATATTCGTCCTTTGTATTTAAAGGTCATTGACAGGGTCCAGTAGCTGATCGTATCGTATTGTAAATCGATATGTAGACTAAGTTCATACTTGTTATATTATTATTAAATATGTTGTTTTGAGCTTTACTTAAGATATAATTATTGCGTGACGGGTTCGTGCTTGAGAAAAATAAATCTTTTTTTTTGTATTTTATGGTTTTCATGATAATATCATAATTTTAACCATAGTTATAGTGATAGTGATAATGATAATGTGACAGTGTTTAACCACCTAAGTAATTGGTTATAGAGCCCTGAGTTTTTATTGTCTCGCAGATGGTATGAAAAGTAGAGTATTCACCTCTGGAATAAAGCAGTGTCTTCGTCTTAGGCGACTTGAACCCTTCGCTTCACTTAGGACTCTACATAACTCCCTCGCTTCGCTCAGGAGTAAAATTTCTATAGATGTCATAAAAATTTCTCTAGATATCATAAAACTCTTAGAGTCCCTCGTTACGCTCGGGGTTCAATATGGCGCCCGTGACGTTAGACACTGCTTTAATCCCTTGGTGCATAATCTACTATTATTAACAATAAATTTTATTTTTATGTTCAAATTTTAATATAATTAACTTACAAAAGCGTTCTTTTTTCATATGTACATACTGCACAGCGTTTGTACATTAGTTAAATTCAGATAAATAGTTATAATAGCATCATCAAGTATTGATTACAGGTGGCGTGGCTACAGAGAGTTCTCCGCAGCAACGCCACATTAATTGTTTTATTACTTTTAAACTAAAAGCAGTACATTTTCAAATAATACACGTACGTCTTGTACGTCAGTCGTACATAAAAATGTGATACACCATACTAATAAAAAATGTGGTGGCGTGGCTACAGAGCATCACACCATTTTTGGAAGATAAAGCTAATCCGGTCTAGGTATTTAATGCGTTCCGACTGTAAAAATAGCTTTGTTTAACTCTTGTTTTTATTCAGGTCTGACATATTACATTTTGTTTCACTCTCTTTGATTAGGATTACCTATACTCATATAACAGTATTATTCTTATCTTTTGGATGAGGATTTCTCTACTTTCTGTAAAAATTTTCACAAATCTCTCTACAGAATTACATGCTCGAGACCTCAGTCAGTCACTCACTAAAGTCAACACCAAACTTTTAATCAATAGTTCTTAATCAATATTTTAATTCAGCGGGAAATACTATTATAGTATGTGTCTATATAGTCCAATGGGATGGTTAGCCAACTAAAACGAGATCAGTGTATATAGCAAAAGTAACATTCACGTTAGTTACAAACAGCAATATATGGGAATGATTCCACATTACGAATTATTCTCATACATTGCCGTTCTATGGTCTTGTGAAAGGAACGCAAATGCTACATTGGCTATAGGCCCAGTGGCAAGACCCATTGCCTGACATACCATCCAAAGGTCACCGATCATAGGCAGCTGATTACTGTACTGCCGAGCTCATAAGTACATTTCGAACAGTATACAACATACATACGCTCTGTTAACCACATCACCTTTCTTTGCGTCATGCACTCGTGTTAAAATTTATTATTACCTACTTGCTACCTTGCAACATTTCTTTATTTATGATATGCTAGTAACGACAATAGGCAATTAAAGATTTTTGAAGAAATTATTCTGCAATTCGACCTAGCACAGACTGTTTTATACACAAAGATTCTTCCAAAATAAATCCAATAGGTGTGCTTTGTTTGACACTGGCAATGAACACTTCATTTAAACATTCTGTTACCATCAAAACACCGGTAGTAGAGTCATCAAAATTGTAGTCATATCCACGCTATGACAACGAATCCGGATACGCGAGCGCCGATCTCTGGCGCCAGCCGGTCGCGAGATCTGGCCGGCACCGTTAAGTTTATGACACAAAAATGCTCTAATCAATGTATCAACTCGAGACCAATTCAAATAAACCATGTCTTTACACCACTCGGGTGATTATTTTGCGATTTCTAAACACACAGTAGAAGATTCTTGACAATCTCAGTGACTGCGCAATTCAATTTTGAAGTGATTGGGTGCGATTTATGGTTAAGTTTATAGTGTTTATGTTCGATTCTCTAATCTCTTTGTACTGTTATGGTTGTTTCATAACTAGTACCTATCTCGCTTAACGAATTTACAGTGTTATTTAAACTTTTTGTATAATCCCTCGAAATACAATTAAATACGTACTCAATATTTTTTTATATAATGATGATGGCAAACAAGCGAGCTGCCCTTTGCCTATAGTACACGTGGTTTTTTGGTTTCTGTAAGATTGGCAAATCTATAGTACGGTACCTAGTGTAGTAGTAGAACGTTAGTGTAGTAGCGTTGAGGGAGAAAATTAATTTATGAAAGTTAAGAATCTCTCACGGTTCTGCTATTATAACCGGAAGGTCGGCGGTGTGGGACAAAGTATTTTAGTATAAGTAGTATAATTATAATGGTGAGTTTGTCACCGCGTAGGCGCAGGACTTTTCACGTTGTCGAGATAGCTTACCTATTTTGATTTTTGTTTTACGTGTAAAATGAATTAAAATCAAGAAGTAAGTAGTTCATGAAAAGCTTGTTATCTATACTAATACTAATATTATAAAGCTGAAGAGTTTGTTTGTTTGCTTAAACGCGTTAATCTCAGGAACTACTGGTTCGAATTGAAAAATTCTTTTTGTGTTGGATAGTCCATTTATCGAGGCTTTAGGCTATATAACATTACGATATTGTTATTTTCGGACATCCACGCGAACGATGTCGCGGGCACAGCTAGTATAGGATGAAACTATAGATGATTATAAAAGTTAATGGGTTATGAAGATCTTTTTGTTATAAGGACTCATGATGCAAGTGCTGAAGCTTGGCGAGAAAACACAGCTTAACCGTAGGGAAAAACAGCGCACGGTTAAGAAAACATAGCACGCCTCCGAACCACATTACGATATGAGAATTTGTGACAGAGTGTGTAAAACCTTCCATCATGCATTACGGCAATGTGATCTGTGGACCGCAAATTCTTTCATCGCATGTTACATTTCATGTTACGTTACACCAGTCTGTACACGTCTTTACCTAGAGACAAGAGCCTCGGTATCAAAATGCCCTTAGCGATCCGGAAATTTTCACCTTAGTACAAAATCAGGGTCGCTCTATCGGCTACCTCTCAGAGATTCCTCATTCACACTTTGAGTGAGGTGAGAAAGACATCATTTTTCACAAACCCATGTCAGGACAGGTGAAGAATTGAGCTCAACACAACGAACATTAACAGGGATAACTCTAAAACAGCAATATAGTCTTTATTGCGACTGAATTAAGCCCACAACGATGATAACAAAACGTAAACCTAAATTTGTTTCGACGCCCAATGACAATTTTATTTTGAGCTGCAATGGTTGAAGGTCTGTCCCTGAATATCTTGTATTGCGATGCTCCTGCGAGGGATAGGAAGTTCAACTGAGTGTGGTTTTAACAAGAAAACAGGTACGTTTTCTCCTTTTAAAGTTACTTCGGGTAAGGATATTTGTCGAGTGCGCTGACTTACTTCCTATGCTGTTGAATTTTTATTTGATGCGCAAAATATAAATAGCTTGGTACCTATATTATTTACATACTCTGTGGTTATAAACCGGCCAAATCCGAGTTGGACTTGCGTAATGAGGATTCCGTACAAACTTTTCTAAGTAAGTATATAAGTTCCAAACTCTACATATTAAAGATTTTCAAATTTTTTCCTCAATATGTGCTATAAGACCTTGCTTCTTACCAAAGTTCATCATTCTAGGGTTCCCTTGTGAAATCGCAAAATATGCGACATAAACAATCCTAATTATCGTATACCGGGTCATTTTTGGAGAAGGAGCCAAGTTTTATGTGCTTGTTCAGACAAGCAAAACGAACATCTTTTACTATGGGACTAATCTCGAAATCGCGAAAAAAAATCAACTGTTCCATACAAAATATGTCCAACATCCACTGAAACTAAATGTATGGAATAGCTGATTTTTTTTCGCAATTTCAAGATTGTTCCCATAGTAGAAGTTGTTTCTTTCTTCTTTTCTTTTTTTTTTCTTTTTTAAAAACGTCGCCCCACACTAGGATTTTCTCCTTTGTCGTGGGTGCAGTTGCAAACATAGAATATCACATGCACATACGCCCAGACCGGAACAAATTTCTGTAGGCTTTACAAAATATCTGTCCCGTGCGGGAATCGAACCCGCGACCCGTAGCGCAGTAGGCGATTACTCGACCTCTGCGCTAACCGTTTCCGTGTTTATTTTGCTTACCCGAACAAGCACTCAAAATTTGGCTCCTGTTTGAAAGATAACCCGGTATATAATTTTCACGGGTGAAAGAAACCGTTAGTCCTAAGTATTTGATATTTTCAGTTTGATATCGCAAGGCGTTTCCTGGAAGAGACAGACGGACGACGAAGTGATTCTATAATGGTTCCGTGTATTCCTTTCGAAGTACGGAACCCTAACTTAATCGCAACACATTCAAAAAATATATCAGCAACAACTTTCTAGACAGACATTCTTCAGTCAAAGCACTTGCTTTTGATTGACGTGTCTAACGGCTTTTTATGTGTTATTGCGGCATTATTTCCAATTTTTTTTCTTCATAAGAACCTTTTCCATATAATTTAACAAATACTTAAATAAAACAAATAACTGAATCGATTCACACGTTCCTGAGTTTAGCTATGCATTTTTATTATATAAATCGTAAATATATACAAATATGACGTGGAACCTAGTCGAACCCAGGAGAACCAGCCAAATCCTGTCCCAAGAAAAAGTCGACTCGAGAAAAGATACCGGTGACTGTTTAGTGGTCCAATCATAATGGTGGTGGTTTTATCATATTTTGACAGTCCAGCAGGCGTAGCACGGGCTGCCAAGACTGAACTCGAGTCACGCATTATCTCACAATTTCAGTGACATAATCTCTGTCTTAAAGAGTAGCACAGTGGCGCGTATTTAGTGTGACTGACGTAATAAATTTTCTTGACGCTCGTCAAGGAACAAGAGTGACTGAGTTTATCACAAATTTCTTGGCGTGCCTGTGCGCCGACTGTTGTGGTTGTAGCAAGCGCTTTTATACTTTAGAAGACGTAGCAGCAGTCGGAGAGCAAAAAATTTGTGATAAAACTCAGTCACACGTGTCCCTTCACGAGTGTCAAGAAATTTTTATAGCGTCAGTGCCACTTAATACGTGCCACCGTGCTACTCTTTAAGACATAGAAATTATGTCACTGAAATTGTGAGATAATGCGTGACTCGAGTTCAGTCTTGGCAGCCCGTGCTACGCCTGCAGCGCAATAAACCGCTTTATCATATCGTGTTTTGATGGTCATGCTACAGGGGGGATGTATTACCAACAATTGCAAACTATGATGGAAAAGCAGCTAGCCGTTAAGTAAGCGAGATTGGTGAATCTCTCTAGCCCCCTGCTGCTTCAGGACCATATATTTTACGACAGATGGTCGCTAAAGTCGCTAAATTAGAGAAGCTGCGATTGCAATGTCTCCCAAAAACACTATACTCCCCGGACCTTGCTCCAACAGATTTCCACTTTTTTCGGAATTTGGACATTTCCTTGCAAGGAAAGAAATTCAATTCCAATGAGGCAGCCCAAACCGACTTCAATTTTTTTTTAATTCTCCTTCCCACAAATTTTCAGCAATGGAATTAATGAACTAGCTATAAAATGGTGAAAATGCATGATAGTAATGTTGGTTTCGATTGAATGAATATATATTCATAGTTCCATAATTTTTTTTTTGTTTTTCTTTTCCAAACCTACATAAAACGCTAACTTTATATGTAATGATATGAATATATAAGAAGAAAAAAAGATGTAATCTTCTATATAAATAAAAATGGATCTTCGAAATGTATGTACGCCCATTACTTTCGAAAGACTGCACCAAATTGGATGATTCTTGGTTTTATGTATTCGTTATTGTTAGTACAAGGTTTGTATAAAAGAAAATATTTGAAAAATTATTACAGGAAGAAATTATTTAAATCATTACAGGAAAAAAAATGAATTCAATATATGTTCACGTAAAAGTGACGAAATTGACAGATTTACATTCAAGCTACTCCAAATCTATGGTTTCTTACACTGTTGTAATTGTCAATAGGTTTTTTAGTATACCCTAGCTTGCTACATATATTGATCTGTGGTATACCCGTGCGGGACCGGGGCGGGCAGCTAGTTGTAAATAAAATATTATGTTAACTTTTCCAGAGAACATCGAAATATCTGAAAAGATTCAGCTACGAATTAGGAAATGAAGCGACAGAGCGAAGCAATTGAATTGAATATTTCATAAATCTGGAGCGCATTATATCCCTTTGTGCAACAAATACATTCTTGGATATCCGATTCCCGGCTCTTATGAAAAATGTACTTTGATACAAGACAAGACAACGGCAGCGATCTTTTCAAATCCAAGATGCCCCTTATAACTTTAACAGGGAATTTTCGATTTATTGCTCTATTCTGCTAGCTATAAACTGAATAAAATATAGCGAAATGCTTCTTCCTAATCAACGAACAATCGAACGTCCAAACGATTTAATAGGGAATATGCACATTTTATTTATTTTTGTATTAATAGGAAAGGCTTTCTTATTAGATAGACAACTCAGTGAACTTATACTCGTACTTCGTATATAGACAGAGGTCTAATAAACTGTGGCGTCATCGTATACGTTCGCCATGATAATATATTACACATACAAAAATCAATTTTTGCAAGAAAGGGATGGCATGCGGTTATTAAAGCTATAACTTGTTTTTTTATACCATGAATGAAGGTGACAACCATACGGGTCGTCTATAGGCAAGCAGTCTGTAAGGCTGTGCGAGTCTATAACACACTGCGATTAAACGCAAGCAGTTTAGAAATAGCAGAAAACGCAAAACCGCATACAACCACGCATTACGGCAACCACGCATTACGGCTGGCGTTTTGTATAATTTTATTTTTATACTGTTTTATTTTTATTTTAATACTTATGCAAAATGTACAACGACGTTCGACAGCATCCCGATAAGTTTTCCCAGTTCCAATAATAATGTTTTTAAACACATTATAGTAGTCTACAGACGTTGTTTCTGAGTCAGAGGCCATGACATAACCTCTTTACATTAGCACCGCAAACAACGACTATTCTTTGCGTTCGCCCAGTCGAGCCTGAATAAAAAACCGAATGTGTGCTTGCGCCACCATACATTACTTACTTACAAAAAAATCGCGCGTTTACAAACCGCGATCAAAATGTAGCAAGTTATGGTTTTAAAATCAGTCACTGAAAAAAGTCGCTAATGTGTGCGCTTGTATAGAAAGCTATGTGTTATATTTTTCTGCGGTTTCAGACTTGCGAATAAACGCATGCGGTTAATCGCAGTGCGTGCTAAGCCTAAGGGCTAACTCACGCGTGTTGCCTGCTCTACAAAAACCTCCTCACGCCTTTTTTGAAGAACCCCGTGCCGCAGTCCTTATATAGAAAACTTTAGAAGGGAGGTCTTTTCACATTCTGATTGTATTTGGGAGAAAGTGTCTTAATAGCCTAACGGTCCATGACCATTTAGGTTAAGTTAAGTAAGTTTTCATTATAATTAGACCGTTTCTTCACAATTTGCTAAGGTTTTTAATGCATTGTGATATGCTATCAATAATAAATATTCACAATTCTGCCGCACAAAGATTGCGCGATGATTTGTGTTTTTGATTTTGTAGTGCGATGAAATAACATGTAGTACATCACTTGACACTTTAACCCATTGATGTCCCACTACTCCCACTTCTGAGCACGGATTTCATCATTTAAATGAGGAGGTTATAGCCTACTGCACCACACTGGCCCGGTAAGTTGGTGTTTGATTTAGATTTAAACATACCTTTTTATTATAGAAACATTGTAATGTTGGTACCATGTTGAATGCTATAATGCTATCGTAATGTTGGCGATTTAAAAGAGGGGACTCAACTTTTTTTACAAGGTTAACTTACAATGTATATTACATACATCGCAAGTTGTATGTATGTTCGTTTGAGTCAAATATTTCGTTAAATTCAACCCATTTGCCGGTTTCCGATTGAAATCCAGTTATGCGTAACTAGCTTTCCGCTCGCCCGCGTTATTTTTGTTTACCGTGGGAATTTTATTTTCCCGTAGGAAAAATATTTTTGTACGCTATGTTCATCAGGCATAGTGTAGGATTCTAAATGTGAAAGAATTATTCAAATCGGTCCAGTAGTTTCGGAGCCTATTCAATGCAAACAAACAAACAATCAAATCTTTCATTTCTAAAATATTACTGTGCCCGCGAACTACGTTTCGCCATACTATTTTTTCCCCGTTTTTGAAACATTTTTCATTGATGCTCAGCTCCTATTAATCGTAGCGTGATCTTATAGCCTAAAGCCTTCTTCGATAAATGAACTATCCAACACAAAAATATTTTTTCAATTTGCATCAGTAGTTCCTGAGATTAGCGCGTTCAAGCAAATAAACAAACAAACAAACTCTTCAGTTTTATAATATTAGTATAGATAGATTAGTATGTATCGTTGTGATTTTAAAATAGCCGCTGCAACAAAATGGCGAAACAAATATTTTTGTATAGAATATGGGTTAGCATTATTATTAGAACTTACTTACCTACTGAATGAATGAAGGGCCTTATTGCACAAAGAATCTTAAAATAATCGCACATAACAGAAACAAACACAAAAGGCCTTATTGCTAAAATAGCAATTTCTGCCAGGCAACCTTAGGGTGAAGGAAAATATTTAAAAATTGCAATTATGAAGCGGGAAGTGCATAACAAATTACTTAGTAGTAAAAATATTTATTAAGGTATGTTGTATAAATGCAATACATTAGACATAAACATATATCTGATACATATTTTATAAATAATAAGAAATACTAACAAAAATAGGAGATTTTAAACATATTAAGTACTATGTTCCAGCTCAAGGAAATAGTTTTCAACTTTAGTTTTAAATGAATCCTGTGTAGGTGCGCGCCTTATAGCCTCAGGCAAAGAGTTCCACGGCGTAATCGCTTTCTTAGTTAAAGACTTGAAACAACACAAGAAATGTTGAGGGAGATATAAGGATAGGTTATGAGAGGATTGTAGGTATCGGACGTTTAAAAATGCACTGTACTCAAACCGGTTTTTAAGGTAGGTTTGGATTGTAAAGGATTGTAAAAAGGTGGGACAGGATACGGTAGTCTCTCCGAAGGGAGATTGGCAGTCATTGAAATTGAGAATGATATTTGGAGATATGGTCGAATTTTCGCAAACCAGAAATGAATCTATTACCGTGCTTAAGGTTACATTTTGAAGTAGTTGCATTTACCGGACATGGTTGTTTCGGTCACTACCTGTACCGGGTCGCGCATCGGGAGGAAACGCCGCAGTGTCATCCATCACTGCGACGCTCCCGACGAAACTGCAGCACACACCCTGTTGGTGTTTGCGGCCTGGCGACGCCAGCGCAGCGAACTTAACTCTGCGCTGGGAGGCGGAGACTTCTCGCTGCCGAACATGGTCGTGGCCATGCTCCCCGGCGAGGCGTAATTGGGGGCTGTCGCCTCCTTCTGCGAGGACATCATCTCGCAGAAGGAGGCCGCGGAGAGGGAACGGTAGAATGATCCTCAAGCCGCTTCCATCCGCCGCAGACGGACAGGTGGCGAAGGCGGGCAAAGCGATACCCGTCTAATGACCCTCCACGGGCCTGCGTGCACGGTTGACCCCAGACGGAGGGCCTTACGGCGGCGTACACGGACGCCGCCGTAAGGCCCTCCGTCTGGGGATTGCCCTGGTGTTCGCGGGCAATCCCCCCTGGCGATGGCGGGCGATAGCCCGACTAATCAGGTCGGCCTAGCCCGGGCGCGTTGGTAGTGGTAGTCGCAGTGCGAACCCTACCACGCGCGTCCATAAGGGCAGGAAGAACACCGGGGGGATTAGTGGGTAGGCCCACTCTGTCGGGAGAGCCCCACACATGCTGGTAGATTAGGAGTTAATTATGAATTCTTGAGAATAATTCTCTCAATACTGCTTAAACCGAAAGACATTTTAAGTTATTCTGTTGTTTGCCTTGGCTCAATGTATTAAAGTTAATAAAAAGAATGAAAATTTTTTTTTTACAAAAAATAAAACCGACTTCAAAAACACCTAAAAGTCATAAATAATATAAGAATATATTTTTTTTACACGCGACAGGGAAACTCTAGGCCTTTATCTCACCTGATGGTATGTAACGATAAGGCCGAAAGTGGAAGCGAGCTTCACCAGGACTCCTCAATATCTGAGGAACTGGCTATCTTACCTCTAAATTGTCGGAACACAACAATGCTATAAACATTGTTATTATAGCGACAAACTTAGGTAAGGCGGTGGTAGCTAGCCAGGCGGGCTCAAAAGCCCTACCACTAACCAAACCGAGCAGAAAAATTTCTGCCCCCATAGAGAATTGAACCCCGGATCTCCCGATCAACACTCGGTGGTCTCAACCACTCTAAGCAACCACTAGACCACGGAGGCGGTTGCATACAACATCACAGTTTTATATTGAGGTCGGTGCCAAGCAATGATAACCTGGAAAGTCTTAAAAAATATAAGAACAATTAATTTATGTAAGTACTTAGTTAAAATTTGGCACCAACTTCAATATAAAACTGTGATTTTGTATGTTTTCTTATATTATTTATGACTTTTTGGTGTTTTTGGAGTCGGATTTATTTTTAACCGACTTCAAAGTAGAAGGAGGTACTTCTCCTTTTTAGAAGTCGGTTAAAAATATTTTACAAAAAATAAAAACCGACTTCAAAAACACTGAAAATTTAAAAATAATATAAGAATAGGTACAGACAACATCACACTTCTATATTGAAGTCGGTGACAAATTTTAAGACTTTCTAGGAGATCATCGTTTGGCACCGACTTCAATATAGAAGTGTGATGTTGTCTGTACCTATTCTTATATTATTTTTAACTTTTCAGTGTTTTTGAAGTCAGTTTTTATTTTTTGTAAAATATTTTCAAAATTATTTTTGTATTCGATAGAGTGCACTCCAAGGGTGGTCACAAAAGTTAGGATCTGATGATGGTATCCCATTAAAATCGAGGGAAACCCTTAAATTTTAGATGTGTCCAACGTGTTTTGTGTGTATGTTACGCGATTACTCCGCCAATCAATTCTGGACGGATTTTCAAAATTATTTTTGTATTCTATAGAATATACTCCTGGAATGGACCCGAGGTCATCAGAGTCAAGATCTGATGATGGGATCCAATGAAAATCTAGGGAAACCCTTAAATTTTATAGGTACGTCCGACGTATTTCATGTTTTTTTCTAAAGCTATTCACGTATTTGCGTCTCGTAGTCATGAACCGAGCTGATGATCGAAGGATCCTTAACTTTTGGACTTGACCTGACCTGACTTTAGTTAGACCTTTCACTAAAAATATAAAAATAAAATATATTTTACAAAAAATTTAAAACTGACTTCAAAAACACTGAAAAGTTAAAAATAATAATGTAAGAATAGATACAGACAACATCACACTTCTATATTGAAGTCGGTGCCAAATTTTAAGACTTTCTAGAAAATCATCGTTTGGCACCGACTTCAATATAGAAGTGTGATGTTGTCTATATCTATTCTTATATTATTATTTTTAACTTTTCAGTGTTTTTGAAATCAGTTTTAATTTTTTGTAAAATATTTTTTTTGTAAAATTTTTGTTTAATAGCTGATGTCCTGATCTTGGTATCATAACCCAGATCAGGACATCAGCATAATCAAGAATAGGAAAGAGAATGGACTATGCGAGTGAGACTTTGGTTCTAATCGGTAAGAAATTTTTCAGGCGCCTCAACGCACCATACACCAAACACCTTTCTGCGTATTTCAGAAACTTGTCTGTTCCAAGAAAAATGACTGTTAATAAAACAATTCCAAGTTTCTTATCACATCTTGGTATGGTTTTTGGACTCCGTCGAAAATTATTGGCGGTAAGGAATCTAAGTGAATTCTAATTATTATAAATCAGTTATTGCCAATATAATTATAATTTGGGTTTTATTGGGATTAACTTGAAGGCCGCTCACTCCAGTCTGCTAAAGTATAAGGTCGGAGTTCGTATGTGCTATTGCAGAAGAAAGATATTTTATAGGAGATCGTTTGCATACAAATGATATGATGAAGAAAGTGGAAATGTAATAGAATTTATGAAAACAGAAAAAGGAGTGGGGACAGCACGCCACCCTGTGGAACGCCAGTAGGTGGAAGAGGTGTTATCTATACATATTCGTAGGTTACTTAGAAACCAGTCAGTTACGGGTGAAGATATGTTAAGAGAATGTAAGATTGCCAGCAAAATATCAAAGTTAACCGTTTTAAGCGCGTTACTAAAGTCCAGCAGCGTTAACACAGTTGTCCTACGATTTTCTATACCCTGGCGTATATCGTCAGGGATCTTAACCAGAGCCGTAGTCGCACTATGACCGGGGCGAAAGCCGGACTGAAGAGGGTTTTTATTTGATGACAGAAAATTCAACAGTTGCTTATTTACAAGTTTTTCAAGCACTTTGGAAAGAAATGGGAGTATGGAGATGGAACGAAAATCGGAAAATAAGGACGGATTTGCTTTTTTCGGATGTGAGATTACATTGGCTTCTTTCCTCATAGATTGACACAAGAAAACATAGCAAAAGCGTTTTTTTTGCGCCCCCAGTGAACTGAATATCTTCGACAGCCAAGCAGCGCTAAAGCATTGATGACGCATAAAATGCATTTCTAACTGGACCTGAATACCATCAATGTACTGAACAAATTTGCAAAGAAAAACACAGTACGTCTGACATGGATTCCATAATACGAGGGTTTTTACGGAAATGAAAAGACAGATAGTCTCGCAAGAAGAGGATCAAAAGCTTTGTAGGTTCGGACCATTCGCATGTCTGGCACACAGTAGGTATACAGTCAACTCTGTTAACAGAGGTCAAGAAAGCAATGGCGCACACCAAGCAGTTCATTGGCCTGGATAACTGGAACAAATTTACAATTACAATGAATGTAGGCAGAAAGCAAACCAGTCTGTCGTTAGGAGCTTTGATAGCCCACTTTGTCACTAATCGCATACTAACAAAAACAGATCTGAGTAACACAGAGAGCTGCAGGCTCTGCAAAGCGGAAGAGGAGAGCATGGCGTGGTAACCCTATTATGTCATATTATGTCTCTAGCTTGCAGGAGGAGTCTCTTCGGGATTGGATATCCGAAACCCTAGAACTTCAGGGTTATGCTCACCTGGACCAATTGTGAGACTTATTGGTGAACTCAGTTAAACCAACAATGGTGATAGCAACTTCTAAGTGTTTAGTTTATGGAAATACTCCACGGGGATACTGCCGAAATACTGTTGCACAGTTTGGCAGGATTAAGTCTTTAAGCTAGTTGTAAAAATATATGTACTTACAAAATAAATTTAAAAAAAAGTACCTAAGTAATCAGTAACGGACATGGGCAGTTAAAGATTCTTGGGGGTCGAAGTGCAGGGCCGTCAGTCTCCTCCCCCCTCCTCCTTCTCCATAATAAAATCAGATAGGCATCCGGGTTCTCGTCCTGCTCGAGTGAGATTCCCTGTTTAAGTCCCCAGTTCCCTCAGCTGTCATAGCGTCAACACGGTATGCTGAAGATGCGGATTTGAATTCTGCCAGAACTACGAGTATGTTTCTTTATTGATTTCAATGTTGTTTTAAATATAAATGTATACAAGCTGTACGCGTGAACTAAATAATTTTGTAGCCTATGTTAATCAGTATATTTAGTATATATTAATGTTTATATATATGTATGTGTATATATATTTCTATATATATTATATATGTAATAAGGTTTATTAGTTTATCAATTAATATTATTCGTTTCAAATCTCTTTTGTCAAAAAAATCTTGTGCATCTACCACAACAGTCTCTCAACCACCCTAAGGTTGACTGGTAGAGAATGCCTAAGGCATTAAGTCCGCCTTTGTACTTCTTTTGTACATAAAGAATAAATAAATAAATCAGAGATAATGTAGCTAATGGTGAAAGAATTTTTGAAATCGGTCCAGTACTTTTGAGTTTATTCATTACATACATACATACAAATCTTTCCCTATTTATAATAATAGCGTAGATATTAAAAATATACAAAGTCACTCATAAAAAGTGTCTATATTCAAAGTGTTTGTTACTTAATTGTGTAAAACAAGTGAATGGCTGTTGATGAAAAATTCACTGATCATCACAATCTGAATGCACATAACTAATGAATTCCACTTGTTATGCAAAAAAAACGTTAAAAAGAGTTATTTATCCTTACTTATATTATAAACGCGAAAGTTTGTGAGTATGTATGGATGTTTGTCACTCTTTTACGTAAAAACTACTGAATAGATTTGGATCGAATTTTGTAGGTGCACGGATTACGACAGAGATTAACATAATATAGGCTACTTATTATCCCGGAAAAGTAACTAGTTCCCGTGGGAAAGTAGATTTACAGCTTTTTCTTTGAACTTGTAAGGCGAAACATAGTTAGCGGGCACCAGCTAGTCAGAGATAAAAGATGCTTATAAACTTATAAACTTTAGTTTTTCAGAGTTACTCTCCGCTACGCAGAAGTGACCACAGATCACTTATTTTCTGACGGATCGTAAACAAATTCCGATTCAGTTATGAATCAACAATGTTGTTGTTTATTTTAGTCTCAAATCAAACAAGTTGCTGTTTGTTTGCGATAACAATAATATAATTAATGTTTATATAATTGTTTGACATTTCTACAGTCTCAGTGTATCGCCGGAGGAGAAAAGATTCACTGTGTGAATAAACAGAATTAATTGTTCTCTGGAATTCTATGAAGCATTAAATGCAAAATATATTTTTATTTAATTAACAGAAATTGCTTCTAGAGGTATGTAAATTCTAATGTTTAATTAATTTTAAGGAAATTTTCTTGAATTCAATATTTTAGTGGTATTTTTCCAATAGATGCACAGAAAAAAATAAATACAACTTTAAAAATTCCTCATTTGAATTCTAAGGAAATCTTAATTTTCCACCTATCTTATAAATAGTAATATGTAAGTTAACTATTATAACATATAATTTCCATGTCAGTAATATAAGACAGTTTAACAACCAATTTTAGCTATATAGGTATCAAAAATCATATTTTTTTATTATATAACATAACACTCATAATTTATGTATATATGTGAACTTCTTAAATGGCACTGAAGTTATGTTATTATTCACTTACTAGATCTAACGGTTCAAAATCAAACTACTTAATTGAAAGTGTAATAAATATATAAAATTCTTGGTTTCCAATCGCACCTTCACCCGCTTGATTTCTTGTTTTTTTTTCCTAAAAATTCTAGTAGTTTATTGTGATATTTATACAAAAAAGTAGTTTTGAATCAGTATTTCATCTTTTATATGTAAAATTTAACAAAAAGCTTAAACACATTTCTATGACTATGTTTATATGACTCGTTTCTATTTATTAGAATTCATGCTTCAAGTGTAACAAAATTCCATATAATCTTTCAACCCTTCTTTTGCCCCCTTATAGGTTGAATTTCTTAGTTTTTTATTAATATCTAGCTTCAATAGTTTTGGTTTAGGTCCAACGATAATGAATATATTAATGTGATATATTATTACTTACTTACCTTACCACGAGACGGTTTATTAGATTTTAGAATAATATTACTTCGTGAATCGTAATAAAATTTGTCAACCAGGACTTAATAAAATTTATTTCGAATTACTAAATATCTAAATTAACTATTAACGAAAATATCTGAAGCTACGAAAGATATAGAATTAATTAAAGTAGTAATTAATTTCATGATGAACTTTAATGTTAATTACTTGAATTATTGATATCAAAGTTTCTTTACAGATGTTGAAAAGACTACTAACACTATTAGCATCGATATGCGCCTTAACATACGCAAATCCAGTAATGACACGACAAGGCTTGCTACGGCAGAAAAGCCGAGAGCAGTTTTGCGCTAACCTCATCCACTTCAACAGCTTTTACTATGCAATGGACGAGAGGAAAAACGTGACGGGCATACCAGCTGACATGAGCATACATTGGAAGACAGGAAATGTGTTTTTCACGTTGATTAGCGAAGAAATGAAGATGAGTCTCCAAGTGATGCGTTCAAGCGGAGAAATCGAGACTATCAAAGTGGCCGGTCTCGGTCAGTCGACGTGCGTTGATAACCTCAACGACATTGTGTATTTAGCTACTGATAATGGCGTATATAAATACAAGGAAGACGGTATAGAACTGTATACTGCACTCGGAGAAGACGTTATGTATGTTGCTACTACAAGCGACGGAACGGGGATGTACATTGCGACTTGGCCTCAGAATAGAGTTCACAAAATCTCGAACGATGGTCAAAAGCAGGAAACTTTTGCAGCCGTACCAAACGGCCACGGTTTGACTGTAGATACAAGAAACAACATATTCTTTATAGCTACTAAAACGCCTTACATCTTGAAGAATGGGCGAACGGTCCCAATTAAAATTGAAGGGATGCCAAGTGATAAAATGATTGGTGTCTTCGTCAGCAGATCTGATGATGTGTATGCGATGGATGAGAACAGCAACATGTACATGATTGATTCTGAAAATGCTAACGCTAGCCATTTGGGGTCATTTAACGTGACAGGCGTGAACACTTTTGGAATGGACTCAGCTGACAATGTACTTATTGGAGTTAAGAGAGCCATCATAAAGTTTAAAGCGTTCGAGAAGAATCCGTGCTCGGATTTTGAGAAGTAATTAGTGTTTTCTTTGTTTTCGATAACTTATTTATTTATTGTTTTCGAATAACTGTCTCGTGATTTTTATAAATAAATGTTGTCACTAACACATTTGCAGCAATTTATATAATTTATGCTGATTAGTTTGTCAAACAGCAGCTAATTGTATTGATGTACTTTTGCTAACCCTGTAGCTATGTAACTAAGGATTCATTTCTAGCGTCAAATGCATGTTTCTATCGAGTTCCCGGAGCCGGAGTTGAGGACCGGCGGGAGACTCTGTACCAGGGTCGTCTGCTTGGGTACCTCCGTCTTACCTATTTCTGCTGCAAAGCAGCAGGGCTTGCATTGCTCTGTGTTTGTAGAGTAGATATGGCAGTGAAATTACTGGGTTCCGTGATTTTACATCTGATGTCACAAGTTGGCAATGTACACTGTGGTTCTTGTGGGGGTTGCAGTTTTGCTGCACTCATGGGGACAAGTTCTCAGATGAAAGAAGAAACAATTGCTTACTGGGTAGGTACATCAAGCTGGGCAGAATGATGGGTCGGTGCAAAATAGGCTTTTATTTCAAGTTTCTCTTCGCAGGGGTTTCATTGCAATAGACATCTTTGCGACATCCACTGGAAGATAGGGAGCAGCGAAACGTCAATCGATCGACTGAAATCATTGACATATATAGTGAAATGGGAGATTTCAATGAGCGAATTGCACGCGACGTAAGCGATTTTAAGAGAGCGATGCAATAAAGAGTACCTAGTCATTGTAGTGTTACACACCTCACATCAAAGTTGAATTAGTCATTTTAAGTGTGGGCCAGTCAGTCCATAAAAAATGTTTTTATTATTATGGAAATTACTTATGGAATTTACTTCAATTAAAATGGTTTTAACCCTTAGAGCATTCAGACTTAAAAAACCGGTCTGAACATTGTGTCACGAACTATCATTTCACGCAAAATACAACAGATCAGTAAATAATAGATTATAATAATTAATAAATAATAGAACAGATAGGGTTAGTACACCACTAGAGCTAGGTCATGTACCTGCCCTATCAGTAGGTACAAGGGGTCGTAAATGATAGCGTAGTGTTAAGGGCACCCCGACAGGAACTACGTTACAGTTGTTCGACTAATATGGGGCTGCCATACGTCCGGGTACAAATTAATAATTCAAAATCACAGAATCAATCACAGATATATATCTATCTAATGTTCATCAAACGAACTTTGCTTTCCGCGCTGTGTCTACTAAGTTGCGTTCGTATGCGCAAACATACCGCGACCTGTATAACAACGATAAAGAGTCAATCGAGTCATTTAATTTATTTTTATGGTGTGTAACTAAATTAATGCATTTTTGGTAATAAAACTGCAATGCGGACTGTACTTAAAGCGAATGACCAAACGCCCCTAAAAATAATTAATTTTAAATAGCAATGACGAAACGCCACCAGTTTATCTTAATCCCTTCGAAAAGCAGAACCTCAAAAAAATATGAATGGGCAAATAAAAGTTTCACCAAGAACGCGAGCATTAATTGCGACAGATTGATTGATTTAACGTCGATTTTTTATTTTATTTTTTTATTTTAATAAATATTCTACCAAAATTTAAACTTAAAAGTTCGTAGCAAAGTATGTACAAGTATGGTTTTTTTTATTATATAATCAAAGATTTTTATAATATTCTTCAATCTTTTTCTATCAACTTTTTTCTATTCAAAGTATCCCGGTCGATGGTTCAGAACTTATGGCAGCCCATAAGTGTAGGTATAACATTTGAATTGAAAACTTTATTTTACCTATAGTGTATAGCTACACCAAGAAGCAAAAACAAGCTTCGTGAGCTACACTGAAAACTTCATCATAAGTAGTGTAAATTGATTTACAATGGGACCCCAAGCCCCCCCATACCTACGCCAATGTGGCAGCCCTAGCTAGACCAATAGCTCTCCTGACAGATTTACAAGATGCCTATCAATGACTAGTAAGAATTAAATTGGTACTGTAATCGTGCCTGCACTTTTCGCTAGTTGTTTGTTTGTGTACGGTGAATTGTCCCTTCTAGATCCCGAATGGCTTCCATTAGATGGACTGGTCCTTCAAAGAGGTTTAGTAAATAATCGTCACTGGATTCACCACTGGTTGAAAATTCAAAAATCTTTATTTAGGAAACATCAACCTTGTATGTGCAATGTGCATAGCATAGATCCTGAATATAATCAAGATGCTGCAAAATACATACCTACGTAGGGATGAGAAAAAAGTTGATTCAACATTCGGTTGAACCGGAGTCTCACATAACCGTCAGACGAATCAGGTCAGCAGCGTTCAGGTAGTAAATACCTTTTTTATCCCTATTATAGAAAAACGAGAGGTGATGTACCTAGTTGTATCTTAAAACAGCACAGTGTAAAACAAAGTCGTTTCCTGCTCTCTCTCCCTTTCTACGCTTATTTAAACTAGGTACCTACGCAACGGATTTTAATTTGGTTTTCAGCAACAGTAAAAGTATATTTAATTAGGGTGGTTTTTAACTAGTTTTATGTTATCTGTGATTTATAACATAAATATTACTTAGCTATTTATGTTTATGTCCCCCCCGCCCCGGCTTCACACGGGTAGTAGTTTCGTGAATAATGATTTATGATATTTATGAAGAAATAGGAAATCTACTCTAGCCGAAGCCGTGGGTGAGATCTGTTCTAATTGTATTTAAGTATAAAAAACATAAAGTAAGGATTGTGTCTTGTTACGTATAAGTACCTAGTAGGTACCTAGGTTAGTTTGTAGTGGTTTCACAGATTATAAGTAGGTTATCACTAGAAACGTGGATACGCAAATAAGTAGTAGGTATTAATTAAAATATTATGTTGTTATTTTTAGGCAAAACAAAAAGGGCAAAAGACATAGCAAGAAACGCAAACAAAGAAAACGCACAACCACCACCACCACCACTGAAACAAACGAAGATTATTCTGAAGAATAAGCCCTAAAATTGGATTATTTCATCGTTATAAGTATTTCCATTTCTACGCTAATTTTATTTTCTCATCAACTGAATGAAAAATGCAATCAAACCAATTTTAAATAAAATTCAATATACTGCCATCTAGTGAATTACTCTTGAACTATTTCAATGCTTTCCTTTTGGCCATCTAGTGATGCTTTAATGAACTTTTGGCTCTGTGATGTTTCTGTGCTTAGTAAAAAAGCAAGAAAAACCTCATGCTTAATTCTAAATATAATAAAGATGGCACTATAGCTAAATTTTAATATAGACTACTTATAAAAAGTATAAAATTGATAAATACCTAGTTGCGTATTACGTGTTCTTCATAAAATTATATTGGTAATCAACAAGAGTTTCTTTAGGTACATACTGTAAGTAGTTTTATTCATAAATAAAACTATGTATTTATTGATCAAATAATAAAACGCAGATTCAGTGTTGCCAGTAATGTTCTACAAATGGTTTGCTGCCTTAAAGGGACAAATAAATTAACAATGAAAATGTAACAGCTAATGATTTAAGATAATCACTATATTTATGAACGATGAATGAACAAAATAGTTGAAACAATCTGCAATGTTTGTAGAATGTTTAGTTGAAGAGTTGACACAGACTAGTTAGCGAAACCTAGTAGAATTTGTCGTGTCATTCATGATTGATATATGAAAGATCTAATTTTGTCATAGAGCATTCAGACTAAATGATCTAAGAGTTTTGTTGACGCTAAATAAATAGGTACGTCAACAACCCATGTTAGCGAAGTTTGAATACTACTACATAATGCTGCCAAGAATGAAAATATCAGTTTCGAAAAACGGTTTTCTTTCTACTCTCAAATGACGTACCAACCGAACCTTTAACAGACTTCAAAAAGGAGGAGGTTCTACGTTCGATGTATGTTTTTATTCGTGTATGTAACGCGATTACTCTGCCAATTGTGGACTAATTTACAAAAATCTTTATGTATTCGCAAGAGTATAGGTACCCCAGAGGTAGTCTTATTGTCACCTAGTTAGGATCTGATTATGGGACCCCGGGTAATCGAGGAGAACTCTCAAATTTTCCTCCATTAACCAGGTACCATAAAACGTGAAAAATCTGGTAAGTGCCTATAAGTTTATCACATTTTTCACGTTTTAGAAAAGCACATGTACATTTGGTGGTCATTGTGGAAGATTAGGTGGAAGATTTAAGGAAGTAAGGGATAGGGGAAGAGTTAAGGGATAGTTTTTTTATATTTAATCATGTATTGACCGATTTTAATCTTAAGAGTTGCTTCGGTGAACTGGTATTAAATTCAGTAAAAATATTAAAATAAAAATATTGTACAAATAATAAAGCCGTCCTCAAAAATACTAAAAAGTCAACAATATTTTTAAGTATATGTACACACGACATCACATTTTTATTTAGAATACAATACAATAAAGTATTTTGTGAATATTTCAAGTGCCTACCTGTTACCGTTTATTGATATCAACCAAAAAAGGGCACAAAATCGCGTTTGTTGTATGGGAGCCCCCTTAAATATTTGTTTTATTTTGTTTTTAGTATTTATTGTTATAGCGGCAACAGAAATACATAATTTGTGAAAATTGCAACTGCTATCGCTGTTCTTGAGACAGCCTGTTGACAGACGGACGGACGGACGAACAGACAGCGAAGTCTTAGTAATAGGGTCCCGTTTTTACCCTTTGGGTACGGAACCCTAAAAATGAGACAAAACTGTGTCCTTGAGGTGTCCGGAATTGGTTCTGAATACCCATAAAAAATAACTTAACCTAACCAACTGTTTCAAATTCCCCAAGTTCCCAGGTTCTGTGTGGTCATAAAAAAAAGCTTAACCTATCCGCAACTGTGTTTGAGGTGCCCCGAGTCAGTTCTGGAGGGGCTTAAAAAATGAACTTAACCTAACCAACTATATTTTAGGTAATCCTATTCAGTTCTGGGTGGTGAAAAAAAATGTTCACCCATACTTAATTAATATTTGCTGATTCTTTCTTACATAATTTGTGTTATTTTTTCAATATTATAGTTAATATATTTTTTCAGAAAACTAACCTCAAAACTCAAAAATTATGATTTTTCTAAAACGTAGCATTTCCGCACAAAAAGCTTTTAGATTATGATTTGGAGCATAAATACCTATCTATTGAAGCCAAAATAAGCCAGATACTAGTGCAGCAGGATACTAAAGCCAACCCTTTTTTTAGGACTTTCCGGGAGGTCATTGCTGGGTCGCAATGATTTATACAATAACTTAAAACAGGTTTCCAGGTGGTATGTAAATGGTATCCCTGTCCATCCATTGAACATAATATTCTATAATAATAATAACGATCGATGGCGTTTTCCTGATTTTGACAATGGCGATATATTTTTGGACCCTTTCAGATCAATAACTTTAAAAAAAAACAATTTTTCAATTATGTATAAATTTTTATTTACCAAAACTACCATTAGTTATCATCATCATCGTGACTTTAACTTAATGTACGTACATGACTATTAGAATTGGATCTTTCCATACACGAGGAGCAATTGGAGCTGTCAATGCTGTTATTATAATTTAGCAAAGAGAAGCCCACCCACTGTTGGATATCTGCGTCCTTCACCAAATTCATAAACGTAATGCTGCAAAGCTGCGTTTCAGGAAAAATCCTACTGAGCTTCATCATGACCGGTACAAGGAGCTTCGTAATAGTTGTAGTAGGATATGTAGGGATGCGCAGCCTCGTCCATACACTCCTCTGTCTCTAATGGAAATCCTGCTAAAACATGGTCTTTTCTAAATTCTATTGGTATTGGCAAAAATAAGACAAAGGTTCCTGTTAGCGTTGACCCACAATTATTAAATGTGCATTTCACAACATCTTCTCCTATTAATCCCCTCACTAAAACATCTTCTTTGCAATTCCTGCTCACTAATCTCGACCCCCAACGTCCTGCTTTTACATTTCTCTCCGTTACTGACAGGGAGGTCGAAAAAAGCATAAAATCCATCAAATCTAATGTAGAAGGGACTGATGGAATAAGTCGGAGAATGATCCTTCACGGATCGAAATACCTGATACCGATTCTATCGCATATTTTTAATTTCTCTCGCGACGGGAACTTTTCCTGAGTGTTGGCGTCATGCGGCCATAATACCGATCCCCAAAACCTCTAGTCTCACTCTACCTTCCCACTTCAGACCTATTAGTATTCTTTCTTTCCTGTCTAAGGTTCTAGAACGCCTTGTCCACCAACAGGTCAATATTTTTGTGAATCGCCATAATTACCTAAGTCCTTTCCAGTCCAGCTTCCGCCCGGGGCATAGCACGGTTACTGCACTGACAAAAGTGTCTGATGACATACGCTGAGAAATGTCAAATCAGCAAGTCACTGCAATGGTTTTATTAGACTTTAGTAACGCTTTTACTTTGACGGTTGATTTTGACATACTTCTGGCCATGTAAAAAAGTATACTAGTTTCGGACTTGGTGGTTGAGTGGTTTCGTAATTATCTTGCCGGAAGACGCCAAAGTGTTCGGGTTGATGGTAAAATGACAAGATTTTGCGACGTTCCTGCCGGTGTGCCTCAGGGGGGGGGGGGGGGTCCTGTCACCTCTCCTTTTTTCCATTTTCTTAAATTTCCTTAGCCCTCTCCTTCTTTGCCAATATCATCTGTATGCTGACGACCTGCAAATTTACGCACATGCTCCTGCGGAACAGATTGACGGTTTGATTGCTTGACTTAATGCTGACCTTGCTACCGTACATGAGTGGAGCCAAGCACATGGCCTTTTAGTAAACCCTAGTAAGTCAAAAGCAATTATTATCGGTGGTCGTAGACAAATTGTTAAAATGAAGGGATTAAGTTTACCTCCACTTTATTGCGATGGCGTAGTGATATCGTATAATGACACTGTTAGAAACTTAGGAATCTTATTTGATTGTTCTCTCTGTTGGGCTCCTCATGTTGCAGAAGTCAGCCGAAAATTATTTGCTGCTCTGGGATCTCTGCGACGACGATGGAAAAATTTGCTTCCCATTAAAACCAAGATTCAATTGGCACAGTCACTACTTCTCCCAATATTGGACTACGCCGATGTCTGTCTGATTGACCTTAACGAGGACTTGCAAAGCAAACTCCAAAGTCTACAAAATCTCTGTGTTAGGTTTGTTTATGGGCTACGTAAGTTTGACCATGTGTCCGAATACAGAAAAAAATTAGAGTGGCTTCCCGTCGGACTGCGCCGTCAAGAACATGTTCTCATTCTCCTTTATAATGTCCTCTACGATCCTCGCACCCCTCCCTATTTAAAGGAGCGTTTCCGGTTTCTGGGATCGGACCATTCTCGTGAACTGAGGTCCAAGTCGGATAATGTACTCAAACAGCCATTTACGCGATCGGGATATTACAGGGATTCGTTTACAATCAAGGCCTCTCAGTTATGGGATGATTTGCCGCCTGTCATTCGGAAATCCAAATCACTAGCGATTTTTAAACGAAAGCTACATCAACATCTTTTAGGTCTGCGCCGGTAGCGGGTTCTTGCTTGCAACATCTTTTTTTTTTGTTTTAATTCCATTTTTGTTTTAATTTTTATTATTATTTTTTTTTGGTTTTTATTGGCACACTCTCATTTTTTACCAATTTTCCAAACCAAAGGTTGTCTGGAAGAGATCGCTTTTAGCTATAAGACCGCCTTTTCCCTCATTAATATTAAGAACCATATTGTACCTATTGTATTTAAATTATGATGAGTGCAATAAAGAATCTATCTATCAAATTCTCAGTCGGTTCAGTGTTGCCGTCAAAGTTACCTAAGAGAGTTCTACGTTTTCCCAGGAAAGGTAATAATGATTTTATTAAAGCGTTCTTAGAATGTTTGGTTATGCAGCTTTTATGCAGCTAATTATGTTTTGTATGCATCAAAGAAGATGAATGCTATAATAAAACTGTAAATTAACTTTTTTACAGTTTACATAAGCTACAGAATAGAATACGAGCTTGCGTTCCGTTTTATCTAGTTTTAAAATTTAACTATCATTATTCTGAAATGTAACAATAGTAACACTTCGATCCGTGTTTTGATCAATGTAACAATTGTAATTTAAAAAAAATAAAAGTAACATTCTAGCAATGCTCATTTGTAAAAAGAAATATCAAAAGTGAGCTCTAAAATCGCACTAATACTTCAAACAATTACTTGCATAAAACAGCTGACGATATTTCGTTCGTTTCGTGTGGTAATAATATTTTTCATATGGCATTACTAGTTACATCGGTGTGAAGTGCATGAGGTTGGACGGGTGGACACGCGATAACTTCACGCTATATCCCATTCACAAGAGTTGGTTTGGTTGGTTGGTTCATTTACTACTGTCATTGTCATGTCATTCAATTTGTCAATTTTATTTGTCATACGCGTCGGTGAAGTGTGTGAAAGCGATCGTTCTCTGATGTAATAATTCGTTCCGTAAATGTGGCGCATGTATGTGATAATGAGAAAGCACATGTTAAACTATATTATTATTAAGTGATAAAAATGTTCTAAGTTGAAGTGTCCTGTGGTGAATTGTTTTTTTGTATGTCATTGGACCGACAACATGGCGGCCCCTCGACACAAATCACAACAGAAAAATATATCCTCGATATTTTCGAAGCTACACGGCGCTTTCTCGGATGCAGTATGCCCTACAAAGCTAGCAACGGACAAAAGGACTCTAGACAAAACCTGGAAATTAATGGACAAAGTTGTGAAATTGTGTCAACACCACAAGATGAACTTGAAAAACAGTCCACCGTTTATTCTTGATATTTTGCCGGATACATATCAGCGGTTGCGCGTTATTTACTCTAAATACGAAGATAACATGCAGGCGTTGAATAGTAACGAACATTTTCATATATTCATAATGAATTTGATAAGGAAATGTAAGCAAGCTATAAAATTGTTTAAAGAGGGGAAGGAAAAAATGTTTGACGAAAACTCCCATTATAGACGCAATTTAACAAAATTGAGCTTAGTTTTTAGTCACATGCTTAGTGAGTTGAAGGCGATGTTTCCCAATGGGACGTTTGCTGGTGACCAGTTTCGCATAACAAAAAGTGATGCAGCTGAGTTTTGGAGAACTAACTTTGGAAACAGGTGAGTTTCCTAACTCATTTTCTTCAATTGCGCATTTTTATTATTAGTGTACAAATATTATGGCTATCATAATGTGTTGACTATACTGTCTTCAATCCAAATCAGCAAAAGTAATAAGATGTGTGGTATTCTTAACATTACTTTAATAAGTCCCTATGAAATATGTCAAGGTTCTTTACTATTTTTTTGTATATTTATTTTATTACACACAGTACACTGGATAATCAACTAGGGGTGTGTTCAGAAATGTGAGTTTTTTACCCTACGCCATTAAAAAACTAACTCAAGTGAAACCGAGAGTGACTGAATGATTCACCCAGCCCGTTCAGAACAATCAGTCAAGTGAATTTCACACTGACAGGTGCGAATTTTAACCCCTGCTGGAGAGCTGATAAACTTTACCTGTCGTTCAGAAACAATTCTGTTTCTCTATCGGGCAAATATGACTGTTTCTTTCTTTTTTCCGAGTGTGAAAATAAAATCTTTCTGAACGGACCCTTAATAAGGCAACAAGAACATTCGCACCAAGTACCTTATCTCTTGCAAGATCTTTCTAATAATTATACCCAATACATTTACAAATTAATCAAATCATTTGGATAAAAATTCTATAATAATTTATTAAGACACTAGATAAGATTCTTTCACTCTTTTCAGTAGGTATTAAATACTGGGAAAGTTTGAATCCTGAATGTGAATGAATCCTGAATGGTAGTGTGTTCTACATTCTGATGGCTCCCTGTCAGACTTGAATAGCCTGATGATTCTATTCAGACATTGGGACACCATCAAGGTGATGCCTGTCTGCTAGAAATCCACCGGGACCATTTTGCCAACATGTCTTGAGGACACCAGTTCTCACCTTCTTATAAATAAATAGGTGAATCTGTAAAGGTCATCTGCAGCTTATAGTCTAGGTCAATTCAAAAATCAAACAATCTAAATGTAAACAACCAGTTATTATTAACTATATGATTATGGATGGAAGCTTAAACAGTGAACAAAAGTGAGATCTATGAATACTAGTGTAAGGAGGACGAGCACACTCATTACACTCGGAAGGAGAAAGTGGGTCATGTATGATATTAAAAAGTAGACAAAGGATCTGTACATTTTTAGGATGCCAGATAGGAAGTCAATTAAGTTTCAACAAAATTTGAAACATCATTTTACAGTATCTTAACTAATAGCATATACCTACTAAGTGAAAAATAAATGTAGTATTTCAGTCTAAGCCAGGAAGCCTGTTATTGATCTTTGATCTTATGACATGGTATAAATGTTGAGATAAAGAAGTATTGATTTTGGCAATTTTATTGTAAATTTGATAGAGTTTAGTAAGGTACTGTTCGTTGAGGATGAGGATCCTGCACACTCTTACTATATATAATTCCAGACAGTTTTCTGAATTGCTATCAGTGCCTTTCTTTTACTCATTATACAAAGAGAAAGAAATGGTATTAAAACAATTCAGAAAACTGCCTGGAATTAAGACGCCACGATATACCCCCTGGTCTATAGTTACTAGTTAGTCTTAGTTTAGGTAAACCTAGTGCGCTTTTACTTGTACATAGATAGAGACAGCGTCAACTTAGTCCTGGTTTAAACTGGGACTAAGTTTAGACCATGTTTTGCAATAAGACAGCAAAAGTTTATTTTCAATTTAGAGACAGAAAAGCGGCGTATAGTAGTTATAGTGTAGTTATAGTAGTTGTATAAGTTTTTATTTTTACATATCGCATATTTTTTATATATACACTGTATTTGGTCGGACCCTGTCAAGCCGAATCCTACCCATGTTAACATAGTCATATAAAAGTTATAGTGTGATTGAAAATTCAAAATTGTAAAATTAATTTTGAAATTCCCCTTACAAATACACTCGGGGACAAATTAAGAGGAACACAATCGTACAACTGGTTTCTGCGGTGAATGTTTTGTTTTGTAGCGAATCCGATGGCTAGAAAGCTGGTAAAATTAAATATGGTTTCGTATGCTGAAATACACAGCGTTATCAAAACTTATATGAGTTATTAATATCTTTTATGACTATGTAAACATGGGTAGGTTTGGCTTAGTGTATTTGACCAAACACCTCGTATTTAACAGTTATAGATTATGCATTTTAGTCAACCAAGCTCATTCCCCACTTATTATCATTTTTTCTCATTGCCACTCGGTTCTTGTATTCTGCTATTTTGTTTCTTGTCATTGTCTCTCTCCATAGGGAGATTGCTAAAAACAATGTTTAGTCCTTTTCCATTTAGGTCGAAAATCCCCATTGAACTTTGGCCATATTTGGCATTTAAGTGCACTGCACATTTTGCTATATTTCTTTATCTGTCTTTCTGTGTTGTCATCTCAATTTGTTTTATGTATCTCTATAATTATGTTATTTTTATGCGTGTTTTACGTGTTTAAATAAGCAGTGCATCTATCTATCTAGTATACATTGGGATCTGTCTTCCACCTTATGGTAAAACCGTAAACAAATAACATATTACTTGCGGCTTTGCTGTGAGTGAGTGTTTCCGTTATTTTCGCACCACTGACAACTAAAACAATGCTACCGTCCTCGCCATGCCTTCTCTCACACTTCCCGATTGACACGATCGACGTTCACGTGGGAATGCTCCAACAATCGGTTTGCCTGCACGATTGTTGAACTACCTATTTAATTGTGAAATAATAAAGTTCTTTTAGCCTTTTTTGCGACGGCAGCGGATACCGCCTGTGGTTTGTCAATGTCGGATTCCAGTAAACTGCTCGTAGAGGTGCGTTGACTTCGATGACATCAGTGCAAAGAGCGGAAAAAATACGACAGCGGTAATCTAGTTATCGCAGTGTCTACTACGTTAGTAACGTAACTTTGTTTTGTTGAAATAAATTATTTGACCCTTGAAATTTGTTATACTTAATCATATATATCATATCGGTATCTACACGAACAATGCAGGACGTAGTCTTAGCTAAGGGTTCTCAATCACACTTCATACTCTTGCGCCGACCGCATTCAGCGATATACCGAGAGTCCGCGACAATAAACGAGATCTTCAGTCCATATTGTTGGGATCTCAAGTGATCTGCTGCTGCACATATCACAAATTTAACTCCCTTTAGTACTGCTCCTTTAGAATCTAGACTAATATTATGAAGCTGAAGAGTTTGTTAGGTTGAACGCGGTAATCTCACGAACTTCTGATTCAAATTGAAAAATTATTTTTGTGTTGGATTGGATAGTCCATTTATCGAGGAAGGCCAATCTATAACATCACGCTACGACCAATAGGAGCTGAGCATCAATGAAAAATGTTGCAAAAACGGGGAAAAAATACTCATTTTCAGAGCTTTCATTGGGTGCGCTGCGTAAACGGCACAGCATAATATGTCTATCTTTTAAGTTTGACTATATAACTTTTTATTGGTAATCATATTTGTTCTAAAGTAATTCATTATTTGCGTAGGTGTGTAAAATCATACATATCCTACCCACCTACGCACGACATGTTGTTATTTTCCGACATCCACGCGAACGAAGTCGCTGGCACAGCTAGTTTAAATATAATATTACATTTTACTAATATATATAGCTGTGCCTTCAGTGTTGCTTGCGTGAAATTTAGCTTGGTCGTAGAGCGTGATGTTACTCGATAAATAGACTATCAGACACTAAAATAATTGTTCAATTCGTACCAGCCGCAGCCCCCCTAGACAGCCCCCCTAGCCCCCCTAGTCGTTCCGCAGATGTATGGAAATGACAGTAGCTTACGACAACCTCACGCTATTTTTCCGCAGCTTATGTCATCTACATACATTTTTTCTGAGGAACGACTGCGGAAAAGTAAGCGTGTGGCAGCGTGTGGCATTTGTCTAGCGCCTCAGTAGTTCTAGGGATTAGCTCGTTCAACCAAACTAACTTCAATCTTATATTTTGTTAGATTATTTTCATTTCGGTGATGATTTTTTTCTCCTATATTTTCATTTCATCTAAGAAGAAATTTTTTTTCTATCTTAAGATTAATTGCGTAAGGTATCTGCTGGACAACTGAAATTTGCGTAAGACTTCATAGAGATGAGATTCTCAGTCCCAAGTGACAGTAGATTCACAAACATATTCATTTCGTCCATCTAATGTTTACCCAAACAGAATGTTGGATTACCTTCACAATCTTTTGATGATATGTAGAGGTGAGATAATGTTTCATCGTTTGCAGTGGTAGAGTGCATAGAGTTTCACTAAGAAAACTCTATCTCATCACTGGTGTTTTTTCTCTTCGGATAAAAGCGCTTGAATTTACACGGGCAGATTTTTTGTAATATGTTTGTTTACCAATTTGCATTATCAATTTAATAATAATTTTGTGGTGAATTAAAATGGAATAATATAAATTTGATCAATTTCCCTTCAAAATCATTGTAGCCATTTCCTGAATTATTGTGCCGCACAGGATATCCAGATATAAATGATACATCATTGTACAATTAAAATAAGAGCGAGACTACAAATATGACAATCCCATTGGATTCAAGGGGTTCAATTGGTTTCAAGTTAAGACGAGTTTCTTCCCTTATACTTTCTGCCATTAAGGGTCGATTTTTCAATACTCAGATAATTTTTAACCGCGTAATAAATATGACATTTTGACAGCTTTTATATATAGCAAATTTGTCAAGCCGCCATATCTACAGTTAAAGGTTATCTGACGATTGAATAATCGGCCCTAAATACAATAATTTAAATAGATAGAAATTGATAGAATAGTGATTACAGATTCCTCAACACTGTTGTACAACTACAACCCAGATTTCAAAAGCAGAGAAACTTTACAAAATTATTGAAAAATCTAGTTCATTTCAAACAATTACCGAAGTGTTAGGTGATATGGAGGTCAAAGCAGACTCGTACAGTAGTCGCCATCTCAAGCAATACTGTTTGACCTTTGGACAGCTCTTATGTCGCCTGTATTAGTGACGCTTAATACGGCGCCCACTGTACTATGCTGATAGCTGTAACTCAATAATCCTGCCATCACAAGTTCTACCTATTCCAGTCGTCAATCGTGAACAGGAAATAAAAATGAAAACCATTTGGAACAATATTAATTATGAATGGAACCCGAGAGCCTGTGATTAGGCCAATTCTCGAGCGGATATGGAGACAACCCCATTTTACCATTATTTAAAGTCGGAAATACGATCAACTGAGCTGCGCGTTGGTAGCGCTTCCGTTTTGTGACATCCGTGTTTTGTGCTGGTGCATTCTGTGCGTGTAGGCTTAGTAACCATAGGCAAATCCCTAGCTGGAGGGACGATAAGATGCTCGTTTTGTGTGTGCAGGTGTTGTAAGAGTCGGCAATGAATCGGAAAATGTTGCCTCTTTGACATTTTAAATATTTATAGACAGTTTAAAAACCTTCTATAGACCTGCGATTTCATACGTGTTTATCTGAATTTCATCTTATAGCTCGAGTTGAAAATGTATCCCCATTTAATTTAAGAACTTCATAAACTTACACTTTTATGTCATTTAAACGCTTTGCAGTCTTTCTCGGTGGGTCTTTGCACTGGAAGTAGTTGAGGAATATAGTTATCCACACTTCGCTACACGTTAATGTCGCGGTAATAATATTTGGGGTATGAGATTAAGCGTAAGGGGAATTCTGCTGCGCATCCGCAGAGCAACTGCCCCATCATGGGATAAGTGGCCGCATCTATCAATTTAGATATTGCCCCTGTAGTTTGATCATAGTTTTGTATGCATAATCTTAATTAATTTGTCCCGGGGCGTTGAGTTATCGCGAACAATGCATACAAATTTCTCTTCACAATCGGTTAATTAGTAATGTTAGTTTTTTTTGTAAAACATTGGTATCAAACGAGAGTATAAGCGCTTGTATATAGTAGACTATAAACGCTTGCGACCAGAGTGACCTTCGTGGACCGACTATACAGGGTTGATTGATTTAAATCAAATGATTTATATCATGATTTAAATGACTGATTTAAATCAAGTGATTTATTTTAAAAAATCTATGATTTAAATCAAAAATGATTTTTTTAGTATTTAGTAGATCTTAAAAAAACTGTAATGATATTTATTTTATACATCATAACTCGAATTCAATATCAACACGAAACGATTTTTATCTTAAAACACGCACGCTTTGGGGAATTCCCTGTGTTTTCTATTTAAGTACTTGATTCACGTGACGTGGGTGGGAGTGTTGTTAGTTTACATTTTTTTTTGGACTGATTTCTATTAATTTTGCCAGAAATTAATAAAAACTTACCAAATGACATTAAAAAAAAAACATGACTTTCCCTAAAGTTTCTAAATAAATCAAAATAATCATGATTTTTATCAACCCTGCGACTATATACTCGTATATTTAAAAAAACGGCAAGTTGACGAAACCATCTGCTTGAGTATGCCCGGGGACGGCCTATCCACTGGTGTCCCGACTCCCCGACTAAAGGTACCGTAACCTAAACGGACCGTAATCGAATCGACTTGATCCTCTCAGTATTCTTTGTATGAAACTCCCCACAGCAAGGCACACTAATCTCTCAGCAAGGCACACTAATCTCTCAGCAAGGCACACTAATCTCTCAGCAAGGCACACTAATCTCTCAGCAAGGCACACTAATCTCTCAGGCAAGGCACACTAATCTCTCAGCAAGGCACACTAATCTCAGCAAGGCACACTAATCTCTCAGCAAGGCACACTAAACTCCCCACACCAAGGCACACTAATCAGAGTCGTAACGTGCGTGATCGCCTCGCCTCGGGACAAGCTCGCGAAACGCGGCGCGGTGCGTGGTCAACTTGCAATCCTGGCACCTACGGCGTTGGCCAGACAGAAAAAAACGTAAGACGCGGACGAGTCGCGGACAGGGCGGCGTCCTTTCTATACGAGTAAGCGTCGTGTCTGCGCCCCGTCTTTTCTGTCTGTGTTGTGTCGCGACGCTTCTATACATTTTGTATGAAAGTAAGCTAAACGGGCGCCGCGTCCGCGCCCTGTCCGCGACGCGTCCACGTCTTACGTCTTTTCTGTGTGGCCAGCGCCTAAGGCTCGTCGTCCTCGCCCTACGCCTCCTCATACCCCCGCTTACGCCATTTTGTAATCTAGTGATTCTGTTTTAATAAAAAAAACCACCGACGGCCGGCGAGCCGTAAGCGCGGGGTGGTCGCCTAGCCTAGCCTTAGTCGAGTCGACGTACCGGAGCTGCTGATCCGCTTTCATTGTCATGCATAGGTTAGGTTGAAGCCTGGGTAAGACCAAACTTCCTTTAAGCAGAGTCCAAACTTCCTATCTTGCTCCCGTCTTCGTCCCATCGGCACTTGTCATCAGGTGAAATCAAGGCCAAGAGCTTCCGTGTCACAAGCAAAAAGAAATGTTACATAGTCAACAAGTGTGTTCCTTTTGAAGAAGACTCATTTCTAAGTCAAATAGATGAAAAAGAGAGAAATAGATCAAATAGAGAATAGCGGCTCATAGACAAGTTAATTGGATATCGAGGAAAACCAATGTCACCTTAATCTACACCTCCGACAGTAAGTCGCACAGGAAACAATGGGATTGGAGTGATATCACTGCTAAAATGTACGAAGCTGATAATATCAAAACGGATGTTTTTATCCGTTGCTGTGAATTTTGCGCGACGAACCGAACGATAACTACATATCTAGTGCAGCCGTAGGTAGATAACGCTGCTGATAATGACTAAATTCGGAAATCCGCGATGATGAATGGAAGGAAGCTTGTCGTTTGTGGTACGCTTGACAATGAAAATATGCGCTGAAGCTTTTTTAATACAGGAGCTTGAGGCTCGAGACAGATGGTTGGTATACAACCTGAGATTAGCTTCAGGAAGACACGGAGTCCCCGCATAATCTATAGCTTCAGCCAAAATCGCTCAAAACAATATTAAAACCGCAATGAGCGCAAGATGGCGCTATACGCTATAAGAGCGGTGACTCTGTTTTATTTTGTTAACCTTGCTAAAAGGCTTAAGCAAGGTTAAAAAAACAAAATTAAAATATAGATCGCTTAAATAGTAAAGCCATCTTTATAGGGCCCCTGTACTTTCCAGTATCTCTGGTCATAGAGCTTTACATCTCCAAATTATCTGTTAACGCTTCACGCCTTACGATAAGTCGTTACACGAAGTCCTCAAACAACAGAAGAACTGACTATCTTTCATCAGATATTCGTAACACAACAATCTTATGCACATTAATGTTATGGCGACAAACTTAGTCAAGACAGCCAGGCGAGCTCAGATGCCGTACCACCAACCAAAAAACTTCATACTGAAGAATTTTAGTCGTCGTCCGAATGGTATAAGATTTCTTGCAATAAATCTCAAGTATGCAATCTCATGTAATGATTGCCGTCATAATAAGCTACCCCTGTCAGCTCAAAGCACCGAGGTCCAATGTGCATTCCAAAACACGGAATAGTACAGTTAATTTTTAGGAAAGCGATACGATTTTGGTGCTGTTTAACGTGTTTGGAAATTAGACGATAAACTAATGAAACTCATTTCTACTGCAACGGCACGACACGACCCGACTCGGTCCGGGCCAGCAACGGCACGGCATCGGCACGGTTGCGGCATAGTAAAAACGCATAAAACTATTATCATGTTTTTGCACTCGCCGGGCGTCGTCAACGGCACGACTTATATTTTTTTCCGTTGACGTTGCCGGTCTGGGAAGTGGAAAAACAGCAAATGTAATACCAATGTGCAATTATGTCGTGCATGACCGATTGTTTTGTCGAGCTTATTTAAAATTTTAAACATACCAATTTTGTATATGTATTTTTTATTTTTAATAATGCATGTGAATGTCAACTCTGTAAATTGCGATTTAAAAGAGGATATTCTTTAGGATATGACGTTTTTCTAGTGAAGACTTGCCCAATTTTCGAACATGTGTAGTGACTCTACTTTTCTTTTCTTTCTTCTTGAATTTGCAGACATTATGGGATGTATGCACATACAGAGTTGAATCATAATCTTCTTTTTTTTATTGATATTGACGTCAGTAACTGCATGTTTAACAAAGATTTTTAATTTTGCTTTTTGACCCTTTATTGTTTTTTCCTAAGAATAAGTAGTAGTCAAAGAAGCTCTCTTATTAGCTTTTATTTTTTTCAAGCTTTAATGCTACAGTATTCGATTTATTGTACATTTGCCGGACTTAGCGGCTTACATTGCTCTCTGCCAGTCAATCATGGGGCTGAGCAGAGAAATATCTGGCGGTTTTCCTTAATTAAATAACTATTGTATACTTTCAGCAATACAAACAAACATACTCGTATCTTCTATCTTTTTCTAATATATAAAATTCACAGTGTTTGTTACAAAACTCTTCCGAAACGGCTTGATCGATTTTTATTAAATTTTTTGTGTACATTCGGTAGGTCTGAGAATAGGTCGTAGGCTATTTATATACACCTAGGTCAAGGGTTTCCAACCTTTTACCCTAGGCGCCTCACCCAACATTATGCTAAAATTCTCGCCCCCCCGCCCCCCCTAGGGGCCGAAATGGGGAGTCATGAAAAATTAAGCAAACGATGAAAATATTGGCATGTTTAGCTTTATTCAAAAGATGGTTGCAGTGATATATTGCTCAATTGGATTTTTTTTTTGCAATTGATTTATCATCATCATCACTTATGTTTATATCTGAGTTCATATGTTAATATCTATACATATACACGGTGTTTCATAATACCCAATAAATAACCAATGCGTTATCTAAAACTAATTATTAAATTGTGTTAAAACTAATGAGTAAAACCCAAAATTTTCATGTAAATCATAGATATGATGATGACACTATGATACATGAAAATTTTGGGTTGAATGACATTACGTGTAAACACATTTTAATAATTAGTTTTAGATATCGCATTGATTATTTATTGGGTATTATGAAACACCGTGTATATGTATAGATATTAACATATGAACTCAGATATAAACATAAGTGATGATGATGATAAATCATTTGCAAAAAAAAATTCCAATTGAGCAATACTATATCATAACATCTATTCGTAATAATGTTCAGACGAGCACATGGAAATACTTACCCTTAAATTACATTCATTCATATCCGCCGTGACAGTGAAATGTAATTCATCAATATTGGCACTAATGCTCGTTGTGACAAATGTACTCGCATCGCAGGTCCATTAGTTGACAATACATATATTGGGTTGGTATTATACTTTATAATACTTGTATAGAAATATTACCTAAGTATGTGCTTGCTTACATATTATAATAGTACCTTTTTCGTATCTTCATTTCTAGAGTGAAATGTGTGAGTGATTTATACTTAGACTAGCTTTCCGGTCGCGGCTTCGCCCGCGTTATTAGGTTTTCCCGTGGGAATTTATATTTTCTCGTAGGAAAATAATTTTGTAACCTATTTTAGCCCGGATAATGAATTTCGTAGAAATTGGAGTAGATTTTGAATATTTTCCATCGAAACTTTCAACCCCTATTTTGCACCCTAAGGGGGCGAATTCCAATAAACCATGAAACACGTTTTCAATGAAATATTTATAAGAGCATGAATCTCAAGTTTTATCAAAATCGTTGCTAATTTAAAGATTTTTTCATACAAACTTGCAACCCCTATTTCATCCCTTTAGGGATTTTTTTTTAAAATCCATTCTTAGTGTGCGTCCGCATTTTGAAACAACTGTCCAAATTTCACGGCTGTGCGTGCGTCTAGATAGATGGGAACATCTCCTTTTTTATATACAGGGTCATTTTGAATGAACCAACAACCTCCCAGGGGCTGATTCTAGTGCTCAGATGCAACAACTTTTTGTATGGGACCAACATCGAAATCGCAAAAAAAAAATCCACTTTCCCATACTAAAGTCTCAATCAGCTAACCTAGTTTGTATGGAGAAGTGTTTTTTTTTGAGATATCGATGTTGGTCCCATACAAAAAGTTGTTGCATCTGAGCACTAGAATCAGCCCCTGGGAGGTTGTTGGTTCATTCAAAATGAACCTGTATTTATATATATTATACACGGTTATTTTTTTATCACCCTGGAAAATTTAAGGGACGCTTCACGACATGGTATTAGAATGCTTTAAATATAAATAAAAAAAATAACCCCCCTCCTTAATTTTATATAAATTTTTTGAAAAATACAAAAAATGCTGCACTAGATGTGAGCAGCATTTTTTGAGATTTTTTAATTTTTTTTTAATTTTTTTTTAATTTTTTTTTTATTTTTTTTTTATTTTTTATTTCATTTTTTTTATTTTTTTTTATATAATATTGGATGTGTCCTGAAGCGTCCCTAAAATTTTCCAGGGTGATAAAAAAATAACCGTGTATAGATATTGATTGAGTGGAGTTTTTTAGCACTGTTACAAAGAGATCAATACGCTTAAAAGTAACAAAAATATGTATTACGCGACTTTATTGACATATTACTATAATAAGGAGTGGAGTAAACATATTTTTGTAACTTTGACCGTATCGATCTATTTGTAGTCTACGGTACCTATCCCAATTAGTCCTTTCACACTCAATACGTTTAGCTGGACTAAATAACTTTTATATTCGTCGGACTTCTGACTCATTGAACATCATGACTGTTAGGCGCATAACACATTGCACCTAGGGAATGCAATCTCGTTCTCGCGAGATCTCGTTTTCGCGAGATCTCGGCCATTTTTAGCGAGATTAATCTCGGACGAAAAAAGGCGAGATCTCGCGAGTTTAACGAGATTGCACTCGAGCATAAAATAGTCTAATAGTCTGACTAATTGGTATATGTTGTTAATTAATCTGTAATATCTAATGGATCTACTGAGTAGATATAGTTTCATTACTTTCATTTAATTGATAATAATATCTCAATTTAATAATAGTCGACTCAACTTAGATAATAAGTTAAATTTTTTTGACTTATTGTTTTGTTTGTTTTAAAAGAACTGTTTTATTACTAAAAGATTTTTGTTTGATATTAGAAGAGAATACTATTTGTTTCTTATATTTGTTATTTGATTGATACGTATGTCAAAGTTTACTACTTAGAAGTTGATTAAAAAATTATAGACAGATACGTCAAACAATGTTTGATGCATAAAAGTCTATTGAAAAAATTCGTGAACATAAATGTTTATCTTATAATACTTATAATATTTATTATTTTTTTCCTAATTTATTCAAATATTGATATTATTTGCAAAAAAAAACACACCAAACTGCTAATCTCGCGAGATCTCGAAATTGGCGAGATCTCGCAGTATTGTTATTCATAAACTCGCGGGATCTCGCTTGAGCCCCAATCTCGCGAGATTTGCATTCCCTAATTGCACCGGACACCGCTCCGTGCGGTGCTGCGGTTTCTAATATTGACTCAAGAATCTTAATTTGTATACAAAAATCGCGGGGTACAGCACACTCACACCGCATCTCCGTGCAGGTGTGCGGCGCGCGCGACGGTACCGCCACAATATAGAGAACGATACAGTAGCCCGACTCCATATATAGGGACGAATCGGCGCACGCACACATACAAACGTCGCTTACACGGCCGCCAAGTACATATGCTCTGAACGGCATAACACGCAGTGTCACGCCACGCCACGCACCGGCCGAGATTGTTGTGCTCTACGTACACGCTGCGCCGCTCACGTGCGACGTGTACGTATACGTTCACCGAATATTTTGTAGGTACCAACCCTAGCGCCCAGTTCAGCTTTAGGTATAAATTTCAAAGACATGCCTGAGTCGGGCTACTGTATCGTTCTCTATATTGTGGTAATAGATCTCGACTCACATTAACTATGCGAAACGCGGCAACGACACCTCAATTTCACGCCTCTCACTCCAACAATCATGGCAGCGCAAAATATAAGTCGTTCATTCCACACTTGGAATTCTCTACCTGCGCACGTGTTTCCTCCATCCTACAACATGGGTTCCTTCAAAAGAGGCGTGAAAAAGCATCTTTTGGGCCAGCAAGGGGCGGGCAGGTAGGATAGTGGATGTCGTCCCTACTCTATTTGTCAACTCATTTGGGCCTCTTTCACCGCTTAACATCAGGCGGGAGGAGGTCATTTGCCGGGTCAAACATAAAAAAAAAGACAGCTAATACGGTGTAGCGGGGCGTCGTGCACCGCAGCTCCGGACGGAGATACGGAGCAAACCGTACGGTGGTACGGTTCCGTGTTCCCGCAGCCGCATGCGGATTTCGTTCCTTCGTACACCGCAGCGGGATGCGGCGGCAATGTGTTAACCGCCTTACTTTGTCGACACGACACGACAACAATGTTATTATAACACTGTTAGTTAGTCCGGCAGTCGCAGTTAAAGCTGCATTTTATTGTCACTTAAGTATGTACTTAAAAGCTGAAACGAAGGCCACGAGCTTCCTTGGGAATTATAAAATCGTAATCAACCACACTTGATTTTCTTCAGAAATAGGCATGCGGACTAGTAATGAAAGGAATAAATAATTCATCTGTAAGTTAGATAATAAAAAAAAAATTCTGAGAGGTATTTTCTCTTTGACGAATTTACCTAGGTATGACGTCATGTGACATTTCAAATCAATGTATCGTCGTAGAAAAGACGTATGTGCAATATCTTTAAGTAGTCTCCCAGATAAAAAAAATGTCCGCTGACTTTTGTCCACCATGCATAAATTTACTGCACTTTGCTCATTGGTTGTACATCTCGAAAATGTTTTAATGAATATCCCTTTCGCCAACAACGGAAGCTCTAACTGTACCACGCGACAGGTGCGCCCGACACATTACGTGCGCATCGCGGCCTTTTATCAATGTTCGATGGAACGGGCAGATAACTCCGTCGATCGCCCTCGATGGGGGTGCATATACAAGGAACCTTTGCAAAATGTATTGCCTTTTTTGGACGCCCAATCAACCAACGGAGGGCAACAATACGCGCCGGTGTAGGTACTATTGTCGAAGGACTCACGAACAGAGCATTTTTAATTATGGGCCTTCGGATGATGGTGCGGGCGACCCGAATAAAAAATGAATGGCGTATGGTTATCAAATTCGATGAGTACAATATTTTTATAGTAGGTAATTTAGGTGGCACATTGATCGTGAGATGAGTGGCGATTTCGATTAAAGTTTTTATCCTCATCTTAAAGCTTGTTGCTTTAAGATGAGGATAAAGAGTGCAATATGGAGGAACTCGAAAACGGGAAAGAAGCGCCTTAAGAGAAATTATTGCAAATCCATAGCCGCACAGTAAATTGGCTTAAACTTTAGCATCGACGGTCTTTCTTTAAAACTCTTAACTTAGTAAGTTAACTTCGTACTGTTTCATTTGTGTGAATACACGCCATCTCAATTTGAGACAGAAGCCACTTCTAACTTTGGACAATAATTGTAAGACAACGTTTCGTATTACAACCGTTAAGCCCTACCCGTAGGTTGAGCGTTATTGTTGTGTACATATTTTCTGGATCATCTGCCTCCATCCCTCTTTTGGGAGTTGTGGCTGGCACGTGTAAGCCGAGCATCGTATTTAGATAGTGTCATGTTATTGTTCCACTTGTCCCAAATGGATTGTGTAAGCAGACGTTTTGTAGAAACGCCAGTGAATTTACAAAATTGTTTGGTTTCAATTAATATCGATCACCTTTGTTGTTGTGTAAAATAATAAATAGGTACTCGTAAATACACTCACTTGCAATGAAATCGACCCACCTCATAGGTTACGATTAAAATATTGGTAAGATATAAAAAATAAGATTAGACAAACAAAAAATGTAATATACAATATTTGAAAGTACGTATATTTCGTAAGCTAAACATGGATAAATGAAGTGTTGCTGACAATAGACATTTCTTCGGAAAACGCTGCTTCTCATTTTCACGTATTTATTATTATTCTTATTGTTGGGACTATGCAACTTCAATGAAGCTGTAGTCACTGCGACCTAAAAGATCTATTGTGACTCGCCGCCAAGTTACAGTATCTCTTTTAGCCTGGCCGCCACCAGGAAATCCAAGATGGCTCTGGCTTTAAGAGATTTCAGTTCCCCTGGGCTGATTAAGTGTCTTCCCAGGTGGATACTTCGTTTGTGACTTAGAGGTCCACAATCGCACAAGAGGTGTTGGGGTGTTTCACGCTCCTGTTCGCAAAATCTGCAAATATCAGATTCACTTAATTTCATGTGAAATTGGTGTCTGTTTAGCTTGCAGTGACCAGTTAAGGCCCGAACAATCCCACCGGTGTTTGTCCTACTGAACTGTGAAAGTTCAGTAGTTCGTTTTTGCGAGTATCCTTCTATCAAGGTTTTAGCGTGTACTAATCCTGGTTGGTTTAGCCAGTATTTTTTTGATTCGCTTAGAAGGTTTTCCTTAAGGAGTTGCATGGCATGACGTTTCGAGATGCCACAGAAAGGTTCTGGACCTATCTGTTGACCCTCCGCTCCAGCCCTTGTAAGTTCATCGGCCTTTTCATTACCGACGACACCTGAATGTCCTGGTACCCATTTCAGAATAACTCTGTTCTGTTGTCCCAGGTCATTTAGTTTATTTACGCAGTCTGTCACCAGTTTTGAATATATAACATTCGATTAAATAGCGTTAAGAGCTGCTTGGCTATCTGAAAAGATATAAATGGTTTGGTTTTTGTAGTTTCGTTGGCGATTAGCTTCTACACATTCTATGATGGCGTACACCTCCGCCTGGAATATAGTAGCGTGCTGACCAAGATTAACGCTTTTGTTAAAGCTCGGTCTGACACCATATACCCCGCATCCTACATTTTGACCCATTTTGGAGCCGTCTGTGAACCAAACTAGGCTTCCAGCCTTACAGAGGTTATGATCTTCCGCGTATTCTTCATTTTCACGTATCACGTATAGCTAATTTTCTCAAAAAAATTTAGGTATTTAAAAACAGTTTTCTGTTTGTAAAATCTGTCAGAGTAAAAACAGGTCTGTAGGCTTAGGGTTAAAAGAAATTTTATTCATGGTAAATTTGATTTGTCGAGCTCTGAACCAAAACTTACAGGTGGGGCCAATTTCATTGCAAAATTAGTACCATTTTCTTTTCTGGATCATAGATAACGAGTAAATTTACAAACTTACGTATTCAAAACGCTTATTAAACCAAAAACAAACAATTCATTGGTCTAGTTAGTCCCAAACGCGAATGCTAATCTAGGGATCCCGGTTTCGATGTCCGATAATTGATAAAATTTGCGAAGTGTAGATATGTTCCTACCTATATTTTCTTAGCCTTTCGGAGAGAACAGGCAGACATTTTATTTAAATTATAAACACTTAGTCGAATTAAGATAAAGATTCGTTTCGTTAAAATGTATTAGACAGCAAGGTGTGGGAATGATTCCACATTATAAATCACTAGCTATGCCCGCGAATAACGTTTCGCTTTAATAAAAGTCAACACTCGAAAATTTCTGGACAGGGCCACCCTTATCACCTAGGGTATATAAAATAGCTCGTAGACCTATTCTCAGACCTACCAAATAGACACAAAAAATCCATAAAAATCAGTCAAGCCGTTTCGGAGGAGTTCGGTTACAAACACTGTGACACGAGAACCGAACGCGAATTTTACTCTGGCTACAGGCTCAGGTGTCAATCATTTTCGTATGGCAGAGTGGAAGAAATTCACGTAATCCCAGCCGAAGGGTCAATCAATCAGATATCCTGGAACGTCACATGACACGAATAACAAGTTGTAGTAATGTTCGATTATAGCACTATCCTCATCCGAATAATTGTTTCGATGCGGTACCATTCGAGTTATTGAATCACTCGGCATACTTTTATCGAAAAGGACTTTATCTATAAATAAAATTTGGTAGGTTCATCTTAACTGCCTCTGCCCCCGTAGGCCCCGTAGCATGAACACCGAAACACAGTATGATAAAACGATAAATCGACATTACCTGTCAAAATATATTTGGATATATCGGCTACCTTGAAATTTTATCGACATTTGTAAATTAACAATACTTGCCCAAAATAACAATAACAATGTCCAAAACATACTTAAAAATTCAAGACAGCTGCAAAATCTTTATCTTCGTTAACATTTCGTATCGATATATCGTGTTATCATATCGTGTGTCGACGGTCATGCTAGAGGGGCTGTGGTCTTAATGTTGATACCATCCGGTATTGTATTGGTGGTCCGGGGCTCGGTTCCTTGTGCGAAAGTTTTAGTGTTTGATTTAGTTGGAGGTAGGGCTTCTGAGCCCGCCAGGCTAGCTACCACTGTCTTATTTAAGTTTCTCACCATTATTCATAACAATGTTTTGTTACGACACTTAGAGGTAAGATGGGCAGTTCCTCATGATATGGAGTTCAGGTGAGGCTCGCTTCTATATCTTCGGCTTTTTCGTCATTTATCATCAGGTAAGCCGAACGCCAATAGCTTCCTTGTTGTGTGTCAAAAAAAAAATCCTCATTGCAGTAAATATCTTCAGTAATAATACGAAAACTATTGGACAAAATCCTTATTGATTCGATATTTTATCGACCTAGATAAGTCCTAGGATAGTTCTATTATTGATTAACATATACCTAGTATTGTTGAGTTAAGTTATTTCCCAGGAAAGATTTTACTCAAGTGCACAATCAACGTGTTTTCACTCGAGCACGTGTTGTCCAATGCCAATCGAGTCTTGAGAGAATCGATGTCAATCTATCGAGGATAAATGGTCTCGTGTCGCATCACTAGATAGCTCCCTGTCAGCACTTATTGGCAGGCTATTTTTATGTTGAAGTAGAAAAATGTGAGATCGGGTGATGTGACCCTTCTGCTCGTACAACGGGAATACAATACGTCTATTGAAATGGCTCTGGAGGACGCATAACTTCGGTCGCTTTGCTGACCGGCTGTATCAGGATAATCTTGAACGGGGAAAAAATATATCAAAATGAGAGAAAATAGAAGGAGTTAATGTTTTTATACGATTGTAATTTAAAAGGGAATGTTTTTTTATCGTCGATGGGAAGTGTTGCGAGATAAAAAGGATTTTTTTTTAACAAAGCCCTCATTTGCTTATACCATCAGGCAGTGTAGAGTAGAGTAGCGTCCAATCGCTTTATAGTAGTGAATTTATACAAAAAGTGTTAAATTATAACTGTAATCATTAATCTGTGTAAACTCAATATAAATACATACATATTCATCATATTTAAAAATTATTCCCAACAATTTTAATGATCGTGTGTGGTTCGCATATTATACTCGTTTGTTTTCGTTTATTTACAAATTTTAATGCGCACGACACGCAATTAGTCTTTCACTTGTGTTTAATGGCTCCGTCCGTCTGTTTCTTATATGGTGACAATGTCATTGGCCTCGCACGACATTCGAGATAGGTTTGCATTGAAAATGCAAAAAAGCATTCATTTAAAAATACAAATCTAGTGAGTGCCCCTTGTCTATCCGCGAACATAAAATCAGTTTATCAGAGCAAGAAGAAATCGCTCAGCTCTAGTTTTCGACTTTTAAAAAAATAACTACCTAAATTTCGTCTCTTACAATAATACTTTTTGGAAAGGTAAAATAAAACGATACTAGTTTAAGTGAAATACCGTAAATATTTCATAAAAGATAGGCTAAATAAATATAATAAATATTTAATGTACATAAAAGATAGGTTATTACTAAAATATCACTGGAACTAAAAATGAAACAACAAACAAATTACTCGAGTTTTCCGGATTAATAAAAAAAATAATGAGCTAGAAGTTTACCATTTAAAAGTTTCAGCTCATCAGCTATGAAATTAATTGCAAAATAAAAGTAAAATTATAATGACCAAAGCGTAATTAAACACGATTGATTTTTTATCTTTAATTTTTGACGATATCGGTTATCGCGAGTTTCCGATTATTCCTCCCTCTGGATTGTCTCCTGAGTTCTGAAAGAATTTTTATGCTCGTATTTACGCAGCAATGAACATTGGTCGGTACCTTACAACTTTTATATCTTGCTCCGAATTGCGTTCTGAATAAGTTTATATTTTATTCGTTATTCAAACGGCACTATGAGAAGAGCGGTGAAAGGGCTAAAATGGGAATCCTGTTGGATGCTGACGGGAAAGCGCCATCCGCCGAAAACATCCGGCGGTCTTAACGACCCCATTCAGCCGCGGACTGACGTCACAGCACCGTCATCCGAAGAATGTACCACGCTCGAATTCTCGAACATCATGCAATTGAACGTGAATATCTCATTGTATATATACATTATTTATTTTTTTGATAAAGGAAATGACGAGACGGGCTCGACCGACCGCCATGATTTGCGTGAAAAATGTATTGAGTATTATTTCTGTAACAGGCGAGAAAGGCGGGCAATGACTGGGTACTTCTTATACTAACACGCAAACTGCGTCATTTTGCATCTGAAGACTACAGGTTCTGTAACTCCTGAAAGATTCAGATCACTTACATAACAATAAACAGTAGTTACAGAAATTAAGAACAGAGGGGCAATCGTACTATTTATAACGTTTCAACCAAATCAGAAACGTTTCCGTTCCCATACATTTTGACAACACCTTGACAGCAGTCAGATGTCAAAACATATGGGAACGGTAACGTTTTGGTTTTGGTTCAAACATTCGTAAATAGTGCCCCTCAGTTACTGTTGCGTCAAAAGAAATTCCGAGAATGTTGAAAACAAACAAAAGCGAGAGTTGAGGATTACAACAGTCTCGTAAAAAATGTTTAACTGATAAAACTAGATTAAGTTATTATACCGTTCCTTGTAATTGAATACTGAAATAATATTTCGGGAGAACATAGGTTAGATGGACCCTAGGTGCTTGTATTAGATCTGGAAATCTAATACTTTCTGAGTTAATCGATTTTAAAGCGAAAGCAAAAACTTTCAAGTGACGACAATAGTCCAGCTGACTATGAAACAAACACGAATAATATAAACACTAAGAGATGAAACAAGGTACTCTGATGTACGGCTGTCGACATTTAGGATTGAAAAATAAATTATTTAGTTTGTTTGGAAAAAAAGTAGCTTGATTGGCCCCAAAATTTTCCTACAGACTCTCCCCTTCTGATAATAGACCCTGTAGATGCTGTCACAGAAAATGAAGAACAGAGAGAATGGTAACGGAATTTCCTGCGAGCCTGACGTCGATAAATGAGCAAACGAATCCGCTCAAATAAATATTAATAAATTTGCGAGCAGGCTCCGCCAGCCCGTCGAAGTTTTCACAGTTGAGCCAGTTGACAAGAGTCGTCCCTCTGTGTACTATCAAAACTTCGACTCTCCCGGAGAACTTTCCCCCTAAGCAATACGCCCGCTGCGAAACCGGGTCAAACGTGATGTGGTGTGCCCGATTGTATATTAATTCATTAAAATTGTCACTGTTACACTTTGGGATCTCATCAATGACGACGCAACACTGATTGTGTTTTTAGACCATCACCGTCTGCACATTCCTACTTTTTGCAGCGATACAGTCGCAATGATTTGTTTGAAAAACACAACCTCCTCCGTTGTTCTGCTTGTTTGGTTGGTGGCGGGGCTTCTGTTTCCGTGTGGCTAGGTACCACAGTCTTGACAAATTTCGTCGCCATGATAACAATGTTTATAATAACATTGTTGTGTTCCGACAACAAGAGGCAGGGATAGCCTGTTCCTCATCTTTTAAGGAGCCCAGATGAAGCTCGCTACCATCTTCGGTCTTATCGTCGCTTTTCATCAGGTGAGATGAAGTCCAAAAACCTGCCTGTTTGTATTTAAAAAAAAGAAATTTATGTACGCCCATAACTTCAAAACGACTGCACCGATTCTTACGAAATTTTCTGTGTGTATTTGGATTGGTTTAAGGAAGGTTTAAAAGTAAAGTTAGACCGATAGGTGGCGCTGGAATCAGGCAGGACAACGTCTGCCGGGCCCACTAGTATATTATAAAACAAAGTCCCCCGCCGCGTCTGTCTGTCTGTTCGCGATAAACTCAAAAACTACTGCACCGATTTTCAAGCGGTTTTCACCACTCGATAGCGTGATTCTCGAGGAAGGATTTAGTTTATAATTTGTTAAGTTTTTGTATTTATTTCTGTGTACATTAACGATATTTGTTGAAGATGTCGGGAAAAAATAAATTAAGGCGAAACGTAGTTCGCGGGCACAGCTAGTTAGATTATAAAATTAAGAATACTTATAAAAGCAAAGCTTTTTAAATGACACGTTAAAAATTATTCAAGAATATACTCATAGAAATGGGACAAAATTTTAAAGCCTTTTGTTCTGTAGGTCTGTGTGTACGGTAGCCGCTGCAAACACACGAGACACTGGAAGTCTGGAACGAAAGCAATGGTTTAGTAAGTTTGGGAAGAAGTTTAAAAAATGTCCGATCGTGTGTCATTAGAAAAGTCGCTGGTCATTTTTATGTCCTTTTTATGACGATTAACAAGAGTTTCAAATGGGTATGGAATTACGACAAGAAAATGGTTTTAACTTTCATCTTGTAGGCGCAATTCTTACAAATGTGCGACATATAAATACAAAAGACAACGAGGAGTTTGACTTTTTTGTGTTCACCTTCCTCGCTTTATTGATGTTAAGTTTCCCAGAGCTAATCAAGACACTGAAGCAATCAATCGATTGGGAATTGCGCAAGCCGCCGGCGATTGTTTCAATTTCTCGAGCGAAATGTTTTCCGTCGTGCTCTACACATAATGGAATCTGCAAAAACCTTTCACAGGCCACATTACGAGTGAGTCTGTTGAAATGTTTGCCTTACGGTACGATTACTAAACCAGTTTACAACGCACTAAAATGCCGGCCGATTCGTGATCAGCCAGCCAAATGTCATGGTGCACTGTGTTTGACATTTAGTCAGATCCTGGATGAACGTGTTGTGGCGCAGACAGCAAACTTTCGGGGCATTGATGGGTTTATGTTCCCTTTAGCACGTCTCCAAATATTTTAGGTAATTTCTGGATTGGAACATGCAGAAACTGTACCTTTTGTGACTGTGTCGTTCACAAAAAGAATGAAAATCATTAAGACGATGTTAGCATTTGTTTTTCATTTAGCAGTTTCGGGATTATTTTTGCTTTTTAACCGACTTCAAAAGAGGAGGTTCTCAATTTGATGCGTATGTTTTTTTTGTGTGTGTATGTAACGCGATTTCTCCGCCAATTGTGGACCGATTTTCAAAATTCTTTTTGTATTCGATAGAGTATACTCCTAGGATGGTCTCAAGGTCACCAAAGTCATAATCTGATGATAGGATTCCATGAAAATCGAGGGAAACCCTTCAATTTTATAGGTATGTCCAACGTGTTTTATGTTTTTTTCCGAAGCTATTCACGTTTTTGCGTCTGGTAGTTGTGACCTAAGCTGATGATGGAAGGATCCTTAACTTTTAGGGAGTTAGTTTTTTTAAATAAAATAGGTACGCATTATCCTTCGGTGAGCTGGTATTAAATTCACTAAAAAGATTTCATTTACTAAAAAGATAAAAATAAAAAATACAAAAAATAAAAACCGACTTCAAAAACACTGAAAAGTTAAAAATAATATAAGCATAGGTACAGCCAACATCACATTTCTATATTGAAGTCGGTGCCAAGCGATGACCTCCTAGAAAGTCTTAAAATTTGGCACCGACTTTGACCTATTGTTATATTATTTTTAACTTTTCAGTGTTTTTATTTTATTAGTCTGTATTTCATTTACGGTCTGGGCGGAAGAGCACGAGCTTTTTGATCTTACTTTGATCTTTTCTGCATCATATCCCTTAGATCGTATCACTTATCACTACATGTACATACACTTGACTGTGAAAGCAAATCTCTCCTCGTGTTTAATAAAAATGTTGGTATTGGTATGTTTAAAACTTGTCAGAAGGTTGATATATTCAGCAATCAATCTGACCATCGATTTTTGTTAACGATATACCCAGGATATAGGTCACTAGACAAATACGACAGTGTTTTTATTTTTTTGATATCTTAAAAAGTGACCGAGTTATAAGCGTTCAAAGTTGTCGTGCCGTCCGGATTTATAAAGCGAGTCGCGGAAGGTTGATGACGTCACAAATCGACAGCGGGGAGAGGCACGCGCGGCCTGACGTACTTCGTTAGCTCTGTGCTACTGGTACGCGCGATTTTACTAGATGTGAATCAACATTATGTCATATAATAAATACTATGTAGTACCTATGTGTACAAATTCAACTATTAAAACGCCTACAAAACTATTTTTTGAAGTGCTATTGAATGCCAAAAGGCGTAAAAAGTGGATGAACGTTATGAAACGGGCCCTAAGACCGTTGGATTTTGTTGTGATGACCATTTTGATGTAAGTAAAATAATAATAATAATATTTTTTATTTATATCTTCACAATGGCTTACATTATAGGTACTACATCTTATTCTCTAACAACTATATGTATTTTATTTAAATGACAAGCCTGTGTGACAAAATTCCGGCCCTCCACCCTCTAGGATTAAATCAAACTAAATAAACATATTAAATACTTAGATAATAAACATAATAAAAACATTTTCATAATAAATTTATACATATTACATTATTATTTTTATTTTTATTATAATATGTAATTAGATATTCTAAGCTTCGGGCTATTTATTACCTACTAGAAAATAACCTATAACTAAGTTGTATTACGAGGTTTTTTGGTGTAATGTCTTCTTTTTGTCACTTTTTAAACCATAGGTATGTATGATTAAAATATGTTGACTTTTGTTGACGGTAAAATGAAGGTCACAAAAGGTTTTACCGTCAACAAAAGTAAACATAGGTACCCAATTTTATAGAAAAACTAGCGGCCGCCCGCGGCTTCGCCCGCTTGGTGTTTGGTTTCTTTATCGCGCCACAGCAGCGCCTTCTGGCGACGCGATGAATAGTAGCTGAGCTGCTGAGAGTTTTACGTGAATCCTGATGGAACTATAATTTTTTGCTGGATGAAATCTCTTTTTCTGTAGGTACCTCTGACAACGTGTATATGCAAACTTTCAAGATGATCGGTTAAGCATTTTAGGTGTGAAAAAGTAACTAAAATAAATCAACAAACTAATTCACTTTCGCATTTATAGTATTAGATGGGATTAGGATACGATTCATGTTACCTAAACATGTACACCTACCTATAGACACTCACCCGTTAGTAGGCACCTACTAACTTTTGAATGAGTATCTTAGACCTGCGGGTATTTGATTTGCTTGTTGGTCCTATATAGGTACGTCTATAGTATTTACCATTTCCCAGCTGTTTTTTTTACCAAGCTGAACGCTTTTTAATAACTCTCCCGCCGTTGGGTGCACGACGAGATCTCCTGGTGTTCTCCACCCAAAAGGACTCATCCTAGAGTAAGGCCTACCCGGGTAGAAACCCTTTGGATGTACTCTCTGTCTCCGGAGGTCCAGCGGTAGGTAAACGGTACCGATGGTCCATGGCGATGATTGCGTCGTGGACACCGTTTGCCTACCTACCTAATCCTAAATAGGTGACACCTACGTATATATTCTGTTGATTAGTTTTTATTGTAACTTCATAAACTTGTTAACTTTCAAACCATTGGCCATTTTTTGCCGAAGCATCGGTAAATATTTGGCCTTGACATTTTTTGTATGAAAGTTGCTAAGCGCAACCTAGGCAATACCACGGAACACAACTGGCAATCTGGTGGCTCCCCTTGGCGTAACCTGGCGGCTAGTCCTTCAGAATCGTCCCCGGTCTGATGGCTCGGAGAAGTGACCTTCCCAATCCCGAGTTATTTTACCATATGGGGCGTAAATATTCCGGCGGAAATATTGAATTAGTGAATTAGCCACCGGCGAACCGGAGACCGGCATAAGGGTACACGGGGCTCGTCACTCTTTGTGCCAGTATCGATAATCGCATTATTCCGCCTCAAAAAAAAAAGGCAATACCACAGAAAATACACTTGATTGTAGGTATGTACACTAAACTGTTTGACTTCATGAGTCGTAGAACATACATTTGTAGGAGCTACAAAAAAAAATATTTAACTATGCATGTAACTATTATTTCAGATTGAAAATGACATGGAAAATTAGGTCAAATATAAATTGGTTGGAGGAAGACTAGTACTAAAAAAAAGATGCTTGCCCTCTTAAGTTTTCTTGTCAGCAAAAGACAGTTAAAAAAATTAACGATCTGTAGTGCAAAAATGTAGGCAAAAAGAACTGATTCACAAGATACCTACTCCATGAAGATATACCGAATCCGATCACTTCCGAACATATTGAGGAAATTCGGTTTGAGTCCTCGCATTTCCGCTGCTATATAATCACTATTTTCGGAAAAATATTGAGTCACCATAAAACTGTCTACTTTTGATAAATTATCTGATTGACCATGTGGAAATCCTTTCTCCATTGTTGTAATTAAAAGGCTAATAAACAATAAAAGTCAAGTTACACGGAGCGCAGTAGGTATGTACGACACAAAACTCAGAGCAACTGCGACTAGCGAGCGAGCGGCTGCCGGCTGTCGATGTGTGACGTCACCTACCTAGAGAGCGCGTACTTGAAAATTTAAATAGCGACCGTAACTTTCGGCGTTAATAACTTTGGAAATACTGCATCGATTTTAATGAAACAAAAACTATTGACATGTACATAACCATAGCTCTTATTTAATGTGTGTTTTATTGTAATTTTCAAACCTATCGGCCACATCAATTCCGGATACTTGAGATATTCCGTGTCAAGTAAAAGTTTCATTATGGTCGATGTTACAGCTGAAAGAGTGGCGATAGCACAAGTAGCAGAAGAATATAAGAACGACACAAATATTCACAACATCAAAATAATCGAAATAATCGTAAAGCGACACAAAGAATAAATGTAGAATGTGACGTAAACATAATCTGAGAAACATTAAAATTACTAATTGAACATTTAGACCTTCAGCTACCTTTTATCGTCATGGCGATATCTAAGTGCACTTAAAAGGCAAAGTTTATCAAGCTTACGCCGGGTGGCTCTGTCATATTTGATTTTACACACCAAAAAGTTGAAAGTACGGAGGCTTTATTAGTATCGGAGATTACACAGAGAGCTTAATCAACACCCTAATTGAATATGTAATGGCGTTTAGCGTGCCTTTGGGCGATTTTCATTATCCTTATTATAGAAGACGTTATTTCTTCTCGCGGCTAAATAGATCGTTATGCTGTGAAGAAAGTTTTACAATTAGAATATTATGATAACGTAATTTTGTTTGATCCTCGTTTTGGGAAATAACATGTTTATCGAAAAATGAAAAAACTAGTAAGGTAAAATGAAGAGTGTCTATCAAAAGAAAGTAGTAATTACAATGATGCGTTAACGTCACATGAAAGTTTATTTTTATGGTGATAATTTTTCTTTAGATATAAATCTTTTTTCTATATTCAGTCTGTCTTCAGTTATAGTAATTTTTTTATGGTAAAATACTTCATAATTCCAATAGAATTCTCACCCTGGAAGCTAAAATATCAATATATTTTTCGTCATCAGTTTCATAAAATTGCCTTCCTTTTAAAAGCTCTAACCTCCTGAATGCAGCGGCTCAACAACAGAAAGCATCAAAATTATGATGGAAAAGGATAGACTTATATTAATCGAATGTGTTAGATAAATTGCTAGTGTTCTATAAACCCCGATTAATGAACACCATCCCACGACAAACTTGTATGAAGTGCCCATCTAACTATGTAACTAATTTAGCCAATCGCCACGAACTTGACCTCTCGTAAAAACTGTAACGATTCAATACGCTCGCACTCTGGAAGATTATGTTGCGTTCCAAAATCAACTTTACTCATTGCCAGTTACGATATGATTCACGGTGAGACGTCGTATTAATTCAGACCTCGGACGGGGGTTTGCCAGAAGCGACCGCCCTCCATTGTTACAAGGTTGAATGTTGTTCGCACTTGCACAACGTTGGCAGCAATTGATTCTTGTTTTTGCCACCTTACTCTTCTTGAATGGATTATTTTCGTCTCTCATTGTAGGTGCTTTCACATACCCGCCTCTGGATGCGTGCCAAGGGATATTGGTTACCGAATGTCGACAATTCTGCCTTTTATTGTTGCTTAGTTATTGACTTGATTCACTGCTTATCCGTATATTGTTTTTTTTGGATGTTCTCTTTGACGATTGTCTACATTATTTGCATGTTTGTGTTTGTCGCTCCCTGACATTGCTATCGTTTTCTTTTGTGTCTCATTATTATGTTCTTTATTCAATTATCAATTATGCGTTTTCGTCAAAAAAATGCAATAATGATTTTAATTACTTAAAGCGTGTGAGCTATAGTCCCGTAGGTAGATTGCTTAACACCCATTCATCGGCTTTCTCGTAGTGATAATTTATGATATAATCATAATGACCGAGCAAAGGTTATTATACGATTCATATCAACCAAAGATTACGAGAAATTATTGGAATATGGAGCTGTATTAATAGAAGCGGAGGAAGTGACACGTCATAAATATGATTGCCCTTGAGCGCACATACGCAGAGTTGAACTCGCACGCCAGACATGAATGGTACGCAGTTTCATTCATAGGGCTCATAGATGTGTCTGAATTATGTCCTCATATAGTTTTTCCCTCAACTACGTGTTTCATTATCATTTACAGTCTGCGTCGGGAGATTCAAATCGTAGTCTTTTCGGATTTGTAATAATTTGAAAATTTACACATCACAGTGGATATTTATTTGGCTGATCGAAGTACAGTAAGCTCCCATTCAAGCTATACATTTATACTACGACAACCACCACTATTACGAGCGACATAAGAACGGTCCAAAGGTCAAACAGTATATCTTGATAAGAAGGTACATAATCTTGTTTTTTTTTTGTTGCAAGACTCGTAATCTACGCATCCATTTGCGTGTGAAGAAATCGGATCGGAAACAACTGATAATAAATCGCATGCTCATTAATTTTATGAATATATCGTATTTTTTAATCTTGTAAAGTTCGTTTAAACTGCGATTTGCACTCGACGGCGGGAAATGTGTGTTCGCATCCGGGAAGTGATATTTTTTCATGAATAAATAACTCAAACTCAAAAATCTTTATTCAATATAGACCTTTACAGGCACTTATTGACGTCAAAAAAAAACATAAAAATCTTCAACCAAGAATTTAATTAACTAAATTATTTAATCCTTGTATGTATGTACACACACCCCAACCATTATTAAGATGTGTGCAAATACAAGTCAAATGAGAAAAAAAATTGACTCTACACCTGTTCGGAAATTGGGAGAGCCTTCTCGAGAAGAACAGGAAAGAAACTCGGAAGGTCTTGTATTTTTTTTGTCTCGTTTAAAATGCCAACATTACAATATTATATTTCACAAACATTTTTTTTAATAATATAGAAATGCCTGTCGGTGTGAGTGGAACAGTTACTCGAATGAAATTTATCCTATTATCACAGTGTTAACACCCTTTGAACGTCAATTATCACATTTTTTGTCAATCCCAAGCAGTTTTATCTGTCATATAATCAGACACTTTATAATATGTTTTTTTCATAAGTGCGCCCTTGATAGTGACTTTAAATTTATTCAAGTTAAGTGCTTTAATATTATTTGGGATTTTATTGTAGAAACGTACACAAAGGCCTTTGAAAGAATTATTAATTTTTTTAAGCCGAGTATTTGGTAACGCTAACATATTCTTTTGCCTAGTATTTACTGAATGAATATCACTGTTTTTACAAAACGAATGTATATTTTTATGAACATATACTATATTCTCGTAAATATATTGCGACGCGACGGTCATAATACCAATTTCTTTAAATTTTTCTCTCAATGAGTCTCTTATTTTAAGGTTATAAATAGCACGAATAGCCCTTTTTTGCAGCACAAAAACAGTCTGAATGTCGGCAGCATTTCCCCACAGCAAAATGCCATACGACATCACACTATGAAAATAGGCAAAGTATACAAGTCTTGCTGTATCAACATCAGTCAGCTGACGTATTTTCCATACAGCGTAGGCTGCAGAACTAAGTCTCTTCGACAATTTATCAATATGTGGGCCCCACTGAAACTGAATGTGAATGAAACTATCACGTGACATTTATATTTGTGACAAGTATTTAGATAGAGTGGGAGACTGTACCAGAGTCGTCACTCGTCAGCGTGGGTACCTCTGTCTTACCTATTTCTGACGTTAAGCAGCGCTTGCTTGCATTGCTGTGTTCGGGTTTGAAGTTTACAGACAGGCGGTGAAATTACTGGGTACTGTGACTGACTCGACATCTTATGTCACAGGTTGGCAACGTACTTTGGCGTCCTTGTAGGGGCTGTAGATTTGCACATCTTATAGGAGCCACATGTACTATAGGTGACTGTAGCTACGTACCAACAGGTGGACAGCCTGCTACTTTTCCATTTCTTAAGTTTAATGCTAAATACTTTTCCATTTCTTAATTCCATTTCTTAAGCATTAGGACTTTAAAATAATAAGTATTATTCCAGGTGGTAAATGTTGTAAGAGGAATGTATAATATCCCATTGACTCGAACGTTTTTCCAACTAGTTTTTACAAAAAGCCAAGCCTAATGATTACTGCCCGAGTGACATTAATTTTATAGCACCTGCAGAAATGGGGAAGGTGTGGTAATGACCGTGAAGATTAATCGGCACTAAGGAGATTGAAAACGTACCGAGTCAAGTAAGAGTACTTTTTTGACGTTCTAACGCATGTTAGTTGTAACGTCTGCCTGCATCTTGAAGAGGTTTTATGTCTTTTCGCAATTGTCACAATACTTGTAGATACTAACGTGTACATAAGGTATACGTTAGTATCTACAAACAAGTATTGTGACGTGATAAAATCAAATATGTAACTTGAAAATTACGAGATTGTTTGCATTTATTAAAAAATCTCATGGCCGCCCTTGAAAGACTGACTTACAAAACAATTGCACGCTGTTTAAAACATTAGCGAAGGAAATTAAAAGTATAATACGTTACAACACAGGTGATGAATGCCCTCAATGGATGGGCGCGCAGAACAGAAAAAGCTGTAGAGATACTGGAGATGCGATAATGTCAAAATACTATGAGGCCCGATCGATGTCGTCGAATTTGCATACAAAATAATATTTACTTATCATACCATCACTAGGAAACATTTTGTGTGGTTTGTCGTGTCTTTCTTAGTAAATGCCAACCCGAACGTATGTTTTCATGGAACATAAACGGTCGTAGAATAAGATAGAAATTAACTTAATTCGGTGAAGAATGTGCAAATTTAATTAAGAATCTCATGATCGCTAAGAGCACGGTTATAACAATACTGAAACAAGCGGCTGTTGCAGCGTATTGCGCCATCTCGCTATTATTGTTATTAATTATTATGCTATATTTTAATACTGTCCTTAAATGGTAAGATCATGACAAGGGGTCTTCCTGCCTTGCACTACGGATAAGAGCTTGTACACAAAACTGCGATGCGACGTCGCATCGTAAGAACTTGCGAATTAAATCGCGCATGCATTTAATTCGCAAGTTCTTACTGCTTCTTTTCCCGGAAGCTTCTAATCAGTAACAGAAATCCGCAACCCTTTTAACGATCATGTCACTACCTAGTAGTGAAGCTATACTAGTAGTACAATACAATACATTCAGTTATGTTGAAGGATCGTCGAAGGATCACCCGAACCGTGGCACTCGATCGCATGGCAGCAATTCGCGTCGCAGATTTCTGCGTTGCAAATTCGTATCGCGCCGATTTGCGGTCTTGTGCACATAAGCCCTAAAACCGCCCCTGGTCACCTCCACAGTTTTTTCTGTTCCGTGGATACGGGCCTACGTGCAATGTCACCGCGCATACACACGCGGTGTTGCCCGCGCACAACCTTGCCGAGCCAAGCTCTGCCAATCGGATGTTACTATTTTGGCTTAGTAGGTCATTAAACGAATCGTTCAGTGTAGTTATAATCCAGAGCTATTTGGCGCAAGAGATTTAGTGGTTGACGGTCGTTCAGTCTCAGTTATGACATAGAATAGACTATGGGTGCAATGTTCTGGAACGTACAGACTAACTGGGCGGCTTAGAACCTTTTGCGGACTTAGAAAATGAGTATGTCATCATTCGGTCTCAATGTTTTTTTGCTATTAACCTTACCTCTGGTAGCCTGGCAATATTCTACTAATTAAAATAAAAAACATTATTAATGCGCGAATATTTTTGACTCGTCATCAGGTTTTCTAAAGACCGCAAAATATCCGAAGTCGCGAGCGAAATGCAAGTGATATACGAGTACAATCAATGTTTCTAATAATGTTTCAAATTTACGAACATCGTCTGATATCAGTTCCATTCATGTCAAGGAATGTTGAGTAATTAATTAAAAATGGATTACGTTATCATAGCCACAATAGATATTTAATGGTTGTTGTAACCGATTGTGGCTGTATAATATGATGGTCGAACACTGTGTTGCTCATTAAGGTGCTCATTAAGCTTACACTCAAATAACGATTAATCGTGTGTTTGTTAATCGATATTGTGCTAACCCTGTACATTTTTGCCGACCTGTTATGGAAGCCGGTTCATCATCAACTTGCCAACTCGATATAGTTGCACCAGTAGAAACAATGCCTTGAACTTCCTTAAATGTAATCTTTGCTCTGAAGTCTAAAGAGATTCTCGACTGTCAAAGCATACTACAAATGATTCTCCATCGCATACATAAATAACTTTAGCAATAATAACAGTTATTTGACACTGTTATTTTATACCAACTGAGTTGGTAAACAAGCCATCTGCCCCTCATGATAATTGGCTTCAGTCGCTTATAGCTCATGTGGTTAGTGTGACAACTCCTATAGGACCCACAGGTACGTTATGATAGCAACTTCTAACATATGATATCAAGTCTTACTTTGCAGTAGAAATAGGTTATTTCATAGTAAGCATCGCGTCAAGCAAGCCATTATGTTTGACTTTTTGGACCACTCTCTATGTCGCTCGTAAAAGTGGCGCGTTTCGTAGTGCAAATGTAGTAAACAAACAAATGTTGTAAAAAAAACACAAACGACAAGTACTGAGTTTCCCTCTGGGTAAAAAAGACCTCGAGTCTCGACTTCGACGACTTGAATATTCTTTGATTCGATTGAAGTGTTTTTTGATTCGGAATTTAAAACGTATCTTGTATCTTATGTCGGAACTTCGGAAGTGCCTTGCACTTTCGTCTTTAGATCTGTCTTTAGATTTGTGCGACCCCTTTCCATTGGCTTATTGATTACTACCACCATTGTTGGGCTAATTGAGTTCACCCATAGGTTTTACAGCTGGTCCTGGTCGGTTGGCCGTAAAGTTATCAGGTTTTTGATATCTGGTTTTTGTTACGCATCTCCTGTTTAGCTAGAGAATCGTATTGACACGATAAGTGTTCCACTCTCCCTCCTCTCTTTTTTCTTTCTATTCTTTACAGGAGTCTGCGCTAATCAGACCCATCATTCAAAACGTAGAAATGCAACATTGACAATATAATACGTTGCCATATAAATTCAAGATGGCCGTTCTTGCAGCAGCAGCGGATGCGTGCGCGGCTAGCAGATGACGGCGATTGCCATCGTTACCGGTCGCCTTTTTGTTCTTTTGGCGGGAACTCGGGAAGTGGATAGCGGTGCGTTGAACGCATGCATACTATAGCTGTTTCAGTTCGCTTAGAAATTATTCTCATTTTTATCTTAATCAGCTGCATACACATAAATGTATTATTAAATAAAACTGTCACAGTTATATTTTTACAAACTTCAAACTTGTTCTATCCTTGCGAAATCTTCGTTTTAATCTATTACTGGTGTTTTCTTAGTTTTTGATGCATGAAAGTTAAGTGAGAGAAAAATGCAACCAAGTTGATGTTTGATTCATTATTCTGTCCCAATATAATAGGCTTTGTTATACAATACGCATTTCGTAAAATGTTCAACTCAAAAGGTGCGCAACTCATCTACAGTTCCGAACACTCGGGATAATATCTAAGATTTTTTTATAACCTTTTAATGTTATATCATTACGACATCTAAAGACAATTGTGTCAAGATATTAAACCGTTTGTATCATGCATCCTTTAGAACAAACTATTAAATTTTGACAAAATATTGTTTGTCATGCTGATCTTGACAAGACACAACTTTCTTCGCCAAAAGCCAATAGTTCCAAATGGCAATATTTCGCTCATTTCTATGACAAAATGATTTCTTTTCTGGTATGCTGTATGAAATTCTGGTATGCTGTATGAAGAGATCCGTAGAAGAACTAGAGTCACCGACATAGCCCAAAGAATTGCAAACCTTAAGTGGCAGTGGGCAGGACACATAGCTCGCAGGACTGACGGTCGTTGAGGCGGAAAGGTCCTTGAGTGGCGGCTATGTACCGGGAGTCGCAGCGTTGGTAGGCCCCCCACAAGGTGGACCGACGATCTGGTGAAGGTCGCGGGAAGCCGCTGGATGCGGCAGGCGCAGGACCAATCGGTTTGGAGATCCCTGGGGGAGGCCTATGTCCAACAGTGGGCGTCTCTTGGCTGAAATGAATGAATGAATGCTGTATGAAATTACAGCGGCTCATTATTTTCTTCAGTAGTACAAAATGTGTTAACAATACTATCCTAATTCTAATTTGGCTACTGCTGGGCACGTTTCTCTTGCGACGAGAAGAACTTTGGTCTATTACACCACTCTGGCCAAACGGGTTCTTGTCTACAAAACCTAAAAGATGTTCCTGTCTACATCACAAGACAGGATCATTTTATTTCATACAGATTATTAGATCAAGCAATTAGCAATAGCAAAAGAGAAATATCAAAAGAGAAAATAAATTCATAAAAATTGCAATTATCCTGAGTTATCAGGGTTTTTACAATGTTCCTGTCTACATCACAAGACAGGATCATTTTATTTCATACAAATTATTAGAGCAAGCAATTATCAATATCAAAAGAGAAAATAAATTCATAAAAATTGCAATTATCCTGAGTTATCAGGATTTTTACAATGTTCCTGTCTACATTACAAGACAGGATCATTTTATTTCATACAAATTATTAGAGCAAGCAATTATCAATAGCAAAAGAGAAATATCAAAAGAGAAAATAAATTCATAAAAATTGCAATTATCCTGAGTTATCAAGATTTGTACAATCGGCCTGATTTCACGATTCTCCTGCGACATACATACAACGTTGCTTAGCCGATGTGACGATATATCGAGTTGAAAATAAACCGGCCGTCGATATAGGTGCCATATTAGCCGCGTTTACAGCCCATTAATAGTTCAATATCGCCCGATGTACCAAGTACTCTGCCCGTCCACTCGCAGTCGCTGTTTACTCTCGCCACTTCATACAACCGGTTTAGTGCTTTTCATTCACAGTTAATCTATAAATAATCCCCTTGCTGGACGAGATGTATCAGTTTTATGTTGCCTTTTATTAGTTTCGGTTAGTAGCGCTTCGGCAGTTTGTTTGACTTGAATCTGACGGTGAAATCGACATGTCTAATGTCTCCATTCTATGTTTTATTTGTTACTTGGTGTTCCTCAATATTGAAAACTAAGAGCCAGAGCGCACTAGCGACTTTTTGTCGCCCGATAGTTGCCCGATAGTTTGATTGATTAAAAATCACATAGTCATTTTCGCCGATTTTTAATCTCTAAGTCTGTGAACTTCAATATTAGCTCTATACTTATTCCCTGAACGATCAAACTATCGTCCAACTAAAAGTCGTTTGTGCGCTCTGGCTCTAAGTGTCAAAATTGTTCTAGGAAAAAAATCCCTTTGAACACGGAGTGGGTTCATTCTATTAACGAATGAAACTTTCTTTAAATTATGTAATCTTATCGTCCACATTCTTCTGACTCGACATCCTCTAGTTCATTATAATTTCTCTTAACTTCTGAAGTTTTATTATAAGAGTCCGCATTAGTTCTATCACGTTGTTTATTCTGTAATTTTATTTTCTTATTACCTTAAGCGATAATGATTCTCTCTGAATAGTTCATTTGTTATCTTAAAAGCCGATGGCGTGAGAATATTAGGGATCACTAAGTCGTCCTGTAGTCCGTCATCATCATCATCATCATAACAGCTCATATACGAGTACGTCCCCACCGAGGGGCTCGAGCCTACCCTTAGGGTGTTTAGGCCTTAGTCAACCACTCTGACCCAGTGGTTAGTTAGTGCCTATTGAATTGTTATTAGAGTGCTTATTAGTGTTTCATCGGCTATAAACGTAAACTGTCTACTTTGGTTTTCACACAATCATAATAATCGCTTTGAGACTTGTAATATTAATGTTTATCATGTTTTGTTCCAGGTACGTTGGGACCAGGCGAGTGCGCGAGCTGATACAAGTTTGCATTAATCCTCTTTGATAATAACGACCCGGCTGCCACCTTGTGATAGTCGCACCGCAATGGAATAGGGTCGGTCGACCCATAATTTGCGGAATCCCTTTGTTTTCGGTCCGGACAGGAAATCACTCCGGACGATCATTAATATGTTTCGTTCATATAGGTCTCATTGGAAAAGCTCAGGTCCTAAGAGCTTGCGCCAGTCCTCTTATATACTATTAACGCTTAAAACAGTATTAAACCGTGTCGAGAGTAAGAAGGTGCTACATTTTGCAATAGCGGTATTCCTTTTTTAACTCGGTTAGAAAATATTTCAGGACGTTTCCCAAAAGCTTCCGGGCTAATCGAGACCACTAAAAACTTCGTGGATGTTCCGTCAGTCCAATCGTGGGGTGACCTGGAAGCTGGGTGACCCAATTCGCCAGATCACCCCCCTGGACAGACCGGCCAGTTGGTAATACTGCTCGGGCAAACGCCAAAGGAGGAGCACCCTGTTTCAATATTACAACAATATCACCTTGCCCTAAACATCATATTGAGGCACTGGAAAACCTGTTTATTTTATTTTTATTTTATTTTATTTGGGATAACAAACAGTTATACATTAAGAGTCTACAATATTGTATAAATTGCAAAGTAATTCAATGTACAACCAACAACATTATCCACATATTAGTTTATACTAAATGCAATGAAGTTAGACTGTCATCGTCTTATTAATAAACGTAGACTAAAGCTTGAGTAACTTTACTCCGAGTATTAAATCAGTAGTAAACAATTTTCATATTAATAAACACGGAGTAAGAAAGGAGTAAGCTAATCCAACTCTACTCTTGGAGTAAAAGTTAAACCTGCGAGCTACCTAGTTTAAGGACGGATTAAGGATGGAGTAGCGTTATCTTTGCGAATAATATAATTTGTGGGTAACAAAACTACTAAAAACGAAATTAGGAAACACCAAATTATGCATTGTTGAATTGGATATAATTATAACATACATAATATCGCAATGCAGATAAAGCAAAACCAGCTTCTTGAAGATAAGGTAAAAATAGATGATAGAACATTTTCTTCTGGAACTAACTCCGTGAATAACTCTCTGCGGGGGAAAGCACTAAGGAAAGCATTTTATTAATGAGTTACTTTAATTTCACTCCTAAATATACATCATTGCGACGCGATCACAAATCACAACCAAAACCACATCAAAACAACCACAAATGACACCTCAGAGGACAATGTCAAACAAAAAAACTGTGAAAACTGTCATCACATTTATTTCTGTCATTGTCAAATGATGTTCGAATCGTTCACCGACTCATTCTTTTTTCTTTTATATTGCAAGGGTTGTCATAACATACGCCAATGTACATACATACAACATACGTTAATCCGAGAGTAAGCAATGCTTTGTTAGTCTGAGCTTACTCCGTGTTTATTAATAATGTCATAAACACAAAGCTACTCTTAGCTTAAACTGGGAGTAACTACTCCAAGAGTACGTTCGGATTAAGGCAGGAATAGGCGATTTTTATTAATAAGGCTGTCAATGTTCGCGACAATATTTTGTTCTATTTTGTAGGATTCCGTACCTGCAAAAGGAAAATTGGGACCCTTATAGGATCAAGTGGTCCTATAAGGTTTCCGTTGTCCGTCTGCTTGTCAAGTAAAACACCTTTTTTCTCGGGAACGCATAGAAATATCAAATACTCTGGTTGGTGTTTTTCAGCTGTAAAAAAAATCAAACTTAATGACCGCGTTGATTTCGTAAGGGAATCAAAAGAATAAAGTCAATCAAATGAAGTTAGGTTTAATACTTACATAAGTTTGTACGAAACTCTCGATCTGCGAGTCCTAACTCGCACTCAGCCTGTTTTTTATTTTAAACCACTCGTATTATTAATTCGAAAGCTTGTAGGGATGTGCGGGGAAATATTTGAAACTTCCCCACGAAAAATAAACTCCTGAACCTACTACTTACAACGAAACAGTATGGATTATATCTGTTTATTGCTGAAATTGCGGGATAGCCGATTCGTCGCGCGGCGCTTTTTATCTTCATAATTAGTAAGTTCATCGATTATGTTTACGTTGTCTATAATCGTCAAAACTAGATTTGAGAATGACAAGCCATCGTTCTATATCCGTCTTCTCTACCTACACCTTGACAGGCATTGGCGTATTGTGTCTGCCCGCATGCGGCGATTACACACGCATATATTTTGCTCATTAGTCATTTGTGTAAGGAATTAAACGTCAGGTAGACGCATTCTTCACTTATCCGTTTGATGTCGGTTTTTTGACATTAAATAAAGACAGCATGAGCGTAAGGCGTCTGCGTCTGGCGACAAGTCTGGTTATGAACGAGTATTGCTCGGTGCTTTAATAAGAGTGCACGCATGGTTAGTCTTTTCCTTTTGACAACTCCCCTGCAGTGGACATTTATAGCTATACGTACTGAAAAATAAAAAGCAGGTGACGGTTTTGTCTGGACGTCCATTTTCATGGCATGAGGTCCCTTACACACTGCGAGATTAGGTACACGGAGGAGACGATAAGTGATCTCGTTTTATTTTTTCTAAACTATATAAGATATTGGAAAGCTGATAACTGATTTTGAAAGTGCTTTATGAGCCAAATGGTTTATGTTTATGTACCAAATGGTTTATAAATACAATACAATAATGGTTTATAAACTATACCTTACCAAACAAGCCATAAAAAGGTAGAGATATAAAAAAACAGTTTGAATTATTACGGGAATTTTTCATTGCTACTCAAGTAAATATGACACTAAAGTATATTAACAGATTTGTCAGCAGAATTTTACGTCCGCCACGTTGTTTACTTTATTGATTTCGTCGGTTTTTCCCAAAGACTTAGAATATTCTATGGTATTTTCCTTATTTTTTGTATGGGGATTACTCAGCTTCCTGAGGGAATTTTGAAAAATCCTTCTTTAGCGGGCGCCTACATAAGCCCCTGTGCCGAATGCCATGCTTCTTAGCTTCAGTATTTTGGGCTCGTTGATACCTCAGTCAATCATCATCATCATCATCATCATCATCACAGCTCATATACGTTCCCACCGAGGGGCCTACCCTAACTAGTTATGTTAGGGCGATTAGGCCCTAGTTAAACCACGCTGGCCCAGTGCGGATTGTTTGACTTCACATACACCTTTGAATTGCTTCGCAGGTGTATGCAGGTTTCCTCACGATGTTTTCCTTCGTCGTAGGAGCGTCAGATAAATGTACAAATGAAATTCGTGAAACGTAAAACACATTGGTACATCGCAGGATCGATCGCGGGCCTCCCGATTCTACTCGGGGCACAGTCCAGTGCCGAGGCCACAGCGCCACCGACGCTCAATCATCAAAGCCTATATCAAGTTTATCTGTCTTCTGTATCTATACATACAGAAGACAGATAAACTTGACCTTACACAAATAAGTCGTGAACAAAAGTGTTGGCGATACAATAGTAAAGTTTCGCTAGTAGATAGATACTATAGTGTATTCTATTTTTGTTGTTTGTTCCAACAATAATAGCGTAGCGATTCCGTGAAAAGTATCTCTTACGGAGCTTCGAAAGAAAGTTCTTATATAGGGTGCTATTAATAAAGAGGTCAAATACATTGTTTACAAAAGGAAATATGACAATTAGCAGATCCTTTTACTAACTGTCCGTAGCTGGCCCGTGCAGCGTGAAGATTACATCCAAAGCCTTCAGATTCGATGTCATAAGCGGTATTCGATGCGTGAAGCGATTGCGATCGCGTGCATGTATACAATTGTCTTCACGTTAAATACGCAATCATTAGCACACCTATCGTCAGCAAATGACGTTCTATCATTAGACACGACATGCGCAAACTGAAAGTTATTGCAGAAGTGCCTCAATTGGTTTATTATTTTCCTCGACTGGTGGGTACATCTTCTTTGTATCAGACTACAGGCAGAAAGCTGTGATTGTTGCATTTAATCCCTCAGAAAAAATTTGCCATGTTGCTTATATTGAAAATGTTATATCCATCAACAGGATGGTTTCCGAATCGCTATCTGGGCTTGGTCTGTAATGAATTTGGCTTCTCACACTGCGTTGCGTGCGCGCATCTAACTTTTGTTTGCACATTTTCGTTTCGCTCATAATTTCGGGTAACCGTCGATAATTTTTAATTCTCTCGAAATCACGAAACCTTCACAGTTCTTCTCGTGTATTTCGACGATTTCAAACGTCTTATTATTATTATGCTTCTCATCAACAGTTATGGGAATCAGACATTTTTACAGTCAAAAGAAAACATTCTGCCGTTCCACCAACGTGTTTGTACTTTGTTTCGTGTGTGTAATTAAAACTTGTATTATTATTAAGGAAGTGGAACGTTTCGCATGTAATGTTCTAATGAAAAGTATCACAATATGAGTCGATCAATGGGAAAAAGGACTCAATGTATGGTATTCACTATATCCGATTTCAACACAATCCTTTGGTCATCGACACACAGCAAGACACCAGCAGGTGTAACACGGACCGTGGGCAAAACGGGACAAAAGGCACATGTTTTCTCACGCTTTCTCATATAACAATGAAGCGAGAAGGGACGAGGATTAGTCACTTTTTCTTCCATAGTCCACGTGCTGTGCTAGGCCTACTTATAGGGTATTTGCCAAACACTTTGTATTATATTAAAAAATTCGAGGCTTCCAGCCTTATTTCAAAATGTCTACCTATTTTCTTTTAGTCGTCTCGTGCGAAGCTACAACAATATGCAGTCATAAAATGACAAAATTCTACTAGTTCTGTATTTCGACCTCCAAAACACAGCCTCTTTAGCTCAGTGGTAGGGCACTGGGGCCTTATTCTGCTAGCATAAATACATTTATGGCGTGTCAATAACGCTTCAATAACATTGCTTTTTAACACTGTTATTGTTGGTTAACCGATAGCTAATTTCTTGATAAGTCAGTCGTGATATTTGTCATTACTGACTTATGAAGAAATTGTAGTATGAATAAATTGCACCACGAAAAGCGTACATATAAAAGTGACAAAAGCAGTTTTATTGAAACGTTATCAAGACACGATAACAACGTTAAGATTAGCGGAATTAGGCCCCTGGTGTAAAGAGTACAAATACTTTGCTTTTATGTTGCACTCACTGTTTCGGTAATATAGATGAAAAAACATTCAGTATTGTAAAGCGTTAGCATGGCTCGCGTAACTGGCGTTGCCTGTGTCAAACGCATGCCCGTAAAACGTAAGGGATAGGGGTATGTAACTGCCAGCATAATTAGACCAGTCATGACATAAATCGGCTAAACTTAGGCCCTGACTTAACGTCAAACCAATATTAATTCAAATCGCTTAGATGCATCCTTTGAAGCATTTGTTTCAAAGGATTTAGGGGATGACGAGACGACAAAATTCGCAACGAGTACGTCCGCGGCTGTCTCGGTGTACGCGAAATCGTCAAGAAAGTTGCAGACTTGTTTGAGTTTACGTGGGTTATGTTGTGGCCAATGGGAAGATCGCAGGGCTCAGACAAGAGACTCAGACCAAATACGAGATGGGCAGATGTAGTCAAGAGATATCTATGTTACTGCAATGTCTCAGAGGCAAACACGTCCGATAGCCAAAGTAGTAGAGAGGGGATACCTATATTACAAAGCAGACCAATCCTTCAAATGTGAATAATAAATGTCAAGAAAGAGAGAGAGAAATCACATGAGTCGAATGTCGATCCAGATTGCAGAGTGTCTGCATACGGAATTAGTTGTACAGTATGAATAGATTTGAATATCTCGTATATATGGATAGTCGATGACAAAAGTGGATCACATTAATATGAAAGAAAAAAAATTACTGGAAAACTTTATCCAAAATATTTTTCATTGAATTGTAAACAATCTTAATCCCCTCGAACAGAGTAGGCGCGCTAGTAAAATATTAACTGGCATCCGGCCTCGTGCCTAATTCCTCTCTATATCTTTTATTTAATGCCCGATAAAAGTTATTTATTACAAGATGGGTTGGAAATCCATTGAACAATCCAGATCTCTGGGGCGTCGCAAAATATTCCAAATGATTTCTCCTGGGACCCAGCCACGGAGCTATAGGATTGATTCGTTCCACTCGGAATTTACTTTGTAATGGGTTCTGGGAATTGATATGTAATTTCCACTATTGGCGTGTAGGTATGTAATGTACGTACGTACGTAGTCCTATCTTCTCCACCGCTCTTCCTGATTACAGTTGTCCGGAGTACGGAACGTTATTGTTGTGATTCTTTGAATAGTTCAGGGAATAAGAGGAGCCATATATTAGCAGCTCGATAATTTAGCTGTTGAACAAATGACAACCACCTCTCGCTCTAGAGCTGCTGAACTATGTTGATATCGATATTTATTTTTAAATCTAAGGTGTCGATAATGTCGAAAATTGTCGAAAAACTATTATCTTCTCTGTCGTAATGATAATATTGTATGGATATTATTGATGTTCATGGAAATCCTTGGCGATACATTTTTTTAGTCAAAAATTAAAAATGCCGCCTAACAACTTTAATACTTTACAAAAACAATTAACACTTGTACTTAAAACACAAGGCAGATTAAATTTAGCAACGACTATACGAGTAGACAAACAAATACAGCGAGATCCCATCGCAACGATGGTCGTCTGTATATTGCTCCCAAGATCGTTTCTTTAAGCCTTACAATTCTATTGTACTAACTCTATTACATCATTTGTCTGACGCACCTACGGTGAAGGAAAACATCGCGAGGCAACCTGCATACACCTGTAAAGAAATTCAATGTTGTACATGTCATGTGAAGTCGACCAATCGGCACTGGGCCAGCGTGGTTGACTAGGGCCCAAACATCCTAACATAGGTTGGGCTCGAGCCCCTCGGTGTGGACGTATATTATAAGCTGTTATGATGAATTCTATTATAAAGACTGGTGTCACATTGGCTGTCAAATTGGGAACGGTGTGATTGATGATAGATGCTGTAACTAATAAGGGGACTAGCTGATCATGATTACCTAATGTGGTGTTGTTTACAAAACGTTACGATTAATAAAGGCATTTCCGTTATCTTATCTTATCACCTGTAGTGGATAGGTACATGAAAACGTTATTTCCTTTCATTCATAATGTTTGTTATCTGTCATGTAAGTCGGCGATAAATCGTGTCCCTTATTTCATTCAATGTTTGAAGTGCTTATTATATTTGTACAGTGACATGATGGTGCAATGTATACAGTCATCAAAAACATTCTTAGGCGTTTCGAACAAAGTATGATGATGTAAATGTAATTAAGATAGAAAAGTGTTTTTACTAACTAAAACCTAAGTGGATTTGTTTACCAAAACTTTCATTTTATCAATTAATAATTATTACGAAATAACAAAAAAGTGAATATTATTTACTTTTTGAAAGCTTTAATCAGTTTCAGATGGGCATCGTTAAACCATTTGCTCTTTAGATATATCAGTATAACTTATAGACTTAATTACGTTAGAGCCTTTAAAACATTAATAAAAAATACCATAGTGAAAATAGTAATAATTACGTGATAATATGTGGGCTACTTATCTCTAAATTCCCACTGCTGTGTTAAAATCAAATTTTCATTGAGGTTTAACTTACATGTATTCTGCTTCAGGCGACTAGGGCCTTTGGCTTCTTCATAAACCTTCACTAAACTAATAGGTTCCTACGTCGATATTCTAACTTCACACAGACAGCACAGTTTACTTGACGGCAGGAAAATGGTATCTGTCTGAACAGACGTTAGAGGTCTATGTTGATGTTTGAACGAATAGAAAACGTAATTTTACGAGTATTTTTGAGGATAAGTTAAACCAAGATTCAATTTTATTTGTATGATTTGAATGAAAGAGTAATTATTGTTTCAAGGTTGACAAACAATCAAACGAATAATAATTCTAACTATATCAGTTTATAGTAGGCAAATATGCCATTTATTTATAATAGAATTTACATTCACAATATACGAAAGGTACCTATAGATTCTAAATACAAATAGGTTCGTTACTGGCGGCGTTGTTTCTATTCTGTGCGATCCCATTCGTAGTAATCAAAACAATTTGTTCCGAAAGTCTCATTAACATAGCTCCAGATTGAAGGTAAGAATTAGGAGAGGCCTTTGAACGGTTTACAGGAGTAATTTGAAAATGTCAGTTGGCACGGACAAAACCAAAGCTACCAAACCTTGCGTATCGGAGGAAATCTATTAATTTAAATGATGAATTACTTTCAACTAAAACCGTTATAACTCTGAAACATGTTGGTTGAAAGGTTTCACCAAACTACTTTCTGCAGTTCAGCTTCTGATTTCTATCACGGTGATTTCATCAATGAACTTGTCAAAAAGTAGTAAAATGTATTTTAGTTCGTCTCCACCAAAATTAATCCAACTTGTTTCAACAATATAAACATAACATACAGACAGAGTTTTTTTTGTCAATAATGACAATATTGTCACACTTGATTGAAATTGATTTCTTTCTAGGTTGCATCGAAATTCTTATGTATAGATGATAGTGTATCGGTAAAGCTGGAATAAAGGTCTTCCGAGGTTTCATTTGATAGACGATCCAAGAAATACCGTCGTCACTTTCATTCCCTCATTTAGCAACAATTAATCAGTGCCACTAGCAGCGTGTAGCTCCGGCCCATTGGTCGTTTTATTCCTTGCTGCACGTAAATCGGCATTATTAATGGAACATGTTGAATAGCTTGATTCAGCTAATGGTTCGCCGTGTGTCAAATAGGTATCATTTATTAGTTCGAACATAAGAAACATTGATTTGAAGTCAACAAATCTCTCTGTAAAACATGTTTTTGGAAGTATCTCAATTATAATAGCATTTTTACGTCGCACATATTCTCCCTACGTCAATTGTTAGTCATTCATTGAAATGATATAATATATGAATTCTTATTTACAGAGACACTTTCATTTGTTGATTTATATATCTGATTTACCGGATACGTAGGTACTATGTTCATGAATAGGACCTAATGAAGCTTGTGATGTTTATTATTTATCCTTCCTATGGTGGGAAATTAGGGTAAATTAACCTTAATATACTTATATTCGACAGAAATAATAATCCATACTGTGATGTGATATTCTCAATGTTAAGGCAATTATGCTTTCATTGTCAATAGCAAAATGATCACTGTTGTGTTTCTTCTTACCGCTGAAATAATATCACCACTCATATTAATTATTTTCTAGATAAACACAAAATATATTTCTACCTGACTCGCATTTGTTACACGTGAAAGATATTCGCGTGTGTCGGGATATTTTGTTGGCCATTTTCGCATCCAAAATGGTGAATTATTAACGGGTTGTCTTGGATCACGCAACCTTTCATTTTTCAAATGAATTTGGTTATTGTTGCATTATATTTTTTTCATAAATTTTATGTATGTAGAGAGGCAGATGCATCATCTCATTAAACCAATAAAATCATTGACAGTGGTACTATTACGAAGAATAACTTAAAACTTATCGATAACACCAAATTAAAAAACAACTCGCCTACACTGAAAAAACGTAAGGGTTAAAAATATATAAAATACTGTTGAAAATAACCCAGCATGTTTGTCAATATAACGCCTGCAAAGTTTGTAGCTAAAATCAAATATGTCAACTTTGTTATCATTACTTGATAGGTATTAACCGTTACAATTTGTTAATAACACTTCTTTATTGATAACATAGTAGCATACATTAGTAACAACAAAGTAAAATCGACTGCATTTGGCCAATTTTACTAGGTTACTACAACCGGTTAACTCGGTAACTGCTGCAAAGTTACTCAGTTTTCTAACAACTTATTAGGCTACTACAACCGGTTCACTCGGTAACAGCTGCAAAGTTACTCGGTTTTCTCAAACAATTTATTGGGTTGCTACAACCGGTTCACTCGGTAACGGCTGCATAGTAACTCGGTTTTCTCAGCCAATTTATTGAATTACTACTAACGGTTCACTAGGTAACTGCTGCAAAGTTACTCGGTTTTCTCAAACAATTTATTGGATTGCTACAACCAGTTCACTCGGTAACTGCTGCAAAGCTACTCGGTATTCTCAGCCAATTTGCTTGTATCCCATTTAAAAAAATAAGATGAATCATTGGAGTCAAAATGCTTGTTCACGACAGCTTTAATTTCTTCATCATCCCCAAATTTTCTTCCCCGAAGGTCTTTTTTCAAATTTTTAAAGAGAAAGAAGTCGCTGGGACTTAGGTCTGGACGGGTGTAGGATGGGTGATTCACTTCATCAAAGCCAGTTTTTCGAAGGGCTTGCCTCGCAATTCGCGCCGTATGGACTAGCGCATTTTCTTGCAAAAACAGAATTCCTTTGCTAATTTTCGCTCTTCTTTTTTCCACAATAAGATTGCGTACTTTTTTTATAAGTGCTGCATAATACGCGGCGTTCATTGTAGTTTTTTTTTGTGAATAGTCAATGAGTAAAATTCCTTTCGAATCCCAAAAAATAGTGGCCGTGAGTTTCGAAGTCGACTTTCCGACCTTAAACTTCTTAGGCGGCTTCTCTCCCTTTTCAATCCACTGCACTGATTCTTGTTTAGATTCTGAATCATATTGTCGAATCCACGTTTCATCCACGGTGACAATACGGTTACAAATTTCGTCCAAATTGTCATTAACTCCATAAACTCGAGTCGATAAACTCCATAGAAGTTTCAACTCGACGCTGTTTATCGAGCGGCGTGAACATTTTTGGAACCCAACGTGCTCTAATTTTATTCATGTGCAAAGGATTCTGTAAGATATCTCTAATTCGTTCCTTACTGATGCCCAACTCTTCTGCTATCTGCCACATTTTTATTCGGCGGTCCTCCAGTACAATTTTTTCACTTTGGGGATGTTTTCGTACTTTCAACTTGTCCAACGTTTGACTGTGGCAGGACGATGGTCCAGACTCTGGATAAACTGCAGACTTTTCTTCAAAAATCGACTTTGCCGTTTTACCCTTTTTTACGAGGAATTTTATGACGGCACGATGTTCCAATTTCGTGTAATGCAGCGATAAATCAGATATGTTGATGTTTACAGATCTTCTTTCACAAAACTTTCCTTATATACTAATTATGGCGGCTGTACACTCTCGACGAGTACTCTCATCAAGTCTCGCCGAGAGGTCTCGCCCGAGAGACCTGTCAGCAAGTGCTTACCATGTACACTCTCGTCTATTCACTTGCGGTTTTGATCACCGAGAGGATGGACGCGTTAGAAGTCGCTTCCACTGTTTCGCTATGCACTATTAATTATTATATGTATGTACACGAATATCATACAAAAAAAATCAAAAAGAGTGGCGTTAAAGAAGATGATGGATGGTCGCTATGCATCGAATAATAATAATTAATAGTTAAAAAAGTTAAAAATAATATAAGAATAGGTACAGACAACATCACGCTTCTATATTGAAGTCGGTGACAAATTTTAACACTTTCTAGGAGATCATCGTTTGGCACCGACTTCAATATAGAAGTGAGATGTTGTCTGTACCTATTCTTATATTATTTTTAACTTCTCAGTGTTTTTGAAGTAGGTTCTTATTTTTTATATAATATTTTTTATTTTTAACTTTTTAGTGAATGCAATCTTTTTAGTGAAAAGATGGAAAAGATGAAAAGCTGGTATTAAATTAGCGTTTCCCTCGATTTTCATGGGATCCCATGATCAGATCCTGACTTTGGTGACCACGGGACCACCCTTGGGGTGTACTCTATCGAATACAAAAAGAATTTTGAAAATCGGTCCACAATTGGCGGCGTAATCGCGTAACATACTTCGCCTCCTCCTTTTTTGAAGTCGGATAAAAATATGGTTACAGAGATGATTCATCATCACAGCCCATATACGTCCCCACCGAGGGGCTCGAGCCTACCCTATATTAGGGTGTTTAGGCCTTAGTCAACCATGCTGGCCCAGTGCGGATTGGTCGACTTCACATACATCATTGAATTTCTTCGCAGATGTATGCAGGTTGCCTCACGATGTTTTCCTTCACCGTAGGAGCGTCAGACAAATGTACATATGAAATTCGAAACGAAAAACACATTGGTACATGGCGGGTCTCGAACCCCGACCCCCCGATTGAAAGGCAAGTGCCGAGTCCACTGCGCCACCGACGCTCTTTTTTTCGACAGAGATGATTATAAGAAGCTAATCCAACATATTTTGTCATTTTTCGACGTGCAAATACTTATTCCGATGTGAAATATTATGATTAGTATGACTCAATTCACGTGTGTTCAGAGCGGTTGCTGGCTATGCACTGCACTGGCGAGAGTGTACATCAATGCTCTCGCCGTTCCTCGCGAGACATGCCGAGACCCTTTGACTCGGGCACAAAAAACCGACACGGGAGCGAGAGCGGGCGAGTAAGCACGAGACATCCCGAGGCGAGGCGAGAGCTACCATGTACACTCTCGCACTCGGCCTGTCTCGGGGTGTCTCGGCGAGAGTGTACAGCCGCCATTAGATTTCACTCAACTAGTGACTAGCGCGAGTGAGTTTTTGGGTATGAGTGGGTGCGAGATCGATTTACCGTGGTTGTGTTGTTGTTTTAGCTGAGCAGAGCGGTTATTCCTCTTTTTGATTTCTCTAAAGGCTATTCCCAATTACGTAACTCGGTTGTTACATAGTTTAGCAATAATGTAGTTTGCTATAACTAACGGATTATATTTACTGATTTAAAAGGAAATAAGTAACGTGACTCGAATTAATGAATTCATCTTATATATCAATAGATCAGTTGATGTCTTAAAATCAACCAAAAATTACTCGATTAAAATCAATAAACAATTAGGTTGAAATCAAATAAGTTCTACTCATCTATTGTAAAATAAAAATGTTTGTAAAAATCAACCAATTGAAATACTTATTAAGTGTTGAGAGAATCACTTAATTGGATCATGTTTGAAAGTGTTAAAATTTACCAATTAAGGTATTTGTGAATAATGAATGTTTTATTTGTTATTAGACAAGAATATTTAGCAATACACACAGGTCTGCTTTATACCAAGTTCACTTAGAGATTTTTAGTTAAGTCTTAGTTAACATTTACCGATATGATTGTAACCGAGCCAAAAAGGTACTCTGCTAAAATAATATTTTTTCAGTGTAATGTCACATGGATATTGGGATCCTTTCTTCTATTCTAATGTAGGCGATCCTTCAAATTACTTGTACGCGGTTGTGGTAACATCTATGTGAACTTGGCATATTTCCTAAATAAATTAATATTTTATTACTGTGTTTCAGTTCAAGAAACTTTCAAATTAAAGAAACGTTGATTGTGGTCTGTTTCATGCCTTCCAGAGTGTTATATTCTCAAAAATAGACATTCCAGAGTGTTATATCCCACCGAGGGGCTTGAGCCTATCCTAAACTAGGGCGATTAGGCCTTAGTCGACCACGCTGGCCAAGTGCGCGTTGGTATGAAACTCAGGAATTTACGTGACTTTTGAACTCATATACAGGGTTAAATTAATATAACTGAACATCCAGGGTCCGAGCCCCTCGGTAGGGATATATGAGCTGTGAGGATGATCCACGAAAAGGACTGCTTCCTTGATTATTTTTTTATCTGTGATATTTTTGGAATTGATTTCCATGATAACATGGCCTCAGCTTATTTATGTGCTTTATGGAGAGTAATATTCCATTACATTGTGTATCCTTGTTTTTCTATCGTATATGATCTATTGATGTAATTCGCTTATTATTCACGAGTTTAGCATTGACGGAGCATAGAAATAATTATATTTGACAAATGAACATCTTTTCCATTTACGTAGATACTAATAATTATTAGGATTAAATTGTTTAGCAACTTTAATTATAATTAAAGTTGCTAAACAATTTAATCCTAGACTTACAAACATTGTGCCTGGTGGTGGTACCCTTAAAAGATTTGTTCGCCTGCCTCGTGAATGCAGCGCAATTGAACCCGCTGAATCAGCTTTACCTGAAATGTGGAAACTGTAAATTGTTCTTGGCACCATGTTGGAAATGAATAAAGCAGAAATTTAACCAAAAGCATATTTTGGTGACGAGATATAAAAAAACCTATTTCAGTGTACAAACGAAAGATAGAAAGACGAAAACACAATTCTGTTAAGTAGTCACATTCACCTAGACTAGACAGTTTGTCATAAAAATATCTGTTAGCATTTTATTGGTCACAAAAAAATTTATGGCACTCCCGCCCACCCACTTTTCCAGACAAGTAACATAAAAACATCCATGGCCGTTGGATTTTAAACTTAATTTGCGGCAATAATGATTGGTGATAGTTAAAAGTTCGAAATTTCCTTTTCATTACAGCCTGGAAAGTGTTCCATAAAGTTTTTTTTTAATTGAAACAGTTTAAATTTATATCCAAAGGTATTTTACTTTCCCCATTTCCATCTAATAATAATACGCCAGATTATTTTATCAAAACTAATCAAAGTTTTATGACCTTGGTGCATGTGAACAAGTCAGCACCAGACTTTTTAAAGTTCAGGTACATGACATAAAATTCCAATAGCGTAGCCATCTGTTTTAGGAAATATAACGTCACAAAATTAAGTTATAAGCTTAGGCTTCGAAATCGACACGCTTACTGAAATTGCACCTATTAGCTCCAAATGCGCCATTAAATGTCATTTTACTTTAGAAACGTGAGTCTCGAGTTGGCTAAGTTGATTACTCCCAGTACCAGTTCAGGCGGACTTAACTGTGCCGTCTCCAGTACCGTTACCCTGCAAGACAATATTATCATTTTATTGCCGACGACGCTATATTATGTTGTCTACAAGTTGGTTTTCTGTAAATTGTCATTCGGATTTAATTTCCCCGTAACGTCAATCATTAAAAATCCCACTTTATATGAAATTTTAATGATGATTTTGAAATAAGCAGTTTTATAAGTTGCTTGATATTGGTTAATTTTTTATATATCTATTGATGTAGGTACCTACTTGTTCTTCTAATAATAATTTAAAGAGGTCTAAGGCCGTAGCCAGCACGCAACTGTTCTTGCTTTGAAGATCCTTTGTGGATACATTGGGACCATGTCCTGCGGTGATGTGATAGTGAAATTTAAGTATACTGTTCTGAAAAATAATTTTCAATATTTATTCCTTAATTTCTGGGTCGTTCTCATCTAGCAGGATGCTTCTGTCTGTTTATCTATACCTACTTCCTTCTCGATGAATCCTGTCTTCAGCAATGTGCTTCATTACTCTGTTATCTCCACATTGTGTAATATGAATGCTATATTTATATGGCGGTTGCAACGCCTTGACTTGACTCATTCGTTTATTCACCACCTTATAGGGTTTGTTAGCAACCGCTTTATGAGTCACCATCTGAGTGAATCGCGTGCGAAAATTATTTAGCTACACTCATTTAGGGGTTAAAAGTGCCAATTTATCCGTATCCTTGAAACGTGCATGTTCCTAATTTCGGACCGCTTCCATAATAGCTCGCCAACTGACTGACCTGCAACGTCTTAGATTATGAGAGAACTTTTTCTTTTAGAAAATATCTTGTTATATTGACGAATATTTATTTTCCTATTTAAATACTTAATGTAGCAGTAGATAACGTGCATAAATCATCTTCGTACGTGTTCCTTACTAGTACTGTTCAAGTGATATTGAAGCATTAACAATTTAACATGACCTACGCTTCAACGAAGTCAACTAATGCATTTTAATTGCATACTCAAACGTTATTTAATTAAATATAAAAATGAAAGTTAAGCTTTAATATCATTTGTACTAATGATCAATTCGATCATAGCTTTCGCATTAAAACATAAATTAAATATTTTTTTATATATTTTCTAAAATTCTATCTCCATGTAAACCATCCTTATGGCGAGGTTTCCCAGGATAACTTTTTGCGCATGGCAGCTTCATTATTGCAGGGTGAATAGTTGATAATTGCATGACTTTTAATGCCACTTACACGCTTTGTGTGACCGAACTAAAACGTTACTTTTTACACGTTTTAATCATTTTTTTGGAAGGCTGGAGTGGAAAATGAAGGATGTATTTTTGCAATTTTCTGGGCTATAGAATTGCACGTATATTTATTATTGTATTTTCTGCAACAAACACACACACACACACACACACACACACACACGCACTCACTCGCGCTCACTTACACAGACACACCGCACGCATCATTAAATAACTATTTCATGCGATGACATTGAATTCTGTGTTGTTATTTTTAAGGTACTTGTAGTTTATAGTAGGTAGTAACTGCCTGCCATACCAAATATTGTCTTCATTGATTGTTTTCTTTGAGTTTTTATTTTACCTGTTTAAATAACTAAATTTATTCTCACAACTACCAAGTTTCTGTTTTTACTGGAAGTATAATGTGTTTCATTAATTGGCTTATGTTTGGGTAATTCTGTAAAAAAAAAATATGTATAATGTATGCTGTTGAAACAATGTTTAAATAAATAAATAAAATAAAATAAGCATTTAATCGCAACCGCATTGCATAGGTATTTCTAGCATTGTATTAGCTCCAATATAATATTCGCAAAATTCTTATCAATCGCACTTTAACTAAGAGATTAGATAAGAAGATAGTGCAATCGAATATATTTATTATAACTTTCATTCATTTGGTGAAATACTTTTTTTTTGTACAGTAAACTCCTTATTACGCTATACTGTTTGGACCTTTTGGACCGTTCTTATATCGCTCGTAATAGTGGCGGTTTTCGTAGTGTAAATGTATAGCTTGAATGGGAGCTTACTGTACACTGAAGCTCTACAGCTGGAAGGTAGTTGTTCCGTGGCCTTTACAAGTCGTCAGTCGTCACAGCGATTTATGGTTTCACGGAGATGCGCAAGCGACGATCTAACGGTGTCCGCCATTAATTGATACGGCAAAACGGTGCTGACATCTAACGGGATATCGCTCTCTTATTTAATCATTACAATTTAAATAATGTTTACCTTGAATTAATAAAAATTATCATTTGAAAAGAAAAAATATTCTGACGTTATGTACGCCATGTGTTCGTACCAAATGACAACAAACGTTAACGTCAGCTGTAATGTAACATATAGCTGACATGGACAAATATTGACATATAGCTGGAATAAAAAACAGGTGTGAAACAAAAGCAGCAGTTTGCAGTTTGTATGGATGGACCTAGGTAACATATACGTCAATGGGATCCAGCCATCATTTAAACTTTGATGGTAAGCCACAGACTCTCGCTAAGGAAGTTCTTATAATGCTAGTGCTACACGCGGCATTGAAATTTAGTCACTCGAATCCCAATAGAGATAATGGTTGGAATATACCAAAATAAGGTCAGGAAACTACAGATACAGTGAGTGTGGACAAAAATGAGTAAATATTGGAATTGACAGTAGTAGTAGATGAAATAATGAATTAGATTTTTATCTACACTCTATGATACCCACCACCTTTATTCTTTTTTATATTTCCTATTAAATGCCAAAAAAATTAACTGTAATTTTTTTAAATTAAGGTCACAGCTGAAATTCAGCGTTTTGCCTGCCTACCACAAACAAATATTACGTTGAGCTGTCGCCTAATTTTGCCTGCTGTGGCACACACACACACACACATCAGCCGCTTTGCGTTTGTACGCGATTGTGTTAAGCCGTTGTCTGTGTATATGCTGTTGTTTATGTTTTTGTGCTGTATTTTATATGACTGTGTTTCCTGTTTTTTGCTTAATGTTATGTTTTTACCACTTCCATTTGCTTTGTGTGTGTGTTCTGTAGCAGAAAATAAAGTTTATTATTATTATATTTTTTTTTAAATCTTAAATTCATAACTGAAATTGACTTTTAAAAGTAGCAAGTAACCTGTGAGATGTTATGTCACATATAGCTTATTTTTCTTATCCACAATTCATTTACCCACGAACTGAAAATCTTTAAGTGAGTATCAAACATACCATTAGTCATCGTATTGACGACCACCATCAAGACGTTTTGCTTAGTCCTTGTAGAAGAATTCTAGTTAATGTAATTGAACCTATACAAAGTTCTGTCTGCCCAGCGACTAATAATAAACCTAACTTGTTTATCTGAAGTTGCTAATTGGCTATTACGTGTCTCGCATTCGCGTCGCCGCATCCTTGCGCGATGATGTTGAGAACTAAGTAGGAGAGTGGTTTATTTTTAACTCAAGTAATGCAGTTTGTCTGCACTTAGCTTTGAAGGATCACAAACTTAATGCTCAGAATTATCTTCAGTAAATTGTAAATTTGTTTAGTTTATGTGAAATGGTGAAGAGGAGACTACCTACAACAATAAAACGCGTGTTTTCTGTTACGTATAAATATATCTTCGTCTGTATTGCGCTGAATAAAAAAAACAAATTCGAGGGTCGTCGTCGTCGAGGGTTCCGTACAAACTTATCAAAGTATAAGTTCTTTACTATGTACATATATTTACGGTTGTCATATTTTTTCTTAAACATGTGTTTAAAAGACCTTATTTCTTGCCAAATTTCATGATTCTACATGAGTTTTGATACCGTTGTGAAATCACAATGGATGTATCTTGTATTATGCATTTTCAGTACCCGCTTCGCGGTGTTACTGTACACGAAATTCATTTTTAAATATGATTCCTTGTTGCCTCACGTATAATTAATAAAACCTTTAACGCATATAAATTATATTGAAAAGAAATCCTCTCAATTACAGAAGTTTGTTTTGATTCCCCAGAAAGTAGCCAAGTTATAAGTGGTTTTCATCAAAAGTTTCATTGATTTCAACGACTTAAGTATTCTTCAATGTTTTTACAAATACACCTCGGTTTTTCGGTTTAAAGGCAAAGGCGTTTTTCTCCGAATTGCCTACTGTTGCACTTGTACCTAGAGTAAAAATTAAGTTGTAAAATTAATATGGAGAGAGAGAGAGAGAGATAAGTGAAGATTAAGAACCGATTTTGAAATTACTTCAATATTCTTTTGTATATCGCTCTGCAGTCCCCGAGAAGTGGTTGTACATCCTTAAAAATTGCTTGTTCCTTCATGCCAGCCCAAGTAACACGAAAGCGCTGTACATCAGGTGAATTACTGTCTACAAGAGAATCTTAAGCTGTACAAGCCCTCTGAATAAGAGCGTTAGCAGCGCTGTTTCAGAGGATATAACGCTATTATATATCTATATTTGGGCACCAATTTAACAGCTATTAGCTGAATAACTGTAACTGTTTGCATTGTATTAGCATTATTTGAGCATTAATAAGAGTAACAGCCACCCCAAGAGCTGAACATTGGCTGATTATGAGAATAGGTGTTTCCTATAATGCAGTACAATGGCTGAATCTTAGAATAATAACGCATAGAAACCCAATCGGCGCGCACAATTTGAAGCAACTAAAACTAAGCCATAAATGGCTCACTACGCCGGACAGCTCCGCAGTGTTCAAGGTCAATGTGCTTCGAATGTATCTTATTTATTTTATTTTATTTTATTTATTTGGGATAACAAACAGTTGCTACAATATGTAATATTTACACCGTCCTTAAAACTAGGTTAATCATTGTGCAACCAACACCGCTATCCACATGTTAGTTTGATAGAAGTATTACTCGACAATAGAAATTGTAGTTTAAACATACAAAACAGCTAAAACAAAAAAAAATTGTAGCTTAAGAATAAATACGCAGATTAATATTCCGTTACTCAATTGACTATTTAGGTAGATAAAGTTTTCAATGTTTCGCAGACTATTTTTTTAAATTTGAGTTCCGATAATGCAAAAATGTCTAAATTTGAAAAGTCAATGTTAAATATGTTAGTGAGGCGACGAAGCGGTGCACGCTCTCCAGCATGAGTCCTACATACTGGAACATAAAACAATCTGGGAACACACACAGCCCGCCGGTGAACACTCCGAGGCACCAGATAACATAGTTTGTTGGTCAGCTCAGTGCAATCAAATGCATTGTTACAAATTTTGTATAAGGTCATAATACTAAGGAGCTTTCGCCTGCAGTCCAAAATAATTATCTCTCGTAAAATAATTAATAATGATGACTTGTGTAGTTGAATGGTATCACAAGACATCTGAAAAGATTATAAAGTGTAATAACATTATTATCACAGCAAAGATTTAAAAATTGTTTAGTATTTTATCCATATAAGATAAATTATACGAAACTTTTAATTTCAATCGTTGTGTTGCCAGTTTGGAAACATAAATGTCCCAATTTAACCGACTAAACAGGTTATGATTAATATGAAAAATATTTAGGTATCTACTTATCTAGGCGACACTTATCCTGTTTATAATGTAGGTTTAATTTGAAGTTAAAAAAAACATCGCATCGAAGAGCGAGACGCGATGTGTATGATTTTTAGAGAATTTTCTAGAGAATCGATTGGGATTTTTAAATACAAGCCATATTGATCCTAAAAAAGAAAAAAGGTTAGGGTGTAGCAAAGGGAGTGCAGCACTTAGAAAAATTTCACCGTATTTTGTAAGAAGCCCAGGACTTATTTTCGACTGTTTTTAGAAGGAACTAGCTTCTGCCCGCGACTTCGTCTGCGTGGACTTCAATTTTGAACAATTTTCTATTTGCCCTGGGGAACTACTTAAGGAATCGGGATAAAAGGTAGCCTATGTTTTGTTCCATGTCAAAGGCTACATGCATGCTAAATTTCATCCAAATTCGTTCAGCCGTTTTTGCGTGATTGAGTAACAAACATCCAAATATCCAAACATCCACAATTTCACATTTATAATATTAGTAGGATTTTCTATTTTCCCTCGGGAACTACTTAAGGAATCGGGATAAAAGGTAGCCTATGTTCTTTTCCATGTCAAAGGCTACACGCATGCCAAATTTCATCGAAATCCGTTCAGCCGTTTTTGCGTGATTGAGTAACAAACATCCAAATATTCAAACATCCACACTTTCACATTTATAATATTACTAATTTCTGCCCGCGACTTCGTCTGCGTGGACTTTAGAATTGGGCCTAAAGCTTCGCTCGTTAACAATTTTTAATCTTCCCAAGGGAACTATTTGAGAGATAATTAAGGACATGTCCTTTTCCATAGCATAGGTGACATGCATACCAAATTTCAAAGCTGTGTACCCGCGGCTTAACTCGTAAACAATTTTCAATTTTCCCTCGGGAACTACTTAAGGAATCGGGATAAAAGGTAGCCTATGTTCTTTTCCATGTCAAAGGCTACATGCATGCCAAATTTCATGCAAATCCATTCAGCCGTTTTTGCGTGATTGAGTAACAAACATCCAAACATCTAAACATCCAAATGACCACACTTTCACATTTATAATATTATATATATATATATAATAATATTAGTAGGATAGTAGGATAGGATTTCAACTTTAATTATATAAGAAAAGTATTAACAAAAACGCTTGTATCTCGGAAACAGTGCATCGGAGCTAAAAAAATACGAAATTTTTGACCCCCTCATACTCCTCAGATAATTAAGACACGAATAATGGACTTATCAAAAAATGGTCAAGTGTGAGTTTGCCTTTCATACTACATTCGGATTTTTATATGGAGTTTAATCCAGCTCCTACCTTGTGTAGCAACAGGAGGGCTCGAGGGGAGAAGTCCCCGCCATCACAAAAGAAAACAGGTGACGGAGTTGCGTAGTCATGTTCTGAACTATTTTATTCGACATACTTTTCTATGAGAACAAAAAAAAATTGTAAGTATTCTTTAAACACAATAAACTTTTTATGATATGAGTCGAAAAAGGTAATGTGAACATACCTAACAGCATTATCAAAGTGACATTTGTTAAGAAAACAAATACAATTAACGGATTAATGAAGATTATTATACGCGGTAGGTACGTACCTCTTTCATTATTAGAAATAAGGAACTAACTATTTACATGACAATTATTTCATTTTAAAATATACGCTTTTTAGTACTTATATAAACAGAGATTTGGCAACTTTCATTTCATTTCTGTCTTTACATAAAAAAATAAAGACATAGATTAGGTACGACAATTGCGACATTCAACAACATGAGCACAAGATGAGTTCCCTCATTTTGGGAAAACAACTCCTCGGTGGCGCGCACTGGCAGCCCCGTCATATCGTAGTGTGCGTGTGTCGCGTGTAAACAACTTCACACAGCGATGTCATTTTTGCTTCACTTTAATCATCGCGCTCAGTACCGGACTATCCTTCTATGCGTTATTATTCTAAGGGCTGAATATATTAGAACGTGGTGTTACCTATTCTTCAGCACAAACTACAGACGGGGATCTTTGTAAAGCTTCTAAGAGTTAAAAAATCACAAGTGGCAGAATTGTGGATAATTTATACTTTTTTATTGAACACAAAGCTATTTATTAGTTTGGTTTTGTTTATGCTTGAACCATTCTGTGACAGGTGTTTGAGTTGAAGCCAACATTCATTTTCAAAACTCAGATGTAATCTTACACATGCGTGAAATTTGTTTGGGAAAGCAAGTTTATTGTCAAATACCATATGAATATAATAGGCGAAAATTTTCACGCTCTCTCAAAATAAGACTGTTTACTTGATATTTATAGAATAAATTAGGTTGTTAATGTAAAGAAAAAGCCAGAAATGTCATAATATTAGACATATGATTTGACAATAAGCAGTTTACTTATAAATAATTAGGTGTCCCTTTCAAATCCAGATGTTATTTTCGTTGACTAAACAAAAATAAATTGTCAATGTATTGTAATATACCTATAGGTTAAAAAAATGGTGGATAACCAATGTGCACCGCATTTATTACAATAATGTTATGCTGTATAAGAATTTTTAATACAGTTGCTCAAAAAGTTGTATATTGCAGGGCTGTTTAGCGTGCGGGATGACCACCATTACGCACTAGTGCTTTTTCTTTACCAAATGTCAAATGTATAGAATCTGACACACATTTTGCTTTTTTCCTGCTTTTTTCTAGCATGCTAAGTTAAGATTGCGCTAAATAATCTGACTGGTCTACCAGATTTTGTATTGTAAAAGCATGCCTAAAAGCAAAGCATAACAAAAAGTACGGCCGGACCTTGCTTTTAAAAACACGGCAAGCAAAGCATAGCACGCATTTGCTTTGTCACTGCTGTGTACGTACGATGGCATATTTGGCGCCATTTTTCAAAAATTTTCTCTGCGTGATTATTGATTGTTGTTATTTGCTTAAAAGTTTAATAATTCTATAAAATGTGACTCTGATAACAAATTAATTAACACCACCGGAATTATGTTTAATTGCTGAAAATGCGAGTGTGAGTATTTTACCTGTAAAGTCCAAAAGCAGGTACATTGCTACATATGGTTGCTAAGTATTTATTGTTTCATTTTTTCGCAACTGTATTAAAAATAGTTGTTCAATACACGTGCGGGACTGTCATTTCCACTCGTTCCGACTGTCAACCCTCGCCTTCGGCTCGGGACAACATTTGTCGGAACTCGTTGCAATGACAGGCTTCCCGCACTTGTAGTGAAAATAACTATTACGCGTGGTACATAAATCAGTTACAAGCTGGCTAGAGTAGTTCTTGTGTCAAACAAGTCAGTCACAGACCCATGTAAACATGTAAATATTTGTGTATCTTATTTTATAGCATTAGTAGATAAATTGCCTATGCTAGTACAAGTATTCAGTTTCAACTAGGATCAAATTTTACAAGTGATCTAACTTATAGCAGTTTGCTGTAATTTAGTATCATTTAAAGTTTCACCCATAGTGATCATGTGGGCTAGACTAGATAAGAACTATTATAAGATTGCGTATAACAAGCTGAATATCACTGTAAAAGTGCAACTATATGCAGCAAAACGCATTATATCATTGTTAATGTAAGTCGCAGAATAATATAATTGATTGCATTATAGCTGACCAAATGTTCTTTCTTAAAATGCAGCATTTTAAGGGTATATTTGTGGTCTTCCATACATAATAAAGCTTTATTTAGGCGCACAAAAATGCTAATATATTGTAGCTATTATTATGCTTTCATGCCGATAAAGAGTACCCTGTGCGTGCACCTATATTAACGCTCGCAACATTATAATGTTTTCCCGTGGTGCTTAATAGAGTCAATATACAGGCGAAAGTATAATTTTCAACTTTTGCAGTTCGAGTGTAGTCTAATTAGTCTTAATAAACGCTTAAGTTACCGATGTGGACCATACGTGATATCTAATTAATCTAATGATGCAGTTTTGTGCTTATTGGGAGTGCACTTACGCTTATTTAAGGCGCACAGTGCTCCCAATGACCTTGCGTCGATCGACCCGCACTGATTACATAGGAGTGAGTGAGTGAGAGTGAGGGGAATATTTAAGGAAACCTTTACGCGTAAGATGAATTATTTCAATTAAAAATTAATAAAGGCGAATAAGAAAAATCTAAAAAGACCATCCGCTAGAATATTGTTCACTTTATTTATTGAAATCGAAAGTATATGATTTAACCTAATATTTACGACGCGATTAGGTTTAAAGTTTTAAAATCGAGGCATGTTTGGGTCACATTTTAACCAAGTTTTAATTAATTTATCAAAAAATTAAAAAGACCATCCTCTAAAGAATGCGTTGCATAATAACATATTCTTTTTAAAGATTTTTTTATTAAATATTTATAAAGAGAACCGGTTTTTTCTGCAGTGATTTTTTATGATTGACCCTTAACTATGCGCCTTAAGTTCCGTAAAGAACTATATTCGCCGATGGTGTAGGAAACTTCAACTCGACTAACAATATGTTACGTGTATCTCGAGGGAAATCTGCTTTTTATTTCGTGTAATGCTTTACGTTTTACCAACCATCTTTTTATGCATTATTTACTATCTGTAAGATGCTTAGGGGTATTTCCCTTTCAATTTAAAGTTTTTCTTTGTGTGGAGAATTTGTTTATAGGTTTTTTTTATTGCAACTAAGTTGGTAAACAAGCAAACTGCCCACCTGATGCTAAGTGGTAACAGTCACATTTGTGGCTCTTGTGAGATTCGCAGCAAAATTGCAACCCCCACAAGAACCACAATGCACGTTGCCAGCTTGTGACATCAGATGTAAAGTCACGGTACCCAGTAATTTCACTGCCATAATTATCTTACCATTCACACAGCACAATTCAACACAGCAATGCAAGCCAAGCACTGCTGCTTTGCGGCAGAAATAAGTAAGACGGAAGTACCCAAGCAGACGCCCCTGGTACTCTGAGTCTCCCTCCGGTAGTAAATTCCAGTATTTGACAGTGAATTTATATTTTTTCCTTTTATACGTTATGTAGACTTCTACCTACACTGTCATGTATGTCAGTTGTATGTACATACAATTTGGTATCAACAAATTTGATAAGTTGTGATGATAAAAAATCTAAATTCTTATCTTATGTAATGTGAAAATTTTTATAAAAAGCAATTGCATTGCAACGCTTATAATTTTATAAATTTTATTACTTAATAAGGAATACTTTTTAATCAAGATTGCAACTATTGCATTTGTATACAACTTATCAAAAATACCTATTCTTCATAGAAAATTACGATTGCTGTTGTTCTTGTTACGTGCGCATAACTAGAACAATGGTATGGTACTCTGTGCAGAAGTACTTAAATAATCAACACGTGGTGAAAACTCAAGCTGAGACGTAGACGACGAACGTCAAATTATCAAGCCAAGAGGATGGAACGGTGTTCGCTGAAACAAGAGATAATTGAGTTTGGGCTCCCCGGCTGTCGTTTTGATAATTTTGTTTCCAAATTGAGTTCTCGTTGACGTATCCGGATCCGGACGTAACACCAAAGTAAATCAGAGCTCATGTCATGACGGCGGCAAAGTTTCTGTGAGTTCGTAGCATTATTAACATTTGGTTGTGAATTTGGAGTGAATTTTAAATTTTCATCATTATGAACTCGTATTCCGCGATCCGTGTAAAATTTGTTTAACTCGTTATATTTTTTCATAGTACGAATTCTTGTGAAAGATTAAGCAGAATGCGAAGCTATCGCAACTAACATTATGACAGCTGTAAACTGTGGTACTAAACTAACTGTTTCATACCTACAAGGTGGAGACGTCAAAATGACAATAAATGAAACATACTGATAATATTAGATAGTAGGTACATAGTATGTGTGTATGTACCAATTTAAAATGACTAATGGCTATTTTCACCAACCTCTTCTTAGCTTAGGGGACTCTTAGGTGGCATGCTGTCACATTCTTTTCCAAAGACATTATAAGAGATAGACCGACAATACGCGCGGCCTCTAAGAAACCCCCTTCAACCACAACAGCGGTCAGGCGGCCGCTACTCATACTGTATTTGTACTGCATTCGACTGTCGAGCGCGCGTCAAGTTTTAAAAATACTTAAACATGCCCAAATAACTTCGTTTTGTAGTGTAAAAAACGAACAGTAATAAAAACTAAATCACATTGTAACATTATTTATTACCGATGAGTCTTAATTATGCTTATTTATTTAGCTATTATCATATCAAAATTGGTTGAAGGGGACTTCATACATTTCGTTTGCATTGTTGGTCTACTCTTATAATGTCTTTGTTCTTTTCATTAAAGACAAAAAGTGACAGCATGCGTCTTACGGGCTACCTAAGCTAAGTAATGGTTGGTGAAATCGACCATAAGTCTTGTCGTCCAAATTATAATTTTTATTTTAAACAAACTTATCAACAAAATAATGGAAACAACGTGTCTGTACGTGAAGAACTATAATCATATTCTGAACTCTATTAATTATTAGTATGTAAAATTTGCAATTTGTTTCTTGTCTTTGTAAGTAGTCTATTACAATATTTTAAATAAATTTATTTAGATTCAGAGATTTTATCACATTTAATTTGAAAGATGATTCTCTAAGTATAATTAATGTGTAAGTACTCGTACTCTTTGTAAAGTGAGTCCGGAGATACTTTTATTGTTTCTTCATTAACTCAATTTATTCTCTCTCGAGACTTGGAATAATAAATCCCGTGATAAGTGTCTCGTCGTGAAATGGAAATTAAAAAAATGTTTACGTAGCAAGCAATAAAAGAAATATTTATTTCGTTGAATACAAAATGACTTGTTTACATCTTCTGAACCTATTGACTAATGAAATTTTTGAAGTAAAGTAATTTTTATGTACCTATATGTTACAGCGAAAGTAATAAATCCGGATATTATGAAAAGGAAATATAAGATACTCACACTTACTTCATTATACATTTTAGAGATTTGTAAATTAGTGCGTAGGAATAGCTTTGCATATGAACAAAGAGATGATAACCTTAGTTCCTTAACATGTAACTTACGAAATAGAAATAAATTAACCCTACCTTTTACTGGATTGCGAATGGTCAGTTCTGGGACCTACCATATGTCAATAAAAATTTATAATAAAGTACCCAATTATATAAAAATAATTAAAAATGATAGATGTTTCTATAAAAAATTGAAAGATTTGTTGGTCGAAAAATGTTTTTATAACATAAAAGAATTTTTAAGTTAGATCTTACTTTATTAATGTATAGAGTTTAGTATAATCTAGTAATGTTAGTTAATAAAAATTTCAAAGCTAGTTTTTTAAGAGTTGCAACGCCCTTGCAGGGTTCATATTGCGTTCTATATTTATAATACTTAACACCTAAATGTACACCAATATGATGCAATAAAGTTTATGACTATGACTATGACTATAATATCCAGACATTATGAATAATATCCACTCAATTTAGACAAAGTGATAATTGAAACAGAATTAATCACATTGACCAGCTATTTTATATACTACTTTTCCCGTGGGAATTTTTCCAGTAGGAAAAATAATTTTGTAGCCTTTTTAAGCCCGGATAATAAATTGCATAGTACTTAATTGGAGCAGATTTTAAATATTTTCTATAGAAACTTTCAACCCCTATTTTGCAATTTCATGGTTTATTGGAATTCACTTCACTATCGACTACCATGAAACTACCATGAAACACGTGTTCAATGAAATATTTTTAAGAGCATGAATCTCATGTTTTATTATAATCGTTGCTAATTTTAAAAAAAATCCATACAAACTTGCAACCCCTATTTCATCCCTTTAGGGTTAAATTTTTTAAAAATCCCTTCTTAGTGTGCGTCCGCATTTTAAATTAAAACAACTGTCCAAATTTCACGTTTCTACCATTAGCGGTTACAGCTGTGCGTGCGTCTTTAGATGGGAACATCTAGATCTTGGAAGATTTGGATAAAGTAATTAAACAAGTATAGTAGAAGATTATGCAGATTTCTTAAAATTTGCCTTAGGCGATTCACACACTGCCACGCTGCATGTTGCGTGTCGACGCACCTTCGCGCGTACTTGCGGGAGTGCAGATCCGCATCATCATGCGGGTTTTTTACGCACTCACGCGCGTAGTTGCGTTTCCAAAATCAACGTCAAGCCCTTCCAAAATAACGCACGGCACTGCGAGACTCGGTGTGCCATACCTCAATATAGAGAACGATACAGTAGCCCGACTCAGGCGTGTCTTTGAAATTTATACCTAAAGCTGAACTGGGCGCTAGGGTTGGTGCCTACAAAAAAATCGGTGAACGTATACGTGTACACACCCCGCGTGAGCGGTGCACGTGTACATGGAGCACGACAATCTCGGCCGGCGCGCGGCGTGACACTGCGTTGCTATGCCGTTCAGAGCATGCTTGGCGGCCGTGTAAACGACGTTTGTATGTGTGCATGCGCCGATTCGTCCCTTTAGGCGCATAACACATTGTTTTTAATTTTGAAAACACGGTTTTTAATTTTGACTGGAGAATCTTAATTTGTATACAAAAACCGCAGGGTGGGTATAACACACTCGCACCGCATCACCGTGCGGTTGTGCGGCGCGCGCGACGGCACCGCACTCCCGGACGGTGATGCGGTGCGGTCCGCGGGGTATGTCACACTGTGCCGCAGTATCGTACGGATTTTTGCGTAGAAAGAACGTGCATACTCGTAATAGATCTCAACATAGATAATGCGATGATGCGGGGCGTCGTCGTGCACCGCAGCTCCGGACGGTGATACGGAGCAAACCGTACGGTGGCACGGTTCCGTGCCGCCGCAGCCGCATGCCGTTTTCGTCCCTCCGTACACCGCAGCGGTGTCCGGTGCAATGTGTTATGCGCCTAATATGGAGTCGGGCTACTGTATCGTTCTCTGTATTGTGGCCATACCTTGCGTCTCGCCCGCACCTACGCGCGTGGGTGCGTCTTTCTCCGCTTGTAGGCGCGTGATCTGCATGAACGCGTGTGGATGCGTTTTCTGTGTGTTGGACTGTGCGTGTTTTCTATACAAACGGAGATACTTACAAGCAACGTAAGAACACGCATTCACGCGCTACGGTGCATGGTGCGTGGCAGTGTGTGAATCGCCTTAAGGGGCCACAGTACCTAGTACTAGCGCCGCCATTCGTTTTTTATTAATTTTGATAAATTAAAAACGTTTCTACAAAAAATAGATCAGTCATCTACTTAATACAGATATTTCAGATTTTTTGAGCTATTCAGGCATAGATTAAATGTATAGCAATAATCATAATCCGAATAATTGCTAAAAGTGGCCACTTTTAGCAATAAAACGCCGGCGCCCCTCCCTAAATCACGAAAGAAGGACCGAGGCCACCATGGCCATCGAAGAGACGGAGATTCATGGTGCGCCCGCAGCCCGGAAGCCCACGAAACAAAGCGCCCCCTCTGCGCTTGAGAACGCGGCTCCCCCGAAAAGGCGCAAACCACCGCGAAGGAGAAAACCAGCTGCGGAGAACTCCGCAGTGAAAGAACTACGTCCATTGCCACTGGCCCCATCCATCACGGGGGAGGCCTGGACTACGGTTGTGCGGCGCGGTAAATAGAGCAGAGCCGGAGGGGTTGGCAGACCGGCAGCAAACATCATGCCGAAGCAACCACCGCCACCGGCTAAAAAGAAGACACGTCCCCTTCGGCAGCCCAAATTGCGTGCACCGAAGACGGCAGCAGTGGTGCTGTCACTGCAGCCAGGCGCCCAGGAAAAGGGCCATTCGTACGCCGGGGTGATCGCGGCTGCCAGAGCCAAAATAAACCTTGCGGAGCTGGACATAGAGGGGGTCCAGTTCCGCAGGTCTTTGACTGGGGCGGCCGTACTCCTCATTACCGGCCATGACAAGGAGGCGAGTGCGGTGAACCGCGCCGCCCGCGAGACTATTATTATTATTATCGAATCTATGACGCGAGCGAAATTTAACGCGTAGGTACATACACTGCACGTGTCCCGCGGAAAACTTACGTTACTTTTTAATTTTATAAACTTGATTAAAAAAACGGTGGTTCATTACTGTGAAGCTGTTGGGTGTCGTAATTAAAAGACAAATAAAAATTTGTATTTTTTAAATAGTTGGAATTCGAAGTATTTCAAACTAATTACAACAGTAATTCGTCGCCATAATAACAATCTTTAGTCCTCAGTCTAGTTTCTCAGTTGCTGAGGAGTTCAGGTGGAGCTCGCTTCCATCGTAGGCCTTTTCGTCACTTACCATCGGATGAGATGAAAGCCAAGAGCTTCCTTGTTGTTTGTATAAAAAAAATCAGACAGCCTGCAAAAGATTGCCTATTTATCTGAATAATGATTACGATTCGGGATATTTTCGATAGTAAAATTTAATAACCGTGAGTACATATATGAAAAAAAAAACAGCGATCATTTTATAAAATTAAAGCACATTTGAGTCAGGGCTTTCCTCTCAATAACTTTATTTCATTATATAACTATATCAATAATAACATATAAGTTCTAATTTGACCATTTTGTTTAATTTATGTTTGATGTACAACCCTTAAGTTTTCGCTCGATGACGCAATCACACGCTGTATGCGGGAATCTCGATACTCGGCGCGCGTTCGTAGAGACCGTTTCTGCTTGCAGCACTTTGTCTGCCGGTTTTGAATATTAGCACAGGGATTCGAGCGTTTCTATGGAAGTGATGTATCTGTTACGTAGTAACTATTATCTAATCTGTGCCTACGGCCTCCGGCAACTGCCCTGGATATTCGTAGCACAATGTTAGGTTGAAAATATATGTAAATATGCCTATTATTGCACAGCACAAGTAAATTCCATATACACCGATTTCTCCAATGCCTTTGATATTATTGACAGCTGTATACTATTGCGTAAGTTGGAGTCATATGGTGTGCACGGCAATCTACTTCGTTGGTTGAAGTCTTACCTACAAAACAGAACACAAAGAGTAGTAGCACATGGATTCAAATCTTTTCAATATGTAGCACTTTCAGGGGTGCCCCAGGGATCACATATTGGTCCTGTGCTATTTCTAGTTTTTATATACGATATTTCTAAATATATAAAGTACAGCCATTTGTCTATCTTTGCTGATGATTTAAAAATATTTAGGACTATAGCTAACCGTGGCGATATTCTGTTGTTATAAGAAGACCTTGATGCCATATACAAGTGGTGTAAATTAAATAGGATGAAACTTAATCCACTGAAATGTACATACATAAGATTTACAAGGAATAAAAACATAATCCCATTTCGTTATTCCATCGGCGATGATTTCTTACAGGAATTATCGGCTAATCGAGATCTCGGTGTTGTAATTGATCAGAAGCTGAATTTTGTAGAACATATTGATAGCATAGTGACACGCTCCTGGAAGTTATTGGGCTTTGTCAAACGTATTTGTAGGGATTTTAAAAATGTCCAGACCCTCAACACTATATACAACGCCCTGGTTCGTAGTGCTTTGGAATACGCCTCAGTCGTTTGGAATCCATCATATAAAATCCACATATATAGAATAGAACGTATTCAAAAAACTTCATACGTCATCTTGTCTACAGAGTGCGAGATTGTCCTAATGACTCAGACTATAATACTCGCCTTTCCTATCTTAAAATGACTTCATTGGAGAACCGACGGAAACTCCTAGATCTTATGACATTGCATAAACTACTTAATGGCAGCTTAAGTTCAACTAGTTTATTGAGTCAAGTCGAATTTGCAGTCCCTTATCGTATACCCAGATACCCGATAATTAATACTTTTAATATCCCTATTAGTAGGACCTATTAGTAGGTAGATTCTCACCGTTAAAAAGATACATGGGAACTTACAATGACCTGAACACCCATGACATTGACGTCCTAACTGACCCTGAACGCTTATTTAGAAAGAAGTGTGTAGAACTGATAACCTTACTAGGTTAATTTTGCATGTAAGTGAGCTAATCATTTTTTTAAAATCTTTTTAATAATTTTATGTTGTTATAGTTGTTCTGTTATATCAATGTTGTATACACCTGTAGCGACATATATTGTATAACTAAGTCTAATTCGATGTTTCCTATTTTTATGATGTACCTAATCAATAATGTCGATGGTGTATCATTACAAATAAAATAAATCATCTTAGGGTCAGTGGGACTAACACTGAGTTCAGAAGGAATCCCAGTCAATACATTTAAATTTCATGTAATAAATATTGCAAATGAATTCCAGACATAATTTTCAATAAATTGTTAAATTTTCTTATTTGTTGGATTACAAAAAGGACACACGGCGGGGAGAGCATCTATTTTGTCATATTGTTGGGTTACCCTAAAAGTCCAGCGAGAGCGTTTGGTGACGATGTGGACTAGGCACTTACCTTCTTATTAGGAGGTCCGGAGTTCGACCCAGCCATATATCAATGTGTTTTTCGTTTTTTGAATTTCATATGTACATTTGTCCTACGCTCCTACAGTGAAGGAAAACATCGAGAGGCGAGACCTGCATACATCTGCTAAGAATCTCAAAGGTGTAGGCTCAAGCCCCTCGGCGGAGACGTACTTATTTGAGCTGTGATGATGACTCTAAAAGCGTCATCATCACAAAAAAACACTTAGCGTAGGCCTGCCGAGCGTGGGCCAGGCACGTCTACGCACTGCCAGAATGATAGCGCGGAATTTTTAGCGCGTTATACATGTCATAGTTATGCATAATGTCTGTCAAGTCTATCTGTCAAATGTAAACGTTACGCTTTTAAGGGCGATTAGCAAGTAGCGTGTGACCGCGTGACTCACGTTGTATTCCTGTGTCGGTGGGGCACCTCGCCCACGTGTCACGTTTTTGTTTTGTTTCGCGTAGGCCCACACTGCGACGGTTCCGTTTTAAATTAAAAACTCGAAACACAAAAATCTTCATTCAATATAATAATTATGTACCTTCACAAGACCAAGAGTCTTAATTAAAACTCTTTTTAATTAACAATATTTTACTATTTTTCATTATATATAATCCTTGTATGTGATACACCCAGGATGCAGGCAATACAAGGTAATTAAGGAAAAATGTGGACTCTACACATGTTCAGGAATTCGAGAGAGCCTTCTCAAGAAGAACTGGTAAGAAACTTAGAAATTCAACTTTAAAAATCCAAATTAACGAGTTGTTACATATAATATGAAAATTAGGGTATTTGGACCTAGGTGGCATAAGCATAAATAAAAGTACAAACGGGCATTACTAGAGCTCATACATTGACATCTATTGAAAACCCAGTCTTTCAGTGGCCCTGAAGCCGTAATCACGGTAGAACGAACAGTCAGACAGACATACAGATGAAGGGACAAACGAAAAGATGAGCACAAAAGCGTTACCAAACAAAGTTCTCGAGGGTACTTTCTTCGCCAGTATTAAAGTAAGTTCTATCTCATTGTACATTCGACAACGTTTGCGGTCTACCAGTAGATTTTTTTTGGCGATCATTATTTCAAACAATAAGAGGTATAAAGCAATCATTTGAATCATATATGAAAATTCTAAAATACTTCTATATAAAGCTCGATTACTTTTTCATATATCGTTGACAAAAAAACTACTGGTAGACCGGCAACTTTGTCGACTGTACAAGGGTACTTGTTCGATGTAGACTTGAGTGTTATTAAAACAAATTTTGACTTAAATATTGTCTAGTGATATCGTATAACTAATGGTATAACTAGTTGGACAAACCCATAGAGTACCTCCATTGTTCTTTCTGTTTTTTGGGGAGGAGCGTGTTTTATTTCCCTGCATCTGCGCCACGCGCGATTCCGTATATAGCATTATATCTCCAAAACGTGCAAGGTATTTAGAAATGTTGGTTTATCATTCAGAGAAGGTCCTTTTGGGCTCCTCATATCTTTCCAACAATGAGCAATACATATGAAAGAGTTAGTGCATGCCCTATTTAAGTAATTAGGCAGTTTAGCTACTCGACCTCCCGAGCAACCTTTTTCCTTTTGTTGTCTTTCTATTCTTAAAAGTCTTGTTCAGTTCCATGTTTACAAGAAAATTAATCGCGGCGGATGGTTCTTCAGAAAAACGCGAAGAGGCAAGGCTCTCACAATTCTTGTAAATACATACAAAGCGAAACCGCTTTTGTCGATATACATATATATATATATATATGTATGTATTGCATATAAATTCTATATTACGATCTCAGACAATATTTACGATACTTTTAAATAACCTCAAACAAGTAAGTACTGTTTTTCTAAGAAACTCGGTGGCTCATCAGATATATTTCATGTCAAGGTTATAATATTCCTCATCTGAAGTATCATACAGACTGTTTTCTATAGACAAGTAAGATCTGTCTCGATTCTCTTGTGTATTGATATAATTGAATAATTCTGTTTCAAGGACAGGCAACAGAAGTCCTTCGTTTTATTTTCTACCTTTAATAGTTTGTCTAGATAATAAACAGTATCTCTAAATGAAAACCGAATTAAATCTAAAATTAGAACTCGGGGTTTTTACACAATCAGCTGATAATAACAATTTTACCTCTACAATTATAATTTTACACAACGAAATTGGCAAATAAGCAAACTGGTGACTGTTACCACTTACCTGATTTTTATTATTATTATGATCTTTATTTACCTTCTTTCTTAAATATAATTTTTTTTACAATATAAATATAAAAAATATGAATATTATAAAAAAACCTACATCTAGCGGGTCCATCGGCAGCGAGATAATGCCCAAACTACCGGTGGTTAGGGCTGCAGGGTGAGGAACCTCCTGACAATTTGTGCCGTGCCAAGAATTACCGCCTTCTGTATCAGGCCCTTGATCCATCCGCCTAGCAAGAGTCTCTAAAGATGTTGGTCAAGACTCTTCGCTATTAGACCATTCACAGACACCACTATCGGGACAATAACAGTCGAGTCCACATCCCACATGGCGGTAACCTCGTGAGCCAAGTCAAGGTACTTGCTGAGCTTGTCCTTCTCAGCTTTCACGAGGTTCGCGTCATGGGGGATGGTGACATCGACTATCATTACCCGGCGTTGGGTCCGGTCTATTATTATTACTACCCTTCAAACCGGAACACAATGCAAGCACTGCTGCTTTGCGGCAGAAATAGATAAGACGGAGGTACCCAAGCCGATCCTGGTACAGAGTCTCTCTCCACGTCGACGGAATTTGAATCGTTCCCACAACTGATTGTGTAAAAATATTAACATACCTCTATCAATATGTTACCTATCACATTTTTTGTCAAGCTCACTCAAAGTATGCAAAACTTTCAACTCTTCTATTGTTTATTAACTCTAGCATATAAAAGTTGAAGATCGATTGAAGAAAACACTGTTTCGGTCGTAGCCACCCTTAAACTGTTTACTGCATGCTTACAACCTTAGATTGGATCATTCTATTCTGAATTCCAGGTGTAGGTGCGTGCTTAAATGAAGAGAATATTTAGTTTGGAGTGTTGCTCTCGATTTTCTTGCGAATTTTATCGACTAACTCTTTAAACTTTTCAACACGGTGTCGTCAAAAGTTTTAGGACATTATATTATACTAGCTGTGCCCGCGCACTACGTTTCGCTTTAAAAGATTCCAACGCGTTCTTAGAAACAATTGTCATTGATTCTCCTCTCCTACTGGTCGTAGCGTGATATTACATAGCCTAAAGCCTTCCTTAATAAATGGACTATCCAACACAAAAGTAATTTTTCAATTCGGACCAGTACTTCCAGAGATTAGCGCGTTCAACCAAACAATCAAACAAACACTTTAGTAAGTAAGTAAGTAAGTATAGATTTGTATTGTGCATATGTTATAGTTAATCCTCGAAGCACCGGCGCTCCTTTTTTTTTTTTTTTACGTTTGGAAATGCTTTACGTATACCTCGCGCTTGGGAAAACGCGAGGTTATGTCGGACTCTCCGCGGTCACTGGGGTCAGAATGCCAGCCAGAAACCGCGACCTACCGACTAAAACCCAACGATGCCCCGTCACAAACGCCTTGGCACGAGGCGCCCATCACCGCCGCATCCTCCTCATCATCAGATGAAGAGGATACGCCAGCGAGGGACGCCCCACCGCCGGACAAAGCCATGGGAACCCTTTCGGACACTTCCAGGGCCTCGTCAGCGTCTGCTCGCCTACAGCGAGCTCCTCTGACAGCTCCGGCGCTCCTAGGTTTCACTAGTCAATCCTCAGGTCTGACTTGAAGTCTTAGTCAAAACCCAAACAAATGAAGTTTTTCGGTTTCTGACTAAAGAATTTTCGTCAAACCTAGGAGAAACTAATTTGGTCAGGCAAACATCTAAACGTGTTACAAGTACAGTCGCCAGTCGCTTCTAGGATCGACTAGGCAAAGCCCGAAACAGATTATTTTACTTTCGACGTTTGACTGAAAAGTTAGGAACTTCTAGGTTTGACTAAAAATACTTTAATCAAAGGGCGAAATTGGAATTTATTTCGGGGTTAGCCCGGGCTTTGGTCAAACCTAGGATAAACCAGTCAATCCGCGAAGAGACTGCATATCGACCTTTGACTATGACACATACAACACGTATCAGAAAAATTATAGAAAATAATTTACTTCAAGCTCAGTTTACCATCTATTGAGTCAACTCTCCTAACTAAAGTTATTTAGTGAGTCAGAAGTCTATGTGCGCGGTCACTACTTTACGGGTTGGTACTATATCCCTCGTATTTATAATAAAACTAAACGCGAATGATTGGATATTTCTTGTCAAGCATAAACGGCAAGCATACGCATTTGATTGAACTATGTTTATAGTAACTTATACATAAATAAGTTTATAATCCGAATTAGAATTGGGAATCCCCTATTCCCGGCTCAAATACAATTTTAAAATCCACGTCGACGAAATCCTGAAGCTAGTCTTCAATAAATATATACATCTATTAAACATTAGTCTATCTGCTTTTTATGAGTAACATGTCTCCTAGATAATATTCCACATTTGTACACCGCCCAATGTGTACATCTACAAATGCAAATATACTGTGGTTCTCTTTTTCAATAACGCTATTGTAATTTGACGTCAATAGTCGTGCACGATTGACGATATGTATCAGTATTTGGAATACAATAGTATTGGTACTTAATAAAATCAGTCACCCACCGCCAAGCTTATCTCTGAAGTGTTTCTAAGTATGTAGTTCTATCAATACGTTTGTGATTTCCGATAGTTATTGCTGCCGTCATATCCGCTTAAACTAACTAATGTTAATATTATGATAGCTAAGCCCAATTTGATATCGGTTGGCAATTCCATCAAATCACATAATTTTTCCGATTACCCACGAAGGCTTAATTTTTTATGCTCGGTTTGGTTGATGGTAAACCGCCGGCAACTAAACTAAATCGCGAGCCAGGCGGGCTCAGAAGCTATCAGCTATCACAGTCTTACCTAAGTTTGTCGCCATAATGTCCTCCTAACCAATATTCGGTCAGGGCGGCCAATCTCAACAGAGACTAGCCATCTGCGCAGGAGATATTATAGTGCACAAGTGACTGCGCAAACGCAAGTGCACTCTCTGTTCCTTCACTTGCCTAGTCCGATGGGACGGTTAGCGGACACGACCGGGGCGAGATCAGGCGGAGGACCCACTGTTTAATGTGCCACGGAGGAGCTTGAGATGTTTTGTATTTTGGTCATTCATCATAGGACTGACCTTAGCCAACGTTGCTTAACCCCAGCAATCGTTCGCTGAGCGCACGTGCCAATGCGCCACCAAGCTCCACGAGTTGTCGCCATAGTAACAGTGTAAATAGCATTTTGTGATAGATTGTTGTGTTGTGTTCTTTGGCCAATAAGATGTAAGTTAGCTAGATTCTCAGTTATTGAGGAGTCCAGTTGAAGCTCGCTTCTACCTTCTGCCTTATCATCACTTACCGTCGAAGAGATTAAGACCAAGAGTTTCTCTTTCGTATGTAAAAGAATGTTTAGTCTCATTATACCCTAAGACAAATCACAAAGTTATGTTTAACATGTCACATGCGAACGTTTCTGCATCAAAATACGAGTAGTAATTTTACAACAAGTGCACAAAACGTTTTGTGGACGAGTTATAAACTGCTTTTCACTTCGATTGCGAGGATATAAAACAGTAGTATAACAACATTTCTTTAATTAAAATTCAAAGTAAAATTAGTACAGTTTTGAATACTGAAGGAAATTGTTTTATGTCTTAAAAACACACAAGGCAAATAAATTAAAGTAAATGTAATAAAATAACAAATTCTATCAACTTCTTTTTGTTTGGCTGTATGGCTCATTTTCTTTGCCATAATATAGATACGATTTATGTATGAGTAGAATTTGTGCACTTGTGCACAAAATTCGATTTTGTGCAGCCTATATCCTGCACAAATAAGCACTTTCAGAGCATGAGAAGTGAAAATGGAATTTATTCAAAGAATTTGAAAATAAAATAAGATACCGACATTAAATACCTTAAAGTCTAATGTTGCATCAACAGCCGCCGCTCCTGATGATATTTTTTTAAAATATATTCCTGCTCAAAGTGTTGCACATCGTCCAGTATACCACGCACATTACAAATACTGTTATTTAGGGTTTTTGTAAGGATGTTATGAGTGAGTGAGTATACGATCTATGCATTCACTTGAATTTGTCTTTCTTCTCGTTCGTCCGTACTGCACTGCACAACACATTTTGTTCCTTTTAACGTTTCTTCCTCCATGTGATATTGTTTTATGTGCGAAACATCCCTAGCATCAACTTAACTCTTTTTTGATTTTCGTTCACTGCCATAATCATTGTTTACGTTCTATCGCTTGGTTTTCGTCTATAACGGATATCTAACAAGAGAGTAATTCCTACGCCACTTCCCTAGTTCGCCCGCTATCTCGGTTAATAAAACCGAGTGCTATGGATTAGTTCGCGCGACCTACTTCTGGGCGTTACACGGGTCTCATATAATGTTAACGACATGTCGAGGAAAAAATAGTAGGCGACATCGAGTTTTTTTTGATGAGAATTGGCAAAGCTTACAATGGCGTGAAACACATCAAAAGATGTCCTCCACTCATCGTTTTTATAGTGGGACGTCGCGATTCTTTTAGATTAGGGGTCCGTTCAGAAACATTTCACTTTCGCACTCGGAAAAAAGAAAGAAACAGTCATATTTGCCCGATAGCTAAAGAAAATATGTTTCTGAACGACAGGTAAAGTTTATTGCGTCTCCGGCTTAAAATCACACCTGTGAGTGCGAAATTCACTTGACAGATTGTTTTGGAACGGGCTGGGTGAATCATTCGGCTACCCTCGGTTTCACATTTGGGCTAGTTTTTGAACGGCGGCGGCGTAGGGTAAAAAACGCAGCGTTTCTGAACGCTCAAATGATATTTAGTTGTTGTTGTCAGAGGGACAAACCCTGCTGACATGGATGATTTCTGAGATTGAGCAAAGCCTGCGCTATAGTAAGTAACTGTCAAACTGTCTTACCGTATCTTAATATCTTATACCGTATCTTAATATCGTATCTTATAGTTCTCTATCTAAATTTTAGAATTCCGAATGAAAAATTTCATCTAATATAATCATCCCTATATACGCTCGTTCGGTCTTCTCTGAAAAATGAGATTTGGCACAAATACGAACCTGAAATTCGGAATTTGAAATTGTTGAATAGCTTGAACGCTTAACTCGGTAATGGAAAATTAATGGCGTAGATTTGTTTGGGGCGGGCGGATTAAAATAAAGTTGAAAACGATAAAGGCATGTAATGTGTCGTTTACAGACGCAGTGCCGTTAATTTAGACGGGTCTTCCGCCAGGCTAAATAGGTAAATTTCCACGGATACAATTTTTAAATGAGAGTATTCCTTCCTACACAAAGTAGGTGCCGTGTTCATTTTAGCGCGGCGGGTGAATTGAATCGAAGGCGATGTTGGCATTTCATTAGTCCGCCAGTCGTTGCCATCAATATATGAAAATGTTCGATTTGCATTCAATACGCGGGGAATTCATCGCGTTCGTCGCGACCTCGAGCCAAAGCTAATGCACTAGACAAATTCAAAAGGCAGAGGAGTTCCGCTCCCTAGAAACTGGGTCGACCGTCTTATTCTAGCGGATCGGGTTCATTATATTTTTCTGCTTCTCAAACCTTGTCTGCGTTACGTGTTATTGATTACGCTTGAATTCTTCCTTTGAAAGCAGGGTTCGAAAATATCCGATATTTATTATTAATATCAAAATGTCGGATATTTATGATATACACGGTTATTTTTTTATCACCCTGGAAAATTTTAGGGACGCTTCAGGACACATCCAATATTATATAAAAAATAAAAAAAATGAAAAAAAAATTAAAAAAAATATTAAAAAAAATTAAAAAATCTCTAAAAATGCTGCTCTCAACTAGTGCACCATTTTTTGTATTTTTTAAAAAATTAATATAAAATTAAGGAGGGGGGTTATTTTTTTTGTTTATAATATTTAAATCATTCTAATACCATGTCGTGAAGCGTCCCTTAAATTTTCCAGGGTGATAAAAAAATAACCGTGTATATCTGATATATATCAAAAGTTTGATATATATCCATTTTGTATGAAAGCCATATTATTATTTTATTATTTATGTATACTATTTGCATATGTATTACATTAACATAAAAAATTATATAAAAAAAAACTAAAATGTTTTTAATGTTTTATTTATTTAGGTAAGTACTACCTTCTAGATCAGGTAAAATCAACTAAAAAACATAAATTCAAAAAATCAACTCAAAAACATATTTTTTTTTTATAAATTCTAATAGTCAATGGTCATACCTACTCTTAGAATAAATAAACACAAAAAAATCTTACTCTTTCGTAACGAAATTTTTCTGAAACGACTGATGCCATTAATACCGGCAGAACTGTTGCCATTTATGGATTAGAACTTACTATTAGGGAGTATGTTTTAACTCTACTCTAACGCCATCAACATTTGGGAAGTAGAAATACAGTAACAAACGCCAAAAATTACTTAATAATATAAATTTTTGAAATCATTTTTGTATTGATATATATCATAAAAAATCATTTGATATATGTATATCGGATATGTATCATGATATATATCCATTGATATTATATCCTCGAACCCTGTTTGAAAGGTCTGCCAACAATTATATTTATTTATATCTTACAAGAAATTTATTTGCCTAGTGCCTAATCACTTACAAGCAAACACTAAGGGCGAAGAAACTATCCCCATGTCGAAATATGATACTACCCACCTATGAATTAACATTGAAAATAATTAGCTGACTCTACGCGAATTGGGGGAACAAAGAATGAAAACACTAATGTTTGGCATCAAGTTTTGACTATTATTTGTTTACTTCAAATTATTTTAATTTTTTCTTTAACTAGTAGTGTCAATGTTATTAAACTAAACGGGAAAATTTATCACAATGGTACCTATAATAACCAACCAGTGTTGGGTATAGATAGACTGTTGCTGTTAGAAATGTGAATGATTTGTGGGATGTTATTGTGGAATTGGAAACCGTGTTTTAAGATCTGATTGCACATCAATGCTGCCATGTTGGAAAACGTTTTGACCTAATCTTTGCTAATTGATTTTATATGAGTATTCAAGACTGTATCAGTAGAGGCCATTGTTTTAATCATGCGCTAAACTGCATCCCTAAAACGTCTCGTCAACTCTTGTTCTCCCTCTCTAGACGGCGCTTGAGATGTATAGTCGAGAATATTCCTCGAGTGCACTCGCCCAGAATGTAGGTCATCTTTTTCTCCGACCGAACCTTCAATAATGCAGAATAACACCGACCTAAGTAGCAACTCCTTAAGTCGCTTTGCGTAATATGCATATAAATGGTTGGGTGGAATATATTATCTCTTTGTTTGTCTTCGTGCAGCTGGTGTCACTTCAGACCTGCTTTATGCACCTTTGCATTGGATCCGGCACCGAGTTTGAATGAATTCCGTGCCTCCGTTAACTTGAAAATTAAGCTTGTCCTCATTTGTCGTTTTACCAGCTGCAGCTATTTGGTATTTTTTTATGTCTTTGCGACAACTATTTTTAACCGTTCAAAAAAGGAGGAGGTTATCAATTCGGTTGTATTTTTTTTTTATGTTTGTTACCTCATAACTCCGTCAATTTTAAACCGATTTCCTAAATTCTTTTTGTATTTGATAGAGTATACTGCAAGGGTGGTCCCATGGTCACCAAAGTCAGGATCTGATAATGGGATCCCATAGAAAATTGAGGAAAACAATAAATTAGGGTTTCTTTCACTAAAAAGATTTCATTCACTAAAAGGTTAAAAATAATTTTTTTTTTCAAAAAATAGAACCGACTTCAAAAACACTGAAAACTTAAAAATAATATAAGAATAGGTACAGACAACATCACACTTCTATATTGAAGTCGGTGACAAATTTTAACACTTTCTAGGAAATCATCGTTTGGCGCCGACTTCAATATAGAAGTGTGATGTTGTCTGTACCTATTCTTATATTATTTTTAAATTTTCAGTGTTTTTGAAGTCGGTTCTATTTTTTGTAAAAAAAAATTATGCATAACTAAATTCGCTGGGTGTCAAAAATACTTATTATATTCACGTAAATTAAACGGTTTAGTCAGCGCACGCTGACAAATCAACGCAACTGCCCGTTTTTTCTCGGAATTGATTGACAAATATTGTCAATTCACATTAAAATATTATAATCACAATCGAATATAGCATTGTGTCACTCGCGAATAATGTAGCTTCCAACTGGTGAAAGAATTTTCAAAATCTGTTCAGGGTGCCGAGTCTTGCACAGTTCACAAAAGATCTCGAACCCGAGCTTTTTTGCGAAAATCGAATTCAAGTTTTTTCTGGAGCGGTAATTACAGTTCAGCCTATCAAAACACAGGACATGGAGATTTTTTAAATGGAAAGTAGCTTGAGTGCTCGGGAGTAGTCGAGCAAGACATCAATTTAAATTTGAAGAAGGTATGTTTTTTCCTTCTTTATTTTTTGATTAATTAGGTACCCTATCGGTAATTTTTTTATTTATTTTCAATTATATTAGATATTTATTGTTGAATTGAACTTAGGTAACATTTTGTTTGTCGCGCTGGGACGGCCGGTTGCTTTCTAAGTTCTAATTTGCTTTTCTTTCTAGGGTGTCTTTACACCCTAGAAAGAAAAGCAAATTAAAGGGTGTAAATAAGAATGTGATTTTTGGAGGCACATTTCTGCGTGGCTAATGAATTTCATTTAAACTTGCGTTAAAATAGCCATGACTGAAATTTACGTACGGTTGTTTCTTAATTTTCGTATCGCTAAAAAAAATAGATTTATTATTTATAAATTAGAAAACTGTTTATTTTAACTCCGATTTGGTTGAAAATTGGTAGGGAGGTGGCTCAGAACCAGGAAACGGACATAGGATAGCTTTTATCGCAGAAAATATCCCTTAAGGGGGAGAAAAGGGGGTTGGAAGTTTGTATGGGGAATCAATAACCGCTGAACCGATTTAGATGAAATTTGGAGATAGTTTGAGTTGTAGGGAAGGATAAAGGTAAAAATGGAAATCTATAAAATAGGATTTCCACGCGGACGAAGTCACGGGTAAAAGCTAGTTTCATATGTTTTTTGAAAAAGTAACTTGGCCTGGTGTTTCTGTTTGAGTGTAGGTCGTATCGTATACAACAAATGAAATTGTGTGACCTTGCGTGCTTCACATTTGTTTAATGCAACGTACACTACGTCCATATTTTTTGTAGGTCCGTGATTAAGCCAAAGTAAGACTATCTGTTTTTTTTTCTAATGCCTATTAATTTATTTAGAAAATAGAAAAAACCATGAAATATGTATATTGTATGTAATTACTATCTTTGAAGGCTTAGTAATTAAACCTTGTCTAAAATGCATCAGTCACCAATAACTTCCTGTCGTTTCGTATTTGGATTCGGCTCTCATTAAAATTGCAACTAACAAACATTGAATTCACTTAACACATTTTATGTGATTGTTATATCCGCTGTACTCCTATTGAGGGTTGCTGGATAAATAATTCATTAAATTGAGCCAATATCTGCATCGACCGCTTACATACATTACAGCACAAGACGATTGCTATGCATGTTTCACGTGACTTCGCCTGTGCGGTCCAATAATGGGATGACTTCTATTATAAACTCTTATTTAAATTTTAAGTTTGTGAAACACTGATAGATATCACTATGATGTTTTTTAGACTGTCGTAGAACTACAATAATAGTGATTGTAACTATTTCTAGTCTCCTATATTGAGATTTGATACTTTCTTCCATGATTCTCACATTTAGAAGCACATGTTTATTAATAATAGTAGCCCAGTGTGTCATGTATAACATTTTAATAGCCAATATATTCGAAAATACAGAGACGAAACAAGATGATAAATTTGTCGCTATCAATTACTGCAAGGTAGTCTAATCTCTAAATTATGATTCATTCGACCACGTGACCAATATAAGTCCCACGTATTGGGCACGGGTCTATATTTCTGTAACCACTACTACAATACGTATTCAGGTATATTTTTTTATAGTAACGCATATCGCATCAAATTAGACACTATAAGTGTATTCACTGGAGCGCTCTCAAGAGGCTCCTCCAGTAAAACAAACACTTCATCGCAATCAATTCTAATAAAAGTCTCTTAAACGCCGAATGCCCAATAAACAAAGTCGAATCGAAACAAATGGCGTGTCTCTCGCCAATATCGTGCGTTCACCTCCGTTTTATCGCGGCGCAAATGGAATGGATTAGCCCAATCTATTCCATTCAGTGGGTGCCATTAGCGGTTTCATTCATTCCGGACCGCACTTCGGGGCTTTCACACATTCGGTTAAATGATGTAGAAGATCGGCAGGCACCTACCTACCTATCTAAGCCGGAATCGTACGCGTGTCGGGAAAGTACGTTGTCTCTCGGCCTAGATTTGTCTAATTAGAGGATGCCTCTAAATTACATGATGCCTCTAAATTACATCCAAAATGTTACTGGCAATAATTTTTATTATAAAGTCGTGTGATCAAAATTATTGACATCATGATAGGTACTGCGAGTCTGGGACTTTAGAATTAATTGCGATAAAGTGTTTGTTTCACTGAAGGAGCCTCTTGAAAGTGCTCCAGTCAGATACATATCTACAGTTTTATTCGTAATCGTACAATCAACGTACAATAGCTATTACGCTATTATAATATGTTTGTCATTATTCATATGAGCGACAGAAACAAAACGTTTTATAATTTCGACTGAATTCAATTATCATTCTTCATTCACAACTTTGTGATAATTTGGACTGTGCAATACAGGATATCTTTATGCTCCTTAGGAATCAAAATGTTTGAAAAAAATATTAAAATTTTCCTGCATCCGTTACTCAGTCCAAATACCTAGTAATCGAATAAATCTATATTTAAATGCACAGAAAAGGTGCAAATCTTTCGGATGACTTCAAGGAAAATCTCGTGTATTCCCTTGTTCATGGAAAACCTTTGTTATGCGTCGACGTCATGAATATCCTAAAACTTTGTGCGGACGTCCAGGAATATCGAAGCAGGTAAGCGTGCCCACGCTTCGATCGCTTGTGGGAACACAAGTTACCAGTTTCGCATTTCCAATGTCCAATGTTTCTGAACATTCATTGTTCGCGTTGGCTAACAACGGGCGCCCGTGAGTCGGCCCACTATCGATCTATATGGCACCACACCAGGCAATTGCATGAATTCTTAATACAAACACATACACTTCCTTTTAAACACGACATGACATAGATTCGTATCGGCTATGTGCACCAGTCGATACAAAGGCTAGTGCAGTTTAAGAATCGATTTCTTGTTTAATAATTATTAAACCACTAACTTGCCCGCGACTTCGCCGGGTGGAAATCCTTTTTTATTAATTCCCTTAACAAAGGCCCCCCCCCCCCTTACATCCTTAAGAAACGATTTCGGGGATAAAAACTATTCTTTATCTTTCCCCGCAACACAAACTATTTCCATACCAAATTTCATTTAAATCGGTTCAGCGGTTATTGATTCCCCATACAAACTTCCACCCCCCTTTTCCCCCCTTAAGGAGTGATTTCTGCGATAAAAGCTATCCTATGTCCTTTCTTGGGACACAAACGATGTCTATAACAAATTTTATCTAAATCGGTTCAGTAGCTTTGGCGTGAAAGCGCGACCGACAGACAGACAGAGTTCCTTTCGCATTTATAATACATATTAGTAAACTTACATACTAATATTATAAATGCGAAAGTAAGTATAAGTATAGATAGATAGATAAGTGTAGATATATTAGTATAGATTATAATGTTTGGTGACGAAGTGAAAATCACGGTGTCTGCTTTCAATTCAGTTTCTAGAAGTAAGTAAACTGCTCCTTTTAAAATTAGATGGAGACCTCCAAACAATACAGCTGCTTCTAGAGTGGAACCTTTACATGTATTTCAAGCAACGCCTGAACAAAATTTCTCTTTGCTCTTAATACAACTTTTTTTTAACTTGCCAATCTTCCACTAACAAACACTTTTAACTTCGGCCTATCCATCAATGTCAATGATGTTAGCTTAGCGGGACGACAGAACTTTATTTCCAATACAACTTTGACGGAGACTTTTACGGACGAATTAGTCACTCCCGTGTAGAGATATTGTCCCGTTTGAAATGAAATGTCATCTGTTTGTGTTTCTTGTGACAGAATACATGGTGACGAGAATTATAAGTGGTTTGATTAATGTTAAATATGATATTATCTGATTTGCTATTTTGGCGCGAAGCGAATAGCGTAGATCATGTTTCATAGGCGATGTGACAGGTGCTTTATTATTTATTATCTGTGTTAGTCGTAGGATTTTATTTTTTAAAGTGGTTTTCCTCTAAATAATATAATGCGTTTGAAATTTTAATAAATTCGGGATTCGTTGAGGAAGACAGGCTTTGAAACTATATGATAGTCAAAGGTCGAGATTGTCAACGATCTATTTTGAAAACCGATAGATCTTCAACTGACAACAGCTGATGAGGAATATTTGTATTTTGCTCCTGACCTTTATCTCACCTGATGGTAAGTGATGATATGGCCGTAGATGGAAGCGAGCTTTACCTGGACTCCTCAACATCGAAGGAACTGGCTTTCATACGTCTAATTGTCGGAACATAATAATAGTTATCTGCTCTATCGATATTTTGCGAGTTAGGTAGGCAGGACATAGTATTTATTTACCGCCCGGGATAGTACCTCCACCTCTCTTAGGCGACTGCAGCGTCCGTGTCCAAATAAACCAATTAATAAATGTAAAAAAAAACTTGTAACAGTAACATACAGATATGATTTATTACATTACAGTCAACACAAAATTAAATAGAGAAAAAATTAGCTGTGAGCCAAAACTAAGGAAGATGATCCTATTTCGGGCGAATAAATACAGAATTAAAATGCGAAGAATGGTACGCAAAGTAAATTATAAGTATTCAATCAAATTACATACGAACGAATTAATACGGAAGTCTCCGTTAATAGGTACAATTATTTATGTGTTGTATAACTCCGTTAAGCGTTAATTAATTATGTAGAATCGACTCAAATACTAATGTCGTGCGCGAGGGTTATCATACCTTAAAACGGTTTGCAGCCCGAGAAATTGTTTATCTTTCGCCTACCGAAGTCTCAGGCCGCCAGCACATACGCACTAACAGCATCTACCGGTCGAACTCTGGCGAATGGCGACCTCACTCCGCAGGAACACTACATGATGTTATTTGGCTAAGTCATCAGGTACTACCTGAACCTGAGGGCTGGTTGCTCAACTTTGTTCTGCTTCACCTACAAGACGTCATATGGCAACAGGTCTGCTTTTATTAGATTTTAAACTGCAATACTATATCTAAAATCTTAATGCCGGATTCACGCCAGATTTCACCGGAGGGAGACTCTGTACCAGGGTCGTATGCTTGGGTACCTCCGCCTTACCTATTTCTGCCGCAAAGCAGCAGTGCTTGCATTGCTGTGTGCCGGTTTGAAGGGTAAGGGTCGTCATTTCAAAGCCAGTGGGAGGTAAGACGCGGCGAGGCTTCTAGTATGAATAAGGCATTACGTGTCAAGTCTCCCGGTTAAATCTGCTAAGTTACAAATCGAAACTAAGTCGTTGCGATCGGCCAATCGGAGCGCAGATATATTGACTTACGATTGTTCGATGACGTGATAATGTGGCGGTCTGATTGGTCGAACGCAACGGTCTAGCTCCAGTTCAGCGGTGGCTCATTCGCAGAATTGGCCCTCTGGTATATCACACAATGTTACGATTGCAAGCGAAATACAGCAGGGCTACTCTCTAAATTTTCAAACTAGAAACCACACGATTTCCAGTCACATGAAATGTCAAGTAACTCAATATCTGTTAGTACATTTTGATGTAACTCAAAATCTGTTACGCTCAGTTTTAGCTTCTTGCCCGGTCTTCTCGAGAAGGCTCTCCCAGTTTCCCAACAGTAGAGATATATTTTTTCACCTACTTACTTGTATTTGGGAGACATCTTGTATGCACATCATGTATGCCCATACAACAAGGTTTAATATGCTTCCTTCTAATAAGTATTTCGTTTTATTTTTGTCAGTAAGTAAGTGCCTTGCGGCTTTAAATTTTTCACATTTTGACAGTCAGTATGTATTCATCTCTGCGTTGCAATATACACTTTCATTGTATCACTGATCATTACACCAAAAAGCCCCTTAATTCGATGTAGATTACTGTGGCACTGCGCGTTCCATAGTGATGCGGACACAGTCCACTCAATGTGCGGGGAAACAATGATTGATGCCACTTTATATCAGAGAAGACTCGCTACTGAGTCGTCTGAGTCAGCATGTTTATCTTACCTATTTCTGCCTCAAAGCAGCGAGCGCCTGCATTGGTGTTTGGTTCATCATCACAGCCCATATACGTCCCCACCGAGGGGCTCGAGCCTACCCTATATTAGGGTGATTAGGCCTTAGTCAACCACGCTGGCCCAGTGCGGATTGGTCGACTTCACATACATCATTGAATTTCTTCGCAGATGTATGCAGGTTGCCTCACGATGTTTTCCTTCACCATAGGAACGTCAGACAAATGTACATATGAAATTCGAAACGAAAAACACATTGGTACATGGCGGGTCTCGAACACCGACCCCCCGATTGGAAGGCAAGTGCCGAGTCCACTGCGCCACCGACGCTCTCTCGGTGCGTCCACTGCGCCACCGACGCGGTGTTTGGTTGGTTCCGGTTTAAAGGATAAGACTGGCAGTGAAACTATCGAGTACTGTGACTATGCAAATGCATCTTCTATCACAAGTTGGTAGCGTACACCGATTAGTAGACGGTCCCCTTATTTACCAAATTTGTTCTATGAAATATTTTTTTTTTCATGGACATAGAGGGTAGTCCCTTAGTAACGAGCGCTGACGCGAACCCGTTCTTCCCCCCTAGCACGTCCACCAAAACCCGATATGATAAAGCGGTTTATCGCTGTGAACTGTCAAAATACAATAGGGTTTCGTCGTATTTTGACAGTTCATCGCGATAAATCGCTTTATCATATCGTGTTTTGGTGGACGTGCTACGGGGGCTGGGACTATTTAAAAACGCATTAGCCGTAATACAGTCGCTCATTCCGATAAAGGGTAGCCGAGCCCTTATTTTATCATCGCTTCGATACTCATTAGTCTTTTGAGCGCCTCTTTGTAGCGCGCCGTTTTCTATTATGTTAACTGCCACAATAACCTCGTTTCTTATTTGTTCTAATTCTAATGTTTACTTCAATACTGACCCATATACATACTCTTTTTGTTAGTGGCTTAGTTGTATACTTACGGTTGTGTAGATTTGTCTTTATTCCGGTCATTAAAACAATGACCGGAATAAGGTTCATAATTTAGTACTTGCACAACGTGTTAACTTATTTCTATTTTATGTGAATTATATAAATAATGAAAATAAGTTTTCGCGGATTATTTACGAAGATATTTCCTTTTTTGTTTTGTTGCATATCTTGCAAATTTAAAACCCTATGGTCGGTGGTCACACGCCTGCGGGTACGATGTGGCGTTTCTGTCGATGAGTGCGAGCGCACACGACCAACAATCTGGAGACACTTTTGAAAGAATAGAATTCAGATTCGCATACGAATTTCACAATTTTTTTTTGAATATTCATTCCTTGAATTCTGCAACGAGTGGTGCTATCCACTCGTTTTTGTTTTCTACTAGTAGAATATACGCAACGTATATAATGTTCCGTTTTACATGCGATTTATCGCTGGTTTTTTAAATTAATAGCTTATTAGCATGTTATTGCGTACCGGATCTTATTTTTTCTATGTGTAACGGTTTCGAAATTAGAATTTGTTTTTAATGACAATACTAATTCGAGTGATTCAAAAAATCTTCAAAATTGGGAACAGTAGAAATAATTTCGCACGTGATTTTAATCAATATTGATTTCTAATGATTGAAAAATGCGTCTCCAGTGACCGATTTTTCGTGCGGTAACGTATACATTTACCAACGTCCATTTTTATCGATAATCGGGTCGTCCGAGATGCACCGTAAAATTTTTGATCAACTTCTTGTAGCTCGTGTGCGTTAGACGTAAGTCAGACGTAAAAAGTGGCGTCATTTAATTTTTTCTTTTTTTGGATAAAATCTGACCCATATTTTTAAATAGTGGAATCGATTCTACTCTCGATTCTGAACAAACTAATTTCAGGTTTTGCGCAATTTTATTAACACGCTGTATACATAGGTACATAGTCAGCAGCACGTCAAGCTTTACGTTTGCATTGCGAAAGTCGTCGCGTTTACCAGCGACAAAAGGTCTCAAGGTCAACATGTAAAGTCTGGCGTGCTGCTGTGTGTACATTTAGTCAGACGTCTTACTTTTGAGGGTAGTCTGAACTTGCAGTTTTCCTTTTGCTACGACTCAAAAACAGTTCTCTAGCTACTGCAAGTTTCTTAATCGGAAATGTTGAGATCCGCAAGCAAGAAAACCAAAGTCGTCGACATAGGCCAAAGAACAACGCACCTTGCAGTGAGCAGGCGGTTAACCAGCCTGCCCGCTGCTAATATCAAAATAATTATTACGGTGAAAGTTGTTATAGTTGTTAATTAATAGGGCACCTCACCACGTGGCGGAACGTTGAATGCACATTTGATCGTTCGCGCCATCTCCGGTCCTCAATTAGCCATATTAATATTGAATGTCAAGAGGGCTGTGCGGCGGAGACAGCTGGCCCGGTGCCGTGTTTCCTGTTGATGTAAACGTATTTAATAAAGGATGCCATGTAAATACTTTGCAGATCAATGTAAGTAGTGCCTGTGTGTATATTGTATATGTATGTGCTTATATGGCTTAGCGTTATGATATTGGTTTATTGTTGACGCTATGACATTGATACAACTGTTAACTATTACTGATGAGGTCTAATGATTGAGATTTGAGAATACCAGCCCCCGTACCATGACCACCAAAACATGATAATATGATAAAGAGAGAGAATACGATAAAAAATACAAAAAAAAAAAGATAAAACCGACTTCGAAAACACCAAAAGTCATAAATAATATAAGAATACATCAACATCACAATTTTATATTGAAGTTGGTACCAAATTTTAAATAACTATATTTATTGTTCTTATATTTTTTAAGACTTTTCAGGTGATCATTGCTTGGCACCGACTTCAATATCGCTTTAAACAGTATTGAAAGATTTATTCCCTTAGCTCCTTATCTACCAGAAACCTTCCATCATCAGCTCAGTAACATGATATGATGACTGCCAGATGCAAATACTTGAATATCTTCAGAAGAAACATGAAACACGTTGCACGTGCCTATGAAATTTAAGGGTTTCCCTCGATTTTCATGGGATCCCATCTTTAGATCATGACTTGGTGATAATGGGACCACCCCCGGAGTATGCTTTTTCGATTACAAAAGGAATTTGAAAATCGGCCCACAAATGGCGGAGTATCTGTGAACAGACGACTACATAAAAAAATAGCTACAGTCGAACATCATTATGTAGAACCTCCTCCTTTTTCGAAGTCGGTTAAAACGTATTGTATTTTACCAGTTCACCTCGATAAACCACTAATCATATCACGTTTTGACCGTCATGCTACGGAGGCTTAGGCTTTATTAGTGGAAGAGACCCTTCCACAAATAAACTTTAACTAAAATAATAAATTACTAGCTGTCCCGGCGAATTTCTTATCGCCTTTACTTACAGATGACAGAAGTGTACCGTCATTTTCCATATAAAATTAACATTATATATCGTTTATGTTATTTTTAGATTTTCCTTATTAACCACCCCTGTATTAAAGCGAAAAAAGACAAAAATAAATAATATTCTAATTAGTTAATACATTGTTTAGTTTTAGCGAGACTAACAAACGGCGATTAATTTTTATTTTCCTTGTCGGATCGGACACGGACTGAAGGAAATAATAGTACCCAACGAAAAAAAATTGTCGCAATTTCGTTTGGAAATCTGCCTTAACGAGAAGTACAGTGCATTCACGTGTATTTTACCTCTGAGAGCTCCTCTATTGCTATGACAATAAAGGTCATCCACATATGAATCCAGAGGTAAAATAACTGTGAATGCACTGTAGGTATATTCGAGTCGCATCGCGCTTAATCGCGGTGGATGAAGCCACTTGGATTTTTTGTGGGACTTCCGTAAGCTCCATTTGCAAATGATCCCACTAAACATCTGCGCTCGTGACGTCCGAATGTCCGGTACCGATACACGCATAATCCCTACTAATATTATAAATTCGATAGTCAGTAACTCGTGTCTGTCAGTTGCGGTTTCACGCATGAACAGCTGAGCCAATTTTAATGATATCGCATCATAGAGATAGTTTAAGACCTGAGGAAGGGCATCAGCTACTTTTACGGTTCTGTACCACAAAATGAAAAACAGAACCCTTATAATTGTCACTTCTTTGTACGTTTTTTGTCTGTCTGTCATGACCCTTTTTCTCGGAAACGCGTAAAAATACACTGGTCTACGGTCTCTATCAGCTTTGAGAAAATCGCACTTCTATGTATGTCAACTCAATTAAAAGATATGACCGCTTATGTCGCATATGTTCTCGAATTTTGCGATTTCACAAAGGAATGAAAATATATATCTTCTATATAAATAAAAATGAATCTTCGCAATGTATGTACGCCCATAACTTTCGAACGACTGCGCCAAATTGGATGATTCTTGGTTTTATGTATTCGTTATTGTTAGGACAAGGTTTGTGTAATATAAAAATTACAATAATTTAAACAGACATTTCAGTAATTTAGTTAAAAAACATGGCGATACAAAGTACGCCGGGTCAGCTAGTATAAAATATATATATATAGGGCTCTTCCCGTTGACCTAGAATTAAAATTTGGCAAGAAGCAAGGTCATATAGCGCATGTTTAGGAAAAGTTCTGAAAACCGTAAAAGTGTACATAGAGATCGCCTAGATGGCGATAAGGCTGCCTTTTTTTCCTTTAGTGTATGTATTGTCATTGTTTGTGTTATTTTATTTAAACAAAATAAAGAGTTTCTATCTATAGTTGGAACTAATATACCTACTTAGTTAAGTTTTTACGGAACCCTCGTTGCACGACTCCAACTCGCATTTGGTTGGTTGGTTTTCAATTAGTTTTTATGAGTTCCCTAGGGATCTTGTAATGTAATTTAACCGAATTTGCTATATAGCCGAACGAATTTCACGCGAATAAAGTCGCCGGCAACAGCTTGTATGTATTTAATATGTAAATATTTATTGGACTGGATGGAAATTAAATTTTTGGATCAGTCGATTTCGTGAATTTTGTTTAAACGGAAGACAGAATATAACCCAACTGAGAAATGTGGAACATTTAACTGAAACGCCCCCCTACGTTTTATGCAGTATCATTGCTGAAACCCGCTGAATTGTTACGTTTTCCCAGCAACACGTCCCCGGGCCGCCCGCCAGTTGGGCGATCGTTCCTCGTGTCGATTCATTCATTTAATTTTGTCGGTCAACAACGACACGACCCTCTGCGCAAACAAACAACGCGCGGAAATCTGTTTATTCTGAAAGCATGCGATAATTTTGGCGGCCGCGTAATATGCTGTCGCTGCGTATTTTAAGCTAGTGGTGGTATGTTTTGATAGAAGCAAGCACGCAATCAACTAGGCAATAATCTGACATGCCACTCGCTAACCTTTCTTTTTAGTGGTGGGTAAGATTACGTCAGCAGTGCAAAGATCCCCAAACATTGCAAGTTTTCAATTTTGGATAGATGTATCTCTGCTTGGTAAATTCATCAATCCCAAATTTGTTAGGAATGATTTCTTATTGTAGTGAGGTTAAGAATAAGTAAAACACACACATAAGCATGTTTTTGCTTCGTGCACATAAGTTTTTATCTACATTTATAATGTAACTGGTAATAATACGAACCAAATTAAAGGTACCTCGAAAGATATCTTAACTCTTTCTTTCGATTGGAGATTATTATCACAAATAATATTATATTAAAGCGCTATGTATGAATGGGATGGGATATGTTTGCCTTTGTATATATTTAATAACAGTCGGTTTAAATTTTCTATTTGTGGATTTGGTTACTAGCGATAGGTATTTGACATTAGCTTCATACAAAATACGTCAACATTCTATCCCCAGTAAACAAACCCATATAGGATATTGTGCAACCGGTCGTAAGTTTCTTTCACTTTACTGTTAGCTTGCTACGAGGTCTTTCATTCCCGCATTTCATAATTGTTGCCACCCATGATATCTTCATGACGACCAGCATCATAAAAGTAATATCTAACGTCACCTGTCTCTTTGTTACAGCACGCTAGTCCCGTGGAAGATCTTCCGCGAGGAGTTGAACAACGTGCACCCGATATCCTCGGGCCTGGAGACCATGGCGCTGAAGACCACGATAGATCTCACGTGCAACGACTTCATATCCAATTTCGAGTTCGACGTGTTCACCAGGTGAGTGATTGATGATGATCGAGTTTCTGGTTTAGTGTTATATGCGTCGTAAGCGGACCTTGATGGTAGTTGTTCCGAAACTGTTGCATCGAGAACCTCAATTATTGTTATATCATATGCAATTACACACATGTTTTGTTCGAGGTCCATAACGGTTTAAACAATAACAAAATAAATGCGCCCATTTATTTGATTACATTCGTGTGATTTCCGTGAAGGGATGTAGTTTATTATAAACACATCCTTCCTATTCCTCGGCCTTGCTACTCGCGTTGTCCGCCGCTCTCCGATGAGATTTTGTTCGGTGGTCAAAGGGCGGGCAGCGCAAGTGACACTGCGTTTTTGCAAGTACGAAATCCTTGTCTCGCTACTCCCAGAATAATTATACACGTATCAGTGCCATCACTGCGACGCTGCTGAGGACTCAGCGCAGCCTACCTTTTTTTTTATTCGGGGGGAAATGCGTAACCGCACCGTACCCGCCGTTGGCTATACGGCGAGCGTGTATGGGGCTCTCTCGGCAGAGTGCCAAGCCTACCCACTAAAACCCCCTGGTGTTTTTCCTGCCCTTATGGGCGCGCTAGGTAAGGTCCACACTGCGACTCCGCTACCCACGCGCCCGGGCAAGCCTCACGAACTGGTCAGGCTATCGCCAAGGGGGGATTGCCCGAGAACACCAGGGCAATCCCCAGACGGAGGGCCTTACGGCGGCGTGCACGGGGCCAACCGTGCACGCAGGCCTCCACGGCAGAGTCATTAGACGAGCATCGCTTGTGCGAATGCCCGCCTTCGCCTGCCTGTCCGTCTACGGCGGATGGGAGCGGCATAGAAGAGTGTGCTGCCTTTTCCTCCCAGCGCAGCACACTGATGTCGTGCGTCGGCCTCGATCAATCTCTCCCGTCCTTGATCTCGAGCATGGTCGAGAGTGAGGAGGCCTGGAACGCGACGAACTCTGTCGATGTCATGACACAGAAAGAGGTGCCAGATCGCTCTTGGGAAGACGACCCACTGGCAAATTCATGCCATTGCAGGAGGTTAGGACGAAGAAGGCGGCAATTTGTCCGCCTTCTTCCTCGGGACCAGCGGGACCCGGGCCTGGAAGCTCGATTCCTGCATTGCACAGGTCACTGTCAGTCGTCGATGTCCCAAATGCCCAGAAGCGTCGGTCTCTCCATTTCGGGGAGATGAGTGGGGCTTGCCATAGACGAGCAGACGCTGACGACGAGGTCATAAATGTGTCCAAAAGGGTTTCCATGGCCTTGTCTGGTGGCGCGTCCGTCCCCGGCGTGTCCTTTTTCATCTGTTGATGGGGAGGATGTGGCGGTGATGGACGTGCCCGCACCAGAGCTTACGTTATAGGTATCATTAGGTTTTAGTCAGTTGGCCGCGGTCTCTGGATGGCACTCTGCCTCCAGTGGTATGAATAATGCAATTCCCCAAAAAATGGGCTGCATATTTACGAATCCTACCCAGGAACCACGTGTATTGTAGATAGGTGTGGCCGCTAACCATCAGCTGGACAGTCTGCTTGTTTAACAAATTGGGTGACATAGAAAAAGAAATTGACTGTAACGAGAGTAGTGACGACAGTAGCAAAATGAAAATTGAACTTTAGTGCTGGAAAAAATAACAAAGTGATTAAGTACCTTACTCGGGAATGAGCCTTCGCGATAAGTAATAGGTACATCGAAAATATTAATCTTTTTGATGTAATGCCATAGGTCACTGAAAGGTCTTACAGATCTAAAAGTTAGATAGGTATATGATAAATATGTTTCTTTATCTAGACATGATTGATTAGAACCAGGAACGCGATTTAAAGATTTTGCCTAGATACATTTTATTTTCCAAAATACTTCTTAAAAGTAAGAATGTTTAGGTTTACCAGTAAATAATATTAGATATTTATTAAGAAATTCTTTAAATAAGTAGACATAAGTAACCATCATAGTTGTTTTTGAGTAGTATAATTTATATTTTGTCACTTACGTCATTATTTCTAAACGACCTGATTGCATGCGGGCGCAGCGCATTCACGACCTTAATGTCCCAGAAACTAAGGGCACCCCCCGTGTTTACGTTTACACCACGCCTCCCATTGTTTGATTTATTTTCCATGTATCGCCTTAATACTAGTTTTTCTCCGAATCGCAGGTTATTCCAGCCGTGGAGCACGCTGCTCAGGAACTGGCAACTGCTCGCGGTCACCCATCCCGGCTACGTAGCGTTTCTCACGTACGACGAGGTGAAGGCGCGCCTGCAGAAGTACATTCACAAGGCTGGCAGTTATGTATTTAGGTACGAGTTTTTTTTTAAATTGCGCGAAACCCGAATATAGTTCAGAATCGATAGTAAAATCGATGACACCAATAAAAAATATGGATCAGATTTTATCCAATTTTAAACGTTCAACTACGCCGCTTTTAAATTTACCTAACTCTGCCGTCTTTACCTATTATCGGCGGCACGACACGGCTAACGACCGGTTTCAATATATGCTATCTATCTGGATTTGCTTACTGGGGATAGAATTTTGACGTATTTTGTATGGGGCTAATGTCAAACGCCTATCGCTATTAACCGAATCCACAGATAGAATATTGAAACCGACCGTAAGCGGGAAGTGGCATCGTCGTATTCGCAGGCGCGCGATCATAGAGTTTCAAATCTGCAAGACATGCAACAAAACTTGAAGGCAAGTTAAACACCAGAAAAGTTCCGATTAGAGCAGGTCCAGCAGCTTTTGATATGGACTATGTATATTACAGGATAGCCAGGTTATCGTTAGAACAATAAAATTCTTACTGGAACAATAAAATTCTTACGCGTTCTTGTTTGGCCGGATAGTTGCGCTAAGTTTGAATTCAATTTGTTTGCAGGTTATCGTGCACGCGTCTCGGGCAGTGGGCCATCGGGTATGTCACTGTCGACGGGGAAATATTGCAGACGATCCCGCAGAACAAGAGTTTGGTGCAAGCCCTTTTGGACGGGTACAGAGAAGGATTGTGAGTGGATTATGATTCAATCAATTAAGTATATTAATTCAAGCTGGAAACACAAATCTCTAAGGAACAGGCCACATCTAAGCAGTATTCACACCTCTTATGCAGGACATAAAAGATAGGGCTATACATACAATTTCATAAAATTCTACACCGTTCAAATAAGCCTATATTTACTAACTTCGTTTGCTAACTAGAACTATATCCATTACTGCTATAACTAACGCCGCCATAACAAATCACTAAATTAGTACTTAATGGATAAAAAGTTTCTTTCAAAAATTACTGTTCTATTTGCATAGTTAGCAAACGAAGTAAGTAACTAGGGGCGCAATCCAAGATTTCTGCCGCCAACCAGCGGTGATTGCATTACTGTGTTCCGGTTTGAAGGGTAAGACAGGCAATGAAATTAATGGGTACTTACTATGATTTGACATCTTATATCACAAGTTGGCAACGTACATTGGCGTCCATGTAGGGGTTGTATAAAGTTTTTCAAGTCTTACAGGAACTATATGTACTATAGGCAACTGTAGCTACTTACCATCAGAATGGCAACCAGCATATTTGTCAACAAAAAAAACCACTCAACAACTCTCTCCTTTTAACAAAAGCACAAAGTTCGTTCTCTGAAGGCAGCTTAAATCAAAAGCATAACATTGAACCTCAAACCTCTCGATCAGAACTGGGTGTCTCAACCACTGTAATTGCAGGTCGTGTGCTTGTCGCCCACCCATCCTGTATCAAACATTATGTTTTCAATGAAGACTCAATCAACGATGGATATGTATTTTTACAGTTATTTGTATCCCGACGGCCGGGATGTGAACCCGGACCTGAGCAGTGCGATCATATCGCCCGCAGAGGACCACATAACAGTCACGCAAGAGCAGTACGAGTTGTATTGCGAGATGGGTGTGTATATACTTCGTTATTGTAAAAATATAATTAAACTGATAAAAAACGAACATATGGAGAGATTTGCATTTTTAATTGTGCATGGAAAAAAGATGTAGACAATCAATTGTTTATAGAAAATGTTACCCATATTTTATCAACTGTATCTTTCTTTTTATTTATCTTCACCGATTTACTCAGATCAAGTCAGGATCTTGAAGATCGCAAATTTTTTTTCAAAAGATGGTAAAACTACTGTTTTTTAACCGGGATTTTTCCCCCATATGAGTGTAGATAAATGTTGTATATAATTTGCAGGTAGCACGTTTCAGCTGTGCAAGATTTGTGCGGAGAACGACAAAGATATCCGGATAGAACCGTGCGGCCACTTGCTCTGTACTCCATGTCTCACCGCCTGGCAGATTGTGAGTACTTACATTAATACGAGTATCTGACTAGCACATGCATTTTTTTATGACTATCGGTGGCAGACGAGCCCACCTGAAGGTAAGTGGTTACCACCGCTCATGGAACTCTGCAATGCCAGGGGCATAGCTCAGTTGCTGCCTGCCTGGAGAGAAGTGCTTTTTAAGCCTCGCTTGAAGTTAAACACATCGTAGTGCTTGGGAATCACCGCAGCTGGGAGTTTGTTTCAAAGTCTGGGGTTTTCTTGTGTCCAGGGGCCTAAAACTCAATATTTTCGTATATCTTAACAAAAAACGAAATTATTACCGTTATCGTATGTTTTGACATCTAACAGCTGTCAAAGTCTTGTCAAAATGTATGTGAATGGAGACCTTTTTGATTTGGTTAGAGCATTGTAAATAATGTGATTGCCCCTCTGGGGCCCTATCGCACTATTTACCAACGTTTTCAATCCAACCAAATTGTTACCACTCCCGTATGTTTTGACATCTGACATCTGTCAAAGTATCGGCAAAATGTTTGGATACGGAAACGTTACTAATTTGGTAAAAACATTGTAAATAATATGATTATGTTTTGTCAGCTGACAGCTGTCAGTCTTGTCAAAATGTATGTAAACGGAGACCTGTATGATTTGGTTAAAACGGGTCTTTAGTCGTTTCGCACCACAAGCGATTCAAAACGCGGTGCGTATCGCCCAAGTACTATTTCTGAATGAGTACATTCGCACCGCAGTGTATAGCGGTGTGAATCGCCCAAAGTATCTTTTGAAATGGTCCGATTCGACCCAATGCTCATTTTGTATGCCTGATAAGGGCACATACCAAAGTTCCAATTATTTACAGTCGGGAAGAAAAGTGGTAAATGGCAAAAAATAAAATTTGCGATGTAATAAAATAATTATATTTAGAAAACACAAACGTATACAATAGGCTAGATAACAAAAAAAATTATTTGCTTTAATAGAAGCTCATTCGTATAATAAACAGAAAGAAAAAAACGGTTTTCGAATAACTATAAAAACAACCAAGATAAAAGGTATTGCAGATTTTTCTCCATTTCTTTCTAGCAAAACGGCAATTTACAAGGAGTTTATATGGCAGTACTCAACGATGACGTCACGGTTGATGTCGGATCTCTGTCTAATCGCCTTCAAATTAACAACTTAAAATGCTTGTATATAATGTATTTCTAAGCCGATTTTAATTCTAATTTCACAGGACTGCATCTTTTTCCACGGTATTTTAATATTTAATGACAATACGTAAAAAATTGAATTCAGTCATCATCCCAATTCAAATGTGACATAATCACAGATTGAGTGCTAACCGTCATACTTTAAAAGTAATACACATTTTTCCTGATTACTAATATCTATTTTGAAGTAATAAGGTAATGGTTTAAATCACAGCATTATCAACACTAGGAACTTAAAACTAACGTTTGCTTATCACAGATTATGATGTTATATATAATTGCCTTATAACTAGGTAATCGATAACAATCACGTGGCCATTTCGACAACAAACAAAAGTGGTCACTTTTAGCAATAATTCGGATTATGATTATTCCTATACATTTAAACTATACCTGAATAGCTCAAAAATTCTGAAATATCTGTATTGAGTAGTTGACTGATCTATATTTTGTAGATACGTCTTTAATTTATCATAATTAACAAAAAACGAATGGCGGCGCTAGTAGTAGATACTGTGCCCTATTAAGGTCAAATAAGCTGATAAATTATTTGATTTTGATTTTTTAAAAAACGTCGCCCCACATTAGGATTTTATTCAGTGTTATGGGTGCAGTCACAAACATAGAATATCACACGCCACAGAAAATCCTTTTTGAATAAATAATTATTATTGACTTACAAATAATTTTGTTTCATGTGTTATTTTGTGCCTGGTTGTACTATAATAGATGTGAAATAAAAACATAATATCTTAAGGAATTCACCCGTCCAAAAAGAGAAGTATTTTGTTTTCCACGAGGTCCTAAGCGACCCATTGCCAAAAGTTCTTGGGCGATTCGCACTGGTGCGAAAGGACCCATTCAAAAAGAACTTTTGGGTGATTCGCACCGCGGCGGTTCGAACCGCTTGCGGTGCGAAACGACTAAAGACTCGTTAAAACATTGTAAATAATGTGATTGCCCCTCTGGGGCCTTACCGCACTATTAACTAACGTTTTCACCCAAACCAAATTGTGACCGTTCCCGTATTTTCTGACAACTGACAGCTGTCAAGGTGTAGTCAAAATGTTTGTATACGGAAACGTTACTAATTGTAAATAATGTAATTGCCTCTCTGTCTATTAGTCAGTAAGTAAGAACGTCACCGTAATAGACATACGGACTGAGTATGAAACAACGAAATCCAAACCAGCCTCGATGTCCATCTTGTTCATAGTCGAGGTGACCCACGGACTGGGACAACCCAATTGGGATGATGACTGAATTCTATTTTTTACGTCTCGTCATTAAATATTAAAATACCGTGGAAAAAGATGCAGTCCTGTGAAATTAGAATTAAAATCGGCTTAGAAATACATTAGATACAAGCATTTTAAGTTGTTAATTTGAAGGCGATTAGACAGAGAGATCCGACATCAACCGTGACGTCATTGTTGAGTATGGCCATATAAACTCCTTGTAAATTGCCGTTTTGCTAGAAAGAGATGGAGAAAAATCTTTAATACCTTATATCTTGGTTGTTTTTATAGTTATTCGAAAACCGATTTTTTCTTTCTATTTATTATATGAATGAGCTTCTATTTAAGTAAAAAATTTTTTTTTGTCATCCAGCCTATTGTCCGGCCACGTCTTTCTGAATGGCCTAGATGAAACAAGAGTAACGGTTAAAAGAATCCCCAAGAATTTATTTTCTTTATTCTATTTCAGGACTCGGAAGGTCAAGGGTGTCCCTTCTGCAGGGCGGAGATCAAGGGCACCGAGCAAGTGGTCGTGGACGCTTTCGTACCGCCTCGGCCCCCAAACACTACAGCCGAAACAAAGTGAGTGATTTGCGAGATATAACAGAGAACAGAAAAATAATACCTTCACGGCTCAGCAATAAAAGTTTCATTCCTTAAATCATCCTCGCGGTAGCTATTCTGTGTTTTGCCCTATTTTAACACGGGACACTTGACACGTGTAAGAGCAAGACAAAACATCTAAGTAGTAAAATTTTTATTAAAAAAGCCGTCGCGAGTTTCGTGCTGATCCTCCTATGTGAAGGCTCTCCCAATTTCCAAACAGTTGCCCTTCTCTTAGGTTTGAAATGAATTCCGATCGATCAAACAACGACAATAAATACTACGCAATGTAACGCGTGCCCGCGCCTAGCTTGCGCGTCCGGATATCGCGTCGGTGTTAGTGAGTCAGTGTGAGTGCGTGTAAAGCAAGACGAGTTTCCCGCGGAAGAGATTCCTTTTCAGTCATAAATTTTGTTAAGAAATTCTGATTTTTTCGTAGATGTTTCTTTGGACAAAAATTATCAAAATACATTTCGAACAGTTTTGTATAAAAATCTCGAAAAAAAATTGCAACTTTAACCTTGAATATCTCGACAACTATTAGTTTCACAACCATAGTCTAGAAGACAAAAACGATTGTGATGATGGGAGCAAAACGTGGGTTTCGGCTTCGGTACCGGTCTCTTTACCTCCTGTATATGCAACTTCATTATTGGTCCATACAAGAATTGATAATTGCTCATACAAGGATTTGGGTACATACGATTTCGTACCTGATTTCATATGAATTAATCGAAGCGCCTAATTATTTGAAGTCCATGTTGAATAAATATTTTTGAGTTTAAATATATTTTGTGAATATTGCAGGAACGCAAACACGAAAACTGCAGTGAAACCGGTGTCTTCAAATTCATCAGGATCGTCGGGTTCGTCTGGTTGCAATGGATCCAGTGAGTTACATCTGACTATATTCAAATTAATTAAAAGTGCGAAAGTACCGAACGATTTGTCGTCTGTTGCTTTTTCACTCCTACGTCGCTAAGTTTGAATAAAGTTGGCATTCTTTGATATTGGACCGGATTCGAATTTTACTCATAGCAGATAGATTCGCTGATATTAGAAATAATTTATGAGAGAGAACACAGGTTGACAAAGCAGTACTTAGTTCTGTGACTAGCTTTACTTTGCCGCGTCGCGTCTTTAGAACAGAGAAAAACTACGAGAAATAGCATCTTCAGAACTTTGCACAACAAGGCATTTAAATATTTTTTAACTACTTCCGGAAGGCCATTGATCGATGATTTACGTTTATTATTTGAAGATTATATGAACATTAATGACTGTGGAAATTATGGCCCTCAACAAAACGTTGTTTCAGCGGAAGAAAAATATAGCCGAACCGTTACCCTTATTACGTAAAGAACAATGGCAGAATAATATCCGAAAGAATCATTTAGCGTCCACAAATTCCAACATTACAAATGTGCTTAAAATGATATTTTATGATTTTTCCAAAAAACACATAAATGTGAGTCTGGAAAAAAGTTACATTTTTATGTACGACAAATGACTAAAAGTTAATTATGAGTTCCTTGGACAATTACTGCGGTCCGATTTGCCTATTACCGTTCAATGCCGGTTCGAATTAGTATTGCGTTGAGAGTAATAAGTGTTACAGATCTGTCGTGTCAGCGCTCACAAAATTATTATATGATGGCGCTAACTTAAGTCACAGCTAGCGTAAGCGCGCTCACAATTGATCTAAGACGCGGAATATCAAATCGGACCGCATTGTCTATTTGACATTTGATCACAGACTAATTAGAGATTGGTCCGAATTTCGCTGTTTTGTTTTTTTGTGCGTTGCTTTGCGTACCTACTTAAGTATTTGCTGTTGATTTTTCGTGCTTTTGAGTAACTCTTGACTGGTACTGGACTACTGAAATCTCCTATCATGACTGCTGACTACTGTTAGCCAAAGGATTTCGATTCTCGACGACGTTATTTACGGTTTTAAGAAATTACCTCTTAAAGTTTATGCGTCTTTTACTTTTTGTCCAGACTTCATAGAATATTCATTCTGCTATTATTTTACTATGAAATTAAAACTCTATAGTTTGGCATATTGTTCATGCATGTTCTTAAAAAAATATATTAACAAAAATTTGTCAGGGTGTTTGCCATTGTTCTTTTATAAAATCAGTCTTACAACTCGCGTGATCAATAAACTGTTTATCCATAGAACCAATTCCCAATGATACTTTGGAATAGATAATGTGTTAAAATCCATAATAATTATTTTGTACGTTTGTCTGTACCAGGCATGGATGTGACGATATCGAACAACTCGAACGGTTGGGCGTCGAGGAACGCGTTCAACGGACTGACGGACGACATCGACGACGGCGAGGTAAACACTCTCTTCTATCTATCTGCGTAAGGTTGTGTTTGCTTGACGTATTGTGAGTTGCAATGAATGATGCCGACATAGCGATCCTTTTGTATATGAGAGACTAGCTGTGCTCGCGACTTCGTTCGCGTGTATGTCCGAAAATAACAATATCGTGATGTTATGTAGCCTAAAGCCTTCCTCGATAAATGGACTATCCAACACAAAAATAATTTTTTAATTCGAACCAGTAGTTCCTGAGATTAGCGCGTTCAAAAACAAACAAACAAACTATTAGTATAAAATTTAAAATCATAGTAATAAAATACTTTGTGTAATAAAACATGAAATCAATTATAGTTGATGGTTTATACATGTACTTGTACTGTATTGTCAGACTTTATTGAAAGTTACATGTACTGATGAGTAACTATCGTTTTTTTTTCAACTAACGATATTATGATGGTAAGTGAAACGTCATTGTTGGATATTCATGCTTTCAGAGGTAACATCGAATAAAATTGTATGGCGCATTTCTTTTCACACGGTTTGTATCTTTTCGCGCCATTCTTTATTTCAGTTTAAAAAGTAGATATTTATTTGTTAAGCTGGCAACATTCATAACCTTGCAAGGTGTCTTGCAATTTCACAGATACTTTATAGCTGCAAAAGTTTTCGAGTACTTTCCAGTTTTAATAAAATTTTAGGTAGGTACTTCTGGGAGTGAGCTAATTATAACATTTTCTTTTTTTATTTTAGGTTGAACATATTCATGTATAACATTTTAACGTATAATATTTACAACATTTAGTCAATTCCTGCACATTTCTTAGTTAATATTTTCATTTCTCACCGGAGGGAGACTCTGTACCGGGGTCGTGTGCATGGGTACCTCCGTCTTACCTATTTTTGCTGCAAAGCAGCAGTGCTTGCATTGCTGTGTTCCGGTTTGAAGGATAAGATATGGCATTGAAATTACTGGGTACCGTGACTTTACATCTTAAGTCACAAGTTGGCAACGTACACTGTGGTTCTTGTGCCATATGTATTATAGGTGACTGTTACCACTTACCACCAGGTGGTCAGTTTGCTTGTTTGCCAACTTAATTGCAATAAAAAAATATATTTCCTAGTAGGTACTGTTGTATTTTTAGTATTTTGTGATGTTAGTATCTACTTTATTACATACTTTAAAATTTACTCGTATATCTCGCGCACTTAGTTTACTCTCAACAATATTAGCGTTTTTAAGTGATATTATATATACCTACATTTTTCAAGTAAAGTTTCAATAAAGCAGCATGATTTTGGCATTTTGAATCTGTGGCGTGGCATGATTATAGTGTTGCCATTTTTTTTGGGATTCCTTCGAAGCTTTGATTACATCCTGTTTTTTTTTATTTCTTTGAATTCATTGATTAGTTAGGATTCGTTGTTGCCTAATATTTATTTGCACATAAATTCTTTTCTTATTATTGTTATTTTAGACATTTTAACCTTACAATTTAAGGAGATAAACAATGTCGGAAGTTTTTTGTTTCGTTTTGACATTTAACTCATAATATTTTTCAGAATTGAAAGTAGTATTAAACTGGTTTTTGTGTGCAAATAAATAAAGAAGCGATATTTGCATGCGGTCCATCCATTACAAAGATTTAATTTTTAATTTTAATTTTCTTTTTTTTTGTTGAAAGGAATATTTGTATGTTAACCGTCGAGCATTTTATGCACTCTCCGACGATAGAAACATCATTATTGGCTGAACAGCTATTTATATACTGATGACATTTCTAAAATGAATTGCCAAGGCTTTACTAAATTTGAATGCGTTGCTAGCGTGCGTCAGAAAGCTAAAGGGTCTTGTCACTACATGACTATTTACTACAGGTACAGATAGACCTCTGTATTTAACCACCTCCGTGGTTAGTTAGTTGAGATCATCCGATATTGACTATTGATCTGAGGATCGATTCCCCATTGTGGCAAATTTTTCAGCTTTGTTAAGTTGGTTACAGGGTTTCTGAGCCTACTAGCCATTTCTAATGTTGTCGCCATAATAACAATGTTAATAACGTTGTTGGATTCCAACAATTAGGAGGTAAGATAGCCAGTTCCTCTGTTATTGAGGAGTCCAGGGGAAACTCGCTTCTTCATCATCTCTGGCCTTATCGTCAACTACCATCAGGTGAGATGAAGGCCAAGAGGTGTCCCCTGTAGTCTGTTCCCATTCAATTCGATATTGAAGGGAAAAGTTCCCATTGAAAATATATATTTTTTAATTTCCGCAGTGCGCAAAGCAACTTTGTTTCAATTGCTGTACTATGGGCAGTGATTTTACTATAACTAGATATCTTATGTTACACGCGAGCTACATGCATTGTGGTGCATTTAAGGGTTTTTAGAGCCCGATTTTGGATTAATTCGTCTGCCACAGAGCGCTCGATTTAGGTTGATTTTCGTTCGACATCAGCAAATTATCTACGAGCATTTTTCGATCGATCGATGGCAACGGGCGGGTTCAACCACTCGTCGCTAGCCGAGTGGTGGTGTTGAGTTAACTGGCACGCGACGCTCGCGACTGATGTAACGAGCGATCCGAAAAATATGACCCATTGATTTCTGAATTTTATACTACGGCACCACTTGCGTCATAAAGACTAATTAATTAATAATACGTAAATCAATAAAGTATTCACAGACAGCTAATACAGTTGATTCGGAGCAATCAATAAAGAGGGGGACAACACAAAGCACATTCGAGCGACATCCGACATATGAAACAACATTATGTGGCATTATAAGAGGTTATTTATACTTTTGATTGGGTGTAGCCACTGATATTAGGCGTTACTCGAGACGAGTTGAATTGACGCTTATTACGACGTAAGCGTTGACACTAACATAAAAGCAGGTGGGGTCATAGCATTACAAGACAACTATAGAGAAACGTAGCGCCTTACTATCATGAACGCTTAAAACCAGGTTCAAACAGTATGGAAACAGAGACAAAGTCATTATAGCGCTCTCTCGTTCTTGCTGCTGTGTTAGTACTATTTTAAACGATCATGGTAAAGGAGCAGAATTAACAAGTTGTCAAACAAGCAGACGCTTGTTTCACAACTTTGCAGAGTATAAAACAAATCGCTTCGACGCTTCCCACCGTCTGTTCCTCTTTACGTCCAATTTCACCAATTTATAAACTGGTGGTTGATAAAGTTTTTGGCATTTCACTCATAAAATAACAACTTTGTTCATAAAAAAATATTAAAACAATGCTCAAGTTAAACTGTCTGTAACTTTAGATGTCCTTTTTTATGTAATGGAATAGAAAGCGACAGTCACAGTGTTTGTTATTGAACACCTCCTAAACGGCTTGACCTTTTTTTGTGTATATTTGGTAGGTCTGAGAATAGGTTGTAGGCAATTTTTATACTCCTGGGTGATAGGGGGCCTCTCCAGAATTTTTTTTTGGCCAATTATCATGGCAAAACGGTGTTCGTGGGCACGGCTAGTAATTTTAAATATTTAGCCGTGAGTGTCAAAAACCAGTTGTTAGTTAACTATAACCGCCTGTTTATATGTAGGTGAAATTCGACCTAGATCTTTTTTAACTACCCAACGGATTTTGATGCGGTTTTTGCCATCACTTAAAGTTGCGGCACGCTATGATGGCCGTTTTGACAGCTGTCATCCCCATAGTGTATTTGTCAAAACTGACGGATAAACTATGGGGATGACAGCTGTCACAACGGCCATCATAGCGTGCCGCAACTTTAGATAACTTATTCCGGATGGTATATATTACAAGCGACCCGCCCCGGTTTCGCACGGGCAGTAGTTTTATATAATAAAAATAACGCTGGCGTGGCTGCGGGCGGGTCGCTAGTAGTTATTTTAGGAGAAAAAGCAACGATAGATGTTACCCTGACGCGCGCTAACAACGCACTCTGATGCAGCAAAGCCTTAAGGTCTATCTGCACACATCAGTGCTGACACGTACCGATCAGTATAAAGGATACATTTTGTACGACGCCACCCGTACTCGTCAGTGTCAATGACATTCGGTGATGTCTGTGGTGCGCCGGCGCCGACGCGAAATTCTCAGAAAGAATATTTTTAGTGACGGCACTGACGATTTCAATCATTTAAAGATGGATGACGACAAAATTTATACAATTATTTCGATCACATAACCTACTATATGGTTCTCTACGACATTGCACACAGAAATTCTTCAACGGCTTTGGTTCTCCATGCGTTATATATCCATTGCCTTCTACTCAAACATCTTATGTTCACATTTAATAATATAGCAATTGGTGCCAACTGGGCTCTCGTAAATCGACTGATCACTGATGAGTGCGTATAGCGGTACTAATCGGCGCGGCACTGATCGGCACGTGCCAGCACTGGTGTGTGTGGATAGACCATTATGCCGGTAGCACACCTCGGAACTGTATTTGCGAAACCGCTGTACGATTCGCCCGCGCTGTTCTTTGTACGATGCGCGAGCTCTGGCGAGCTTGCCTGCTCTTAACGCAGATATTTAACTATGGCACTGTCTCTGTCGCGCGCGGATCCGCCCGATCTGCTCAGACGCCGTCTACATCTCCGCGTTCGATTCGCCGTTTTGTTTGTTTCTGACCTCGCGTAGTCGCGTCGTGGTTTCGCCTTGTTAGTTTCGCGGCGGAGGTGTGCTACTGGCATTAAGTGTGACGTGTTTGTTCGCAGAGGCGCGAGAGAAAGTCACCGCATGCTTAGTGTTTGCACGCACTCCATTGCATTTGTGTTGTCTACGTTTTTCATAATGTACGAATTGGACGTTTTTTACTATATTTTTTTTTAGTGGATCATCATGTTTTTGTTTTATGATTTATGTAAGTGAAGTTTTTTTTTCATTTGATTATTGTAGAATGATAGGTATATATTTTTGTGTGCTGTTTGTGTAAATTAATGAATGAATTTAAAGTCTACGAGTGATGTTTTATATTGTGTTTGATGTGATTATGTAATTTATAGCTAAAGTATGATTTGTTAATTAATTGGAAATATGTGTAATGTATGTACTATTAATCAGTGGAACAGACTTTATAGTTTATATTGTATATAACGATTTATACATAAGTTGATGTTTGCTTTTTTGAGCTGTGTAAATGAATAACGCATTCGGAACGTTCTTTGATAAATCTTAAAGTCCTAACATAGTTTGTCTAAAATAGGATGATGCTTTTGACAGGTCATCGTAGGGAGCATGGTATTTTATATATTTGTCAATAAACTTATTCGATTATTAATGTCGAAACAACTGCCGTCAAAATATTATAACTTATAATATACTTATATTTTTCTTTTTTTTACAAAATGGTGATGAATTTTAAAATATGAGATGATATTGGTTTTTTACCTTATTTTACAAACCCACGTACAAAAGTTATATTGTTTTACGAAATTAGTAACACAGGTAGAATAATAAAAAAGTAACAGTTTTTCCTAATAACTATAAATAAGTGATGATATCATTTTTTTCAAACAAGTATAGAAAGTGATAGACATGTATGCTTACATAAAAATATTTATTTTCGATAGTTGCAAGTCATTTGAGGCACTTCACGACGTGACCATTACCCATCCATGAAATACTTACTACCTACATTATCCGTATAACATGTTTCCGGGAAAAAAAATAAACTGATCGCGTGATCTGTCAAAATCGTAGTCCTATTTGTGGAAAAAGTAGTTTGTGAAATCAGCGTGACTTTTTTTAACTAATAATTTTTTTATGTTCTTCACAGTCAAATTTGTGCTTTTTTGCTTATACCTAATTATAAATATTTATTTATTGATATTTTATAATAAACATTACATATGAAAGGGACCAGTATTAAAACAATGAGTCGCACACTAAATGGTACAATTTGATTAATTACGAAATGTGTAATAATAGTGAATGCTCAAATATAAAATTAATTTGACATTTTTAATAGTTAAATTGTAAAAACATAGTTGTAGGTAGGAAGCCCTAGATGTAATTTTACGTTTATTGCGTTTTTTTGTATTCATAAATGCCGAATGAATATTTTTTGTTTAGTTTTTTTAGATTTTATTTATTTAAGTCAGTGTAAATATTATTTATTTTTATTATCAATAAGAGTTATGCAAATATTTTTATTATTGTCGCGATTTTGTGCCAATATTGTGTTACTTTTATAATTTTGTATGTTTTTGGCATGAAGTTGGTATTGTAATTAGGGATGAACTTATGATTTACGTATTTGTAATGAATTGTAGTACTTTTGTAATATTAATTGATTTAGTCTCCGAACTAATTGAAAGTATCAGATACTACATGAGCATACACTCTTCATTCATTCTTAAGTCTAACTTAAAATTTAGTGCATTTGAGCTGCGAGTCTGCGACAAATGACATCATAATTATGTAATAATTATCGAAATTATTGAGTTCGATGACGGTTGTTTATGAAGATAAATAACGTATATTATGATCTGCCTGCGTTTAGTGAATTATGTATTTAAAAAAAGCGAAAAGAAATGTTGACACAGAAAAATCATTTTTGACGTTTTTCTAGACTAGTATCAAAAACGTAAGGGATACCACAGTATCAAGATCGATAGATCTTTTGCAGTTCAATATTCGTTCTCTTATCGTCATTGGCGTATCTAAAGTTTTTTCTGGGGTGGACCTAGCCTTTGATTTTGTCTAAAGTTATCAGTTTGGCATCCATCATAGAATTTTGAAACGGTAGCCTAACATCCTAGGATGGAGACCATTCTGGGGTGAGCACGGCCCACCCGGCCCCCCCTCTATATATGCCTATACTTATCGTTTATTGTGAGAAGTTCTGTCATTCGTTTCATTCCTTCAGAGGTTGATTTGATATCAGCGCTCGTGTGCGCTATTTGCACGCAAACAATCGGTCCAAAATTACTCATGTGTGCATTTTGTATGCGGTATGACGTAATTGATGACGTCACCGATTGATGCTGACAGTGCTAACATTAAAGAGGTAGTGCACTGTCTCCAGAACTGTCAATGTCAAAGTCAACGCCAGTTTTATTTTTATTTTAGTTTGTTCGAATTTATTTTTTTATTAGATTATCTACAATTAATAGCGGAGTGCTCTGTAAAGATACTGGAGGCACAATACGTCTCCCTCCAATGTTTCTTTTCAAATTACATTAACTGTCAACTTGACAGACTCACAGATCGAAAGCTCGGTTCAAAATTGATCTGATTGAGTGCTTACGTCCGTGAGCAGTGCTAATGATTTGAACGGGCTTTTGCATGCATGCAAACGTTTGCACTGATATCTGATTATGAACCGCACCCTTTATGATAACGATCACTATCCGCGTTTTTTTTTGATATTACAATTGACCGCTTCTGGATGAGGTATAAGTGAGCACGTAGATTTGTAAAATTACGAACGACTGAGGAAAAATTTAAATAGGTATCTTAGAGATGAATTTAAAACATTGTATTAGTATTTAGTCTGTTTTGTTATGAATTTAGTTGTCATTATTGAGAAAGCTGATGTCGCCGTTTCATCTGACGTAACTCAGACCAAAGATGGAAGCGAGCGTCGTTCGTTCATGTGCCGTAACTGTTTGCAACAAAATGGGTAGTTTTTAGTATCCTGCGACTGGGGGAGGGAGGCGTAACGCTTATACCAACACATCAGATAATATGTGGCAAACAGCTCAGCGCGTTAATAGGGAAGCGCCTAATTTTTTTAAATGTCCGTCTGGTAAGTACAGGATATATTGCGTATGTCAGGAGCCAAATTTCAAATCAAATTCAAATTCCTTTATTTAAATTTTTGGTAATAATGTAATAATTTTTGTTCGTCAAGGAAGCTACGCCAATGTTCACAAGCTAACGACGGAAAGAACTAGCAAGGGCTATTTTTGTCATCCCGTATTGTTACAGAATCGTCGTTTGGTAGCTATCTAGAAATAAGCGAATACCCTTATGACATTTTTTTTAATTCATTTCGCTATGCTTATCATTTAAATCATGATATTTCTCGAATTACGTGCATTTCTAATATCAATGAAAAAGTCCGCCGTGTATTCGTGTTCCATATTTCAATGTTTTTTCTTCGTTGTAGGGAATTTTTCGCAATTGGATAACATTGCACCTGTCTTGTTTATGAATGAGCTTATATCTACGCGTTCTATTTTGAACTGACAGCAGAATTAAATATGTCGAGACATTAATCTTTTCATTTTACGCACTTAGTTCGCTTTGTTTATAATACTGAAACCACTATAAATTTGGCTCCTGATTTTACCTGAACCCGCTATCGCTATCTTAATATTACTTTTTTATTTATTGAACGATGAATTGATACGAGTTTAGTCTCAAGTCAGAGATAGGTTAAGCTAATTATTAACATATACACGGTTACTTTTTTATCACCCCCGATAGTTTAAGGGACGGTTCAGGACACGGTAGTTGAGTGACTTAAATATTAATAAAAAATTTACTCGCCGTTTTAATTTTATATTAATTTTCTAAAATATCTAAAAATATTTTTTTTATTAATGTTTAAATCATTCGCTTCAGGACACGGTGTCCTGAAGCGTCCCTTAAATTATTCGGGATGATAAAAAAGTAACCGTGTATATTACTATTTTCTCATATTGTATCAAATTGAATGCAATGATTTTTTGAATATTGTAATGTTTGAAGTATTTCTTTACGCTTAGATGTTTTGTGCATAGTATTAGTTTTTTATAGACGACTTATTTATTTTGTAAGATTTTGAATGTTGACAATATATGCTTGGTGAAATGTGTTTTTGTATTTTCTTTTGGCGTTGCTTGAGTTTCGTGGCGTTTTTGCTTTGAACTTGGTTTCATTTGCATTATAACATTATCCATAATAGCAGCAGCATATACTTATAGAGTTGTTAAAACCCCTAACTTTGAAATTAAACTAGTGGAAACCTTCACATAGTAGTTAATAGTCAATATAATTAAAATATATTGGATAATGTCGGGGAAAATTTCACGACAGAATCTTTGCCTTGCTGTCAACTTTTAAATTCCGTAAGGAACTGTTCCGTCACTGGTCTGGAATGTCACATGGCTTGGGAATCATCAGACATAGGTAGAGGCCCAATTCTCCTAATAAGTTACAGGCGATTCGAAACTCAACCATTACGGTCGACCAATCGGAGCGCATATATTGCCTTTCAACTGTTCGATGACGTGATAATGCGACGTTCTGATAGGTCGAATGCAACGGTTTCGTTTCAGTTCAGCGGCGGCTCGTTAGCAGAATTGGCATTCTGATCGATGGAATTCTAACTGTCGCAGTATATGATACCGTAACGGCGCAAAAGGAATCACGGTTACGTTTGATCGAAAACGACCCCTTTTGTATAGACATATCGTACGCGACATCTCGGGAGTGCAGGCGACGTATGACACTCCGCCTACGTAGCGCGCAACCACAGAATAGATAATAGTACTACGTACAGAAGTGCAGTCTTTTGATCTTGAAAACGTCGACATTTTAAATAACTAAACTTAGAGCATCCAAGCCGAATTATATCTTAACGCCACGCGTTAGCGTATGTTATTAGTAATTCTGAAGCCTCACGTCGCTTCGAGGTCGAACGATAGGGTTATTGCTGATAGTAAATAATCAAGAAAGCGCGCGAAACGTTGCCATACACTGTAATTATGCATTGATCTCAAAAATACGGCAGCCCCGCTGCTTTTACACTCTCAGTGTGCGCGAAACAGTAGGTACTTAAAGCTATGGACGGTCAAGTATTATGTAACGCAATTTTTGAAGATTTTTGACCCCTAAACGTTACGTAACACATCAAAGTGACTATTTTACCTAAAAGTGATAATTATATTAAGAAAAATGCTGACAACTTGTAGGGGAAAAAAGACGTACAATAAGATGAGGGATTCCCCGTAACAACTTGGGAGATTTTGATTCTCTAATTTTTTTAATTAAATAAAAAAAATGTTTTGTAACGCGTAGTTCGAACCCCCCTCTCGCCCCCTGTAACACATTGTAACGTTTTACATACGTAATACCTGAACGCCCCCCAAGCGCGTAGTCCTAACGCAACACTGAGACTAAGGGAATGTAGGCGGAGTTTGATTCCCCCCCCGCATTAATCATCGTCGCACTTACGAGTTGTCGCGTACTGTGTAGCAGCTCCTTACAGATACTTCAATGTCAATGCTTCGTGCGACACAGACTCACGAGACTGAAATTAGACGATCTGTTTCTTTTGAAAAGTCCGATGTGGTTTGTTTTCTGTCGAGTAGGTACATGGAAAATATATTCTATACAGGGTTAATTGTAAAACACCTGCAACCTCGCAGGATTAGATAGCTAACATCATAAATAACATTGCGTTCAGGACACTATCCATCTTACAAGTTCGGCTACTTAATGAAAAAAGTAGAATCGCCCAATTGTGAGATATCTGGAACTGTGAAAGATGTCCAACACTTGTTGGTGGAATGTATCCGATTTCGATGTGCTAGAAGAGACTTATTTAATAGATTAAAAAGTAATTTAATTGATGTAGGTGTGTTTCATAGTTTTAGCTCAACCAACTTCGGAGGAGGCTAAAATGCTGTAATGTTTACTGTGCCCGCCGCGACAATCCTCTACTTAATTGTATATGAATAGAGTATTTTTCATTATGTGTATAGTTGTATATGCTACGATAAGACTGACATATCCAATGGGATAAAAGTCCTTAATAAATATAGAATAAAAAACGTTTGTTCTACGAGTTTTGAAAATTCGTTAAATTTTACTTTTATACAAAAATAAAATAAATATTAATGTGATATACTCTAGAATGTTTGTAACTCTACGCGTATCACCAGAATTACGTAAACAAACTTGTGCGAATTACGCTATATGGGGGCGGGGCGTCGCTAGCACCTTTAAACTTGACCTACTTTTCTACGGCCGACAAGGGGCAGATTTGAAGCACGCGCGTCGCACGTTCTTGTGTGCCAAAATCTTCTGCACCTTACATAGACTTATCAATGTCATGACAGTGCAATAAAGTCTTGAAAATTGGTTTTTGTTCAATTTATTGAGTTATCTTAAAACAAACGTTGTACGAGTATTTAGTTAAGATGTTAGCTATCTAATCCTACGAAATTGCAGGTGCTTTAAAATTAATATTTATACCTACTGAGTACTAGTGGTTTAGTTTAAGCTTCTAATTAAATTGTATAAATGAGTAAATATAAATCTTTAGTCTGACTGCTGTATTTCAGATATTTGGGTATTTATTTCAAAACTGGCACTACTTCCATACTCATTTCAAATTTGCATGACGATAAGGTAAGCCATTTTTATTTTTATATTATTGCATGTTTTTATGTTTGCTTGATCAATGTATGTATTTATGACTGAAAGATGAACCATCATTTTGATTGAATATTGTGACATAATTTCATTATCTTTATCGTTTATTTGATTAGTTGGTAATTCTACAAGTGTTTCTTTTTTAACATCTACTGATAACATCACTTATATCTCCATTTCTCCCTAGATTTCCGTAATTTTGTTGACAATTATCGACTTCCTTATTCTACAAAACTTTTAGATTTTATTGACAACTTATCCTTGACTTTTTTTCTATTGCACACAAGTAGCAAATGGCTAAAATACTTTGATCACTGGCGAAAAAGTACCTAGCCCTCTAGTTAAAACTGAGATAAAAAGTTTTCCAAACTACCAACAGTGTGGAAAATTATCTATTTAAGTAAAACATAAGGACCCATTCAACATGTGCCTGAATAATTTCGGCGTCTGCCTTCCGTAATGTCTACCTGCCATAGTTGTTATGGCAGATTTATCTATAAGAAAACTATAATAGGAAAAACTATTCAATATCTTTATCAACATTACCTATTAGAGATCTCAACCAGCACGTTGGGATATGGTCCAAATCTTAATAAGGCAGAATGTCGGCGTTTTCTGTTTTGATGATGATTATAAAGAGAGAGAAAACACTATTCCAAGACTCGTAATAGATCGGGGCCTATTTGTAGCTAGTTAGGAATAAACAAAAACAATTACAGGCTAAATGGATAAAAATATAGGTAAAGTAAGTCCAAAAGTCTAGAAAATAAACTTAATCAAGCTGCATCTTGACTTTAGATGGAAGTAAATTATTTAATAACTACATTATCATTTCGCCATACAAAAAACTGAATTTAAGCCAAGCGCACGGCCTTAAACAGTGACGCCTTTTTTGCCAAATTGTATTGGTTAAAAATACTATCACATCTATTCTCTCCGCTATTTAGGCAGAAGTGTGAAACAGCCACGCTATGCCAATATTAGTCCGTGGCATTAATTCCAGACGCCGAACTGTTGCTTAGAATTTCCCAACAGAATACCTTAACATTTATTACAGTACAGCAGGGTGCAAATGTTAGATTCCCTTAATGTTAGTCGTGTCATCAGGACTGGGCGGAGTTCAACGCTGCAACGTCCACAATAGACGGCTTGCGTCCGTCCGTCCGTTCGCCGGCCGCGTCGCCGAGACACTCGCCCAGGGCGGCGCGTCGCGCGCAAGCGACGGCGGAGAACGCGTACGGCGAGCTGAGGGCGCCGCCGTTGCCGCCCAGGAAGAGCTTGTCGCCCGCCGAACCCGCCATCGCGGCCGCGTCGAGCGTGCAAGACATTGCTGCGGCCGCGGCGCACGGTAATTTGGCCATTAGTTTCATTATACACTCCCGCGGTTTTAATGTCACCCGTGACATTAAAACTATTGTTCTTATGTCACAATAACGATAGCGTGTGATCGCTTTGAGTTAGGCGGTACGGCCGCCGGACACCTAAATCGAGCCATCTTGCACTTTTAGATGATATCGTCCATAACTTTAAAAAAATATTCGGACAACCAAAAAGTTTTTGTTAAATTTTGTAGCTGACATACTCGTATTCAGGTGCAATCTGATGTGCTGATTATGTATGTGCCAGCTATAAAACTTTTTGGTCGACGAAGCATTTGTTAAAAGTTATGGACGATATAATCTAAAAGTGCAAGGTGGCTCGAGTAGGTGCCTGGGAGTGGTTATTTTTGCAAAATTTTGCAACATAGATAAAAACGAGCTTGACTTGGATTGCCTGTTCTGGAGCAGATGATCTCGACTATTAGAACATAGGTGATTTTAATGCTTACGGCGAGCTGAGATCACCGCCGTTGTCGTCTAAGAGCTTATCGCTCGCGGATTCCGCCATCGCGACCGCGTCGAGCGTGCAAGACATTGCTGCGGCCGCGGCGCACGGTAATTTGGCCATTTAGTACATTACTGCCGCGGTCTATAATGACTACTTTGCTGGTCGCGCTGATGATGGCCGACAGCGCAGCGTAGCGCAGCTCCAGGCCGACACAGCGCGGTCAGCGTGCAGCACTTGTTGGACGTCACTCACGGACCTCACTGTAAAGGCCGAGACCCAGCGGTCTCGACCTTTACAGTGAGGACAGTAAGGGATGCAATGATGGCCAAGCTGAAAGGCCTAGAGCGTAGCTAGGCTAGCTCGAGGCAATCATAGCGTGACCAGCGAAGCAGTCATTGTGGGCCAAGGCTTGTATAGTGCTTTACTCAAAAATACAAGTACCTAATCTAAATAAAACCAGCGAGTAATTTAAATAAAAAATATATTAATTAACTAGAAATTTAATTAAAATGACAATTATGAAAAGTTAACAGCAAGGTCGACTTTGCTCAAGCAAGGTTGTCAAAATAATGACCACATTACATGCATTTTTAAGTAAAGTTTCATTATACACCTAAAGCGAGCCACCTTGCACTTTTGGAGTATATCGTCCATAACTTTAAAAAAATATTCGGACAACCAAAAAGTTTTTGTTAAATTTTGTAGCTGACATATTCATGGCCAATTTGATGTGCTGATTATGTATGTGCCAGCTATAAAATTGCATAAAACTTTTTGGTCGACGAAGCATTTGTTAAAAGTTATTGACAATATAATCTAAAAGTGCAAGGTGGCTCGAGGAGGTGTCCGGGAGTGTAGTTATTTTTGCAACATAGATAAAAACGAGCTTCACCTGGATTGCCTGTTCTGGAGCAGATGATCTCGACCACTAGAAGATAGGTGATAGCTTACGGCGAGCTGAGATCGTTTTTATTTCTTCTTTTATTTAAATATTTTACCTAAGGATAGTGCACTCATAAGCGGGCTGGCATTAATTGGCAATTCAGCACAGCCGGGCGGTAAAATCAAATATATGCAGATTAATTGTTCTGGAAAAAACCGCTCGGCTAACCGAAAAATACTAAGGTAAGCCCGGTCGGGCTTTGTTGTTCGACAAATACTGTCGAATCGAATGATGTGTCGACCCGAATGCACTACCCGATCGGCACAAGCCGAATAAAGCCGAACAAATGCAGTAATTGCTTCGAGATGGCGTTGCTTTTCGACAAATACTGTCGAACCGGCAATGACGGCCCGCTTATGTGTAGCAACCACAATTTAGTAGTATATAGTACTTTCTTAAAAATCCTTCATGCGTTCTTACTTGCACTCAACGCAGGTTTACTTATATTCGATGGACATTATTCGATGGTTTTATCCTCAGAACCTCGGCGGCGATCGTCTCTAGAGCCAGAGCCTGACTCGCGGCATCGCCTCACTTCAATCATAACCGGGTCTACGGAGACAATCACAGGCATCATTGACACCAGGCATGAGGTATGCATATTTCAGTTGAATGTAGAAAATAACATTGGTCTTATTAAACCAAATAGATTGTTTAATGCAATACTTTCCATAATTGTTTGCCTCCAGTTCATAAGAAAAAGATTTCCTCCGTATTGTAAAAATGTCATATGCTCAATCAGTAATACGCATTGATCAAAACAGTCATTACATATGCCAGTGTCATCATCAACCTACACTCGTCCACTGCTGGACATAGGTCTCCCCTAATGCCAGTGTCTAATTTTAAAATACTATTTCAGGTACCACCAGATCCCAGGGCTTTTGAAAAACCACGGAGAGCGTGTACCCCTCAGTCCAACAGTAGACCATTACCGGCGCCCCCGCCTGAAAGACTTCCTTCGGAAGACAGACCCACACCTACAGAACCCCGCACCGCACTACCGGAAAGGATCGACAGACAGACTGAAGCCCGACACCACAACACACCCGAATCACGAACAGACAAACACGAGCACAGATCTGTAGATAGAAATGTTCCTCATCCAGAAAACAGAACCGACAGACTTTTACCAAACTTGGAATGTAAACAAGAAAGACATCCCCCAAGCTTGGAATCCAGACAAGAGAGACACGCGAACCCAGACAGTAAAGTAGACAATAGGTATATACCGAATCCGCCAGAAACGAGATTAGACAATAGACATGTACCAACAGAGGTTAGACAATTGCCTGAATCTAGATACGAAAGGCATATTGATAAGCCTCATTTGCAAGAGAGACATGTGCCAAACGAGAGACATATAGAGTTTAGGTATCCTCCCGAAAGACCGCCAGATAGGTCATCGGATAGGAATAGTTTTGATAAGGAGAGGATCGAGAGGGCTCCGCCTAGGCAGAGGTCCTTGCCTTCGTCGACTACTGGTAGCGTGGACCACCAGCCAACGAAGTCGACGACGATGCCAAAGTTCCCGTCTGAAGATGCCAAAGAGCCGCCTTATGAGAACGTTAGTGTTGAGAAGAATGAGTTGGCCGTTGGACGTAAGTATTTTCAAAATTAATTTTGAAAATAGCTGCTAAACAGCTACTGGTGACCGGTCACACGAAATCCTAAGCATGACGCTGTGGCTGCATTCATAGACGTTTCTACAATAGGCTATTTAACAACATTAAAAATATAGTACAAATTATGGTCATCCTATTAGATAGTAGGATAAAAAAGTAAACTAATTATGTGCATTTATGTCCATTTTTTAAGAGAAGTAATTAAATGGTTAGCTATGATAAAATTTGGTGAGCCACAAAAAACAGCATTGAAATAATTTGGTCGGCAAACAAAGATATTGTTTGCAATTAAAAAAATCAGACAGCAATCCTTGTTCCGCAAATAATTTTGATAATGGTCAAAAATTAAATCATAAATAGGCAAGTTACAATAACATGAGTTTGCATAATAAACATTAAGTCCGCAAAATAACTACTTGGTCCGCAAAATAACTACTTGATCAGCAAGATTTCACGATTGATCAGCAGAGAAAACATGTCTATAAGCAGTGTATTTGATTGGTTTGCTTAGTTAAAACATGGTGAGCAAAATAACTAATTAGATTACACAAAATAACTAATTATATTTTATAACAAAAAAAAAATATTAATGCCTAATTCGTTTAGCCTCTTTTTGAAAATAAAAAGTTTAGAAACGTCAAAGCGTATGTAGAAACTGTAGGCGGGTCAAAAATAGGTAGCGAGGAGCGAAGCGACGAGCGTAGGTTTGAACATGAACCAAGCGCGCGAGCCGAGCGAGCGAAACGAGCGTGCCGCGGCAGCGGCCGGCGAAGCGCCAGAAACGTGTATGCTTTATGTGTATTCACGACTTTATGCATACTTATTGCTTGTGGAAACTGCTAATTTTGAGGTTAGCTTTTTCAAATTTCAAATGCTCATATCTCTGGAAGTATGTACTTCCTTTTCTCTTGCCAAATTTCATGATTCTAGGTGGCTAAACGTTATTAGGCATTTCGTTTTTAGGTGATATGTGTTTTAGGCCAAACGTTATTAGGCAATTTGTGTTTAGGTTTTAAGTATAACACTCGAGTAAATAAATTAAATAATCTTTATAAGGAATGCGCCCATTTTGCGCATGACAAGTATTTTTGCTACTTTTTTATGCAGCTCAAAATGAATTTTTTTGCTTACTATCTGAGTGCTAACCAAAATTTTATTAAACAGGAGCAGCTCATTGCAGCTTATATAATTAATATGCTGTACAAAAATAATAACAGCCATACAGCCCCCCTAGCACGTCAACCGAAACACGATATGATAAAGCGGTTTATCGCGGTGAACTGTCAAAATACAATAGGGTTTCGTCGTATTGTGACAGTTCACCGCGATAAATCGCTTTATCATATCGTGTTTTGGTGGACGTGCTACAGGGGCAGAATGACATAAATTGCTGATTGATTTTGGAATGTTTGCTGGCCATGAGTTGCTGATCAATTAGCTATTTCTGCTCACAGATTATATTTGTCTGCTCACAAAAATACGAATACTATGCTAACCATTTCAATAACACCCTTGTTTTTAATATTTCGCGAAATAAATTTCGAATATTTTTGTATATTTTATGTGTCGGAAACGCCTATGATTGGACATAACTCTGGTGACGTTACACGCAAGTAAACTCAGATTCCACGACTAATAATTAGATAACTTGTTTACATCTCAAATATTATGTTGCTAGATAAAACGTTAATTAGGTCCAAAACACAGATACACATTGAAGTATGCAAAAGCTCCATCTGTTCGTAAATATATAATAGTAAATAAATACATATCGGTTAAATTTATAACCCTCTTTTTGCTTCTTCGTAGCCAAATTGGACCCGTATTGCGCGGATTGTTCTCAAGTGTTATTTAATTTTCTCAAGATACAAATCCAATTTGGCCCTAGTGTCGCTACTCAAACAGGAAAAATCATAATCCCAATATAAACAAGAGTAGGCCTACGGGTTTTGTAATAATAAGACAGTAGACGTCAATGATAGTTTCCGTCGCACGCGTCTCGCCATCGCTTTCCGTCGCTCACCTAGGACAACGGGTTGGTTGGCTCTTACGCCATCCATGGACAGAAAGGGAGCGGCGACACGTTTATTCCAAATCCGACACCGCCTTAAAGATAGTCGGAAGAGATATACTCTCTTAGACAGACACTCTCTTAGAGATACTAGACAACTTCACAATTATAAAATGTGAATCTATTGTTTACAGCGAAGAAGTTCAACCCGCTAACGCACGACCAACACGGCAGGAAGTACGGCGATAACGTCTCGTACGAAAACATAAATTTGGACTACATCGCAAGGTTAGTGGGCGAGGGCTACCCCAAGGAGATAGTGGTCAGAGCGTTGGGCATAACCCGCAACGACCTGGAGATGGCGTGCGACATACTCCACGAGTTCGGGTCCAAAGTGCCACCGAATAAATGCTAGTGAGCGGTTGTTTTCACGTGAGATGTGACGAAGATAAAACGAATTTTTTAATCTGTGCCCGATATTGTCTATGATTCGTTGTCGAGTGAATTTGGACATACATCATCATAGCTCTAATGAGTTATTGGCAAAGTTAACATAGCTATAATACAATGAAATGGATCACAACTATGTTCATGTTTTAATATTGTAATGCATTCCATATTTTACTAAATAACTCATTTTTTAAGTACTCGCTAAGTAGTATTTATTAATAAGTGTACAAAATAATTATAGTCCATTTATCTTTTATCATTTTAGTGTCAATTTATTATTCATTTGTATGATTATTTAACATTGACGACATAATATTTTATATAAAAATGGATATAACAGGTAATTTGTAGTGTTCCTAATTTTAATTCTAAGTATTGTAATTTGAATTTTCAAAACATGCTTATTCTAAAACAGCGTTTGTACAGCCGTCGGTTATTTGTAGATTAATCGCCTCTACAGAAATAAAAAAAAACAGTAAAAAATAAATTGAGGATCACTAAACCCCGATATGGTTTCAAAGTTCTCATACCATATTTTTTCAAATTTTGTCAATTGTTTGTCTTTTTGAGACAAGTAATTGTGAAACTTACAGCGTCCGTTTTCATGAATATGAATATGTTTTGAAATCTATAATGTTAAAATACAAATGCTAATATTTATCGTTTCTCGTAGCTCATAATCTTTATTATCTGCGGTTTATCTTCGTCACACATCTTTTATTTCTGTCATAAATGTTACAAATTCCAATACAATTTGTACCTTATGATTGAATCGATAAGTCTGATTTTGGATTTCGGCCTGTGTGTAGACAAAATTTCCTCGTCTCAAAACGATGCACGGCTTACGCGTGTTTTGTTAACGCGACTTTGTACGTTTTCTTCAAGTTCCAAATGAGTTTTTAACATAAGCAGAATGGAATCCGGGTTCAGAAGCCCTATACAACTTGTATATTCTCAGTGGTCATAAGAAGCAATAGTCAAAATGTGCCTTCAGAATTTCGCATACAGATAAATCAAGATTCTAATCATTAATCCTCGTAATAACTAGCATAATAAGTACCGTATATAATACTAGTTTTTCCAACCGTTTACACCATAGTATAAGAAAAATAGTAAGCCCACTCGAGCCCTAATAGCCTTCTCACGAAGGGCTTTCAATCTTAGTAAAATAATATTCGATTGCGGTGAAACATGAACGCTCAGCCATACTTTCGAGGCTCTACTTTTCCGCTTGCTTGAGAGGTCATTCACATATCTATTTAACAGTAGGCTTACTTTTAATAATCTCGTGCACAACTAGATAATTAATTTCCATTGTTCGGAGTCCGTCTAGTCATTTTGTAATAATAATTTGTTTGCTTCAAACAATCATAATAATATTTAGCGTTAGACAGGTATGCATATAGTTGATTTCTTTTTTCAAGACCCGCAGTTGATTTTTCATTTGTTTGTTATTTTGGGATCCAGAATATTACTTTGACGTTATGGTCACAGAAATGTATTTTCTTGTTTAGTTAAATTTAATTTTGTTTTTTTGGGACTGTGCACTCTTTTGAATACAAAAAAACATTAATTAGTATATAAATTTGCAATATAGTATTGTGTAAATGTTGAAATTTAATTATTTGATATTTATTTATTATGTGATACTTAAGTAATGTAATAAAGCATGGAACCTGCTTTTTGTGCAATGCAATTATTATTGTCTCGGATAGTAAAGAATGTGTAAGACAATTGCTCGGTCAATTTACTTTATGTAATGTAAAGTAAGCTTCTTCTCTTTTATTTATAACAACAATAGGCTAGATGAATGAAAAAAAATATTGCTTTAATAGAATCTCATTCATATAATAAACAGAAAGAAAAAATCGGTTTTCGAATAACTATAAAAATAACCAAGATATAAAGTATTAATGAATTTTCTTCGTCTCTTACTAGCAAAACGGCAACTTACATGGAGTTTATATGGCCGTACTCAAAAATGACGTCACGGTTGATGTCGTATCTCTCTGTCTAATCGCTTCCAAATTAACAGCTTAAAATGCTTGTATCTAATGTATTTCTAAGCCGATTTTAATTCTTATTTCACACGATTGCATCTTTTTCTACGGTATTTTAATATTTTATGACGGGACGTGAAAATTAGAATTCAGTCATCATCCCAATTGGAATAGGTGTAATCTTTCGTTGTTTTCTTTAAGCCTGCCATGAAGGATGCAACTTCTTAACATAAAATTGACTTGAGTAGATATAGGTGACATGTGGCATTTTCAAATTTTTGGTGTATGGATGCATAAACTTGTAATGCACCTATAAACCCTTAAACACACAATTTTAAATTTTTGTTTATAAAATGACTACTGGATGCAAGAGCTATTCTCACTAGGTGGTATGGGCACTTAACACTTTTACTGGGGTAAAAGTGGATATAAGTAAAAACTTTAAAATTAATAAAACAGGCAGTGAAATTACTGGTTGCTGTGACTAATTGATAATAATAATCGATCGATCGATAATCATTTATGTCATTTAAACATATACGACCTACGGACATATACGGTATTTTATTTAAAGGACACAATAAAAAACATTGTTTTGTATTTTTCTGTATGAAAATAATATGTCGCAAATTAAATTGCGACCATTCTGTTGGTTACAATTATTAATTCAGATAATTATATATACGGTTACTATTTTATCACCCCGGATAAATTAAGGGACGCTTAAGGACTCATCCATTATTTAATAAAAAAATACTGCAGTAAACTTGTGCAGTATTTTTGGATATTTGAGAAAATAAATAGAAAATTTAAAAGGTGAATTATTTATTTTATTAATGTTTAAATCAGTCTACTACCGAGTCCTGAAGCGTCCCTTAAATTATACGGGGTGATAAAAAAGTAAACCTGTATATCATTTAAAAAATCTTTTGTTTAAAGATAAAAACAAACGATTTATAAAAAATCGCCCACAATGTACAAAATTTCTTGTCTATGTATTTTTTGAAACATTATCAGTGGATAAAAACAATAAGTTCAAAAAAGTGTAGTGTATAAAATAATGGATATAAAAAAAATGTTGAACAATTTCAATTTTTGAATATTGGTACAACCTTATCCGAAAACAGCAACCAAATCTCGGAAGGTTTTTTCGACATGAGTGACAAAATTTGTGTATTCGTGTCGTGCGTTGTAAATAGTGTATTGATGCTGATTTTAGAGTAATATCTTAATGACAGGCGCAAAGAGCACGGGTAATGTAAAATGTCTACCTTCGTCATCACAACTTAGAACTTTGAGAACCACGAAATATAATTACACTTAGGGGTGACTTGCATTTTATGTCTCGCTATTACGATTAGCGCTTCACGCAAATAATTTTGTCTGTCACTTTCGAACAAATGACAAAGATAGAGAAGATTAAAAGTACTACGGCTTAAACATATTTAGCCGTTAGACGTATTTAGTAACATTACACAAACTTTAAGATTGTCCGATGAATTGGCATCACTCGACCTAGCTTACTTACTATGCAAATACTATATATTCCGTATGAACTGTATAATGATAAACACGGAAATTTACTGTTTTCACCTGCAAGGCGGATTTATTTCTGAAAAGTGTGATAGTATTAATAGGTTTTTAAAACGTAACTTTAATACATTAGTCGTAAGGTGCATAATTGTCTACATATTTATTTCGCTGCCAATCTACAGTTAGTCTATGATAATTCCAGTTTTTCGACATCAGTATTCATGATAACTCATACAGTGATAAGTTCATGCTATGTAAATATTATTATTAATAATGTAATATAGATATTACTTATATTTTGATATGAAGTTTGCTGTCTCATTTCCTCTCTTAGCGTTTCATAATAGAGTATATTTTTCATATTTAACGTGTAAATTTAAAGTAAAACACTTCAACCTTATGACATTTTGCAATATTTAAAATTAGAATTTTAAATTGTCTACTTTTAAAAATTATCGTTGTTGTAAATATATTGTATTGTTCTCTTTTTTTTTGGAATTGCGCAAGTATGCGGTATGATCTTCCTTTTCTAAATTAATGTTAACGATGTAGATTAAAAATGGTTCGTTCGGAGAGCTTAATGTCGATATGAGTGTGAAACTTTTTGGAATACGATCTTCGTGTCTATGGTATTTTTGTAAAAGATTTTGTGACTTTTACCTTTTTGATTACCTATTGAATTTTTCTATTATCCGTTCCTTTCAATGGTGTCGCTTACGATCAATGCTTTCATACTACATTTGACTGAATTTTAGGTTATTTTGTATCTAGTCTTAATAATTTCGTTTCGCTACCTATACCTTGTTTAGTCTGTGAGGAAGTGGTAACCGTAATTCTTAATGAACTGTAATTTTAATGTAAAACAATTATGAGAAATTAATATAGTTATAGACTTCTGAAGGAGTTAGACACATACGCTATAATTGTAATAAAATACATATCCACCAGATTACTAGTCAAGTGTTGATCCTGTTTGTAAAAATATTTTGGCATAATAAAATGGCGGCGTGCGTTCCATCTCTTTCGCGTGCCATTAATCTGAGTGAGGTGGAAACAAAATTTCGCCATTGATGTTGTATTTTTATAAACAAGTCATGTATGTAGATTGTAATCTTAGGCTTACCGTACACTTACCGATACGAAAATACCTATTTATAAAATAATATATTCTAAAGCTTAGATTTAAAGTAATTAAATGAACGAGTGAAACGAAACTATTGCAATATTCCTACTACGTATCAGAGTGTATGCTAGCCCTTATTACTACTCACAACTAAGGCTGAGCTTGAGAACAAAGTTGGAATATTATTTTTAAACAAGAATACTTAATAACAGTTTCAATAGAATTTGATATTTTTATTACTTACTATGTTCGTGGAAACAATCTTAGGACATTTAGCCACAAATATTTTCATTCGTATTCATACAATATTTCATACAATTTACTTAATACATATAATTTACTTAATTTAGCCGCGCGCAGAAAGTTTGCCGATGACGTCACGCGTCGATCGTTGCAATATTTGCGGTTGCGGTAGGTACTAAGGCATAGGCTATACTAACGCGATCAGCCCGCGTCCGCAATGGCGTGCCCGGTGACGATCGGTGGGGCTAGCACGCAGGAGAATCGAAAATCGAATCGAAATCCGAATCGAGGAGTTTGTATGGCAATTTTATTAGCGCCACGGCGGTGAGTAGCAGAACTAATGAAATTGCCATACAAACTCCTCGATTCGGATTTCGATTCGATTTTCGATTCTCCTGCGTGCTAGCCCCACTGAGTGCCTAGTGCGAGTTTTATCGAGCTCTACTCGATCGTACGCATCGAACGCGTTAACGCGAATTTGTATGGAATTAGAGCAGCGCCATCTAGTAACTGCTATGGAATGAGACAGCTTCATCTAGTGACTACTAGGTGGCGCTGCTCTAATTCCATACAAATTCGCGTTTACGCGTTCGATGCGTGTGATCGAGTAAAGCTCGATAAAAATCGCACTCCGCACACAGGAGACGCATTATTGAAACATTAGAAATGAATCTTGAATTCGAACACGAATAAGAATGACGCGCGAAATCATTTTCTGCTGTTCCCAATTTTAATGATTTTTGAATCACTCGAATTCAGTATTGTCATTTAAAACAAATTCTATATAAGGACCGTTACACGCAGAGAAAATAAAATCCGGTACGCAATAACATTGAAATAACTCATTAATTAAAAGCTGACGCTGTCTCTATCTATGTGTATTAGCACAAGTGAAAGCGCACCAGATTTAAACCAAGACTAACTTTAGACCAGGTTTTGTAATAAGACCGCAAAGGTTCGATCAGTGGTGGAATCTTATCAAAATTTGAATTCATTTCACTCAGTGAGGAAGGTGACCAATTTTAATTACCAAGGACCTCCAAACTAATCCAATGAAATTATACTCGTAAAATAAACAAACATGTATCTTTTGTAAATGAACGTTTCCGACAATGATAATTATAATGAATCCCGTTTCAATGTGGTCGTTAAAACACTTCAAAATTCAAAATTTGAAATGTAAGAAATAAAATTCATCTTTGTTCAACGGCTCAGCATGTGTATTACTATAAACAAAAAAGAATATAATTACGGTCACATAAGTCACTATAAATGTTTATCAAATAAGTCACTTAATTTCGTCACACGAGTATTTGCTTATGTACGAGTATTTAAATAAACATTGAGATCGCATTATTATTACTTATGTTTAGTGAAATATTTTTTTAATAAAATTTAGTGAAATAATAGTTATGAAATGGGATCGTAATCTTATTGTTTCGTCAATATACTGTTTCGATTTTAATTGAGTTTTCTTTTTTAGATCACCTAATATGTAGCACTGGAGCCGATGTTGCAAAAATTGGTTCACCATCATCATCATCACAGCTCATATACGTCCCCACTGAGGGGCACAAGCCTACCCTAACTAATGAGGGCGATTAAGCCTTAGTCAAACCACGCTGGCCCAGTGCGGATTGGTTGACTTCACATACACCTTTGAATTAGTTACTTCGCAGGTGTATGCAGGTTTCCTCACGATATTTTTCTTCACCGTAGGAGCGTCAGATTAATGTACATATGAAATTCGTGAAACGAAAAACATGAGATCAGAGAAGAATTGGAAGGCCCGCGATCGATTCCGCCATGTAACAAAAATTGGTTGTTTGTATGAAAACAATGAACCTTGGTTTGCCTTAATTATTTTCGAATTTGGATTGATACAAAGCCTTTATTTCTTTATTTCATTATCTATTTCATTATCAATTGCTTCCATGTTGTACATTTTAAGGTGTTAACATATTCAAGAACACCTGCAGCAAAGTTGCTGCAACTGAGCTAGCTGGATCTCAAAAACAAAGCGACGTAGAGAAAAACTGTTTGCTGGAATAGTGAAGCGGTGGTTTGTCGGAGTTTGTCGAACAAGTTCCACAGTTTGAAACATGCGCATTTCCGAGATATGTGTGGAGCGGCTGGAGAAACGTTACCCCAGCCGGGCCACCACGACACAAGAATCGTGCTTTGTATTTAAAAATAATCTTTCAACGTTAAACCTTTGGTTTTAATAACTAAGAGTAGCGCACCGTAAAATCAAAGATTGATAAGCAACGTAATCTTTCTGTTTTTTACTTATTACCTCTGAAGTAATAAAAATTACTATATCGCCACAGAAGGTACCTACCTATACGCTGTTCAGTGTTCATTTTGTACAGATCTATAACTTCTTTACGCATATCACAATATGATACAATAGAGATGATTTGGTTATTTCTAATCTTTAGTATTCACAGGGTTGGTTAAAACGCAATTATTGAAATAATCCTATATTCACAATTTTTGTCGCTGCAATAACGTGTTAAAAATAACATTTTATATCATTATTCAACTTTTACGAACTTCTATGCCAATTTAAACCTATTTAATCTTCTAGTTAAGTGGAAGTTGTACTCAATTCCCAGATCATTTAGATCTAGAAAAAGTTGGAGAAATAAAGTTAAACAATGAGAAATATAACGTCCTGAGACCGGCCACACATAAAATAAGAGATCATTTCAAGGACATGATGCTGAGAAGAGATAGCAATGATCTGCGATCAAAAAGAATTTTCATCGATGAAAATGGTTTCAGACATCTCTGGAGCGGGTATGAAGACAGAGATAAGTTAACAAAACATAGCGACACTTTTGCTGGTCCTTTGTATGAAAATATCAAACGCAGGAATAAAAACGTTACCGATAATGATACTGTTACAAATAACAGAGAAGAATTATTGAAAACGGCTAAATTTAATGAAACTAATAAGAAATACAAACGGAAGCTTCCTAAGCGCACGACTTACGCTGAAGAGGTTACAGTGAAAAGTAACATCCTAAGAGAGGGAGAGCAAAGTAGAACTATTGCTAAGACATCGTTTTTCTGTCCATTCTTTGGTGTTATAACTATGACTTCTCACTTAGATTGAAGTGTTTAATTTTTTTTTATATTTCGTTATACTAGTAATTAATAAAGAGAAATTGATGGATGAAATCATTGAAGTCGATTACTGAAAAATAAAAGATAAAGGCATCGTTACATGTTTGGTGCTTCTTTTTGGGAAATTCTTGTTTTGTTTAATGAAATAAAATGAATTAAATCACAGTAATAATACAGTTTTAAGCATCATAATTATTTATTTTATTCATTCAGACTGTCCCAATAAAGTTTTCTTTTCTCCAGAGTCGTTTGCGAGCCGCCTGTTGAACCTTCTCGTCATGTACGGATCGTCATCATCATCATCAAGTTTAAATTTATCGAAAGTACCCATGAAACTGTTAACAGCAGTTCTAAAAGCTCGTCGGTAACTAGTGACAGGCATTTTCTCTCTCAGCATAACTACCGGTTCAAACGGAATCACCATGCCAGCTACGGAAGCTATGAGAGGTATTAAAGGAGGCGGAAGATAGAATGCTATTAGTTCCATTGCTCCGTTCACTACACAAATTCCTATATTACGTAAAACTGAATTAACTTTCGGTATGTCAATAAAATTTTTGATCGGTTTCATGAGAACAGTGTACATTCTATTAAAAAAAGTCGGAGGTTTTTCGGTCACATCAGCTATTTCTGTATTATTTTTCGTTCTGTCACGGGCAAATTTACTTTTGTCAATTAGACTCCTACCCTTTTGTATATTTTGAACCACTTTAGGTAAAACTTCATTTTCATCATCAGGAATTGTTGATGCAGTCGCGTTATTCAAGTCCTCGAAGGAAGTTGTTTTTTCGAATTGGTCGTTAATTTCTGGTTCTTGTAGCTAAAATTTTAGGTGTGGTATTTTAGTTAAACCTATGAGAATATTTACGAGTAAGTAGGCACCTTTTCAGTCTTATTCATTGAATAAGATATTCAATCATTCTCTCATCAAGATTGGAATTTAATTTATCAATAATTTTGGTATTCAAATAAAGATGAAGAAGTTGGATTGGGGAAAAATGTAAGTAGGAACTAATTTTCACCATAAAAACCGACCGACCATTTTGGTGGAGTTCAAAAAGGAGTTATGGAAAAGTATAGGTAGTAGGTAACTATCTCTACGATACTAATACAGTAATTGACAATTACTGTATTAGTATACAATTACTAATTGTCATTAAAGGAATTTTCCTATAAAATATACCATAAAAAAGCAAAAATAACTGGCAATCAAACGGACTGTCCACCTGATGGAAGTGGCTACAGTCAGTATTTGGTACCTAATGTACGTACCTAGTTTCTGTAAATTTACAAATGCACCAACCCTAAAAGAACCCCAATGTACGCTGCCAACGTGAACGTGTAGCATGTCAATTCACAGTACCTTACAGTAATTCCACAATCTATGTCTTACCCTTCAAACTGTAACACAGCGACGATGCTCTACTGTTGACGGCACAAATATATCAGTACCTAGCTACGATAGAGGCACAAACTGAGGTGACCGCGCAGACGTGTCTATTACTGAGACCACCCTCTGGTTTGCTATTGCTTGTAAATTTTCTAAAACTTACCGATGTTAATAAAAGTTGGTCATAACATACTAAACATTTGATTTGTATTGACATTTTGTATTGTCGAGGGTATAATAGGTACAGCTGAGAAAACTACATGCTGAAATTTTCGTTATGTTTTTATAGGTACCTACCAATGTATGCGCATGAGAGATAATTCAATTAAATTAAGATCTACTATAGGTACTAATCGTGATAGGTACTAACCGTGGCATCGATAAAGTATGAAAACAATCCGCAACATAGAATAAATATAAATATTTTAAGTTTCTGTATTATTTTCATTTTTATAGTGAGTCATGATTTATACATGACTGAGGAAACAATCAAACGTTATCAACAGAGTTGCTTACCAATTTGAATAAAAGTGCAGAATAAAAATCGATAGCTAGAATATACGTAAGGTACCTATAGTAGGATTAAATGTTTTATTTTAAATTTTATTTAGTTGCATTTTTGTTGCGTATTTTAAAATATACATAATATACCTATCTTCATAAACTAATAGTAGATTATTGCACCGAGCACAAAGTAATTTATTATTGCACCGAGTGCCTGATTTGAAGCTCGAGTGTTAGCGAGGGCTCTAAGGCGCATAATTACATTACTGACACTATGTTATGTAACCTGTCACAATTTATGACACGTCATGCTGTTGATACAATGTATATACGTGGAGCTTTATGTACCTATGTATTGATTTGTATATTTCTATTATTCCATGTTGAGTGTATTACGTAGATATTAAGATTTTTGTTGTTGTTTATAGCTTAGTGTGTGTGTGTGCCATAGTGGTGCCTCTTAGAGCGTCTTCAGGGTGTCTACGGAAGAACACATTGCACCGGACACCGCACCGGTGTGCGGCGCTGCGGTTTTTAATTTTGACTGAAGAATCTTAATTTGTATACAAAAACCGCAGGGTATAACACACTCACACCACATGTCCGTGCGGTTGTGCGGCGCGCGCGACGGCACCGCACTCCCGGGCGGTGATGCGGTGCGGTCCGCGGGGTATGTCACAGTGTGGCAGCCAAGCAGGGTTGGATTTCGTAGTATAATTATACTATTTGTACCATTATTTCATGATGCGTAGTATGTAGTATCGTAATGCCAGGATACTACGCGAACGTACCATAATTTAACCCTCAGCTCGATTGACAACTTTTCTTGGTTCGATCATTCTCCTTTTTATTATTTAACAAATAATCAAAGTATCTACCCTACAATATAAGTAAGTTATGTTCTGTATGTATATGTATGGCACCATCGAACAGCCAGCGACAAGCTCCAGCCGGGGATTCCTTGCATAGTGTTTTACTATTTTTTTCGTTTAGTCGGCACTCGACCGGGGGGGGGGGGGAGTTACGCCACTGATTGAATCTCTCCATTTTGCTTTTGCCATTGCCAATGACTCATTTTGCCAAAAAAAACGGAACGTATTCACAAGTAGTATATTTTTCATTTCCATAGACAATAATTTTGTGAGGGTTTGAATCCAACCCTGCAGCCAAGCCAGCCACACTGTGCCGTAGTATCGTACGGATTTTTGCGTAGAAAGGACGTGCATACGCGTAATACATCTCGACATAGATAATGCGGTGATGCGGTGCGTCGTGCATCGCAGCTCCGGACCACAATATAGAGAACGATACAGTAACCCGGCTCGGGCGTGTCTTTGAAATTTATACCTAAAGCTGAACTGGGCGCGCTAGGGTTGGTACCTACAAAAAAATCGGTGAACGTATACGTACACATTTTTTTTACGGTTCCACGGAAGATCAGCGTTGCAGATTCTGCAACATGTGCTGAGTGGATACCATTTCGGTAGTCAGTAAATTATTAGATACTAAGGCATAGTTTTAAGCTTTGAAACGTAAATCTACAGTTTTGATGTGTAATACTGTCTACCGAATAAATAATTTGACTACACGCCGCGCGTGAGCGGAGCGACGTGTACGCGGAGCACAACAATCTCGGCCGGCCCGTGGCGTGATAGTCCAATCAACGAGGCATTTGTAACCCGAAAAATTCTTCTGCCTCTGAAATTTGGCATGTGGTGAAGATACCTAATACAGATGACAGATGTACAATAATCCAACAAAATTTATAATGGGAAGTTAGGTATTTTTACCTAAACATGAAAAATGCTTATAGCTCTCTGTGAATATTTCCTCAGTTCGAAATTATTTTTGTATACGTACGTATATACTAGTTAGAACAAGTATGTAAAGTAATCCAAAATTTTTTCGATTTGGGTGATGCACTAAATTGAACTTTTAACATTTTGCGCAATAACTTCTATTGGAAAATTGCTCTGCTAATTTTTATTTTTTAATATGGTCTTATTTCCCTAATTGAATAGGTTTGTTAAGTAATCCAATAAATTTTCCTTTTTAAACATTTTTTATTTATTTTTGCTTAATAACTTGATGTGAAAAATTACTCCGTCCATTTTTATACCTTTATAGGTTATATGATTTAATATTAAAACAGAATTATCAATAATCCAACAAATTTTCCAACGTTCATATATTTTTTAAAACATGTTCGCTATTAAATAGTCAATTATTACTGGCGCGACCCGCAAGTCAGCATTGCCAGGCGATAGTGAGTATGCGGGCCGCGCTTCGCCTAGGCACGCATCACGGATTAATACAATAATCAATAAATCTTGGCGACAATTAATTAGTAATGTTTTTAACATTGGATAAGCATTGGATATATGTATTACCTAACCAGCATTTGGTTTTACTTTGTAGCCACAACATATAAATTAGACATTACATTAGACGATAAAAATAGTCAAGCCGCGCGCAAATACCGACTATTTTTTTTAATACTTTTCAAAAGAATTTATCTACCAGAGCATTCTTTTTGTCGTGCCGGTTCGAAATTCATATAAAACTTAAGTAAGTTACCTCTTTAGTAAACATGTAAGGGCTTTAAATAAATTTTCACTTCTCGTGCTCGCAAAGCTCGTCTTTATGTCGTTTATAGGCTGCATAAAATGGCTTTCATGTTCTAGAGCATAAAGTAAAATTTTCTTTTAGACGAAGATTCTTAGGCCCAACAGCCAACAACGCTCAGCCTAAAACTTCACAGAATTTATTTATATTAATAACTTGCGATAATTTATTTATTTGCTTTAATTTATTTGTCTTGTGTTTTCTACCTCAAAAGTTATGAAACCAGATAAAAATAGTAACCAGTTATTATTAAAACGCATCGAAATATTTTTATTATTTGGCAGAATTTTTCAATATTGTGTTACATATTTTTCGTATATATTTTGAAGTAGGTAATTGTTTAATTTTCTTGCAATCGAAGTGAAAAGCAGAGTGTAAAACACTGGCATAAATAAGTCATTGTACTCCTCAACTTACTATCTACCCTCGCCTACGGCTCGGGTGGATAAAATCGTCTCGGGCTACAGTGCCTCATTTTATGCCCTTGTTGTGCAATCTACTATTGTTCCATTTTCAATTTATATTGCCGGGCGTTCTAGCAAGCTAGATAAAAAATTGCTGCTGCTGCTTGGTCTTTTTTTAACGAGGAAAATGCTTTTACGTACCTCCAAGCCCTTGGGTAGAGGCAAGGGTGCGTGGGACTCCACGGTAGAGTGCCGCATATACCCACTAAACCCTTCGGGAACACCTATCCGGCCATTTCAGAGCGGCTGCGAGCAGGCGCATAGCGCTGCGCTCGCGTGAGCCAGCTCGGCCTGTAGACTATCCTCTCTGCATGAGAGCAGCTTGTGTCCCAGAGCTGCTCTTACCGTCACAGGGATCGAGTGCAATACAGACAACATGGCGCCCAACTGCGTTGCCCGCCGCCCCCACTAAGGTGGCGGAATCAGGGCGTTGTAGCCACTTCTTCGCCACCCTAACCTTCTCGCACTGTCGAGGGGGGTCCGCCTCACGAGCTCTCTCGTGGAGCTCCTTCGTCTCCATGACCACTTCACAAAAGTGAGAAACAGCATCCCAGGCCGCCCGCTCGGTGAGCATAGCTCTATCCACAACGGGCAATGAGAGGTCAATAACAAGGACATAAGATCACCGCGCTGAGAAGTCAATGCAGGACAATGCACAAGAGTGTGTAGCGCGGTGTCTTCGTCCGCACCGCAATTGTGACAACGTGGGTCATCTTCCCTCCTGGCAACCTTGCGAAGGTACCTGTCAAAGCAGCCATGCGCCGACAGTACCTGCACGAGGTGGAAGGTGAGGGTGTCGAATCTCCTTGAAACCCAGTCACGGAGGACAGGATGGAGCACCGCGTTGATCCACTGACCGTCTTCTGCTCTTTCGAGCCTTGAAGACCACGAGGACCCAAGAACTGAATTCATGGCCTCTTCCCGCCAACTTTTCACCTTTCTCTCAGTCGGGCGACTCTTTTATTATATACCGCCGTTAGTACATGTGCCTCCAAATCCCATGGTGGCATCGATGCCAAGGCGCAAGCGGACTCCGCGGATAGCTCTCGTCACAAGGCAGCACTAGGACCTTTGGTGTTGGGTAACAACCTCCCCAGGGCCATGGCTGTGGATACCAATTTTGGAGCCAGTCGAGAAAAATGTTCTCTAAAATTCCAGCTCCTGTCCAGCACTAAACCCAGATACTTCAAGTGTGGAGTAATATCCACCCGTGTCCCATTGATCATAAGATAGGTGGGGGTCCCTTGGGAGGCCCATGGACGACTAGGGCCTCCGTTTTATCGAAAGCCCTAATCTTTCAATTCTTGAGACGACTTGTTCCACGCCAGCTGTAGCTAATAGGGAAGCCAGTCTGTAATTCTTTCCACGAACTGTAACAAGGGTATCATCGACGTAACACCTCCAGTCCGCGGGATAAGTTCCCTCTTAGTACATAATTATACCCGATTGGTGGTGCCCAAAGTAGACTCCACCACGTCGGCGGTTCACCGACACTAGGATTTGAAACCGACTACCAGATTCCAGAAAACATTGTGGCTTACCCCTATTCCAATTGGTCTCCGTATGTAGCCGGTGGACTTCCTGAGCTAGCTCGAAGGAAGCCGCGGCTCCCGAAGGGTTGGTGTCAATCCAACGATGGAGACCGGAGCACTACATAGGCCTATTAGGCCACCATCACTCACTTCGCGACGATAAAACCTTGCCACTGTTCCCCGACACTAAAGCTTTGCGGAACCTCGCACCAACAATCACTTGGTGCGCCGCGCAATACTATTTGTTGGATATTCTAAATTACATTTTATTGCGGCCCGGACATAACCTATATCAATGTCATTCCGTATTCGACTCGACTCAACTGACATGTTACATGAGGCCGGCCGCCAAAAGGCTCAAACTGCACAGACTAAAATGCAGTGTTGCCACTCGCTCTTCCTCGAGCGTGAACACCGATGTTGAACAGAAGAAGACCAAGGACCGATCCCTATAGAACACCGAGCATCATAGACTTTCGAACAACATGTCCGTTGCTGTCAGTGTAAAGGACGATTTGCTCTCTAAAATAATCAGCAATAACGTGCTGCAGGTATATGGGATCCTCGTGGTAGTTGAGTGCCTTTAAGACGCACTGAGGTGGAAGCGTGTTAAAAGCATTCGCTATGTCTAAAGAAACTGCTATCAAGACGCAGCTATCGGAAGTAGCCTCCTTGGAAAGGGATTTGACCTAGCGGAGCGCGTTATTCGTGAAACTGGTTCTCCGCCAGGTCAGGCCCGTCAATGCTCAAGTAGCGGTTTATTCAAACGGCGAGGCTACGCTCGAACATTTTCGACATTTCGTTAAGCAGAACGATGGGCCGATATCTTGACGGAGAATCAGCTGGCTTGCCTACTTTTCTAAGAAGAACGAGTCGCCCTGTCTGCCAATCTTTTGGAAATCTTCCTTCGGTGAGGCATTTATCCATGAGGTCCCTAAACCGAGACTTTAGTGGAGGTAAAGCTACCACCAGAGTCCGTCCAGGGACGCCGTCTGGTCCTGGTGCGGTCTTTTTGGCTTTGAGCCTGAATAAAGCTGCTTCATACTCCCCATTCGTGATGGTCGGAATGGAGGGCAACGGAAAAACCTCCCTTGCGGGAATCATGCGGGGTGGTGTAAAATCTGAGGAGCTCCGAGGAAAAAGAGTAGTGATCACCCTGTCTAAGAAGTCTGGCTGGAGAGACTCCGTTAATGGTGGGGCAAGTGTCTGAAGCTTGTTTTAAACCATACGATATGGCCGTCCCCACGCGTCTTGGTTTAGTCCTTCCAACAACTCCTGCCATGCTCGATTTTTGGCTTCCTTGATCGCAATCTGTAGAGCCCTCTTGACAGACTTGTAGGAATCTAACAGATTGGATTCAGTCGTCTCGTCACATGTTCGTCTGTGGAGGGCGTGCAACCGTTTTGCCCTAACACAGTCCTTTCTTATATCAGAGAGTTCTCCGGACCACCAGTAGAGAACGGACGATTTTTTGGAGGACGATGCTGGACTCGTGGCATAGCTGCATCACACACTTTGGTGAGCGCGTCGCGCAGCCAGTCTGCCTCAGCATCGACCCCTTCGAACGATAGTGAGTTCGCAAGCCAGGCTTGTGCCACAGCTGACTCATTAGTAAGCTCCTTGTCCATCCTGGAGATGGCTCAGCAAGGAAAAATGGAGCCAGCATTCCTTCCGTGACTTGCCCAGTCCAGTATAGTGGATGGAGACCCGCCAATCAGTGACTTTGCATTCGATAGCAGGGGTAGCAAACGTGAGGTCTACAATGGACTCTCCTGCTGTCGAACACAAGTGTTTGTTGAACCGCGGTTAAGGAAAGAAAGGCCAGATATTTTGGCCCATTCCTCCACCAGCTTACCCCTCCGATCAGTGGCCGGGGATCCCTAAGCCACCGAATTGGCATAAAATCGCCTAGAACAATCATTGAGGGCGTAGAGTTCCGCTGGATTGCGGCTCCCAGCTCGTCAATGAAGTTCTCAAATTCGACGAACGGTCGGTTTGAAGTGAAATAGAATCCAATTAGAGTCATTTCCCCTATCTCCGTGACAACGAAACTGTGCCCCTTTTCGATGGTGTGGAGAGAGTGCGAGCCAGACCGTGATCACGTGACAACCGCAACAGTACTATCTTTGTAAATTGGAAGGCGAGTTCTGTCTGTTCGGAACCAAGTATGGTTCCGCGATAATTCCGACGTCGATTGACCGCTGTGCCATCGACTGCAGGAATAGATTCTGAGCGGCGGCGCACTAACTTAGATTCCCTTGAAGATATTTCCTGGAGATCCTATCAACTATTAGGTCTTCATAGGCCGTTCGCTTCTTTCGGAGCGTGCGTCATTAGTAGTTATTCCTAGGGGTAGCGTTTCCTCTGCGTTTGGGTGAGTTGCAGCTTCTTCCACCTATTACGTGATTTGCCATCTTCTTGAAATCTGTGCAAATCTCAAAGAAGGTGGCAATTCTTGAAATCTTGTTTGGAGTGGCATTGCATCCCGACGACTTGTGAACGGCTATCCCACAACGGAAGCAAAGGTCACTGCTGTCATTCCCCGTCGAGTATTTTGCTCTGGTGTGCCCGGGCTCAAGGCATTTAAAACAGCGCGTTGATCTTGGCTCCAGGATTTGACACTTAACCGAGACGATACCGAGCGACTAAGGTTTCTGTTTTATTTCACCCACCCTTGTTTCCCCAGTAGATCAGTCGCCCTTTTCGGAAATCGCGCTGCGCACATCCTCCTTGGTTACAGAGTCGTCCAGAACGGAACTACGCAAATCGGCACACTTTACCGGTCTAACGACACTGACATTTTCAGGGTCTTCCCTGAAAATGTCTTTTAAATTGCTTACCAATAAGACTGCTTTTTCAGAGGGAGTTTCCTTCGGAAGCTCGATAAGACGAGCCCCCGTGGCAGTTCCCCTGAATCGGAGGTCATTGACGCCCACGCTTCTGGCCATTCCTCCTGAGCTTCAGGCCTGATGGTAAGTACCACCGCAGGATTGCGGGGGGCCTTCATCGCTCTCTTGATGTTGGCTTTGGCTGCTTTAGCCTTGGCCTTAGCTCCCTTCTCTTTAAGGGTAGCTGCTTTCACCGCCAGGGCTTGGACTTGCTCCTGATTTCTTTTGGTTCTTGCTCTACGCCCCAGAGCCTTAGTCCACTTATCGAAACTTTCCGACTCTTTTAAAGGGAGAGAGGAGAGCCTCAGTCCACTTATCGAAACTTTCCGACTCTTTTTACCGTGGGAGAGCCATGCTTCGGCACGAATGGGCCGGCTCGACCGGAGTGATACCACGGCCTCACAGAAGACCGGCGTGAAGCAACGCTTGCGTTGTGTTTCGTCGTGTGAGTGAGGGTACCGGAGGCCCAACCCCCTACCCCCCCTATGATGGCGCAGTTAAATAGATTGTTACCCCAGGAGGGTACCAACTGCGCTAGCGTTAGAGAATCCCTCTCTGGACGTCCACTTCCAGGACGCAATATACCTGGGCGTGGACGCCTTGGCCGCCCCTCGTATTCTGGGGGGGGGGGGGGGGCAAAACCGCGCTCAAAGATACCTGGGGCAAGAGCAAACCCACGGCACCCCCTGCCACACTGACTGTGGACTTCTGTAATATTAGGGGGCTTCATTCCAACCTCAATGCTGTCCACCTCGAGACAGTATAGCCGGTCTTGCTCTTTTTGACGGAGACGCAGATATCGTCTCCAGCGGACACTTCTTACCTTTCCTACCTTTATTTTCAAAGATAATCGAATCAATTATCAACCGCCAGCTCCTTCGGTACCTAGAGGATCACCAGCTGCTCAGTGACCAATAATACGGCTTCCGTAGAGGTCGCTCTACTGGTGATCTTCTGGTTTACTTGACTCATCATTGGGCAGAGCCATTCGATGTCTTTTTTCTTCTTGCGGACTTACCGTCACCGCTCGGAAGCAGCACCACCATCAGTGCAAGATATTATAGATTGCACCGACTCATTAGACGTGTCAGAATCGTCCAACCGTCTCTTTTCCCCCTTATCGGGTACATCTGTATTGACGATGATTTCAACCCTCGACCCTTCTGTTGACATTAGCGAAACCGCCGATTTTGTCAACTTACCATCTACATCCTTAGCACTAGATTTGCTACTATACTTAGAGCTAGACTTATCGCTACTATTTACATTACTTATATTATTCTGTACTTGCCGCAGATCTGCTGCGCGATCGCGTTAAACGCGGTGTTTCCTCTCCGCTCCCATAACGGAGTTCCCCCTCATCAATAATACTTCCACTCGCCTCGGTTATATTTTCCACCGCCGCCGGTCCGAATACCGACGGTGGTGGCCCACTCTTAACGGGTTCGCATTTTTAATTCGCATCTGAAGAAGTGGATCTCGGTTAGCACATCACCAAATACGCCCGGCTGCTCACAGCCACCTTGTGCGGTCCTACGGGGGAGACTGAAACCCCTGGTGTGTTTGTTTTTCGTCACTAAGATCCATGTTGCGCTTTGCAGGGAGAGCTCCCTAGGGTGGCCGTTCAGGACTGGAGACCCTCTAGCCAGTCATCCCATCGGCTCTCTATTTCTAGGCATAAAAATTATTGTCATAAAATCATATTCCATAATTTCGATTGAAATAATCGTCAAGACGCATAATAATCAGGAAGCAGAATGGTAATAAGCATAATATTGTGTGGCAGAAAATCATTTGTCATAAGTATTAAAACCCATAAACTCGAAGCACAGAACAACTTGACGCATAATTTTTCAAAGCATAAATAATGTTTAGCATATTAATCACAACGAACAATACGATTACGCAGAATTTCTCTAGGCATAAACTTGCGCGCAAACATGCAGCAATGTATCATGCAGTATGCATGCAAGCATGCATGCAACATGCAAGCAAGCATGCTGCAATGTATCATGCAGTATGCATGCAAGCATGCATGCAACATGCAAGCAAGCATGCAGCAATGTATCATGCAGTATGCATGCAAGCATGCATACAACATGCAAGCAAGCATGCAACGTGCAAGCAAACATGCAAAATGCAAGCAAGTATGCACAATGCAAGCAAGCATGTACCACGCAAGCAAGCATGCACATGCATGGTTTCTGTCACGGCTCCGACGCTGCGGGGCTCCGGCGGTCCCATGCGAGCTTATCGTCGCAGATTGGTTTTCGCTCACCACCTGCTCCTCAGCTCGCGGGCCGCCTCGCCCCTCCGCGCCTACGCGGGTTTGAATAACACTCTAGGGGTAGACAAACAAGACTACGTGGAGTCGGTTTTGCAGCGATTCGTTTCTGTCACTAGTAGCATGAATGAATTACTTTTTCAAATAAAAAAATCAATATATATATACTATGCAAAAATTATATCAAATGAAAATATAGAAGATTCGTATCATATTTGAATAAAATAATATATGAAATGTTATTATAAAAAGTTAAGTAAAACAGAGTAAACATTATATCCTTTAAAATAACATCATTTCTAATTATAAATAAATGCCCCAAAATATTAGAGATATTAATTATGACACTTAAAATTATGGCAAAACATTTTAGGACTACCAATATTATGTCATAAGAAATTAGGGATTTCATTAATTATGCTTCATAAAATTATGCCTTTGGATAATTGTGCCTTATACAAATTATGCAATGAAATAATTATGTGACGTTAATGTTATGCTTTTCTATTATTATGCTTAGTGATTTATGCCAAGCGTCTTTATGACAAAAAACATTATGCCTAATGAAAGGTCCCCCATCCCATCGGCACGGACCAGACGGCCCGATGCTCAGTGCGCCGGACCCCCGGCTCGGCTAAGTGTGGGTAATGGGTTTGCCCGACAGCAGACTCTACTGAATCCACTGCCGCGCATACGAGCCAGAGCTTGAAGAAGTCTGGATCGGACACTCCGAACAGAACAACAACAAGAGACGCGAAGCGCCATAGTGAACAATTGGTCCCTTAGAGCCAGCAAATTAACTGCTGCATTAATTCAAGCCAAACTACGATCCGCAACGGGTCAGCGTTCTATAGCCAAATCCCCTTCTTACAACAAGAAGGAGAGACTTCCCCATGGGGGCTACTTGTCAGACTATTAGCCCGCGGGTTGCCCGAGGTGCACCACGAGGAGGTTGTCTGACTTCGCACCCACCGCTGCTAGGCCTAGTACTGCAAGTTCGATTTATTCCAAAGAATTTTTGGTCGTATATCGTAGTGTTTGAGAAAAATAAGTGTTTATTATTTGACCAGATTTACTTACCTATTACATAAAAACATTTTTTTAAAGAATTACCTATACTTATCAAGAACAAGTTGAATAGGTATTGTGTCCCTGTTTATCTACACAGGTAAATCTCGCGACAAGCTTTTATGCTATGATAGCTGTACCCGCGATTTCGTTCACATGGATGTCGGCGTGTGTTATATAGCCTACTATACAACACAAAAAGAATTTTTCAATTTAAATCAGTAGTTCCTGAGATTAGCGTGTATAACGAAACAAACAAATTCTTCAGCTTTATAATATTAGGAAGTACAGACACGGTAATAGTATATTACCGTGGTATAGATAAAATAAATTATATTATTAGTATACTTATAAGAGCATTAAAATAAAATTTTGTTTTTACAATGTTTCTTTACTCGTATTAGAGTTAGTTTTGTAGGTATTATTATTAATTCCTATAATGTGGTGCAAAACGAAGTAAAGATTACTAAATATGTACTTAAAAGTAGCTCCGAGCGGTCACGTGAAGATCAACTACGCACAAATTGTGTGATGCATAAGGTTCGCACAAATATAAATCGGCATACATCATAAAACATATATGAACGTTCGAAAATTTGTTGGATTATTGATAATTCTGTTTTAGTATTAAATCATATAACGTATAAAGTTATAAAAATGGACGGAGTAATTTTTCACATCACGTTATTAAGCAAAAATCAGAAGAATATGTTTAAAAAGGAAAATTTATTGGATTACTTAACAAACCTATTTATTTAGGGAAATAAGACCATATTAAAAAATAAAAATTAGCAGAGCAATTTTCCAATAGAGGCTATTGCGCAAAATGTTAAAAGTTCAATTTAGTGCATCACCCAAATCGAAAAAATGTTGGATTACTTTACATACTTGTTCTAACTAGTACATACGTACGTATACAAGAATAATTTCTAACTGAGGAAATATCCACAGAGAGCTATAAGCGTTTTTCATGTTTAGGTAAAAATACCTAACTTCCCATTATAAATTTTGTTGGATTATTGTACATCTGTCATCTGTATTAGGTATCATCACCACATGCCAAATTTCATAGACGGAAGAATTTGTCGGATGTCTCCATACAACGAATGTCCTCGTTGACTGGACTATGACACTGCGTTGGTTGCTATTTGCTATGCCGTTCAGAGAGCATGCTTGGCGGCCGTGTAAACGACGTTTGTATGTGTGCTGTGTGCGTGCGCCGATTCGTCCCTTTATATGGAGTCGGGCTACTGTATCGTTCTCTATATTGTGTCCGGACGGAGATACGGAGCAAACCGTACGGTGGCACGTTTCCGTGCCGCTGCAGCCGCATGCGGTTTTCGTCCCTCCGTACACCGCAGCGGGATGCGGCGGCAATGTGTTAAGCGCCTAACGGGCACGAGGGCAATAATAAATTACTTAAGGTGAGGTGCATAATCTGCTTTTCTTTCAACTATTACCTATAGGAATAGTAGATAAAAAAACTCACGTCAAAAAATGAAAATAGAGGCTTAAGATTTTACGTATTGTACTCGTGATTTTAAGGGTAAAAGGTTTTCTATAACACTGTCGGCTTCATTTAAAATGTTTTCCGGAGGTGATGAGTCGCTAGATGATTCCATTTTAATTCTTAATACGAAGCACTCAATATAAGACAGTATCACACTTTAACGATTCCAAAAATATTGTCACGCAAAATTATTTAAGTTCCCGCTAATTTACATTTTTAAATCAGAGTTGGCAGCAATCATTTTTTAAATTTGGAACAAGTAGGATAGAAACGAATAATACGTATATAAACTAAAAAAGTATCGATATCCGCTGGCTGAATAGATAACTATTCCATTGAGATTGGTAACTTCGTTGTGCGATTAAAAAAACAAAACTGCAATAATGAAATTTCATACATTTTTATTGCTCTAGAGAACTAAAGACTCGCTTTGTGCTCAGTTTTCACTGTGATTATGATGAAATTAAAGCATAGTTGGAAGAAAAGATAATTATATCTTATTTAAGGGACCTCGCGCACAAGACGGCCACGACCACGTCGTACAGCCCATTGTTTGTGTCGGTCGTTGTTAATCAGGTGGGTTTTTGTCTACCAAGAAAAAATCTACCACGATCGCTTATAATTTGACAGTCATTGCGCCGTGAACACAAAACTGTGCCGACTCCCTTTTATAAAATTGTAAGCGATCGCGATAGATTTTTTCTTAGACAATAACCCCCTGGATACGCATTTGTGAATCATTAAGGGTGAATCGTGAATTCGAACACGAATACAAGGCATGTGCGAAATTATTTCCCACTGTTTCCAATTTTTAAGATTTTTTAATGACTCGAATTCAGTGTTGTCATTAACTAACTCTGTATTAGATTCCGATTCACGGGGGAAAATTAAAAAACGGTACGCAATGACTACCTAGTTACCTACACATTTAAAAAACGATACCTATGTTCTACTAATAGAAAGGTAGGATTCATGGAATGAATATTCAAAAATAGTGAATTTGAAAATTCATATTCGAATATTACGATTTCGAATGCGGATTTGAATTCCAAAGACATTATAAGAGATCTCTTATCTCTAATAATGTCTTTGTTGAATTCTATTGTTTAAAAAATGCGTCTACTGGCTCTCCTGGGTCGTATGCAGCCGTGATGCTGGCCGTCTAGTGCGCGAGGTCCCTTAGTGAGACAGTTATTTTAGTGACATCTAAAGAAAAAAGAAGGCCTTTTCGTAAAAAGCGATCGATACAGTTGAATTTTTTTTCAGATCGTGCTAAATTAAGCTTCATGATATTCGTTTAATGTTGATTTAAATTTATTAAGTATTAAAAAAAATGAAGAGTCAAAAATATAAGACCCGACCCAGGTCTTATCAAATTACCTAATCTCTTTTGACTATCAGAAACAATTTCACGTGTCCATTGCCAGTTTCAGAACCAAACGTAAAAGTACATACTCGTAAATACCTAGTTACTCGTACTTGGTTATAGAATCTATAACCAAGTACGAGTAACTAGGTATTTACGAGTATGTACTTTTACGTTTGGTAAAAGTACATAGGTATTATAGATACGAGTACCTACATAGGTACTCGTATCTATAATATAGATACGAGTACCTATGTAGGTACAACTCCGTATACTTTGATGAAAAATAAAACTGTTCGCATTCGATTAATGCAAAACGAATGAAAACACCAACTCCGAACGTGAACTCCACTTAATTTGCGCGTCGGAATGTGATGTTGTGATTTTCCTAATTGAAAAGCAAGCGGCGCGTGAATCGATCATGCCGTGGAGCCGAGCACACACCATGTATTTATTTTTAATCTGCGTTTTTTTAATGGTTGTTGCCAACGCCGTGCCTCAGGTAAATTAATTTTCAAAAAATTAATTTAGCTTCACCATAAAAAATATTCTAATTAATGACTGATTCATTTTGTCTGCAGATAAGTAGTATTATGACAATTATATGTAAAAAAAACTAACAGATTAATTATATCTAGATAAAGATATAATGTAGGTACTTACAAGTACCTACCTATAATATGTAGGATAGAATAGCTGTGTCTGAGCCATTTCTGTTGTAGGTAGGTATAGCAGGAAAATTTTCTGTCCTGCCCCCGCCTTTATGATTGACTGGCAGAAAATGCCTTAAGGCATTAGGTCCGCCAATCAAACGGTTATTTGTGCAATAAAGTATTGAAATTAAATAACAATTATAGATATTAAAATGTTGATTACCAGGTCCCATACGACTACAGTCCAATCGGCCGCGCAGCAAGACGGGATGCTATGGTCCCGCATCCATCAGACATCAATTTGAACTACGAGAGGCTGTTTCCATCCAGAAGGAAATGGGTTTATTAATGGACCAGCTACATAACAACCACTTTCACTCAATAAATTGCGATTAACTTAGTATTATCATAGTAAATTAATACCTATTCAACGTTTTACCTGCTCACAACGAAAGTGAATTGCTGTAAGTTTTTTTTTATAGTGGGCCTAGCAAATGACTCTATTCCACCTGGTGGTAAGTGGATGTGGATTCCAAATGCGAAGATAACTAGTGCAGGGGAGAGAATACTTGGACTAGCTGCACTAGGCACTCCCACCATGCCGACTTGCAAGGTGCTTCTTCACGCCTCTTTGAAAGGTCTCGGGATTGTAAGAAGGAACACGTGTACCGACAGGGAGTTCCATTTTTTGATTTTCTTATATACTTTCCCTTTAATATAATTATGTTGCATAATGTTGACACTATAATAGCGGGAATTAAAAAGCATAACCTGTTCATTTTTATTGCAAGTCTATTTTAAACGGTATTTTTTAATCATTCATCTGTCGTCGAGTACTCGTCGAGGGTAGTTTGTGATCGAATTCTACTGATTTTCATTTCGTTTTCGACAAAAATGAAAGTGCTTGACTTGTAGAATACTGTACCTCCCTCCCAACTAGGGTTACCATCCATGTCAGGGATGCCTGTTGAGGATGCACAAAACGCCTGATTTTTGAGAAAAATGCCTGTCTCATAATTGGAGTAGAATCGGATCCCACCCAAGCCCCCCCCCCCCCCCAGTCACCTACGCCAATGTATTTGAGCTATTGAGATCCGCGAAGTTCAGAAATGCCTATCCCAGCGTAGCGCCGGCCGCACGCCTATATCTAATGTACATGTGTGCTATAGTCGTAGCACACATATCAACTCGTAAACAGAACGTAAACGTATCAACTCTAGCCGTTCAGTATTCTTTGTATGAAACTCCCTACTGCAACGCACACTAATCAGAATCGTAACGTAATCGCCTCGCCTCGGGACAAGCTGACGAACCAGCGACAGATAACTCTTATTTTATGTCCTGACTAAGAATTTTTAAAAACGGTCCAGTAGTTTTTGAGCCTGTTCATTACAACCCAACAGTACGCAAAATAAGTTACTATTCTGGTTGATTTTTTACACCTTGTGTCCGAAAAACCCAAATATCTTACGGAACCCAATTTTTTTCCAAATTATAATTTAGCCTATGTCACTCGTAGATAATGTAGCTTTCGAATGGTGAAAGAATTTTTAAAAACAGTCCAGTAGTTTTTGAGCCTATTCATTACAACCAAACAAACAAAGTTTTCCTGTTTATAATATTAGTGTAGAAGTGCAGAAGAGAAAGAAGAACGCTATAGTAGCTCCGATTAGACCTAGAGTTTACATTTTACAATCTACGATAGATTGTTACTCTAACTAAGCTATGTAGATCTTTGAGAACGCTAAGAAGTTATTAAAGTTTCAAAAGTAGCGGTTATTGTCGTCATTATGAAGGTAAAGCCTTATTTTCTAGCTTTAGACAATTTTATAGTTTATTATGGAAGAAAGTTCTGTACTGACGATAACAATTCTTGGTAAATCATAGCTCTATAGTAGTAAATTCTGACGGCTTTATTTATGGTGCTTATTAAATCTATACGAGTATATACTTCTATATCTATACTAGTCTATAATAATAATGTCCTCCTAACCGATATTCGGTCACGGCGGCCAATCTCCACAGAGACTAGCCATCTGCGCAGGAGATATTATAGTGCACAAGTGACTGCGCAAACGCAAGTGCACTCTTTGTTCCTTCACTCGCCTAGTCCGATGGGACGGTTAACCGACACGACCGGGGCGAGATCAGGCGCAGAACCCACTGTTTAACGTGCCTTCCTAAGCACGGAGGAGCTTGAGATGTTTCTTATTTTTGGTCACCCATCCTAGGACTGACCACAGCGAAGGTTGCTTAATCTTAGCAATCGTTCGCTGAGCGCACGCGCCAATGCGCCACCAAGCTCCTCTATATTATAGTCTATACTAGTATTATAAAGAGGAAAGATTTGATTGTTTGTTTGTATTGAATAGACTTCGAAACTACTGAACCGATTTTGATGAAAGTTGGTATAGGGATAGTTCGAGACCAGGGGAAGGACATAGGGTAATTTTCCTATGGAAAAAAAATCCACAGAAAAACAAAAATAACGCAAGCTAAGTCGCGATCGGAAAGCTAGTCTCTTATAACTCTTGAACATCGAAAAATAGCAGCCTACAGGCAAAAAAGACTTATGTACCTAGGTATAGATGTGTTAGTTATTGAAAATCTCTAATTAAGTAGGTATGACCGCACTTTATCCAAAAGAGTTAGAATATTATGTTCATATAGCGGCATGGCTGGCCTATAGCGCCATTGTTATCAAGAATAAATAATCTTAAATTGAAGTAAAACAAACAAAACTATTGTTTTGAACGGGTGCGTTTCATTTCTTATAATTACAAATGATCTAATTTCAAAGGAAATAACATTCATTGGATGGCTAATTCTCTAATTTCGTGCAAATCACGTGTCCGTGAATGTTTTGGCGAATCTAAGCACATTAAAAACCTACAAATATGTTTAATATATAATTGGGTAGCTTAACTAGTACTGCCACATGGAATTTAAATTAATCATGATAAGTTACTGATTGAAAATAATATTTTAGTTGCTTAAATTTCATTACCTTCGGTGTCTTTTTTGCAACGAGTTAGAAAATATTTTTTATTTAATTATACGTAGAGGTTTGTGCTGCGTATTGTTACTTGAGGAACCTCAAGTACATTATAAGGAATTGAATTATGAATTTTCAAGTTATAATATTGTTGCTATTTAAATACACTGTGATAAAAACAATTTGTCGCAAAAATTATTTCATTACCTTCAGCGTAACTTGAAATATCAAAAATCATGTTGTATATACATCGTACCTGGATGGAGCACCCCCTCCCGCCAACTCATTTGCCAGTCAGTCGGCCAGCAACGGTAATCGAGGCAGGACCTACGTCGATTTTTGCGCCACAGTATAAAAAAAGTTCGTTTTACGCGCTTCAACCAATTTCGATTTCATTACCTACAGCGGATTTTTTATGTAAGTAGTTATGTTTTTTTTATACTTTTGGTCTTAAAGCATTTGTAATTTGTTTGTTAATATTTATTATTATTATTATGTACAGTGATCGATGAATTGACAAATAAAATCAAAACTAGTTAAAAAATTCATTACCCTCACTTTCATTACCATCAAGTTCCTTCAGCTATGAAGGTGACGGTAATGAGACTAAAATGAAGGTAATGAATTTTATATTTTTGTTACAATGTGATATTAAGTTTAACCATATAAATATGTTTTTAGGTCCTAAATCATTATTGTTTCAGCGTTTCAATCGTAATAACATAACAGACAGACATATTCGAGATATTTTCGCTTGTATAGATAATTGAAATATGACATCTCAAGACTCTTATAGCAGCAATACTAATTGATTTATTTCAATAACTACTAAATTAGACCAGTTTAATAATAGTGAACAGACAGCGTGTCAACAAATACTTCATTTAAATATTTAATGCCCTACACCACGTTTCATTTTGTCTATTACTTTTAGGTAGCGTTATTTATAGCGTTTAGATTAAATGCATAGTTGAGGACAGACATTCAATATTTTTTTAAATGTACTCATTTTGATATTAGAAAAATAAATACCTAAACAGGCGGCGGTAGTTTCACATCAATATAATAAGTGTACTAACAAGTAGGTATTGTCGTTTTCAGGTACGGATATGGCTAAAACGAAAAGTAAAAAAACTCGCGAAGAAAAGGCTGCTCAAGTAAGGTTGCATAAAAGGAAAAAATACGAGGAAATTAAAAACGATCCCGAGAAATATGCAATTCAGAAGGAGAAAGAGAGACTGAGATACTTAAAACGAAAAGAACAAAATAAAATAAAGACTGTTGCTAAAATGACACCAAGAGAAAAGAGACTTCAAAGAAAAAAATGGAACGAAAATAGTAAGCGTTATTTAGAAAAAAAGAAAAACGAAAGGGTAATACAGCAGATGCTGATTGATAATTTCACCTCCGACAAGTGAGAGAGAAGAAAATGTTGATGCTGACCAAGATCCATTAGAAGGGTCGTCACATCAACCAGAAGAAGTGCCTAACATAAACTGCAAAAAGTGTCGAAAAAAGGATAAGTTAATAAGAAGACTTCGTTATGGTTACAAGAAAAAGATTGGTACACTGAAACAGGAGAAAGAAAAACTTATTAGAGAAAAGGATGCAATTAAAAAAATGTTGATTAGGCAAATAAAAAAAAACAAAACAATACAAGCAAAAGTAACATCAACAGGTGAGAAAGTGGATAATTTGATAAAATCAATAGATAATGACAAACGAGAAGAAGTAAAGAAAAAAATTGTATTTGGAGGAATCATATCTAAAAATTTAAGAGATGGATTTAAAGTTTTAGGCAAGAAAGAAAAACGAGAGTTTAGCGATTTAATCATGAGGGATAAAGACCGTTTAAAGAAACACAAGGTTTAAGGTAAAGTATCGAAATTTATAGTGCGAGATAAAAATAAAAAATTCAAGACGGATACAGAGAGTAAAATCAAACAAAACGTAGAAGAATTTTTCGAAGACGACTCCAATACTAAAATCTCTTCTGGTAAAAAAGAATTTATCACAGTAAATGGACAAAGGAAACAAAAACGCTATTTATCTGACACATTGACTAACCTGCATAAGAAGTTCATGTACATCCAAAACAGTAATATTGGATATACTACGTTCTGTAAATATCGACCGTTTTGGGTTCTCTATCCAAAAGAATCCAATCGAAACACATGTGCTTGTAAAATACACGTAAATTTTGATTTGTTAGTTAAAAGCCTTAACAAAAAAAGAATTGTTAAAGAGGCAAATGGAACTGCTATATTGGAAACCTTGTGCTGTGACATAAACAATGAAGAATGCTTAAATCGAACATGTAAAGTGTGTAGAAATAGCAAAATTAATTATAAAGAATTCAGCAATGAAGAAAAAATAAATTATTTTCAGTGGTGCGCAAAAAAGGAAAACTATAATGTAAAAGGACAAGAGAAAATAAAAATTGTTACCGTTAAAACTCGATTACAAGATTACCCCAAAAATATCATAAAAAAATTAGAAGATTCTCTGAATTCATACTTTAAACATTGTACTAACGTCGTTGTCCAGTACAGGAACATTAAATCTCTGAAAGCAACCATGACTTCTAATGAAGTTATGCTACACATAGATTTTTCAGAAAATTACTGTGTCAAATTTAATGAGGAGATACAAAGCTATCATTTCGGCGGCAGTCGGCCGCAAATAACATTGCATACTGCGGTTGCGTATTTAATTGATCCAGAAACTGGAATCATGAAGACATACAGCGTTTGCAGTATTAGCAAATGCAATAGACATGACGCAAGTGCCATATGGGCACATCTCATACCACTACTTGAATATGTAAGAGAAATATCACCTCTGATTGATACTGTGCATTTCGTATCTGACAGCCCGTCTAGCCAATATAGAAATCGGTACATTTTCTTCGTTGTGAGTCAACTACAACAGGATTTTCCAGAATTAAAATTTGTAACCTGGAACTATTTAGAGACCGGCCACGGCAAAGGAGCGCCCGATGGAGTTGGTGCTGTCCTAAAGAGAACGGCTGATCGAATTGTACGATTTGGTAATGATATTGGCACAATGAAAGAATTTTGGGAGGTTATTCAAAGCAAGGTGAAGAATATCAAACTTCTTTCTGTCTCAGAGTCAGATATTGAAGAGAGAACATTTCCCTTGTCAGTTCAACGATTTCGTGGAACGATGTCTGTGCATCAAGTTCTTTGGTCATTTAACAGGCTTCAAATGACCTTCCGAAAACTAAGTTGTTTCTTGTGTGAAAACGGTGCAATATGTTCACACAAATACCATCTTGGATTTATTAACTTACCTTGTCTCTATAAAAATGTCGATCCTGAACATCTACAAGATTTCTTAAACGAAAACACGACGAACGAAGTCCTTCGAGAAGTGACAAATCCTCCAACACCCCGATCAGTCAGACCAGTATCAATCAGAGGTGATATTTCTCTTACATATCCTACTAATCAATCCCTGAATAAAGCAACGACTGAAGCACCACAACCTATGAAGACTTCACAGAGTAGAGCCAGACATGATAACAAAATCACCATACTCTCTGATGTAAAAGGACATTGGACTAATACTTCCTTTAGTGGCAAAGCAATTAAAGAAAATACAAATTTTCAACTTGATTTCCAAAAGTTTGTTTCGGGAAATGTCGAAGAAGTTACGGTAAAAGAACCACAAAGAAAACAAAAAAAAACTGTTGATATTTCAGAAAGTGACAGTGTAAGAAAAATACGTAAAACGGATAGAAATGTCAAGAAAAAGTTTTTTTATCATTCGAATGAAAATAGCAGTGGAGAAGAAATAAGTGAAGACGTTCGAAATCTAAAGAAAAAATCACACATTACTTCATTTTTTGATGATTCTGATGATGAAAATATTGTCCTTCCAGAAGTGACAAACCCTCGAACACCTTCCCCTACTAATCAATTTCTGAATAATACAACCATTGAAGCACCACAACATATGAAGACTTCACCAAATAGAGCTAGACATGATAACAAAATCACCTTACTCTCTGATGTAAAAGTACATTGGGCGAATACTACCTTTATAGGCAAAGAACTTAAAAAAACAGAAAATAAAAACTTTCAACTTGATTTCCAAAAGTTTGTTTCTGGAAATGTCGGAGCAGTTGCGGCGAACGAACACGAAAAAGAACAAAATAATTCTGTTGATATTTCAAAAATACGCAAATCGGATAGAAAGAAGAAAGCAGAAGTGAAGAAAAAATTAAGCATTACTTCATTTTTTGACGATTCTGATGATATAAATATTTTTTAATTTACCAAAGCCAAAGAATTGACATTGTGAGGAGTGTGTCTGTAATTTTTTTAAGCATGCTTGAGACTATATATTGTTAGAAATGTTTTATATTCATAATGAAAATTATCTGCCCATTAAGTTTATATCATTTGACAGTATAAATTAACTGCAATTAAAAAATATAACTGCTTTTTGATCATTTATGTTTAAACAAGAAACAAGAGCTATCTACAACTCTAGTAATTTCATATCAGTATGTTACTTAAAACCGCCAAATGATATTACTTAACAGGGCAGATGTTACATAATTATTTTTATTAAACATCTGTCCATATATATTTACTTAAAATTAAGTAAACTACAGTTTAATATTCAATTCAACTCGTAGCTTCTTAAGTAATACATGACTGATTAGATAACCAAACTTATTTGTTTTTCGATAGGAGACTGAATATTTTTTTAAGTAAATACACTGGCATGCAAAACTAAGAAGGCTCTAAAAATTTTAAAATAAAAGAAAAACTTTTTTTAAATACTTTTTCTAAACTATAGAAATTACAATATATTTCATATAAAAACCCTTTATAGAGTATATTATCAGCGTTACTATCTAATTAAGTTAAATATAAAACTCTTTAAGAGTCCTTTTTATTCAGTACTTTCTGAATCTCTTGTGTACGTAAAAAATAAAGCAATTTTTAAAAAGTGATACTTTGTTTTGCACGCCAGTGTATTTGATGTTAGGTATAAAAGTACATATTTTGAATTATTTTTTAACATTTTCTATTTTTTGTTGTTTACTAATCTACGAGAATAGATACTAAAATTATTACATATTTTAGGTGTTTTTGAGTGAAAGATTAAAGAAGATTTAATATTTCTTAAAAATTGAAGAATTTTGTGTACTGTTTGTTTTATTTTACTTGGAAGAGTTGTATGTTTTGTTATGTTTATTTGAAAATATATTCTAATTTTGTAAAATTACGAGGGTTTTTTTCCATCATCATCACCTTCAGAAATTTCTCATTACCTTAGTCTCTAATTTCATTACCAGCAATATTTTTTCATTACCTTAATCCCCAATTTCATTACCAACTCCACAGGTTTCATTACCATCAGCAGTATAGAATTTTATCGGTCGATATTTACTCATCTAATGCGTATAATGTTGTATAAACTACATAAATAGTTTATGTTCTGGATAGCGATTCTCGTAAAAGTTGAAAAAAAGATATTAAAAAATTTCTCACAAATTTGTCAGAAATGCACCAAATCATGGAAATACCCGGATATAATTTTTACTCCGTCTAACGATATCCTATAACAACATTTCGTATATTATTTATTTCATATGTTCTATAACAACATTTTGTATAATGGTACATTGCTATAATAATCATATTCTATATTTTCATTAAATATATTTTTTACATTGTTTACTAAATATAATAATATTTAGCAAAGTAATTCATTCATGCTTTTTGTGACAGAAACGAATAGCTGCAAAACCGACTCCACGTAGTCCTATTTGTCCTACTCCTAGACTAGAGTGTAATTCAAACCCAAGTAGGCGCGGAGGGGCGAGGCGGCCCAGGGCTGAGGAATGAGGAGCAGGTAGTTTTATTCGCCGGCCAGCCTCAGCCGCGGCGCGGCGGTGAGCGAAAATCATCTGCGATGATGAGCTCGCGTGGGACCGCCCCGGAGCCCCGCAGCGCCAAAGCCGTGACAGATGCACGCTGCATGTTTGCTTGCATGATGTATCTTGCTTGCTTGCACGCTGCATCCTTGATTGTACTTTGCATGTTTGCTTGCACGCTGCATGATTGCTTCGATGCTGTGTGCTTTCTTGGATGTTGCATGCCTGCTTGCATGCTACATGCTTGCCTGGATGCTGCATGTTTGCTTGCTTGCATGCTACATGCTTGCCTGCATGCGGTATGTTTGCTTACATTGTGCTTGCTTGCTTGCATGCAAGTTAATATATGCATTGCAAACAAACGGTTTCGGCCGCGTACGAAACTGAGGCTTCGTAACCAATTACAATCGAATACTTTTTCGTCCTTGCATGAAATCAGTTACGATCAACAGGCGTTAAATAAAATGTTTTATAAATCATCTGATATTATGACAAAAACTATTACATCAAATGTTCATTACCCTTACATATTATAAAACAAAGTCCCCCGCCGCGTCTGTCTGTCTGTCTGTTCGCGATAAACTCAAAAACTACTGCACCGATTTTCAAGCGGTTTTCACCACTCGATAGCGTGATTCTCGAGGAAGGTTTTAGTATATAATTTGTTAAGTTTTTGTTTTTATTTCTGTGTACATTACGATATTTGTTGAAGATGTCGGGAAAAAAATTAAGGCGAAACGTAGTTCGCGGGCACAGCTATGACATACAATTATAGAATTAGAAATTAAACGAACTTACCTTATGTGAAGTTCCATTTTAATTGTATGAGCTGCATAGTCTCGAAATGATAATGAAGACCTATAGTACTCGTATCTACTGCCCTTTGGTCACGGTGTAAAAAGTATAGTAGCCAAAGCTTTGTTATAAAAAAAATTACAAAAAAGTGTGTTCCCCAGCGCCCTCTTGCGTGAACTCATTAAGTTGAGAGCCAGTGAGGAGAAGTAGTAGAAGAGTAGAGGTTGAACAGGTGTACTTATCTTCAAGTATCTTCTGCGAAACCTCTACTCATTCAAATTCAAATTCAAATTATTTATTGGTAGCCTTATATATAAACTATTACACACTTTGGACCTTCCGTTTAGGCAAAATGCCTGTGGTCGGGAGATCCGCTCTTATTACAATATCTTATTATGTAGACAGAACAATTCAACAAGATAAACAGATTCAATAATACTATGAAACTCAAATATTAAACACATGGACATGTCTTTCACTCTCTCTGTGTGTGTATGTGTGTGAGTGTGTGTGGTGTGTGTGGTGTGTGTGTGTGTGTATGTGTGTGCGCGCGTGTGTGTTTATGTGTACGTGCGTGTGTATGTGAGTATGTGTCAGTTGTGTGTGTGTGCGGGTGTGTGCGTGAATGTCTGTACTAGCTTTAAGTATTTATTTATCTATTATGGATTCAATATCACTATAAGTCTTAGCCCATAACCACTCTATAACTTTCTTTTTGCAATAGTAGTAATTTAGTGGATATATATTCAAAATTTTATTGACTAGATTATAAATTGCGGCTGATTTACTACAAAAATGTCTACGTGCGTATTTGGACTTTGTTGCAGGAGCAAGAGCCACAGTATAATTTCTCCTTCGACTTAGGACATTGGCATCAAATGGTAGAGTTCTGTGTTTCCTAAGCACAGTATTGAGAATATACAGTTTCCTAACAGAGAGTAACCCATTCAGGGAATATAAGCTTTCAGTAGGATATCTGTACGGCTTAAAATACATAACCTTAAGTAATGATCTTTGTGCTCTTTCCAGGTCCAGAAATATTAAATACATACATACTTACCTCATCTTATTTCACAACATATATGCACTCATTAAATACATACATACTTACCTCATCTTATTTCACAACATATATGTGGTATTTGGGTGTGATTTGTTGTAAATCAGAGGTGGGAGGGAGTATATTATCATTTCGAGACTATGCAGCTCATACAATTAAAATGGAACTTCACTTAAGGTAAGTTCGTTTAATTTCTAATTGTATTTCGCTGCATAGTCTCTTCATGATAATGAAGACCTGTAGATGTTTAGAGAGTTGTGAAATAAGCAAAGTTAACAATCATCTATATTTATTTCTGAAAAGAAATAGTGTTTACACAATGATTAGTGACATACAATCATTTTTAACCATTGCCGAGATCAAAGTTATATAATAATTGTGCTTATTAATCTATAAATTACACATTAAGTCATATTGTTATCAAATAACATACTTATAAGTGCTATAAACAAAGAATAAAACTTAACAATTCAGTACAACAGAATAATCATCATTAATATTAACAGAATTTGACAATTCTCTATTATAAAACTGCGCAAATACTCTGGATGATCCACTCCATCCAGCTGTTTTCCTAATTGTTTCAAAACTGACACCCAAACGCTTAGCTGCTGATGTGGACGCGTGACGTGTACTATGAGCTGAAAATATATTAGTATCAATTCCACTTTTTTTAAGGGTTTGTTTGATCCAGCGGCTAAGCGTCTGAGCTGTCACTGATTTATAAGGTTTCTTGTATGTGATAAACAGTCTATCACATTCACAAATTTGACTTGTTTTATCAATATATGCCATTAAAGCACGTGCTGGGCATATTTCAGGTTTTTCATTATAAAATGGTAAAACCAAAATTGGTTGACAACTTCCAACTCTTGAATTCTTAATCAATTCTGGGATTTTAATTATTATTTTATTACCTATCTGAATATTGCATCTTATATCAGAGAAAATGTTTGTACTCTATGTGCAGTGACAATAGCCATGAGGGTAATAAGTTTCTTGGATAAATTTTATAATTTTCGAGATACATTTGGGTACTCCTTGGATACAAAATTTAATACCAAGGAGGGATCCCATGTTACATCATATTTTGGTAATGGTGGACGGAGTCTATAAACCCCCTTAACAAAACCCTATCATCATTTCCAAATTTTGACCCAAGAAGCAGAGATAAAGCAGACCGAGAACCATTTATAGTGGAATAACATGCACCATTGTCAAAAATCTTTGTTAAAAAAGTTAATCAATAAATAATTTTAAAAAACAATCGAGAACTCTGTGACCGTGGGCCGCACGAAAACGAGAATGAGTTCACGCAAGAGGGCGCTGGGGAACACACTTTTTTGTATTTTGTTTTTATAACAAAGCTTTGGCTACTATACTTTTAACACCGTGACCAAAGGGCAGTAGATACGAGTACTACAGGTCTTCATTATCATTTCGAGACTACTATGCAGCGAAATACAATCTAAAATTATATCAAATGTTTATTAAGTCAGTTATTATATGAAATTAAATTATATTACTCGTATGTTAGATCACCAGTATCTATATCAAACATTACTCACCCGTTTTGAACGCAGGTTTATCAAAGTACGAGTATACTTATTTTTAGAATATACCGACTGCAAATGATTACCGGGCACGGTTACTTCGGCCATTTGTCTCCATCGGCAGCGGCGTGCGGCCGGACGGCTAAGTGGCATACGTAGTATCTCTATGAAGTCTGTTTGTGGCAACATCGTATAGATCTACACGGACAGGCTCGCGACCATAGAGTTTTAAAGCAAGAAATGCACCAAAACAATACAAAGGGAAATGTCTTCGTAAATAATCCGCGAAATTTTCATAATTTATATAATTATTTTATAATATAAACAAATTAGGGTGTCTGCTGTTTGCGCTATTTTATTAACAAGTTGTATTAAGCACTGAAATACTTAGTTCACATCCAGCTTACGTTCAGCCTTAAAGTCAACTGTAGAAGTTTGAAGAAAAAAGGGCAGGTAGGGTAGGTTGAAACATTTGAGATTTTATCAATTTTCCAGAGAAATGCTAGCTCGCAGTAATCTGTTTACCAAGCTGGTGGCGTTAGCTGGAGCTACCATTTCTGCGTTCTTTGTGATGTCATTCCCCGTCTGTCTGTCCGGCGTGGCTGTCTGCAAACAGAATTGAAATATAAATATTAGTCCCTCTTCTCTTACTTACTAGTCTACTTTAAATTACTACTTACTAGTCTATTAAGTAATTAAAATACAAAGACCCACCTCCGCCGCATTATCGGGGAAACGGCTCTGACGTTTAAAGAGCTAGCCACGGTGTTTTATAAAGTTGAGGCGGCCCTCAACTCTCGTCCTCTCTGTCCACTTTCTCAGGATCCAAATGATCTGGAAGTCCTCACTCCTGGTCATTTTTTGGTGGGAGGGCCCCTGAACGCCCTGCCCGAATACCCGTGGAGGGATGAACGCGTACATCAATTGTCGCATTTTCAAATGTTGCAGCAAATGAGCCAGAACTTTTGGAGTCACTGGTCTCTTGAATATTTGCATTTGTTACAACAGAGAGTGAAATGGACAGACAGGACTGAGCCTCCCAAGGAGGGAGATTTGGTATTATTAAAGGAGGCAAATCTGTCATCATTACTTTGGCGACGCGGTCGCATTTTACGTTTGATTCTTGGTGGAAATGGAACTCCGCGTGTGGCTGAGGTGTTGATCAAGAGTTCGATCTTGTGTAGAGACGTGACGTCCATTTCACGCCTCCCCGTAGAGTAAGCTAGCGGTCTGCTTCTCAGACCGGGACGCGGGATGTTTACAATAAACTGGCACCTGGCGCCATTTTTGCGTCGCCTCGCGACTTTTCTTGGCGAGGGAGCGCGAGCCTTGCCGACGACGCACGAACTCGGCTTTGTGGAAAGGAACGGTGGGCTCGGGAGATTGCTGTGACGCTTGGGTTAATGCTATTAGCATAGAATTGTTGATTTGTAAATTTTGTTGTTTTTTCTAAGTATTTGGACCGTTTGTAATTGTTAACATCAGTGTGTTAAAGAAAAAAGTGTGTCGCATATGAAATGGCGGATCGGCAATGAACTAAAACTGAATATTGGTTTGTCGCTGCGGAACGTGAGATTCTTTAAATTCATATCTGGATGTGGTACCACAGGGGGTAGTCTGTCTGGGTGATTAGGAATCGCAAAAAAGAAGTTGTGAATAAACACGTCAAGTTGTGACCCGTGGCGGGTGACCTCCAGGGCGAACTCCATAACGAACGGTAAGTTATTTTTAGTAATAGATATATGAAAAACAAGTAGATCGGGACTCGAAGCCCAAATTGACTTCGAGTAAAGTCTCTTACTTACTAATTTAAAGCTAATTAGGTACTTAATGTCGTTAGCCGCTGCGCGATAATGCTTACAATCTTCTGGAAAAGACATCTTATAACTGACAGCTCATTATGTATCTGTTTCGATTCCACGCTAGCGGAAAGCGGAAGTTCTTCGCAACTTTTTAACATAATACAGTGTGATCCTGGATAAAGGAGTAACGTCAGCGACGCGACACAGTAAACAAGTCTCCGCACTCAAGTTTTTTAAAAATTTGTAGATATTTGTTTTGTGGAGTTACTGGCGAAAAAGTGGTATATGCCGAAACAGTTTAGTGTAGAGAACAGGTGACATTGGAGGCGACATCGGCGAAAGCAAGAAACGGGTGATACGGGATACCAAACCAGGGACGCAGCATCTACCTAACGGCAAGTAACCCAGTGAGGAGACCTACACCAAAAGGAAGATCTCGGAAAGAGCTGTCTAAGGACACCAAGATCACACGCCTAGGCCAAAGGACTCCGGAGTTATTAAAATCGAAAACCCGGAATTGAGAACAAAGACGACCTCGGTGACGCGTAAACAACACGTCATACACGTGTAACGCGCGCCAACACACCGATCTCACGACTCCGGAGACGGCTCGAGGATCGTTGAGGACAGCCTGGGGACAGTCTGAAGACAGATCTGACCGATCTGATGATATCTCATCAACCACCAACAGCACAGACGCTGTTTTAAAAGATCACGGGAGTGTGCATGCCAAGAAGACCCCTCCCCCTAGAAGACAGTGCCTACATATCCTGCGGGAACTTCCATCACCTTTAATTCCTCAATCCTCAACAGTAGACCCCCAGTGTAGGGACTCATCTGGCACGGGAGACTGACCACATCACAACCCACAGTCAGAACCTGCTGCAGCCCTCACCCAACTCATTTCCCTACACCAACCCCCATTCAGGAAACCACCCTCAAACATCCCTACCCACCTCCCAAAAAACTCATCGGCAAACGCCACCCCACGAAACACCCCCCCTACCTCACCCCCTTCAGGATACGTCGTAGCACTAGGGCGGAGACTACAAAAGCTCTCGGAGACAGCCATAGTTGGAGGTCTATGTAGACCACACCCGCCTCTAGCATCGCCTTATGCAATTTGGGCGAGATCTCTAAAATAAAGAAGTCTTTCCTTCTTTGCATTGAGGAGTCGACAAACTCTGAATCTTTGAAGAATGTATCGACAAACTACCACCTATCTTTGTCAGTAAGCAGATTTTTGCTAGATCGTTTTGTTTTCGAGAGTTTCGAGTCAAATCATATTTTATTTTTCTATTAATTTTTGTTTCAATCAAATTATTTCTAGCATCCTCTTGGGATTTTTGTAATCTATACTTAAGTTCTAAAGCAAATGAATTAAAGTTGTATATTGGATCTACTTGATTAATAATATTACTTGGTATTTGTATACTTACGACATAGTTTACCAAACACCAATTCATATGGTGTAGGTATAATTAGTTGCTGAATGTACCGTCGTATTATACGTACGGTGGCCACACGAGGTGGCCCGCCGAGTAGCACTCAGTTATCAAACGCCCCCCTCATGGGGGCCGCACAAGTGTACCGAAGCCACACGGTGATCTGGTCAGCCTCAGTCCTTGGAACAACGACACGCCGGAGCTCTACGAGTCTCCCAGCCTCGGAACAACGACATGCCGATACTCAACAAGGACCCGCACCAACCCGACCAAAGGGGCAACGGCACAGGGCGCAACGCGCCATGACCCGCGAGCGGGTCCCCAGGCGACACAAAACCCCATCTTCGAAAAGAAGGGGAGGTGACACCCCACATGGCCACGTGAAGTTGCCCGCCCCGGGTTAAACCCGGCCACACCACGCCTCCTCCACGGGGTATTAATTTTATTATTTTTTGAACAAAATATTGAAAAAAAATATTTTTTTGAGTTTATAGGTTTAGGGTTGGTTTTGGATAAACAGTCAGAACTAAACTTTCGTTATGTTGCCATTTCAGCTACATTATGCCCACTGCTGGGCATCAGTCCCACTATCTATTTTTCTCATACACGTCCGTGGCTCATTGCAGGTTAAGAGATACTAATCTTTAATTAAACGCATCATAGAATAAGACCAAAACAAACAAGATTATGAATATTTCAGAAAGCTTCCAAGAAAGAAACCTTGAATAAGTAGGTCGGAATAATTAGAGCAAATAATGGAATCGGAGTAAAGGGTGGATTCCAATTGAGTTTGGAGTCGGTGAAATTAAATTATACTTTCTAATACCTACCTATTCCGTTTCATGCTTCGATACTTTGATACCATAATCACTAGAGCAATGATAAAACAATATTTAAACAGAGATACCACTTTTGCGGTGGCGTATCTCGTTGTTACTGCGGAAGTGCCGGATTTATGGCTGTAGCACACCTCCGCCGCGAAACCAACAAGGCGAAACCGCTATGCTGGTTCCGCAGCGAAACCAGGCCACACACGCTAAGTTCGCAATCAGTGAGTGAACCGCCAGGCGCCATTACGCCAGCGGCAAGCTAGTGAAATGTCGTCGTCGCTCTGTGCCCCAAGCACGAACCACTATATTTATGGTTATGGTAATCGTATTATTTTGTATGAAAACTATAGCAGAGCCGCTACGGTCGCTTAATGGTATCGTAATGGTATAGTTTAATGTTAGGGAACTTACAAATGGCAACTTTTAGTTCGCATCGGCGCCGCGGGTGGCGCTGGCAGTCGAAAACTTAGTTTGCTGCTTGAGACATATTCTCTCTAATCTGTGATTTCGTGATTCGAACGTTTGACGGTTAGGGCATTCAGTTTTGAAAAACATTGTAATTCGAAAAATAAAAGTGAACTGCTGTGACCATTTGTTTACGTTTAACATTCTTCACTTACGGAATCGTATCAAATATGTTTAGGCAGAGAGAGGAGCCGGGGTGGTGAAGGTGAATGTTAATGCATTGTAAAGTAGCTACTTAAACCTGCACCTGGGTCATAAGCCCCAGGCACCGCTCTTGGCTCTCTTCTCTGCAATGCGATGCACCCGGCACCCGTATGGTGAATGCATGGAATGCTAAGTTATCGTCTCTCCTTGGGATTAATCTAACATTAACGAGAGCTAAAGTATGAGAATCGTCAGCACGAACTCACTTTTGACATATCGTATCGTTTTATTCGACAGCTAATTATCGTAATATCTCTCACCGACTATTTTACAGTGAGAGAACTATCGTTAGGTACGTTACGAGCTCACGATAGCCTTACGATTATCTCAATCGTTATGTGATAGTAAGTAAATAAACTATGATTCGTGCTAGGGATGCAGGTCTTTAATTTAAAAAAGACGAAGAATTTGGGCATACAAAATAAATCAAAGATAAAAAGTTAAGAGAAAACAGATTATGCATAGAACTTATGTCACATGAAGACCGCTTTTATGATTATTTTCAGATGACCCCGCAAAACTTCGAAGATTGCATAATCTTTTAAAAACACATATATAAACAAAACACAAGATTTTAAAAAGTTAGAAACGAAAAGATACGGGATAAAATTGAGTACTTAACAGAAAATACTAACTAAAATGACGTATTCTGACGTAAATTTTAATTATAATACCTACATAATATATTGAATATTCTTAAACTATTACATAACTTCTTCATTTAATTCCCGTCCAAGCTGCCTCCATAGGCTTGTATTTTTTTACACTCAGGATGACCTAAAAATAAATCATAGGTCTATTACGGACCTCTTCAATTAATTCCTCTGTGAATTTTAATGAATTTGACACCATTTTTATAAAAATATTACAGGTTTCGCCTACAAAATCTGTCGACTTCGACAGATCGCGCACAAAACTAAAAGCGGAACAGACAAGGTGGCGAATCCAACGCGGAGGTGTAGACGGCGTTGAAGCAGATCGGGCGGATCCGCGCACGACAGAGATAGCGCCATAGTTAAATATGCGTGTTAGAACAGCCTATACACGCCTGAGCTCGAGCGCCATACAAACGACAACGCGGGAGAATCGTTCAGCGGTTTCGCTACTACAGTTCCGCGGCGGAGGTGTGCTACCGGCGTGAATGCCGTTTTAGCGACTATGGTAAGACGACAGATCAACAGATGTAGGACAAATTAGGCCGGCCACATATTATTCGGAGTTCCGTTTCGAAGTTCTGATTCGAAATATCGAATCCGAGTAGTTTCTCTAGTGCCTACCCTTACTCGCCCTTCAGGGTACTAGCGGTAGTAGATGTGACTATTTTGTGTCACTTGCCTACCTTAAAATGTTAACTACAGTTGTCCCTGGTTTTCTCTAGAGTTGTATGGTTGAGTGTTAGTAGTGTAACCGACAAACATGACGTTATTAAATTCTTCATAAAGGAGCCTTGATTGAAGCTACTTAATACCACTTGTGCCATTAAGGGTATTAGCAAAATAAAATAGTAATAATTATCCCACCAAAAACATTCTGTAAAAAACTAGCAAAGTCTCGATGGAGCTGCTTGTTTATCTCTAAAAAGTAATGAAATCTAGACAAAGTCGTGCCAAGTCTAAGGTTCTTTACTGTGATTTCTTTATTATTATAGTTAATGTTGTGTGACTTGGCCGTTGACTTGTATAACTAACGTATATAAAGAATGTTCAACGACCAAGTCACTACAGCAAGCACGGCAGTACAGCAAGGCTGGATTTTTATTTCGCTGCCCTTCTGGCATGGGCAGCGAAATAAAAATCCAGCCTTGCTGTACCTATACGACTTCTTTATTACCCCATTAAAGTAGCACGTATATATGTCAGACAGGCTCGTATTAATAATTGCATGTCAAGTATGAAATCGATCTTAAGATACCTGTTTCTGACAGATGGTCCATACATTAAGGCCCGTATTAATAAACCGCACTCAGCTCTGAGATAGAACTTGAGCGCAAGCTTAGGATACTGTGCTAAAATATTTCATACTTGAGTTCACACTTGAGTACAAAGTATCAGCTGAGTAGCGACGTATTAATAAAACGATTTCAGGACTCAAGTGCACTCTCAAGATGCTACTTAAGTTCCTGTTTTCTGAGTGTGGTCGAACCATGACTTAAGTGCGCGTTTTGGCGGTTTATTCACATGTAATTTGGACATTGGGCATTTTACTATGGAACATTTACCCACGGCGAACAAAAATAAAATTTGGTTAGATGTAAGTATAGGTAATTCCCTACATCTAGTTTATAATGGGATAGGTCGCATATCTGTGGGTCGTGGGATTAACACGAAGATTACCATGAAAGTATAAAAACATAGTAGGAATAGTATTTTTTTACTTGTTTTCTTGCAAAAATCAAAAAGATATAAAGGTAAGATAAAGGAAAAAAATTTTTTTCGATTCATTTTTTTTCTGCTGCATCCAAACACAAGGCACAGGGAGATAACAGTACAGTAGTTAAACAGATCACACAACGGATGACAAAGTGACAGCTTTAGCTTTTCGCGCCAGTCGTCGCGTCGATCTCGCGCCCACTCATAACCAGAAACTCATATAAGTACTTATAACTGGAATAATGTGGCGACCGTCACTCAATTTGATTCAATCTAGTGTGCCAACACTATGAATGAAAAATTTTTTGGATGCGTTCCGTTACACTTTTTTTTTGTACATACGACAGGGAAGCTCTTGGCTTTCATCTCACCTGATGGTAAGCGAAGGAAGCGAGCTTCACCTGGACTCCTCAACAACTAAGGAACTGGCTTTGTTACCTCTAATTGTCGGAACACAACAATGCTATTAACATTGTTATTATGGCGAAGAACTTAGATAAGATGGCGCGGGCGGCAGCTAACCAGGCGGGCTCAGAAGCACTACCACCGACCAAACCGTACAGAAAAATTTCTGCCGCCATGGGGAATTAAACCCCAGACCTCCCGAGCAACATCTGGACCACGGAGGCGGTTAAAGTTTTTTGTTATTTTTTTTATTAAGTCCTAAAAGTAGGTAGGTTTAAATAGATATTTATTTATTTATTATTATTATTCTGGCAACGCTGTCAACTGTCAACGCAAGCGCAAGTGACACAACCCGTTTTATGACACTATGCGAGAGAGAGAGAGAGACAAAGGGAGAGGGAGTGAGACGAACATAACATTCCGACCGCATTACAGGTATTATTCAGTTGGACATTTTTGTCAAATACTAACTAAACGCTCGCAGCTTCGCCCGCGTTATTTTTGTTTTCCCGTGGGAATTTTATATTTTTACTTCATCATCATCATCACAGCCCATATACGTCCCCACCGAGGGGCTCGAGCCTACCCTATATTAGGGTGATTAGGCCTTAGTCAACCACGCTGGCCCAGTGCGGATTGGTCGACTTCACATACATCATTGAATTTCTTCGCAGATGTATGCAGGTTGCCTCACGATGTTTTCCTTCACCGTAGGAGCGTCAGACATATGTACATATGAAATTCGAAACGAAAAACACATTGGTACATGGCCGGTCTCGAACCCCGACCCCCCGATTGGAAGGCAAGTGTTTTAAAAATTATTTTTCCCAAGTATATTTTTACTTGGGAAAAATAATTTTGTAGCCTATGTTCATTAGGAATAATGTAGAATTCTAAATGTGAAATAATTTTTCAAATCGGTCGAGTAGTTTCGTAGCCTATTCAATGCAAACAAACAAACAAATATTTTCTCTTAATATTAAGTTAATATAACGAGTAGTAAAAATTAACGAAATACTCGCATGATATAAACACTGATAATTTCCGTTCCCATTGATCTGAATTGAAATAACTACAGAAAATGAAAGCTGAATAAAAGCAGCAGGATCTAAAAGTATTACCTATTTTGGTTTTTGTTCGCGACTTTTCAAAAACCGGGTAAAATTGCCCAATGTCCATCACGTTTGACGACTTTTGTTGTTTGGTTAAAATGGATATTGAAAATATTATCGACGAAATCGATCACTATGACAAAATAGATTATTAGGTATGAGTATATCTTTCAGATAAAGGGGCATCGAAATCCATAAAAATATATAAGAAATACTCAGAATACTTTGAAATACGGAATGAAGACTTTTTGAAACGATATAGATTTCACCAAAACCTTCCATCATCAGCTCAGTAACATGACATGATGACTACCATACGCAAATAACTGAATATCTTTAATAAAACCGGCCAAGTGCGTGTCGGGCCACGCGCAGTGTAGGGTTCCGTAGTTGCCAACTTTAAGTTCACAGTCACACCTCACAACACTGCCACATATTACTAAATACGTTGCTATTAAATTAGGCATTATTATTATTATTAAAGCTGCAATGATTTTATATTTCCTTAACTTCACATGGTTCGTAAATTTATATTCAGTACTAATTTTCAATGAAATTTTACTTTTCCGAGTACATTTTATAAGTTAGTCGTCTATAACTTTTTAGTTTGTACTTAGTACTCAACTCTGATAGTTTTCCTTTAAGCTTCGTTATATATACTACTGTTGTAATTTTTTTCACGTGTCCATATACAGGGTGTAACTGAACACCCCAATAACATTTAAGGATATGTATCCATCAGAAGTAGAGATTCTGTAGGAAAAATATTAGGGCTAACAAACCTACTTTTTTTTTCTATACAAACTAAATAAATTTTTTGGTATTAAGTGCCGACAGCCCTACGTAAGCGTACGAGGAAAACTACGCTCACATCATACAAACTTAATAAATTATTTTTAGGGAATTAAGTGCCGTCAGCCCTACGTAAGCGTACGAGGCATACTACACACACGTCTGTCACGTGTCATTTTGTGTTTTAATTTCTTTTGTGTTAAGAGCTGATTATGGTTGTCACTTGAAAGTTTTTGCTTTCAGTTTATAATCAAATAACTCGTAAAGTAGTGGGGTTCCAGGTCTCAGACAAGCACTGAATGTCCATTTAGTATCTAATTTATATGCCCCTTAAATGTTATTGGGGTGTTCAGTTACACCCGGTATAACCGTTTACCAGATTGAAGGGGGAGACACTTACCTCTAACAAAAATGTGCATTTTAAAACCAAATATTTCAGAAACGGATCCCTCAATCGAAAAATGTTGTTCTGAACCTTACATTATTTTTTAAAGACCTGTTCAACAATACCCCACACGATGGGTTAGTTGAAAAAATTTACTTCCACTTTACGTGTATGGGAGCTACCCTAAAAAAAAATATTTTCAATGTTTTTTTCCACCACTTTTTTGGCATGATTAATATACATACCCATACCAAATTACAGCTTTCTAGTACTAATAGTCTCTGAGTAAAAGCGCGGACAGACAGACAGACAGACATTGCGAAACTATTAGGGTTCCTTGTTTACTACGGAACCCTAAAAATACATAAAACACGTTGGACGTGGCATTCAAATTTAAGGGTTTCCCTAGATTTGCCCGGGATTCCATCATCAGATCATGACATGGTGACAATGGGACCACCTCGGGAGTGTACTATTTCGATTACAAAAGGAATTTTGAAAATCGGTCCTCAAATGGCGGCGTAATCGGTGAACATACATAAAAAATAAGAAAATAGATACAGTCGAACATAGAACCTCCTCCTTTTTGAAGTCGGTTAAAAATTACGTTTACTTGAGATCACGCTCTTAAGAGCGCGATCTTGATATTATATCTCAAGTGATACGCTGTTGATTTATTAATTAGCGACTATCTTAAGTGCGTGATCACATCTTGAGAGTGACTCGGCTGAGTTCGCACTTGAGAGCAGTTTTGAGATCGCTTTATTAATACGGGCCTAAAATGTCAAAACTGCAGCTTAAGATCGATCTCAACTTTGAGACGCGTTTATTAAGATGAGTTCTACTCGCCTTAGTTTTACATAGATTTCGAATTTCGAAAAAGAATTCCGAATATATGTGGACGGCCATTTGCACTGTGATTGATTGACTGCTTTTTACAAGCTTTTATTTAACAAGCCCTATCTGCTTATTTATACCATTCCCCCTCTAAAAAGCTTATTTTATTCACTGAAAACTGAATAAAAAGCACTTTTAATCACTATTTTGGTGTTTGAATTTAGAACACACCGATATATTCGACCTCCATCTCAATGCTGTACAACCTACTTGCACAAAAAATACTCGATATTAAATGACTATTTTCGCTTAAATATTTCTTTTTCTCGTAGTCATGGTATAAAGTATAGTAAGTATACAACTCTTGAATAAAACGAATTTATACCGAGGGCCATGAATGACTCGCGTCGATCAGGACTCTAACACTTGAATCAATCAATCATCATGAATCACTCCCTACCGTCGTGATTCAGTCGTTAGAATCCTTCACTTGCTCGCTTCGCTTGATTCGTCTATTGATTCATCTTCAAAAACAGTGAATAAAACGCTCTTTGTTTCACTGAGTGAATAAAAAAAATTAATTTGAAACATGTGCAAATATACGGATAGAAAAAAAACCGGCCAAGCGCGAGTCGGAGTCGCCCATGAAGGGTTCCGTAGGATTTATGACGTATTAAAAAAACTACTTACTAGATCTCGTTCAAACCAATTTTCGGTGGAAGTTTGCATGGTAATGTACATCATATTTTTTTTTAGTTTTATCACTCTTATTTTAGAAGTTACAGGGGGGGGGGGGGCACACACATTTTACCACTTTGGACGTGTCTCTCGCGCAAACTATTCAGTTTAGAAAAAAATTATATTAGAAACCTCAATATGATTTTTTAAAACCTGTCCGTAGATACCCCACATGTATGGGTTTCACAAAAAAAAACATTTTGAGTTTCAGTTCTATATATGGGGAACCCCCAAAATTTATTGCTTTTTTCTATTTTTGTGTGAAAATCTTAATGCGGTTCACAGAATACATCTCTTACCACGTTTCAACAGTGTAGTTCTTATAGTTTCGGAGAAAAGTGGCTGTGACATACGGACGGACAGACAGACAGACAGACATGACGAATCTATAAGGGTTCCGTTTTTTGCCATTTGGCTACGGAACCCTTAAAAGGAAAATGTGCAAAGAGGTTGCACACTCTCGCTATAAAAACGTACTAAAAACCTCTAAAACGTAATAACTAGCTGTATGGAATATGCCTCAATTTAACAATTTTCTCGCAGTCAATGATAAAAAGTAGAGTACCTAACACGTGAAACAAAAATCTCGGCTCTTGTATTGTATCCCTTGATCCGCTCAGGATTCTATTCTGAAATCCCTTGCTACGCTCGGACTTCTACTTTAGAATCCTTCGCTCCTCTCAGGATACAACTTAGTGCCTCGAAAAGAATTCACCTTTTTTCACTTCTTGGGTAATCTACTATTATTTATATGTTTGCTGGTTTGGATCAAATCTTGCAAGTTAAAGACCCACTTGCCAGTTTTTTCGATTGAGCTAAAGTATGGTAGGTAAGTACTTATAGGTACACTTTTAGTTTCAATGACAATGCAATTATGCATAATTATTATCGTTGTAAATTGTTAAAGATTATTAATTTTATCGATACAATATAGATATTAAATGAAAGGGCTTGACTTGTAGAATACAGTAGGTACATTATGTAAAAAATCAAATCAAAGATGGCCGTCGTCACAAATGATATGACACATTTTTTATGATAATATAAAAGCTTGTCGCGAGCATGGACATAATAATCAATAATCATAGACTTAATTAACTATTAAGTCCATGGTCGCGAGTTTTAATAAAATATTTTTTTAGAATTACCAACATCAAGATCAAGTTCAGTTGTAAGTATTATTGTTTAATTTTTTTTCTCTTTTTAGAGCATATAAGCTTGTTTCTGAAAATGTTTTTTACTTTTGATAGTCAGAAATAATTAACGTACCAAAACAACGCCAAGCAAAGTAAACAGCGCGCACGCTGCCCACAATTTTATTGCGTCAACTCTTGCTAGCATTTTCTTTGATTTTAATCATATCTGTGACTACCGCTTTATGTATGGCAGTTGACAGGCGTGCATAAGAATAATAGAACTGTGCATAGAATAAATACTGTTACTCAGTACGTAGACTGTTGGTATTTGATATTTAATACTTTTTCTAATTTCATACTCTGTCCAAGTTAAGCGCTCCACACACCGAAGCGGAAGCGGGACGGTACGGGACGGTAAGCGATTTCCTTTCTTTTACTTTTTCTCTACTCTTACGCGTGCAGGTAATGTATGGATGAATACGTTAAATTGAAGGAAAAACATCGAAATAACTCATTTAATGTAAGTAATTTTCAAAATGTCCACCACCATTTTCAATACAGAGACCCGAACGAGTTCCAATTTGGCCGTTTAAATTGACAAGGGATTGTCGCATTTCTTCTGCCGCGGTATCAATTTTTGCCAGCAGTCGCTCACGGATTTGGATTTGGGCAGAATAAACCTTGTCTTTCAAAGTCCCCCAGCCAGAAAAGTCTAGAGGAGTCAAGTCGGGGGACCTTGCTGGCCATGCAGTGGTTGTACTGACCCGTCCAATCCAACGTTCAGGAACGTGCTCCGTATAATGGGCAGAAGCATCATCATGTTGCAGTCACATAGTTTGTAGAGTTTCGAGATTTCGAGAGAACACAGAAAGGGGTCTGTGTTCTGTGTTCGAGATCAACATCTTTGACAAAATGTAAGTTTGTAATGTTTCTCGGGAACTCCAGATAATTATCTGCATTTAGCCGATGTGGAATTTCGGTGGAGCCAAGCAACTGATTATTAAAAACACCAGCCCACATGTTGACAGAGAATTCAGTTTGGTGTGATGCTTCCCAATGAGCATTTGCTTTGTTCTCGAACCATTGAACTTGATTTTTTGAGTTAAATATCCCGGCCCCTGTAAACTGTGCTTCATCCATCCATAAAACTTTCTGTAGGAACATTGGATTCCGTATTAGTTCATCATTCAACCTATGGCAAAATGTAGCTCTTGAAAAATGATCAGATGCTAAGATGCCTTGCGCTTTTCTGTAGTGATAATGATGCAATCCGTATCTTTTCCACGGGTGCCATACTTTCATATGAGAAACACCCACTATTCTCCCAATGCGTCTTGTTGACAGTGTAGGATCCTCAATAGTAAGATTCATTATGCTGTTTTCCTGAGTCGCCCTTAAATTAATGTGGCGTTCAGCACGGTGCGGTCTGATATTTGATTCGCAAAATCTATCAATGGATATAAATGTGCGTAAATCAGGGACGCGTCGACTAGGGAATCGCTGTCGATAATCTCGAACTGCCGCTGCAGCATTTCCGTTACAAAATCCATAGATGAAATGGATATCAGCCTGGTGATGAGGTTACGTGCGGCATTATCACAAGCACAAAACGAAGTAGGATTATTATCTCCAAAATGTATGAAAAATCTGCAAATTGTTTATCTTATTGACAGGTCAATGCAATTAATGACAACAACCGGTACAGTCAAGAAAACTGTAGAGCATTAAAAGAGAAAAGTATATACAAACTACAAAAGCCTGATGATGATTTCTTTGATTTTTTAATTTATTTATTTATTTATCTGACCTGAAATGCAAGAGGGCTTGAGGGATGAAAATGGTGACCATCATACGAGAGGCACTTACTGTCCAGAATTTTTCTTTTAGTGGCAATAAGTAAAAAAAGTGATAGATTACAAACTCATTTCATCACAGCACAATATGCCTTTAACTTACGTTATTTTGTTCACAATATGAAATGTAGAGTTGACTGTTTTGATTGCACTAAGTGCCAACATCTCACAGAAAAAGACTTTCTCACTGTACAACACTATTAAATTGGTTAATCTTAAATCACCAATAACCGAAAAACTATAGTATTTAAATTCCTACTTCCTTTGTACGATATGTTTACCAAGAGCTACAAAAACCTTATGCAAAGTTAATGTATAACCTCAGAAACACGGTGTATGTATAATCAGTAAAAAAGCAACAACTTGAAAGAACTTATACTATTTTTAGGTCAACTCGAACGAGTATATAGTACTGGTACATCTTCAAATATTAAACCGATAGGTATTCGATATTCAGTTCCATTTTTAAAATATTATATGCGCATATCAAAATCAAATATTTATTGAATATCAAATGTGACGAAATCGATCCGACACGGTTTTATGATTAAATCTGCTTCGGGGATACGAAGAAGTTGTAAAAATATCTGGAGGTCTAGAGCTACATAATAGTAGCTAGGTACCAACCTACCAAACGTTGCGTAAAAAAATTATTTTTTGTTCTAATGTAGCTTTTTATAATGCTCCACCAGTGTAATGGCCAATAACTCTTTAGACGACGCTATGGTATTCATATTTCAATTATTCAATTGCTTGCTCTACTTTTTAACCGACTTCAAAAAAGGAGGAGGTTCTCAATTCGATGCGTATGTTTTTTTTTGTGTGTATGTTACGCGATTACGCCGCCAATTGTGGACCGATTTTCAAAATTCTTTTTGTATTCGATAAAGTATACTCCAAGGTTGGTCCCATGGTCACCAAAGTTAGGATCTGATGATGGGATCCCATGAAAATCGAGGAAAACTTAAGGTGTGTCCAACGTGTTTTGTGTGTATGTTACCCGATTACTCCGCCAATTGTGGACCGATTTTCAAAATTCTTTTTGTATTCAATAGAGTATACACCTAGGGTAGTCCCAAGGTCATTAAAGTCAGGATCTGTTGATGGGATCCCATGAAAATTGAGGGAAACGCTAATTAAATACCAGCAGCAGTATTTAATTAGGGTTTTTTTCACAAAAAAGATTTCATTCACTAAAAAGTAAAAAATAAAAAATATTTTACAAAAAAAAAAAAATATTTTACAAAAAATAAAAACCGACTACAAAAACACTGAAAAGTTAAAACTAATATAAGAATAGATACAGACAACATCACACTTCTATATTGAAGTCGGTGACAAATAGGACTTCTTAGGAAGACTTTCTAGGAGATCATCGTTTGGATGTAAAATATTTTCTTAGAGGAATTAGTTGAAATACAATTCCGCGTCATAAAATATTGTTTATTTGAAGTTTTGTCAAAAATTCTACATCACTTTTGGTCTGCTTACATACCTACTAGGTACATGTACCATTTTTTTTTTTTTTTTTCTCGGGGGGAAATGCGTAACCGCACCGTACCCGCCGTTGGCTAGACAGCGAGCGTGTGTGGGGCTCTCCCGGCAGGGTGCCAAGCCTACCCACTAAAACCCCCCGGTGTTCTCCCTGCCCTTATGGGCGCGCTAGGTAAGGTCCACACTGCGACTCCACTACCCACGTGCCCGGGCAAGCCCGACCCACCGGTCGGGCTATCGCCAAGGGGGGATTGCCCGAGAACACCAGGGCAATCCCCAGACGGAGGGCCTTACGGCGGCGTGCACGGGGCCAACCGTGCACGCAGGCCTCTACGGCAGGGTCATTAGATGGGCATCGCTTGTGCGAATGCCCGCATACGCCTGCCTATCCGTCTGCGGCGGATGGGAGCGGCTTGAGGATCTGCCTCCCGCTCCCTCTCCGCGGCCTCCTTCTGCGAGATTACGTCCTCGCAGAAGGAGGCGACAGCCCCCCATTCCGCTTCGCCGCGGAGCATGGCCACGACCATGCTCGGCAGCGAGAGGTCTCCGCCTCCCAGCGCAGCGTTAAGCTCGCTGCGCTGGAGTCGCCAGGCCGGGCACATCAATAGGGTGTGCTCGGCAGTGTCGTCGGGAGCGTCGCAGTGGTGACACCGCGGCGTTTCCTCCCGACGCGCGACTCGATGCAGGTAATGACCGAAGCAGCCATGCCCGGTCAGTACCTGCACCATGCGGAACGTGAGGCTGCCCTGCCGGCGCCCAACCCACTCCTCCAACACCGGACGAATCGCGTCGATCGTCCGGTGGCCGGCAGCTGGGGAGGCGAGTGCCTCACCCCATCGACGCAGAGCCTCCCTCTGCGCCTGGGTACGAATCCGCTCCACTTCCTTAGGAGCGGATCGTCCCCCCCGTTCACTAACGGCAACCCGATGTCGATACACCTCTGCATGTACGCGTGCATCGACATCCCACGGCGTTTGACCCGCTAGAACGCAGGCCGCACCATGGCTGACCGTGCGATAAGCTCGCACGGCCCGGGTTGCTATGACCCTCTGCGGACGTCGCAAGAGGGCCACCGTTCGGGGGGAGAGGCACTCCGCCCATATCGGGGCTTCGTAGTGTGCCATCGACCGTATCACCCTGTGATACAGTCGACGGCACGCCGATCCTGGTCCTCCCACATTAGGGAGGACCCGTCCGAGTGCGGCTGCGGCGGCGCATAGCCGTGGAGCGAGGAGCTTAAAATGCTCCCCGAAACTCCATCGGGAGTCCAGAACCAAGCCGAGGTACTTGAGATGCGCCTCGACCGGTATACGGACCCCCTCCACTCGGACGCGGAGCCCCATCCTGCGACGGGGGGCGTGGAAAAGCATGGCCCTCGTTTTGTCGAGGGCCACGTCTAGGCCCAGGAGGCGGATGCGTCGGACGACTAGTGAGGAGCCGACCGACGCAAGGTGAGCCGCCTCCTCCCCCGTTTTAGCCCTCGCCGCGACAAGCGTGTCGTCGGCGAAGCAGACGACCTTCGTTCGTGGCGGAAGGTCGCCTCGCAGGACCCAGTTGTACCCCAGGTTCCATAACAGAGGACCTAGTATGGAACCCTGGGGTACACCCGCCGCCATTGTCCACGTGTGGACGCGCCCATCCGGCCCCTCGTAGAGGATGGATCTGCCTTGCAGGTAATCCTCCACGAGGGCGCGGAGGTACGGAGGCACCCGGTGGAAGCGGAGTGCCTCCTTTATGCACTCGTGGGGCAGGCTGTTAAAAGCGTTGCGGATGTCAAGAGACACCGCAACAACAGTCTCCCCACGAGCTGTGGCCTCCTCAGTCCACCTCTTGAGTAAGGCCACCGCGTCCATCGTGGACCGGCCGGTGCGGAAGCCGAACTGGTTGTTAGCCAAGTCCGGCCCCTGGTCCTCTAGGTGCTCGATGATGCGGGAAGCGAGAATCTTCTCGAAAAACTTCCCGGCTTCATCGAGCAGCACCACCGGTCGATACCCAGTCGGGGAATCAGCGGGGCGGCTCTCCTTCCTTAACAGGCAGAGCCTGCCCGCTTTCCAACGACTGGGGAAGCGGCCCGAGGCGATGCTTAAATTGAGCACCGCCCGGAACCGCTCCTCGAGGTGTCCCAGGGCGAGGGCCAGAACCCTGCTTGGGACACCGTCCGGTCCCGGTGCCTTCTTTTTGCGCCGGAACCGTTCCCTCACCATGTCGAATTCCACGTTCGACACGGGAGGGATGGCGGCAACCACTTCCACCGGAGGAGTGTCCGGGGGGACCATTCTGGGGGGCTGAAAGGGACCGGGATCGGGAAACAGAGTCCCCAGCACCCGATTCAGCAGCCCTCTGTCCATAGCGGAGGTAGGGGGAGCGGAAGATTTAAACTTCCCCCTCACCATCCGGTACGGACGCCCCCACGGATCATCGTCCAGGAGCCGTATAAATTGCTCCCTGGACTCCTCCTTAGCCCTGCAGATTTCGTTCCGCAGGGCCTTCTTGGCTGCCGCATACACCCGACGAAGTTCAGCTTCCTCGTCGGGTGTAGTTCTGGCGCGCCTACACCAACGCACGTAGGCGCGCCTGGCCCTCACACTGGTGGTACGCAGATCCGCAATCTCCTGCGTCCACCAGTACACCTGCCCCCTTTCGGGGCAGGCCTGCGCCCTTGGCATGGCGGCTTGGCAGATGACCTTCATTTCGTCTGCGAAGAGATCCGCCATGCCGTCGACATCCCCGGCGAGATGGGGCGGCACTGCTGTCCATGCCCGCACCAGCGCCGCCTCCTCCGCCACATCCGGGCGGAGCTTGGTGAGCGCCCATCGCGGGAAGGCACTCACCGCGGAGCCCCTGCGGAACGGGGTCCTTGGGGATGCCGTGGAGACCTCATATCGGATATATAGGTGGTCCGATAGGGTCTCCACTTCTTCCTCAACTCGCCAGTCATTAATTCGACTGGCGAGTGAGGGGGATGCAAAGGACACGTCCACCACGGACGTGCCCTGCACCCGGACGCAGGTAGGGATGGAGCCCCTATTTAAAATCTGGAGCCCCAGGGACAGAACCCGGGACTCCAGATCTCCACCCCTCGCGCTAGTGCGGGAGGACCCCCACGCTGTAGACCACGCATTGAAGTCCCCCGCAACTAGAACTGGTACCGGGGCCGTCCTATGGACGACCCCCTCTAGCGCAGCCAGGAAGACTGTGAAGTCCGCCCGGCTGCGATTGGGGGAGAAATAAGTTGAAACAACTAGAATTCCCCCCCACATAGCGGCAACGTAGCCAGTGCCTCTCTCTCTTAAAATGAGAGAGGGGGCTGTGCCACGCGCCGCCCGCATTATGGCGGCGGAATAGGCTAGTTGACCCTTTTTTAAAGTAGGGCTTAAAATGTTCATAATTGTTGTATTAGACCATAGCAAATGAATATATTTTTTTCGATGCCTAAAAAGTGCAATAAATCTATTTTAAATTAAGATTTTCAATTTTGGACCGAAAACACGGTCAGCCATGACAGTCTGTTGATTATCTGTGACATACATCAAATGACGTCAGTCTTATAGTAAACAAAGCACCGAGGCGAAATAACCTCACAAAAACAATGCTTTTTAATATATATCACAAAATATAGTAAAACTGTAGTACCTATATGGAACGGGACAATAGAACAGGAATTACCTCTACAAAGACTCCAGGAAAGCTGTGGCTGTGGATTAGCCGTACCCAGTGATATAGACATGCGAAATAACTCTCGCTTAAAGAAATCCTGTAACTATCTACTGAAACTCAAATGTATTTGTGCGAAAATCACATTAATGTAAGTACTATAAATGAATAACTCAATCTGTGTAGGTACTTCAGTTTCAACTTAAACAAAATAGAAGTTTTTAGGTTGTATGTAAAATCATTAATTAAATTTTTATCTTTCAGTTAGAATGAAAACTGACTGCAGCCGACCAACCAAATTTTAACGCCAGACGTAGAGAAAACTTGACCATTCACGCCTTTTTGATTTAATCTAAGTTATACACTGACACTAGATGATGTTTCAAAGAAAAGAATATGTACTTATGTCCAATTGAATAATGATGTCATGATGTAATTGAATATTATTTAAAAAGTAAGTATGTAATACAAACTATTCCAGTTTCATAATAATGAATATATTTATCTAAACAACTTTTACTTGAATTTACTGAGTACCTAATTAAAATTTGTTGCTTTCAGAGGTTACTTAATGAGAACTATTGTGTAGGTACTACCCTGTTCTCCTCTTGACAACGAGATTGATAAGGCAGTAAAAGTTGTGCAACATAATACAAAGCAGTGCATGCTCAGCCACATCAAAATGTGACCTGTCAATTAGAACAACATTATGTCAACAAAATAACACAAGTATTCATATACCAAAGCACCATAGAAGTAAATAGGTCCAGTTTGGTAAAACTGAAAGATGTTAAGTATATCTTCACTGATTAAACCTGCTGCCCACCACCAATCAACTGCAACATCTCCCTATACATCACCCAGACATTATTAAAAATTATTATTTCCAAGTGAGGAAAATTATGATAATGACATTTATTCAATAAACCTTTTAACCAAAAGCACAATAAAAAAAGTTACTTCTAGTGTTTCACCATAAGTATAAAAGGGCAATCATAGATTGCTAAGAAATGAAATTCAAAAACCCAATGAAGTCATTTAACGAGCACTAACTTGGCCCGAGTATAAAAAAGCAAATACTATTGAATATTTATTAGAGTGACTACCTGATGGTTTAGTCAGCTTAATATATACAGGATATGAAAGCAGTATTAGTGATATTAACTTACTAGAAGAAAGTAAATTTCAGAACAGCTTACGAAGAATATGCAAGTTATCCATTTTAAAGCCGTATACAAATATATTAAATGTGATTGCTGTGTTGTCAGCCTTTGCTCTTCCTAATTTACAAGACCCTTTTTATTAAATAAATAATATAATTTTTTTTTACGTACTTTATACATAACATTTAAAGATGACATAACAAATTTTTGTACTACATTAGACATTATGTTCTTCACAAAAAAAAATGTTGCATGTTTATTTCACAATAATGACTTGTAAAGGTTTAAGTTGAATCAACATTTTTTAATTTGAAATACTCGTACATGTGTTTTATTTTTCCCTTACACCTTAAAAGATAATTTTTTTATAGGTTTGTTGTTCATATTTATCATTGTTACTCAAATATATATGTTCCAAAATTACAAATAGGTTTGAATAGAGTTAAATTAAAATTATTAATTTGTCATATATTGCCTTAGGGTCGCAGGTAATAAAAGTCCAAATAATAGTAGTGATTTATTATGAAGTAATACTTTCATATATTAGGAAAAATGTAGTATAGTTTCCAAAATGGCACTATTTGATAAATAAGTACCTATTATAGCTAATATTGTCACCTTTTGAGTGTTCTCAAAATTACTTAATACACAAAAGTATATAAGTTTCGCTTTAGCACAAAACATCTGCATCTATACTTGAGTTAAGCATACTGTTCACAGTTTTCTGTCTTTGATAATTAGCATTTTCTTCAGTAAAAGAGCATGACAATTTTGTATTAATCTAATTTTATGGATACCGTTTGTTGAACTGACTATTACAGGGTATTAATAAAAAATGAAGAGGTCACATATTGCAAATTTCAACCCAAATCCTTATCTTTCAACTTTTATCCACATTTCATTATAGGTGTTTGCAACATATCCCACCAAAAATCTTTCCAACGAAAGAAACATCATGTGTTATGCACTGGCTTCATAGCACATGGAAGCTGTTATTCTTCATAACGAAGCTCGAACTAAAGAGCACTTCTGTATTGATGATTCCTGGTTTAGTTTTCTATGCACTTTATTCTTTCTTCATTGAAGAGGTCTTTAATTTTTTAAGAAATATGTCACAATCTGTATCTGTGAATGTATATATATTTTTCCTCCAGTAATTTTCTTCATGCTTGACAAATGAACAACTGCCAATCTTTCTCTTTTTATGTTCATTTACAAATTCTTGCAGTACTACACTGGTATTTGACACATGATCCTGATGTTTCTTTTGAACATTTCTCTTGAAGTAAATACTTTGTGTTTATTTCACTTTTGAGAGATAGGATTCTATCCAATAGCATTCAACTGCTGTACAAAATAGTTCCTCACTGTGATGGTGCAACCACACCAAAAATGCATGTTTGCAACTCTCTTCTGCCGCTTGACAATCTTGACAAGTACACTTGTAACCTGTTCTTCATTATAACAGTAAGTATTGAAATTGTACTTATATTGTTTAGAGCGATACACAAAGAATCTCTTGACCATCAATCTGTCGATTTTCGGAAGATTTGTACTATCTGCTCTCACAAATCCAACATCAATGGTTGATTTTGCTATTAATACAAATAATTTACGATATTTACAAATATAATAACGGAGATTTGGACGATTTTTTGCCAGTTTTAGGAAAGAATAGAGCAAATCGACGAGTTGTTGAATCAAATTTGACATTTCTTTGTTTACTATATGTGTGACGTCACGGCCCTGACCACAGGATATCAAAGCGTTTACGGCGTAAGATTATTTCTAGCATTTTCAAATTAAAATTTTACAGTAATCATTCATTGTTATTTATTAAAACCGGTATATTGTGGAACCTTATGCCAAATACTGTTAGAAATAAACAATATTTTAATAAATTTTGATATGAGTCAACTACCCTATTATCCGCCGCCACTAACCAATTTGACGATTGTGGCGGAGCGTAGTACGGCTCCGACACAATCGCCAAATCCACTCCCCACTCCGCCGCGGTCTGACATAGGAGATCCTGTGCCGCGGCGCAGTGGTTCAAATTAGCTTGGAGGAGCTTTATGGGACCACTAGACATTGGTGGTCTCCATGGGCTCCTCCTGGGCCGTCGCTGCGGCCGGTGCTGCCTGTGGTGCCGGACTTCTTAGGGCCACGGTCAGTTTCACTGGGGCCAAACGGCCCCTGACCGGCGGGGGGTTGCAGTTCATGCCCCCCATGCGGTGACAGGCTGGTCGTTTGGCATCCGCACAGACGGCACAGTTCAGCTCCGCCATGCAGTCATCCGCCTTGTGACCTTCCGATCCGCAGCGGAAACATAGTCCGCTGCGGTCCTTAGCGGAGGGGCACCGCTGTATGGGGTGGCCCATGCCCATACAGCGGAAACACCGCATGGGCTTCTGCTCAAGAAGTTGGATGGAGGCAGAACTCCATCCAACTTCGATGCGCCCGGCCTCAGCCAGGCGCTTAGCCGCCTCCACTGGCACGGAGGCGAATGCCGCCCCGACGCCACGCAACCCCGTGTGGACACGGCCCACCTTGATATGGTGGGCCGGGCACTCACCGGCCCGCGCCAGGATCTGCCCCAACTCCTCAGCGGTCACCGAGTCGTCTAAACCAACGATCCGGATATCCGCTGTTTTAACGGGACGCGTCACTTTCGCCGCGTCCCCTAGGGCTTCTCCCAGCTTTTCCGCCAGCGAATCAGCCTGAGACGGGGATGTCTCCTTTGGGAGCTCGATTATTCGAGCTCCGGTTATCCCCGTCCGGAATTTGGCGGGCCCTATGCCTAGGGCGCTGAGGCTGACGGAGGCCTTGGCCTTGGCTATTGCCTCACCATAGGTGAGGCCTTTCGCTACTGCCTCTGGCTTGAGGGCCAGCACCACCGCCAAAGATCGCGGTGTCTTAGGCAACTTTGGCGAAGGCTTGGAGACATCAGCGGAAGCCTTCTTGGGCGTCGCCCCATCTACTGTCGGCTTCTTTCTACCTCGCCGCACAACCGTCGACCAACCGTCATCGACCGGTGCTGCTACTGGCGCCGGGGCCCCCAACGAAGAGGGTACTACCACTGGCGCAGAAGGCGCTGTCTTCCTTTTGACCACTCTTGCTTCCTTCGGCATATTGCCGGCGGGGCAAGAGTGGTGTTGACCGTTGCAACTTTCGCAGTCCGTTGCTGTTGAGGCTGCGGCTGCGGCTCACTTGCACGGTCCACCGCAAGCGGTGGCCTTCGGACCTGAGCCGGCATCAGCCGCCCGTCGACCTCTAGGCCTTCCAGGCGAGCTGAGACCATAAAGCCGACTTGCGCCAGCAGCTCCCGCTGGAGGAACTCCATACTTTCGAGGAACTCCATCCTGGAAATCCCTCCGGCGGGTGCGGCATCAGCTGGTACGGCCACGGCTGGGGCGGCCTCGGCTGATTGAGCCGTCGGGAGCTGCACCTCCGATAACTCTTCCTCCATTGCGTCGTCGGCGGTAGGATCCTCCGAATCGGCGCTCTCTACCATCGCAGGGGCCGCCTTTGCACCGCGGCCCCTTGGGCGTTCCACCTCCCGCTCCGAGAAGGCCCGGCGAAGGGCCTTCATTTCCCCCATTAGACCGTCCAGTTGAGTCCGGAGGCGTTTGTTGTCGGCTTGAAGCCGACGCACCTCCTCGGAGGTATTTTTGGACGCCAGAGCGCGCACAATTTCGAGTAAAGAGTCGGAGGACTCTCTAATTTCCCTCACGGACGTCCCCTTGAGGTGCTTCGATTTCTTGGCGACCTCCACTAACGACTTTGCGCTCTCCTCAGCCCTGCTGCAGAGTAGTTCAGCAGTGGGCTCGGGAGAGCGCTTCCCCTTTCCCTTCTTTTTGGGAGCCGCTACGGCTTCCGACTCCCGATCCGACTCCGACTCCTCAGAGTCGGCCTCTAACTGCCTGAGCTCTCGCATCGCCTGCGAGAGCCCAACCCCGTGCGATAGGCCTCCCCTACCCCTTCGGGTTCGGGGAACCTTTGGTGCGTACGGTGCCGTGACCTGCTCGGCCTCAGTCTCCAGATCCGTTGCCAGCGGATCCTTAAAGAATCGACCCAGGATGGACCTCTTCCTTTGAGCGGGCTGCGACATCGCTGGGAAATCAGTTTCCGGCGACGCCGCATTCGTCCCGCTAATTATTTCCCTGTAAGAGGGACGAGACGCATTCAGGCGTATGCGAGAGCTGCGACGGGGCGCTACACTTCCGACGTCCGAGACTGACAGTACCGGAGACACTACCCCCTCGACAGCCTTAACCACAGCAGCATCCACCGGCGAGCGGCTTTTTTGCCTCCCGGATTCCACCGAGAGAATTAGGTTGCTCGGGTCCCTGATGGGCCCCCCCTCGCCAGCGGTGTCCGTCTCGGACATCATGTCCGAGTCGGACATGACCCAGTCGTAGGCCCAGCCCAGCAACGAATTTGTTGGCGAAAACAGATTAAAAATCTATTCCTCGCACAACACAACCAGAAACAACCAATCCAAATCGTAAGCAAAACAGTCACACGAATCCGAAGCCAAGTCTTACACAAAAAAATCGTGAGTGAAAAAAAAAAAGAAACATATATACCTAAGTGTAACTTAATCCTACAAAAAACAACTAAAACCTACCAAAAAAAAAAAAAACCCCATAAAAAAAACAAAAATTCTTAATACTACCAAAAATAATAAAAATAATAATAAAAAGAAAATAACACCATCAATTATAAGAAAATCAAAGACAACGCACAAACAACATTGATAGAATTGAAGCTATTCAAAGAAAGTTTATAAGAACATTAAGTGCCAAATGTGGGATACGTAAAAAAATACCTGATTACGCAACTCGTCTAAAGCACTTCAACATGAACAGTCTCGAAAAACGTCGGTGGATTGTCGATTTGTGCACACTGCATCGGATTGTCAATGGACAATCTGACGGCAATTTATTAAAATTATTGAACTTTAAGGTCCCTGCTCGGTCAGTGCGTAAGCCGCAATTGTTTTTTATACCTACAACTGACAATAATGTCTCAAAAAATAATCCGATGTATAGAATGTGTAGGTTATATAATGAAGTCTGTGCGAACGTAGATATTTTCAATGGCAGTGTTCATTCTTTTAGAAACTCACTGTATATGTTATGAGTAATTGAGTTTGAGACATTACTTGTTAATATTGTTAAATTCTATTTTTTTTTTTAATTCTATTTTAATTTGGTTACCTTTTTCTATTTTTAATATGAGATGAGATGTGTCACTAATTCTTTCCTTTATAAAATGTTGTGCGCAGTTATAAATGGGCACAGGCATGCATTTTGTGTTTGTTAATTTATTTATTGTATATATTATTTTGTCTGCTGTCTGTAATTGTGCCATTAAAATAAAATAAAATAAAATAAAATAAAATAAAATAAATACCAAGACTGTAAGTACAAACTATTTATAGCCGGGCCGGGCCGGGGCAATGAGCCCGCGCCACTAGCACAGACACTGACAAAAACGAATACCTTATATCTAGGGACGCAAGTAATCTACAATTCAATACAACAACAAAGACGACGAAGTAATAATTTGTGTTTGACTTCAAACACAAAATTATTCGACAAACAGGACCGTATTAATAACGGAACAAGAACGACAACAATGATACAACCATAATATAATGAAATAACAAAAGAAATTATTGGAAACAAAACCGAAACAACATAGGTAAGGTAGGGACGCGCGCGCTCGCTGTGATAGCTCGCTCGCGACTTAGGTACATGTACCATAACAACATTGTTATGGTACATGTACCTAGTAGGTAGGTAGGTAGGTAGTTCAAATAAACAATATTTTATGACGCGGAATTGTATTTCAACTTAGAATAGTAGTATTCTACTGAAGGTCATGCATTGCATGGCCGACCGTAACCCGATTACAAATCCATGTGTGAAATCCATGCAATAGGTATTTATACAACCTATAAAGCTGAAGAAGTTGTTTGATTGTGTGTTTGTTTGTATGGTTGAACGCGCTGATCTCAGGAACTACTGCATGCTGCTAATGCAAATTGAAAAATTGCTGTAAATGTACCTATTAAATAAATAAAAATGTTATAAAGCTGAAGACTGTTTGTTTGGTTGAACTCGTTTATCTCAGGAGCTACCTATACTGGATCGAATTGCAAAATAATTTTAGTGTTGGTTGGCCAAATTACCGCGGAAGGCTACGACCGAGCGAAGCGGCGGGCATTAGTTAGTAAATATATCATATTGATAATAATACATAATACTTAGATATCAACAAAATTATTTAATGAAATGAATACAACGATTACGTCACATAAATATCGAGTATATACAACACTATTTCGACTACTGCCGACACAACAAGCACCACGAAAGCCGCCACCCGACTATATTTCTTCAGTGTGGCTACGACTGAAACAGGCGCAGGCGCGGGTTCCTGCGACAAATCGCGCCTCTGTCGCAGCACAGGGATCACCGCTTTCCATGGCTCATCCTGAAAATCAAATCATGTTATCTGTTCTATTCTCTTAGATGTGTTAATTGTCATTGATTCATCAGCACGGCTCATACCGTCCCCACCGAGGGGTACGAGCCTACCCTAACAAGTTATGAGTATGTTAGGGCGATTAGGCCTTAGTCAAACCACGCTGGCCCAGTGCGGATTGGTTGAATTCACATACACTTACTTCGCAGGTGTATGCAGGTTTCCTCACAATGTTTTCCTTCACAATTTCGAGAAACGAAAAACACAGTGGGACATGGCAGGATCGATCGCGGGCCTCCCGATTATACTTGGGGCACAGCACTGGACTGTGTACCGAGTAGAATCGGGAAGCCCGAGGCCACAGCGCCACCGACGGTCATTGATTAAGAAAAGTTTATTAAAATTGTGGTTTACAGTTGTTGAAAAAGTAGTGTCTTACAATTTACCTAAAAATGTATGAGTAGGTACAAATAGCTTGTTAAACATTGTCAAATTAAGCATAAATTTATATACAGTGTGTAACAAAAACCCTGTGAACCCTTTTAGGGGCATATTCAAAATCGATAACTCTTCAATAAAAAATAAATATCCAATAATTATATTTTAAAAGTACTTAACACCGATTGTTCACCCCCTTTATGCGCCGGCGGTTCTCGAAAGTTAAAATCTCTTGAAAAATTTACTTAATATAAAAGAAAACATAGGGACTACTACTTTCTTATAGGACGATATTAAGTCAGTGCAAACATATTTCTTTTTGGAAACTAATGGATGTGTCCTGAAGCGACCCTAAAATTTTCCAGGGTGATAAAAAATAACCGTGTATATTGTTATACCTTAACGCCGATAAACGAAGGATTCAGTTCCTGGGGCATCAACGAGGACTCCATGTCTGCGTCATCTTGTAGTTTCTACACCATAATGTTTTTTTAGCTTCACCATGAAAAATATGTAAATAGTAAGTAGGTAAATATAAAAACTGATTTCTAGACTTTTTTTCGACGAACGATGATTTCAGCGAACCGTAATGCGAAGTATAGCTATGAAGTGGAGTGTTGTTGCACACAGAACCTGGGTAATAGAAAGCCCCTTTTTTCGGACCTCCCCGGGACTGCCCGACCAGCTACAGGCTGGGCATGTGTACCTAGGTATAGGTAGCTAGATTTTCATTAAAACGTAATAATTTGAACGCTTAAGGCGCATAGTGGTCCCAATGACCTTGCGTCGATCGTCCCGCACTGATTACATAGGAGTGAGTGAGTGAGAGTGAGGGGAATATTTAAGCAAACCTTTACGCGTAAGATGAAAAATTTCAATAAAAAATTAATTAAGGCGAATAAGAAAAATCTAAAAAGACCATCCCCTAGAATATTGCTCACTTTATTTATTGAAATCGAAAGTATATGATTAAACCTAATATTTACGACGCGATTAGGTTTAAAGTTTTAAAATCGAGGCATGTTTGGGTCACATTTCAAGAAAGTTTTAATTAATTTATCAAAAAATTAAAAAGACCATCCTCTAAAGAATGCGTTGAGTAATAACATATCTTTTTTAAAGATTTTTTTATTCAATATTTATGAAGAGAACCGGTTTTTTCTGCAGTGATTTTTTATGTTTGACCTTACTATGCGCCTTAATGCGGTAATGTATATTATATCTACTATTACTAATTTCTTACTAGTATTTTTTGTTTATGTACCTACTTTTAGCAGATCGCCATTACTACGCGCTTAGGTACAAAATAAGTATTTGCCGTTCCGCGCACACTGAGAGTGCAAAAGCAGCATGGCTGCTGCGCTCTTGGAATAAAGCTCATTTTAGACTACGCTATACTATTGTGCTTATGAATCCTGGCATCAACTACACCAAACAGAAAGTTTCATACCCCATACTTTTATAGTGTTAGAAGAAAGTTTGACTTTAGTAATGCGTTAAGAAGGTTTAATAATAGTAGATTAGTAGCTAAGGGCTGTAAGGCATCAATTGCAGCCCGAGATAATTATATTTCGAGGGTGCAATTGGTGCTTACACCCGAGCTAACTACTCTGCTTTACATCTCGATTGTGAGGTAAGTAGGTCCTTATTACCCCCAAATAGGGCTTGTAGGTGACCAATAAACGCTCTAGGGTAATAATGTAGCTTGGAAAGCCCTAGGGCGGTAAGTAATTAAAAAAACACTTCACTATTTCAAAAAGTTCGCGTACATCTAACCATCATACTGACAATAAATTACTTACAGCCCCAGGGCTTTTCTAGCTACATTATTACCCTAGAGCGCTAATTGGTCACCTACAAGCCCCATTTGGGGATAATAAGGACCTACTTACCGAACATGAGAGATGTAAAGCAGAGTAGTTAGCTCGGGTGTAAGCACCAATTGCACCCTCGAAATATAATTATCTCGGGCTGCAATTGATGCCTTACAGCCCTTAGCTACTAATCTACTATTATTACCGTCTTAATGTGCAGCCTTTAACGCTCAAGCAAAGCGCGTATGGTTCACAAATTCTTTCATTAATGTACCCAGTTTGTAAAAAGGAGTTGGGTTCATTTCAAATTTGGAATGTTCTATTAAAGTTACAACTGTGGCCCATGATTACCCACTTCTTGAAATAAGTAAAAATATCCCATTTTTCAACAAGACTTACATTAGTATGTGCTTGGACACTCAAACATAACAACAAGTACACCAGTTCCCTCATATTGTATCGTTGCAAAATAATAGTGAAACACGAAGCAGTTTCTCTCAAAATGCGAACGCTTTATCGTGTTTTAGTGCCGGAAATAAATAAGATGCGAGTTTAACGCAAATATTTTATGTTGAAAATGTTTTTCAGTTAGAATGGGGTGTTACGTTTTGCTTTTCGTGAATTTGGTGGCTTTAGCGTCGAGTCGTGATTATGTGAGTCGGCCAATACAACGGTTTGAAGTAAAATGTAGAATCATACGTATTTGCAGCAAATTTTCATAGGAAGAGGTGGAAAGCTGGTACGCACAGTATCTGCGGATGTCTAATTGACAGGCGTGTGTGGAACTCATTCCGCAAATGAGGGATACTCCCACTTAATCAACTTCAATGTCTATTTTGTCCATAGTCGAGGTGATCGGTCCAGGTAACCCGACTCCCCGAATACCTCAGGACAACCCGGACACGGGACAGCCTAGCTCGACTGGTTACGAGCTGGGTTTTCGTGGGGATTACCCATTCACATTAGGTGAATTTCTAAATGGCGAAATAGCCACTCTTCCTTTGTATTATGCATAAAATTAATCCGTCTTAAATATGTTTTGTGTCTTCTAAAACAAACGCATCAGGTAAAAAAGCATTGTATGCTGAAATTTTCATTCGTTGTTAACTTAATCTTTATTGGGAAGTTCCCAAATACGAGCTTACGACTAATGAAAGTGCGCAATCGATACTTCAGTTGATATACCTACAGCATGCGGGTATTTCCCACAAGCTCATTAATCAATGAAATTCATCAGTTGATCTAAAGAACTCTAGAAACTAGATGTAAAGGACTCTGAGTTTGTATTATGTGCATTGCCAATGACGACTCAAAACTCAACGCTCTTCAAAATGCGTTTTAGAAATCTCACGCCTTAAGGCGCATAGTGCTCCCAATGACCTTGCGTCGATCGTCCCGCACTGATCACTTAGGAGTAAGTGAGTGAGAGCGAGGGGAATATTTAAGCAAACCTTTACGCGTAAGATGAATTATTTCAATAAAAAATTAATAAAGGCGAATAAGAAAAATCTAAAATGACCATCCCCTAGAATATTGTTCACTTTATTTATTGAAATCGAAAGTAGGTGATTTAACCTAATATTTACGAAGCGATTAGGTTTACAGTTTTAAAATCGAGGCATGTTTGGGTCACATTTTAACAAAGTTTTAATTAATTTATCAAAAAATTAAGAAGACCATCCTCTAAAGAATGCGTTGAATAATAACATATCTTTTTTAAAGATTTTTTTATTCAATATTTATGAAGAGAATCGGTTTTTTCTGCAGTGATTTTTTATGATTGACGTTACTATGCGCCTTAAGCAACCGTCAACGACCCACGCTTGCAGTAGTCGAGTGTGCGTTGCCGACTTAAAACCAAGTAGTTCTGGTTATGATTTAGTAGTCTCTTGCACTGCAACAGTGATTATTTTCTCTGCGCGTACCCCGCAATCAGCCGGTAACAACTTGTAAAAATGGGCCCTGACCCTGACCGAGGTTAATTAAGAGTTTACCATAGCCTATTCACTCTTGTAGCTGGAGTCGTATGTGCGTTGCCGACTCAAAACCAAACGCTTTTGAATATGCGCTAAAACATCTCCCCCGTCCCGCACGTGGGAGTTAATGATAAATGAAAAAGCGCTTAACTAAAATTAATTTAGGGCTTACCGCGTAGCCCTACACGCTTGCTTGCGACAGGTCATATGTGCGTTGCCAACCCAAAACCACCAGAATATTATTGAAAGGGTCCCCCCCCCCCTTTCCCCCAATAAGTTCAGGCAACCACACGCTAAAACCAAACAATATGTAATTTGACTGCGGTCCTCTGTGACGTGGGGATACTTCCCTAGCCAGTCAACAGTTTTACATGTCTTGCACCGAAGGACGCTGCCAGCACTTTTTTGTTGATGGTGTCATGGGTTAGCATCGTGCAAGTGATACCAATACAGTCCATTTTATGGTGACCATAAGTCACTAGTAATCTTATACTTGCGTAGCTGATATAATATTTATTGGCACATCTAGTTCTTTTCTAGGATCGGCCTGGCTCTTGATTTTTGATTGAAGTTATTACTGCTTGGCGTCCATCCTAGATTTTGAAACGTTAGCCTAACAGGGGGGCTACCGCCTAACTCATAGCGATCACTGGCTATCGCTTTGTGACATTAGAACAATAGTTCTAATGTCATCTGTGACATTAAAACTATTGTTCTAATGTCATGATAACGATAGCGAGTGCTCGCTTTGAGTTAGGCGGTACGGCCGCTGGGTTGGGCACAGACCCTCCCCCCTCTATACGTTTATGAGAATGTTTGTGCAAAGACAAGTGCGACCATAGGTTACGGCAACCACTATTTATTACTTGTAAGTAGGACTATGCTTGTGCTACCTATGTAGTATACGTTCTGTTCTCAGTCAACTAGCGAAGAAAGAAGCAAGAGGGAAGTGGGAGGTGCTCTTCACATCGTCACCAACAATGCTCAGCCAATACACGAAGATGTCAAACCCGATTCAGGAAATGCTGATAAGGTATGATAAGGCTATCCGGCAGGCGTATTACCGATATTTAGAGACAGTCGCTGTGATTGTACATACAATTATTGCTTACTAGCTTTCCGCTCGCGGCTTCGTCTGCGTTATTATTGTTTTCCCGTGGGAATGTTATATTTTCCCGTAGGAAATGTACTGTTATTTATGTTTTGGAATTTGGATAGTGGAGCGTCGGTGGCGCTGTGGACTCGGCACTTGCCTTCCAATTGGGGGGTCGGGGTTCGAGACCGTGTGTTGTCGTTTCGTTCGAATGTCTTTTTCGTTTCGAATTTCATATGTACATTTGTCTGACGCTCCTACGGTGAAAGAAAACATCGTGAGGCAACCTGCATACATCTGCGAAGAAATTCAATGGAATGAAATGTGAAGTCGACCAATCCGCACTGGGCCAGCGTGATTGACTAAGGCCTAATCACCCTAGCATATAGGGTAGGCTCGAACCCCTCGGTGGGGACGTATATGGGCTGTGATGATGATGATGATGAATTTGGATAATAAATTTCATAGAAACTTTCAACCCCTATTTCCACCCTAAGGGGTTGAATTTCAACAAACCATGAAACCGTGTTCAATGAAAAGTCTTTAAGAGCATGAATCTCAAGTTTTATCAAAATCAGTACTAATTTAAAGAAAAATCCATACAAACTTTCAACCTCTATCGTCTCCCTTCGTATTGTGCGTCCGCCTTTTCTAAGGCGTCCGCATTTTAAATTAAAACAACTGTCCAAAGGAGACGGATTACCCTCCATAGAACCTTGGGCCTAGGGTGTAACACAATGAAAGTGGTATTATTATTTGAAAGGTAGTAGGACATGACTCACGGTTTCTGAAAATTTGGCCAAAATTGGCAATCTCAGATCTGAGAAATTTAAGATTATAAAAAGTGGGGTTATGAAAATCAGATGTCGAAACAGAGCGCTTTTTCAGGGAATAACATTATAAAGTCATATATTTTTATCATATTAAAGCATTTTTATGGTACTAAAGATTAGTTAAAATAGTTTAGAAGACTGAACTTACAGGTTAAGGTGCACGCCAATGATGAAACACAGTCAATATGGCATCATTATCTAAAATTCTTTTGCCTATTGCGTTACAGCGATCTAACGCTATATTGCAATTTATACAACGATTCATGGTGTGGTCTCCAATCGAAAAGCCGAGCGGGAAGTCCAGGAACAAGATTGCCAAAGTCAATCCTGTGTAAGCGGGTTTTCGGTGTCCGGTGTGAAAGCAAAGGTCATACAAGAAAAATAAGATCACTGAAGTCCGTATTGAATAGCAAAGGTCGTAGAAAAATCGAATATCAATAAGAGTACACTCAAAACTTAGCGAATTACAACGAAGCAAACGAGTCGAGTGACATCTGACATTTTCATTTTTTTTCACAGCGCTGACCCCAAAGTATTCAAGAAAAAAGATATGAATAATCGATTACAGATAGATATTCATTTTATGGAACTCTTCTTTAATGTGCGTGAGAGTATGGCAAAAATATTATTTATATTTCACCTGACGTAAAACTATTATCACGGGAAATAAAATGTAATCGATTACAGTACGTTATTCGATTCATTCGTTATCAATAACTTTAAACCTGATTTTCTTTTTTCTCAGATTGCGGATAAGGCTGATTTTTCTAAAATATAACTACTATGCAATAAGAGTTAAAATGAAGAATATTTCATGTTGGTACATTTTGGCCCACGATGAACCGTCTCCTTTCACGTTTCTACCATTAGCGGTTACGGCTGTGCGTGCGTCTATAAATGGGAACTTCTCCTTTTATATACGAACGAGTATAGATAAATCGCAAATTCGTATTATGGAACGTTGGATGGCGCTACGATATGCGAGCAACTGACGAACTAAAAATGCACGTCAACGCTTGGACACAGCGGCCGATTGTTTTGGTTGTTAATCACAGACCACTTAGAGATATTCTGTTGGTCGCGTTCGCCTGCCGGAAATTATTTTTCAAGTTGGAGAGTCTAGTATGATAAGTGTGTGTGTGTGTGTGTGTGCTTGTGTGTGGGTGTGGGTGTGTGTACAAAAACTAGTCTGTTAGCACGGCGCGTGGACTGTACGAGAGAAAGTGCCCCTCGCTCCGTCTCGCGTCATTGTTATATGAGAGAGCGAGAAGAAACATGTTATTTGTCCCTTGTCTCGTTTTGTCCACGGTCCGTGCTACGCCTGCTGTTGTGAACTTTTTTCTTCTTCTATTTTAAAATTATTAAATTAAGTATTTTTGATTAGCTAACATTTGCCTCACGGCATATTGCTCGTATGTTGAACGTCAACTTGTAAACTTGTAACGCCAGCCGCCAACATCGCGCGTTGTTACGCAACGTTGCGAAACATTGTCTCAAATGTTGCTCGTCAATTTACCTTGTGGTAATTAATTAATAATTAAACCTTATTTTACTGTGCTCTTTAATCATCAAATTATTAGTATAAAATTACGTAATAATTCAAGCAGCGAAGATTCTATTAAGTATAACAGCAAAGTTATTTATAACAGCCCTGTATAAATACGCTTTCTGCAAAAAGCGGAGGTTTAAATAATTTTCTACTTAGCGGAATCAGCACGAAACATTGTTTGAATAACCCAGTATACAAACGAAGTCAGCTTTTCAAATTAAAAGGCATAAAAGTAAAAAAGGGTTACACATTTTGTACGTAGGTAATATACGCGAACTAACCCCCAGTTTCTGAAAGGTTTATCAAAATATTGTTCAACTAACATCCATGTCATCTTAATACCAGTGTCAAATCAATTGGAGTTTCCGAAACGTTGGTTAGCCAAAATTTACTTACCTTTAATAATTTGATTTCTCGTGAGAAATATTTTTAGACACTGTCACATTGATAAAATCATATATTTTGTTTTATTCATATGTATTTTGGAAACTCAAAATGGGTGTTTCCTTAATAATTTTGAAATAAATTTGACAACTGTGTCAACTAACACAGTGCTAAGTTGATTTAGCTTTCAGCAACTCAATTCATAGTTAGCATCAGATTTGACAGCTTGTTACTTCATTTTATCGCTGAACAGCCTTTCGGAAACTGGGTGTTAGAGTCTGAGGTGAAACTATACGACCCCAAATGTGAGACTACATCCGTTTTCATCATGCCAACGGCTTTACCAGGAAACATTTTAAGCCAGCGAAGCTTAATACAATTTTAAGCCTTGCATCAGTCAGCATCAAAAGTAATAAAGCGTTCCGCACAAACTACCTACCTACTCAAAATCATGAGAGATACCTACCTACCTACTCAAAATCAAATCACAATCTATTCAAATACTAGCTTTCCATCCGCTGCTTCAGCCGCGTTCTCTTCGTTTTTTCCGTGGAAATTCTATATTTCCTTGTAGTGAAAACAATGCAAACTATTTGTTAGTGTGATACTCAAACAAAAAACAAACTTGTATTTTAGCCCCTAATTTACCCCCTTAGGGATTGGTTTTCGAAAACGCTTAAACACGGTTCACCCATTTCTAATCATCAGCTTAAATACAACATTTCGCACTCGTAACTGCAAAAATATAAATCAAATCAAATCAAATCACCCGAATCGAAACTAACTTTTTGCAATCGGCCAATCGGCAAGCTTATTATAGAAAAATGCACCCGGTTGCTAATTGTACAATGGCAACCAACGCGATTAACAACCAAATCGCTGTCCAAGCGTTGACGTGCAGTTTTAGTTCATCAGTCGCTCGCATGTGGCGCTATCGTAGCGCAATCTAACGACAGTGCCACATGCGAGCGACTGACGAACTAAAAATGCACGTCGACAACGCTTGGTCACGGCGACCGGTTGCTTAATTTCTAATTTGGTTGTTGATCAGTTGATTACAGACCACAGAGATACTGTGTTGATCGCGTTTTGCACAATTAGAAAGCGGTTGCTTTTTTTCGTAATTAAGCCTGCCGAGTATATTGTTCGATGACGTGATAATGCGGCGCTCTGTAGGCCAATTATGGATCTTTCATCGTATGACATGGTATGAGGAAAAAGTCACGAAATGCTGCATTTCGTATTACCGATCTCCAATGATATCATCACTATGGCATAATTTCAATGATGTCATCATTAAATAATGGACAAATGATCAAAAATCTGACCGGAAATCGTATTTTTCGTTTTGCACTATGATATCATATGATATCATTTGCAAAACCATGAGATCGGTAATAGATCGGTAAATGATTGGTCGAACGCAATAGCCTAGCTTCAGTTCAGTGGTGGCTCAATAACAGAATATCCCTCAGGTCTTGCTCTAATAATTATGTGGCTTAGGCTCGGCGATAATAAATCAGTCAAGACATTATTAGTCGCAAGATTAACCTATTTTATAAAAAACAAATATTTTTTCTTAGAATTACCAATATCAAGATCAAGTTAAATAGGTAGGTATTACATAATTGTTTATCTACATTCTCGCGATAAGCTTTTATATTTTCATAAAAAAATGGATCATGTACTTAATAAATTAAAGTTTTTTTCCTCTTTTTAGGGCATTAAAATAAAGGCTTGTTAGGGTTCCGTAGTAAACAAGGAACCCTTATAGTTTCGCCATGTCTGTCTGTCTGTCCGCGGTTTTACTCAGAGACTATTAGTACTAGAAAGCTGTAATTTGGTATGGGTATGTATATTAATAATGCCAAACAAGTGGTAGCAAAAAATATTTTAAAATTTTTTTTTTGGGGTAGCTCCCATACAAGTTAAGTGGGAGTAACATTTTTTTTCTCTACTAACTCATCGTGTGGGGTATTGTTGAATAGGTCTTTAAAAACAATGTAAGGTTTAGAATACCATTTTTAGATTTAGGGATCCGTTTCTGAAATATTTGGTTTTAAAGCAAATTTTGCAAATTTTTCTTAGAGGTAGTGTCCCCCCCCCCCCTCTAACTGCTAAATGGTTATATATGGACACGTGAAAAAAATTACAACAGTAGTACCTATACTTATATAACAAGTTTAAAGGAAAACTATCAGAGTTGAGTACTAAGTACAAACTAAAAAGTTATAGAATGTACTGAACTTATAAAATGTACTCGGAAAAGTAAAATTTCATTGAAAATTAGTACTGAATATAAATTTATGAACCAGGTAAAGTTAAGTAAATATCAAGCATTGCAGCTTTATAATAATAATAATAATAATAATGCCTAATATAATAGCAACGTGTTGTGAGGTGTGAGTGTGAACTCATAGTTGGCATTTGCAACTACGGAACCCTACACTGCGAGTGGCCCGACACGCACTTGGCCGGTTTTTTTATATCGCTTTCGACTTTGACAGTCAAAGTGCATCCAACGCTATTTTTTATCAGACAGACGACACAGAGTTTCGTAATGACGCCGCAATGATACCCAAATTCGATGCGATCGTGATAGTTTCTTTCTTAGACAAGAACCCCTAGGCTTAGAATAATAACACAGAAGGATAGCCCGGTACAGAGCCTGATGATTAACGTGAAGCAAAAACGACACCGCAGTCGCTTACGCGCGATTCACGCACACTGCGATAAAGGCAGAAACAAACTATTGTGTCGTGTTGTGTTGTGACGCGTCAGAAGCGTATCGATTTCATACATTAAATATGGCTAGAAACACATTGGCGCCACAACACAATACACTGTAATAATGTGTTTCTAGCTATATTACTTAAATGTATAAAACCGATACGCTTCTGACGCGTCACAACACAACACGGCGCAATAGTCTGTTTCTGCCTTAAGACCTTACCTTGAACAGCCCCCTAACCATGATCGCTTAAAACAATATTAAAACCGCGCAGAGAGCAGGATGGCGCTATACGCAACGCAGCAAGAGCGGTGTCTCTGTTTTAATATTGTTTTAACCTTGCTTTAAGCGATCATGGTAGGGCCCCAGTGCGGAGCTGTCTGGTAAGCTATTTATGGCTCACATTTAGTTGCATCAAATTGTGCGCGCCGATTGGATTTCTATGCGTTATTATTCTAAGCCCCTAGGCTTGATTACTGGAATCGATCGATCGATTGCACGTGGCTTGTGCACGGCTAGTTGATGAAAATGATGCTATCGGCTATGTATTATTTTACAGCCTTGTGTCAAGATTAACAAACCATCGAGTATAGAATTGGAGACAGTTTTTCAGGTACCCTTTTCAATTACATATAATCTAAAAATTAAAGTATTGAAAAACACAAAAGATTATGTCACCGTTAAAATGCCGCGATATAAATTCTTTGTAATCACTTAATTTGGGTATAGTTCTCAGCAGGCGTAGCACGGACCGTGGACAAAACGGGACAAGAGACAAATAACATGTTTTTTCGCGCCCTCTCATATAGCAATGAAGCGAGATGGGACGAGGGTTAGTCTGTTTCTCTTCCACAGTCCACGCGCCGTGCTAGGCCTGCAGGTTAAAACCTTGTCTCCACATGGCAGCAATTGACGAGTAACACGTCGAACATGATCGAACATGTTTGGACAGGTTGCATATCAGTACGCAACGATGCCTGCTGGCGCATGACTTATTGATTGTTCACGGGAACCCAGTGCAATATGCAGTTAGATAAAAATTTATAAAATTACTATACAAAAGTTATTGGTTGTCGGTCAACATGATTCGACATAGGTCATAACGTTCGGCAAATGTTAGCTGGTCGATAGCATGTAGCTCTTTCGTTTCCATGCACCTAACCGTTTCCCTGATCTGGTGGTTGAGATCACCCAATACTGATCAGCCCCCTTAGACAAAAGCACAGAATAGATAATAGTACTACGTACAGAACGGCCACTCACCTCCCCGTACTCATTTCAAATACCTCACCCCACCCGGCACTTCATTGTAGACATCACTGACACATAAACAAGGGCGCGCGCGATCGCTTGGGCATGGCGACACTTCACGTTCATCGAGTGGACGCGAGTGCCTGCCGATAACAGAGATAGCGCTATGCTGGTAAAAGAGAAGGCAGTTGCTGCACTTCTCGCGTCATTTCGATTGATAACCGCGCACTCAGCCCTACTAGGTAGATTCCACGCACACATTTGCGCGTGTATAAACGTCATTTGCTTTAGTAGTAGTAATAGGTAATTGATTTGCGAACGTTGTATGGAGTGTCCGGGGTGTGACAAAAGCCACACGCTAACTTTTTCGCAGTCGTTCCGCAGAACAAATGTATGGAAATGACATTAGTATGTGACAAACACCAAGGTAAATTCAAATTCAAAAATCTTTATTCAACATAGGCCTTTATAGACACTTATTGACGTCAAAACAAAGCAAAACAATCTAATTTAATAAAATCATATTAACCTTGTATGTGCATACATCCTGAATATACTCAAGATGTCTGCAAATACAAGTAGGAATGAAAAAAAGAAAAAAATTGACTCTACACCTGTTCGGAAATTGGGAGAGCCTTCTCGAGAAGAACAGACAAGAAACTCGAAACGTCAAAATTTCTCCTCTTTTAAATCGCCAATTACAATTTTAGTTTTGTTATAGGGTCGTCAATTGGAAGCTGACCTCAAAGCAAAAGTTTGAGCTCAACTTCCATTACAAGAAGAGATGTGTTAATTCACATTATATAAGCTATTTCTGAGAGAAGTGCGTGAACGTAGCTTATAAATTGCTCTCACTGAATGTTTCTTTGAAACAAAATGCAGTACATTGTTAAATATTAGAAATGAGAGTTCAAACCCAAGCTTTTTTGTCCGTCATGTAATCAGAAACTTTATAATATGCTTTTTTAATAAGTACATCTTTGATTGCAACTTTAAATTTGTTTAAGCTAAGTTCTTGTATACAACTTGGGATTTTATTGTGGAAACGTATACACAGGCCTCTAAAAGAATTATTGATTTTTTGAAGCCTGGTATTTGGTAAAGCTAACATATTCCTTTGTCTGGTATTAACTGAATGAATATCACTATTTTTACAAAACAAATGAATATTTTTACGAACATATATTAGATTCTCATAAATATATTGCGACGCTACTGTCATAATACCAATTTCTTTAAACTTTTCTCGCAAAAAATCTCTCATTAAAGTCTCATTAAAGCTAAGTTCTTGTATACAACTTGGGATTTTATTGTGGAAACGTATACATACACAGGCCTCTAAAAGAATTATTGATTTTTTTGAGCCTGGTATTTGGTAAAGCTAACATATTCCTTTGTCTGGTATTAACTGAATGAATATCACTATTTTTACAAAAAAATGAATATTTTTACGAACATATATTAGATTCTCATAAATATATTGCGACGCTACTGTCATAATACCAATTTCTTTAAACATTTCTCGCAAAAAATCTCTCATTTTAAGGTTAAAGATAGCTCGAATAGCCCTTTACTGGAGCACAAAAACGATCTGAATGTCGGCAGCATTTCCCCACAACAAAATGTCATATGACATCAAACTATGAAAGTAAGAAAAATATACAAGTCTTGCTGTATCAACATCAGTCAACTGACGTATTTTCCATACAGCGTGAGCTGCAGAACTAAGTCTCTTTAACAATTTATCTATATGTGGGCCCCATTGCAGCTTAGAATCAAGTGTGATCCCAAGAAATACTGTGGTGTCCACAAGGTCAACACTTATATCCTTTATTTTTACAGTGGTGTGAACCTCTTTTACATTGGGTAAAACAAATTTTATACATTTTGTTTTCCCTTCATTAAGTGACAGGTTGTTTACATTAAATTTAGTTTACCAATGAACAATTCTTGAGATATAATTATTTACATCGTCATTCATTTGTAATCCTCTTTTAATTTTAAATAAAAGTGAAGTATCATCTGCAAATAACACTATCTCATGCCTGTTCTGTACAAAATCAGGGAGGTCATTGACATAGATAAGAAATAGAAAAGGACCAAGAATCGAACCCTGCGGAACTCCCATTTTAACTGCGGAACCTTGAGACCTTTTTCCATTGACGTCTACTTTTTGAATCCTTCCACTTAGATAAGAGAGTAGAAGATCCAGTGCAGTATCACGAAACCCATAGTGGTGTAATTTTCTGATCAAGGTTTCGTGATAAACGCAATCAAATGCCTTAGACAAATCACAAAAAATGCCTAACGCATCGTGTGAGTCTTCCCAGGCTTCAAATATATGTTGTATTAACGCAACACCAGCATCGGTTGTTGAGCGACCCCTCCCAAAACCAAATTGTTTAGAGTGTAGAAGATTATTCCTATTAAAATAACTTTGCATTTGCTCCAACATTATTTTTTCAAAAATTTTGCTAAAGGTAGGTAGCACAGAGATAGGTCTAAAATTACTGGGGTCTGATGTGCTACCACATTAATGTAAAGGCATAATTTTACTCAGCTTCCATTAGATTAGGAAATACACCACAGTCAATGCAATCAATAAAAATGTTAGCAAGTATTGGAGCTATTGTTTCAATTACGGATTTAGTAACATCAACGGAATTGCCCCACAGATCCGCAGTTTTCTTCATATTCAAAGTTTTAAATGACTTTATTATATCCATTCCACTAATGTGTACAAATTTGAATTTATCATCACAAGCTTCAATATGATCTTTCTTTATAGATTCAGCAATAGCGGGGGAGGAATCCTATGACTTTGTGATTGAGACTGGAATGTCAGTAAAGAACTTTTCAAATTCTGCAGCTATTTCTGTGTCAACTGTTACCTTCTTACCGTCAATATTCAAACAATATTGATTATTAGTAGTTTTCGCTTTTCCAGTTTCATCATTATTTATAATATTCCATGTCATTTAAATTTTATTATTACTGTTTTTTATTTTTGAACTTAAATAATTAGATTTAGCAAGCCTGCATGCTTTTTTGAATACTTTGGAATAAGTTTTCACATAAAGTTTAAGCTCATCGCTAGTATTAAATGAACGTTCACTATAAAGTTCAAAAAGTTTGATTCTGCTTTTGTGAATGCCTGGTGTAGCCCATTCACTAAAAGCTAAAGTACCATTAACGGATATAGTCTTTGGAACAAAAATATTTTTAAATTCAGAACAAAATGTATAAAAAAAAATTTCATAATATAATTTATTTGGGTTTTCTTCATCATAACCTATATAATTTAATTTAATACCAATATTATTTTTCAGCCGTTCTAAGCGACCAGCAGTTTTTGGCACAACAGTGATATTCTGTTATTCTATGCGTTTACATTTAAACCTTTTAATAAATTTTAAAAAATATATTATTTTAAGCATAAATGGAATAATTAAATCTAAATACATACTCGTAAAAAAAAATAAAAAATAAAATTATTCGAGCAAACCACCCCTATTCGCTCCTGGCGCAAAAGAACCAAGGATACTTGCAGCATTGCTCGTTTGTATAGCAATGGCAATCCTTTGTACCAGAAATGAACCGGAGCGGTAGTCCATACCCCGATCACGGAGGCAACGGCCTACCTCACTAATAAATTCAATTGCCTCTTTATCCCAGCTGCCTACGGTCTCCACGGCGAAAGGTATAAAAATATAGCTGTCTAAAATAGCATACTTTGTGTTTCTTTTTCGTTGCAGTTTCCGCAGCCGACGCAGCTTCACGAGCGGTGTGCCCCAGATGACTTGCGGCGAAAGTACTTACGCATGTTGCGTCCCAGATTAGGCATTTTCCCCTGTGCCATGGAACCAGAGTTAGACCGTCAGGCCTTTTACCGTCTGAACCGCTAAGGCCCGGTGGTTCCAGGACAGATGGAATATTGGCCGCAACTAACGCTCGCCTAATAATATCATTAAGTGCGTGATGCCGCGGGAATCTACCAGTGCAACGGGGACAGCTCAAAGCGTGGAGTCCTAAGGAGTCTACCATATTATTGCAAATGCATTGATGTGGTTCGCAGATCTTACAGCCTAAACGGAGCGCCACAGCTACACGCAGGGAGTCGTCATCTAAAAGTGTACCTAAATGTGGTGATGGTAAAGCGTGAAGCCATGCGCCAGACTCACGTCTTGAGACTCCTTTTAGTCTCGCTAGGCTAACCGAATCGGAAGCGTTTTCCAGAAGTCGGTCATGCAAGGATTTATCTCCAACATCGTCCCACAAACGTTGGATAACGAAATTTTTAGGTAGATCTGCATCTACATTAAGGGAGGTCCAGGCCATTCTTGCTGCTGCCACGAAAGGGATACTACACTGGACATCATTTGCTGAAAGAATGTTAGTGACCAGATTAGTGACCCCGTGACCTGATGCAAGAAAAGCTGGAAGGCCTACGTCATGAGCTCGTCTGAGTCCCAAACCACCAAGACGGATCGGTAATGATGCTTGAATCCATTGATTTTCATCTATTCTGATATTTAAGATGGATTCAACACAAAATTTGAGGCTTTCGTCAAAAAGCAAAATTTCGCCGGGGAAAAGCCAAGTAGGAGCAGTACGCAACAAGTATGTAATTTTGGGAATCGAAAAACACATTTAAATGGAATGGTAACAATTTGCTCAGAATGGTCAGATTCTAAATTATTAAAAACTCTTTTTGCTAAAGGAACAATATTTGTATAAATATTGTCAATGCATGTGGCAGACGACTGAGTTATTCTGGTTGGCTCCAAAAATAAGTTTACAGAATGACCAAAACAGATTTTTAATCCTAATAGATAAACTAGAATTTTCTACTAAATTAATATTAAAATCACCACAAACAATGGTTTGTTTCGTGGAACTACACACTTTTTTCAATACTTCACCCATAGTATCTTCAAAAAGGTCATATAATCCTGAAGGAGGCCTGTATACACTAAATACAATAATCTGGTCCAGCTCCACGCAGGCTATTTCTTTTGTTCGCTCAATCGAAAGGCTCACAATATCCTTACGATCCTTAAATTTAAGCTAAAGTTTTCCGCACCTAATGTCATCTCCATACATTTTCCTGCGGAAAAATTAGCGCGTGGTTTTAGTCTAACTAAGGGGTCTGGTGAAGTCCCAGGGCGTGATTCCCCATGAGGGGCAAAAAAAATTCTGCTTGGTTTCGTTTGTGGTTTTTGAGCCCATCTGGCTATTACCATATTACCAAATTTTTTTCCATAATAAGAATGTTGATAACATTGTAGCGTTTCGACATTCAGTGGTAGACATTGAGAAGTTCGGGTGAATCTTGTTCAATGGCTAAAAGCTTCTGTGTTGTATACATATAAAAATGTAACAATGTAGCTGTACAGAAACTAGTCATGTACTGGACAGAGATTAGAATATGCGATGACAGGCCAGTTTGACCTTCAGACCGACCTTACCTGTCATTCGTAATAGCGATGGTTATCGTAATATACTTACATGTCAAGCTTTATGTACTGTCGCCTATACCTTCAGATAATATGCCTAAACAAACTATTCACGTTGCTGTTCAGTATGGGGCAATACGCGCGTCCAGTTGCCTTGTGGATATGAGACTAAAGTCTGTCATTTTAACAACAATATTAACAGCATTGCTGGTATCAGTGCTAAATATTGCTCTGCGCTTGAGGAAGTCTTCCACATATAAGTCATAAAATGTAAGAGGCTTGTGTTTCTTACTAACTAAAGAGACAAACAATCTGGCAATTAAAAAACCAAAAGTGTCTTCGTCCCGATTCGAAATGCTTCGTTCTTATACAAAGCAGAATGCTCTTTTGATTGTTTTTACAGATTCCAATGAGTAATTTTGGTGGAAATAAAAACTAATTGATTAGACAATGTATTTTGGACATTTTAAGAAAATTCTGGGTAGTCTATAGTAAAAACACTCGTATTTTCTGAATATTTTTACAAGTATCTAACTAAGATTTTGATAATATCGGGTAACTCGAAACTATTTTGAATATTATAAGCTTCAATCATATATTCTCATCTTTGTCGCAGGTCACTCCGCCTAAGGACGCTTGGTTTGAGGGAAAGTCCCTCAGGAAATCCCTGCCCCTCACCAGCAAATTAGATGTCGCCCGCAGCGTCAGTAGGATTATAACGTTGTTGGTCCTGCTCATATCAGGGATATTTGAGTTCTATCCGATGCTGCAGCAGTTATACAATACGATTTATAGTTTTATGTACCAGTAATTAGAGGTCAATATTAATTGTGTTTTATTTTTGAATTTAATCCAAATGTAACAAGTGTGTAAAAGCCAAATTAATCTTAAGAGAACTAATTATAAAATTTAAAAACTTAATCATACAATTAATCTAGGTACACCACTCACCGCTGTCAGTGGGTAACGTTCCTAAAATGCTAACAGCATTGCCACGTGTGGCAATGCTTATTCATTTGCCTAGATAACAGCCAGCATTTTGGTCACATTTTGACTCTCTAAGTCTGGTAATGAGATGATACGATAGACACCTGGTAAGAGTCCTTATGATCCCAGCGTTTTAACTCCAAAAGGCCCAAACAAGTAACTACTGATGAGTGTAGTATATTTTCATCTTTGGAGTTTTCAGTAGACTCGGCCGCCGCGCCAGCCCCAATTTCTGTTCTTGGAAGATGAAACGGTGCCAGCGTGTCTAAGTTACGCCTCACATCAGAGGCCGCATCATCTTCCCGGGAACGTTTATTGGAAGTTTTATTGCAACTACGTTCAGCATTGAAAACGGACTCCCATGGCCTTTTTAGAGTACGATTTTTTTAAAGTATAAAGGTGCTTAGCGTTTTGAGGTGTTCTTGATGGGCTATTTTCTATGTATTGCTGTAAATTCATCTCATTCACTTACTGCACCTGTTATCGTTGATTTTGCTGATATCATAAAAATTATGATGATCATCGTGAGCATATTCGAAAGTAACATTGGTCTCAGTAATTTGTCAGGCTATTAAAGTAATTTGTCAAAAGTCAACCTTAAGAACAACGAAACAATGTTAGTTGGTATGTCTATCTGAATGTATTCCGAAACAAATACCTACTATACGATGAAAATCAATAATGATACCTACCTGCAATCATTTTAATACAATTTAATAGAGGCATAATTAAAATCTGTGAAGAAATATATAAAGATTTCATCAGAACTTTACTTGATGGCGTCAGAAACATTGTTTTCATTATCATCAAACATAGCACCGTGTGGTCAAAGGGACCAAGCAAAATCAATTTAGGTGTGTTGGGGATTACATAAACATCAAACTGTGGAGTTGAATTTATTTAGAGCTGGCCTCTAAAGAAAACATGCTGGTGTGGATTATAAAATGCCTATTCTAAAAGTGTTATTGTTTTGCAGAATACTAATTTGTTTTTGTAAAGAATCACAAAAAACTGTATTGAGTACGCAATAGTAAACGGGATTGGAAAAAAATTTGCATTCAAATCGATGGAATCAAATATACCTATATTTTTATATACATAGTATAGATAGATAGATAGATTAATACTTTATTGCACACAAACAAAAACAGAAACACTAACAAAACTCTTAAAACTAATGTGGGCAAAGGCGGTCTTATCGCTGATAGCGATCTCTTCCAGACAACCTTTGTCTACGGATAATTATTTATATAAGGCAAGGCAGTGTCCCTGCGGAGCATAATGTACAATACGCAAAATGTGCACGATACGCAAAATGAGCAAAACGCAGAATGTACAATACGCAGAATATTCAACACGCAGAATGAGCACCACACGCAAAATGAGCAAAACGCAAAATGTACGAGACGGGCCTAAGGCCTTATTCACGGCGACGATGACGACACAAGACAAAGGGTTTTATTTTCATGTTTGTTCTCCATTTTATTTAATGGGAGCGTCTGTGTGCTCTTGAGTATGAGTAAGTATGCCTCTGCTTTACCTCGAAAGGGATTACAAACATAATTGAGGATGAAAATGAAAATGATTTATACTAGATTGTCATTGTAAATACTTGGAAAGGGAAACTATGTGTCTGAGACCGTCATTTTGTTTACTTAAATATACGGTCTGAGGTATTTAGCTAAGTTTTAGCGTTTGGTTATGATAAGAATTGATTTTTAGGTTTTTTTTTGTAGAAAACAGGGCGGACAATGAATGAAAATTTATTTAACTTTAAGCTAATTTTTTTTTTGTTAAGTTGGTACATAAGATAAAAATTAATTCAATAAATTTGTTTTTGAAGTTAATTCGGGTTTTGTATATCCAAGGGTTGTGAATTGGAACTGTGCCAACTGCCGAGAGGATGTGAACTAGATATGAGCGCCGATAGACGATTTGTCGGTGGCGGCGCGCCGACTCGAAAGTGTCGGCGGCGGCGGCGTTTCGGCGGCGCGACTAAGAAAGGCAGCGTTTTATGGGAAAATGAATAAAATGCGTTATGTTTTGTTCAAGCACAGTTTCATTTAAAATAATTTACAAAAAAGAGATAAAATTAAATAAAAATCAACAAGTAAATACAGCCGGTATCAATCAGTTTATATTATAACATTGCAAAATCCACCGATTTAACACGGAACGTATTAAAGAAGCCATCGAGCGGAACATGGGCTCCAAAGTGCTCGCAAGAGATCTGTTACTCGGTCAGAATCTGTTGACGAAGCTGAAGACAGAGGACGGCAGAATCATTACGTCTCGACCTGAGCTTATGGCTGAGATCGTACGCTTCTATGGACAGCTTTACATAACATCGCAGGCACCTATCATTCAGGCTTCAGATCCTAGAGCCAAATTGATCCGGTATTACACCGAAGACATCCCGGACGTCAGCCTGTACGAGATTAGTGTGGCTCTCAAACAGCTCAAAATGAAAAGGATGTATTTAAGCTTTTGGACTGGATAGGACATGACTCACCTTCGTTTTGCCGATGATATCGTGGTTATGGCTGAGACCGTGGAAGATCTAGGCACAATGCTCGAAAACCTCTGTAGAGTTTCCCAACAAGTGGGTCTTAAAATAAACATGGACAAAACCAAAATCATGGAAGTTGTTGACGAATATGTTTACCTGAGGCAAATAGTCCAGCTCGGTAAATCCAACTTCCAGAAAGAGGTAAATCGACGAATCTAACTCGGCTGGGCAGCGTTCGGGAAGCTACGCAGCATATTCTCGGCTAATCCGCAGTGTCCGTGGGTGTTGCCAGTGATGACGTACGGAACTGAGACGTGGCCGTTTACAATGGGTCTCATCAGAAGGCTCAAAGTCACTCAAAGGGCAATGGAGAGGGCTATGCTCAGGGTTTCTCTATGTGGTCAAATCAGAAATGATGAAATCCGTAAAAGAACTAGAGTTGCCGACATAGCCCAAAGAATTGCAAACATAAGTCGCAGTGGGCAAGACACATCGCTCGTAGGGCTGACGGCCGTTGGGGCGTAAAGGTCCTCGAGTGGTGGCCGCGTACCGGGAGACGCATTGTTGGTAGGCCCCCCGGAAGGTGGACCGAAGATCTGATGAAGGTCGCGGGAAGCCGCTTGATGCGGGAGGCGCAGGACCGATCCTTGGAGGAGGCCTATGTCCAACAGTGGACGTCTCTTGGCTCAATGAGTGAATTTACAGCTCTTTTTATATTACTCCCAGAATCCGTCACCAAGACAATATCTCCTTTTTTTTCAAATTCTTGCAATATGTTCTGAATTTCCTTTAAATTTTTTCATCAGTATGTTTCCCAGTTTCCCATTTTTACAACTCGCAGACGTGCGCACGCACGCTCGTGATGTTGGATCGCGGTAATCTCGCGTTCGTTCGATATTTTTCGGCGCGCCGACTCCGTAGGCCGACGGCGGCGGCGCGGGGAGAAGCCACGGCGGCGGCGGTGCGCCGGCGCGGCGCTCATATCTAATGTGAACACAGCTCTTCTTGTACATTTTGCGTTTTGCTCATTTTGCGTGTGGTGCTCATTCTGCGTGTTGCACATTCTGCGTATTGTACATTTTGCGTTTTGCTCATTTTGTGTTTTGCTCATTTTGCGTGTCGTGCACATTTTGCGTATTGTACATTATGCTCCGAAGGGGGCAGTGTGCCGTCATAAAAAAACAATAAGCAAAATATTAAGTAGTTAAGTACTTATACAGAGTGTCCCAAAAACAATGGATAAACCTGTAATTGTAGATGGACTTCATCATGGCCTCCCTTATCACAAATTTTGACCTTAGTGAAAATATCACGGTTTCAGAAATATTTTTTGTTTTTGTTTTTTTCTAAAATTTCCAAGTGGGTTTAGTATTTATAATGCCATTTCTACAAATGGAGAGGTTTAACAATTTCGTTTTTTTTTGTAATTTCACAAGCGATAGTTCGGCTACCAAAAACAAAGACTTAAATTTAATAAACTAGCGTAAAGTGTTTAAAAAAATTAAAACAAAAAAAGTTAAAAATGAGATAAATTTTCTTTCATGTTTGATCAGCTACAGTGTAAAAAATATGTAAGATGCTCATCGTGCCCATCATCTTAAAAACTTGCTTACCTATTCTAGATTCCAAAAAGGTATCACAAACCTAGGCATTCTGAATATTTTTAATTTCATGACTACTTAAATAGCAAATAGTATAAAAACTTCAAAAAATGTTTTTGTCGTAATAATTATTCTAAGCTTTTGTGTTAATGTAAAGGTATAATGAGCCTAGGTATTCTGTATTTTTTAACCTCATGGCTACTTAAATAGCAAATAGTATAAAAACGCTGCTGCTCGATAGTACTCAGAAAGGTATGAAATGTAAACATAATTTTTGAAAAATTACCCAGAAAGGTCGAAAGGCCGGCTTGGTCCTATTTTATGGCCGCCGAGATCACCGGATTTAAAACCCTTAGATTTTTTATTGGGGGTGTCTAAAAGATTGCGGAGTTTTTACCGCGTATTTTGAAATTTTCATACTCTTTAAGTAGCCATGAGGTTAAAAAATACAGAATACCTAGGCTCATTATACCTTTACATTAACACAAAAGCTTAGAATAATTATTACGACAAAAACATTTTTTGAAGTTTTTATACTATTTGCTATTTAAGTAGTCATGAAATTAAAAATATTCAGAATGCCTAGGTTTGTGATACCTTTTTGGAATCTAGAATAGGTAAGCAAGTTTTTAAGATGATGGGCACGATGAGCATCTTACATATTTTTTACACTGTAGCTGATCAAACATGAAAGAAAATTTATCTCATTTTTAACTTTTTTTGTTTTAATTTTTTTAAACACTTTACGCTAGTTTATTAAATTTAAGTCTTTGTTTTTGGTAGCCGAACTATCGCTTGTGAAATTACAAAAAAAAACGAAATTGTTAAACCTCTCCATTTGTAGAAATGGCATTATAAATACTAAACCCACTTGGAAATTTTAGAAAAAAACAAAAACAAAAAATATTTCTGAAACCGTGATATTTTCACTAAGGTCAAAATTTGTGATAAGGGAGGCCATGATGAAGTCCATCTACAATTACAGGTTTATCCATTGTTTTTGGGACACTCTGTATAAGTACTTAACTACTTAATATTTTGCTTATTGTTTTTTTATGACGGCACACTGCCCCCTTCGGAGCATAATGTACAATACGCAAAATGTGCACGACACGCAAAATGAGCAAAACACAAAATGAGCAAAACGCAAAATGTACAATACGCAGAATGTGCAACACGCAGAATGAGCACCACACGCAAAATGAGCAAAACGCAAAATGTACAAGAAGAGCTGTGTTCACATTAGATATGAGCGCCGCGCCGGCGCACCGCCGCCGCCGTGGCTTCTCCCCGCGCCGCCGCCGTCGGCCTACGGAGTCGGCGCGCCGAAAAATATCGAACGAACGCGAGATTACCGCGATCCAACATCACGAGCGTGCGTGCGCACGTCTGCGAGTTGTAAAAATGGGAAACTGGGAAACATACTGATGAAAAAATTTAAAGGAAATTCAGAACATATTGCAAGAATTTGAAAAAAAAGGAGATATTGTCTTGGTGACGGATTCTGGGAGTAATATAAAAAGAGCTGTAAATTCACTCATTGAGCCAAGAGACGTCCACTGTTGGACATAGGCCTCCTCCAAGGATCGGTCCTGCGCCTCCCGCATCAAGCGGCTTCCCGCGACCTTCATCAGATCTTCGGTCCACCTTCCGGGGGGCCTACCAACAATGCGTCTCCCGGTACGCGGCCACCACTCGAGGACCTTTACGCCCCAACGGCCGTCAGCCCTACGAGCGATGTGTCTTGCCCACTGCGACTTATGTTTGCAATTCTTTGGGCTATGTCGGCAACTCTAGTTCTTTTACGGATTTCATCATTTCTGATTTGACCACATAGAGAAACCCTGAGCATAGCCCTCTCCATTGCCCTTTGAGTGACTTTGAGCCTTCTGATGAGACCCATTGTAAACGGCCACGTCTCAGTTCCGTACGTCATCACTGGCAACACCCACGGACACTGCGGATTAGCCGAGAATATGCTGCGTAGCTTCCCGAACGCTGCCCAGCCGAGTTAGATTCGTCGATTTACCTCTTTCTGGAAGTTGGATTTACCGAGCTGGACTATTTGCCTCAGGTAAACATATTCGTCAACAACTTCCATGATTTTGGTTTTGTCCATGTTTATTTTAAGACCCACTTGTTGGGAAACTCTACAGAGGTTTTCGAGCATTGTGCCTAGATCTTCCACGGTCTCAGCCATAACCACGATATCATCGGCAAAACGAAGGTGAGTCATGTCCTATCCAGTCCAAAAGCTTAAATACATCCTTTTCATTTTGAGCTGTTTGAGAGCCACACTAATCTCGTACAGGCTGACGTCCGGGATGTCTTCGGTGTAATACCGGATCAATTTGGCTCTAGGATCTGAAGCCTGAATGATAGGTGCCTGCGATGTTATGTAAAGCTGTCCATAGAAGCGTACGATCTCAGCCATAAGCTCAGGTCGAGACGTAATGATTCTGCCGTCCTCTGTCTTCAGCTTCGTCAACAGATTCTGACCGAGTAACAGATCTCTTGCGAGCACTTTGGAGCCCATGTTCCGCTCGATGGCTTCTTTAATACGTTCCGTGTTAAATCGGTGGATTTTGCAATGTTATAATATAAACTGATTGATACCGGCTGTATTTACTTGTTGATTTTTATTTAATTTTATCTCTTTTTTGTAAATTATTTTAAATGAAACTGTGCTTGAACAAAACATAACGCATTTTATTCATTTTCCCATAAAACGCTGCCTTTCTTAGTCGCGCCGCCGAAACGCCGCCGCCGCCGACACTTTCGAGTCGGCGCGCCGCCACCGACAAATCGTCTATCGGCGCTCATATCTAGTTCACATCCTCTCGGCAGTTGGCACAGTTCCAATTCACAACCCTTGGATATACAAAACCCGAATTAACGAATTTCTTTAAGTAGCCATGAGGTTAAAAAATACAGAATACCTAGGCTCATTATACCTTTACATTAACACAAAAGCTTAGAATAATTATTACGACAAAAACATTTTTTGAAGTTTTTATACTATTTGCTATTTAAGTAGTCATGAAATTAAAAATATTCAGAATGCCTAGGTTTGTGATACCTTTTTGGAATCTAGAATAGGTAAGCAAGTTTTTAAGATGATGGGCACGATGAGCATCTTACATATTTTTTACACTGTAGCTGATCAAACATGAAAGAAAATTTATCTCATTTTTAACTTTTTTTGTTTTAATTTTTTTAAACACTTTACGCTAGTTTATTAAATTTAAGTTTTTGTTTTTGGTAGCCGAACTATCGCTTGTGAAATTAAAAAAAACGAAATTTTTAAACCTCTCCATTATCCGTTACAGGTTTATCCATTGTTTTTAGGACACCCTGTATAATACATATTTATATAACAAATACATGAACAAAATATCAAATATTATACCTAAAAACAAAAATATAAGTAGGCATATAAAATATTATAGAATATAATATAAGTAAATAAAACAAGCTATAAATGTGACTGTGCCATGAGATGGTTTTGGACTCTGTTTTTAAAAGTGGCAAGCGTCTTTGACTGTTGAATATCTCGGGGCAAACCATCCCACAATTGTGCAGATTTCACAGTAAAGGATTTTTTGAAATAGCCCGAATCTGTGTAACTATTTTTTAGGATATTATCCAACTTGGACCGCAAAACTCGTTCATGATCAGTCCCAAGAAATTGGAAACGCTCTTTCATATAAGGTGGAGTACGTGGATCATAGAGGATGTTATGTAGGAAGGAAGGGATGTGTTCTTGCCGCCGTAACCCAATAGGAAGCCATTTTAATTGTTCTCTGAATTCAGACACATGATCAAACTTCCGCAAGCCATAAATGAAACGAATGCAGACGTTTTGCAGCCGTTGTAGCTTTGTGAGTAAATCTTCGTTTAGATCAGTAAGGCAAACGTCTGCATAGTCCAAGATTGGGAACAGGAGAGCCTGCGCAAGTTCGATCTTAGTCTTTACTTGGAGCAAGTTTTTCCACCTTCTTAGAGAACTTAGCGCTGTAAACAGCTTTCAACTAACCTCTGCAATATGAGGGGCCCATGAAAACAATCGAATAGGGCCCCCGAGTTCCTGACTACCTTTTCGTACGGCAAAGGAATATATGCCATTGCATACGATTGCTGGTATTTGCATATTATTGAGTGCAGCTATTTGCCTAGAACCGCCAATAACAATAGCTTGCGACTTTTTGGGGTTTATTAAGAGACCATAGCTTTGACTGCACTCGTGAATGATTACCAGATTCCTATTAAATTGCGCAATCAAATCAACAATGTCTCTAATAGGGGCTTGAGAATATATTTGGAGATCATCCGCATAAAGGTGATATTGGCAAGGAAGGAAAGGAGTAAGGAAGTTAATAAAGATTGAGAAAAGGAGAGGAGATAAGACGCCACCCTGAGGTACACCAGCAAGAACTCCGCAAAAACGTGACAGTTTGCCATCCATGCGGATACTTTGGTACCGACCCACCTGATAACTTCGAAAGCACTGCACCACTGTATCAGAAACCAAAAGACGTTTCAACATAGCCAATAGTATGTCAAAATCAACAGTAGTAAACGCGTTGCTGAAATCTAGTAATACTAAGGCAGTAACTTGCTGATTTGACATCCCAAACCGGATATCGTCAGACACCTTTGTCAGAGCGCTCACTGCCCAGGGCGGAAACCAGATTGGTAAGGACTGAGCAGCTGATGTCGATTCAAGAAAACACTGATTTGGCGGTGAATCAGCCGCTCAAGGACTTTAGAAACAAAGGGAAGGATTGAAATAGGTCTAAAATGAGCAGATTTGTAATTATTTTATTTTGTCATTATTTTATTTTGTAATTATATTATATAACTAGCTGTGCCCGCGACTTTGTCCGCGTGGAATAGTCACTTTTGGCAGCATTTTGATTTTTGTAGCCTATATTATTATACCTTATATAATTAGCTATCTATTAGTGTAATTCCGTTTAAAATCGGTCCAGCCGTACCGGATATTAATGGGAACAAACAGACAGACAGACATTTTTTTTAATTGTGTTTTTGTTATTGGTACCCGATATACATTCATACCCATTTTGTAAAAACTTGTCATTTTGACATTACAAACAGAAACTTCAATTTTATTTATTCACGCCAGCGATGCTCCAAGTATCCAAGGAAAATGAAATTGATAAAAATATTACCGATACAACAAAATCGTTTGGTATTGATGTCAACAAAGTTATTGATGTAGAAAAAGGTATATTAGATAAATTACCGATTATTGGCTCAATATTATAGGAAGTATCACAGGGATGAAAATTTACGAAGAATTTTAACTAACAACAAGTTACCGTTGATAGGCCTTAGTGATACATTGAGAATTCATGTAATTTTAAACCTATAATTGATATTGCTAAACCTCTTATGAATAATAAAACTATTGATGATAGCGGATCATGTTTATAATGTTAGTAATATATTATGCACCACTGACTCGAAGGAAAATAATAACATGTATAGGTTTGAACAGTATGGCCAAGGAATTGAAAAAAATATAAAGATGTGATTTTTTCTTGAAAGTTGAAAATTAAACGGAAATATTTGAAAACATTCCAAAGCAAGTTAAACCAGTAGTTACTGAATTCGAAGAATACAAAAAATTACACAGTTCATCAAATATGTGGTATTTTACACTTTACTATCAATATAATATGGACACGCACAGAAGTACTAAATGTGACAACATGTATGGATACAATAATATCAAAGATCAACCTTCCAAAACTTATAAAACGTGGTTAAGCACGGAAATGATTTTAGACGCATCAGGGAAAAAAATCAGTAGAAATAATTTAGTTGCACATTGTATAAAAATAAACTGAATCCTGAGAACAGATTTGTGAAACTTACAATACAATCACATATGAATTACGCGTATCCAAATTGTAACGCTTCTAAATATTATCAGTAGCAGTCCCCATATTTCTTCAATTATATTTAGGTAGTAAGATATGAACATAAAATAGTCTTAAATAAATTATTGAGTCATTTTTCTTAGGATAAGTAAAATGGTAGGTGTACGAGCCTATGCTAAGGACGTACACTGATGTCAAGATGTCAAATTTATAAAGAGAACAGGAATTGATACACGTGTTTGCCATGAGCGTTTATTTTGCACACTGACGTAATATTGCAATGCATGCACATAAGGACACTGGACACGTAAATGTCTCAATCTCTCAATACAGAAATATAAATGTGCGAGTTAGCTCGTACAGTAGGTATATAAGTCACATTGAGGGCAAAAAGATTAATGTTACAGATGAAATTACAAAAAAAGTATTGTCTGAAGTCGCTATTAGTAATACTGTTGTAACACTTTAGTAACACTTTCGTAGTTCATAAGCAACTTCATAGTAAGTACTGTATTGTGGCATGTAAGTAGGTACTACATACAATTCTGAAGGTAGAGTTGTAGGTTACGTTGCTTTAAGGAAACAAATGTTGGCATAGGCGAATATTTAATATTTTATTTAATATAAATTTTAAATTACCGAAAGTGAACAGAAATATCCAGAAAAAAATACAAATTCATTCAAACGATTTTTTGCAGTATGTACTTAAGGAAATAACATCTTGTCAAACACTTAGAAGGTGTATATTAAAACACATAAAATAGTATTATCAGCGAAGTAAAATTATTATTGATATAATGTACCATAAAACAAGCTGTTGACTTAGTGGCTCATAAAGCTATAATAATAATTATCTTAATGCTACATTCTTAAATAAAATCTTACATTTTTAACAAACGTTGCGGAAAAACAATTTATTTTGGAATGTTGGTGTTTGGGAATCAATTTGTTAATAATATAGTTCCACGTATTACGGTGACTGTAAGTTAACATATAAAATAAGGACAAATACTATTATTATTATTTGATAATAAATATGTCAATTTTCATTAATTTCCAATACTTTCTACTCATTGGTATTTCGTTTGGCACGTCGACTCTATGCCATGATATTTCAACATTTCACGATATATTTATAAATTGACAAAATCTTTAGTAAAGAATCGACGTGCCTATGACGATTACACAATTTACGTAACGACATGCAGTAACATGGCTTCGTGTGTGCGATTAGTATAATGATACCACATAGTTTGTAAAGGTGATTTTTCGAAAGACGATCAGTGTAAAACCAAAATATTAGTCGAAAACAATAGGTCTGAATCGATGATGTTATACTTAATATTAATTAATGGTAATACGTAGGAACATTTTTTGGGTTTTTTAAATTCTCCATTAATGTAAACTGTAATAAGACACACACGAAGCCAGGTGTTGCCATGTACTGTGCACGGCACTTTAGTTAGTGACGTCTTTGCGGACCTTGTGTCCGCGGAATGAGGCTTGAATCTTGGTCGCAGCCTTGTTCAAGTCAGGGTCAGCCAGATCAATCTTCTCTATGTCCTCCTGCAATACAATAATAAATGCTGTTACGATTTTGGTTCAAAATATTTTTTCAATTTTAAATCATGATCTCCTATGATTGATAGATGCAGGTACATACAAGAGACAATCCCCCTTGATTTATTAACGTACAATAAAATTGGTTTATAATAAGATCAAAAGGGATTGATTGATGATGTTAATATGAGATGATGTTCTGAAAATTATTTATAAAGTCGAAAGCAAAATTACATTACTTGCGACAATAAATAAAATTGACAATATATTCCAATTGATGATGCTAGTGATGCATTAAAGAAATTATATATGTACTAGAATATTAAAAAAGAGAAAACTAATCTTTTTCTACAATCTAATAAAGATTTGGTGTAGGCTTATCATCATCATCATAACCACAGCTCATATACGTCCCCACCGAGGGGCATGAGCCTACCCTAACATGTTAGGGCGATTAGGCCTTAGTCAAACCACACTGGCCCAGTGCGGATAGGTTGACTTCACATACACCTTTGAATTACTTCGCAGGTGTATGCAGGTTTCCTCACGATATTTTCCTTCACCGTAGGAGTGTCAGATAATGCACTCGGGGAATGGCTAACGCCGATCTCGAGTATGTCTCTACGGAGGTACTTGGCTAAACCGGATGGTTTAGCCAGGTATGGGGTTTATACCCGAGTCCAATGGCATATCCTTGGGGCGGCTTTGTCAGCTTTCAGCCCCTTGCTGAATCGTAAAGAGATTTCCCCGCCTCAAAAAAAAGGAGTGTCAGATAAAATGTACCTATGAAATTCGTGAAACGAAAAACACATTGGTATATAGCAGGATCTATTGCGGGCATAGTCCAGTGCCGAGACCACAGCGCCACTAACGCTCTCTCGGTGTAGGCTAAGCATAGCTAGCACTCGATAAATATTAACAGACTTAAAAGAGTTCATCCAACTTGATAGATAGAATTATGCTTTCCAAAATGAGAATAGAACATAGTCAATGACCTTGATACATAAACATTAATTTGAAAAGTACGGTTTACGTAGTTAATTTCAAAAAAAAGTTACGTTGTGTTTTTAAAATTAAGTAAAATTAAGCCTGGTTATACTAGTCTACCTATGCCATAATTACTGATCTATATTAGGCATTTTTTCAATAATTCGAACTCTGTCTCCTCTGCTCTATGTTCGCAGCAATTTGCCAGAATACAAAGAAGGCATTATCTTGTTGTTGTCAAATTAAGACTTGATTCATAATTTTTTTGTCAGAATTAATGTAAATATCTTTTCAACACACTTCCTCATAAAGTGGCTCTAATCCCATGGCAATTAGGCACATAATGACACCTATAATCAAACTGTGACTTTTTCATTACTATTATTCACGAGTGAGTAATAGTTTTTTTTAAATATTATTGGTTGAGTCACGCTTACACTTGCGCTAAAATGCTATCCGCGAAAAGCCCAAAAAAAAGAAACCTCATTTTTTAGTCTATGGCCGATGCGCGCGCATAGGAAAACTGATTAATTTTTCCCGCCATTACGAAATTTATTAGTCTATGGCCGATGCGCGCGCATAGGAAAACTGATTAATTTTTCCCGCCATTACGAAACATTTTTCACAACTCGTCTCGTTTTCTCTTTTGAAGTTATTTAGTTAGTTATTAATTAAGATGTCTGCAAATACAATTTATGAAGAAAATGATTTATGTTGTACACCGCCCGATATAAGATGTGAAGCCCAGAACGTTATGGAAAGTTTACTACCAGAAAACTCAAAGGAAAAATATCTATTAGCGTACCAAAATTTCATACAATGGCAGAACAACAAGAATACGCAGTCTTTTTCAGAAAATGTGTTCATGGCGTACTTTAAAGAATTATCTTCTAAGTACAAACCTAGCTCTTTGTGGTGTATTTACTCAATGTTAAAAAGTACAGTCCGAACAAAGAATGGAGTGGACTTAAAAACATACTCGAATTTGTCAGCTTATCTAAAGAGACTATCTGATGGATTTAGAAGCAAAAAATCAAAGGTTTTATCATCTGATGATATTGAAAAATTTATTAAAGATGCTCCAGATAACCAATATTTGGCTACAAAGGTTAGTTAAATTAATTTTAATTAAATATTTAATAGCAGCTTGTGTTGTGTGTTGACCTTAATTATTGTTTCTTTTGTTTCAGGTTGCTTTAATATTTGGTGTAACTGGTGCCTGTAGGATACAAGAATTAACAAATATAACTGTAAAAGATATAGAGAACCATGGCCAGATGCTTTTAGTGAAGATACCTATCACGAAAAATAAAATACCTAGGTCATTCACCATACACGCTCCATTCTATGATATTGTTAAGAAGTATGAAAGTTTGCGTTCGCCAAAAACAAAAAATGACCGTTTCTTTCTAAATTACCAGAATGGTAAATGTACCTGTCAGCCTATAGGTATAAACAAATTTGGTTCTATGCCTAAAGAAATCGCTAAGTTTTTGGGTTTAGTAGATGCTGAGAGCTACACTGGACATAGTTTCAGAAGAACTTCAGCTACATTGCTGGCAAATTCAGGAGCTGATATAATGACTTTGAAGCGACATGGCGGGTGGCGATCTAGCAATGTAGCAGAATCATACGTAGAAGATTCCATACAAAACAAGAAGGAAATTTGTGCAAAAATCACAAAAAGAATTAAACTTGATTCTGAGACGCATCCTACTGGCGAAATACCAAGTACGTCCAATGATTGGATTTCACCTACCTACACGAATAATGAACCATCACAAATAACAATAGAACATGGAAGTATTTCAATAAATAATCTATCTGATGAGACCGCTATGTCATCAAAAATAGTTAATTATAATTTTACTAACTGCACATTTACTAATTGTTTCTCTAAGTAAACTTTTTATCTACTATGTAAAATGGTTTTTTATTTAAGTATTGTTTTATTCAGAAGTGTGTTGAAAAACGTTGTATGATACACGTGTGTATTGATGGTTACCGTCCTCGGCTTCTTAAGACCCTCGCCTGACGGCTCGGGCCTCAATGCGCCTCAGCGGTAATCACCAACATTACACACTTGTACCATAATGTACTATTATTGCTTACCAGCTCGATTTGACAGCTACAACGTTACATTATGATGGTAATGGTGGCAATTTTATTTTCATTCCCATTTAACACTAGAACGCCCAAGACCGTCAAATTGACGGATTTCGATTTTTGCTCCTTATTTTCTCCGGTTTTTTTTGGTGAAATGAAATGATATTTATTGACTTTTATTTATTTTGGCTAATTTACGGAAAAAATTAGTTTCAATATAATAAGCTGATTTTAATATAAAGTAATAACGAAGTATACCTACACTGCCCAGCGACCGTCAAAATGACGGATATATATATTTCGTAAATTAGGGTATTTTGGAGTTGTTACAAATTGAACGTTTTTGTGATTTTGGCATTTGTGAATTATACTTCAATCATTACAGGTAATTTCAATATTCCGTCGTTACTTTATAAGTGGTTGTGTGAATTTATTGTGATATTTTGCTATCGTTATGATATTATTATGATATCGAACAGATGCTTGAATGTTTGCGTGACATATTACGTGAAGACGAATCTGACTCTGAAATGACACCTGACTTAGGTACCTGACGACGAAAACGAAGACATTTCATTCATCCCGCCAGATACCTCGGACAGTTCTGAATCTGAGGAACTGGAAAACAGTGCGCCTGTATACAAAGGGGGGACTGCTCCTCCAGTTTATTTTCGGTTGTACGGTAAATAGGAGGGGTCGAGGAAGAGCCAGAATACTTACTGGAACAAGCCCAAGTGCCGTATCTAGACGACCAAGAGGTGTTGGAACAAGCGCAAGTGCCGTATCTAGACGACCAAGAGGTGTTAGCTCAAGCAACCATATACCAGTGATAGGAGATGAGCTGTTGGCCCCAGATGGCTCCAAATGGAAGTGCCTAATGAATGGAATGCATGGATTTTGTATAAACAGACCACGAAACAACAAATAAGCCGTCTAGATTTTTTTGTGAACTCGGTGAAACTTATATCAGCGAACAATCACGCCAGTCCACCACCTCAAGCTCCAACAGAACTCCTGCTATTCCATACACCAGCAGAGTTGAGCAAAAGATATCAAACAAAAAAAGGGCCAATTGGCTTGTGCGTGAAAATTGCAAAACAAAAACAAGGCGCCTGAAAAACGCGACATTTGTGAAAAAAAATTCTGCGGAAAATGTGTTGACGCAAAGAAAAAACAATTATTTGTAAAAAAATTTATGTTTTAACAAATTTTTGTAATATTTCTTGTCTTAAAATAAATAAACTCGATAATTGCCATTATAATGAGTTTTATTTCATACAAAAACATCAAGATATTGTGTTTTAAATTTGATCCGTCATTTTGACGAATACTGGGCGTTTAAGGTAGTACACAAATCCTGGGCTTTCTAGTGTTAAAACGAGCATGTATTGCTTTTATCTATCACTAACGGTACCTTTGAATAAATTTTCAACAATCATCGATTGATAAATCAATACTGCCCATGTTATTTGCTGAGTACCGGTTTGCTGCATTATTGACAAGAAATTCACCAAACTCCAACATTTTGTTTCAACACTCTGGCGAGAGGCTTTGATTTACGTATTTATTCAATTTAACTTCTCTCTCAAAGTTACATACTCTTGGCAGCATTTAGGACATTCATTGGAAAAATGAACAGTGTATTATCCTATTCAAATAATAAATTACCTTGTCTTGTTGCTCTTTTTCTTTTTCTGCTTGGGTCTGCTTGCGAGCCTGGTGGCCCCGGAACGAGGCCTGAATCTTGGTGGCCGCATTGCACAGATCTGTGAACAATAAATAAATGTCACACATTATTACAAAAGATTTTAATTCGGACTTGATCTTAAAAGTAATGAGGAAATTTTCGATTATTTCACAAAGTTTAAACGTCAAGTTTCGCTTGCTTTACGAATATCGCCGTTATTGTGAATAAAAGGCTTTTCCCACAGAAATCCCTATACTCAGTGTTTAAAGAAGTTTGGCCTCCTGTCGTTGCGGGATAGAAGGAATATATTAGACATGTGCTTCCTGCATCGCCTTTTACATGGCACTCTTCAGTGCAGCTCTCTTTTGGAGCGAATCCCTTTAAACGTTCCATGCCGGTATCCCAGGCATAGCATCACTAAAACATTTCAAACTCGACACTCTCGTACTAACCTTGGACATTTTTCTCCCCTCTACCGTATTCTTAATAATTATAATAATTTAAATAAAACCTTTACTTTAGATATATTTCACAATAACTTTCGTAAATTCAAAAACAAGTTGCTTAACATTTGCTTCGTTTAGTTGGATTTAATATTTCCCCTTCACAAAACTTAAATGAAATTAATTTAAAACTGGCCGAAATTTTGGAAATGTTTGCCTCCACAATTATACTTAGTAAGTATCGCTTAAATAATAGAATTAGGTTAAATTATTTCTTTTCATAGTGAATGTTATGTACGCCTTAATTGTCATATACATAAGACTATTATTTGTTATTTTTTCTTATTGTAATATATATGATGTGGCTGTGCTAAATAAATAAATAAATAAAATAAAGGCTCTAGGCCGATCAATTGACATTGCAATGATCCGCAAGTACTCGTGAATTGCGATACTAGCGCCAAATAAGATCCGTATGTGATCCGATCTCAGTGTTGTTCAGTTCACCCAAGATCTGAAAAATACGGAATCTTGATTCAATTTGGTGCCAGCCAGTACAACACGAGCAATAAAATGTAATCTATATTCAACAGCGCCCTCAATATCCGCGTCACACGGAATCTAAATCATTTGTCGCTAGTTGAATACTAGCGCTAAATTCTCCCATATTACAAAAAATTTTCCTTAAATCCAAGCTTACCTGGTAGAAATTACCACCTTAGGTAGTACTAAGACTGCCTATTGTTACTATGTCTCTATAAGTGTTATGTCTTCTTTATACATGTTTCGTGTGCATAAAGTGTTCAATCAGTCAATCATATTCAAAAGACCGAACCAATGTTAGTTTTGTTTACCATTTTTTATTCTTGGCCTTTATGACGATGAGGCCCAGGCGGGCTCAAAAGCCCTACCATCAACTAAACCGAGCAGAAAAATGTCTGCCCCATGGGGAATCGAACCCCAGACCTCCTGATCAACATCCGGTGGTCAAAGTCACAGTAGACCAGAAGACGATTAGCTAACTAGAAATATCCATATATAAAAGTACCTATCTCAGTCTTGTTAAGTTCACTCAAGATCCGTGCAATACGAAATATGGATGCAATTTGTCCCCAGTACAATACTGCATTGCTGTGTTACGGCAATTACTGGGTCCTGTGACTTGACATCTTATGTCACAAGTTGACAACGGTTGTGTTCTATAGCGCTCCCTTGTGTATAATACGACAAAATCAAAACATCTTTAACCAGCAACACATTGAAATTCCATGACTGTCATCATCATCTGCCATGACTGTACCACAGATAATATAATAACTACATTACTAGTTGCTTTAGTTATTCTTCTGAGGTACTGACAGTACCTACTGTACGTTGTTATCTTGTACAATGTGTCCTTGTAGGTGTTTAATTGACTACAGGCTGCTTGTTTGCCAGCTTTGTTGTATTTTTATTATACGCAAGGAGCGCCTACATCATACTTGATGGTAATTAACGATGTGGCTGAAGGTGGAAGCGAGCTTCACCTGAACTCTGCAACGCCTAGAGAACTGGCTTTTTTCTAATTGTCGAAATAAAGTAATTTCAACATTTTTATGGCGACAAACTTGGGTAAGACGTTGGTAGTTAGCCAGGCGCTCCAGAAGCCTTACCACCAACCAAATTAAGCAAAAATACCAGGTGGTCTCATCCGCTACAATCCCCTTGGCGATAACTTGACATGGTCGAGCTTGCCCAGGCACGTGGGTATAATGGTATCGCATTTTGGTTCCTATCACAGGGAGAACACTGGGGGGTTTTGCCCAGCACTCTGCTGAGAGCCCCACATACGCTCACAGCCAAACCAGCGGCGGGTACGGTGGTGCGGTCACGCATTCCCCCCCCCCCCCCCCAAAGAAAAGGTGACCTCAACTACTACACCACGGAGGTGGGTAAAAAAGACCTTACTGGTCCAATACGAGCATTAAGTAGAAGAAACGATTATTCAACAGTCATTTGAATTGTTTCAATCTGTGTCTGCGTGGAATACAGAAAAGTTGGGAATTCCCGCAACTTAGTGTTTAACACGGAAAGGCGTTGCAGTAAAGTTCGTTCTTTTATTGCTCGCCCAGACGTTCGCAGACGTCCATTTCAGAGGTGGGTATGTACCTAGTTTCCCGCTAGAATTAATATTAATGAACCCTTTAAACAGGGAACTTGCAATGTAGTATGATTGAAATTTTGTGTTATTACAAGTTTTACACCTTTTTACAAAGTTACTCTGATTTACTCTTTTCAACATGTGAAAGTATTGAAAGGTTCCTTTGTTTTCATAATATTGCTTTCATATATTTTGCTAATAAGTTTTGTTCTCATATATTTTGCTAATATAATATTAGTAAAATATTATATTCTCAATAATAGGCTAGATGAATGAAAAAATATTATTGCTTTAATAGAAGCTCATTCATATAATAAACAGAAAGAAAAAATCGGTTTTCGAATAAGTATAAAAACAACCAAGATATAAGGTATTAAACATTTTTCTCCATCTCTTTCTACCAAAACGGCAATTTGCAAGGAGTTTATATGGCCGTACTCAACAATGACGTCACGGTTGATGTCGGATCTCTCTGTCTAATCGCTTCCAAATTAACAGTTTAAAATGCTTGTATCTAATGTATTTCTAAGCCGATTTTAATTCTAATTTTACAGGGCTGCATCTTTTTCCACGGTATTTTGATATTTAATGACGAGACGTAAAAATTAGAATTCAGTCATCATCCCAATTGTAATTCTCAATAATACACAAGGTTCAATCACAGCCAAAGAGGTTTCTTATTTAGGTACTTATTAAAAAAAACATAATTGATGGTATTTACAAGGCTTCCGAAATGGTTTCAAAGAGTTTTATTATTAAGTTTTATATTAGACGATTATCTACAGTCATTCAGTCATGTCAATTCATTCTCAGAGTCAATTGCCATATGACGTCATTAGTCATGAACGCTATTTATAATTTTGCGGAAAGATTGGGCATTAAACTAAACATCTATCCTATATTTTGTTTCTCTGTTGCTAAGTTATAGTATCTTCATTGTTTTGTCGATGTTTTTAATCTACTAGTACTGTTATAATCTCATATTTATGTACCTACCTAGTTAATGTTGATAACATTGCTAATCCATGGGCTGTTGGTTAGGGGTGGACCTGCGGCCCTAGCGCCTAACTCATAATGATTTACGATGGTTATAGTGAGGTACTCGTCGCTATCGTTTTAATTTCACGAGTTAGCTATGATAGGCGGTACGAAATCACAAGATTAGAGAGCTAAAACTATAACGAGTGAATTAGGCGGTAGGGCCTCCTCCTATCACATCAAACTCGTGAAATTAAAACGATAGCGAGGCACTCGCTATCGCTATCGTTAATCGCTATCAGTTAGACCGTAGGGCCCCTGTTTACCTGTTACAGGGTATATCTAGTGCAGGGAACAGTCTCCACTGTTCCAAAGTGTTCCGATGTTTACCTTTACGTTTAGTAATATAATACCTAACCGTGGAGAATATAAATAAATATGTTTATTATTTGATCTTGTTTACAGCTTAAGCTTCTTTTAGGTATGTAGAAGGTATTTTATTTATTTATTTATTTAAACTTTCGTACAGCATAAATAAAGTGTACAGGGGCGGACTTAATGCCTGAGGCATTCTCTACCAGTCAACCCGTAAAATGTGAGAAAATTTTTGTTGACGGTGTACGAATTGGAAAAAAAAAATAACTAAAAAAACTTGACACAACAAGTAACAACAGGTATGACAGCCCTCGTGACATTTTTACTTTAAATTCAACATATTATTCATACTCATTCTCATTTCGAAATTAATTTTATAATTCCATCTTCTAAAAATGTCAAAAATCATTCTTTTTTATTCGATAGAAGAATAAGAGGTTGTTTAATTTGTTTTGCTTAATTAATATTCTAACTTTGTTTTGCTATTAAATTTAATTTCAACACAAGATGGCATCAATATGTAGTCTTGTTATTTTTATATTTATATAGCCACAATATTCACTTCATCATCTTGACCCGGGCTGAAGAAAGGACCACCTAATTAGGACATTTTGATGGAAATTCTCGTACTTCACTACGCGCGCGCTCTAACAGTGTGAGTCATCATAAATGTGCGCGTGCGCATATTAAAATGAAGGAAACTATGCAAAAAAACCGTGTTACTTTTAAACTAAACGATTTAGACTAAACGAACTCAACGGTAATTGGAAGTACCTTAACGATTGCATAGAATGAAAATTGAGGCCTTTTTGACTAAAACCCTTTTGTAATTTTTACATAAATTGTAAAACGAAACACCCCTTTTGTGCAATGTTGAATCGTACTACATTAATTATGGTTTTAACTACCTAACGGTAATACCTAATGGTAAGAATGAAAAAATGCTTAAGGAATGCTTTCAAAATAATCTTATCTTATAATCAATAAAATTAAGCATAGTTTATTAATAAGCACATTGCGTCATAAAAACTCACACTGTATTTAAGTATATAATCATTGAGGTACGATTATAGACATACCTACCTATAAGGTCACTTCGACATTCACAGACAGAGAAGTTTTATTTTCCATAATTTAATATTCAACTTTTCTCGCCACTGAATGCAAATCGATTTCAAACGAACACTATAAAACCTAACATTGAATTGTTCAAATCAAAGAATTTTTCAAACAAAACATTATATATGAGCGAGATCGGACACTATCGTTGGAAAATCATACTTAATACTGTTGGCCAAGGCTTAGAGTTTAAAAACGCGCCATTTTCTGCCAGTCGAACCCTATCTATCATCGGATACCATTCACTACCAAACGGTTAGCACAATTTATTTTGCCTTTCCACGTATGCGTTGTATTGAAGTTGATTGAAAACGGAAAATATGGAATCGAGTCGCTCGGTATTTAGCCGACTTCAAAAGGAGGTTTCATATTCGGCCGAATGCAATTTTTCAAATTTGTGACCCGATTTTATGGACGAATAAGACTAAGATAGCCAGTTCTTATTAAATTGACAATTCCACGTGAAAATCTTCATTTTGAGACTTATTGTCGCTTTGGCACTATTAACTTATCTGTGCTAGTAGTAATAAATTTGTGAGCAGTGGGTGTACTCGTATGTATCGCATGCTACTAAACTTTAATAATGACATGGTAGCTATTTTAGCATAAGAATAAATCTTCATTTTGAGACTTATTGTCGCTTTGAAATTAGTAGCACAGTTTAACAATCATACAGTTACGAAACGAACGTGTTTGCGCAGAGCAACGGCGGGGAACTCACGGGGAAGCGGGCGGCGCGGTCCGTGGCCTACAAACTCGCTGAGTTTGTTTACTCGAACGCTGAGGGTTGAAGGAAACGACTGTGTATGATTGTGTGATACGCGAGCGAAATTTGCATTGGTTTTTTACGTGAATTGTTTATTACATTATTTATAATAGTGATCACTTGTTCTGTATACGGATGTTTCTCGAACGTAAAATACAATTAGGAGTTAAGATTCCATTCCATAGATTTCCTCGCGACGCGAGGTTTTTTTTTATACTACGATGCCGGCAAACAAACTTACGGCCCGCCTGATGGTAAGCAGTTACCGTAGTCTATGGACGCCTGCAACACCAGGGGCATCACAAACGCGTTGCCGACCCTTTCAAAACCTATTTACTCCCTTCTTGAAGAACCCCATACTGTATTCCCCGGGGAAAACCTCGGCAGGGAGCTCGTTCCACAATCGGAGCGTGCGTGGGAGGAAATTTCTCTCAAACCACACTGTGCGTGACCACTTAGGCTCCAGCGTGTGAGGATGAACACCTGGCTCCTGCATGTGAGGATGGCGAGCGGTGCGATGATAAAAGGTGGCCGTTGGCATCATGTCGAACAATTCTTCAGAACACAATCCGTTGTACAAGCGGTAGAACACACATAATGAGGCAAAGTCTCTCCTCAGACTTAAAGGCTCAATACCGCTTGTGAGTTTGGGATCGTCAACAATTCGCTCAGCTCGTCTTTGGATCGAATCAAAAGGTCCAAGTTGGTATCGAGGTGCTCCCGCCCACAGATGACAGCAGTACTCCATATGAGGCCTGATCTGTGATTTATATAGCAACAATCTTTGCCTTGAAGAGAAGTACCGCTTGGCTCTGTTAAGCACACCTAGTTTTTTGGACGCCAACTTGACCTTGTCATCTAAGTGACTTCGAAATTGGACGTCGCTGGAGATGTCGACACCGAGGACCCCTAAACTCTTTGAGATGGTCAAGGATGTGTTCTGGAATTGTGGGGCTACAGTAAATGGGGTTTTCTTAGCGGTGAACGCACAGACTTGTGTCTTAGAGGGGTTAAATCGGACTAAATTGTCCCGCCCCCAATCGGAGACTCTGGATAGAGTGCTCTCGATTTGAGACACAAGTTGTTCACGACTTTCCTCCACAATGGAACGAGGGATATTTGCACGGCACGTAAAATGCATCTCCAGTGCTATCGTCTGCATAGCAATGGATGCCGTCAAGCGACAGCATATTATTGATATGCAGCAGAAACAGTGTTGGAGATAGCACGGAACCTTGTGGGACACCAGCATTTATCATCCTGGTTTCGGAGCAGCTACCGTCAACTACGGCTCTAATGCTCCTCCCGGACAAAAAACTAGCAATCCACTTGCACAATCCCTCGGGAAGCCCGTATGGCGGCAACTTCGATAGAAGACCCCGGTGCCAAACCCGATCGAACGCCTTCGCTATATCCAGGCTGACTGCCAAGGCTTCACCTTGACTCTTAATGGCAGAGGCCCAACGGTGTGTGAGATACACTAAAAGATCACCAGTCGAGCGACCGTGGCGAAAGCCGTATTGGCGGTCGCTGATCAGATCGTGATCTTCTAGGTATCTAAGGAGTTTCGTGTTAATCACACGCTCCATCACCTTCGAGAGAAGGGAGGTTATAGCAATAGGCCTGTAATTCGATGGATCTGGTCTATCGCCCTTTTTGGGCACCGGGTGTACAGTACATTTGCAGTCTTCCACGAAGATGGAACTTGCCTTGTGCGGTAGGAAAGTGTGAAAAGTCGCGTTAGCACAGAACACAACTCAGGAGCACACTGTTTTAGCACCACTGCCGGTATGCCGTCAGGCCCATTCGACTTCTGAACGTCGAGAGAAAGCAGCTCCCGCCGAACTTCACTTTGTGTTATCTTGACTTCCGGCATGGAGTGACCACACCACGGGATGGTAGGTGGTGTGGCGCTTTCGTCACCGTTCATAGTCGAGGTAAGTTTATTCCTATAATTTCTTATTATTACTTAACCAAATTGGTATCGTCTAGTACTATTATTTATTTTGTATATCCGTCGTATAGTGATATTATGCTAGTAAAAAGGTTAAAGCATAACTTCAAGATTTCAAAAGTTACAATCTGCATCTATGCACTATGAGAGTTTAGTGCAATAATAATAAATACTTCCTAGTTAATCTCAACTATATTTGAATAAACTCTAGAATAAATGTGTCGCCGCTACCTATATATCTTCCCGTGGATGTCGACAAAAACGACTAAAATAGTTTAGTGTAATTTAAAATATAGTTTATAGTTCATTCTGAACTATGAATAAACTCTATAATACATGTATCGCCGCTACTATAAGATACCTAGTATCTTCCCGTGAATGTCGTAAGAGACGACAAAAAAGTTTAATGCATTTTATCTACACTCATGTTCTAATTATAATATTAAGAACTCAACACTAATATTTTAAAGGCATAACTTAAAGCCCTTGGCCTTTTACAAATTACATTATAATACAGGTTCGCCATACAAAACCAGTACTTTAATGTAACTCGAATTCCAATAAAATACAGTTCGATTGACGAAGCCCGACCAAGGAGGTTTTGTCACAATTTTCTTTTGTGCCAGTACATTGTCTATGGCAGCGCGTGCAACAGCGCATGCGCGGTAGAATGTTGGTGTTGGCGCCATTTCTCTGAATTTTTCATTCATTATTTTGCTGTTATTGGTTAAAATAATAAATAATATAAATGTATGTAGTTTTAGATTTCTGTATTAGTTTCACAATTGCACTGTTCAAAATGCAAATAATTATTAGAATAAATGAGTTTGATTTTGTTTTAATTTTGTGTCTTTTATTTCATTTAGGTGACTACTGATTGCATGAGTGTAGATAAAGTAGTGTATAAAATTGCACATAATTAGGTCTTAAAACACTCGTGTGGTACTATTAAAATTCTCGGCAAGCCTCGAATTTTAAACACACACTAGTGTTTTAAGACCCCCTATTATGTGACTATTTCATAAACTACTATTTTTTTACTTTCTAGACATTTTTATACCTTTAAAATATGGCGAACTTAGGTATTCGATGTCTGTACTTTAATTCACCTATGAGCACCGATCACCTACCTGACATAACTTTTGACAGTACTTTGATCTACCTTTAGTACCCCAAAATGGGTCTTATCATGGTTTTTTCTTACTAACTTCTTTCTTCTTCTTATTCTTCTTCTTATATATAAATAATAATTATACATAATATAATATTTTAGTGAAACTAACACACAGCGATTCATACTTTTTAAATATGAATTGCTGTGTGTTAGTCTCACTAAAACTCCAAAATAGCTCTAATGACTTTTACGAAATTTACTGTGTGTGTTTAAATATCTGGCAGTGCAACATATGTAAATGTTGTTAGGTATATGGGTACTTCTTGTAAAGATTTTCAGTCCTAAGTATGGGGAACCCTCCAAATTTATTGTTTTTTTTTTCTATTTTTGCGTGAAAATCTTAATGCGGTTCACAGAATACATCTACCTACTTACCAAGTTTCAACAGTAGGTATAGTTCTTATAGTTTCGGAAAAAAGTGACTGTGACATACCTACGGACGGACAGACAGACAGACATGACGAATCCATAAGGGTTCCGTTTTTTGCCATTTGGCTACAGAACCCTAAAAACCGACCAAGTGTCGGGATAAACTTGCGCACCGAGGATTCCGTACGAAATTATTTATGTTCCTTATTACATATTTACGGTTTTCATGTGACAATAAGACATTGTTTCTAGCCGAATTTCAAAATTTTAGGTCAACGGGATCCTATTGGTTTTGATTACCTCTTAGAATCTCAAAACATATATGCCACATAATCGGTCATATCTTTTGATCGCATTGATTTATAAGTGAAAGAGACCATAGACCTGAGTATTTGAATTTCAGTTGAATATCTCTGCGCTTTCCTAAGAAAAAGGATAATATTGACAGACAGACACACGGACATACGAACAACGAAGCGATCCATAAGGGTTCCGTTAGGCACGGAACTTAAAAAAAAAACATGTATAAATTGCTGAACAGAAATAGATTCATAGGGAAAGAGTTCATAATCTGTATTGACATTTAATTGTAATTTGAAAATGAAACGAGTCTTTTCGGATTTACTCACGAAATCACGTGATCAACACCAGCAAATATACGCTAGTACTTAAATAAGGATTTTTATATTTTAAGGATTTATTTATTTAGACAGCATTTTTACCCCTGTTTTTATTCCTGTATTAACAGAAAATAGTAGAAACAACAAAAAGGAATTTTCGTAAAATTCGATCTTATTCCCAATAGTCATCGTTTTGAGCTAGCCTCAAAACAATTTGCCCGTTAATACTAAGTGCTCGAGTGGAAATATCGCTCACCAAATTGCCCGTGAAAGTGAGATTCTTTCGGAATTACAAGATCCGTTCGTTCCATTCGCGCGGAATCAAAGAATCGTTTATTTGACTTAAACGGAACGCACGGAGCGTTTTCCTGTTGCGAGCTGTAGATTGGATCGGCGAATGATAAAATGTTTCGTTTCCTCGAAGTGAGAATTATTTGGCTACTATGCCAACTACCTAATTCTCATTTCGCCGCCGTACATGCTAGTAGAATATATTATCAACTTAATTATTTATTATGATGAAGTCTCTGAGTCTTGGCTAAGGGCCAGTTTTTGATAAATGGTCGTCGACGTAGCTTAGTTTATTTGTCAAATCGCCTAAAAATATGAAAAATTTTAAACCATTTGACAGATAAGTTAACAATTTGTTAACTTCGTAATCATGATACCATTTCATTGGCTAATGGTTAAAGTGGGACCATCCCTTCAAAAAACTGGCCTTAAGACACCCGGAAGACGAGCAATCGCACGTATTTTGCAACGTTTCAACCAAAATGGTAACGTTTCTTCCCAAACATTTTGACAACACTTTGACAGCTGTCAGATGTCAAAACATAAGAGAACGGTAACGATTTGGTTTAAAACGTCCGTAAATAGATGTAGCGGCCGATTTTAATAACAGTTTCAAAATTTAAGCGAGCCGAAGGCTCATTGCCCATTAAAGCGGCATTAATGGCTATAGTGCTAGAGGTCTGTAGTTTTAATCCCGATACAACTTTTGCGTTTTTTGTTTTTTTAATTGCGAAAATTTATCAGAACCTACTAGTGTAAAAAAGTTAAAGTTTTGAGTGAAGGAGATGTACTTATTGGGTAAAAGAAAATTCTGTTATTATTAATTTAATTAAATTCAGTTACCTATTGGTTTTCAGTATATTTTTTTTAATTGGCCTTCCCGATTCCGAGCGATGACCGTACCTCCATCGGAGGCGAAGGGTGGTTTAGCCACGTACGGGAACACCGGCCGAATAGCAGCTAGTGGAGCAGAGACCTACGGCATACAAATGTAGACGGTCTATTCAGATGAGCCCCATGGCATCGTATTCCCCCGCCTTAAAAAATGAATATGATAAAAATACGAGTAATTAGGTATGTAATACCAGTTCCCTCGCGGATAGCAAACGCGGTACAAACAGCGCCCAACATTAACAATGTGTATAGAATGAACGATACATACGAACACACGATCCATTATTGGTTTGACTGCTGCTTCCGATATGGAAACTTTTTAACTGAAGTTTATTTTTCAGATTAAAGTTTTCAAGTAGTCCCGTGGTCACCCGAAAACTAACTTTTTAACTGAAGTTTATTTTTCAGATTAAAATTTTAAACGAAAATGAATAAAAGGTGAAAGTGGAAGCAGACGATATTCAATTATTCAATCTACGACTGAGTTAGCAGTAGCTTTCGACGTTAGATTCAAAACCATATTGGTCCTTTTGCGTAAAATTAAATAGGCTAGGTAGAAAAGCTTCACAAAAACGATCGCCAGCGCAACGGACGCGATTACGTATGTCTTGCGCTGCTTATAAGACACAGAAACGGGGGATTCTAAGCCGCATTGTCACTTGCGATGAAAAGTAAATTCTTTTTGACAACATAAGCGATTATTGTGATCGCTTATGATCAAATCCTGGTTCAGTATCTAGACAACGCTCTAAACGAAAAGTCATTCCTAGAATGATGATGGTCTCTGTTTGGTGGTCTTGTGCCAGTGTACTTCATCATAAACTCTTACCAAATGGCACGAGCATAACCGGAATACTGTGAGGTACTGGACACAGTGATGGAGAAGCTCGTGAATCTCTGACATGCCCTGCGAGCATGGAACTCTCGATAAACAAAATTTGACAGCTAAGCTAAGATCGACATACTCGACAAAATCGATAAATTTGACAGATATTCCTAATGAGTGAAAAGGACAGATGCTGTCGATCGACAAGTCCATGCTCGTAGGGCATTCTTGGTTAATCGCTTGTTTCCGCTGCTCTTGCACAACAACGCTCGACTTCACACGGCACAATTGACAGATTCTATGCTACTGAGAGAGTCAGTGGTCGCTTTGGACTCCGCACTCGCCTTCCAATCGGGAGGTCCCGGGATTCGAGACCGCCATTTACCAATATGTTTTTCGTTTTTCTAATTTCATATGTACATTTTTCTGATGCTCCTACGGTGAAGGAAAACATCGTGAGGCAACCTGCATACATCTGCGAAGAAATTCAAAGGTGGATGTGAAGGCGACCAATCCGCACTGGGCCGGCGTGGTTGACTAAGGCCTAAACACCCTAACTTAGGGTAGGCTCGAGCCCCTCTACGTATATGAGTTGTTATGATGATGTTATTAGAACTAGGATTGTAAGTTTATGTCATCCGTCATCAACTGTCATCATCAGGCCTTTCGTAGGCACATGTTTACTTTTTCCCAAATTTGGACAACTTGGCAGGAAAAAAGTTTATAAGCCGAGAGGCAGTACAAAATAAGCAGAAATACGTAATACAACGTTTTCTAATTAACTCATCATAATTTATACATAGCAAGCACATATCACACGAGGCATAAAGCTTTAGATATACATTAATCTTGGTGCCGGATCAGTTCGTGTATAATAGGGGCAAATTCACGGTTATTGCATCTATTCATGCTGCGGGCAGAGCATTCATGAGGCATAAGCTTAATAATGATAAAGGATAGGCAGTAAAAATCTCACAACACTACAAGTCACTTGAATCAGTAATTTAAAAATAGAAATTTTGAGTCTGGTGAAGTGGTGATTAACTTCTTTAATACTGAGAAGCGCTCTGAAAAGCTCTTTTATTCCTCTTTAAATAATTAGGTATAATAGTGATAAATTTAACCGAATATTCTATTTAATTTTAGTGTCGCGTTGACCTATTCGCTTTATTTCGTATGTTTAGTTTTATTATCGATATAGTATTGATTTTCTTTGAAAACTGATCGAATGTTTAAAAAAATCTGGCATAGACCAGACAAACTTTTGGCAAAACATACAGTATTTATCTCATGTATCCGTGGTGATTGAAAACGCGAGGAGTGTGTGCGTTAGTGCGTCAGCCTTAAAAGGCCAATCATATAATAAGTATAGGTACTTACTCGTAAGTATCATCACGTAAGGCTAATTTTTAAACATTTGAGGTAAGTCATCATTTTGCATCTTCTTGTATATTTGCATAGATACATAAAATTTCATGACCGCAATAAATGCAATTAGAATTTTTCACTCCTTTAATAATCCCATGTACAAATAAAAAAAACAAAGCATTAATTCATCAAAGACGAAACAAATAGAGATTTGTTATCGAGCCACTGAATCAAGAAATAGTTACGTCTCCAAGGTTGGCCGTCATTTACATGTCGTCGCTGACAAGGGTTGTTTTCGTTCGCACGACCAGAACGACATCGTATTATTACGGATCGTAAAATTGCTCGAATTTCGACCTTATCGACGTTTCTGCTTGATGAAATTGTCTAGAATCGGTTTATCGATTGCTGTCATTAAATGTTACAAGCCACAATTAGGTTTTGTGGCATTTGACATCAAATGCCCGGGTGATAAGATAACTTTTTATCTAAAACTGCAATTTAGGAGTTTACGACCGGTTGCTTTTTTATAAAGAAGACTCTTAGGCCCGAAAACGCCTGATCTCGTTCCGTGCACTATAATACCTTTGTGATCAGCAAGCTACAGCTTTACAGCTGCTCGAAATTTTCCAATCACAGTAACTGTGATTTATAGAAACTAGGAATTACCTAATTGATATGAATTGGCCAAGCCTTTTGTCGGGTCATGATCGCTGGACCTTTCAGGAAAAAGGGAAGTAGTTAATGCTCATAAAGTTGCTAATAACAGGGTCGGAAGCTTTCAATGGCAAAGTTTAATCCCGTGTGGCGAAGCGAACTTACGCTCTGTCGTAATTGTAGTTAATCTACGCGTTCATATAATATGAACAAAGGAAAAGTCCTTTTAATTAAGAGAAGAATTTTGTTAATGAGAATCATATTGACATTTTTGAAGGCTGCGATCTTAAGAAAATTGTATACCTACATAGGAAATTTAATATCAAATATCCATTATACGAGTATACTCGTAATCGGATGAGAATGTTAATATTGATGTGTGGTGTGACTAGTATGAGAAAGATTAAGAATGACTATAAGAACTATAAGTGGAAGTTTAGAAGTAGCATCAGATTAGTTTAGTATCAATAAAAAAATATATCATGTAATAAATTGATGGATTTTATTGTAATTAAAGTTTATAATATAGGTATTAAAAATGTTTTTATTATTGCTTTATTTTATACTAGCTTTTGGCCGCGATTTTGTCCGCGTGGAAATCCTATATATTTATCCTTCCCCACAACTCAAACTCTCTCCATACCAAATTTCATCTAAATAGGTTCAGCGGTTATTGATTCCCCATACAAATATCCACTCCCCTTTTCTCCCCCTTAAGGGGTGATTTCTGTAATAAAAGCTATCCTATGTCCTTTCCTGCGTAGGCGTAGCACGGACCGTGGACAAAACAGGACATGAGACAAATAACATGTTTCATCTCGCTTTCACATATAACAATGAAGCGCGACGGGACGAGGATAAGTCACTTTCTCTTCTGTAGTTCACGCGCCGTGCTAGGCCTTCTGAGATTTAAACTATGTCTATACCAAATTTCATCTAAATCGGTTCGGTAGTTTTGGCGTGATAGCGCGACAGACAGACAGATAGAGATTATTTATTTATTTATACTCTATGTACTATCGCGCGCAGTTCCGCCTAATCACCGCTACGCTCATTTTCGTTTGCACTAGCGCTCTCTAGCCCCACCCCGTCGACCTCGAATAGACATGGAATAATGAAATAAAACATTCTTCTTCGGCCTGCCGCCGAGCCGCCGAGGAACCCCCCAACGCCGATTAGAGAGAGTGTTAGGGTCCTACGGGACTTTAATGAAAGAGTGGACTGTATTATAATATTTACTGAGGCTGGTATTATAAAACTATCTATTCGCAAGACCGTTGAACAATAGGAAGCGCCCGGTGCCTTGACGATGCGAAGCCCAAGTGATCGTAGTAGACGACTCGGCGCCGGCGCACGCCGTCTTGCGTCTTGCTCAGCTCGCGCCCGCTCTCACTCGCACCCCCGCCCGCTGCCAGAACAGCCTGAGGTTCCGCTTGCGCGCGAACATGCTCCCCGGGTTGAATGACGGAGTCTTCAAGTTATTCTAAGGGCAGAGGACAAATGCAATTAAAAGCACGCCGAATAGTGCCTTTCTTTGTTTTTATTTCAGCTACCCGTGTGATGCCATCTTTGCCGGGATAGGTCTTGACGACTCGCCCAAGGCACCATAACAAGGGTGGCGTAGTCCGATCTTTGACGAGGACTAATGATTCACTCTTAAGTTCGCCTGTTGAATGCATCCATTTTGTTTTAGCCTGAAGAAGAGAAATATATTCATTATGGAATCGTCTCCAGAAATGCTGCTTGATGTACTGTGTTCTTTTCCATCGGTCCAATCGGGAGATATTGCAGTCAGTCACCTGTTGGGATGGCACAGTCAACAGTGATCGTCCAATCAGGAAATGTGCGGGAGTAAGAGCCGAAAAATCATTTGGGTCTGAACTAAGAGGAGTGAGAGGACGAGAATTGAGAACTGCCTCTATTTGGTAGAGTGATGTTACCATCTCTTCATATGTGAGATGGGCGCCTTGCAAAATACGCTTTAAAAGATGCTTACAAGATTTAACAGCTGCCTCGGCCAAAGAATTAAAATGAGGTGAATAAGCAGGAGTGAAATTAAATTCAATGCCCAGTTGTGCTATATCAGATGCAACAAATGACTGTGAAAGGAACCTTTGGATATCATTGGCAGCTCCGACAAAGTTAGTCCCGTTATCGGACGTAATGCTTCGCGGCTTGCCACGACGCGCCACGAACCGGTTAAGAGCGGCAATGTAAGCCTCGGATGTGAGGTCCGTGACGAGCTCCAGGTGTAGAGCTTTAACAGCTGCACAAACAAAAATGCACAAGTAAGATTTTACCAGTCTACATCCACGCCCTTTTCGGTCAGCTAAGATTACCGGCCCGGCATAGTCAACATAACAATGTTCAAATGGAAAATCGAGATGGGTCCTGGAAGAGGGAAGCTGTCCCATAATAGGTTGTATGCTCTGAGCATTATGTCTAAAACATGTGATACATTTTTTAACTATTGCCTTAGATAAGTTTCTGCCTTTAAGAGGCCAATAAGTTTGACGAATACTACTCAAAAGTAATTGAGGGCCAGCATGTAACAATTTTATGTGTTGAGTTTGAAATAAAAGTTTAGTTAAGGGGTGTTTACTGCAAAGCAAGATAGGGTGTTTAGTGTTAAAATCAAAGGGGGAATTATTAAGCCTCCCGCCCACGCGAATGAGATCATTGCTATCAAGAAAAGGCGTCAAATGTATGAGCCTATTTTTACGGGGAAGATTTTTATTTGACTTTAATAAATTGTATTCATCTGGAAACATTTCAAACTGGGAACATTTTAAAATATAATTCATAGAACTTTGTAATTCACTAGTAGATAAATGACCACATAATTTATTATTTTTATTTTTTACATTGTTTATGAATCTTTTTATATAGGCTACTACTCTTTGCAATTTTGTAAGACTAGAGAATTTTTCTGTTAAGCTTTGCACAACCTGATGGTTAGAAAGCGAAATAAAGCAACTACTTAAGCCAATACTATTATTACTACCACAACCACTACTGAAATTAGTAACTGCTTCAGCTAGGTCATGTTTCACGTCATTGGGCATTTTTGGCCATTCACTTTGATGAAGTGATAAAAAAGAAGGTCCGGACCACCATAGCGAGGTGTTGCTAAGGACATCAGCGCTAAGCCCACGTGAAACGAGATCTGCTGGGTTTTCCTAGACGGTACGTAGCTCCAGGTATGACCTTGAGTACTTTCTTGTATACAGTGTACTCTATTGCGAATGAAAGGTTTTAACTGGGTGGCTGGAGTTGACAACCAACCTAGTACTATAGTCGAGTCACACCAGTTAAAACCTTTCATCCGGCTCGAAGGACCATTGTTAGGGTCCTACGGGACTTTAATGAAAGAGTGGACTGTATTATAATATTTACTGAGGCTGGTATTATAAAACTATCTATTCGCAAGACCGTTGAACAATAGGAAGCGCCCGGTGCCTTGACGATGCGAAGCCCAAGTGATCGTAGTAGACGACTCGGCGCCGGCGCACGCCGTCTTGCGTCTTGCTCAGCTCGCGCCCGCTCTCACTCGCACCCCCGCCCGCTGCCAGAACAGCCTGAGGTTCCGCTTGCGCGCGAACAGAGAGAAAGAGTATTTCTTTTCTAATAGGCCAAAACTTAAGGGGGCGTAGCACGGCGCTTCCGGACGATTCAAGCGAATAAATTTTTAAATGGTCAGGCGGAAGTGCTCGCGATAGTACATTGTGTACAACGGCCGACTTAATGCCTGAGCCATTTTCTTTCAGTCTACCTTCAGGTGGTGCAGAGAGCAAACGTGGTAGATGTATACCCAAAAACAAGATTTACTTTCGCATTTATAATATTAAATAAAAAAATATCATATACATAGTTTGTATAGTATGGATTTTTCCGTTTTGTGACGGAGCGACGGCTAATTGGATTCGATTTTATCTATGGTGCAATGTATTCTAAAAATCAATCCCCTTCATTTGATACCTATTCGTGTACAATAAAGAATTGTAAAACTTAATACTGCGACTGCAAGCCCTCCGAGCTCGGCCTCCGGCGTCAGCTTTGAGGAAAAAAGTCCTTGTTTCGAGGGGGCGAAGGATCGATGGCTACCTTTGTCGAATGTTATGAGCGGGCTTGAGATCCTGTGGTGTGTGGTCCGAGGGATTAAATTTGAATAGGTCACAACGATTTGTGCCTTAAAATGAGGTGTGAAAGATGCCCTTTGCATGTTATTGCCGAGTCACTTCGGCAATTATAAACGGTTGAAGTTTTCGACGTAGTCAAAAATTAAAGACATTTTAATTGCAATCAAATGGATTGCCAGGGTGATCGATATAACTCGAATTAGCAACATGTTCCTTGACTGTGTAACTCAAAATTTATCACAGTCACTTTCGATTTCGAAAATCGAAGTGTATCTATCACTGCTTTGTAAACGACAGTCGGTAGATAGCCTTTTGCTGACTCCACGATGACCGTAAATTTTTTATACAACCAAGTGCGCAAACGAGCAGGCTGCTCACCTGATGGCGAGTGGCTGTAGTCGACTATAGTAGGTACATGCGGTTCCTGTAGAATTTGCAAATTTTCAACCCCTTAAAGATGTCAAGTCACTGTACCCAGAAATTTTACCGTCCGTCTTACTCTTCAAACCGGAACACATCAATGCAAGCACTGCTTGGCGACAGATATACCTCTTCGACGCCATCTTCAACACCGCCGCCACCGGGGACCCCGCCTCCAGTGGATATGGCTAATTTGGATAAAGATGCAGAACTAGAAATTCCAGGTGTGTCATTTCAGAAAGTTTATAGTTAAACTACTTAATTAAATAAATCAGAAATAATTCATCGGAGAACCTTTTGGATCATCAGCGTTACTACTCGTTAAGACCGTCTCGGACAAGAAGCTTCGTATAATTAAGATAGAACTTCACTTAGGTAAGTCCGTTTAATCTAGTAATTATAACTTTGTAGTTAAGATTGAGGCATGCATAAGGTATCCATGCAGACGACTCTGGTACCTGGTACAGACGCTCCCTCTGGCTCAATAAAAGTAACCGTGACTGATTTTTTTATAGACAATAAACCCTCTGATGTTGCACAACATAAGAAGTTTGTGAAGTATCCATGTCCGGCGGTATTTCCAAAATGCTATCTGTTTCACACAGCTCTGCCTCCCGAATGGTGACGCCGCACCAATCAAAGTTTGAAACAATTACAAATTGATTGACTTTCAAGAGCAGAAGATAAAACTGCATTCAATAGGGCCTTTCAAAATTTTAATAAAGGTCTACAGAAGATAGAAATCGAGTCTCTATCAAAGAGATTAGTGGGCTTGTCAGTCTGAGGAACCAGCCAAACCAACCAACGAATTATTATGTTCGATGGCTAGTTTCTATATACCAGCAAGCCAAATTTTATGAGAACTAGCCAAGCTATTCGTATATGAGAACTAGCCTAGTCAGACCTTAGACTACAATATATAATCCTAAGTTATAAGAAGAAATTATATTTTATGTGCTATAAATAAATTTCAGGACTGAACTTGGCACCCATTTAGATCTCACTTCTATTGTCGTTGAAGTCAACAACCAAGAAATATATCATAATATTGAACTTGGCTCTCATTTCACATTTATGTTTTTGATGGGGTCCTATTCTATAGATACACCCTTTTCCATGTATATTCCGTGACATTTAGCATGAACACCGGGAATAGCCCACTAGTGCTACTTGGAAATGAAACACTAACACATAAGGTGATGTGGCAAGAAACTAGAGAATACACTTAGAAGGCAAACATGGAAAACACATATGAATCAAAGAGATGAGTTAAATACTCGTAATAATCCGTTCGCTGGCGTGGTTGCTGGGCGGGCAGACAAAGTTACGAGTAAGTCTTAATATAATAAGCTGCTTATTAAAAAATGCATCCTGTAACCGGTCTGGATAGTAGTATCGAACTTTGAGGTATGGCATGTAATTTAAACCTACAGATAGTGTAATGATTACAGAACTCAGTACTGCGTATCATACGAAATGCACCATGAACACATGGAAATAAAAACAATCAAGGAAGAAATCACACTATGGCAGATTGCTATTGAGACATCTTATGTTATCATGGAATTTTCTGGCCGCAATAGTTAATGACGGCAGCTCAAATATAAAAAGGCCAAAGTGATATCACATTAGTTATCTTTCATCCAGAACCTTAGAGTTGTTGTGTTGAGCTCAATGAAGAGACCATCTCTAAAATACACTTATGGTGTGCTCACTGATTGCATATAGTCTTCAAAAATAACAGTATTGCTGTAAAAAAGTCTGGATCGAAAAAGCAGGCTAGCTATGATGTCATTAAACTTCTGCTATATAAGGTGCTAAAAATCAAATCAGATAATTACGGTCGATAGAAAGTTTATTTCAGAGCTGGCAAGCAATTATGGTAAAAATGATGACTGGAAGTAAATTGCACTGGACTATAGTAGCTCGTTCATTCACTCAGCATGTTGAACAGAGACGCAAATATAATTGTCAAAAATATGTCTAAAAGTAAGCATAAATCCCTAAAATCGTTTGAATGTTTAATTCAACGATTTTTTTCTCAAACCAAACTAAAAAGTAGCATATTTTAGACCGGCTTAGATTTATTTCGGCGTAAAAAGAGCCCCGCAGGCGATTTGGATGAAGTGGGTAATATATTTCATCGTCCTTATGAATAGGACAGCGATAAAAAATACCAACTTCCTCCATCAATTCGGTACAAGAACTTTTTACTGGCGAAGCAATATTAGTATACTGCATTGTTCGGTAACGGGCCATCTTATTGCGGAGCCGATGGAATGCTTCGAGAATTTGGGTCATACCAGATCGATATATTTGGTTTGAGTGTCGTTTGTCAACATTGTTTACTATCTATCTTAGCGTGTCTACAGATGTCTGCTGTTGTAATAATCCGTGTTACATTACATTTTCCGCCAGTAAGATATAGTAATATCGATATTATTTCTGACTCATTTGTCGAGCTCAAAAGAGATTTGTACGTTTCTTGGATATGTTGGAAACTCTTTTTTATTCCTCGTTCTTATTTGTTGTTAACTGTCGTGTTTACTATTATTCTAAACGTGTCTACAGATGTTACTGTTACATACATTATCAGTCAGTAAGACATAGTAATATTGATGTTTTTCCAACTCATTTGCCGAGCTCAATAGAGAATTGTATCTTGGATACTCTGCTTGATTCTTCTTTTTATTTGTTGATAACTGTCGCGGCGTCCAACCTCGTTACTTGGATATGCCATATTTGCCAGGGATTTAAATTAGTTACTTTAAGGACATGAGAAAAACAGAGGACATTAGATAACACGTGGGACTTCGTTTAGAGTAATAGAGTAATAGAAACTTAAAGATGAACCCTACATAATACATTAATGGTGTAGCAAAGTAAATCAATTGTTTTTTCTCCATACTAGCTCTGAAAGGCTTTCTTAATTTGTTGAAATATGCGTGGAAAAGTCTATTTTAACCGCTAGCGTACACAAGTAATATTAAATTCATGTTTGAATATGGACTGGGAATATGAATTGAAACTTTGTGGTCAAGTGCTTTTTCATTTAAACAAGAAGAATTTACGTGCTAAAAATGATTACATGATAAATTCTTCACGTCGCAATGCTCGAATTTGAGATTTTTGTTATTTTCGTTGCGTTATTTTGTACTTGATGTTGAATTGTTTTAAACAGTAGTAGGTATTTTTATCGCTGAGGTGAGGTGAAAAGTTGTGTTCTCGGCTGAAAGATTTTTGTCTCTCCGTGCCTTTGAATACCTCGTTACGCTCAGGATTCTACTTTTGAACCACTTGCTTCGCTCTAATGCAGCATTTGCAACCAAAATCAACTTTGCAGTCATGCATAACAAATAACTGTTTTGTACATATGATTTGGTTGTGTGGTTGTTTAAATAATATGTTTGATGTATTAATAAAGTATGTGACATTAAAATGTGTAGCATTGGTGTTGACAAATGCTGGTGTACATTAAGTAATAATACAGTCTGAGACTTTTTGTCAGTATTTCCATCGCCGGATTTACAGCCCCGGGGCCTCCACAAAAGAGGGGCCCCCACAATAGAGACTTCGGAAAAAAAATCAAATTCAGACTAGTAAACACTAGTAAACAACTTTTCCTTTCATTTTTTTCTTCGCGTTTTACCTTTACCTACAGTTCTTTGTACAAACATGATTACATTAAAAACAATTGTTCATTTTATTTGGAAAATAATTTGGGGCCTAGGGGCCTCCACTCCTTTGTTGCCCCGAGGCCTCCAGACCTTTAAATCCGGCCCGTATTTCTTAACGATTTACATAGATAAAGGTTAATCTTTTTAGTTTAGGTAATATAGTTTTTAGTGGTACATGACGACTGGTGCCAATATTTTCGAAAAATTGCATCTGGGTATTTAAATTTCACAAAATAGCTACTTGCATATTGTTTACTGTTCATTTTAATTCAATCGAAACTCCCGCCAGCGCGTGTGGTTCGAAGTTACCTAGCTATAGGTGTACTGGTGCAGTCGATTCTGATTGGCCCCCACGGGAGTGTGTTGTCTGCTCGGATCGCGCGCGGCACGCTAAGTTGAACTGCCAAAAATATTATTTTAAATATATCGAAAAACTACATAAAATATCAAACAACTCATCGCTGTGTGTGTATACTTCTGTGGATATACGGATTTCAATAGATTACTGCCAGTTATTTCATCCGGGTACCCGGCGCGCCTGACCGCGTGGCTGCCACAGTCGCCATCAACCAGATCTCAGGAGCAACCAAAGCATCTCATCCACACGGAGTGGAACGGCCTGCTGCTTCCAGTAAGTCCTTTGAACCACTATTCGCTTGTGTTGGCGGGATTTTACGTCCTGTTCCAGAGTGAGGTCACTGGCCCTTCATCGGCGGGATCATTTCCTCACATCTTTTTGGTGCCGAAACCCGGGACGAGTTGCTTTGTGACTCAATCTGAGTCCTGATTTAAAGGAAAACATTATATATAGCTGGTATTTTCTTGTATTTCTCCAACCAAAATAGCCAAAGGTTAAGGTTTTCGTAGGTTTTCGCAACATTCATCATTCATAAAAGTTATAACTAAATCGTTCTAAAGTGTTAAATTATTAAATTTCTAAAGTATTTGTTATTTTCAATAAATATTTGGAAAGTCGGGTAGATCGCATTCGACCGTTTTGCGTCGTAAAGTTGATAAGCGCAAACAATCGATATGAATGAATCACTTTAATTGGTATGCATTCGTTCGTGTTTCAATCTATATGAATCTCGTACATTGATAACAAAATCCATGTACATTCATTCACAGGACATTAACGCGATATTTTATTTCGATTTGGCAGCTTTAATTTACGTGTTTGCTATTTTATTATTCGTAAATTAGTAAATTATTAATACCGATCATAATTATATCTGGACAATCATTTGGTATTTATTCGGTGTTTAGATATTCTTTATTTAGTTGGCTGTTGGTAACTTACTATTTACAAAATTCTATTACAGATCTTACATAAACTCATTTCTATGTAAAATTTATTCGGCTGTAGTAAAAGATTCGAGCTCGTTTGTAGTGATTGTCATGGATCTTGCATGAAATCGTAAGGTAGCTATTTTCTCGGTGTTTATGTTACCGGCCAAACCCGATTTCAGGACAAACTAGTTTTGCCTAGGCTAAACTAGTTCTTCCTATACGCGATAGGATTAACTAGTATGGCCTAGTTCAAACTAATTTGTCCGAAACCCGATAGGATAAACCAGTTTAGGCTAGGCCGCACTAGTTGATCCTGATATAAATACGCACACTCTAGGATAAACTGGTATGGCTTAGTCTAAACAGTAAAAAAATTTATCGGAGTCGAAAGTAATTGAGCAAACATGTCAGGACTACATGCGGGAGTGCCTCAGCGCCCCGCGCCGCTCTTCGCTCGCCATTCGTCGCGTCGTTTTAAACGCATTTTGCGCAATGGAGGGAAAATTTTACAAAGTGAAAGTAAAAACGTCTTCTCATTATAATGTGTTATCATCAGAGCAATATTTGGAACTCGTTGAACAAGAATTCGGCATTTGCAGTCAAACTTTTTTAGAGGTAGCAGATGTAAACCAAGACTCTGAAATATCGTTAAGGACTGCAGCTACGAAACATTCGGTTGGATCAGGCCAAGGTTTTGTGAGATGCAGCTGCAACAAAAACTGTTCCACAAACAGATGCCAGTGCAAGAAGGCAATGATTCTCTGCAATTCTAAGTGCCACCAAAGCAAACCATGTAAAATTAATAACAATTTTAATAATTGACATAATATGATTATTGCTTCTATTAAAAAATCACTTAGTATTAACTTTTAACGACGAATCATTATGGTTTTAAATAAACAACAATTTTAATAATTGAGATATGATTATTGCTACTATTAAAAAACACTTATTATTTGTTATAATATGATTGTTCGTATTACCAATTATCCATAACTTTTAACGAAGAATCATTATAGTTTAATAAAAATGATTATTTTTCTAATTACGGAGTATTTTATTCAGTTTATCTATTTATTTTGACTTTCTAGATATACTATAATGTTTAGGCTAGGCCATACCAGTTTATCCTAGAGTGTGCGTATTTATATCAGGATCAACTAGTTTGGCCTAGCCTAAACTGGTTTATCCTATCGGGTTTAGGACAAATTAGTTTGAACTAGGCCATACTAGTTAATCCTATCGCGTATAGGAAGAACTAGTTTAGCCTAGGCAAAACTAGTTTGTCCTGAAATCGGGTTTGGCCGATAACATTTACATATAATTTAATCGGCTGTAATAGTTACGTGATGTGTCAGTAGTTATTACAGATCATATGTAAACAATCTAGGGCTACTTTGGATATTTTATGTAAATTTAGTTCGGCTTTGACGATTCTATATTCGGTTTTTATACGTTCTTTTTTATACGTTTTGTGGACCACAAATAAAAAACTTTATTTGAATTTGTAATACGGCCACAATATTTCTAACTTCATTCATACTCCAGCATATGCGAAATTAATTATTTATTTTAGGAAAAGGTAATAACGCGTATTCAAAATAATTTGAATAAATTCGGTTGCTTTGAATGAAATAAATCTTGGTAACATTTTACCGTTACGTTGTACACGATAACAACACGACACGACACATGACTATGTATAAATAGGTATAAATCCGTAGCAAACAGCTAACAGTTTATGGTCAAGGTCATTGTTGCGGCTGGTTCGTAGCAGGATTCGTAGCATCAGATGCAGTGTCGTAGCATTCTATGCAATTTGAGCTACATGAACTGATAACGTTTGATAATAATATATTTTTATATTATTCTCCATATTGACTACCTATAAATTTATTTTTTTATAATTTATATTCAATACGTTTTTACAATGGCGTATAATCCGAAAAAAATAAATCGTAAAGCTAGTTTAACGAGTAAATCTAAATCGAAATATTCTGTAGAATATACTGTTCATGATCTGCCGTCACTGCGCCGAAGGCGTACTATGGCTTTGAATCGTATCGCAAAGGCATTAGAAATAGGTACTTTGGCGCATACCGATGCTAGTCAACATGATCTATTTTTTTCATATTGCGACCAAGCTGAGAAAATTAAAGATGAGTTTGATCTTGCGCATATGTCGATACTCGAACTTATAGCTGTGTCAGAGGATGGTGATAGTGAAGCGCTCACTGATGATGATTTGCGGATACGTTTTGATGATATGTATTTTGGGGTAATTTCAATACAAAAGACTTTGACTAAGTTGTTTTCGACTGATTTGAATACTAAAATTACGTCAAAGTCGCCCGCGTTATCTCATATAAAATTGCCAAAAATTCAATTACCGACATTTTCGGGTAACATTAAACAATGGCCCGAATTTTATGACACGTATAAAGCGCTCATTCACGACTGTACCACTTTGACAGATGTTGAGAAATTTCATTACTTAATTTCTGCGTTGAGTGGGGATCCTTTGTCGCATATACGAACCTTTCCTGTTACTAGTGAACATTATTGCGATGCATTCACGGCTTTAGTTAAGCGTTATCAACACACGCGCGAACTTGCCTTTACATGTTGGAAAGACATTTTAAACGTATCTTTCAAACTACAAAATTCTACTGAGTTTCGTAGGGCACTTGATTGTATTGACGAAAATTTAACGATTCTTCGAAAACAGACTCTTCCTGTTGATAAATGGGACTTTATTTTAGTCTATCATATTATGTCGAAATTGGATTCAAAATTGCGTCGTGAATTTGAAGAAAAATATAGTACATCAGAACTTCCTACTTATTCTCAAATAAAAGAGTTTCTTAATTGTAAGTGTGAGGCATTAATGCGGGATAGTCACTTTTCTGACTCACCTAAAATTATTCAAATAAAAGATTCTTATAATAATAAATCTATGTTCGCTAGTAAAACACCTAATGTTAATTATCCTAAGCGCGTATCTCACACATTGTTGGTAGATAATAATAATAAACAAAATAATAGTAATAATGCTCATGCTTTAAACTTTAAATGCTTGTTATGTTCTGATAGTCATTCCTTAGTAAAATGTAAAATATTTTTATCTAAATCAACAGACGAACGTATGTTGTTTGCAAGTCAAAACAAACTGTGCTATAACTGTCTCAAATCGTCCCATCAATTGAAAGATTGTAAGTCTGTGTTTCGTTGCTTACAATGCAAACATAAGCATCATTCGCTTCTACACAATGATCGTGATACTAACAAAACTGTTAGTGCGGAGAGCAGTACTGATTTGAAGACTGTTACTCTTGTTGCCAAGGGAGAAAATCACGTTTCCACTAAGACTTTGACAAATACAACAGTGCTTTTAGCCACTGCTATTGTTCAGATTCCAGATTCGAATGGTCGGTATCATTCTTTCCGCGGTATATTTGATACCGGTAGTCAAAATAATTTCATTACTCGAAAGGCAATTCATAGTTTAAATCTTAAACCCATTTCATGCGAAACAAATATTCACGGCTTGGGAGGCGTTTCTGCAGACATATCGGGTGTAATTCATTGTTCTATTGGGTCAAACAATGAATCTTTATTCGATATTGACTTGCATGTTATCTCAAACATCTGTGGTGAACAACCACTTGCCAAGCTCAATACCGTAGGCTGGTCGCATATTCATTCGCTACCATTAGCAGATCCAGGTTTTGATATTCCTGGACCTATCGATGTTTTATTAGGCGCAGACGTTTTTGCAGAGTCGTTGCTTAACCAACGCTTAAAAGGTAAAGCTAATCAGCCCATTGCAATTAATTCGCTCTTCGGTTGGTTGTTACTGGGTAGAACGCCATTGGTGACGTCATCGCTAGTGCAAGTTTCTTCTAAGTCGAATGACGATTTGACTTCGCTTGTACAACGGTTTTGGGAACTCGATAATGTTCCACAAGCGTCACCTCTCACTCAAGATGAGATAGCATGTGAGCAGGATTATGCAAAGTATCACTATCGTGATTTGTCGGGAAGGTATGTTGTTCGACTTCCATTTAAGGATAACGTGGAACCATTCTTCCTAAATTCTCGTGATATTGCGTTGAGACGATTTCGGGCTATCGAACGTCGTCTGTCACGTGACCCTGACTTGTACAAGCAATATACAGAATTTATGGTAGATTATGAAAATTCTGGTCACATGTCGCTAATTGACCCTAGTGAGCTATGTCAGGGTAAATTTTATATCCCGCATCATTGTGTTATAAAACCAGATAGCGCCACAACTAAGTTACGCGTCGTTTTTGACGCGTCTGCTAAGGATGCCAAAGGCGTTTCATTGAATGATACATTGTTAACAGGACCCAAACTCCAATCAAATATCATTGGTGTTCTTCTCCGATTTAGATTACATGCCGTTGTCTTTATGGCTGACATACGTCAGATGTATCGACAAATTCTTGTTTCAGATGATCATAGGGATTACCAAAGAATATTTTGGAGAACCAACCCTAATCAAGTTTTACAGGAATATCGTTTAAACACCGTGACTTATGGTGTATCATCAGCACCATTCCTCGCTTGTAAAACAATCAAGCAGCTTGCTGAAGACGAAGGTTCTCATTTTCCTCTGGCTAAACAAATTTTAGCGTCTGATATATACGTGGATGACGTCATAACCGGTTGTGACACTCTAATCGATGCGTTAGAGTCCAAATCACAAATTACTAAACTGTTTGAATTAGGTCATTTCCAGTTGAGGAAATGGGCCAGTAATTCACCAGAATTACTTTCCGATCTGTCGCCAGAAGAGTGTCTTCTAAATTGTAAGGCATTCACAGATGGTCAGGTATCTACTCTTAAAGTTCTCGGTCTTAAATGGGACCCAGTCTCTGATTCATTTCTATTCGATGTAAAGTCATCCGACCATTTATGTACTAAACGGATTATTCTTAGTGAAATCGCCAAAATCTTTGATCCATTAGGATTCTTAGCACCACTTACTATTCAAGTTAAGTGCCTAATACAAAGGTTGTGGATCCTTGGAGTTTCGTGGGACGAAGAGGCCCCCGAAGCAATATCCTGTATTTGGAACATCTTTTGCAGCCAGCTGTCTAAGCTGACGGAACTGCGTATCCCACGGCGTCTCACTCATAATAATTTTAAATCATACGAACTACATGGGTTCTGTGATAGTTCAGAACTAGCTTATGGAGCGGTAATTTATCTACGCGTTGTTTGCGCTGATGGTTCTGTTCAAACACGGTTGTTGTGCGCAAAGGCTCGCGTTGCACCGCTCAAGAAAGTTTCTTTGCCGCGCCTCGAACTCTGTGGAGCTGTTGTGCTCGCAGACTTAACTAAATTCGTTCTTGATACTTATCAGGCTAAAATAACAATACATAAAATATTTCTTTGGTCTGACTCAACCGTAGTTTTGTCCTGGCTTCGTTCGCACTCTTCACGTTGGAGTACTTTTGTAGCCAATCGTGTGAGCCACATTCAGAACATTATTCCTGCAGAGTCGTGGAATCACGTTGCATCACGCGATAACCCCGCTGATGTGTGTTCACGTGGACAACTGCCACAAGAACTTTTGAATAATTCACTATGGTGGGCGGGGCCCCCTTGGTTATCGCAACCGTTCGAATGTTGGCCCAACTCAATAAAGTTTCCTACACTTATTGACGCTGAGGAAGAAGCTGTGCGCACTGAAGAACGACATACTGTAGTATTAGTTGCTTCATCGAACGATACAGAAAACATTTTTGATTTGCTATTAAAGAGATTTTCTTCTTTGGCAAAGATAATTCGTATCGTCTCCTATATTCGTCGGTTCGTTTATAACGTTCGTAAAAAGAATCGACTTGAGCGCGTTACCGGGTCTTTTTTGACAACGTCTGAAAATCATCAATCATTACTCATAATTGTTAAAACCGTTCAAGATTCGGCTTTTAAAAATGAAATTCAACGGCTTCAACTAAAGCAACCGCTATCAAAACCCTTTCGTAAACTGAATCCGTTTATTGATGAGTTAGGTATTCTCAGGGTGGGCGGTCGGCTATTTCGAGCTGGTATAGAGTTTGAACAAAAATATCCTGCACTCTTACCTAGTGATCATTCTTTTACATTTAAACTCGTCGAATCCATTCATCGCCAACATTGTCACACAGAACAGAATACTACTCTATACCTTATTTTACAACAATTTTGGATCCTATCTGCAAAACGAGTTATACGTCGCTGCCTTTCAAAATGTATTCGATGCTTTCGAACTCGGCCGATACCATTAGAGCCTTACATGAGTGATCTTCCATCATATCGAGTAAATCAAGTCAAACCATTTTCAGTAGTAGGCGTAGATTTCGGCGGGCCTTTCCGCATTAAGCTCGGTTCTCATCGAGGAGCAAAGATTGACAAGGCTTACCTTTGCTTATTTGTTTGCCTTGCAACTAAAGCCGTCCACCTCGAGGTGGTGTCGACTCTTTCTGCAGATGGTTTTCTAGCAGCATTGCGAAGGTTTGTAGGTCGTAAGGGACGATGCAATGTGATTCACGCGGATTGTGGTACGAATTTTATCGGTGCCAGCAATTATTTGACATCGCTTGAGCAAGCTTCACAAACCGAACAGATCAAATTTGAATTTAACCCTCCTTCTGCCCCCCACTTCGGAGGCGTGTGGGAAATACAAATTAAGGCTGCAAAATCGCATTTATATCGTATTGTTGGCAATCAAGTGTTAACCTTCGAAGAGTTAACCACTCTATTCGTACAAATAGAGTCAGTTTTGAATTCGCGACCTTTGTGTGCCTTGAGCGCTGATCCTAATGATTTAAATGTTTTGACTCCAGGTCACTTTTTAGCGTTGGAACCTCTGAATAGTGTTCCAGACGAAGATTATTACAACGTAAAATTGTCTCGATTAAACCGATGGCAATTGATACAATCTTTCGTTCAGAGTTTTTGGATTCGATGGAAAAACGAATATTTGAATTCGCTTGTTCAACGCGCAAAATGGACGAAAGCGTCTAAACCGCTTTCGTTGAATTCCATTGTGGTAATCAAAGATGATAATCGTAGCCCCTTACAATGGTCTTTGGGAAGAGTCACTGATCTACATCCAGGCATAGACGGTGTTGTCCGCGTAGCCACTGTAAGAACTAAAGATTCTTATGTAAAACGACCTTTGGTCAAGTTGTGTCCCCTTCCCTCAGAATCGGAATCTTAAATATTTTTAAATAACATGTTAGTTAGTAGTTTTATGCGTTTCACTCATAACTGAAGTAATTAATTAAATTTGATTCTATTTCTAAGTTTATTTTATTAAATCATATTTGTATCCGGAAAATACCAGCTGTATTTTGGTGGGCGGTATGTTTACTGTTCATTTTAATTCAATCGAAACTCCCGCCAGCGCGTGTGGTTCGAAGTTACCTAGCTATAGGTGTACTGGTGCAGTCGATTCTGATTGGCCCCCACGGGAGTGTGTTGTCTGCTCGGATCGCGCGCGGCACGCTAAGTTGAACTGCCAAAAATATTATTTTAAATATATCGAAAAACTACATAAAATATCAAACAACTCATCGCTGTGTGTGTATACTTCTGTGGATATACGGATTTCAATAGATTACTGCCAGTTATTTCATCCGGGTACCCGGCGCGCCTGACCGCGTGGCTGCCACAGTCGCCATCAACCAGATCTCAGGAGCAACCAAAGCATCTCATCCACACGGAGTGGAACGGCCTGCTGCTTCCAGTAAGTCCTTTGAACCACTATTCGCTTGTGTTGGCGGGATTTTACGTCCTGTTCCAGAGTGAGGTCACTGGCCCTTCATCGGCGGGATCATTTCCTCACACATATAGAACCTACATGCAGTAGGTAAGTATTGCTACATTTTTCCGATTGTATGCCGGATTTATGACAGAAATAAATTGCTTGCAGAAGGTATGTTTCTGATATGCTTTGTGTTTTAGTATGACCGACAAACATAATGTTTACCTACATGTAATCATATTGTTCACCTTTGATGTATTATAATATGGCCGACAAACATGATGTTCTACTATCCACTAACACCGTAATAATAATATGAACATTTGAACACGGTATATTTTCATTTCAAAATACCTACTCGTATTTGTTTATTTGTCACTGTATGTTTCACAAAATACGAAATATGACAGAACTTTTTTTAAGCATCTCTTAGTTATAACTGTAATTATTTGTACACTCTGTGGAATAACCACTTCCGTTTGCTCTTCACACTTATGTTTTGTTGCTGATAGGCCTATGATTGCCAGATGTGTTTGAAAGAAAAACCGGACAAATTTTAATTTTTTATGAGAATAATTTATTTATTAATTCTTCGTGTACAATGTGCAGAAAGACGGACGCTACCAGCCACTCTGCGTCGATGGGGTGAGGCACTCGCCTCCCCAGCTGCCGGCCACCGGACGATCGACGCGATTCGTCCGGTGTTGGAGGAGTGGGTTGGGCGCCGGCAGGGCAGCCTCACGTTCCGCATGGTGCAGGTACTGACCGGGCATGGCTGCTTCGGTCATTACCTGCATCGAGTCGCGCGTCGGGAGGAAACGCCGCGGTGTCACCACTGCGACGTTCCCGACGACACTGCCGAGCACACCCTATTGATATGCCCGGCCTGGCGACTCCAGCGTAGCGAGCTTAACGCTGCGCTGGGAGGCGGAGACCTCTCGCTGCCGAGCATGGTCGTGGCCATGCTCCGCGGCGAAGCGGAATGGGAGGCTGTCGCCTCCTTCTGCGAGGACGTAATCTTGCAGAAGGAGGCCGCGGAGAGGGACCGGGAGGCAGATCCTCAAGCCGCTCCCATCCGCCGCAGACGGATAGGCAGGCGAAGGCGGGCATTCGCACGAGCGATGCCCATCTAATGACCCTGCCGTAGAGGCCTGCGTGCACGGTTGGCCCCGTGCACGCCGCCGTAAGGCCCTCCGTCTGGAGATTGCCCTGGTGTTCTCAGGCAATCCCCCCTTGGCGATAGCCCGACCGGTGGGTCGGGCTTGCCCGGGCGCGTGGGTAGTGGAGTCGCAGTGTGGACCTTACCTAGCGCGCCCATAAGGGCAGGGAGAACACCGGGGGGTTTTAGTGGGTAGGCCTGGCACCCTGCCGGGAGAGCCCCACACACGCTCGCTGTCTAGCCAACGGCGGGTACGGTGCGGTTACGCATTTCCCCCTGAGAAAAAAAAGGTGAAATCAGGTGTGGCAGATGTACCAAAATAGTACCAGATACAGATAGTACCTATTATCCTTTTTTCTAAATTATGTATTCTATGCTACTGCCTTTAATTTAATTTAGTTTTATTGGCTAAGATGGCATCTTTAAATTGTGCGCAACTAGCATTTATATTAAATACTAAAAAAGCACAATTCACTTTTGACAGTATTTACGGTGAGAGCCGAGACAATATCTTTCATCTGTATTATACATTTGCCATGACGCTAAATATTCGTTCCACAAAAGCATTAGATTAGATATGGGAATGCTACACACACATACTGCACGATGTTCAATAAATTTGATGCAGTTTCATTGCTCAAATATTATGAGAGTTTTCTTAAAGTGAAGAAGAAACAATGAAGTGTTGCCAGTTCTTGATAAATGTTTTGAGGAGGAGTTTGCTGCTTCCATGGAGATAATGACCACAATATTTTGTCAAACAAACCGGACAATCTTTTTTCCGGTTTACCAACATTTTCTTGACCGGACAAACAAAGAAAACCGGACTCTTTTTCGACCGGTATTTTTTTCGGATTATTATAAAGTTAGTGTACGGATAATCGTATTCCGTGTTTTTAAGTAGCTCCTTGTTTATACTAAAGCATCCTTGAATTTTCAAGAGCGCTTCAGTTAATTGACTGATGCACAAGACCGTTGAGAGCATCAAGGTTATTCTTAAGACTCTTGTACAACCCACCAATTTTTACGATGGTTGATTTAGTGCTAAATTAGCAAGACTAGAATGCAGGACGCATACTTTCATAATATACCTAGTTATTTAAAATCTAACATCTAAACAACTGGGATCAATATCTATTGCTTTCCTATTTATACCCACCTTTTTTCTGTTTAATTGTTAGTGATGTGATGGCTGAAGTGCCTTTTTATGATTTTTGAAAATAAATGACAGATGGAATTTGTCGAGAATTGATTGCGTAGCCTTAATTGGCATGAGCCGTAGCCGTAGCCGTAGCTGAGTGGCAACCAATTGGTCATGTTATGTGTATTATTGTTTTTTTTTGTTTCAATTATTGTAATGTATAACATGTCCAATAAACCATTTTCTTTCTTTCTTCTTTCTAATTCAAAAAATATAAAATACATCTATGCACAGCACAGTGCGAAAAGTATCCCTAACAACTAGAAAGTGTACTGACGTTGCCTTAACGAAATCTTGTTTCCATTTTTCTAAATTTTTTTTCTTAAGCTCTTAAACGTAGGTAGTCGCTATTTAGAAGGATTGGTAAACAGAATCAAAATATTTCGTAGTTACTTCTGAACTGTTATGTCACTTTGCTAAATAAAAATACGAATTTAGGATAGCAATGCCCTCCGTTCCGCAATAAAAGGTCTAGAAAATAAGCTGCGGTAAAATAGCGTCAAGTTGTCACAAGCTGATGTCGTCTCTATTCTTAATACTCGTATTATTTTCCTGCAGAATATAACCGTGTGGCTTTCAATTAAGGGCGCTGTTCCCCGACGCTTCCTTTTAAGCACATGCCGAACTTCTCTGAACTCTAAAATTATTACTTAAACTTGTATTTGCATACTTCCTTCTCTTAAATATCTTACCAGACTCACATCCAGGAGACAAGACGTGGTGATGCGAGTGCAGGAGTGTGGAAGAGATTGTCCACCTGGGGCCTTACCATAATCGCTTATACCAAACAATATTGAAACAGAGACGCCGCTCTTGCTGCGTATCGTGCCATCGTTCTCAGTGCGGCTTCAATATTTAATTTAATAACAATAAAAAAAAGTTTTGAGTGATCATGGTTCGGTTGAAAACTGGACCCCTAGCTCGATTGCACCCGTACAGCCTTCGCTCGATGCAAAGTGTAGATTCTGATAATCACTCCGCGAATAATTCAAAAATGGAACCCTCTATGGGGTTCCATTTTTGAATTATTCGCGGAGTGCTCATTTCTATATTATCAGTCGACGTCAGAAAATCTTCATTTATTCCATCGACTACCAACGTTTTATCTCACAGAGGGCGACTCAGTACTAGAGTCGTCTGCGCAGGTACCTATCTCTATCTAACCTATTAACGCGACAATGTAGTGGTGCTTGCATTGCTTTATTCCAGTGTGGAGGGTAAGATTAAAGATAGTGTTATAAAAGCATTAGATAAACTAGCTGTGCCCGTGAACTACGTTTCACCTAAAACTACTAATATTGCTATTAAAAATGGTATGGTTGGTAGTAGAAGGGTGAAAATTTAGGGCTATAAGTATTTTCGATACCAAATCATAAAAAAGCTAAAGACTGAATATTGGCATTTCTATTTCTTTTTTTCCAATTTGCCTCCATTTTGTGGCTGGTGTTGAGGGCACGGCGATGCGTTTTTAGCAAAATGTCATAGCAATAGGCTAATTGCACGTCTTGCGAGACTTGCGAGACTCTTGCTGCAAGACCGAGATCACGATCAAGACTGAGAGCGCAAGACAAAGACCAGAGGCCCAATTCTACTAATAAGTTACAGCTGAATCAAATCTGAACCTTTGCGATCGACCAATCAGAACGCCACATTATCACTTCATCGAACAGGCAATATAAGCGCTCCAATTGGTGAACCGCAACGGTTCAGCGGACCTAAAAAAGCCGCGTCGCAGAATCATATTATGAATGGAGTGCAATTCATCATAAGTAATTATTATATTTGACAGCTTTGTATGAATATTCGTAATATGATCCACAAATTAGGCATTGCTAAAGTGTCAATTGGGACGATTTTACAAATATTCATACAAAGCTGGCAAATAGAATTTGCTTATGATGAATTGCACTCAATTCATAATATGAATCATAATGTGATTCGTATTATGATTCTGCGATGCGGCCTTTTTAGGTCCGTAGTTTCGATTCAGCTGTAACTTATTAGTAGAATTGGGACTAAGGTGTATAGACGCAAAACTAGCTTATGTCTCGTTTTGGCCTTGCATTTGGGTAACGCTAGTTTTAAAATATTGGACAGAGAGATCTTTGAATTTTTTCTATCTAGTGAAATATTAATAACTATGTTTGTATCTTTACGAATGTTTAGATAAAATGTTCAACAGTATATATGATCAAATATGATTTGTGGCGGCACAGTAAATCGAAATTGCTGGAAATGGGAAAGTATAAGTTGTTAAACTTGGTAAAGTGGTAAATTACTTTCTTAGTCGAGTATACTATTGGCGAAAGTAACCGTTAACATAAGGTGGGCGGCCTCTTTGCTTGAAGAGTTTGTTGTAAAAATTAATAAAATACCCGCTAGATGCGACGTGTGTTACCGACGAGTGATTCACCGAAATAACAAAACAACATCTCCATGTCCCGATGTACTTAACAACTGTAAAGCGGAATTTCGGCGTGAGAGGTGAATAGCCTACTGGTTTTATATTAGCGCTGTAGCATCGCCGTTTGACGTCAATTGAAAAGGGATTTAAATAAGCCTATTACCAGCATGAGCCTGTGAGTAAACAAATTTGTTGGTACATCACTATGGCAACCTATTTCGGCTCACCTATTTATATATTTTAGTTTTGAGTTATTTTGTAATTCTGGAATACTTGTTATATTTTGACATACTTGCTTAGTAGACTTCTAAAAAAGTTTTTTTTGTGACCTTAATAAATATATGACAAAATTAGATTATCACACAAAATAAAATGTACAGGGTGTACTATACTATAGACTTTGATTCCCTTGCACGTGAAATCGCAAAATTAGCGAAAATATTATATTAAAGGGGTGATATCTTTTGATCGCTTTGACTTACATTAGTGTGATTTTTTTACGACTAAAGGAGGCCGTAGAATCTAAATCTCTACGCGTTTCCAAAAAAAGTTCAGATCACACAAAAGTTTTAGTCTAAAAAAATCACCGTTTCTAGCGTCAACGCATCATTCTTCGAGAAAATTAAAAATGTTGATGGACTAAAATAATAAACACTCACTAATGGACTCAAATAGCAGTAGGCTCCTATAACCTAGAAGGCTTTTTAGGTCAAAAGAAAGTGAATGAAACCTTCATGTTCCGAGTTGAATGATGCTTGATCAATTACGAAGGGATGCAGGAGGCGAGCCGTCAATTTGTTAGCTAAATCAGGGCACAAAAATTTAACAGCCCACTCAGTATCTATCCCGAAAGATTGATCGAGGATGAGATTTAATGGTGCGTGCAAAATACCAACGTTTTCATGTTGTGAAAAACGAAGGTTATTAAACTCACTGTATGTTAATTATGTGTTAAGTGTTGTATTTATAAAGTAGGTGCTTGCAGTATTTCATTTAAGGCAAAACATAATGAATAATTGTTATTGTATATATGTATAATTAATGTATAACTTAGGATATTAAATAAGTAAAACGTATTGTTTCCGTGACTGGTGCTTTATTTGGAGGGAGTGAATCAAACATAAACTTCACAATATAAACAGTTTGACATATTTTTATATTAGGAGCTTTTATTGAAAAGAGGTAACAACACAACACAGCCCCCTCAATAAAAGCTTGCTCGTTAAACAAACTATAGATTTCTTAAGCCTTAAGGCATAACCTGTCTACAAACTTTTTAAATGCCATGGTACCTAAAGGCTTTGTACATACATCAGCAATTTGTTCAGATGACCTGACATATTCTAATTTAATCACATTAGTTTTAACTTTCTCACGAACAAAGTGATAATGTATGTCTACATGTTTTAGCCTACCGTGTTTCCACTCATTATTGCAAACCGAAATAGTAGACTTGTTGTCTTCATAAAGATTGACATTTGAAATATTTACACTGAGATGTAGTCATACAAAGCGCAACCAACAGGCTTCACTAGCCGCTAAACTAAGTGCTAAATATTCGGCTTCAGTACTAGATTTAGCTACTGAGGTTTGTTTCTTTGAAGTCCATGATACTGGACAACCGAACAGAAAAAACACATAACCCGATGTCGACTTGCGATCAACTACATCCCCCACCCAGTCGGCATCTACATAGTCACATAGACTATTATTTTCGCATTTGTATGTCAGCTTATATGCTAATGTGCCCTTGACATACCTAAGTATTCTTTTAATCGCACTCCATAACTCATTACTGGCACATGACTGATATCGGCTAACAATATTAATTGCAACGCATAAGTCTGGTCGTGTACACAACATTACATATGTAAGGCAGCCAATAGCTTGTCTACACCTATTTTCAATTTGTTCGTTTTCAGAATTCTCCCTAATTAAAAGTCTATGATTGAAATTAATTTCAATAGGTGTACACGTAGCATTACAGTCGTACATATCACATTTCTTGAGAACATTTTCTAGATATTTACATTGATCAAGAGTTATGCAGTCGTTATTCTTACTGAACACAATGCCCAAGTAATGGTGAACAATTCCTAAATCACGCATTCTAAAATTATTACCTAGAGTGTTTTTAAACTCTTCTACTTTATCCTCTGATTTTCCAAATAAAATAATATCATCAACAAAAAGTATTAAAAACAATAAATAATCATCAGAATTTTTAACATAAAGACAAGAATCATATTCACTATTTTAAAAATCTAACTTAACCGTGAATTCGTGAAATTTCATGTTCCAACACTTTGGAGCACACTTTAAACCATAAAGTGACTTTTGTAATTTACAGACCTTATTATTTTCTACTTCAAACCCTTTTGGCAAAGATATATAAATATCTTCTTGCACTTCACCATTAAAAAAAGCATTACACACATCCATTTGATGTACGTTTGCATCGTATTTCAAACTTATTGTCAAAAATATTCTAACAGTAGTTAGACGAGCAACAGGACTATAAATCTCCTTAAATACCATATCTTTTTGTAAAAATCCACGAGCTACTAATCTCGCCTTGTATGTTTTGACATTTCCAAACTCATCCCTTTTAAGTTTATATACCCATTTACTATTAATTATTTCTTTGTCTTTAGGTTTATCTACAATTACCCAAGTATTGTTTGCCTCAAGCGCATTAATTTCGGCTTTCATTGCTTCAAGCCACTCGCTAGCCTGTTCGCTAGAAATGGCTTCATTGTATGTGCGAGGTTCAATGAGATCCTCTTCACCAAAATAGCATTCATAGTCATTTAAGTAATTCGGCATATTAGTTCTAGATCTCAACCTATTAGACCAAACATTAGGTTCTGAGGGTGGTGTTCCATAGTCACTACCTAAATCGTGTGGTTCGGTTTGAGTGTGCGAGGGTCCCTGCTCATTGTCTAAAGAATCACATACCTGCTCATTTATTGTAGTATTTAGTATGTTACTATTCACTGACCCGCTTTCATTAGTATCATCATCACTATCAGTTGTCAGTGGGACTTGGTACGACTTGTACGTTGATTCCTCAATCGAACTGTTATCTGGAATTGGCATAATATTACATAACACTTCTACCTTATTTATGTCTTTAAAATATACGCGAAATCCTTTCGTTTCTTCCCCGTACCCAACAAAAATTCCCACCCTACTTTTTGGATCCAGCTTTTGCCTCTTTTGTTTTGGTATCAAAGCAGCTACCTTGATACCAAACTCCTTTAGAGTCTTAATGTCGAAAAGCTTACTATTATTAAACCACAGTTGAGCTGGAGTTTTATTTGGGACTCTAGTTGGACCAGTGTTATTAATTACATAGACAGCAGTATTTACTGCCTCAGCCCAAAATTCCTTACCTAATTTCTTACTATTAATCATCGTTCGCGCTGCTTCAGTCAAAGTCCTAATCTCTCGTTCAGCTCTTCCATTCTGTTCAGGAGTATATACAACAGACTTTTGGTGTTGAATGCCATATTTACAAAGAAGTTCACCTACACTACTGTTTACAAATTCCAGACCATTGTCTGTTCTTAGCGTCTTAATGTTCATAGCGATGATATTATTTACATGATATATGAATTTGCTGAGATAATTAACAACTTCATTCTTGTGTTTTAAATAATAGACAAACCTGTAACCGGAGTAATCGTCTTTCAATAATAAAAAGTATTTAGCTCCTCCCAGTGATTCGGTTTCAAAAGGGCCACACAAATCTGGATGACAAGCTCTGCTGAAGCTTGGTGGAAACGAGATCTTGTGTTGTTTGTTAATTATGCAGTCACGACATTTTTTATCATTATTATTTGTAAAATTAATATGTAAATTTTTCAAAAAACTTCTGACATATTCAATGTTTTGATGTGCCAAACATTTATGCCAATCTGTCAGAGAGAGAGTGACATGACATTCTTTGCAGCCAGTATTTTTGTTAAAAGGTTTTACCAAAAGTTTAAATAAATTACCACTTCTTTCAGCCAAAACGCGTACGGTATTATCGCTATCTATAATTTTACAGTAGTTTTTACACGATTTAAGAAAAAAACCTTTATCTAAAACTCTACTTATAGAAAAGAGATTAACCTTAAGCTCGGGAACATACAATACGTTTGATAACACCGTCTTCATAAAAATATTACCGTTCCATATCTCAAGTTCAACAGTACCACAACCCTGAACGCCTAGTTCTGCGCCATTCCCGATTTTGACTCCCCGGCATTGAGTTTCTACGATGGCTGTAAAGAGACTTCGATCCCAACACATGTGGTCACTGGCGCCGCTATCTACTATCCAGTCTTCTAAGGTACCAGCTACAAAGGCATTAGCAACTGCTGACGTTTTCGTCTTCCTCTCAGCTTTATTTTTACGGAACCAACATCTTGACATCACATGCCCGGTCTTCTTACAGTATTCGCACACAAGTTTTCTTCTCTCTGCACAATCACGGATGTGGTGAAAACCGTGACAATATCCACAGTTTCGACGTGTGCTCTCTTGTTCGGTACTGCCTTGCTTGTAGAGCTTCTGGTTGCTCCCTGCGTGAGACTCTTCCTTCCTCAATTGTCAGCCTTGAAGTTAGCTCTGCAAGACTTTGATTAGCAGAAGATTCAAATGAAGTTACAAAGTGTTTGTATGTTTCGGGCAAACTCATTAGAATCTTTGTAACAACCATTAACAACCATTGTCTCTGAGATTTTCTCTCCTGCATTTTTAAGGAGCATTGCGATTTCTTCTATCTCAGAGAGAAACGACACAACATTATTGGAAAATTTTAAGGAGAAAAATTTTTCAAGCAATATATGCTTATGAGTTTCAGTAAGGGGTTCGTATATAGATTTCAGCTTTTGCCAAATTTCGTAAGCAGTTTCACAAGTAAGAACGTACGATATTTGTTTCTGATCTAACCTGCTCACGATGATCTCCTGCGCTTTGCAGTCATGCTCTGCCCATAGTTTTTCATCTTCGCATTTCGATGGCTTAGCATTTTTAACCACTGAGTATGAAGTAGACGCCTTTAGCTTTGAGCTTGATAATAGTAGAGAACTTAAATACTGACCAATTTTGGCCGTTCAAAACCACTTTTTCGGAATCCATTCTTTGTTTTTAAATTCCCGAATCACGTATTTAATTAAATTTGCCGTTTACTTTTAGCCCATAACCACTTAGGATATTAAATAAGTAAAACGTATTGTTTCCGTGACTGGTGCTTTATTTGGAGGGAGTGAATCAAACATAAACTTCACAATATAAACAGTTTGACATATTTTTATATTAGGAGCTTTAATTGAAAAGAGGTAACAACACAACAGTATATATAATCAAAAAATAAATCAAATTCCAAAGTATATTCATTTCAATTTTTTATACTCGTAAAACTAACTTCCTGCTCACAGCTTGGCCCGTGATATATTTTCAAAGTGAAACTTTGTTTACATCATCTCAAATTTTTTCGTTACATGCGATAGATGGACGAAAAAATTTGAGAGATTTACACAAAAACATGAGATCTTTAATTTCACTACTACATATCAGGAGACCTATTTTTGAATTACGTATGCGATTTAGAAATCACCGCTGACTAAAAAGTCAGCGATGACTTTGAAGTTACGAATTCCTAAACATCCTATTTTTTGAAAGTCGAACGCAGAGCTGCCAACATAGATAAAGTACACACATACGTAAGGGTTTGGTTCCACGCAGAATGTAGCCGTTTTCGGTATATACCGGTTATTATACGGCTAAAAAGTCATTGCAACTAGGCCAAAATATAAGAAAATACTGGTCTAAGTTTGTTTGTGACACAAATTTAAAAGATTTAAATGCTTTAGTTGTTATTCTGAGTTTTAAACTTATACACGGTTATTTTTTTATCACCCTGGAAAATTTAAGGGACGCTTCACGACATGGTATTAGAATGATTTAAATATAAATAAAAAAAATAACTCACTTACTTAATTTTATATTAATTTTTAAAAAAATACAAAAAATGCTGCACTAGTTGAGAGCAGCATTTTTAGAGATTTTTTATTTTTTTTATATTATTTTTTAATTTTTTATTTAATTTTTTTATTTTTTATATAATAGTGGATGTGTCCTGAAGCGTCCCTAAAATTTTCCAGGGTGATAAAAAAATAACCGGTATATTTACTTACTTGAGAAATTAAAAAAAAATTAAATCCAACTCAAAATCAACACACATCAACTTCAAACTTGTCAATATGTTCTCTCAACAAAACACAGATAACGTTTCCACACTTATAACTTGTTTACGAGTGAGTGAGGGCACTCGTAATAAAATCACATCCGTGACTAAGGTAGTCACAGTGATATTCAAAAATAAAAATTATTGAAAATCGGTGATTATTAGTCACATCGGTGATTTTGATGTCGCATACGTAATTCAAAAATAGCTCTCCTGGATTGGTTTATGCGTTAGACCTTCGACTTTAAATCTGGGTGGCAGTGGTTCGATGTTGATTGCTGCTATAGTGCGTTATTTTTTTCATTTTTTTATTGATTTGTTTTTTTATATAGGGTACTTTTTTATTTATTATTTTTTTTATATTTTAAAAAACGTGATTTTAGTACCATAAATCGAATAATTTTCCGACAATTTTCAATTGAATGCCTACGATTCGAAATAAAGTTTCATTTGCAAATTTTTTAATTATAATATTTTTTTAAAATAAAATTAAAGTATTTATAACGCATAATATTGGTATGTAACATTCATTTTTTTATGTAACGGCTCTAAGATTATAATGTCCTCCTAACCGATATTCGGCCACGGCGGCTAATCTCAACAGAGACTAGCCATCTGCGCAGGAGATATTATAGTGCACAAGTGACTGCGCAAACGCAAGTGCACTCTCTGTTCCTTTACTCGCCTAGTCCGATGGGACGGTTAACCGACACAACCGGGGCGAGATCAGGTGCAGGACCCACTGTTTAACGTGCCTTCCGAAGCACGGAGGAGCTCGAGATGTTTCGTATTTTGGTCATCCATCGTAGGACTGACCACAGCCAACGTAGCTTAACCTTAGCAAACGTTCGCTGAGCGCACGCGCCAATGCGCCGCCAAGCTCCTCAAGATTATAAGATGTATAACACTTGACACGAATTATAGTAATGTTTTTTTCTTCACCTCTATCTGCTTCACATTTCGCTATCGACTTCATAAATATAAGGGGTAATAGCCCGCCTATAGCAAAAGGGGTACGTTTTAGGATTCCTTGTAAAATCGTTTTGGAAAGTAATGTATTCAATGTTATTTGTTGATAAGTAGGCAAGGTATAGATTAAATATTCCTTTGCAAAAGACCAGTGATAATAAAAAGGTGCTGCAGAACCATGAAGCTGATGTTAGGGTGAACAAGTTCTTAAGTGGGAACCGGACACCCACGAGCTAACCGGAAGGCTCGTAAAGGCTGATCGTGCAAAGTGCACTTTTTTTTTATTATTGCAACTAAGTTGGCAAACAAGCAAACCTGATGGTAAGTAGTAACAGTCACCTATAATACATGTGGCTCCTGTGAGATTCGCAGCAAAATTGCAACCCCCACAAGAAACACTGTGTACGTTGCCAACCTGTGACCTAAGATGTAATGTCACGGTACCCAGTAATTTCAATGCCATATCTTACCATTCAAACCGGAACACAGCAATTAAAGCACTGCTGCTTTGCGACAGAATTAGGTGAGACGGAGGTACCCATGCACACGACCCTGGTATAGAGTCTATGTTCCTGGTACAGAGAATAAAATCCTATGTCCAACAGTGGCAGGTAATTATCACGACGTCAAAGATACAAAAAATAATAGATATCCTTATGCACAAGAACAAGTGCAGAGGTTTCGTTAACGATGCAAAACAAACCTAAGGCTTTAATTCAACTCTATAATAATGTTGAATTCCAGCATTCTCATAGAAAGTCCAAAGTCGGTATTCCGGAGCGCATTCACGGCAGAATAACTATGTTACCCAGCTCGGTGAAACTTAGCATAGCTTACTTAAGCCTTGCTCTTATTGTCTAAGCGGCAGCGGATTGAGAAACGCGAATCAATGTTGTAGATAGAACTAGAAATTATTAAAATGTCGTTTTAGGGCCGTCCACAATTTGGATGGTTGCCACAAAGGTAATGTGCAATTATAATAAAGTCAAGTTCAAAATCATTTAGGTCTTTCCACGCACTTAATGACGTCAAATATAGTAACGAATTGTACTATCAAATATTGAAATTCCGAAAATGATTGAAGGATTAATTAATCTGTATTTAAATGTTATATCATTTAGGTTTTAAACAATCAAAAGCCTAGCAATGTTAAGCGGTTTCGGCGGTATATGGAGCACTTATCAGTCTAACGAACACCCTGAATAAGAAACTCTAATGGCTAATTTCACCAAACTTTTCATTAAAGACAAAAAGTGACAGCATACTTCTAAGGAGTTTTTTAAGAAAAGTTTGGTAAAATCCATACTAATATTATAAATGCGAAAGTAACTCTGTCTGTCACGCTTTCACGCCAAAACTACTGAACCGATCGAAATGAAATTTGGTACACAGATAGTCTAGAGCCTGAGAAAGGACATAGGATAGCTTATATCGCAGAAATCACTCCTTAAGGGGGAGAAAAGGGGGATTGAAGTTTGTATGGGGAATCAATAACCGCTGAACCGATTTTAGATGAAATTTGGTATGGAGATAGTTTGAGTTGTGGGAAAGGATAAAAAAATGGTTTTATCCCCGAAATCATTCCTTAAGGGTGTTAAGGGGGGGGATTCGGAATTCGTAAAGGGAATCAATATAAAAGGGAAGTCCTTTTGAAGGAAAGGGACGCGGACGAAATCGCGGACAGTATAGCTAGTTGTCCATAAAGCTCATTTGGGGTGATAGTATTCTTGTGACCGCGTGGGACTTTCGGTCAGCTACTCGCAAGTGACTGATCGTAAGCATATGGGATCCTGTTTGCGACTAACGTCGCCAGAGCTCATCGGGTTGATACTCAGTACTCTTCTGACTATGACGTAGGGCTTTGGGTCAATAGCTCGCAAGTGACTGATCGTAAGCGTTCAAATGGGATTCTGTCTGTGATTGACGTCGCCAGAGGTCATCGGGGTGATACTCAGTACTCTTATGACCGTATGGCGCTTTGAGTGAGCAGCTCGCAAGCGACTAGTCGTAAGCATTCACATGGGATCCTGTGTGTGATTAACGTTGCCAGAGCTCATCGGGGTGATACTCAGTGCTCTTATGAACGTGCGGAGTTTTGGGTCATCAACTCGCAAGTGACTGATAATAAGCATGCATAGACTGCAATAGCCACATTTTTACATATAACAGGGAAGTTCTTGGCCTTTATTTTACCAGATGGTAGGTAAGTGATGATAAGTAAGGCTGGAAATGGAAACAAGTTTCACATGGATCCCTAAACAACCCACTAACTCAAACAACTCGCTATCTCACCTCTAATTGTCAGAACACAACATTGTTATTATAGCGACGAACTCAAGTAAGACCCTAGTAGCTAACCAGGCGGACGCAGAAGCCCTACTACCAACTAATTACCATTAGGTGGGCTCTAAAAATCTGCGCATTTAGTATCATTAGTTGATTTCAGTAAAACTTGGCCGTTGCTGCCAAGTTTTACTGAAATCAACTAAGAATCCGCTTGTCTCATCAACAAGACCCCTGCTTTGCCTTTGTACCGTGGCCTGCAGCCAGGCTAATGAACCGACACGACAGCGTGAACCGCTGCAGCGCTGAATACAGCCGCTCCAGCTATGGATTAATGCTGGTATTAATTTATGCTTTTGTCTGCTGGAAGCAATTTGTAGCGCGCCGAATACGTCGGTTATGACTTTGGTGTTCTTGTTTGGTAACTGTTTGCGGTAGATAATCTGTATAAGGCTGTATAATAATGAGATGAGCTTTTCAGGGCTTATGGCTATGGGATAAGTCAAAGAAATATTATAGAAACATGTTTCAAAAACCATTACACAGGCGATAAATAAATGCAGTTGGATTAGAATTGAACTACGACTGGAAATACAACTTTTATGACATGTCGCATCGCGGTAATGATTTGACAGGATATTGGAACGCAACCCGACTGAAGTTGGAACGCAACCGCTGTCAAAATACAAAGTTTGACTTTTTTTAGTGTTTAGTTTTTCTGTTCTTTCTCTCTCTCTCTCTCTGTTATCTCCATGGTTCCAAATGCGATCCAGCTTAGCTTGCGGTTCCACTCTCACGTAGAAATTAGCGCGGTACTTATTTTGTCCAAAGTTGAATTGTAATTGGGATGATGACTGAATTCTAATTTTTACGTCTCGTCATTAAATATTAAAATACCGTGGAAAAAGATGCAGTTCCGTGAAATTATAATTAAAATCGGCTTAGAAATACATTAGATACAAGCATTTTAAGTTGTTTATTTGAAGGCGATTAGACAGAGAGATCCGACATCAACCGTGACGTCAGTAGGTGTATATTGGGCATTCTAAAACAGTTTTCATCAAAACACCGCAAACGAACGGAGTGAGATTTGAGCTACGCTTCGCTGCGCTCTAGCTCCGCTACGCTCCGCAAATCTCACTGCGTTCGTTTACGGTGATTTGATGAAAACAGTTTGAGATTGCCCAATATACATTATACAGGGTTAAATTCTTCATACCATTAAATTGTAATTTTTGATAAATAAAGAGTTATGCGAGTATATTGAATCACCATATTTGTTTTCATTAATAAAACGCAGAAATTTTTGTTAAAAATATTTTTTTATTATAAAGCAAGTAACAAATATCATCATAGCTAAACTAGAACAATACTTTAAATACAAATTTTCATTCAAGTACAATTTACTGAAGTCATAAATTACATGTGCTTAAGTACCACTTTTTTATGAATAAAACATTCCTTAGAGCGCACTCTTTTTTATGAGTTATACAATTGAAGTTAGCTCCACCTTTAGCATAACTATTGCGCAATGTTGCAAAATTAGGACAACCTTTGCCTTCAACATTTATCAAAAAGCAGTCAGAACACAAATCTTTAATCCATTTTTGCTTTTCAACACCTTTCATTATTATGGTTTGGTCCTTTAAAATTGGAATAATTAATCTCTTAAATTCTCTGAAATCTATATTGCCTTGACTCCAGTATATTCCTCTGTTGCGTTCAATCCAATTGACTGCTCTTTTTTCTTCGGCAGATAATTTTAGATACGAATATGGAGGTTTTATTAAAAAGACTTGCGTAAACTCTTTTGTGGCTAACGCAAATTCCTTAATAATAAAATTATTTTTGCAGTCTTTGAATCCTTGAACATCAACAAAAAGTATCGAACTCTTATCAGCACTCATTGTTTCGTTGTATTCCACTGTTTAACATAAAGTTGAAGTTTGTTCTTTCAAATACCTTTTGATTGCACTTTATTTAGTTAAGATATTTTCTTCACAATATTGCTCAGAGGTTTGTACTCAAAAATGCAGTCATTTAAAATCAAGCAATATGCTGCTGTCTGATCCGGGATTTCTTGGTCTGTTTCAATCTCCACTCTGACATCGATTGATCCCTTTATCATTTCTTGTTGGTGAGAACAATCAATAACAAATAATGGGGCAACGTCTCTGAATTCCTTCAAGCTCATCAACGGCTCTGGTCGCCGTCCATGATAAGACTGTTGGAATCTTGCATATTGTTCGTATAATAAATTAAATTTATCCTCTGAGAAACTGACATTCAATCCTTCATAAGGGTAATACGATGAATTTAAATATACTTTTACATCTCGTACATTGCAGTGATCGAACTCTGCCATTGACATTTCCGCATTGTGTTTGCGATTGGTTTGCAAGGCTATAATAACGAATCTTGGTTTCTCTATCTGTGACGAAGTTTTGATAGACCAAGTGTGTTTACGTGTCTTCGGTAATAATGGATATTCATACAAATCCCAATTTCGAAATGCTAGTGTAATAGGCCTGTCCTTTTCTAGATGTTTCAACAAATTGATTCTTTCACGATCTGATACTTTAACGTGCGGAACTCGCCAAACAACTTTGCTAATAGTTATATCTTCGACCACCTCTCCGACATTTAATTTCAAAGCATTGAGATTCGTATTGCTTCTTAATAGCACCAATTCATGTTTGGAGTTAATTATAACTTTTTCATAATCTTCTGCAAAACCTAAAATTTTCTTCAACGGCACAGAAGCCGAAAAAATTCCTCCGTTAAGATTGTTTGTACCAGAAGTTGACCATCCCCATACACGTGAGCATTTAGATTCATTATCATTTAACGAGAGGTACGATTTTATTGTTGTAGTTATGCCAGCATTTTTTATTTTGTCTATTTCTATTCCGTTTAACTCATATCGAATATCTTGAAATAAATATAGTATTGGATTGTTGATAAAATACACATTTGATATTTTTTCTTTAGTCGAACTATTATAAACATTGGCTTTACCCTCAATATACAAAGTGCTGAGTGAGGGTAACAGACATAGATCTTGTTGATTAATAGGTATTCTTATTTCATCATTCTTGTTGAAACTTGTTACGTACGGTTTATAAGAATGATATTCGAAACTTTCAATACTATTGTCGTATGATGTTGATTGAGATATATTTAAAATATTCATTTTAACAAGCCAATCAACTTCAAAAATTCCTTATTGTTTTTGGTGAGCTTCTTTTTTATGTGAAGCGGTGTGCTTTTATGAGGTGATCTTCTAGTACTAACTTGAATGCAAGCTGTGTCATGATTTTTATTGAAATTTATCATTTTTACGAAAATGTAGATACAGTTGTACTTCTTCGTCTCGTAAATTGATTTGTTTATTCTCGGCGTCTAATAATTGTATAGTTATTGCACTTATAGAACTTTTATTTACAGGAAAATATATTAGATTTTTCGGCACTTCAATGATCCGATAACCAGGTGGTACGTTAGGAACAAACTCGTGAATAATATGACTTGCAGATCCGTTCACGAATGACCCACTAACTACGTCGCATTCGATGCGCACAATGGTTGTTGGCAATATACTGACAGGATACAGAGATTCGGTCCTTTTTAATGCCTTTATTGTTTCTCCACCATAACCTAAAATCCTTCCAAGTGAGTCACTTTTGTTGAAATGAACATCTTTAGTACAAAAAATTGAAGTTTTTAAAGTATTATTATTACAAGTTAATTTTAACATTGCATTTCTAATGTATGTCTTTAAATAATCACAGATATCTTGAAGTTCATAAGCTCCTTCAGGTATTTCGATTACTTCGTTATCGTCATAGTAGAATTTATTATTTCTTTTATCTATGTTGGGTATAGAATTAAATGTTGAAAAATACAACAATCCACACTCATAGTATCCACTTAATTCCAAAGTAGGTGAGTAGTTTGTTATCAGAGAGGATCCTTTTCCAGTTATAGACACAGTGAAAGACATTTTACTACTGATAAAGAATTTTATTTCAAGCTTTATATAAATGTGTTTTCCAATACTCCTTTAAAAATTTTATACAAAGGTGGCCGCAATTAACAGAGTCAAATGTTTGATATTGCTCATAGTTATAATTTAAAGAAACATTTCCTAAGTAATCAAGTAGTTCTAACGGAGGTTTCAGATTACCAAAACTATCAAAATATTCAGCATACTTATTTTCTTTCACGTAGGCTACCCAATGTGTTCCAATGTTATTTGAAGTATCTAAATTTATAATACCGCATTCTATCTTCCTAGGTTTTGAGGGCAACGTATCCCTCATGAAAACACCACGAAAAAATGGAATATCACTAGCATGTTCTAATATATCCCAATTAGTTAATGCCCGCCTAGGTAGCCGCTTTATTAGTTTTTTGAGGGTTTCAAATATAGACCTGCACCCTTTTTATAAGGTCTAATATATAATCCTTTTCCGAGAGCAACCGCCTCCATCATCTTATTATGTCGTTCCGATTCTTGAAGAGCTTTTTGAGCTGCTTTTGAATCATTAACCGCTTTTGCTATGCCAGCTGCTCCACCAGCCAGTGAACCTAAAGCTGATAATCCCGCGAAAATAGGAATTAACGGTAACAGTCCTCCACATTTTGGAATAGGAATACAACGAGGTAAACTCATTTTATTTTTATTTCTAAATAGTATTTTTGCAGCGGCGACCGCATATTTAATAGTAGAATTTGTGTCTTTAGATTTTATTTTTTTTAATTTAGATTTGAGTTTTTTCACAGCTGTCATAAACGACCGAGCACCTGCACCAGCTCTTAATTTGGCCTTCATAGCATTTTTTACTATCCATGAAGCAATTTTTTCTTTCTTTCCAGCGTCTTTTGATTTCAATCTTCTTTGAGCCATATTTAATAGATCTAGATCAGCTTTGTGCCTTACGTTAGCGTCGTTGTTTATGTAAGCAATATCGTGGTGCATACAAGCGTTATCCAATTTATTAATTCCTCGCTGACCCTTAAGTAATCGTTTCTGAAGCTTTGTGCCGGGTCCGCAATATTGGTAGCCCGGTAAATGTAACTCAAACGGAATCTTATTTATTAAGCTGTTTATGATACCACTTCCTTTCTTCATTGATAAACAAAAAGTGAATCAATAAAGATATCTTGAGCTATTTTATATCATAAAACCAATTTATTCTTATCAACCCAACTATTTTCGCTATTACTTAATCCTAACCATTTTACAAACAATTTGTTTCCTTTTCTTTTTATAACCTTTTCAATGAGGTATAGGTCTGGAAACTTAGTTTTTTGTAACTCGTATGCATAAAATGAGCCGAGGATTCTTTGATTGCGTCTGTCCTCTATTTGATAAGTTGTTGGGTTAGTGTGATTAACTTTTACTATACGAAATATTTCGGTGGACCAGTTTGGCGTATAGCCTTTGTAAAAATCTGCTTTATATCTACTTATGCGAACATAATCACCAACACGAAATGTATATCCCCGACTTGTTTTATTCTTTTGAGAATTCATAATATAACCTTTGACAATAAGCTCATTTACTTTGTTAACTTCCACAGGCTTAAATTTTGTTATTCTATGCAAAGTGTTATTGTAGTGTTCTACAACGTCCTTTAAAATATTTTTATACCATTGGTAATTTCCGTTCAAACTAAATAGTTTGTAAAGGTGAGATTTAATTGTTCTTATAACTCTTTCTACTATAGATGCTTTTTTAATAGAATATGTTGAATAATGATTAATATTATACCATTTCATTAATTGTTTAAAATTATCATTGTAGAATTCTGTGCCTAAATCAGTTTGTAAATTTTTAGGTTTTCGTAATGATGTAGTTAAAATACTTTGCATTGCATCTGTAACATAATTTTTCGCTTTTGATTTTAAAGGTCTGATCCATACATATTTTGATAAAGTGTCAATTACGATAAGAATATATTTATACCCTTTATTAAACTGTGAATATTTTTGCAAATCTATGAGGTCGGCTTGCCATAAATCATCTATTCCTTTTATGATCGTACATCGCCGGGAAAAATTCCTTCTTGCTGCTTTGTGAAGCTCATTCACTATGTCTTGTTTGCTCATTATTATCTGGTTTCTCTTGAAGCATGTGATCAATTTCTGTCCTTGTGTAAAACAAGGTGGCTAGCTTATTAAGTATTGAACTTTCAAAATCATTTAAACGAATATTTACATCACTTAAAATATTAGTTCTTAGTTCGTGTGTCTTTTCATCCACGTAAGCTTTATTGGCGGCTTCGTCATCATTGCCTGGCGATATAAGCCCTTTTAATCTTGATGATTTTAAATCATATTCACCTGTTTCTGACTTCACTAATGTATCGTTGAGATTTCCAATATATTCCTCTAATCGTAAACGTTTATGAACGTGATGACCAAATTTATCTACATTCATTTCCGTATCTATGCGGTGTTTGCTGTATAACTACTGATCAGTTTTTTAAAATTAGGTTCCTTATATTTGGTGTTTTGAATGATGCCTGCTTCGTACAGCTCTTCTATAATCGCAATAATTTCATTATCTAAGCCGGTATTGCCAGCATCACGAGATGCAAACAGTAATTTCAATCGATCTACTAATTCATTTGGATCATCCCAATAAACGTAATCTATATCTTTCTTTACACTTTTTAAAAGATTTATTCCTTTTCCTACCGTAAGACTTTCTGTGCTGTCATACTTATTTCTAGAGAACTTAAACAGTGGTTTAATAATATGCATGTACTTAAACCCTTTGTTACTATTAATTGGCTTGCGTGGATCACAATTACGCCTATGTGCATTAGTTTCTATTAGAAGCTCTTTATAATTTTGCAAATCTTCATCTGTGATAACATCCAAATTTGGTGTCTTTTCAAATAGTAATTCTTTTAATCCAAGAGTTTTGTTTAAACTTCGATTTCCAATTTTTATAATTTTTCCGTCGTCGAAAACACGTGTTTGGCCGAGCATAAGTTTTCCTCGTTCATTTTTTATTCCAAAAGGGATATTTGCGTCAGGTGAAGCACACCACGATAAACTATTAAGTGAAACATTTGGTGATGATTGAAAGGACTTAAAGGAAGCATCACTCATATTATTGTTGTCAGAAGGTGATACGACAAGGGTTTTTTCGGAATTAAATTTTTTATAGAACTGTTGTTCCTCTTCTTCATTAAAATCGTCATCAGAAAAATTTGTTGCCTCGCTGTCATTATGTTTATTTTTTTTTATTGTATAATGTTCAAACTCATCCTCATCTTCATGAGAAATTTCATTGTTCTTAATGGCTATTTGTTTCAGTGGATCGGTTATAGGTTTGAATATGGATTCCAGAGTGGTATCATTTGTATTTTTCATATCCTTTATCATTTCAACCTTTCTTTTTACAGCAGCTGCAGCTTTTACAATTTGTTTTTTAAGTTGCTTTTCCATTTTGACAAGGATTCCGTTCAATGCAAAATCCGGAGTAATAGTGATAGTGTATTGATGAAACAATAACTTATGTATATTAATCTACTACTACAAAAGTATCGAATGCCATCCTATAACATCCTTTATTTCTTTCGCAGTCTTTATTGATCACAACATAATTAAATGGTTTATTCCAAATAGTTGAGCACATTTCACGGAACTGAGACCACGACATATCTGATCCTACATGCTCATCGTAAACGTGTTTTAAATTTACATCGTCTTGTTTAAATAAAATAATGAGGTTAGAATTGTCCCTTATAAGTTGTTTAGGTACTTTACTGTATGTTTGGTTAATGTAAAAACAATCAATATTCTTATGTCGACCCATAGCAAAATAATCCCGAATGCTATTTTGGTTTTCACAAGCTACGTCGTCGAATATTATAATGGAGTTTGGCAAAGCTTCGTGTGGGCTTATGATATCATTATTATGGTTATATTTACTATAAGATATGTCTGCAACTAAATCTAATACTTTTTCTAAGAACACATATTTTGGTTGGTATAATGATTTAGAATATACATATAAGTTACGAAAACGTGCACCATTCTCATGTAATAACAAACCTATTACTAAGTTTGTCTTGCCGCAATTTGATGGTCCACAAACAATACATCGTATAGTGCTCGGCAATAAGTTGCCATGTCGCTTTGCTTCACATAATGATGCAGGACAGATATTATAATCTAATTTTAACGTTTCCTTTTGTTTGAGGAACTTCATAGCAACTTGTCCGTTTTGATTCGTGGCTTTTAACAAAATGGATATAACACTTTGCGTTCGTAATAATAAGAGAACTAGCAGTATATTTACTTGTAAGTGCACTCACTCCACCATATAGACTAAGCATTCGACGGCGGTAACAATAGCAAGGAGTAGAAGAATTTGGATACTGTTACCACTCATTATATTAAGTTATTGGACGTGTCTAGAACACACAATGTTAAAGCATCGAGAAGAATGGAGAGAGAAGAAAGAGCTCTCACCCCTCTCGAATCGTGCAATAAAAAATGATATGAGTAAGGAATCGATGCTTAAAAATAAACATTGTTTAATTACTTGCATCCCTACTTTAACAAAGTAATACACTGCGTTCTTTAATAAATAAAACTATATTTTTAATTTTATTACCATTATTTTAAACTATGTATTTGAATTCTAATAAATTTTATCTTAGATTTATTATAGAGGTAATTCTGAATGAATGTTTTTCAAAATATTTGATTACATTATAGAGGTGTTAAAATAAAAACAAATATTTTCATACAAGTCTTTTTATTTTTAAATAATATTTATTGAAAACAATACAAGACTTAAACTAACATAACTATTTAAAATAACATAAGTCTTAGTTAGTAAAATTTATAAGCATTACTATAATTTTTCAGAAGAATAATGTTGTTGAAATAATGTATCTCCGTGAGTGTACACGTAACTAAAGATAGTAGGTACGCATCTAGCACATTAGAGAATTTTAATATACATCTACAAATGTTTTAGGTCAGCAATAGTTATTTAAAAACTATAACTGTAACCACATATTTTCTTAGAGATATTAGTTATAATATTTTCTGCTTGATCCATTATTGGATCAATATGATCGGTTACCACATATTGTGTTTTTATTAATGGATCATTGCTGGTTGATTCCAGATCTAATATTTCTAATTTAATTAATCGCCGCCCTTTAGTAGGTATTGTTTTAATTAAATAAGAAGGTTCGTTCCCCTTCGTATTCTGCAGTAACTTGCTTCTCCTCTTCATGGGCTTCTTTTTATTAAAAAGACTTTTAACCACCTTGGCATGCAGCGGTGAATCTTTAGCATTCCAATGTGGAAATTCTTCAGAGAAGCCCTCCAACATATCTTGCGCATTTTGCTCAAAGCAAGGAGGATAATCTTCTGTTGCCTCCTTGCTTATGAGTAGCGACTGCGAGATTTCTTGGGTATTCTGAAATTTAATTTATTATGCAACAAAAATAATTTCACATCGAAGAAATGATTGATATAGTAGCGGAGGTAGAAGAGTATATCTAGGATCCACAAGGAGGCTGACTATCTTATACGGAACCGATAGAATATGAGAATCACGATAACAGCATCACAACCATAAGGTTTTAACAACAACATTATCTTCCAACTAAATCAAATATACAAATAAACATTAACTAGTGATCTAACCACTACACAAGAAAAGAGTTTGAAGAAAAATAATTTATACGACTTACCATGATGTATTTGGGTGACCGTAGTTGTCACTTGATTAATTATGTGTGAAACAAATTTTAAAAACATTCGACTTTAATAGCTATTTATAGTGTAAATATAATGCTGACATAACAACAAAGCATTCGCACGGAATCGCAATTGGACAAATTACTAATGAACTATAAGTTGGAATACCTAAATCAGCAATAACATGTCCCAACCAGTTTCGAATTGTTCATTGCGTGTGCTATTTTATTAATAGTTTTATATTTTATGGATTATGAAATAAAAAAAAACATGGTAGCTGGTTTATAACGTTATATATTTTCATCGTTACAATACAACATTAAGTATTTGATTAAAACTAGGTAATTAATTTACCTATTTACCATTAAAAAACAATGTATAATACTATTAAACAAATAACTGATGGATAACAATATTAAAATTAAATAACTTTACAATATAAAGTGCCGTGTCGGTATATACTATACAATTTCATGTATGTTTTTATTCTATTAACTTATTCATTACTTAAGCCATATAATAAATAAATAAATAGATGATGGGGTAACATATTTCTCAACTTACAATTTGATTCATGATTACCATTAAAATAATAATAAACTATACAATACGGTGCTTCTAAAGAAAAACTAATGATATTAAACTAAACTATCCCAGTGACCCCATGATAAAGTAGAAATTTTGTTTTTTAATATGATACGTTTATCGTCATTACCTGACAAAGCTATTTTGTTTTGTTCTTGAGTAAATATTTCGTGCTTAAGAGATTTAAATATGATATTTTTTTTCTTCAAAAATGTATTTTCATTTAATACCTTGTAATAATCTTTATATTGTACATCTTTTAATACTTGCTTCTGTATGCCTTTTGCTTTTTTTAATTCATCTTCTGCCGTTTTAATACAGTATAACTTGGACCTTAATCCTACAAACTTCGAAATCAAACTTCCTCCTAGCTCATCTTTAAAGAGACCTGGCACCTTTTTGTTCCAACTAGGAATGTCGTATACGTTATTTACAGAATAATTACTAGTGTCGAAATAGGGAAGAAAATTTGATTTTAAATCAGCATAAAAATCTTTACTTTCTATTGAATACAAAAAACTATCAGTATCCGTATAACAAAGTTTTAACTTTTCCTTATAAAAAGGCTTCATAATAGAATAATGAAAATCAAACATGTGACTCTTAGATATTTCCAAAACGGAAAAACCAATGTATATAGGTTTATCCAAAGTGATTGTTTCAGGCTTCATTTGAATGGCTACCAAGTTTTCAGTGAAAATTGTAACACTGTGAAAATTTGGTCGAGCTATCATTTGCTCTGCACAGAAACTTTTCTTTGTTTTGTTACTATCATCATTCCACTTATTGACTAATTTCACATTAACCCTCTTTTCTGTGTCTTCTAACGTCTTGCCAAATATACTGTTGTTAAGAAGTTTGAAGAAATCTTGTTCAAATGTAGATTTAGCTTTTTTTCGTAATTCAGTATTCATGTCAATATACTGCTTTAAATAAGGACTCTGATTAAATTGAATAACTCTATGTATTTTTTTTAACAACAAACCATGTTTTATACATGTTTGCAGATGAGCAAAATGTATGACATAGAAATATTTATCGTATAAATTTGGAATCAATTTTGAAGTTTTAGAACCTGGCGGAGTAAATTTTTGAGCACAGAATGGAAAATCGTTATGATCATTATGCAAATGTTCGGGGTATTCTAAATCTACTTCTAGTATATAACCAGTGTCTCCGTTAGTTGGCACATTTATAAAATCTATTCCAGCGATTTCCAAGTCATTCAATAACTTAAAATTGGAATGAGGCAAATAAGCACACATTGCATATCCATAGAGATTATTACAATCGATATAAATTAGAAAGTTATTACTTTTTCTTGGATCGTAAGTTTTTAAATACTTGTTATTGGCTTTTGAATACCTTGTCGAACATAAACATATTCCACCGCGAATACCTTTTTGAATCATTCTTATTATTTCCAGGTCGTGTATTAATTCTAATTTAACATCTGTTTTTAATAGCATGGCATCAAAACTGAGACTCGGTGCTGTAACATAAAAGGCTGGATCTAATTTATAATTCATCTTACATGTCTGGCGAAAACTTTCAAAAACGTCAGCTAATAAAAGAACATCTGACTTAAGATACAAGTCTGTGTATTCACCGAGAGGGGTGCGGTTTCCACGGCTACCTCCACGTGTGCGCGGGTATTAACCCGCGCCGGTGCACCCTGGGCAATGGCTGTTACGGAAAGGGTACTATCCCCTCTCCCTGACAGTTAGCAAAACGCCGCATCCTTTTTACCCTTGTTCCCTCCTCACTCTCATCCGCTATCTACCCATTCCAAGCCCTCATCCTCTTATCCTACCCTACGTCCTGGAGGAGACGACACCTCGACACCAAAAACGTCCCAAATCCGGGGTGTTATCCGACCCGTGCCCCGGATACTTTGGCTGGGGGGTGCCCAGCCCAAACGGAGGGTCCTTGATACCGGGCGACCTCAAGGACTAATGAGCCTTATCTCCGCATGCGGGGCTCTGCGGGGATGGACACCTTATTTCCCTAGCTGCTCGTGGGACTCTTATGGATTTCCAAAGCCAGTTATCGGAGTTGTCGCAGCTCTTGGCCGAGACGCCTGTCGTCGAGGCGGAGACTAGCAGGGACTCAGCGCCCTCTAGTACTCCTATGGAGGTAGTAGAGACTACCCCCTTGCAGACAGGAACTGGAGGTCGTTCATCGCCTCCGGAACCTGCGCAAACGAGTGGTGTGGGATCTTCCAGCACCACAGTGGAGATGGGTGACGGCCACAAAGGCAGGTCGAATAGGCCACACCTTTGCGGTGCTGCCCGTAGGCGCCTCACCACCTGGATGAAGCGAGGCTTCACCAGGAGGGAGGCGTTAGAACTGTGCCAGCGCCCATTGTCGGAGGTGCCTTACGATCCAACGGATCGACAGGAGGCCGATAACGGGAGCCAAAACCAGCGCCCATTGTCGGAGATGCCTATTGAGCCACCGGATCGAAAGGAGGCCGGCAACAGGTGCCAGAACCCCAGTCAGGGGCCAAATAAGAGGCGCAGGTCTGACCTCACCTCCCCACAGGAGCAGCCGCGCAAAAAGAGGGTCGCCGTGGAGCCATTGGAGCCACAACCAGGGCCCTCTTTTGCGGAGGCAGCGTGCTCAAAGAAGGTGGGGATTGTAGATGAGCACCGGCCACTCACCGCTGCAGATGCGGAGCGGGTGAAGGCTCACCTTCGCCGCTGCATCGAGTCTGCAAGCGGTGTGGGGCCGAGGTTCAGCGGTTGCATCCTTCGAGCGGGTGGCCTTGTGTTCACGTGCTTGAATGATGCAACCGCCAAATGGCTAGAGACCAACATAAGGGGTTTCAAGCCATGGGAAGGTGCCTGTTTAAAAGTGGTGGATGAAAAGGACCTTCCCAAACCAATCATTGCCACGGCTTACGTCAGGGATACTGCGGGAAGCACGAAGTCCCTACTAAGAAGGCTGGATAAGCAAAATCCAGACATAGGATGTGGTTCCTGGAGGGTGCTGAGCTCCAAAGCGGAAAAGGAGGGGCAGACTTTGTGCTTCTCCTTGGATGCAGAGGCGCAGGATGCCCTCCGCAAAACAAACCACAGACTATGCCTGGATTTTGAAATTATCCAAGTTAGGGTCAAGGGGGACAGATCGGGGGCGAGAGGAGGCGAGAATCAGGGTGGGGAAGCCGGTCGGGTTGCCGAGGGGAACGCAGTTGCGAGCCCATCGGTTTCCAGGCCGTCAACCGGGCCCAGAACCACCGCCAAACCTCAACCCCAATCGGCGGGAGGGTCTCGGAGCCCTCCTACCACGGCCCCCTCTACAACTAGCGAGACGGCTGGCCCGCTACCTTCCACGTCCAAGGGCAAAGGAAAGTGGGCACCCGTAGCCCAAACCTGCTTACCAGGACGTGGTGGGTCTCCCAATGGGCGATCAAGGGGTGGACGTGGTGGTGCCCCAAGGTCGACAAACCCTAATGGGAGAGGTGGCAATAGAGGTGGAGCACGCTGCCGAGGACGGCCAGTTCAACTGCCGTCCTTGGCCCGCGAGCACTCCTCTAAAAAAGCCGCCAGTAATCCCCTCAACTCCTTCCGTTTCCTCCCGCCCAAGTAGACCTAACCTAAACCCAACTCCCGCCTATCAGTACCCCTTCCTACACAACCAAAACTCCACTCCCCATTAACCTTATAACCTTTCCCTTTCCCCATCCTATAATGCAGAAGGCTATACAAATCAACCTCCACCACTCGAAGGCGGCAACAGCTGCCTTGGCTAAGAAGTGGAGCGATGAAAGGTATTGTATAGCATTCATACAAGAGCCGTGGATAAGTGGAAGCGCGGTTCTTGGGCTGAACCCTCTAGGCAATCTTCTCTACAATGCCGGTGGGGTGAGGCCTAGAGCATGTATAGCGTTTAATAATAATATAAAATTTTTACCTATACCCTATCTGTGTACAGATGACTTGGTTGCTGCCTATGTTGTACTCCCTGGGTCGCAGGACAGGAAATTAGTGGCCTGCTCTGCCTACATGCCCGGAGAGGAGACGGACCCGTCGTTGCAACTGGCCGGCCTGGTGGATTACTGCGAGGAGCAAAATGTGGACCTGCTCCTTGGCTGCGACTGCAACTCGCATCACACATCATGGGGTAGTAGCAATACGAACCCAAGAGGTGAGTTTTTGCATGATTTCATGCTTTCTAGGAATTTGACGGTGCTTAATGAGGGACACAGTCCCACATTCATCACGGCAGCCCGAAGTGAAGTCCTAGACATTACCCTCTGTACGTCGCGCTTAGTGAACCGCATTCAGGGATGGCACGTCTCAGAGGAGGCTTCACTATCCGACCACAGGTACATTAGATTCGACATAGCAGCTAAGCTTGACAAACAAATCGAATCCTATCGTAATCCTAGGCATACAAACTGGGAGGGCTATCGGGAGAGCCTGAAACAGAGCCTGGGGACGATACCAGCCGTGAAAACTGTAGAACAACTAGAATATGCAGCAGGGGCAGTATCCACAGGCATCTTAACAGCCTATGAGAATAACTGCCCCTACACCACCAGGGAAAGTAATCGTAAAGTGCCCTGGTGGAACAGCAAATTGCAATCCCTTAGGCAAAAAGCCCGCTCTCGCTTCAATAAAGCAAAAAGGGATGGGAATTGGGAAGCCTATTCTCGGACCCTAACGGGGTTCAATAAAGAGTTAAGAAGGGCGAAAAGGAGATCTTGGGGTAGGTTCTGTGACATGATCAACAGCACAGCCCATGCCGCAAGGATTCACAAATTGATATCCAAGGCGCCTCCTTCCCATATTGGCTTGCTTAGGAAGCCAAATGGGACTTTCACGTGCGACGCAAAGGAGACCTTAGAACTCCTAGCCCAAGTGCACTTCCCGGACTCGAGGGTAGTTGAATCATCCGAGGAGCTGCGGTCATTCTCCAGGCCTAGGCCGAAAGTGGATGATTGGAGAAAAGCCTCCTTGATTATCGGCCCTCAACGGGTGGCTTGGGCTATTAACAGCTTCAAGCCATATAAGACTGCAGGTGAGGATGGCATTTTCCCGGCCCTACTACAACAGGGTAAGAATATCCTCCTCCCAGTCCTAGTGAGGATCCTCAGAGCTAGTTTAGCATGGGGGTACCTCCCAAGTCTATGGACTAAGGTCAGGGTCATATTTATTCCCAAAGGAGGGGATAAAGATAGGGCCCAACCGAAGTCCTACAGACCGATCAGCCTATCCTCTTTTCTCTTGAAAACCATGGAAAAGGTAATCAACCTATATGTAAGGGAAACGCATCTGGCAGGCGACCCCCTACATTTAAGGCAACACGCCTACCAGAAAGGAAAGTCAACGGAAACTGCCTTAATCGATCTGACCGATAGACTTGAACAAGCGCTCGAAGATAAAGAAATAGCCTTGTGTGCCTTTCTGGATGTTGAGGGTGCCTTCGATAACACCCCAACAAGAGTTATTGTACGATGTCTGCAAAACCGCGGCATCGATCAATTAATAATCTCTTGGATAGAGGCAATGCTCACAACGCGAACAGTGAAAACCACGCTGTTGGACTGCACATTAACCGCCAGGGTGACTAGAGGGTGTCCCCAGGGTGGGGTGCTCTCTCCACTGTTGTGGTGTCTGATCGTTGACTGCCTTATCCAGGAGTTGAACAATGCGTACCTTCCCACTCAAGGATACGCAGATGACCTGGTGGTCCACATAGTTGGAAAATGTCCTTCAACTATATCAGGTCTCATGCAACTCGCTCTTAATAAGATCGAACAATGGTGCTGCCAGGTGGGGCTGTCTGTGAACGCCAGCAAAACCATAATAGTTCCTTTCACTAGGAGGAGGAATTTAGACGGCCTCAAGCCTCCTAAACTGTTTGGAAGAACTATTGAATTCTCTCAGAATGCCAAATACCTTGGGATCCACCTGGATCAAAGACTTAACTGGGGTATACATATAGGCAACATTATCAAGAAGGCCAAAGCAGCGCTAGGTATCTGCCGTAGGCTAACCAGCTCCAGGTGGGGACTGAAACCCAGTCACCTTCTCTGGCTTTACACCGCTGTGGTAAGACCTATGGTTAGCTACGGGTGTATAGCTTGGTTTAAGCAGACTGCAGTAGGGACCACCATAAAGGCCCTGGAAAGCCTGCAAAGATGTGCCTGCTTGATGATTACGGGGGCTATCTCATCTTCTCCCATCCTTGCAATGGAGGCTATCCTGAACCTCCCACCACTCCACCTGTTCATACAGGGGGAGGCTAGGATGGCAATGCTCCGAGCTGTGGAGGGGGGCAGATCGAGATGGAAATCCCAAACCATGAGGAAGCTACAGGGCAGCCTAATGGTTAATCCTGTCATGGCAATGCCAGCCGATGCCATGATTGAAACTTTGGAGTTCAAGAAGAACTACAAGGTCATGATTCCTAATAGGGATGAATGGGACAAGCAAGTCCCTGAGCCCTTTAGGAAAGCTAACCAGACATGGTACACTGATGGCTCTAGGAAAGAGGGCCAGTCAGGTGCAGGTGTCTTCGGAGGTAGTGCGAAATCCAGGAGAACCACGTGCCTGGGCGCATATGCCACCGTATTCCAGGCAGAAATGTATGCCATTATCGACTGCGTTCACGCAAACATGTCGAATGAGGGTAAGAACATCCTCATCCTGTCAGACAGCCAAGCTGCTCTAAAAGCGCTTGATGCTGTAGAATTCAAGTCCAAAATCACCTTAGAGTGCAAGAAAGCCTTGAATGAATTGGGGACCAGGAACTCGGTAATGATTGGCTGGGTTCCAGGCCACTCCAATATCCGAGGCAATGAAATTGCCGACGAACTGGCGAGGGCTGGTTCCGAGAGCGCTCTCATAGGACCAGAACCAGCTTGTGGCATTTCGAGGGGGATTAAAAAGAGAGTCCTCAGAGATTGGGTACAAACACAAGCCCGACTCCAGTGGGCCCATTCCCCTGGACTACTGCACTCGAAATTGCTCATTAGGGAATTTTCACCCGGAGTTGCAATACAAAACCTCCAACTAAGCAGGAGCCAATTAAGGGCGCTCACTAGAGCCCTAACTGGTCACTGCAAACTCAACAAACATCTGCATAGAATGGGCCTGACTAATGTTCCCACGTGCAGATTTTGTGGTGAGGATGAAGAGACACCATTTCACATTCTTTGTGAATGTCATGCTCTCATCCACACAAGGAGCCGAGCTCTGGGTGGACCTAGTCTGCCACCACATGATGCGAAGGCTCTGTCTCCAAAGAAGGTTATTGGCTTTTTCAACGCCGCGGGCCTATTTGGAGACCTTTAAAATAGAGGGGTCGGCCACAATAGATCTGTACAGGTCGCAGTGGCCCGCTGGGGGACGCCCCTCCGTCGCCCCCAGTATCCCCTCAAACTCCAGATAGATAGATAGATTCACCGAGATTCGATAATTCAAACGTTTGCCAGACTTTTTTTGCATGATCATAATCTACTTTAGATATATTACTATTGCGTAATTTGCTGAAAAAGAACTCCTGAGGCGGAAGTACTTTGTCTTCGTATGAACTCCAAGTAGTCATGTATTCATATGGATACACCCCTTTTCGTTTTATTAAAGCAAAATGCTCACGAGAAGGAAAATAACGCCGCAGATGTTTAAAGTCGTCATTTTTTAAGTTTGCGACAAGTTTCTCTAGACTTGTGCCTAAAAATTTAAAAGAATCAACAAATCGAACAGGTATGATATCTTTATCATTAATTTGAAAAATTTTTGTAAAAGATATGTAGTTTTCCTTATTTTTTGCTATTACTTGTATTTTTCCTGATAGTTTTCCCAACTGTCGTATAAAAAGATGACTGTCATAACCCGCTAAATTATGAAAAAATATAGGAACAAACTTAGGCAAACAATATCTAATATTGCAATAAGAATGAGCTGCACCACGATACCGTCCTGTAAGATGGCAATGATCTTTAACTTTATCGTCAAATAATATTTTATCACAAAGAAAACAATTTGTAGCCCGAGCAAAGTTCGCTTTGTCTTCATTTGTTAAACAAATAGCCACTGGCGACTGCGTTATAAATATCGGTTATATCCAATAATAGACTTTCTAAAAACTTTTCTACACAGGCTGGACCTCGATAAGATACATATTTATTACGCGACTTATCATAAGAACACACAACGTAATAAGCAAATGCTGATGGTACGTGTTTTTGCAATATCTTTGTACAGCCTGATCCAGAATCGAGTTCAGTTGGTTTTAATAATGATTCAAAATCTGCGTATAAGACGAAGGGCATGTCATGCATTCGCTCGTAATGATTAAATTGAATTCGTGTTCCATCACCGGGTAATATTGTCGATACACCACCACAAACATGAGCTTTCAGTTTATCATTACTATCAAAGAATATCATACAATCCTCGCATAAATATATTTTAGAATGATGTTTAGTTAATTGAAGACGAAGTAATTTAGATAAATCTTTAATAAGACAGTAATGGGTGCGTTTTCTGTTTTCCAGGAAAAGCATATTAATGTGATGATCTTTGCGAATCTCGCTTTTGTATAAAGGTCCAACAATGTTACCATTCTTTTGAATGCCGTAAATATTAATACTTATGCGAGGATTATTCTTTTCAAAAACTTTGATGTCCGCAAACCCAACTGGAAAAATCATATTTTTGATATTGAGTACATTTTTAAAGTGTGGGTAAGCTGACGTTCGATGTGCGTTTCTGTTTATAGGAAATAGTGCTGCCATGACACACCATAAAAAACAATAATTATCAGAATTTTGAATGTTGATACATGCTCGTTTACATTGTATGGACTTTGGTAATTCTATAAAACTGGAGCCTCTTAACGGGTTATATTTGTTTATATTTACTTCTAGATATAGGCTTTGTAAATAGGCCCACCCACTATCTCTTTCTTCAAATTCTTCAAATTTTTTACAAATTAAGTCTATAATTTTTGAAAACATATCTTCAAAATTGAAGTTTTGATGCAAGATGAAGTTTTCCGTTGCAAATGACTTGATTGAAATCGAATCATACTTACTAAGCAGAAAGAATTCACAGAAAAGTTCAAAATTAGCTTTAACATTAGTGTGAGCTTGAATTTTCGCTATGAGCAATAGGCGTACGCGAGAGCGCAAGTGCCATAAAAACTCGGCGGGCGGGCGAACACGCGCACTATCATGACCCTCATCTTGATATCGAACACGGTACGATGCTATACGATTACGAAAAGCGCTATGAACTTTTTCAACCCCCTCACTATCAACGACCGAACTGTTGTTCTTATGTAAAATACTTTTCAAATGTGCAGAGAAAACTTTGTTATTTACGGATACGTCACAAACTGAACAAAAAGTAGACCTCGACATTATGATTTGGACAGTACAAATTCTCAAAGTTAAAGTAATAAAGGCTTAAGTATGTAAGTACCTAATCTTTGAGTTTGCTAACGATAAACAATAAGTAAACCAGCTAAAACATAATTTACGCAGAGAGAAACAAAAGAGAACCTATTTTTTAACTTTATCTTTATAAAATATCCCCTCTGTGGTAAACTTTGCCTTAGCTAATTTTACAATTTTTTTTAATGCGTAAAATTCTGGAGATTCTGCTTCGCCTTGCAAGCGTACCCAAACGATAGCGCGCTCGCACCGGTCAAGGCCGCTGAGATTAGATACCTCCTTCTGGTTGTAGAGGCGTAGCTCCACTAGCAAGTCGCCGTCGAGCTGTGCAGTCCGACGCGTTACACCACCAGGTACTCGGCGTGTCAGGATACTGGTGGTCTTGTTTGGCAGGTTTGGCGGCCGCGAAACCTCGCTGTCCGACTCTGAGTCGAACAACCACTCAGAAGTATTGGACGACGATGTATTCTTCACTTCTGCACTCTTCGCCTTCGATAGGCACTTTATCGCCTTGCTTCTCTTCTTTGGACTAGGGAGATAGAAAAGGGATACACGATTATTGTACACATTAAACACTTGAAATTTAGATATATGTAAATATAGCAATAAAAGTACCTGATGTCTTCGTCGTCGGTATCAAAGAAAAGGTCAGATTCACAGCTCTTCTTGGCTGACCTTTTGTTTTGCTTGCTATCCGACCTGAAAATAGTAAATGTCATATTAGTATTAAGAGTGGTTACAAGAAAACGAGTTGAAGATTCACATCTTCAATTCATAAGATAAAAAAAATATCATCATCATCAGTCAATCAGCATGCCACTGCTGGGCTTGATGGTCCCTCGTGAAGACAGCACTTGGAGAGGTCACGTCATATACAGCCTGGTCCAACGGCTCAATTTGTTGAAGCATGAAGATGATCAACCACTTATAGACAATTAAAGAATAGATATAAAGTATAGCAATAAAGTATAAAAACTTACGAACATTTTTCAGCTGTCTTGGTCTTGAGATTTTTTGATGAGGAGGTACTGAAGCACTGTTAGTGGTCAGAGATAGCACTGGAGTGTACTGTGACTACAGTTTTTCCGGATTTTATATAAGAAAAGTGCAATGCAAGTAATAATTTTACTGAGGTTCTCAACCTATACCTTATCTTTATAATCATTTTTATTTAACATGACTAATCTAAAAAAGAATGCTCATTAATTTTTATATTGTTAAATAAGTAAGTAATATTATAAAATATTATATATATAATCATAAAATTATTAATTTCCGTCCAAATCATATCCACACAAAATATTTATAAGAAAACAAATATGCATTCACGGATATGATGTCTATACGTTATCGAGAATCCTAATGCATTCACTTCCACTTCCATGGTCAGTGTTCGTTTTTCAAACACTAAAGAACTGACACTTTATTTAGAGAAAATATTTTTTTTTTCGTGATTTTTTTATCACACCGCGCGTTTTAGGCAAAGGAGACGCGAAGCGCTCTGGGTACTATGGTACCCGGGACGTGTGAGTGGAGCAGTTCTCAGGTCTGCAAATTTTTGATCCGCAGTTGCGTATGATCCAAAAAACGGTCCGATCATCGGCTGAACTTCGTCAGCTATATAAAAAAAAAGTACTTACGTAGCAAGAAAGAAACAAAACGACGAACTGACGCAATTACGTGTATTGGATTTTTATTTTCGAGGTAGTAGTAGATCGTTATTCAGCATCACAACATCTAAGAGAAGATTAAAGTTTGGTAGTTTACTTTCAAAAAGTCGGTTCCATACTCGAAATATAAAACTTAATAACGTTTTGCACCTCTGACTTTCATGATATTTAGCAAAATTTGATATTTACCCATAATTCTACCAATGTGCAATATGACGCGGAAATAATCATTAATTGTTTGTCGTTTATTTCCACAAACTTGCAATACAATACTGTGCATATACAGCAAAATAGTTGGTAACCGTTTAATTCTGCTGATGCAGAAATCTCGTGTAAGGCTGCATGCTCCAAATTTTTTTTCATTTCGGGTTTATTATATTTATTTAAATTATACATGTACATACATATTTACAATTACTAACGAATATTATCTCCAAATTAAAAAGTCTTCTTTATAATAACGGATGCGATTTCTAATTTTCATTTTTCGATACTACTATTTAAAACAGATAAACAATAGGTATATCGTTCTATTAGGCGAACCGAATGTATCTATAGCATAACGATATTGATACGACATGAGGACAGAACCATAGAAGTTTATGAAAATTATTGTAATAATACATAGGTGGTATTCATCGGCAGCATCTCATACACGTTCCCACCGCACTACCCTATTTAATTAGGATGTTAAGACCTTAGTCAGCCAAGGTAGGTAGTTAAAATGTTCTTAATATTTTTTATATTTTCATTTTTTAAATTATTGGAATATTTATTTTCTATTTTTTATTCGTGTGATGACTGGAACACATCTTTCAGGGATTAGCCGGCCCTTTTAAATATTTTGTAAAAATCAACAATTTTATACTTTGTTTTATAATAAAGAATATATTTAATTGAAGTAATTTAATAAACAAATAAAAGTATTAACGTGTGAAAGAAGCCTTATTATTTGAGTAAGCACTCGTAACTGGATATATGAATAATGTGCAATAAATTTATTGCTGATAAATGAATTTCGTGGGAATGCTTTGAAACTGTATGGCAGGCAGAGTGTAGAACGGTACTTATCCGAGAGTTGAGTCCTGAAGCTACGAAACCTCAACCTGTTTAATTTCTGTTGTTATTGCACTGCTACCTAGTTGAATGCCTTAATATTCTGAGATAGAAAACCTTGAAAATGTGTCTAGTAAATCGCAATCAATCAAAAGTATACTGTTTACAGTCAAACAACACAACACAATAGAAACATTATGAAATGAAATGAAATAAAAAATCTTCTTTTCCATTTAACCCTATATAATGTATATTGGGCAATCTTAAACTGTTTTCATCAAATCACCGTAAACGAACGCAGTGAGATTTGCGGAGCTAGAGCGCAGCGAAGCGTAGCTCAAATCTCACTGCGTTCGTTTGTGGTGTTTTGATGAAAACTGTTTTAGAATGCCCAATATACACCTACTGACGTCATAGTTGAGTACGGCCATATAAACTCCTTGTAAATTGGCGTTTTGCTAGAAAGAGATGGAGAAAAATCTTTAATACCTTATATCTTGGTTGTTTTTATAGTTATTCGAAAAGCGATTTTTTCTTTCTGTTTATTATGTGAATGAGCTTCTATTAAAGCAAAAAAATTTTTTTAGTCATCTAGCCCATTGGAACTGGATTGGAATTGAACTTTAGCGGTCCGTTCGAACTGTAAGTTAGCGCTATTGGCCCCCTGTATAGGTAGAGATAAACAATTTGAGGAAGTTGATTAAGTATGTGCGAATAAGGAAACCTTTTTAAAACAAGTCATATTCAATTGTGGACGACTTTCGGTTCAATGACCCTATTGCCATGACCCTGAGGTGAGGCACTCCGTCTGTTCCATATGAGTTAGAATTAGTGTTTCCATATTATGCCTCACCCCAGGATTATGTCACTAAGGTCATTGAATCGAAATTCGTCTTGATATATGTTTGTTTTGATGCTGACTATTATTTAGCGTGAAAAGAAGACTTTATATAATATAGATTCTGCAAAATTAGGGTCAGTAGATAATGGTAATATAGATTCCGTAAAATCAGTCTCTAGTCGGGCCTAATATCAACATTTCTATACTGAGCATCAAACATTCATTTTAACGAGTTGCTACAAATCATATATTAATTTTATTTATGTGTGGCGTGGTAACGGCTCTGCAGAGGGGTACATAGGGCCGTAAATTACGCACCAAAGGATCAATCACTAAAAATAACATAAAAGGTACTCTGTAATCAACAAGAACAAGTTCCTCCTCGAGTTTCCTCCTTCTTTTTCCATCTTCCTACTTCGAGTATTTAATTATAGTATGGCCGGGTTCGGGAACGTTGAAGGCGCCAGTGTAGAAATTACTGTCAATATTCGCTTTAGTTCCTCAAGATCTTTTTCTAACGCATGTGAATTTGGAAGCTATTAGTGGCAATAACAAATTAATGTGCGAAGATTATAAGCTGTAGCACTAGATGGAATTGTTTGGGACCGGAGAGGGAGCTCGTAAAAATCGCAAAAATTAAAAAATACATATACGTAAAAATTAGGGTTTTGGCCCTATGGAATCTTATTCAACATCAACTCGCACATGACCTTTGTGGTGAGAGATGGTACAGAAAATATTAAAAAGCACTGACTTAGAGACGGCCCAAATCCCCCCTTCTATGCCCTACGTGGGCATATTACGGCTGGCATGATGAAAACAAATAGTCCTCAATATTTGCTTTCACAAGATACCTAATTTTGCCATAGCATCGACGATATGACCAAAGTTCTTCGGAAAAAAACGAGCACAACTGAAAATTTCGTAACGAACTTCCGAACGCAAAACTCAATACTACTGGTGAAACTTTAATCACAAAACCGCCGTTTCACCGCTGTGCTGCCGCAACTTTTGTTGGGTGGAACAATGTGGGCCAATGATGCGCGTCAAATTATCGCGAAACGGAAACAAACAAGCCGATCCTTTCTTGGCGGATTGCTAAATTTGGTTCATATTATTTATCATAGTTATGTTAGTCGGCAACGTAGGCCCATAGATACATACCGACCTTTTAACTAATGTAACATACATATTATAAAAGTTTATTTTTAGTTCAGAGTCAAATTTGTGCGCTTGTTCGGACAAGCAAAGCGAACAACTTTTATTATGGAAAAAAATCAGCTGTTCCATACTAATGTTCAATTTCTCGACCCTAATAGCAGATTTTTTCGCGATTTCAAGATTGGTCTCGTAGTAAAAGTCGTTCAGTTTGCTTGTCTGAACAAGCACACAAAATTTGACTCCTGCTCAAAAAGTAACCCTGTATAGTGATAATTTTTTTTTGTATTTTAGTACTTTATAGGTTATGTTAGTTCAATTATGTAGGCGTGTTCTGCGCCATTCCAGTATTGTAAGGAACTCTTCCACGGCACTTCCTACAAAGTACTCTTCCCTTCGGCCAGAAGCCTTCTTTCTCGTAGGTATCCAGCGCAAAGACCGATGCTCGTATAAATTAACAATGGTTAATTTATACGAGCGTTGTAGCGCAACTCAAACAGCTGCACCCTCAGATTGAAGTAGGCCGTCTTTTGTATGAACAGTCCACAGATCTCAATGATGCTATGTTTTATGGGTTTTAAACCGTTATAAGAAGCGCGTGTGAGTGTTTAAGGGTTGTCGCAGAGACCCACATAACTACCCCGTCTCTGTAACTTTGTTCTTCAGTATCGCGACACATTGTTGTCATCATCACATCTTGTATCTTCGTTATCCGACAATAGAGGTAGCCTCTGGCCAGGTATTGACCAAAGTTAAGCCTCGATATTTACGGCTTGTCCATCAAAATATTCAAGGCTTTTCTGGTAAAGACTTAGAAATAAAATTATTTTTAGATTTTGAAAACATAGATGTACTCTGTATCACAGAGCATTGGCTAAAAAATCATGAATTGTTAATAAGTTTAGATAATTACAAGATTGTAAGTTCGTTCACTAGAAAATCTGCAATCAGAGGTGGATCCTTAATAATTTTGCATAATGACATCCAATTTAAGGAAAGACAGGATATAGTTTCACTCTCTGTTGAACGAACCATTGAGTTATCTTGTGTGGAACTTGACAATTTCATTATAATTTGTGTATACAGACCCCCCTCTGGAAATTTTTCAGAATTCGAGTCTGTTATGGAAGATGCCTTAAGAATAGTATGCAGAAAAAGTAAAAAAAAAATGTTGTCTGTGGGGATTTTAATGTAAATATTTTAGAACAATCCCAAGTATCTAGTAGATTTATTAACTTATTCAAATCATTTAACATGAATAATGTATTTAAAGAACCAACCCGAATAACAGCAACATCTACTACTTGCATAGATAACATCTTCTGTAATTGTAATATACAAGATAAGTTGATTATAAATTGTATTAACTCTGACCATAGCGGACAATTAGCCTCGTTTGAGCACTATCATGTTTGTTCTATACGTGAGACTACTTGTAGACCTATAACAAAACGTGGTCTAGAGAAATTTACAAGAAATGTTATTAGTCAAACTGCAAATTTACCGATCGAGGGGACTAACGTCAGTAATTTGTATAATAACTTATTTCATGTAGTTAAAAATGAATGCAATGATATATTCAAAGAAAAAGTAATTAAAATCAAAAATGGAAGAAAGAAATTTAGTGATTGGGCTACGCCTGGTATATATAAAAGTCGCAGAAAACTATATGAACTATATGGTTTAAAAGGAATATCCAATGACCCCGCTTTCATAAATTATGTCAGAAATTACTCTAAAACATTCAAGAAAGTGTGCATGTGCGCAAAAGCTATGTACATAAGTAACAAAATCAGTTCATCTAAAAATAAAATAAAAACCACCTGGAATATCATTAACCAGGAAACAGGTAAACCCAAAAGTACTGTGAATTCTTTCTCTTTAGAAATCAATAACCAAACTATTAAATCAGACAATGCGGTTGCTAAAGCATTTGAAGACTTCTTCTCTCATATACCCATAGAAACTACAAGTAGTCTCAACTCATGTCCCAATGAGGCTGTAGCTCTTTTGGGACGGAGTGTGGAGAGGTGCAACAAGGTGTTCAACTTTTGTCACATTGATGCTAACACTGTTTTGAAAACATTTCGTATGATCAGTACCAAAAAAACTGAAGATCTTTGGGGTATTTCGACCCATATAATTAAATCTGTAATTAAAGAACTTGCACCGCAACTTGCGTTGATATTCAATAAATGTGTCGATGAAGGTGTCTTCCCCGACCTCATGAAAAATAGCAAGTTGATACCTCTATTTAAGTCTGGGAATAAAAATGACCCTTCAAATTATCGACCAATTTCGATTCTACCAGCTCTTAGTAAAATATTTGAAAAAATTATATCTAATCAGTTAACTGATCATTTCTCAAGTAACGACATTTTACATATGAACCAATTTGGTTTTACCAAAGGTCGTTGCACTATTGATGCCGGTGTTGCACTTCTGAAACACATTTTTGCTGCTTGGGAGTGTAAACAAGATGTAATTGGTATATTTTGTGACCTATCAAAAGCTTTTGATTGCGTTGGTCACCAAACTCTTTTAAATAAACTCAAACATTATGGTGTCTCTGAAGAAGCAATGAGACTTATTGAGTCTTATTTATCCAATAGGGTTCAGAAAGTTGTTATTAACAAAACTGAGTCTGTTGGTGAACCTATAGTTATGGGCGTGCCACAAGGATCGATATTGGGACCCTTGCTTTTCTTAATTTATATTAATGACCTCCCACACTTCACTAAGAATCTGTGCGATACAGTACTATTTGCAGATGATACTTCTTTAATATATAAGGTTGACAGAGGAAATGGAAATACTGACGTTGTAAATAGTACTCTCTCTAAAGTATTGCATTGGTTCACTATAAATAATTTATCTTTAAATTCACGTAAAACTAAATGTATTAAATTCTCATTGCCAAATGTAAGAAAAGTGGATACAATAGTGGAAATGAATAATGAAATTGTTGAATTCATCGAGTTTACTAAATTTTTGGGTATAACACTAGATTCTAGATTGCAGTGGGATCCACATATTGAGTCCTTGGCTAACAGACTTAGTTCTACAGCATATGCAGTTAAAAAAATAAGACAACTTACTGATGTTGAAACGGCAAGATTGATTTACTTTAGTTATTTTCATAGTGTCATGTCCTATGGAATACTACTGTGGGGATCGGCTGCTAGTATTGAAAGTATTTTTGTACTTCAAAAAAGAGCGGTTCGCGCTATTTATAATTTACGAGCAAGATATTCTTTAAGGGACTTATTTAGAGAAATTAATATATTGACTTTAGCAGGACAGTACATTTATGAAAATTTGATTTATGTCTATAAGAATTATAATACATTTGAAACCAATTTCCAAATTCATCATCTAAACACAAGATACAAAAATAAACTTGCCGTTCCAACATTCAGGCTTCAAAAAACTAGAGGCTCGTTTATGGGGAAATGCATAACCTTTTAGCTTCCACAAAGTGTTACCGACTTGCCTTTTCATAAGTTTAAAGCGCATGTAAAAAAGACTCTTATGAGAAAAGGATATTATAAAGTCAACGATTATTTGAATGATGCCAATGCCTGGTGTTAATTTTTCAGATAATGAATCGTGTTGTTATGTATAACCATTTGTATACACAAATATTATTATTTTTGGTAATAAGTAGTAAAAAGAGAACTGACACATCTAATCTTGTAATGGAAGTTGAGCTCAAACTTCTGCTCTGAGGTCAGCTTCCAATTGACGACTCTGTAACAATACAGGGAGAAAAAAATAGCTCTTGCTGGTTTTCTTGCTGGTTCTTTCCAGTACAAGGTCTCCCGCCGTAGACTTGTGAACCAATGGCGTAGCTGCTTTGACGTTCAAAAGAGATTGTAACAATCCAATTTGAATAAAAGATATTGAATTTGAATTTGAATTGACTTGTTTGTTCACGACTTAGAAACCTTGGCATTTATTTAACCTAATAGATGCTAGCAATAACGCTGTAGATGGAAGCGAGTTTCACATAAATTCCTCAACTAGATCAAATATAAGATAATGCGTTAAAGCAGCGTAGAAAAAAATAATGATCCGACGTTCTACGAGTATATTCAACGATTGTTTTATAGCTGACTTCCAAAAATGGCCGGCGAGGAATTTCATACTTTCTTACACTCAAGATATCCACAATTAAAAAGTATTTACATTTTAAGATGCTTTGAAACAGTTCTAATATTAAATTTAATGTAATTATATTTTTATTTTACACATAATTAGCAGAGAAATATTAAAATTTTAATATTTCTCTGCTAATGATGTGTAAAATAAAAATATAGTTATAAAAAAATATATATATATTTGATTCGATATCTAGTTTAAACTTTTTTTTTATTATAATAAATTTAAAGTAGAATCAGCATTCAGCAGGTCCAGTAGATGGGAGCTGCAGCAGGCAGGGGACTTAGCGCGATCCCGGAAGCGGAGCTTGTAAGAAATGGTAATTATCATGTGGATCTGAAGTATGACTATTACCAGTTTTAAAGTTCAGTATTTAAATGGAAAACCCTTTTACTCAAGAACACGGAAATTTATATATTTGAATTTATATCATTTATATAAATGAAAATATCAAATCGGTCTACGGTCCCTTTTAGCTGTGAATAAATAAAAAATGGAAGTTAACACGATCAAAACATATGGACTGCTTAAATGTCGTATATTTTGCGATTTTACAAGGAAATTAAAACCTATTGGGTTTTTAATCCAGTTAAAAAGATGTTACATCTACCGCAGTACGAGTAGGGCCCAACTGCGGTTATGTGGGACTCTCCCTAATGAGGCTTACCCACTATAAAACTGAGGGGTTCCGTCAAATCACATTCACGATGACGACATTCGTGATCGCTCGGATACATCGGGCTCCTTTCAGGGTAAGGAGTGAATGCGGGACGCCTTCAGACACTCCCTCAGTATAGAGGTCATTAGTGCGGGTAAAGGGAGACCCTACTTCGTCACCGCGACCCCTGGCGGTGGAGGGCGAAAATTCGCCTCATATTACCTGGACGCCGCTTGCGAGACGAGTCCGGGCTCGTTCTGAAGGGGTTCTGCATACTCCTATTGAACTTCCTCGCAGAAAGAGGCCACCGCCTTCAAACATGTCTTACAGCTCACCATATTTTCAACAACGGCCGGCAGTGAAAGATATAGCCCGATATTGACGATAAGGACGGCTGAGTAGCCCACGTCGGGTAATGCTCGAGTGTGTGCTGCGCACCGGCCTCGTCTGTCCCGCACTCGTGGCACTTCGGGGTGCTCTCCCTTGGAGCAATATGGTGCAGATACCTGCCGAAACACCCGTGCCCCGACAACTTCCTGTTGACGTGGAATCACGAAATTTGCGAAAATATGCTACAAAAGAACCGGCCAAAAAACCAAATTACAGCTTTCTAGTAGTAAAACCGCGGACAGACAGACAGACATGGCGAAACTATAAGTGTTCCTTGTTTACTACGGAACCCTAAAAACGGTCATATCTTTTGATAGCGTTGACTCACTAAATATTTCACTGCTGAATGAGACCATAAACCAGAGTATTTGATACTTTCAGTTTGATATCTATAGGCGTTCCTGAGAAAAAGGGTCTTGACAGACGAACAGAAAGACGGACGGTGAAGAACGGAGCTTGTAGGGTGTATCCCTACATTAGTGATATGCTAAAGGATGCTAAATTAACTGCTATGCTGTGCTGAACTATGTACTGAAGATGCTAGAAATGATAAACCGACCGCGTGGTTAGAATGCGTTTATTGCACTGCTGACAAGTAGGTACTACAAATTAGGTCGTAAAATGCCGATATGCAATTTCACAATAAATGCTGAAATGAAACTAACAATTTAATTATGTACGATGTCTCGTACAGAGCTCTTTAGAGACGGACAGATGGAGAACGGAGTGATCCGGGTTCCGTTTTTCCTTTTGATATACGGAACGCTAAAAACGAAACATTCAAATTCTTATACGTGTTATAGACAGAGATTTATACACATAGCCATGGGTCTGTTACTTTTTGTCACTGATCCGGGCCTGAAATAGTTCTAACAACCGGCCGAGTTCTAACAAAAACATCATAATTACTGGAACTTTCACAACTTTAGGAGGGCGAAGTTTTAACGAGGTTTTGGTAATAAATCCCCTCCTTTGAACTACATTCATCAAATTTCGCTTTACAAATTTTCTATCGCAGCTTAAGGCTAACCAGTACCAGTTAATTAATATTCTACCACGCTACCTCAATCGGATTTGCATGTTTAGTGCCTGTATCTTGAAGTACGTATCACTGGTGGTGTCAATACTTGGCTAGAGTTTTGACCACAAACAAAACGAGCACAAATAATTAGACAAAACATTGACAATTCAATACTCACAGAAGCAAAAAGTTCGTCACGCTTGCACATACACCGTGCTATACACACAGATATAACGTATAAGATTTTACACATCATACGCCTCGACAAAGGGGTGCGCTCTTATAAGGCTTCTGCGGGATGTCTTAAAAGGTTGTACTTAAAAAGAAAAGTTGAGCCAAAAAGAGAACTAACCCAGGACTTATATGAAATCTCCATTTGTCTATTCTTTATTATCTTGTACTCCAAAATACGGTGATTGAAAGGAATGGCCAAAAGGATTAAAATTTTACATGAACAATTGGGTTAATGTGCACTTTCCAAATAAGAAATTGTTAGAGACTCTTGAGTCCAACAATGAGTAAAGACAGATGTTATTAATCAAGATAATCATAATTTTCAGCCGAAACTAAACCTTCGCTTCTGATCTCACTTTCGGGCAAACTGAAATCGAAACTTATATGGATAACATATAATATAAATTATAATTTTTATATTATGAAGCATGTTTAAATTGATTTAGCATGCAGTTAGCCTTTGGGCGATGCAGATAATTCAGAGGTAGATGTACCAATTCAAATCAATTCAATACAGTAAGCGCCGCATTAAGATATACTGTTTCATCTTTGGATCGCTCTTATGACGCTCGTAATAGGTGCGGTATTGTAATGCAAATATAAAGCTTAGCCCGGCGCCTAGTGTATCAAGAAATAAGCAATATTATCTTAATAAAAAAATAATAAAATAAAATAATTCTGGTACACATTTTATCTGATAGTAGAACAACCTAAAGATAAGTATTAATTTGTTTTATACGTCACTTTTAACGAATCTGTAAAACGTGAAAATTGTTTCTTTAGTGTTTTAGAGTTAAGCTAGTTCCTTGTTACATACAAATATCATGAGAAAATGTAAGTACCAAGTTATTCCCTACTCTAAATAAAAGCAAAATCACATAATTACGCATCTTTGGTTTTTAATTTCTATCAGTTTTCGATTAGCTTCATTTTTATTTTCACAATACAAACTTAATTAACGTAAGGTTTTTTACCGATGACGTTATCAGAACAACTATATCTGAACAAAACACATTGAGGAGAGATCGTTATGGATAACGTTCGCACTTTCAAATCATAGGAAATATTAATTAAACAATAAAAGATATTAATTAAACAATTATGAACTCGAAAAGTGAACTTGTTTGCAGCAAGAGTGAAAACTACAGTATTTAAACTAACATTTCGATTCTAATACAATTCCTTGATCTACGCACTACAGTTGTAGTTACAATGCTACGTGCTACGTACGTACTGCTACGAGCGTTAACAGAAGTTTAAAGAGAGAAGATTCAAGTTCTTTGCCAGTTTTGTGACTGTATTTCAAAAGGAAATTTCCAAATTAAGCCACAACATTTATACATACATAGTAGTACTACATATGGGAACTCAATAAGAAAACAGAAAAGCAATCGCCACCTAACAATTTTTTTTATCGTATGTCGCTCCTTAGTAGCCAAAGGAATAGTCTCGGAGATAGTTCTTGCTAACTCTATGGGCAGAGGGCCTGCTACAGATTCTTTACCTTTCCCAATTTTTCTTTTGAGATCAGGAAAACTTTTCGTCTTCATCATGACAAATGAAGATTATTTCGAATTTGCCAATGAGCTTTGCCTGGACTTTTGAACAACTGAGAAACTAGTTATCTTACCTCTAACTGTCGAAATACAAAAATGTTGATATTATGGCGACAGTCTTAGTTATGACGGTGATCGTTAGCCAGGCAAGTTTATAAGCCCTACCAATCAAGCTGAGTACAAAAAGGTTTACCTTATTGAGGATTCAAACCGTTGAGCTCCAAATAAATACTAGACAGTCTCAACCACTAGACCACAGAGGTGGTTAAATACGGTTTAAATTTCGAAGAAATGTACAGTTTATTTCTTCATATAATCCAAAGGTCGCTGGTTCATATCCGGCTCGAAGGACCAAAAAATGTAAGGGATGCATCCTCACACTTTAGGGAATGATAAGGTGAATGGGAAGAGAACGGTAACATAAAACCGTTCAGTTTGAGAGTTGTAATTGCACTGATTTATTAACGTTAACAAAATTGCAACTCTGCTAAACCTGACTTACTATTGAAGACAATAATTATGTATGATGCGGTAAACACACACTCGTACATCTTCAATAAATACATCTTACAATATTGTTAGCATTTCGGAAAAACAACACAAAACAGTAAAATAATCTATGCAGTTTTGCGTTTCAAGGTTAGTATTCAGAATACAACATAGTAATGCTAATGACACTGCACTGATCTAACATTCCCAAAACATGTGACATTCGGGAATTCGAACATCTTAGGACACATCTGAGCGAGAGTTGAGCCCCTGCCAACAGGAAAACTGGCAAAATAATCCCAGTTTTATTTGTGAGGCGACACTAAGTCTGCGAGACGAAAAATAGTGGCCAGTATAAAAAGACACAGTAATGTAGCTCGACATGTGGTGTATTGCCGAAGCACTATACACTTCGGTTGCAGAAACCTGTTAACCGACTGCGGCGAAGCCCAAAAAGAGAGCTATGTGTTTCTTTTACCTAATTTCACCGCGACAAAGTAAAGCGCAGCTTTCCGGTTGATTTGGTGAGTGCATGCGGAAATTACACTTTGTTTCTATGTTGAAGCACGAAATGGTTGAAAATTAAAACACACAATCAAGGTTTCGATTATGATTTCTGGGTATGACTGTTTATCATGTTTAAGACTTGCTTAAGACTTTTCTGGGTATGGTTTCTTACGGTTATGCTAACACTTCCATTTTGGTTTAGGTTGTCGCCAAATGCAATTATAGGCAAGCAATTTTCATTTTCAGAAGAAAGATTATTCCGAGCTTTTTAGCAATTGGGCGTTAAGCTGCCACTCAGTCCTCGATAGTGTAGTTATTATATATTCTTTATTGCACACAAATTTTCATACATTTTTTATATACGTGAGTTAAGTACAAGGGCGAGCTTATCTCTTAAAGAGATCTCTACCAGCCAACCCTAGCAGGTGTAAGAGAGGTTTAAAATTGCGGGAAGTAAAACTATTTATAATTATAAACGTATACACTATAGATATAATAATAAACTAATATATACTGCTATAAACTAAGAAGAATATACCATTATATTAATATAACATTCGAAATTTAAACTTCAATATCGCAAATAAAAAGTATTAATATTTTATTATATAATAAAATATTAATACTTTTTATTTGCGATATTGAAGTTTAAATTATTGTGATTTATTGTGATATCATTATCATAAAATAAATCTGCTACTGTGTTTAATTGCACTATGACAATTGTCTCAGTACTTACGCCTGGAGGAGTAGTAATCCTGCCTGAATGAAACAAGTTACATTATTTTGTACTTGTCTTTATTTCTTCTTTAACTAAATTTTTCTCGTATTGTTATGTGACTAATTTTTTGTGCTGCGACAGCATAGAAACTCTTTTAAAAATAGTACACAGTAATCCTATATTCTCTCTGTTTCTTCTCACTGTCCACTAACAATGAGATAGATCATTAAAACGCTTATTTTAGTTGAGACGGTCATGATGACGTCAAAGTGATTCTTCACTTTGATGTCATTATGACCGTTTCAACTAAAATAATGTACAACTGGGCATATGCCTTTTTCAACAAGGCGGTAAAGGCTGTCCGTTGCAGGTTAGTGGGAAGCTACAAAGCCTATTAGTCCATTGAAAACTGTAAATGACTGGAAATTTCTTGGACTAAGAAAGGTTCAGAATCCATTGTTAATAAAAAAAAATTACTTGAAACACACTCGTGCCCGATCATATTGGAATGCGCTCAAGGAACTTGAGCAATAAAAGGTACTTCTCCTTGATAAATGGTGTGTTTCAAATGGGAACAAAACCTGTCCAATATGAAGATAAAGCGTTCTCTAGCTGCCGATTACAAGAGACAATCCCGACGGACCAATTTCTTTGAATCACACTGTAATAAATCACGAAATCTTAAAAGAAAAATGAAAATTGCCCGAATAATAAAACGTGGAAAAACCAATCTTAGAATACTCTCAAATATGTAAATGTAGCACGCGTACTCAAATTCTTGAGCTCTACATCAAAAATATTTTTTTTGAAAAACATCTCATTCGACATTAAATTCAAAGAAGGTATTGGTGAGTTCAGTTAACTAGCATTCGAATAACCCGTAGTTTGGTACACTATTAAGCCAATTTACGTTTCGCCCAACAAATTAAATGCCCACCGAAAAGTTTCGCCAGCAATCGGTAATCTGAGGAATCTTGATGATATCCTCCCATTATTCCCAATTTGTTGCGAAGTTCAAAGGGCTCGGGCCTAATCTGCGGGAGACAAAGGCTACTTGTGAACTAAAGTTATAGCAACTGCTCAACTAGTAAGTCAAAGTTGACCGTTTGTCACTGAGGGTCCATTTCCTTCCGCACCATAGTTTTAGTTGGTGATGACGCAATACTCTGCGAGTGGTGAACTTGATTCGGCACTATTATAGTGATTTACAGCGAAATAAGTATTATAATAATGTATACTGTACACAAATCTGTCTACCTATTTATTGGGACTACCTCTGTTATGAGCGTCAGTGGCGCTGTGGATTCGACACTTGCCTTTCAATCGGGAGGTCGGGGTTCGAGACCCGCCATGTACCACTGTGTTTTTCGTTTCGAATTTCATATGTACATTTGTCTGACGCTCCTACGGTGAAGGAAAACATCGTGAGGCAACCTGCATACATCTGCGAAGAAATTCAATGGTGTATGTGAAGTCGACCAATCCGTACTGGGCCAGCGTGGTTGACTAAGGCCTAATCGCCCTAACAGGGTAGGCTCGAGCCCCTCGGTGGGGACGTATATGAGCTGTGATGATGATGATGATGATGATGACCTCTGTTAGCCACTGGATACGTTAGAAGGGACTTGTGGGACAGACGATTTTACGAGTGGCGAACTTGATTCGGCACTATTCTAGTGATTTACAGCGAAATAAGTATTAATAATGTATACCGTTTCCGAATATTGTCTAGCGATTTATTGGGGCTACCTCTGTTACCCACTAATAGGTGAGATACGTTAGTAGGGACTTGTGGAACAGTCGATTTTACGAGTGGCGAACTTGATTCGGCACTATTCTAGCGATTTACAGTGAAATGAATTTTTAATAATGTATACCGTTCTTTACTTTCTCGCCAATCGTATCTATTTTGGACCCTACAGTGAGATATCATGGGGCTAGTATACATAGATTTTTTTATAGTGGACCTAGCAAATGACTCCATTCCACCTGATGGTAAGTGGAAGTGGGGTCCAAATGCGAAGATAACTAGTATTAGATAGATACCGTCCCCGAATACTATCTAGCGATTTTTTGGGGTACCCCTAGGCGGGATACGTTGATAGGGACTTGGAATAGCCAATTTTAAGGGCGTTTCATCCCGTATAATTAAAATCAAAATAATCTTCATTCAAATATGTCTTGTTAGAGAAAGCTCTTTTGAATCGTCCATTTTTTTTGCTTATCGCAAAAATCTTAATGCTGAGTACGATTCTCTCCTCAAACGAGGAGTAATTTGTCTTATACGCCACGCCGGTGTAGGGTTTGGTTCTCAGTAATTACGGTGAGCTCCCCTATTTTTAATTTTACAGGAGAGCGTTTGACCATAATCTCGACAGATGTTAAGCGCCGATGCGGAAAGATGGAACACGCTTTCCTAGAAACTGCCTACTCATTCTTTTATTTATAGGCCTGGAGATTGTGTTTTGGTGGAAATACAGCCGGAAGGTTGTTCCATTCCTTTTTTCCCATGTCTACAGATTCACAATGAAGGATGAAGCAACGCGACCGGGCCGACGGTACTACTGCTAGATACCACGGTAATAGTATAGATACGGAATGTAGATAGATAGAAACTCTTTATTTTGTTCATATAACACAAACAATGACAATACATACACAAACAGCAAACAAAGCCCTTTTTCGCCGTAGGCGATCTCTACCAGACAACTTTTGACACACAAACAATGTACCCTGTCTTGCGTCTGGTTCGCACGCGCTGCCGCTGCCTCCTTTAATCATCATCACAGCTCGTATACGTCCCCACCGAGGGGCATGAGCCTACCTTAATTAGTTATGTTAGGGCGATTAGGCCTTAGTCAAACCACGCTGGCCCAGTGAGGATTGGTTGATTTCGCATACACCTTTGAATTACTTTGCCGGTGTATGCAGGTTTCCTCGATGTTTTCCTTCACCGTAAGAGCGTCAGATAAATGTACATATGAAATTTGTGAATCGAAAAACACATTGGTACATGGCAGGATCGATCGCGGGCCTCCCGATTCTACTCGGGGCACAGTCTTGTGCCGAGGCCGCAGCGCCACCGACGCTTTTTATAGCGTCCTTTAATATTGTTACCACTATTTATTTTTTTATTGCTCGCACTCTCATCAAATTTTGAATCGTGCATCATTTATATAACATAAAAAAAATCGTGCATCATTTATATAATATAAATATTATTACTTTTTATATTTGTGACTGCATTTTTATCTAAATAAGTTGATTTTTTTAATCAACACCCAAAAATTTCCAGTCTGGCTAGATTTGAACTTATTTCTTCAACATAAGTAGGTACCTCTTGACGCCTTAATCAATTTGTGCCACTGAGCGCATACAAGCCCGGACGAAATTTCAACTGTATTGATCTTTTGTACTTTGTTAAGTCAAAGAAGAATTTAGTCACTGTTAAAACCGATTTTTTTACAGATTTTTTAACAGATTTCGTGAAAATTGGTTTAGAACAAAGCAAACCTACAAATTTATATTGTGACTTTGCATTTTCTATAAAAATATTAAGTTGAAAAATGAATAAACAAATATTATAAAAAAAATAGATTTTGCAAGTATTTCAAAAATACTCCCAGACGAACTGAGTCGCCCGAACGCAATGCTTAACAAGGGTCCTGGGTATCTAGATCTCCGCTAATCCCCCGACAGCTTGAACAGATAAATGGAGATATATCTCACTCAATAAAACACGGCTTAGCCAATAGTAGAAGGTATTCGTATCCATCTTCCCTGTATAAATATTCACGGGTACTTATTTATTTCTCGTAAGTCCTGTAATTTATCTTTACTGAGTAAGGTCTTGTTATTTACTTAGCTACTGAGTGCCCACCTGATGGTAAGTTGTAACAGTACACGTGGTTTTTGTGAGATTCGAAGCAAATCTGCAACCCCCACAGGAACAACAGTGTACGTTGCCAACTTGTGACATAAGATGTAAAGTTACGGAACCAGTAATTTCACTGACATAATATCTTCCTTTCGAGCCGGAACGCAGCGATGCAAGCACTGCTGCTTTGCGGAAAAAAAAGGTGGAAGTACCCCGGCAGTTGACCCTGCCTGACTTTGTTGTTTAAAAAAAGCGAAGACATCCATTTGCATCTCAATGTGTATAATCGAGCCAGTGTGTCCGCACACGGCTAATCCTGCAATTAAACTTCATAGAATGCATTTACAAACACATATTCGAATCGGATACCTCACATATATAACGAGTAACACCACCAAATAGGGCAATACTTGAACAAGAATGTTCCCTACATAGAAAGTTACGAGTACTATATCGGTATGGATTTTTATTTTATCGCATTTCTTATTAACTTTGAAGTCGTATTTTTTCTGGAAAAGAAAGAATTATTTCAAGGCAATATGTATATTACTTACGTATTAGCCAAACCGTATAACAACTACACATTCGTGTCTTCTGTAAAAACGCACGTGTGAACGCAGTCATAATTTGCAACAGTAAAATTACTCTTAAAATTGCAACACCATCTCTTGTACTATACGCTCATACGGGAATCATATTTTGCTTCCCGCGCAAATAGAATAACCGCCACTCGCGCAGTGAGTGAATTCAATTTCATACACAGATGCACTGTGTATTTTTCAATTTCAGTGCATTCGTGAAACCTATGTAAGTATAATATATGTACACAAGCTCTTTCCAGCGCCACCACAAAAAGGGTGTGAGCACCTACAGGCACAGGAAAATAAAACAGTTGTGTGGAGTCAATGATTGCGGGCTCCAGGGCACAATCGCTTTAAGGATTTGGCATTATTTTCCACCCTGGCATTATATTACTGCCTTTAAAATATCTTTATTATTATTTCTATCATTAAAATCTTTTTCCCATTATGATATCATCTAAGAAAGAATAAGCGAACACGATAGTGAAAACATCTATACTACATACGAGTATACTAATATTATAAAGCTGAAGAGTTTGTTTGTTTGGTTGAACGCGCTAATCTCAGGAACATATTCAAATTAATAAAAATATTTTTGTGTTGGATAGTCCATTTATCGAGGAAGGCTATAGGCTATATAACATCACGCTACGACTAATAGGAGCTAAGCATCAATGAAAAATGTTGCAAAAACGGAAAAAAATGTACGACATGTTGTTTTTGCCGACATCCACGCAAACGAAGTTGCGGGCACAGCTAGTCAACAATAAACCTTATGGTTTACTGTCTCAGCTGATTATTAATTTTATTTTAAGCTTCTTAGATTAATCTTCGTCGTCCGAGTACCTATTAACTGATCGAATGGGGTTTTGGACAATTAGGCTTACCTTGTTAGTCGACGGCTAACTTTCTTGGATTAAGGGTTAATCCTTATTAGTCGACCAGCAAAAGGATTTTAGTTAAACGGATTCAAAGTTTTACATTTTCTGGGTGAAGTTCAAAGTTTTGGGTTTTCAAACCCATATTTCAATCTTTAACAATCAATTTCGTGATTTGGTATTTTATTCAACAGTTTCGGAGAGATCTACTTCTCTCATAATTGAATGACGAGAGAAGTGAGTAGACATTAATAGGAATAACGAGCGATTATTTCAGAATCCTACTGTCTCTTGGGGGTAATGTCAACATAATTATTATTTGCTAGAGCTCTTGACGGGTCTCTTAAGAAGGCTCAAAGTCACCCAAAAGGCAATGGAGAGGGCTATGCTCGGGGTTTCTCTACGTGATCACATCAGAAATGATGAGATCCGTAGAAGAACTAGAGTTACCGACATAGCCCAAAGAATTGCAAACCTTAAGTGGCAGTGGGCAGGACACATCGCTCGTAGGACTGACGGCCGTTGGGGCGGAAAGGTCCTCGAGTGGCTGCCGCGTACCGGGAGACGCAGTGTTGGTAGGCCCCCCACAAGGTGGACCGACGATCTGGTGAAGGTCGCGGGAAGCCGCTGGATGCGGGAGGCGCAGGACCGATCGGTATGGAGATCATTGGGGGAGGCCTATGTCCAACAGTGGGCGTCTCTTGGCTGATATGATGAGCGTTTGACCACAATATTGCCTCATGTTAGTATGTTAGTGGCCGAAGATGGAGCACGCTCTTCTAAAAAGTGCTTGTTCACTCTTTTCTAGATTGTATTTAGATGGAAACACACGCCGGTAGGTTAATCGACGATTAACTTTTCGTTCGAACTGTGGGTTAGTTCATGTTTTCACACAATACAAAGTCGTAGAAAACTGTCATCTGCGTGCACGCTTAGCCAGGCCATTGTAGTAAAATATTTAAATGTTTTATTTTTAATCGTTTCGTGCGTTTCCTTCAAATTCTGATTTATCTCAGAAGCCATGCTTACGTGAATATAGTCACCAATCGTGGGCATGTGTTGAGTGGGGGAAAGCTCCATACATTGTAGGCCATTATCTCAAGCATCTTACGAAAGATATTTCTTTTAATATTTTAAGGCAATATAGTTTTATTATTTTGCTCTCTTTTACATACGGACAACTTCATTTCTCTAATAAAAAGAATATCCTCCTTATCGTTATTCGGCAGTTAATTTTAACAGGGACAAGCCATATACACGAAAATTTTATAGTTTTGACACTATCGGTCTCCGTTTAGCGATCTTTGATGTTTCACATTTTTCGATCACCCATCATATGGCTGACCAAAGTCAACATTGCATAACTTTAGCTATCGCGAGCCGAAAGTACACGCCAATGCTTCACTATATAATAACAAAGGATATCGAATTTATTTTCTCATACTATGTCATCGGAGCAAAATTGGTGAAAATCGATCGACTGCCAGCAAGCTTAGCCTGTGCTTGCAGTGAAATATTTCATTCCGGTTTTTAGTCGATTGCGTGCGATTTATACTGCTTCCAGGCCGTTGGCCGCCATCCAATGACTCCATTCTGTAAACTTAATTTATGAATACAGCGCAGTCTTAGTGTTGATTACTATAATATAAGCTAGATTTGAGTAAGAATTCATTATTTCAAGGAATTTTAGACCAAAAAACAATTTGGCACATTCCGAGTTTCATAAATTACGTTGAATGTGTTTTTGAGTCAAGGAGTTAAAGACATCCGACGAATTTAGATTACACGCACGTGTCGTCGCTCTCTTTTTTTCCATGGATGTCGTAAAAGCTGACTAATGCCCGGTTTCTATATTCAAAAACCGATCCGTTATTGCTACGGATAGTTATATTTTGGAATATTTTTCATAGAATAAATGTCAAAGTTTAACTGTCCGTAGCAAAAACGAATCGTTTTTGAATATAGAAACCGGGCTTTGGAGATCTCGCGTACTAGACGGCTATGACCACGACCAGTGCACTGCAACTAGGTTAACTATAGAACCCTACGAACGGTGTCGCACTTGGTCGCAGCGACCGTCGGCCACAGAGCCCACAGACAATGAGCCGTCACGACTGTTCGTGGTCTTGGCCGTCTAGTGTGTGAGGTTCCTTCAAAGTTCCTCCGCAAAGAGATGGAAAGTTTAAAACTTTACATCAACTCGTCTAGTTAACGTAATATAGGTCAATTCCTCCTCGCCTGAGGAGAGATTCGAGCCAAGTCTTGGGACGTAATGTAGTGAAAAGTGAGGTTGAAGTGAAAAGTGACTGAGTTATAAACATCCGTTTGTAACTCAGTCACTTCTCACTTCAACATTTATCTATACCAAATACTTTTTGCATTGACGCATTAATATTTTCTCAGTAATTACGATCAAAGATTTTATAGTTTCATACTAGTTCCTAAAGGTTTACAGGGGTATTTTTTATAAAATAAATAAACTATAAATTTTTACTACTTTCACAAACATTCGCTTTGAACAACCTTGAATTTTATTTTAACAAATCATTTTTAATAAAAGGGAAGTTTGCCTTTTGTGTAAAATCAGTACTAGTTAGTAGCCAGTGTCTGAAGTTAACGTTTCAGGCAAAGGGTCAGTCAACCACAGCTATATTTTTACTAAAAAAATATAATTATTTAAAAAATGTATAAGGGACAGTACAAAAACTGCTGTGATTATACACATAAAAGTTCTAAAAAACACTTCTCCAAAATAGTAAAAGAACAATATCAGCAAAGAAACACAGAAACTATAGGATGCTTTAATGAAACAATATTAAAACTAGGCGATGCAGTAATATTCTCGGCAAGTCGGCACGTAACAATGCACCAACTCAATACAAACACAATTTTGATGCTCCACAAATATTACACGGGGACTCGCTCACGCTAAAGCAAATCTACAGTCCGCCCAAAGCGTCGTAGAAGCGGGCATATTTGCGTTAAAATACCACACCACAAACAGGCAATTGCCTCGAAGCTAACCAATCCAGCGTACTATTTTATTATTTACGGTACATCGCAAAATACAGGATTTCTTCGCCCCACGCGTTAACGTTGGGACGTGTGAATCTCTCGAGACCTGAATAAGTTGGAAGGAATTATTTACTTTGTGGTCAACGCCGACAAGTATGTTGTTTGTTTCATAGTTTATTTATCGTGGTTTGATCTGTGTTTGTAGTGCGATTTTCTAATTCAAGAAATAGGGATGACATTTTTAACACTAGAGTACACGTGTGGTCTACTATAGTAGACCAGGGTGACATTTTAAGTGATAACTTTTGAATTATCCACGCTGGTGCGTTGGAATTTTAGGCTATCCTCGGCCATTAAATTTGTCAGCGAGCCAGTAAAGCGCGCAAGGTCAGCACGTAAACACGTTCCTGCGATTTTCCACCAAATACGTTGGCCTACCATAATAGTCCGCGCGAGTATTTTGAGTATATATGAGTTTAACAAATTTAGGTAAGTGCTATTTGTTTCGATTTGCTATTTATTTTGTTCGAGCAACCATGGAGAGTCTTCCTCGACAGTTGAGATATAGAATAGAAATGCTAACGGGCACAGCTCAAGCCACAGAGTATGATGTTACCCTCAAGATGGGACGGGTCGGTCGATGCGCACTTTGCTCAAGAGCCAGAAATCGATCCACAAACAAATGGTGCAAGACATGCAACCAATGGGTTTGCTCTGATCATCAAGCTGTAGTATGCCTTGAATGCTATGAAAAATAAGGGACTGATTGAATATATTTTTCATTTCTGTAGGAATTTTATTCATACGTAACCAAAAAACAAATTGATAGCAATTATAAAATGGTATACCATAGTAGGCCACGCGTGTACTCATGTAAAAAAAGGGGCGCGTGTACTCTAGTGTTAAAATGTTAAACACGTATTTTTCTTTTGCACTATAATTTTAGATAGATCTAAAATTTTCGACGGTGTATTGTTTTGAGACGTCGCGTGAAGTTTAACGTTGATGATGTCAAAGTGTGAAGTTTCGGGTTGAAATGATGTCTTAACTCTTGAAGTGTGAAATCTAGGGTTGAAATCTTGCTGTGTGAACTCTTGAGGTGAAGTGATAACTTCATTCTTGACTCAGGGTTGAAGTCTTAAGTCTATGTATGTCTTAAGTCTCGAAGTGTCAAATCTAGTATTGAAAAGTTGTCATAGCATATGATCTGTGTAACGATATTTCTACGATTCTAATAGAACTTCCCTGTTTAGTTCAGTTAATATTGTAGCACAGCTTATACCTATTTAGCATTACTTTACTAAGGCTGTCGTCCTGACAATAATATCGATTGAACCGATTTCGTTAGAAGGGCATGGTAGCTTTCAATCAATGTCGAGGTACAAAAGAAAACATAAATAAAAGTTCTTTTTCAATATTGTGTTGTCATCATTGTCAGTGATTAAAGGTGCTCAAAATCTAGGCTATAGTTTGTTTTAACATATTTTTTTGTAGATCTATTATCGTTCCAGGTAAGAAGTTTTAGAAATGTATAAACAATATTATTGTGCGCTTGAGTTTTTGTTTCTATAACTAATATTATGTTAACGTTTTTACTCCTATATGCTTTTTGTAGTGATCTCACTGAACTTTATCAAACCTAACTTATGAGGCTGAAACAACAGCACGCCTATGAGGTGACGTTAAAGTAGTCGTCATCTTAAGAGCAATAAATTGAAATTGGGTCTAAAAGATCGCTGGTTGTTTGAAGGTACACATTCAAAATTTGATGGTACCATAAAATCTGATAAAAATTAGAAAATTAGTTTAATAATTGAAAAAATAACAAGATATCAAAATTGTCAAAGTCTAGCAAGACAATAAATATCCTGATTTCAAACAACCTCATGTTATTTTTCAAAAGGGTTCGTAAAGTAAATAACAGTTCATTTTATTTTTGTGCAAAGCGGTCACTTGCCTTTGCGAATCGTTCTAAGTAATCTGCAGTGTCAAGCTTTACAATTCTAATATTCATCCTACAAGTCAGAGCGTAAGAAGTTTGAAAAAGTTTCTTAATTACAAATTTATGAGCAGAGATCTTGAGCGGGGCAAAGCTATAAGCATCAACAATATCCTGACAAATTTCGTCGTCTTAACAATGACAGTTAAATCTTGACTTAATTAAATGTCCGGCTCAGAAAAAGTTGTGACAAAAAGTTAATCATTTTACACAGTGTATTACGAATCAGTATGGAAAAATTTAAGTAATCTCATTAACTGAGTCACAGCTGTTAAAGTCAATATACTTTATTAAAATAGGATTACATAACTGCTTTTGAACGTCAAGGAAGCTACGTCAATGGTTCACAAGTCTACGGCGGGAGAGAACCAGCAACAAAACCAGCAAGGGCAATTTTTTCTCCCTGTATTGTCCCAGTGTTTTAATTATCGGCCATTTTTTTTGAAATTACACTTAATCGTGTATCAATATAAGAAAAAAACATTATCGTTTTAGGTTGTAACAAATATATTTATTCTTAATTATTATAATGACATTTCACAGTTTATAACTGCATTTTTATTACGCTGAGATAAGAGAACCGTAGAAAATGTCAAAAAGAAAATAAATGGTGTTATAAAACTACATTATGATACAAATTTTGCACCCACGTAGTTACCACATTTCTACCTTGTTTAACACAAACGATCAGAATCACATTAACATGCACTAAGTTTCACGCATAGATCTCTCCGGAACGATTTTCCCTTGGTGTCTGATATCCCAGTATCTCTATCAGCTGATGAAGGCATACGGAGACTGTAACAACCACTCTACTGCAAAATTTATTGTGTAATTAGAATTACTAATTATTGTAATCGAAATACCAATTACTTTTGTAGATGAAGAAAAGTAATTGCAATTACATGGTAATTTCAATTACAGTAATTAATTACAATTCATGTAATTAGTAATTTAATTACAAAAGTAATTTATTACGCCCAACACGTAAGTATCAGGTGATAGTAAAAGCCGTCGACCCAAGAAACACTGACTTTACTTGATGCGTGCCAATAGGTGATTAAGAGGTCATGCCTGGGGTTTGTCCGATATTGTTTAGGGCGTAGCTAGGAATAACGACCAACCAGTTGATAATTATTAGATTACGATATCAGAAATAGGCAACGCAGATTGATAGAGAACTTCAAGAAGCACTCAGTTCAGGATATTTACTAGCGCGTACGCTCAGGTTTCATGGACGAGCTTATTTCTGAAGTTGTTCATACGGACTAAACCATGTAGTTATAATCTGTGGCATGGGGTTCTTCACATAAGATGGAGGCATCACCGATATCTCTGTTATATAGTGATCGCTTACCATTAGACTACCTACACGATTGTACAAAAAAATAATTATGGTATACTGAAACTAATTCTACTGTTAAAATAACTTCATCGGAATTCGTGAAAGCAGTCTGGCAACGTTGGCAATACTTTAATAGCAGTTTCCATTTCTCTTCGAAGTCGAGGCAGTCAGGAGTGATTGCTTTTAAATTAACGACTGCCAACTTTAAGACGAGGAAAAGTGCTCGCTACAGTGTCTTTATGTAGTTCAAATTGCATCGGATTTAAAAGAGTCTATAAATCACCTTTTGAGTTTAAAACCGAACTGTCAACCAGAGCAGATGCTTGATTAGTATAAGGGTGAACTCTTCAAGCTTTTGTTGACATTTCTTCTTCTTGCTTACACCTTATGGGCGATCAAACAGCAGCAGGCGTAGCACGAGCCGCCAAGACTGGACTCGAGTTACGCATTATCTCACAATTTCAGTGACATAATCTCTATGTCTTAAAGAGTAGCACGGTGGCGCGTATTAAGTGGGACTGACGTGATAAAAAATTCTTGACGCTCGTCAAGGGACCCGTGTGACTGAGTTTTATCACAATTTTTTTGCTCTCCGACTGCTAATCTCTAGAATATAGAGATTATGTCACTGAAATTGTGAGATAATGCGTGACTCGAGACCAGTCGTGGCAGCCCGTGCTACGCCTGCAGGCGAGCGGCCTAGGCTACCGTAGCCTACAAGCATCTACTTACTTCAAATAATATCCTAGGTATAAATAAATCTACTATTCAACTTGTACAGCTTAAGAATCTGAAAAATGACTAAATTAATACACGAAATTCCGGCCAAGAGCGAGTTGGAGTCGCACATCGATGGTTCTGTACAAACTTGTCTAAACAGCACCGTGTTTAGTCAATGCCCTATCAAGCCGTTAAGTTAAAGTTATGGCGTCATTGAAATTTCGAAATTGTAAAATTTAATTTGAAATCCTCCATACAAATATAGGCGTCTGTGAAAAAAAATGTATGGGGAATTAGAAAAAAAAATTACAATTTCGAATTTTCAGCGACGTCATAACTTTTATTTATGTATGACTAATGCCCGGTTTCTATATTCAAAAAACGATTCGTTTTTGCTACGAGCAGTTATATTTTGACATATTTTCCATACAATAAATGTCAAAATTTAAATGTCCGGGTATATGTTAACATGGGTAGGTTTCGGCTTGAAAGGTTATGAATAAAAGACCATCCATAATTAAGTTTCAGATTTTCACTCAACATAGTTATAAGACGTTGCTTCTTGGCAAATCTTATGATTCTAGGTCAACGGTAAGTGTCCTTTAGGTTTGATTCCCTTGTAAAACCGCAAAATATGCTAAATATGCGCTTAAAATGTTAAAACTGACAGCTGAAAGCGACCGTCGACCTGAGTATTAGATATATATTTCGGTTTCTTGTTTTTCCGATGACCTAGAGTCATGTGGCAAAAAGCAAGGTCTTATAGCACATCACTATTAAGCAAAAAATTAAAACCGTAAATATGAACATAGTTAGGAACTTATATACTAAATAACTTTGTAGGAAGCCACCGATGCACGAGAGCTACTGACACTTCAGTTTTTTATTCTTGTATTGATTAAGTCATTTGACATGTAAAAAAAACAAAGTCAGAAGTATAAAGAAAGCGTGAGGAACGTTACTTAAAAAATGAACCAAAACTTTCTGTGTGAGTTTGTAGGTAGACCGCGCCTTTTCTTACAAATAAATACGGTCCTGTCCACGCCTGTCTTATCTTAACCTTGAAGTCAACTGTGTATTCGGTCGAATAGACCATCCATTCATAATTAAGGCAACCGACCCTACATTTGCCGTTTTATTACCAAAATAGATATATTATGAATGAAGATTGTATGCCTTGTTAATAATAAAGTTGGGTCGGATTGCGGGCTAACGTCCTTTTTATCAGAATTTTAGGTCAACGTTGTGTAGTGAATAGTTGTTCTTTCGGCATCCCAATATTTGGTTGATACGTAAGAAATTAGTATACCTACTTATGTAGTGGGAAAAGTCTTTTATATTAAAATAAGGTAATCTCGTGAAATCGTTAAAAGGTAATCACATATATTATGATATGGATAGAACCTTGTCGACTGTCGTTACTAAAATTAATAATGGATTAGGAAGCACTCTTTTTGATTTGAATAACATTTATCGAGGATAATCAGAATGTATATACTAATATTGTAAAGAGGAAAGTTTTGATTGTTTGTTTGTTTGTATTGAATAGGCTTCGAAAGTGCTGAACCGATTTTGATGAAAGTTGGTATAGGGATAGTTTGAGACCAGGGGAAGGACATAGGGTGTTTTACCTACGGGAAGATATAAAATTCCCATGGGAAAACAAAAATAACGCGGGCGAAGCTGCGAGCAGAAAGCTAGTCTATTATACCGGGTGTAACGGAATACCGAAATAATATTTTAAGGTTGTTGATTTACAAAAAAATGTTTTATGACTATTCTTTGTATTTTTATTATTTACCTACTTTCGATTTAATGCGCTTAACTGTTAAGCGTATTAAATCGAAAGTAGGCATATGATAAGAATACAAAGAATAGTCATAAAACATTTTTTTTGTTAATCAACAACCATAAATATTATTTCGGTATTCCGTTACACCAGGTATATCATAGTACATAGTTGAGGAATTGTTTAAGTAAAATTAAATACTATAGATAGAAGAGTTTTATTAAAACAAATTATAATAGAGTAGAATTTCAGTAAGCTTAAGCACACTCCGCCCTCTTTCAGTCTTTAAGAGGCTTAAGGTTGTAGTACGAAGTCTAATTAATTCCGCTATAAACTCTAAGCTAGCTTTTCTCAACATTTCAACTCAACTTTTTTATGATATTCATCCATTTGAGATTAGGAGAGGATGTGCGAATAGGACGATTTGCAAACGGGACTTTCTGCGAATGAGATGTTTTTAAACACTGTGACATTCTGCGAATGGGACTTTCTTCTATGCGTAAACCATTTAAAGATGCTAGCCGTTGAAACGTCTTTGCTAAAAGGCTTACTAAAATCTATCCCGCATTGCCCACATTCACCGGCTTCCCACAGACTTCGGCAGGAGCCTATGCGTTCCGGCATGTGGTTGTAACTCGAGGATCTATAGTTTGCGAGTAATGTGCCTTGCTTACTACCTCGGAGCTATGTACATTTTTTTATACAGCTAAGTTGACAAAAACAAGCAAACTTCCCACCTGATAGTAAGTGGTAACAGTCACCTATAATACATGGGCTCTTGTGAGATTCGCAGCAAAACTGCAACACCTACAAAAACCACAGTGTACGTTGCCAAGATGTAAAGTAACGGTACCCAGTAATTTCACTAAACTCAAACTCAAACTCAAACTCAAAAATCTTTATTCAATATAGACCTTTACAGGCACTTATTGACGTCAAAATAAAAACATAAAAATCTTCAACCAAGAATCTAATTAACTAAATTATTTAATCCTTGTATGTACACACACCCCAACCATTATTAAGATGTGTGCAAATACAAGTCAAATGAAAAAAAAAAAAAAATTGACTCTACACCTGTTCGGAAATTGGGAGAGCCTTCTCAAGAAGAACAGGCAAGAAACTCGGAAGGTCTTGTATTTTTTTTGTCTCCTCTTTTAAAATGCCAACATTACAATATTATATTTCACAAACATTTTTTTAAATAATATAGAAATGCCTGTCGGTGTGAGTGGAACAGTTACTCGAATGAAATTTATCCCACTATCACAAAGTGTTAACACCCTTTAAATGTCAATTATCACACTTTTTATCAATCCCAAGCAGTTTTATCTGTCATATAATCAGACACTTTATAATATGCTTTTTTCATAAGTGCGCCCTTGATAGCGACTTTAAATTTATTCAAGTTAAGTGCTTTAATATTATTTGGGATTTTATTGTAGAAACGTACACAAAGGCCTTTGAAAGAATTATATTTTTTTTTAAGCCTGGTATTTGGTAACGCTAACATATTCTTTTGCCTAGTATTTACTGAATGAATATCACTGTTTTTATAAAACGAATGTATATTTTTATGAACATATACTATATTCTCGTAAATATAATTGCGACGCGACGGTCATAATACCAATTTCTTAAATTTTTTCTCTCAAAGAGTCTCTTATTTTAAGGTTATAAATAGCACGAATAGCCCTTTTTTGCAGCACAAAAACAGTCCGAATGTTGGCAGCATTTCCCCACAGCAAAATGCCATATGACATCACACTATGAAAATAGGCAAAGTATACAAGTCTTGCTGTATCAACATCAGTCAGCTGACGTATTTTCCATACAGCGTAGGCTGCAGAACTAAGTCTCTTCGACAATTTATCAATATGTGGGCCCCACTGAAGCTTTGAATCTAAAGTAATACCAAGAAATACTACGGTATCCACAAGGTCCACATTTTTATGCTTTATGTTAACAGTGGTGTGAACCTCTTTAACATTGGGTAAAACAAATTTTATACATTTAGTTTTCCCTTCATTGAGGCACAAGTTATTCGCATTAAACCAGTAAACTATTCTTGAGATAGAACTATTTACATCGTCATAAATTTGCAATCGTCTTTTAATTTTAAACATAAGTGAAGTATCATCTGCAAATAATACAATCTCATGCCTGTCTTGTACAAAAGCAGGCAAGTCATTTATATATATTAAAAATAGAAAAGGACCAAGAATTGAACCCTGCGGAACTCCCATTTTAACCGAGGCGCCCTGGGACCTCTCCCCGTTGACGTCTACTTTCTGAATCCTCTCAGTCAAATAGGAGACGAGTAAATCCAGAACAGTGTCGCGAAATCCATAGTAGTGTAATTTCCTGATCAGGGTGTCATGATGAACGCAATCAAACGCCTTGGACAAGTCACAAAAAACGCCCAGCGCATCATGTGAGTCCTCCCAGGCCTCATATATATTTTGTATTAACTCAACACCAGCATCAGTTGTTGAGCGACCCTTTCTAAAACCAAATTGTTTACAGTGTAGAAGATTATTTCTGTTAAAAAAGCTTTGCATTTGTTACAACATTATTTTTTCAAAGATTTTGCTAAAAGTAGGTAGCACAGAGATAGGTCTAAAATTATTGGGGTCTGATGTGCTACCAGATTTGTGTAATGGAATAATTTTACTCAGTTTCATTAGATCAGGAAACACACCACAGTCAATGTCAGTCATAACCCTTCAAACCGAGACACAGCAATGCAAGCACTGCTGCTTTGCGGCAAAAATAGGTAAGTCGGAGGTTCTCAAGCAGACGACTCTGGTACAGAGTCTCCCTCATATATTAGATATAACTATTTTGAAGTATATTTTGATATAACTATAGTGAAATAGCAACGTTACAGTGTCATGAAGCAAACAATTCTTCCAAGTTTTTTACTGCTGAATAAGAAGAAAGTGTATGTGAAAAGTATAAAAACCTATTGTAGACTGTGAAGAAAACAAAGAACAGATAGTCTCACTGCAGAAATCGTGGCAAGAACAAAATAAGCCAATTTTAATTCGCATGCGATAATTCCGATTTTTTACGCAGACTGTTAAATCGAATGCTTTAAAATAAGTCCCGTATCGTTCACTAGCCGCGCCAGTTGACATCGTGCCTGCTATAGAGCTCGGGATAATTCAGTGACGCGAAAATATTCAGCGGGGTGTAGCTAACGACTGCAATACGGTTGTTATTCTGTGAAGAAACTGTCGAGGTGTCGGTATTTCAAAATATTGGGGGAAAGAATTATGTAGACGACACGCCAAGAGATAAATTGATTTGACGATACTGGAGTTGTTGTTATTTTTATTATGTAGTGTTTCTTTTTGTAGTTGGTGTTTATTTTTGTAGAAATATTATTTCTAACTTTTTGTAATTTTATTACAATGTGGATTAGTATAATTTGATCCAACTTCTACAAAACGAATTGAAATAGTACGGCTAACGTTTAATTGAAATAGTACGACTAATGCTCTAAATGACTATTATTTATTTTACTGGAGGGAGACTCTGTACCAGGGTCGGCTGCTTAGGTACCTCCGTCTTACCTATTTCTGCCGCAAAGCAGCAGTGCTTGCATTGCTGTATTCCGGTTTGAAGGGTAAGATATGGCAGTGAAATTACTGGGTACTGTGACTTTACATCTTGTGTCACAAGTTGGCAACCTACACTGTGGTTCTTGTGGGAGTTGCAGTTTTACTGCGAATCTCACAAGAGCCACATGTATTATAGGTGACTGTTACCACTTACCATCAGGTGGGCAGTTTGCTTGATTGCCAACTTTCTGCAATAAAAAAAAAATATTTGCTAGCTCCTATTTATACGTGACAAAAATTTTACACATTGTTCGTGCCTATATAATTACGCTTGTTACTATAGGCTTGGAATATTAATATATTAAGAGAGAATTGTAAAGTGCACTAGCATCTCTTCTACGGTATTAGCTTTACAGAGACTAGTTAAAAAGTTTGCAGCGGGCTTTGGCTCTGCTGGGAAGCACGTAAATTGAATCTTTTCATTATAACGTACAAAAGTTGAATCACCACGGGCGACTGCGGAGTTTGCGGCGTGAGAAATTATTTTGTTGTGTTCATAAAATCCATTCCTATGCACCTATTTGACTAATTTAGCATTGTGCCAAATTGCGCAGGAATATTTTTTTTTATTAAACTAAGTTGGACCTATTGATTTGTGTTGCAAATGTTTGTCTATGATTTTTTTATGCAACACATTTACCAAACAAACAGGTTACCCGATAGTAAAAGCTACAGTCGCCTATAGTACATGTGGTTCCTGCAGGACATGTAAATCTACAACCCCCACTAGGATACCAATGTACGGTACCAACTTGTGACATAAGATGTCATGTCACAGTACCCAGTAATTTCACTGGCTGTATTACCCTTCAAACCGGTACACAACAATTCAAACACCGCTATTTCGCAGCATAAATAGGTAAGATAGATAAGATTTAATACTTTTGACCAGTTCCCAAAACTGATTTATAAAAAGTGGTTAATTTTGTTAAGAACCGTTCTAATTGTCTTCATGTATTAACCGGTTAATAAACAAACCGGTATTAATTTCTACGTATAATTCTGTTAACCGGTTAAACAGAGAACGTTATTTAAAGACTCGTGCGAAGTTGAATTAGCTAGTTAAAAGAACAAATAATTATTTTTATAAAAAGAAACGTTCCTATTTGCAACGCTGTCGAGTATAATCTGCGGGAGCGAGATCAAAGTAGGCTCGGTTCATGTATGATATGTCTACAAAATATTAACTACAGATGGCATTCACTAATTGGTTTATTACTCTGAACAGCATCAATATGTTTTAAGAAACCGGATCCCAATTTATCCGGTAAATAACCGGCAATCAAAACCATAACCACGATCCATTCGAGTTTGGGATCAATGATCCAAACCGGTATACAAAAATTACCGGTTATCAAGCACAAGATATTTTATGTGACAGCTTAGGTTTTATTATCTATGACAAGTGCTGCAGCTTGGAAACTCTATATTATTAGAAACTTGAGCTAAACAGACCTTTGTCGTCAGCGCGGAACTCAGCTTCCAGCTCAGCCTTGGAGGGCTCCGGCTCCGGTTGGTTGTTCACTGCCTTCATACTCATGGTCTTCCTTGTTTTGTGTCCACGGAACGCCGCTTGGATCTTCGTCGCCGCCTGCTCCTCTGACGGCTTCTGTGCGCTGTCTTGCTTCTCTTCTGTTAGGGGAGAAAATTGTTATTAGACTTTTGGTTTTAAAAAAAAAATAGGTGACAAAAAACACACGGCTCAAGTGATGTTAAGGCTAGGACTGAGACTGGCTCTTGGAGACTCTAACATTATTTATTTGCTTACAAAAATTGCAATGGAAAACCTATAAGAGATTTCCCCGCTTAATAAAAAGATAGGGTGGGTTAAATGATGAATAAAGTTCATCTCGTTCCCTGAGTAATGTATCTACATCGATGTTCCAGCCAGACAGGGACTGATTTGTTTAGTAACCACCCTCAGTGGGGGAGTTTCACACGTTTCCCACCAGCACAGCGGTACGTGGCGCAAACGCATTAGATCTCCACATGAAAATGCAGTTAAGGCAAGGCCAATCCACAATCTCACAAAATAATCGTTATTTGAGCTCTGAGTAGGAAGAAATGATGTACAATTGCTGTAGACTGAAAAAGAAACATCACAGACACTGAGCGAATAGAATACACATTAAAATGGCTTGGTAACTCTGTAAGAAATCAAACACTTCAATTTTGTATTTCCGATCGATGACAGTGATATGATTTTCTACAAAAGGGAAGCCTTTTTATCATTGTTTTATTAAGTTTTGTCTTTAGTGAGGCGAAAGCACCCACTTCTCCAGTTGGACTGCTCGTTTTTCATGTAAGTGAACAACCAACATTGCTTTATATGACGATTTAAAAGAGCAGACAAAAACGGATTTTCGGATCTTCTTGCCTGTTCTTCTTGTGAAAGCTCTTCCAAATTCCAAACAGGTACTTGCAGATACCTTGATTATGAAAAGCTTAATATTGATAATTTTTTCTAATCAAAATGACGCATATTTTTGAATGTTGATTTTTTTTCTGCAGGAAAACCGCAAGAATCTCCATAAAAATATAAAAGTCAATGCCCTAATCATCATTTCAAATTTATATTAGCGCTTTGAACTAATACGAGTATTTTAGATCCATTGTCACTTTGACATAGCATCCTCGCAAGTTCAAACGAGGTTCAAACTATCCTAATCACATTCTGATTGCAACTAGCAAAACTTTACATGTATCAATGAAACACACGCTAATTAGTACCAACTTTAGAATATGGTACCACTTTGATTTCAAGCTTGTTATTTCAGTTTTACTCGAGGTATGTAGTATTTGTGCTTTGTTTGGAACAACTTTTCCACGTGCTATACTTTTTAGGTAGAAGAATTTTGACAACACGGTTAGCGCAGAGGTAGAGTGATCACCTACTGCACAACGGGCCGCGGGTTCGATTCCCGTACGGGACAAATATTTTGTATAGCCTACAGAAATTTGTTCCGGTCTGGGCGTATGTGCATGTGATATTCTATGTTTGTAACTGCACCTACGACACAGGAGAAAAAACATAGTGTGGGGTGACGTTTTTTTTTTTAAAAAGTACAGTACTGGAAATTGTATTTAGTCGTTTTGAAAACCAATCTTCTTAAGTCTGTATTCAAGGTCAGCTAGAATATCGTATTTTTAACAGGCAATGACAATAAGAAAGGCGGTTGGGGACCACACTTACTTTAAAAAAATGCCCCCTTGGCATAGTCTAGACGGTCGTTTTATCTAGGTGATTTCATGTAAATATGAGTACTTTCAAGGGGTTTTCGATAGTCTCTAGCCAGATATATGCTGAATTTAACAGTAACATAATAATAATATATTTAATGCCAGATATCAAGGATCCAGGTGTTGTTAACAATTACCTTATAAACTATGTTAATAAGGTAAGTGTAACGTAGCAGCAAATGTCTTCAAAATATAATAATGACATTGTTTTATGTACTTTTATGTACTTCCATGTGAATTGTATTAAACAATATTTTAATTCCGTCATTTCAATTGATGACCAGGGGCTGGTGCACGATAGTGAGGACAACGGTTTACTTCAAAATTAATTTAAATATTGCATTTATTTCATTAATTACTTTAAGTAATATACGAGTATAAACTGCTTAATATTTTGTAACATGATTCATAATCATCATCATCATTTCAGCCAAGAGACGCCCACTGCTAGACATAGGCCTCCCCCAGGGATCTCCAAACCGTTCGGTCCTGCGCCTCCCGCATCCAGCGGCTTCCCGCGACCTTCACCAGATCGTCGGTCCACCTTGTGGGGGGCCTACCAACGCTGCGTCTCCCGGTACGCGGCCACTCAAGGACCTTTCCGCCCCAACGGCCGTCAGTCCTGCGAGCTATGTGTCCTGCCCACTGCCACTTAAGGTTTGCAATTCTTTGGGCTATGTCAGCGACTCTAGTTCTTCTATGGATCTCTTCATTTTAGATGCGATCGCGTAGAGAAACCCCGAGCATAGCCCTCTCCATTGCTCTTTGTTGTTGAGTAACATGATTAACTATCGGCTATTACAAAATATTAACCATTTTATATAGTTTTAATTCTAATATTTTTTTATAAATCTATAAACAAAGTAAGTTAAAACACTGATTTCTTATGTTGAAAATCGACCAGAGACTTACAAATGCCTTTAGTAACAACAATTTTTCAAGTGATTTTAGTATTATTTCTAAAATATTAGTTATCTCGTAGTATTCGTAAAATATGAAATACCAATCACTTAGAATTATTAAATACTAGCTGACCCGGCGTACTTTGTATCGCCATGTTTTTAACGAAATTACTGAAATGTTTGTTTAAATTATTGTAATTTTTATATTACACAAACCTTGTCCTAACATTAACGAATACATAAAACCAAGAATCATCCAATTTGGTGCAGTCGGTCGAAAGTTATGGGCGTACATACATTTCGAAGATCAATTTTTATTTATATAGATTTATGTTCTTAACTAAACACCTACCGACACAGAGTTGTTCTTATTTTGTGGAATCACCCATTTAAGTATTTTAAACATATTTTTATTTCACTGAATATTTATTACGATGTGCGATCTGAAGACAACCCTAGGGAATATACACCGAGTTTCTGGCTCGGGAACTCAGCATTCCAAGCAAGCTGTTGAGTTAAATTTTAAATAATTAAATTTAATTAATTTTGACGTTTTCAATCCTATACATGCGGAATAAAAATGTCCATTTCATTTCAAATTCATTCCTATTTCATTCATTTCATTACTGTGTAAACATCCCGAAATCTGACTAGTATCCATCTAGAATCATCACCTAAAGTAAGAATCCATACCACAGTTAGGTATTAACTTATCACATCACAATTATTATGAGAACAAACAAAACTGGCATATTTACATTCACTCAACGGCTAAGACGTGATTGATCACATTTTCTACAGACTCAATATATTATCATGCTACTAGTCTGTGAAGGCTCTTAACTATCATACGCTTGTAGTTTTATTATTTATTTTACAATTTATGTACGCACACAGAAGCAGGAGTGTGACTGGTCTTCTAATCGGGAGGTCCGAGGTTCGAATCTGCATTGTACCAATGTGTTTGCGTTTTTCGAATTTCATAATATGTACATTTGTCCGACGCTCCTACGATGAAGTCATAAATCTTGTTAACGTCCTAATGAGCACTTTTTATCTTGAGCCTGCATTAACATGGTCGAGTGACATTCGCTTACTTTTACCCCAGACTTCTGTTTTCATGTTGTTTTAATTTGTCAACATAGTACTGGAATGTAAAACAAATGACATTTTTTTGTGTCAAGAACAGTTTTTTCAGTTTAGGGTAAAATATCACTGGCACGCACATATCACAGCAACAAAGGGGACAAAAATATTCTATACAAAGGCAGCTTCTGTTTATTTTTATACAAAACTAGTTGCGTAAGCCAAAATACCCTTATAGTTTTTAAGGCAGTTTTTCTATATCATAAATTACTAGCTGTATCCGCGAACTACGTTTCGCTTTAATAAAACTGAACACTGTAGTTTCCTTATTTTTTGGATAGAGATGGCCTAGATGAGACTGACAAAAAGCATTGAACTTGCGCTAATATATGGTAAAAAATGATCGAAATTTCTAGTTTCACAATTTGCTATTTCATTGCTATCGGCAAATATATTAAAGAGTAGCAACGTAATAATAAACATAATACCGATTCTGATATATTTGATAAAAATAAGAATCACTCTCGGATTTCGGATAAGGGCTCTTGAGTGTCCCCTTATACCGGTGAGGGTCGCTGCCCCGACCGCGGTAATATATTAGATGTCACATCATAGCATTTTGCGTACATTTTTGGATAAGAACTAATGGAGCTATCTTGAGAAAATATTGTTTATCTTAGGAAAATTTACGAGTCACGTATAATGATGTTTTCAACACACTTGCTCGTAAAGTGGATCTAATTACACCGGCTTTCGATACATAAAGCAGCTCATAAAACACGTGTGTGTTATAGCCGAGGCACGGATCACAGAGGCCGGCAGTGCTGCACTTGCCGGCCGCGCCAGTAATGTACTATATTTTTTAAAAGCTAGAGCTTCGTTGATGTCTTTTATATTACTAAAGATATCAACGAACTACATGATTTTTCAAACGATTATTTTCATACCATTATTTAGTTTGTCTACAAATTAACAATGGTTTGTGTTATTTAATGAAAAAAATCAGTTTATTAGGTATATTTCCTCATAAGTGTGTTGAAAAACGTCATACGATATACGTGCGTATATTGGTTATACACACTCGGCTCTATTACGTTCTCGCCTTCGGCTCGGGCTGAAATTCCGCTTCGTGAGTTATAACTTATAACCAACATACTGCACTTATTTCCTAATGTACTATTAAAGGGGGGTTTAAGTTTATAGGCCCTGTTTATTCGTTAAAACACAGATTACATCTATAATTTACACCCGCGCATTATATTAAGAGTGTATATTATTATGTTATGTGTTCGATAAATTATATGACCATGTAACGGAACTATTTTTTTATCTTCACTCATGTGTGATTATTCGGATTAATATCTTAAAGGTGAACATAATAGGTATACTTCTGCAATTTTAACACAGATAATTAAAATGACAATTTAAAAATAACCCGTAACATTAAGGAGTCAAACCAATACTTTAATGGTAATTATAACCATTAAAGCATTGGTTTGACTCCTTATGATACAACTATTTTTCTTAAAAAATAATAAATTAATGGCAAAAGTGTTTCAGACAGCCAAATTGAGTTACTAATTGACACTGAAAAACCTAATCGACACTATAAAAAAACAACAAGCACAGCGCTAACACAGTGAAATTAATGTGGATTTAGCCTCATTTTGTCTGTGTATAAAACAATAATAATAGTCTGTGTATAAATCAATTTATAAATAAAAAACCGACTTGAAATAAAGAATACATACAGCTTCACATTTTAATATTGAAGTTGGTGCCACATTTTAACTAACTACAAAAGAAATAAGTTTGTGTCAAAATAGATGACATAGATGAAGGTATATATCCGATATGTACGAGTATCTAATAGATACCTCCAAAGCACACCATGCTTACTTATAGGCTAAATGATCTAAGCATGTTTATCATAATAGAATTTTCTTCCGATATTACACGAATAAATTATCAAAAATCACTTCTTACTATATATACCCACCCACATGCTCGTTATTATACTCGTGTTGTACGAATCACAGAAACTATTCCTGCACGAATATAATCCAAATTGCAAACATGTTTTGGAATAGGCGACAGCTTGGATCGGTAGCGAGCAATTTGCTAATGGCACCTAAATTAATGGTAGATGTGCTACATACTCGAGGAGCGTCCTACTGTTATAGTCCAGGTAATCCGCACAATATGGTAACGACCTCGCAATAGAATACGAAATAGAGCGAGAGGTATTGATGTATCGAGTTCCGTTAACTATTAGGTTAGGTATCTAGTATATTATCTATCAGTAATCTCTATAAAGGGTGTCTCAGCGCGGAATTAAAACTTTGAAAAATTCAAAAAATCAACTAATTTACTTTTATTGATTTTAATTGCAGATTATTAAATTACAATGGTATGGATTTTATATGTGTAATATTATTTGGTCTAGATGTTGACCATTACGGCGGATACACTCTATAAAGCGGACGCGCGTAGTTGCAGAACGACAACTGGGATAGCTCTCGCTTCCTCCATTATTTTGATTTTCATCTCCTCCAAATTTAAACACTTCCTGCAAACTCTCAATTTCAGGTAAACCCATAAAAAATCTGCTGGGGTCATGTCAAGTGATAATGGTGGACAGGGTGGGATGTATCCAAAGGGACATATAACTTTCTTCGGAAATAACCGAAAAACCGCTATAAAAAAACAACACTACTACGTACGCGCGGTGCATACCGGACCACTGCGACATGGCAAATAAGCAATCCGCATCACATTGGTATCGAATCATGGTATCGAATGATACCCGTTCCCCACTATATCTTCTGATCGGGTGTTTGAAGTTTAAATTCCGCACTGAGACCCCCTAAATATCATTAATCTCCGGAAGAACCGGATCTAACTAAACAACAGGGATGATGTTAGGGTATGAAAACAATAAAATCCAGTAAGTCCGCCAAATAGGTAATGAAAAGACGCTTATTTTTTCCTTTGTCAAAATAACAAAAAAACTATTGTGATTGGTGATTTAAAGTTAAGAAATAGTACTGTGGTATTTATGTCTAAGCCCCCTGCTTGGGTACCTCCGTCTTACCTATTTCTGCTGCAAAACAGCAGTGCTAGCATTGCTGTGTTCCGGTTTGAAAGGTAAGATATAGCAGTGAAATTACTGGGTACCGTGACTTTACATCTTATGTCACAAGTTGGCAACGTACACTGTGGTTCTTTTGGGAGTTGCAGATTTGCTGCGAATTCCAAAAAAAATCACAATGATTTTATTCACACACTAAACACATATAATGATACACTATAGGTGACTGTTCTCTCTTCGCGTCGTGCTCCTCATTACCGAGGGTCGTGATTCCCCCGCGGAATTGGTTTGCTCCGGACTATATCGCGCCATTTGGTTCCTGTCCTTTGCGACATGTAGTGCATCGTGCAGTTTCGTGTCCAGTGACGAGTGACAGTGACTATCTCATTGGACTGCGACCTCTAGGCCGTCAGCCGGCTACCATCCCATGCGGCTAAAAAGCAGATAATCTATTCTTTACACCCAGTTCACGTAGAATGGGCTGATTGGTGCGAAATGCTGTCTAAGAGATCTAGAGCATCCTTCTCCAGCACCACATCTCGAATGTAGTGACTCACCACTAACCATCAGGTGGGCAGTATGGATGTTTGTCAACTTAGTTGTATAAAAAAATACTACTAACAAACCCGAAGTTGCGGGCGACAGCTAAGAAAAATATTATACACAGTTGAACATTATTCTGCACGTCAGTGTAACATGACTGTTTGTAGTCTACGGTTTCGTATTCCTTTGTGCGAGCTCGCTGTGCATTTGTGGGCGTTTCGTGTCGCCGCCTCTCACATTGTGCTATTTTAGTGTAGCGACTAGCTCAGAAAGATAAGTAGATTCAAGCTTGTAGGTATCTCCATTGCAATCTGATCTTTTAAGGTTGGGAAAGACGAGATCTTACCTAGAAACGATAGGAACTCAGAATTTTATGGTTGCAGATAAGACAAGTTTTCGAAAAAAAAAATTATGTCGAATTCGTTATTTCCAAGATACTCAAATCTATGTCTGAAGACGAAATGGTGAACAGAATTTAAAATAAGAGAGTCAGAGGGAATTTTCGGGAGGGAATAACACAATATGTGACGGCAGAGAGCTACGTTTAAATTTTAAGGAGTTAATTTAGTGGAGACAGCAACGAATCTCCAAAACTGATTACAATACTGCAGACACTTCATAAACAACTTTTGGGGGGGGGGGGGAAATGCGTAACCGTACCGTACCCACCATTGGCTAGACGGCATGCGTGTGTGGGGCAGGGAAAATACGAGGGGTTTAGTGGGTAGGCCCACACACGCCCGCCGTCTAGCCAACGGTGTGGTTGCGCATTTCCCCCCGAAAAAAATAGGTTAAGTTTGGTAAGATATTGTAACTACATATAGAGTACCTTTCAAATTGCATTTTGCGTGCTACGGACTTTCTTGCATAGTGCATGCATGTATTTTCATGTATATCATAGTATCATCATCATGTCTACGATTTACATGAAAATTTTGGGTTGAATGACATTACGGGTAAACACAATTTAATAATTAGTTTTAGATAACGCATTGATTATTTATTGGTTATTATAAAACACCGTGTATATATTCGTATGTACTGACTTTCAATTAAATAAATGTTATACCTTTAAATGTTTTATGAAGAGAAGTTTATTTTAAGTAATTGTTATATTAAACAATTTTATACGAAAAGTTTGTTAAGCGTCATTTTAAATATCATCTGATTATTCTAAAAAACTAGTAGGCCCGGCAGACGTCGTCCTGTCCGATTACCTACCTGGTACAATTTTACGTTTAAACCTTTCCTGGACCTATTCAAATACACACAGAAAATTTAGTAAGAATCGTTTGAACCATTTCAGAGTATTTGCGAGACTAACACACAGCGATTCATTTTTATTTATAAGAAGAAAAAAAAGAGAAGAAGATGATTGATATATTTAACAAAACTATATTATTTGCCATTGTATAATATTACTATTATACTACTTAATTGTTGTTATATCATACATCACACTCCTCTTAACTTCAAAGCGTCAAGAGCAAGACATTGGAGCCGCCACGCCACCATATCTTGGCCGCACACACATGAGACGGAGACAGTTCGTTACGGCGCGCGGCGTGAGGGCTCTCGAATGGAGTGGCTTTGTCGTCAGAACGTGCGCCGACACGCTACTGACACTCCTTATTGCTAACAAACCGCTGGGCGATGAAAAATGAGCAGACGGAGAGATTTAGGAAGACGATTAGTGTTTGCCTATGATAATGGTAGACAGAGATAATAAAAAAATACAAACCGACTTTAATAACACCAAAAAATCAAATCAAATCAAATAAATTTATTTAGTTTCACAAATAAACATTATGAAAAAACACGTAATACAGGTAAATCAAAAAGTGAAACTAAAAAGGCCGCCACTCAGCACTATGTTGCAGAATGCATAACACCTGCAACGCTGGTATTCTGTGGAAGCTAAAACGTAAAAATAATATAGGAATATAAACAACACAATAATCGCCTCCGTGGTCTTGTGGCTGAGACCACCGGGTGTTGATCGGGGGATCCGGAGTTCGATTCTCCATGGGCCGGAAGTTGTGCGGGCTCCTGAGCCCGCCTGGCTAGCTTCCACCGTCTTCGCTATAATAGCAATAATATCACTGTTGTGTTCCGGCAATAAGAGGTAAGACAGCCAGTTCCACAGTTGTTGAGGAGTCCAGGTGAAGCCGCTTCCACCTTTGTTCTTATCGTCACTTACCATCAGGTGAGATGAAGGCCAAGAGCTTCCTTGTCGTAAGGAAGTTGGTGCTAAATTCTATCTTTTTTTACTTTTATTTTTCTTCTTATATTTTAAGTTATTATTTTTTTATTATTATTATCCATTCATTCAAGAGAATTCTTAAATTAATATTATTTACAATACAATATTATTATGTTCTTTATTTAAATTTTTCCTTAAATAGGATATATTTTTTTACAATATAAATATAAAAATACAAATATTATAAAAAAACTTAAATTTAGTAAGCCCATCGGCAGCGAGGCAATGCCCAAGACCTGTATTATTATTATTATTATTTTAAGTATAGTTATTATATTTTAAGACTTTCCAGGCGAACATTGTTTGGCACCGAATGCAATATAAAAATATGATGTTGTATACGTATTCTTATATAATTTGTTATTTTTTAAGTCGATTTTTATTATTTGTAAAAACATTTTCATTTCAATGTTAAAATAGATCCTCCTCCTTTTTTTTACAAGCTTATTTATTTACAAGCTTTTATTTTACTTTCACCTGTCCTGGTGTCTGTAATGAAATCTGGCAATGTAAATTTCACTCACTTCCTGGTTTCCGATTGTGCTGAAATTTTGCATGCATAATATGTACGAGTATATCTAATGCTGGAGATGGAAGGTGGCCATAGGAACTCCGCAGTAAAACGATACAACCCCATCGAGTTTGGGCTCGTTTGATTTGTTTTCACGATTAGGTACTAATGCTTGTATTTAAAAAAGTTTTTTTTTAATATTTTTTTTAAAGTGGGTTTACAAGGGACAAACCGATTTTTATGAAAACGTTGTAACAGATATTTATAATCAGTATTTTTATGGGGTGCTTGGGTCTTGAATTTTATAGTTTCTTGGCAAAGATTTTGTAGCAATCGGTAAGCAGATTAATTTTTACAATGTTCGGCTGGCGGATTACCAAGAAATATAGCAAAAGTATTTGTTTTTTCTATTTTTACGTAATCAATAATTTGCGACGATTTATATTGATCTGAATTGTCGCATGACATCATATGTATGTAATTTTTTTATTACCTTGTGACGTAGCAAGCCCAAACTCCCTAATTTTAATTCGTTTTATCTCAGAACCTAACCTGTGGGTATATATTGTTTTTATGTGGTTTTAATTTATATCTAATATTTACGTTTTGTCATCTTTTTATATAATTAAGGTTATTTTATATTTGTTTGCTACCATCAAACTATTTTGAGTCTCTTTTTTCTCTTTGACTCGTACACCGTCTACAATTTTTCTCACATTCTTACTGGTTGACTGGTAGAGAATGCCTTCGGCATTAAGTCCATCTTTGGTGTTGTATGATAAAGATTAAATAATTAAATAAACCTACTTGTTTGGTACCTATTTCGGCAAAGTGAAAAATATGTGTCTAATATTATTTTATCATCCAACTTACTGTTTCCTTATATTTTCACTGTAAGTAGGTACATTACTAGTCCACTGTTCTCTTTAATACCGAAAACAGTTAACTTTCTAAGCAATTCTCTGTTTAAAAATTTGTTTCAAGCATACAATATTCGAGTATTTTCTAAACACACCTCAGGGAACCGAAATAGCTACACGAAATGCCGTCGTTCAACCTAATTTGGTAGTGTGGACGGACATTATGCAACTGCATTGTGGACATTATGCAACTGCAGAAATTGCATTCCAGAAGGCGCTAGTTTCTCGTTTTCGAATAATTTCGATTTAATGTACCGCCACATTTATAAAACATACAGTTCTGAAATTCATGTATGATACTGTTGAACATTTAGCTAAACTTAAAGACAGAAACATGATTGATAATATTTCGCTGGATAGAAAAAAAATCCAAAGATCACTCTATTCAATATTTTAAAACAGCTGGGAATCATAAAATACAATTATAAATTACATAAAAGTTTTACGTGCATATTTATTGTCTAGAAAATTGCTATAATACACTTTATTTTGTACCACAGTTTTCCAAAGATTGATTAAAACTTGTAAAAAGTAGGTAATGTTTTAATTCGGTCACAGCGCGTAAGCGACATAAGAAGCTATACAATTATCGACTATAATTCATTGCAATAAAGTCGTCGTGCACCAGTAGATTTTCTGGGAAATCTCGCCTTAAGGGTAAGTACTAGGAACAAGTAAAGTAGTCAACTGTTTATATTTGATAAATTCAAATTCACTGCAAAGTTTGACTAGGAGAAAACGCGTGGCGGAAGCGCGTGAAGTGATTACAATGACACGATTTAAAAAAAATTAAATGTCCTTGAGTTACGGAAACCGCTAAGCCACTAATGAGTATATGTAAGCCTTGAATAAAATGTTTATGAATAAAGAAAGAAAATATTTATTTGGTCGCACACAGCAACAATATACAAAATTACAATACTATACAAAACATATATTCGGGAGAAAAAAAATTAAAAAGAGGCTGTGTGAGGTCAAAAAGGTGCCTGTCTCAGCTATTGCTATTGGCAGCTTAAACTTTATTTTTAATACACAAACATTAAAACTATGGAATTGGTCTTACAATCTAAATTGTACTTACCTTGTTTTCAGTATCTGCAGAAGATACCGCAACGCTGGAAACTCCGGTTCAACCAGTTGCTAAAATTGCACACGACTTTTTCGTATAGTAAATACAAGGACTTCATGTTGTCCAGAAAAAACCATTTGCGTTGTATACTTCACTAACTCTTCCTCCTAAACCTCTCATTTCTCTGGGAGGGCCGACCGCATGGGATCGCGAAGCCAAATTCGCCGCACGGAAAATTTACACCTGACCTTGGTGTAACTAAGACGCGAGTTTTGGTTCGTATAGTGGGGTTTCTAAGCCCGCTTTGCTAGCTACCATCATAATTATAACCTAAATTTGACGCCATTATGATTGATAACATTTTAGAGGTGATATAGCCAGTTCCTTGGTTGTTGGGGAGTCCAGAGGGCCTATTACCGATCTCATGGTTTTGCAAATGATATCATAATGATATCATAGTGCAAAACGAAAAATACGATTTCCGGTCAGATTTTTGATCATTTGTTCATTATTTAATGATGACATCATTGAAATTATGCCATAGTGATGATATCATTGGAGATCGGTAATACGAAATGCAGCATTTCATGACTTCTTTTTCTCAAATTTATACCATGTCATACGATGAAAGATCCATAATTGGCCTGCAGGTTAAACTCGCGTCCACCTTCGGCTTTATCATCACTTACCATTAAGTGTGATGAAGGTAAATTGCATTAAATCTAAGTGCATTTTAGCACAAGAAATGCTTAGATGCAGCGGCAATTTTAGTATGAAAGATCTCTTGTGACACGAAAGTGTGGACTCTTAAATAACACGGTCAGCAGAATACTGTTTGGTAGTTTGTGAGAGTAAGCAACAATCAGCCAAACATTGTTTGTATATGCTAAACATCTGTGTGGAACAATGCTAATTTCAGCTGTACCTATATCGATATAACCAGGATTGGTTAAATCAAATCAAATCAAATCAAATCATTTATTTGCTTTAAAATGGGGTTACATTGAGTTCTTAATCATATTACAAGTTCTTACCTATTTAGCAGATACCAATATCAGCATGCAAATTCAGGGATTTTAAGACAATGACACATCGATCATAAGATAAGATGTTACAATCAGCGTTAATTTGTAATTTGTATCTGTAATTAATTATTAATTAATTACATATATGTAATTAATTCAATTAATCCAACCTTAACTAGGCTAATCTAAGTTATTCCAGTTCTAATTTGTATATTTCAGTAGGTGTATATTGGGCATTCTAAAACAGTTTTCATCAAAACACCGCAAACGAACGGAATGAGATTTGAGCTACGCTTCGCTGCGCTCTAGCTCCGCTACGCTCCGCAAATCTCACTGCGTTCGTTTACGGTGATTTGATGAAAACAGTTTGAGATTGCCCAATATACATTATACAGGGTTAAATTATTCATACCATTAAATTGTAATTTTTGATAAATAAAGAGTTATGCGAGTATATTGAATCACCATATTTGTTTTCATTAATAAAACGCAGAAATTTTTGTTAAAAATATTTTTTTATTATAAAGCAAGTAACAAATATCATCATAGCTAAACTAGAACAATACTTTAAATACAAATTTTCATTCAAGTACAATTTACTGAAGTCATAAATTACATGTGCTTAAGTACCACTTTTTTATGAATAAAACATTCCTTAGAGCGCACTCTTTTTTATGAGTTATACAATTGAAGTTAGCTCCACCTTTAGCATAACTATTGCGCAATGTTGCAAAATTAGGACAACCTTTGCCTTCAACATTTATCAAAAAGCAGTCAGAACACAAATCTTTAATCCATTTTTGCTTTTCAACACCTTTCATTATTATGGTTTGGTCCTTTAAAATTGGAATAATTAATCTCTTAAATTCTCTGAAATCTATATTGCCTTGACTCCAGTATATTCCTCTGTTGCGTTCAATCCAATTGACTGCTCTTTTTTCTTCGGCAGATAATTTTAGATACGAATATGGAGGTTTTATTAAAAAGACTTGCGTAAACTCTTTTGTGGCTAACGCAAATTCCTTAATAATAAAATTATTTTTGCAGTCTTTGAATCCTTGCACATCAACAAAAAGTATCGAACTCTTATCAGCACTCATTGTTTCGTTGTATTCCACTGTTTAACATAAAGTTGAAGTTTGTTCTTTCAAATACCTTTTGATTGCACTTTATTTAGTTAAGATATTTTCTTCACAATATTGCTCAGAGGTTTGTACTCAAAAATGCAGTCATTTAAAATCAAGCAATATGCTGCTGTCTGATCCGGGATTTCTTGGTCTGTTTCAATCTCCACTCTGACATCGATTGATCCCTTTATCATTTCTTGTTGGTGAGAACAATCAATAACAAATAATGGGGCAACGTCTCTGAATTCCTTCAAGCTCATCAACGGCTCTGGTCGCCGTCCATGATAAGACTGTTGGAATCTTGCATATTGTTCGTATAATAAATTAAATTTATCCTCTGAGAAACTGACATTCAATCCTTCATAAGGGTAATACGATGAATTTAAATATACTTTTACATCTCGTACATTGCAGTGATCGAACTCTGCCATTGACATTTCCGCATTGTGCTTGCGATTGGTTTGCAAGGCTATAATAACGAATCTTGGTTTCTCTATCTGTGACGAAGTTTTGATAGACCAAGTGTGTTTACGTGTCTTCGGTAATAATGGATATTCATACAAATCCCAATTTCGAAATGCTAGTGTAATAGGCCTGTCCTTTTCTAGATGTTTCAACAAATTGATTCTTTCACGATCTGATACTTTAACGTGCGGAACTCGCCAAACAACTTTGCTAATAGTTATATCTTCGACCACCTCTCCGACATTTAATTTCAAAGCATTGAGATTCGTATTGCTTCTTAATAGCACCAATTCATGTTTGGAGTTAATTATAACTTTTTCATAATCTTCTGCAAAACCTAAAATTTTCTTCAACGGCACAGAAGCCGAAAAAATTCCTCCGTTAAGATTGTTTGTACCAGAAGTTGACCATCCCCATACACGTGAGCATTTAGATTCATTATCATTTAACGAGAGGTACGATTTTATTGTTGTAGTTATGCCAGCATTTTTTATTTTGTCTATTTCTATTCCGTTTAACTCATATCGAATATCTTGAAATAAATATAGTATTGGATTGTTGATAAAATACACATTTGATATTTTTTCTTTAGTCGAACTATTATAAACATTGGCTTTACCCTCAATATACAAAGTGCTGAGTGAGGGTAACAGACATAGATCTTGTTGATTAATAGGTATTCTTATTTCATCATTCTTGTTGAAACTTGTTACGTACGGTTTATAAGAATGATATTCGAAACTTTCAATACTATTGTCGTATGATGTTGATTGAGATATATTTAAAATATTCATTTTAACAAGCCAATCAACTTCAAAAATTCCTTATTGTTTTTGGTGAGCTTCTTTTTTATGTGAAGCGGTGTGCTTTTATGAGGTGATCTTCTAGTACTAACTTGAATGCAAGCTGTGTCATGATTTTTATTGAAATTTATCATTTTTACGAAAATGTAGATACAGTTGTACTTCTTCGTCTCGTAAATTGATTTGTTTATTCTCGGCGTCTAATAATTGTATAGTTATTGCACTTATAGAACTTTTATTTACAGGAAAATATATTAGATTTTTCGGCACTTCAATGATCCGATAACCAGGTGGTACGTTAGGAACAAACTCGTGAATAATATGACTTGCAGATCCGTTCACGAATGACCCACTAACTACGTCGCATTCGATGCGCACAATGGTTGTTGGCAATATACTGACAGGATACAGAGATTCGGTCCTTTTTAATGCCTTTATTGTTTCTCCACCAAAACCTAAAATCCTTCCAAGTGAGTCACTTTTGTTGAAATGAACATCTTTAGTACAAAAAATTGTAGTTTTTAAAGTATTATTATTACAAGTTAATTTTAACATTGCATTTCTAATGTATGTCTTTAAATAATCACAGATATCTTGAAGTTCATAAGCTCCTTCAGGTATTTCGATTACTTCGTTATCGTCATAGTAGAATTTATTATTTCTTTTATCTATGTTGGGTATAGAATTAAATGTTGAAAAATACAACAATCCACACTGATAGTATCCACTTAATTCCAAAGTAGGTGAGTAGTTTGTTATCAGAGAGGATCCTTTTCCAGTTATAGACACAGTGAAAGACATTTTACTACTGATAAAGAATTTTATTTCAAGCTTTATATAAATGTGTTTTCCAATACTCCTTTAAAAATTTTATACAAAGGTGGCCGCAATTAACAGAGTCAAATGTTTGATATTGCTCATAGTTATAATTTAAAGAAACATTTCTTAAGTAATCAAGTAGTTCTAACGGAGGTTTCAGATTACCAAAACTATCAAAATATTCAGCATACTTATTTTCTTTCACGTAGGCTACCCAATGTGTTCCAATGTTATTTGAAGTATCTAAATTTATAATACCGCATTCTATCTTCCTAGGTTTTGAGGGCAACGTATCCCTCATGAAAACACCACGAAAAAATGGAATATCACTAGCATGTTCTAATATATCCCAATTAGTTAATGCCCGCCTAGGTAGCCGCTTTATTAGTTTTTTGAGGGTTTCAAATATAGACCTGCACCCTTTTTATAAGGTCTAATATATAATCCTTTTCCGAGAGCAACCGCCTCCATCATCTTATTATGTCGTTCCGATTCTTGAAGAGCTTTTTGAGCTGCTTTTGAATCATTAACCGCTTTTGCTATGCCAGCTGCTCCACCAGCCAGTGAACCTAAAGCTGATAATCCCGCGAAAATAGGAATTAACGGTAACAGTCCTCCACATTTTGGAATAGGAATACAACGAGGTAAACTCATTTTATTTTTATTTCTAAATAGTTTTTTTGCAGCGGCGACCGCATATTTAATAGTAGAATTTGTGTCTTTAGATTTTATTTTTTTTAATTTAGATTTGAGTTTTTTCACAGCCGTCATAAACGACCGAGCACCTGCACCAGCTCTTAATTTGGCTTTCATAGCATTTTTTACTATCCATGAAGCAATTTTTTCTTTCTTTCCAGCGTCTTTTGATTTCAATCTTCTTTGAGCCATATTTAATAGATCTAGATCAGCTTTGTGCCTTACGTTAGCGTCGTTGTTTATGTTAGCAATATCGTGGTGCATACAAGCGTTATCCAATTTATTAATTCCTCGCTGACCCTTAAGTAATCGTTTCTGAAGCTTTGTGCCGGGTCCGCAATATTGGTAGCCCGGTAAATGTAATTCAAACGGAATCTTATTTATTAAGCTGTTTATGATACCACTTCCTTTCTTCATTGATAAACAAAAAGTGAATCAATAATGATATCTTGAGCTATTTTATATCATAAAACCAATTTATTCTTATCAACCCAACTATTTTCGCTATTACTTAATCCTAACCATTTTACAAACAATTTGTTTCCTTTTCTTTTTATAACCTTTTCAATGAGGTATAGGTCTGGAAACTTAGTTTTTTGTAACTCGTATGCATAAAATGAGCCGAGGATTCTTTGATTGCGTCTGTCCTCTATTTGATAAGTTGTTGGGTTAGTGTGATTAACTTTTACTATACGAAATATTTCGGTGGACCAGTTTGGCGTATAGCCTTTGTAAAAATCTGCTTTATATCTACTTATGCGAACATAATCACCAACACGAAATGTATATCCCCGACTTGTTTTATTCTTTTGAGAATTCATAATATAACCTTTGATTATAAGCTCATTTACTTTGTTAACTTCCACAGGCTTAAATTTTGTTATTCTATGCAAAGTGTTATTGTAGTGTTCTACAACGTCCTTTAAAATATTTTTATACCATTGGTAATTTCCGTTCAAACTAAATAGTTTGTAAAGGTGAGATTTAATTGTTCTTATAACTCTTTCTACTATAGATGCCTTTTTAATAGAATATGTTGAATAATGATTAATATTATACTTTTTCATTAATTGTTTAAAATTATCATTGTAGAATTCTGTGCCTAAATCAGTTTGTAAATTTTTAGGTTTTCGTAATGATGTAGTTAAAATACTTTGCATTGCATCTGTAACATAATTTTTCGCTTTTGATTTTAAAGGTCTGATCCATACATATTTTGATAAAGTGTCAATTACGATAAGAATATATTTATACCCTTTATTAAACTGTGAATATTTTTGCAAATCTATGAGGTCGGCTTGCCATAAATCATCTATTCCTTTTATGATCGTACATCGCCGGGAAAAATTCCTTCTTGCTGCTTTGTGAAGCTCATTCACTATGTCTTGTTTGCTCATTATTATCTGGTTTCTCTTGAAGCATGTGATCAATTTCTGTCCTTGTGTAAAACAAGGTGGCTAGCTTATTAAGTATTGAACTTTCAAAATCATTTAAACGAATATTTACATCACTTAAAATATTAGTTCTTAGTTCGTGTGTCTTTTCATCCACGTAAGCTTTATTGGCGGCTTCGTCATCATTGCCTGGCGATATAAGCCCTTTTAATCTTGATGATTTTAAATCATATTCACCTGTTTCTGACTTCACTAATGTATCGTTGAGATTTCCAATATATTCCTCTAATCGTAAACGTTTATGAACGTGATGACCAAATTTATCTACATTCTTTTCCGTATCTATGCGGTGTTTGCTGTATAACTACTGATCAGTTTTTTAAAATTAGGTTCCTTATATTTGGTGTTTTTAATGATGCCTGCTTCGTACAGCTCTTCTATAATCGCAATAATTTCATTATCTAAGCCGGTATTGCCAGCATCACGAGATGCAAACAGTAATTTCAATCGATCTACTAATTCATTTGGATCATCCCAATAAACGTAATCTATATCTTTCTTTACACTTTTTAAAAGATTTATTCCTTTTCCTACCGTAAGACTTTCTGTGCTGTCATACTTATTTCTAGAGAACTTAAACAGTGGTTTAATAATATGCATGTACTTAAACCCTTTGTTACTATTAATTGGCTTGCGTGGATCACAATTACGCCTATGTGCATTCGTTTCTATTAGAAGCTCTTTATAATTTTGCAAATCTTCATCTGTGATAACATCCAAATTTGGTGTCTTTTCAAATAGTAATTCTTTTAATCCAAGAGTTTTGTTTAAACTTCGATTTCCAATTTTTATAATTTTTCCGTCGTCGAAAACACGTGTTTGGCCGAGCATAAGTTTTCCTCGTTCATTTTTTATTCCAAAAGGGATATTTGCGTCGGGTGAAGCACACCACGATAAACTATTAAGTGAAACATTTGGTGATGATTGAAAGGACTTAAAGGAAGCATCACTCATATTATTGTTGTCAGAAGGTGATACGACAAGGGTTTTTTCGGAATTAAATTTTTTATAGAACTGTTGTTCCTCTTCTTCATTAAAATCGTCATCAGAAAAATTTGTTGCCTCGCTGTCATTATGTTTATTTTTTTTTATTGTATAATGTTCAAACTCATCCTCATCTTCATGAGAAATTTCATTGTTCTTAATGGCTATTTGTTTCAGTGGATCGGTTATAGGTTTGAATATGGATTCCAGAGTGGCATCATTTGTATTTTTCATATCCTTTATCATTTCAACCTTTCTTTTTACAGCAGCTGCAGCTTTTACAATTTGTTTTTTAAGTTGCTTTTCCATTTTGACAAGGATTCCGTTCAATGCAAAATCCAGAGTAATAGTGATTGTGTATTGATGAAACAATAACTTATGTATATTAATCTACTACTACAAAAGTATCGAATGCCATCCTATAACATCCTTTATTTCTTTCGCAGTCTTTATTGATCACAACATAATTAAATGGTTTATTCCAAATAGTTGAGCACATTTCACGGAACTGAGACCACGACATATCTGAACCTACATGCTCATCGTAAACGTGTTTTAAATTTACATCGTCTTGTTTAAATAAAATAATGAGGTTAGAATTGTCCCTTATAAGTTGTTTAGGTACTTTACTGTATGTTTGGTTAATGTAAAAACAATCAATATTCTTATGTCGACCCATAGCAAAATAATCCCGAATGCTATTTTGGTTTTCACAAGCTACGTCGTCGAATATTATAATGGAGTTTGGCAAAGCTTCGTGTGGGCTTATGATATCATTATTATGGTTATATTTACTATAAGATATGTCTGCAACTAAATCTAATACTTTTTCTAAGAACACATATTTTGGTTGGTATAATGATTTAGAATATACATATAAGTTACGAAAACGTGCACCATTCTCATGTAATAACAAACCTATTACTAAGTTTGTCTTGCCGCAATTTGATGGTCCACAAACAATACATCGTATAGTGCTCGGCAATAAGTTGCCATGTCGCTTTGCTTCACATAATGATGCAGGACAGATATTATAATCTAATTTTAACGTTTCCTTTTGTTTGAGGAACTTCATAGCAACTTGTCCGTTTTGATTCGTGGCTTTTAACAAAATGGATATAACACTTTGCGTTCGTAATAATAAGAGAACTAGCAGTATATTTACTTGTAAGTGCACTCACTCCACCATATAGACTAAGCATTCGACGGCGGTAACAATAGCAAGGAGTAGAAGAATTTGGATACTGTTACCACTCATTATATTAAGTTATTGGACGTGTCTAGAACACACAATGTTAAAGCATCGAGAAGAATGGAGAGAGAAGAAAGAGCTCTCACCCCTCTCGAATCGTGCAATAAAAAATGATATGAGTAAGGAATCGATGCTTAAAAATAAACATTGTTTAATTACTTGCATCCCTACTTTAACAAAGTAATACACTGCGTTCTTTAATAAATAAAACTATATTTTTAATTTTATTACCATTATTTTAAACTATGTATTTGAATTCTAATAAATTTTATCTTAGATTTATTTATAGAGGTAATTCTGAATGAATGTTTTTCAAAATATTTGATTACATTATAGAGGTGTTAAAATAAAAACAAATATTTTCATACAAGTCTTTTTATTTTTAAATAATATTTATTGAAAACAATACAAGACTTAAACTAACATAACTATTTAAAATAACATAAGTCTTAGTTAGTAAAATTTATAAGCATTACTATAATTTTTCAGAAGAATAATGTTGTTGAAATAATGTATCTCCGTGAGTGTACACGTAACTAATGATAGTAGGTACGCATCTAGCACATTAGAGAATTTTAATATACATCTACAAATGTTTTAGGTCAGCAATAGTTATTTAAAAACTATAACTGTAACCACATATTTTCTTAGAGATATTAGTTATAATATTTTCTGCTTGATCCATTATTGGATCAATATGCTCGGTTACCACATATTGTGTTTTTATTAATGGATCATTGCTGGTTGATTCCAGATCTAATATTTCTAATTTAATTAATCGCCGCCCTTTAGTAGGTATTGTTTTAATTAAATAAGAAGGTTCGTTCCCCTTCGTATTCTGCAGTAACTTGCTTCTCCTCTTCATGGGCTTCTTTTTATTAAAAAGACTTTTAACCACCTTGGCATGCAGCGGTGAATCTTTAGCATTCCAATGTGGAAATTCTTCAGAGAAGCCCTCCAACATATCTTGCGCATTTTGCTCAAAGCAAGGAGGATAATCTTCTGTTGCCTCCTTGCTTATGAGTAGCGACTGCGAGATTTCTTGGGTATTCTGAAATTTAATTTATTATGCAACAAAAATAATTTCACATCGAAGAAATGATTGATATAGTGGCGGAGGTAGAAGAGTATATCTAGGATCCACAAGGAGGCTGACTATCTTATACGGAACCGATAGAATATGAGAATCACGATAACAGCATCACAACCATAAGGTTTTAACAACAACATTATCTTCCAACTAAATCAAATATACAAATAAACATTAACTAGTGATCTAACCACTACACAAGAAAAGAGTTTGAAGAAAAATAATTTATACGACTTACCATGATGTATTTGGGTGACCGTAGTTGTCACTTGATTAATTATGTGTGAAACAAATTTTAAAAACATTCGACTTTAATAGCTATTTATAGTGTAAATATAATGCTGACATAACAACAAAGCATTCGCACGGAATCGCAATTGGACAAATTACTAATTAACTATAAGTTGGAATACCTAAATCAGCAATAACATGTCCCAACCAGTTTCGAATTGTTCATTGCGTGTGCTATTTTATTAATAGTTTTATATTTTATGGATTATGAAATAAAAAAAAACATGGAAGCTGGTTTATAACGTTATATATTTTCATCGTTACAATACAACATTAAGTATTTGATTAAAACTAGGTAATTAATTTACCTATTTACCATTAAAAAACAATGTATAATACTATTAAACAAATAACTGATGGATAACAATATTAAAATTAAATAACTTTACAATATAAAGTGCCGTGTCGGTACATACTATACAATTTCATGTATGTTTTTATTCTATTAACTTATTCATTACTTAAGCCATATAATAAATAAATAAATAGATGATGGGGTAACATATTTCTCAACTTACAATTTGATTCATGATTACCATTAAAATAATAATAAACTATACAATACGGTGCTTCTAAAGAAAAACTAATGATATTAAACTAAACTATCCCAGTGACCCCATGATAAAGTAGAAATTTTGTTTTTTAATATGATACGTTTATCGTCATTACCTGACAAAGCTATTTTGTTCTGTTCTTGAGTAAATATTTCGTGCTTAAGAGATTTAAATATGATATTTTTTTTCTTCAAAAATGTATTTTCATTTAATACCTTGTAATAATCTTTATATTGTACATCTTTTAATACTTGCTTCTGTATGCCTTTTGCTTTTTTTAATTCATCTTCTGCCGTTTTAATACAGTATAACTTGGACCTTAATCCTACAAACTTCGAAATCAAACTTCCTCCTAGCTCATCTTTAAAGAGACCTGGCACCTTTTTGTTCCAACTAGGAATGTCGTATACCTTATTTACAGAATAATTACTAGTGTCGAAATAGGGAAGAAAATTTGATTTTAAATCAGCATAAAAATCTTTACTTTCTATTGAATACAAAAAACTATCAGTATCCGTATAACAAAGTTTTAACTTTTCCTTATAAAAAGGCTTCATAATAGAATAATGAAAATCAAACATGTGACTCTTAGATATTTCCAAAACGGAAAAACCAATGTATATAGGTTTATCCAAAGTGATTGTTTCAGGCTTCATTTGAATGGCTACCAAGTTTTCAGTGAAAATTGTAACACTGTGAAAATTTGGTCGAGCTATCATTTGCTCTGCACAGAAACTTTTCTTTGTTTTGTTACTATCATCATTTCACTTATTGACTAATTTCACATTAACCCTCTTTTCTGTGTCTTCTAACGTCTTGCCAAATATACTGTTGTTAAGAAGTTTGAAGAAATCTTGTTCAAATGTAGATTTAGCTTTTTTTCGTAATTCAGTATTCATGTCAATATACTGCTTTAAATAAGGACTCTGATTAAATTGAATAACTCTATGTATTTTTTTTAACAACAAACCATGTTTTATACATGTTTGCAGATGAGCAAAATGTATGACATAGAAATATTTATCGTATAAATTTGGAATCAATTTTGAAGTTTTAGAACCTGGCGGAGTAAATTTTTGAGCACAGAATGGAAAATCGTTATGATCATTATGCAAATGTTCGGGGTATTCTAAATCTACTTCTAGTATATAACCAGTGTCTCCGTTAGTTGGCACATTTATAAAATCTATTCCAGCGATTTCGAAGTCATTCAATAACTTAAAATTGGAATGAGGCAAATAAGCACACATTGCATATCCATAGAGATTATTACAATCGATATAAATTAGAAAGTTATTACTTTTTCTTGGATCGTAAGTTTTTAAATACTTGTTATTGGCTTTTGAATACCTTGTCGAACATAAACATATTCCACCGCGAATACCTTTTTGAATCATTCTTATTATTTCCAGGTCGTGTATTAATTCTAATTTAACATCTGTTTTTAATAGCATGGCATCAAAACTGAGACTCGGTGCTGTAACATAAAAGGCTGGATCTAATTTATAATTCATCTTACATGTCTGGCGAAAACTTTCAAAAACGTCAGCTAATAAAAGAACATCTGACTTAAGATACAAGTCTGTGTATTCACCGAGATTCGATAATTCAAACGTTTGCCAGACTTTTTTTGCATGATCATAATCTACTTTAGATATATTACTATTGCGTAATTTGCTGAAAAAGAACTCCTGAGGCGGAAGTACTTTTTCTTCGTATGAACTCCAAGTAGTCATGTATTCATATGGATACACCCCTTTTCGTTTTATTAAAGCAAAATGCTCACGAGAAGGAAAATAACGCCGCAGATGTTTAAAGTCGTCATTTTTTAAGTTTGCGACAAGTTTCTCTAGACTTGTGCCTAAAAATTTAAAAGAATCAACAAATCGAACAGGTATGATATCTTTATCATTAATTTGAAAAAATTTTGTAAAAGATATGTAGTTTTCCTTATTTTTTGCTATTACTTGTATTTTTCCTGATAGTTTTCCCAACTGTCGTATAAAAAGATGACTGTCATAACCCGCTAAATTATGAAAAAATATAGGAACAAACTTAGGCAAACAATATCTAATATTGCAATAAGAATGAGCTGCACCACGATACCGTCCTGTAAGATGGCAATGATCTTTAACTTTATCGTCAAACAATATTTTATCACAAAGAAAACAATTTGTAGCCCGAGCAAAGTTCGCTTTGTCTTCATTTGTTAAACAAATAGCCACTGGCGACTGCAAAACGTTATAAATATCGGTTATATCCAATAATAGACTTTCTAAAAACTTTTCTACACAGGCTGGACCTCGATAAGATACATATTTATTACGCGACTTATCATAAGAACACACAACGTAATAAGCAAATGCTGATGGTACGTGTTTTTGCAATATCTTTGTACAGCCTGATCCAGAATCGAGTTCAGTTGGTTTTAATAATGATTCAAAATCTGCGTATAAGACGAAGGGCATGTCATGCATTCGCTCGTAATGATTAAATTGAATTCGTGTTCCATCACCGGGTAATATTGTCGATACACCACCACAAACATGAGCTTTCAGTTTATCATTACTATCAAAGAATATCATACAGTCCTCGCATAAATATATTTTAGAATGATGTTTAGTTAATTGAAGACGAAGTAATTTAGATAAATCTTTAATAAGACAGTAATGGGTGCGTTTTCTGTTTTCCAGGAAAAGCATATTAATGTGATGATCTTTGCGAATCTCGCTTTTGTATAAAGGTCCAACAATGTTACCATTCTTTTGAATGCCGTAAATATTAATACTTATGCGAGGATTATTCTTTTCAAAAACTTTGATGTCCGCAAACCCAACTGGAAAAATCATATTTTTGATATTGAGTACATTTTTAAAGTGTGGGTAAGCTGACGTTCGATGTGCGTTTCTGTTTATAGGAAATAGTGCTGCCATGACACACCATAAAAAACAATAATTATCAGAATTTTGAATGTTGATACATGCTCGTTTACATTTTATGGACTTTGGTAATTCTATAAAACTGGAGCCTCTTAACGGGTTATATTTGTTTATATTTACTTCTAGATATAGGCTTTGTAAATAGGCCCACCCACTATCTCTTTCTTCAAATTCTTCAATTTTTTTACAAATTAAGTGAATAATTTTTGAAAACATATCTTCAAAATTGAAGTTTTGATGCAAGATGAAGTTTTCCGTTGCAAATGACTTGATTGAAATCGAATCATACTTACTAAGCAGAAAGAATTCACAGAAAAGTTCAAAATTAGCTTTAACATTAGTGTGAGCTTGAATTTTCGCTATGAGCAATAGGCGTACGCGAGAGCGCAAGTGCCATAAAAACTCGGCGGGCGGGCGAACACGCGCACTATCATGACCCTCATCTTGATATCGAACACGGTACGATGCTATACGATTACGAAAAGCGCTATGAACTTTTTCAACCCCCTCACTATCAACGACCGAACTGTTGTTCTTATGTAAAATACTTTTCAAATGTGCAGAGAAAACTTTGTTATTTACGGATACGTCACAAACTGAACAGAAAGTAGACCTCGACATTATGATTTGGACAGTACAAATTCTCAAAGTTAAAGTAATAAAGGCTTAAGTATGTAAGTACCTAATCTTTGAGTTTGCTAACGATAAACAATAAGTAAACCAGCTAAAACATAATTTACGCAGAGAGAAACAAAAGAGAACCTATTTTTTAACTTTATCTTTATAAAATATCCCCTCTGTGGTAAACTTTGCCTTAGCTAATTTTACAAATTTTTTTAATGCGTCAAATTCTGGAGATTCTGCTTCGCCTTGCAAGCGTACCCAAACGATAGCGCGCTCGCACCGGTCAAGGCCGCTGAGATTAGATACCTCCTTCTGGTTGTAGAGGCGTAGCTCCACTAGCAAGTCGCCGTCGAGCTGTGCAGTCCGACGCGTTACACCACCAGGTACTCGGCGTGTCAGGATACTGGTGGTCTTGTTTGGCAGGTTTGGCGGCCGCGAAACCTCGCTGTCCGACTCTGAGTCGAACAACCACTCAGAAGTATTGGACGACGATGTATTCTTCACTTCTGCACTCTTCGCCTTCGATAGGCACTTTATCGCCTTGCTTCTCTTCTTTGGACTAGGGAGATAGAAAAAGGATACACGATTATTGTACACATTAAACACTTGAAATTTAGATATATGTAAATATAGCAATAAAAGTACCTGATGTCTTCGTCGTCGGTATCAAAGAAAAGGTCAGATTCACAGCTCTTCTTGGCTGACCTTTTGTTTTGCTTGCTATCCGACCTGAAAATAGTAAATGTCATATTAGTATTAAGAGTGGTTACAAGAAAACGAGTTGAAGATTCACATCTTCAATTCATAAGATAAAAAAAATATCATCATCATCAGTCAATCAGCATGCCACTGCTGGGCTTGATGGTCCCTCGTGAAGACAGCACTTGGAGAGGTCACGTCATATACAGCCTGGTCCAACGGCTCAATTTGTTGAAGCATGAAGATGATCAACCACTTATAGACAATTAAAGAATAGATATAAAGTATAGCAATAAAGTATAAAAACTTACGAACATTTTTCAGCTGTCTTGGTCTTGAGATTTTTTGATGAGGAGGTACTGAAGCACTGTTAGTGGTCAGAGATAGCACTGGAGTGTACTGTGACTACAGTTTTTCCGGATTTTATATAAGAAAAGTGCAATGCAAGTAATAATTTTACTGAGGTTCTCAACCTATACCTTATCTTTATAATCATTTTTATTTAACATGACTAATCTAAAAAAGAATGCTCATTAATTTTTATATTGTTAAATAAGTAAGTAATATTATAAAATATTATATATATTATCATAAAATTATTAATTTCCGTCCAAATCATATCCACACAAAATATTTATAAGAAAACAAATATGCATTCACGAATATGATGTCTATACGTTATCGAGAATCCTAATGCATTCACTTCCACTTCCATGGTCAGTGTTCGTTTTTCAAACACTAAAGAACTGACACTTTATTTAGAGAAAATATTTTTTTTTTCGTGATTTTTTTATCACACCGCGCGTTTTAGGCAAAGGAGACGCGAAGCGCTCTGGGTACTATGGTACCCGGGACGTGTGAGTGGAGCAGTTCTCAGGTCTGCAACAAAATTTTTGATCCGCAGTTGCGTATGATCCAAAAACGGTCCAATCATCGGCTGAACTTCGTCAGCTATATAAAAAAAAGTTCTTACGTAGCAAGAAAGAAACAAAACGACGAACTGGCGCAATTACGTGTATTGGATTTTTATTTTCGAGGTAGTAGTAGATCGTTATTCAGCATCACAACATCTAAGAGAAGATTATAGTTTGGTAGTTTACTTTCAAAAAGTCGGTTCCATACTCGAAATATAAAACTTAATAACGTTTTGCACCTCTGACTTTCATGATATTTAGCAAAATTTGATATTTACCCATAATTCTACCAATGTGCAATATGACGCGGAAATAATCAGCAAATTAATTGTTTGTCGTTTATTTCCACAAACTTGCAATACAATACTGTGCATATACAGCAAAATAGTTGGTAACCGTTTAATTCTGCTGATGCAGAAATCTCGTGTAAGGCTGCATGCTCCAAATTTTTTTTCATTTCGGGTTTATTATATTTATTTAAATTATACATGTACATACATATTTACAATTACTAACGAATATTATCTCCAAATTAAAAAGTCTTCTTTATAATAACGGATGCGATTTCTAATTTTCATTTTTCGATACTACTATTTAAAACAGATAAACAATAGGTATATCGTTCTATTAGGCGAACCGAATGTATTTATAGCATAACGATATTGATACGACATGAGGACAGAACCATAGAAGTTTATGAAAATTATTGTAATAATACATAGGTGGTATTCATCGGCAGCATCTCATACACGTTCCCACCGCACTACCCTATTTAATTAGGATGTTAAGACCTTAGTCAGCCAAGGTAGGTAGTTAAAATGTTCTTAGTATTTTTTATATTTTCATTTTTTAAATTATTGGAATATTTATTTTCTATTTTTTATTCGTGTGATGACTGGAACACATCTTTCAGGGATTAGCCCGCCCTTTTAAATATTTTGTAAAAATCAACAATTTTATACTTTGTTTTATAATAAAGAATATATTTAATTGAAGTAATTTAATAAACAAATAAAAGTATTAACGTGTGAAAGAAGCCTTATTATTTGAGTAAGCACTCGTAACTGGATATATGAATAATGTGCAATAAATTTATTGCTGATAAATGAATTTCGTGGGAATGCTTTGAAACTGTATGGCAGGCAGAGTGTAGAACGGTACTTATCCGAGAGTTGAGTCCTGAAGCTACGAAACCTCAACCTGTTTAATTTCTGTTGTTATTGCACTGCTACCTAGTTGAATGCCTTAATATTCTGAGATAGAAAACCTTGAAAATGTGTCTAGTAAATCGCAATCAATCAAAAGTATACTGTTTACAGTCAAACAACACAACACAATAGAAACATTATGAAATGAAATGAAATAAAAAATCTTCTTTTCCATTTAACCCTATATAATGTATATTGGGCAATCTTAAACTGTTTTCATCAAATCACCGTAAACGAACGCAGTGAGATTTGCGGAGCTAGAGCGCAGCGAAGCGTAGCTCAAATCTCACTGCGTTTGTTTGCGGTGTTTTGATGAAAACTGTTTTAGAATGCCCAATATACACCTACTTATTTCATTCAATTCAATGTCATATAATTTAATGTATTTAATATAATAATAAAATTTAATCCATTTCAATTTAAATGTATTCGATTCAATTTTAATATTCAATTTTGTTCGATTCAATTTAATTTCAATTATATTTTTTATTAATTTGACTTAATTAAGTAGGGCCATGAGTGGATGGTGGGGTTTGTACACACAGCAACACGCTGGGCTGTACATGTCGACCTTGAGACCGCCCTTATGCCGCTCGTAATAGCGGCGGCTTTCGTAATTCAAATGTAAAGCTTGACGTGTTGCTGACTGTACCTATATCGATCACAGGGAAACCTTCTATGGGAGCAGTTGTACTTTGCACTAATTAATATGGTACTGAATAAAGATTTTTAATGTTAATGTTAATGTTTTGTACTTCGTTGTCTCTGTTGAGACCCCTTTTCCCACGAATGTCTAAAGATATCAAACTGAAATTTATATCACACTAGCTTTCCGTTCGCGGCTTCGCCCGCGTTACTATTGTTTGCTCGTGGGAATTGTATATTTTTCCGTAGGAAAAATATTTTTGTAGTCTATTTTTACAAGGTTATTTTTTAATTATCACAATAAAAATTGTCTGCTTGTTCAGACAAGCAAACTGAACAACTTTCACTATGGGACCAACTTTGAAATCGCAAAAAAATATCAGCTGTTCCATACATCTAGGTACAGTGAATGTTGAACATTTGTATGGAACAGCTGATTTTTTTTTGCGATTTCATAGTTGGTCCCATAGTGAAAGTTGCTCAGTTTGGTTGTCTGAACAAGCACACAAATTTTTTGTGATAATTAAAAAATAAACTTGTATAGAAGACTGTTATTTATATTTCGGAGCTCGGATAATAAATTTGATAGAAATTGTAGCAAATTTTATATATTTTCCATAGAAACATTCAACCCCTATTTTGCACCCTAAGCCGGTGAATTCCAATAAACCATGAAACACGTATTCAATAAAATGTTTTTAAGAGCATGAATCTCAAGTTCTATCGAAATCGTTGCTAATTTAAATATTTTTCCATACAAACTTGCAACCCCTATTTCATGCCTTCAGGGTTAACTTTTTAAAATCTCTTCTTAGTGTGCGTCAGCATTTTGAATTAAAACAACTGTTCAAATTTTACGTTTCTACAGCGGTTACGGCTGTGCGTGCCTCTTTATGTCAATGGGAACTTTTCCTTTTGTTATATATATGTACATATATAGATACTCGATTATATGGTCGAGTATGGGCTTATGACGCATATTTTGCGATTTCACAAGGAAATCAAAATGTATAGGGTACCTACTTCCCTTCCCGTTGACCTTGAATTATGAAATTTGGCAAGAAGAAATTCAAGTTCAATTGAATGAATGAATTGAATGAATTCAATTCAATTCATTCAATGCAAGAATATTACACAGCACATGTAAAGGAAAAATCTGGAAACCGTAAATATGTAGTTATAGGAACTTATAAACGAATAAGTTTGTGCGGAACCCTGTGTACGCGAGTGCAATTTACACTTGGGCGGTTTTCTAGTACAACAATCTTTCACGAACTTTATGAACTTTATTTTATGCTATATGGTATATATAATTCAAAAGTATATTATTATCTAATCACTCACTTTTAAACAAAATACTATAGCAATCCAACGACGGAATGCCGCCAGCTTTCTGGGCATCCTTCCGAGGGAGCGCGATAAAGAACAATTTTTTATTTGTAACATAAAGTTTTTAGGTCTACGCTATTTGTGTTTAGTTTTATTTTGTAGTTAAAATAATTATTTTGTTTTAATTCAAGCAAATAAAAAATATTCTATTACACAGGTACACTTATAAATAGATTTGTTTATTTTGTATATACAGATACAATATATTATCTGACTAACGGAAACGTATTATTTATGTAACAGAAGGAGCGAGTTCAGTACCTTGAAGTCCACTTGTTTGGCTGATATTTAACCCGCTCTGTGGTTTTGAACGCATTGCAGCAATAATGTCTTTGTTTTCCTCTTTCACGTGAATTTTTCATTTCTCTCTCTTTCTAGCAAATAACGTAATAGATCATGATCCCAAATCGTCCAATCACCTAAGGATTTGTAAGTAATAAACATCAGAGTGGTTTTCAATCATCAAATCCGATGGTTGTTTGGTTATAACTTGCTCTGATAGGCTGAGGTCATGAACGGGCCGATTGTTTCACCCAAATGTCACGTCTTAAGGTACAAACAGGCTTAGAACGAAAAGCTGTACTAGCGCGAAGGCTCTGGAGACGCATTGAATTATTCGAAACGAATCTTGAATTCGAACACAAATACAAATCATGTGCGAAATTATTTTCTACTGTTCCCAATTTGAAAGATTTTCGAATCACTCGAATTCAGTGTTGTCATTTAAAACAAATTCTATATTAGATTCTATTTCACGCAGAAAAAATAAAAACCTACCTACGCAATAAGTTATTTATTTAAAAAACCGGCGATGAATCGCACGTAAAACGGAACGTACACAACTCCCCATAAAAACTACAATATTTATTTAACTGAAAAAAGTGTCATCCTTAATAACTTGTCATATCAATCAAAATTAATGAAAATTCAATTTTAGAACAGTTTTAGGTTGGCACTTTTGATGGTTTAAATAAAATTAAATATTATAACTTTTATGGGGAGATATGAGACACGTTGTATACGTTGCGTATATTCTACTAGTAGAAATAAAAAACGAGTGAGTAGGACCACTCGTTGCAGAATTCACGGAATGAATAGTTCAAGTTCAAGTTCAAGTTCATTTATTGGTAACACTTATTGTTTAGTTACAGGTCAATTATACTTATTTCATTTCATAATACTTTTAAATACTAATAAATATTGTATAGTAAAAATAAATTAAATATAGTGATTAAATTGTCAATACATTTATTAATTAATTTTAATAAATATACAATTAAATTGCAAGTCATCTTTTGTCATAATTTATAAATTCGTCAATTGACAGTCATGATAAAACATTAATTTTAATAAAATATACAATTAAATTTCATGTCATATTTTGTCATAATTAACAAGTTCGTCAATAATTGACAGTCAAAATGAAATTCAACAAAGTGATATTATTTCAATAAGTTAATTCATCTGATAAAATATTAATTTAATAAAAATACAATTAAATTGAAAGTCCTATTTTGTCATTTTTTTATTCAAAAATATCATTATTTTGTTTATTCAAAAATAGTGAATTTGGAAAGTCGTATTCAAATTTAACGATTTGACTGCGAATTTAAATAAAATTCTATTGTTTTAAAAATGCATCTTTTACTCCCGACCGACCGCCGTCGTTTCGAAACGACGCCCCCACATGTTCGCACTTCAGCCACCGTCATTTCGAAATGACGTATGGGCATCACCGCCGTCACCGCACTTTAGTGCTTAATACTTTTAAAATACGTGTTATTTTCGTATGCAGTTTTCGCTACTCTATAGAGGAATAAATGTCACGTTCATTCAATAACCAAAGACAATCTAGACCCATCGAAGAAAAAAAGGTGAACGAGTTGAAAACGACTGATGCCATGATGTCTGCCAGTCGCGCGGTTATGGCCTTTCGCGGTGCTTTCGCGCGCCATACGAGTGATTATTGTTGAAGTGTAAATTGTGATTTAGTGGGATTTTTGCATAAAAACGTGAGTAAAGTATTATAAGTATCTTATTTATAGTATTTTTAGTAATTACAAAGCTTTTACGATTTGTGTGTGTTGTAGTTTTTGTATAAAAACGATTTCAACAAAATGCGAACTAGATTTCCGTTGTCGCGCGGCATACAGTTTTTTGTCGCTATTATTACACATGATTATTATCATAAAAACTACTATAACCTTATATATTTAGAAAGATAATATTATAAAGAATTCGTTTCTGTATCAAGCTTTTGATTTCCGTTATGTTTTATCAGTTTTACAATTATTGGCGCGCCGTTCAGAAAAATTACGCAAATTCAAACCTGTACTAATTTAATTTTTACTATGGGCACATAATTATATTTTACCTTTATTTGAAAGCGATTTTCATGTAGATTCTAAATATATATAAATGTGCTAAATTGTTATCTCTGGTATAAATGTAACGAACATTTTTATTCCAAGCGCACGCATTTTAACTTTGTTCTTCTAACAGTATCGGTTTCAAACGGAACTTATAAAAACAAAACACGTCGTAAAAATGTCAAACAACAATAAGTTCTTAGTATGATTCATTGGCTTCCCAGAAATGTAACTGGAGTCGCTGTAAGTATAAACATTTGGCCGTACGAATGTAAACAAAGCGCTAAGTGCCAAGCGCAGCAAAAAAATGACGCCGGGTGTCAAGTGGCTGGCTGTTGTAGTTTTTTGCGCGCCGCGCTGCCGGTCCCGGGGAGGGCTCCAGCAACAGTCCCTTGCACTATTAATGGTGCGAACAATACGGGGGGGTTTATTACGTTTGAACCTTAAAACGCTTTATTTCAATCATCAAAATATACGATTGTGTTGTTTGTTTATTAACAATCAACTCTGAACCCATTTTCGGACGTAAATCTTTGCACAGAGGTTTGCGTTCCGAATGTGTTTGTTTTCAATGAAAACAACTGTTGAAAACGCGAAATGTTTTATTGACATGCCGCATTCAGTATTTAAGCTCGGGCACTGTAGGCATGTTATCTGCGGCTCGGCTTGGTTTCGGGATTTTTAACAGTTGAAACGTGAAACATGCATATATTAAAATTATTCATTATAATGAAGGACCAAAAATAGAAACCGACTTCAAAAACACTGAAAAGTTAAAAATAATATAAATTAATTAGCGTTTCTGTTTGCAGAGCACACCGCACCCGGCCACTTGATATCGGAATGAAGGATGCGAAATAAACATCAAAATGTCTTGTTATGTTTTTGTATTTAACCATTAAATACAATTGAACATAATGGCGTCAAAGATTGCTTAAATATAATACGATTAATAAGTATTTCACAATTATTTAAATGGATGACAATCACAAAGGACAAGGGACGAGCTTAGAAGAAGCGATAAAAAGTCAAGTGTCAAAATCACAATGACAGGTCCATAGATAACGTTAATATTACATATCCGTGAAGAGCATAGATAAACAATTTTTACATTCTAACACTCCTCCTTATGCTCTACATCGGAGTGAGGCAAAAAGAAAGCAAAAGAAACACTCATTTACAAATGTTTACAAAAATACAAGTTAACTTTTGTGACTGATACAATTAACTTAAGTAAACATTGTACATAACAACTGTCTTAACACTATATAATAATAACATACCATGAATAACATTTACTATTATTTAATTACAATTAGATTTATATTATTACATATTATAGCAAAACCCTGACATTTAACTTTTAAGATTTAATTCAGATATACAACTATAATGTTTAGCTTTACATAGTGGCTTTGTTAACACATCTGCTATCATTTTCTCAGTTGGTAAATATTTAACATTAATTAAATTTTTCTGTATTAAATCTTTAACAAAATGATATCGTAAATCTATGTGTTTTGTTCGTTTATGTGAGTATTCTTTAACTAGTAACAATTTTTGAGCACTTTGGTTATCATTGTATACTACTACATCTATAGTTTTATCAGATATTTCAGACAAGAAATTCTTAATAAAACAGATATCTTTGCACACATCACTTATTGCCAAGTACTCTGCTTCCGTACTAGATAATGCTATGCAACGCTGTTTTCTAGCTTCCCAATTAACAACGTTGCTACCCATCTTAATAACAAAGCCAGTGTAAGATTTGCGATCACACAGATCATTTGCCCAGTCTGCATCCGCAAAAGCAGTAATATTTAAACTATTTCCTTTACTAAAACAAAGTCCATAATTCAAAGTTCCTGCTAAATATCTTAAAATCCTTTTGGCAGCATGCCAATGATCTAGGCCAAAGCATGTGCTATATTGACTAAGTTGGCTACACGCATAAGCTATGTCGGGACGTGTACAAACTGATAAATACATTAATGAACCTAAAAGTTGTCTATATTTATATACATCATCTTCAAGACAATTTTTATCAGATTTTGTAAGTTTACAATTTACAGGTAGTGGTGTAGCTACAGGCTTACATTCAGTCATACCAAACTTAGCCAATAAACGTTTTACATAGTCAGATTGATTTAAGATTAATGAATCACTCTGTCTAGTTATATTCATTCCTAAACAATTTTTAAGCTGTCCTAAGTGTCGAATTTCAAAATGTTTCTGCAATAATGTCACAATTCTATCTATATTATTATTGTGAAAGACATAGAAGTCATCGACATACAGAGCTATTATAATATATTCATTTTTAGATCTTTTTACATAAATACAGGGCTCGCATTTGCTTTGCTCATACCCATTTGAACATAAAACATTATGAACTTTAATATTCCACATACGGCTCGATTGTTTCAGGCCATATATGCTCTTTTTGAGCAAACAAACTTTATTAGTGTTAATAAAATTAAAACCTTTTGGCTGTTCCATATAAATGGTTTCGTCTAATTCACCATTTAAAAATGCAGTGGTAACATCAATATGATTACATTGCAAATCGAGTTCTGTAGCAACAGAAAATAAAATTCTTAATGTGGATTGTCTCACTACAGGGGAGAAAGTATCTGAATAATCTATTCCCTCTTTCTGGCTAAAACCACGAGCAACCAATCTTGCTTTAAATTTATCAAATTCACCAGCAAAACCATATTTTCGTTTAAAAACCCATTTGCATTTAATTACATTACCTTGCTTTGGTCGATCAACTAACTCCCACACATGATTGCGAATAAGAGCATTATACTCACTTCGCATGGCCTCGCACCATTCGTCTTTGTCTGGTGAACTCATGGCCTCCTCATAGGAAGAAGGATCGTCCAGTGAACCAGCCTCAGCCATCATAGAAGATAAGTCATAATCAGAAAATTTACTAGGCATTTTACCTCTGGTAGTACGTACAGGGCGTTGAGGACCTGATGCATCGGTGGTACCCTCCGACGCATGCAGCTCTCCTCCTTGAGATGCAGGTTCTAGCTTTTCCATGTAAGAATTGTAATTGCCTTCATCATTAGAACTCTCGTCGCCAGTACAATACAGATCAGACAGCGGAGACCTTAGTTGTGGTGATTCTCCAGCATCTGAAACATCAAATGAGCGATTAGGACTAACATCACAGCTATTATCTTTTGGAATTTCATTACAATTTAATTCATTATTAATATTTAAAATTTCATCATAATTAATATTTAAAATTTCATTATTATTAATATTAGAAATTCCATTATCTAAGCTCATGTCATTACTATCTTCATAAAATGAAAAATTATTATTAATATTCCCTATTTCAGTCTTTTGTGTGCCTTTTCCATAAAACTCACTTTCTATAAAGGAAACATTCCTAGAATAAATAGTAAGGTGAGGATTAGATGGGTCACATAGTCTATATCCCTTACAAGTTTCACCATATCCTAAAAATATATATGGCTTTGCCTTGGCATCGAGCTTGCGTCGCTTCTGAGTAGGTATAAGTGAGAATGCTGTGCAACCAAAAACGCGCAGATGACTCAGATCCACAACAGATCCTGTCCATACACATTCAGGTATCTTATTTGATAACGCAGAGGTGGGGCTTCTATTTTTTAAATATATGGCTGTCATAATTGCTTCCCCCCAAAACCGTTTTGATAAACCGGATTCCTGCAACATGGCACGAGCTTTCTCAAACAATGTCCTATTGACGTGCTCCGCCACCCCATTCTGCTGAGGGCAATAAGGCACTGAGGTCTGGTGTACTATACCTGCCTCTCTAAGAAAACTAGTAAGGTTATCATTACAAAATTCAGTGCCATTGTCGGTACGAAGCACTTTAATGAACAACCCAGTTTGCTTCTCAACCAAATTTTTAAAATGAATAAAATGGGAACTTACCTCATTCTTTGATTTCATGAGATATCCGAAGGTCTTTCTCGTATAGTCATCGGTAAATGTCAGCAAGAAGCGGGCTCCGCCCCATGAGCTGACTTGCATTGGGCCTGCTACGTCGGAATGGATCAGTTCCAGCTGTGTGGTAGCGCGCTTCGCACCTGCCTGAGGAAAGGATGATGCATGCATCTTTCCCGACAAACATGAAACACACTTGTTCAGGCAGTCATCTTCCTTCTGAAAAACAACACCCGAACACTGATCCCCAACACCAAGCACACGCATACTTACAAGATTAAGGTGGCCAAGGCGCTTGTGCCACAAGCTTAATGGCACACCAACAGCCTGATGAGCACTCACTGCCCCCTTACTATTATTAAGGGGTATGGAATCCTGCTGGGGTAAGGATCTACCTTGCTGAATTTTAAATTTATAAAGCCCATTTATTTTCTTAGCTGAGAGTATATGGTTGCCAGTAATTTTAGAACTATGATTATAAATATTACACCCATCTTTAGTGAAAACTACTATATAGCCTTTTTCTGTAATTTTACCAACAGATATTAAATTATTTGACAATTGAGGAACCACTAAAACATTGCTTAAACTTACATTAGGAGAGAGATTAACATCTCCAACAGCTACGCTAGAAATACTATGACCATTCGCAACAGAGACACTGATCTTCTTCTCTTTAGTGGTAGTAGATGTCAGCGATCCATCTTTCACCATGTGACAGGAAGCACCAGAGTCAATAATGAATTCTTCAGATGATTTTGCAGTTGTAAAAGCAAACATTGTGTGTTCTTCTTTGTGCTCCTTCTGATCACGCTTTCTTTTAAAACATCTCTTAGCAAAATGGCCAGGCTTCTTGCAATAAGAGCATGTAGCCTTCTTCTTTCCTTTAGTAGACATATAAGCTGTGGAACTGGAATCTGTGTGTCGCCTGTGATCTTCTTGTAACAGTCTGGTTCTTACAATTTCACTTGACAGAGTGCTAGTAATGTTCGCTGTTTCCAAACTTGAAACAATTATGTCATATTCTTGCGGTAATCCAGATAAAAGAATTTCAGCAACTTCAGCATCATCAATTTTCTTACCAATATCAGCAAGCTGCTGAACCAATTTCATTACTCCTTCTATGTAATCTGACATTGAAGCGAACTGACTGTATTCAACTCTGTGCAATTGTCTTAGTAAAAGTACACGGCGATACAGGCCTTTATCTTCGAAACAGTCGGCTAATTTATCCCAAGCCTGCTTGGCTGTGGTACAGCTCCGCACATATTGATAGAGAGCGGGTTGTATGCTTAGACATATTTTTGCCAAAGCCCTTTGGTCAGCACGATTGTCGGTGTTTGTACCTTCCACACAACTCCATAAATCCTCCAATGTTAGCAACATTTTTATTGAAAATTTCCAATTTATGTAATTAGTGATCCCCTCTAATTTTTCTACAGAGGCTATCGTATTTGATAATTGAGCAATCGGATTCGACATTCTGATTTGTACTCACAATGTATTCCTTCTTATATTGCCTGGGCCCATAACCTGTTTGCAGAGCACACCGCACCCGGCCACTTGATATCGGAATGAAGGATGCGAAATAAACATCAAAATGTCTTGTTATGTTTTTGTATTTAACCATTAAATACAATTGAACATAATGGCGTCAAAGATTGCTTAAATATAATACGATTAATAAGTATTTCACAATTATTTAAATGGATGACAATCACAAAGGACAAGGGACGAGCTTAGAAGAAGCGATAAAAAGTCAAGTGTCAAAATCACAATGACAGGTCCATAGATAACGTTAATATTACATATCCGTGAAGAGCATAGATAAACAATTTTTACATTCTAACAGTTTCCTTCGATTTTCATGGGATACCATTATCAGATCCTGACTTTGGTGACCATGGGACCACCTTTGGCGGCGTAATCGCGTAACATACACACAAAAAAAACATACGCATCGAATTGAGAACCTCCTTTTTTTTGAAGTCGTTTAAAAAGGACAGATTTGGCGTAGAAACTGTATCAGGGGTGGCCAACTTGATTAGCCCGATGATTTAAATGTCTAAATCCAAAACCGTCTCGCCTGCCAAGTAGGTATAGAGAGCGCTAATGCATAGAAGAAAGGACAAATAACCCGATGGAATGGCGTTTGAAAAATAATACAAGATGGTGCGCGCGACAATTGCTAATTCCTCTGCGCAGTCTGTATTTTTTACATCTAAATATTAAGATTATATATTTTAAACTTGTTTGTTTGCCTTGCCACAATCGACTGGACTAATAGCCGTTTGACCACCCCTGCTTTATACCAATACAGCTGCGCCTTATACTAGAACCCGATTTCGAAGTATATGACGCGGTGTGTGGATAGAACTACACAGTAGGACAACGAGAACCACGACCTCATGGTATACAACGAATTTTATGCATGCCAGAGTGTGACTCTTTTATTATGTGTGTGTAGTGTGTGTGTGTGTTAAATTGTTAATATTATATTGTAATTACAATCGTTTTGTGCGCTTGTAGTAACGAGAGAAGTAAAGAATCATAATCGCAAAGATCATAATCACAAAGCCATATGATCACATACTATTACGATGAATAATTCATTCTATACATCAGAAAATCGTCCATTTGTTTGCGAACTCCTGAATCGCCAATTGTTTTACGGACGTGTATCTTTTGGCACAGCGCCCTGAAAGTTCATTGACCCCCGTTTGAGGCTTTTAAAAATGTACGATGCTTCCTTTGGCTTCCGTTCATGAATACTTTTATTCGATTCTACTTCAGTTTCGGATAGCGGGAAAGTGATCTAAATTTTTTCTAAAATTCAAAATGTATAAATCATACTAACGATCACTTTACTGACGTTGATAAGCATGCAATCCGACCGAGCAAATTCAAGGGGTTATATGTGAGAAAATAAACAGATGTAAAAGAATTCTAACAAGACTAGTGTATCTCTTTATGTTTAGGGATCGCATTTAGGCCCGCTATTTTACAATGTTTATATGTATGACATAGGACATTTGTTTAAAGTACGCAAAACATTTGATGTACCTATGCAGATGATAAAAAGGTTTTCTTGAGAGGTGATACTGAAAGTGATTGCAGAAACCTACAATCGGACTTAAATTCTCTGTACCATTACCTACTACACTAATAACCATATAAATGTTGACATAAACAAATGCCAATGCATTTCGTTCACTCGTAAAAGGAATCGTATAGTATTTCCATACAACTTCAATGGAACTAACATTGAGAGAGTTGGCATTGACTTGGGAATACACTTTGATAGTAAAATGCGTAAGAATAACCACATTAATATTATTTCACAAAGAGCTCTTAAACCTTGGCTTTAAAATACGTGTTTGTAAGCATTTCTAAAATATAAATGCAATCAAATCACTTTATTGTACATATGTATTTTAGAGTACACAAGTTCCGTCTGGTCACCTCAGTAGGGTTCTAGCGGGCTCGCCTCCGTGGGATGTCGAGGCACGCGTCCTTGCGGCCGTGCACCGGCATCGGGTGGCAGCGAGGAGTCGGGGGGAGCGGCCCCTCCCGCAGGAGGTGGCGCGCACAAGGCACCTGGCGCAGAGAGAGGCTCTCCGCCAGTGGCCCGAGACGCTCGCCCACCCAGCTGCCGGCCACTGGACGATCGAGGCCGTTCGTCCAGTGCTGGAGGAGTGGGTTGGGCGCCGGCGGGGCAGCCTCACCTACCGGATGGTGCAGATGATGACCGGGCACGGGTGCTTCGGCCATTATCTGCATCATGTCGTACGGAGGGCGCAGACGCCGCAGTGTCACCATTGCGGCGCTTCCGACGACACGGCCGGGCACACCCTCTCGGAGTGCCCGGCCTGGCGACCCCAGCGCGATGCATTAGCCCTCGCCCTGGGCCTAGGTAGGGGTGCGCCCGTCGCGCTGGCCATCGTCGCACGCGAGATGCTGACCAGCGCGGCGGCGTGGGAGGCTGTCGCCTACTTCTGTGAGGATGTTATCTCGCAGAAGGGGGCTGCGGAGCGGGCGCGAGAGGATGACCCTCTCGCCGCACCGCTCCGGCGCAGGCGGTTGGGGAGGAGAAGGCGTGTGTTCCTGAACGCGCGCCACCAACTCCCCTAGCAAGCTGGGGACTGTTTCAGTCCCTCGGCCGGCTGACCACCGGTCGAGAGACACTTTTCACCCCTAGCTTGGCCGCCTGGGGGGTCGAATTTGGAGATACTTGTCGACCCCCCCGTAGAGGTAAGTCCTGGCGCGTGCGCCAGGCAACCCCCCAGGGGGCACAATCGGGGAATGGCTAACGCCGATCCCGATTGTGTCTATACGGAGGTAGAAGTATCTGGAGGGTTTTTAGCCGGTATGGGGTCTTCTACCCGTGTCCGGCATATCCTTGGTGTGTCCTCGTCAGTCGGCCCCTTGTCGAATCCGTAAGAAGGATTTTCCCTCCTATAAAAATGGTCACCTCAGTAGGAAATATATAAAAATGTCATTGAGCGGATACAAAGAAAATTTATAAAATACCTTCTTTATCGTAGCCGACAACACTCTTCATCGTATAAAGACGATTGTCATAAAAATTATTTGATGACATTAGATAGAAGAGAGACGAAATATTTCAGATGTTAGTTTCTTAAATCACATAGTAAACGAACGTAGCTGTGAGCTAGTAAGTAAAATTAAATATTGTGAACCTACACGTCGCACGCGCCATACACCTCTGCTTCACGTCCCTCGACATTGCACTAATTATGCAAGAAATTCCGTGTTTACAAGAATATCTCGTAACTATAATACTTACATTTTTTAAGGATATCGACATTTTTGCCATCTCAAAGCGCAAGCTTACCGCACATAGCCTGATTCCGAAATTACCTTAAGTGAATAAATTACCTATCCAATCTCTTTCTCGTTTTCTCTAGTGCTCTCGGCCGCAGCACTATTCGCTTGTCGTAAGAATTGTGGTAGCTATTTACTGTATCATACATAATTTGAGGGAAACCAATTATTGGCCTTATTATTATAAAACCATTATGTAAAAAGAAATTGTAAGGCTGTTGGTTTTCTTAATAAATAAATGTTTTGTGTATGAGTGTATGTACGAGTATGTGTATGTGTCTGTACATGTATTGTGTGCGTGTGTATTTATGTGCATTACGTGCGTATGCCTTTAGCTTATTCAAAATTTTTACCTAATTATGCTAGCTTAAGTTATATGTATGTTTGAGTGGTAAGCATGTGCATTAATAATTTATTTTATAACTGTAAATATTATACCTCATTGTCACGTTGTTTTTTTACCCCAATAAAGATAAAAAAAAAAAAATATATATATATCACAACTCCACAAGCTTAAAGGCGCTGCTGTAGATACATAATCTTTCGTCTGAGGTCGCTGCTTCACTGCGGCGCACGGTGTCCACGCTCACGTTAGCTGCATGCACGATTACTGCATACAAATACATACACTTTTTTAAATACAAGCTTTTAGTACTCGTCAATACGAATCAAATGAGCCCAAACTCGACGGGACTGTGTCGTTTTATTGCGGAGTTCCTATGGCCACCTTCCAGTTCCAGCATTAGATCAGCTCTATGTCACCATAAAATGGCATTTTCACGTGATATACATCATCATTTCAGCCAAGAAACGCTCACTGTTGGACATAGGCCTTCCCCAGGGATCTCCAAACTGATCGGTCCTGCGCCTCCCGCATCCAGCGGCATCCCGCGGCCTTCACCAGATTGTCGGTCCACCTTGTGGGGGGCCTACCAACGCTGCGTCTCCCGGTACGCGGCCGCCACTCGAGGACCTTCCCGCCCCAACGGCCGTCAGTCCTGCGTGCTATGTGTCCTGCCCACTGCCACATATGGTTTGCAATTCTTTGGGTTATGTTGGTGACTCTAGTTCTTCTACGGATCCCTTCATTTCTGATGCGATCACGTAGAGAAACCCCAAGCGTAGCCCTCTCCATTGCCCTTTGAGTGACAAATATTAAGCCTTCTGATGAGACCCATTGTAAACGGCCACGTCTCGGTTCCGTACGTCATCACTGGCAACACGCACGAATTGAAGACTTTCGTCTTCGCAGACAACGCTGCCCAGCCGAGTTGGATTCGTTGATTTACCTCTTTCTGGAAATTGCACTTATCGAGCTGGACTATTTGCCCCAGGTAAACATATTCATCAACAACTTTCGATGTAGAGCCTCAAACACCGAGTTATGTTCTCTATGGCCTCCAACGTACATTTGCAACGTACACAATACATATGCTTGCGAAATTTCAGCTCACTCGGAAATCGGGAAGTGGGTAAAATTTAACTTGCAAGATTTCATTTCAGACACCTGGACTAATAAGTTAATTCAATTCTACTAATAAGTTACAGCCGAATCGAAACTGAACCGTTGCGATCAACCAATCAGAACGCGACATTATCACATCATCGAACAGTTGAATGGCAATAAATATAAGCGCTCCGATTGGTCGACCGCAACGGATCAATTTCGATTCGGCTGTAGAATTGGGCCTCTGGTGGGTGATTTTGTAACTTATCGTATAGATTAGACAATTCTGTTTAATTAAAACTGATTTTTAATATATTTAACATTCCCTAACGTCGTCGTCTGAGTGATCTTGGTATATTTGTTGAATAAATCGACCAATACTTATAGCTAATGAACATAATTCCGCTTTTCTTCTTTAAGTCACCCAGTTCGATAACGATTGCCGACCAATCGATGAGTTACAAAATCACCACCCTGGTGAAAGTAAATAAAAGCTTGTAATAATAATTAATTACCGGGCTGCATGTGTCCGCTAGTCAGCCCACGTGGATCGACGTTTCCACTACTAAATTCTTACCTACCAAATCGTAGTTTATGTTAAATAAAATCTCAAATTATGTACGAAAAGACCCACTTCTCGAAATCTTTCGCAGTTCGAAAGAAATTGCTAAAAAGTGTTTTTTCGCAATTAAAAAATGTAATTAACTTCGTGTAATGGAACCTGAATAGTCATCGTTCAATTCACAGTTGGATGTTATTATCAGAAAATCGTACGTTATCGTATACTCGTACGTCTTTGAAAACATAAACCTCAATACATTGTTAAATTAAAACGCCATAATAACAATGTTTATTGTTGTGTTCCGACTGTTGTTGTTTATTATTCCTAATAATGTTGTTTGTTTTTTACATCTACTTAGGATTCTCTGAATCACCCTAAGCATTGTTTGTTTTTAACATCTACCTTGGATTCTCTGAATTACCCTAAGCACATTGTTCACGCGCTGACTGAACATCCCCCTCACCATGATCGCTCAAAATAATATTAAAACCGCGTTGAGAGCGGTTGTTTTAGCCTTCGATACGACCCTTTGAGCCTTTGAGGCCTTTGAGCCTTTGATAGTCAGTTCCTCAGTTATTGAGGAGTGCAGCTGAAGCTTGCTTCCCCCTTCGGCCTTATCGTCACATACCATCAGGTGAGATGAAGGCCGAGAGTTTCCCTGTCGTATCTTTGTTTTCTCGTAGGTACGCAAAACCATTGTTCAATAAACTTGGAACTGTACCTACACAATGATCCCTGCTAAATATTCAATTTAATTTTAACTCATTCTAGGGTTGGCTGGTAGGGATATCTAACGATCATAATTTGAAAATGTGTACAATAAAGGATATATTTATATGTAAAGAAAAACAAAGAACCAAACTTGAAATATCCACAAAAATCTGGTAGGTATAGTTATTACTATCTCTATTTACCCTTATTAACAACATCATGCTTAAACCATCGTGATAATTATAATAATATAGGTATATCATCGAATGACATAAATTATCTTATGGCTTTCAGTTCCGTTTTCTATATTTAAACTTTTGTCGGTTTTTTTTCCTTGTATGCTATGGTTCTATATCAGTACATTCTTCTCGTAATGGCTGGCAGGGTGACAGCTTTACAGACGGTTTTAGGGAATTTCCGTAATATTATTCCGATGTAGAAAACATTATAGTGTAAATATTTCAATGCCAATTATTTGCATCTTTATGTTCAAATCAGAATTTAAAACACATTCATAATCTTACTATTAAAAAATATAGATTGTGTATGTATAATGGACCTTTGTTTGGCGTACCATGATAGATGTAATAGGCGTTATTACTTTAGTGGTTTTATATTTTAAAATATACAAAAAAAAAACATCCAGAAAACACGAACCATACAATTTTATTTTGTAACATTAAGTTACTCATTATGCAAAAAAAATCTTAATGTATCGAGAGGATATTTTCATAGGAAACAATTGACCTTATTTTGTGACGTGAATTCGACCTGTTACATGCACATATGTCTCATGTTAGATTGAGAACCTTGTTATCTCTTGGATGCCTCGAGGTAACAAGTGTCGGATCCAGAACAATTTTCCATTCATTTTTAAATTAATATTTCATCATGTCAAAAGAACAATTCAATGTTACGTTAGAATAGTACAGTTGAATATTCAACACAATATCCAACCTCTTCTCGGAGCTGTGGTAAACCTACACGCAAAGCTTCAAAGCATTATTTCCACACGCCCAGCTGTGGCCCTCAACCTCAGACGGCTTTTATTATACATTTTTATTTATTTCCTCAAGAAACATTGTGATACAACTTGGGTTGAAAACATTGCCTTGTTCTTAAATTAATTCTATCAAGCTACGTTAATGCTGGATCTTAAGCTCATATTTGTACTTATACTCTTCAAATTAAGAAGGAAAGTTAATAGTCAAATGCTAATATAAGATCGTTAGAATATGAAATAGCATTTTATATTAAAAAAAAGAAAAATGAAACAATATATCTGTGCACTTTTGCTATTTTAACTAAAGGTTCCATTACTAAAAAAACGTTTTCTTTTTAATAAGAAATTTAATAATGTACATACGTAAGCATCTTATTGTAATGTACATAAGCAGTCAGAGTCATTCGTAACATTTCGTTTGTGTTTTGTTCTTTCAAATGTCAATGCTTTTAACTCGTGATTTTTGTTCCAAAGACTATATCCGTTAATGGTACTTTAGCTTTTAGAGAATGGGCTACACCAGGCATTCACAAAAGCAGAATCAAACTTTTTGAACTTTATAGTGAACGTTCATTTACTACTAGCGATGAGTTTAAACTTTATGTGAAAACTTATTCCAAAGTATTCAAAAAAGCGTGCAGGCTTGCTAAATCTAATTATTTAAGTTCAAAAATAAAAAACAGTAATAATAAAATTAAAATGACATGGAATATTATAAATAATGAAACTGGAAAAGCAAAAACTACTAATAATCAATATTGTTTGAATATTGACGGTAAGAAGGTAACAGTTGACACAGAAGTAGCTGCAGAATTTGAAAAGTTATTTACTGACATTCCAGTCTCAATCACAAAGTCATTGGATTCCGCCCCCGCTATTGCTGAATCTATAATGAAAGATCATGTTGAAGCTTGTGATGATAAATTCAAATTTGTACACATTAGTGGAATGGATATAATAAAATCATTTAAAACTTTGAATATGAAGAAAACTGCGGATCTGTGGGGCAATTCCGTTGATGTTACTAAATCCGTAATTGAAACAATAGCTCCAATACTTGCTAACATTTTTAATGATTGCATTGACTGTGGTGTATTTCCTGATCTAATGAAGCTGAGTAAAATTATTCCTTTACATAAATGTGGTAGCACATCAGACCCCAGTAATTTTAGACTTATCTCTGTGCTACCTACCTTTAGCAAAATTTTTGAAAAAATAATGTTGGAGCAAATGCAAATTTATTTTAATAGGAACAATCTTCTACACTCTAAACAATTTGGTTTTAGGAAGGGTCGCTCAACAACCGATGCTGGTGTTGAGTTAATACAACATATATTTGAAGCCTGGGAAGACTCATACGATGCGTTAGGTATTTTTTGTGATTTGTCTAAGGCATTTGATTGCGTTTATCACGAAACCTTGATCAGAAAATTACACCACTATGGATTTCGTGATACTGCACTGGATCTTCTACTCTCTTATCTAAGTGGAAGGATTCAAAAAGTAGACGTCAATGGAAAAAGGTCTCAAGGTTCCGCAGTTAAAATGGGAGTTCCGCAGGGTTCGATTCTTGGTCCTTTTCTATTTCTTATATATGTCAATGACCTCCCTGATTTTGTACAGGACAGGCATGAGATAGTGTTATTTGCAGATGATACTTCACTTTTATTTAAAATTAAAAGAGGATTGCAAATGAATGACGATGTAAATAATTCTATCTCAAGAATTGTTCATTGGTTTAATGTAAACAACCTGTCACTTAATGAAGGGAAAACAAAATGTATAAAATTTGTTTTACCCAATGTAAAAGAGGTTCACACCACTGTAAAAATAAAGGATATAGGTGTTGACCTCGTGGACGCCACAGTATTTCTTGGGATCACACTTGATTCTAAGCTACAATGGGGCCCACATATAGATAAATTGTCAAAGAGACTTAGTTCTGCAGCTCACTCTGTATGGAAAATACGTCAGTTGACTGATGTTGATACAGCAAGACTTGTATATTTTTCTTACTTTCATAGTTTGATGTCATATGGCATTTTGTTGTGGGGAAATGCTGCCGACATTCAGATCGTTTTTGTGCTCCAGAAAAGGGCTATTCGAGCTATCTATAACTTTAAAATGAGAGATTCTTTGCGAGAAAAGTTTAAAGAAATTGGTATTATGACAGTAGCGTCGCAATATATTTATGAGAATCTAATATATGTTCGTAAAAATATTCATTTGTTTTGTAAAAATAGTGATATTCATTCAGTTAATACTAGACAAAGGAATATGTTAGCTTTACCAAATACCAGGCTCCAAAAAATCAATAATTCTTTTAGAGGCCTGTGTATACGTTTCTACAATAAAATCCCAAGTTGTATACAAGAACTCAGCTTAAACAAATTTAAAGTTGCAATCAAAGATGTACTTATTAAAAAAGCATATTATAAAGTGTCTGATTACATGACGGACAAAAAAGCTTGGGTTTGAACTCTCATTTCTAATATTTAACAATGTACTGCGTTTTGTTTCAAAGAAACATTCAGTGAGAGCAATTTATAAGTTCACGCACTTCTCTCAGAAATAGCTTATATAATGTGAATTAACATATCTCTTCTTGTAATGGAAGTTGAGCTCAAACTTTTGCTTTGAGGTCAGCTTCCAATTGACGACCCTGTAACAAAATCAAAATTGTAAATGGCGATTTAAAAGAGGAGATAAAAAATTTTGACCTTTCGAGTTTCTTGCCTGTTCTTTTTGAGAAGGCTCTCCCAATTTCCGAACAGGTGTAGAGTCAACTTTTTTTTTTTCATTCCTACTTGTATTTGCAGACATCTTGAATATATTCAGGATGTATGCACATACAAGGTTAATATGATTTCATTAAATTAGATTGTTTTGCTTTGTTTTGACGTCAATAAGTGTCTGTAAAGGCCTATGTTGAATAAAGATTTTTGAATTTGAATTTGTGTAAAATTGACGTCTGTCAAACTACAGTATGATGTCTGTTGAAAAGGTTTTCGGATTACGTCGCCTCCGTAGACAGAGAAAACAAATAGACTTTCAGATAGATTGAATCTCATTTATGTATAATTATATTGTCTGTCTACATAAGTTATACGTAGACAGACAATATAATTATATTGTCTAATATAATTATATATTAGACAATATAATAAGTCACATCACTTATTGATGTGATAAGTCACATCAATAAGTGATGTGACTTATTTACTAAATAAGTAAATAAGTCACATCACTTATTTAGTGATGTGACTTATTTAGTCACATCACTAAATAAGTGATGTTCATCACTTATTTAGTGATGTGACATTCATTCATTTAGGGATGAATGTCACATCACTAAATAAGTTTTAGCACGATAAAAATAAACTTTGTATATTTTATGAGAAAGAGGCGCGATTCGCGAAGCAACTTCAGAGCTGACTAGAAGTGTGGCGTAATCTATAACACCGCTTATACATTACGCTTTATCCAGCATGACGTGAAAATTCAAGAATTGAATTAAAGAATTGTGAATTCTATTAGTTGAAAGTGACAAATAATATCATCCACTAAAATTTTGACATTTCTCTGCCTTTTTGTTTCACACACGCTGCACGATTACAATTATTAGGCGTGGGCCAGATAGAAAAGGCGCGGGCGAGGCGCACCTGTGGCGCGTCATCGGCGCACCGCTTCTATCTGTTTTGTGCCCGTCCGTTTTCATTCAATTAGTATGAAAGATCATTCGACAAGCTTCCAGATGGCGCGCTACGGTTGCAACGACGGGCGCGCCGGCCGTCGCACTGCTGGCGCGCAGCCGCGTACCTCAGTCTATAGTGAGTTTTGCGCGGGACCGGAAGTTTCTTCTCCTTCTTCTTCTCCTTTGCAAATTGGCGAGTTGCACCAGGGCTAACATGTCTTCGTCGTCAGAGGAAGACATGTTGTTCGATCAAAATCAAACTCTTTAATGGCACCAACGTACTCACTCGCTGGCGCACCGTAGCATACAAGCGCTATTCGCGCCCACGGGCGCGCCTGCAGCACGCTGCAAGTGCGCCACGGGGTGCGACTGATGCGCGCCGCGCCGCCTCTGTCTGGCTTGCGCCTTAGAGTCTGACACACGAAACATAAACCTGTCATTTTTTCAAGTAGCAATACTGATACAATGTCCCCATGTAGTTTAGTTCAACATGGTGATTTTGATTGGTAATAAACAATTTCATAATATTTTTTTCTTAATTTCTGTCGAAATATTACAGATATTAAGTAATTTTAACATTCATGAAATCCAAATACAGCGATTTCTTATAAAAGGTTAATTGTTGGAAGTTCATTGAAACTAAACATTACCAAATATTTAATTTTAAAAAAGTATAAACTCCTTTTTTCCTACTTTATTCAAGGAAAAAAAGACAATCCTTTCACAAGTTTAACATTCTAAATTACTACATAAATAAAAAAATATTAGAATATTTCAAGTATCAACATGTATTTTACCTTCTGTAGACAGTATTACCAGAGCTAGAATTTTTGAATTTGCCGCTTTTTTCCAAGCTCATGTTTCGTGTGTCATATAGTCTAGTGCACAAACTAAATAGTGATGCTAACGGTCTATTGGTTTTGTCGCATTATAAATTTTCAACGTCCTAGATTTATAAATACGTAAGCAGGTACTTATGGCAGCTATAAGGATTCAAAAAGATGTCTGGTTTTCATTTGAACAAAGTAAATATGAAAATCGTTTCAGCGAGGGCGGAAGCTCGCCGTGACAGTTATTTGGCGGTGTTCCGCTGCGAATGAATAGCTCGAGCGTTCTCATTTTTATTTCGTTGACATCGGCTCGCTTCGCAACCGACGGACTCGAAATTCTTTAGAAGGCGCCGAGGCGGAATCCGGTAGCGAAGTTTTAAAAACATCTTAGTTGTCAAGCAAGCAGGCTGTCCAACAGCAGCGGGTTGGTGTGGCTAAAGTCACGAATAGTACCAACTAGAAATGAAACGGATAGCTGTTTGCCCGGCTACCGAATACCGGATAACCGGCCTACCTATAGCCGGAGCGCCGCATATCCGGCCGCCGTCGGCCGAATTTGGGTCTTGTTATTTGAAATGTTTTGACAAAATGTGGTTTTAAAAAAATAAGGTTTAAAAATCTTATTTTAATAACATACATATAATTACTTATTATAACTTTCATCATACACTCCTCTAGTGCTCTATCTCTACTTACAACACTCCATGCGAATCTCCCATGGTTAAAAACAGTGCTGGAAGTCTTCTTTTGGCAGCTTCTTCACGACCTGAGCCGTTTTCATTTTCACGACTTGCCCTTCCACAATTCGGTTTTGTTTTTCACATTCTTTTACCAAGCTCAGCAAAAAAGTAAAGGCAAGGCTGCGGCTATACTAATTTGTTTTCAGAATGAAAAAGCACTGCATGTGATAGAGAAGATTTCACAATAAACAGCTGTTGGTCGCTGGAGTTGTGTGTAAACGCATTTCTTCTGTAGCAGCGCCAGTCTCGTTATTCAACCTTGTATAATTCTTATTATTTTTTACCTATAGAGGGATCTCTATAAAGTCGTGGGCGGCGAATATATGTATGTTTTTTTTTATATCCGGTATCCGGCGGCCCGGATAGACCTTGTTATCCGGTATCCGACCGGATAGTAATATTAGGCCGGATAGACCGGATATCCGTTTCATATCTAGTACCAGCCCTATAATGACCGCAATGTACGTTACCAACTAATAAGATGTCAGGTCACAGTACTTAGTAATTTCACAGCCTATCTTGCCCTTCAAACTGCAATACAGCGATGAAAGCACTCCATAGGCGGACTGCTTAGAGCAGTCGAGAACAATTGCACGGGAGCAGTCGAATTACAGTTGGAGTCAACATCAACTCGACAGCTCTGAACGATCCTTCTGCAATTGTGTATGACCGCAACACGACTGCTCCTTCAATGGCGCTGTTCGTTCAATGTTCATATCAATGGGCAGAGTGGGGCGCGGGGGGTGAAGGCAGTAAAGAGTCGGAGCGAACCCGCAGCAAGCAGTTCGTGTTGGCGGATCAACCAGCTCATTGCTGCCGGTAGCACGGCGAAACTACCGCACGCAAACTGTATTTGTAACTGCACTATAAACGAATATCTTGAGCAGTCCGTGTATCGCGAACGACGTGTATTTCGTATAGTATTGAAACTGCAGATCGACCAACAACGACCGCTTGAAGCTGTGGGCGCTGACTCATGAGTGAGATAGGTTTCCGAGCAGCTGATTCCAGTACTGAATCTCCTTCTGGTAACGTTCTTGTAAGTATCGTTATATATTGTCAGAATTGTATAGTATCGTGTATGTGGTCAAGAATTACTGAGGTTGGGGTTAGAGCTTATGTTTGAGGTTTTTAATGAGGGTAGAATTCGCCCGCCTTATCGCAGACGGTTTCATTATGTTTGTCGTAAACTTAAATCCTTACTTATAATATTATAAACGCCTAAAATTGTGAGTATGGATGGATGTATGGATGTTTGTTACTCTTTTACGCTAAAACTACTGAATAGATTTGGATGAAATTTTGTAGGTAGACGGATTACGACTGGGATTAACATATTATTAACACATTATCCCGGAAAAGTGAGTAGTTCCCGCGGGAAAATAGATTTACAGTTTTTGTCTTTGAACTTTTAAGGCGAAACAGCTCGCGGGCATAGCTAGTGCAATAATAATTTCATTTGCCATAATTTTATTTAACTTATGGCAAATACAATTATGGCCTAATTTTTTTTCTTATGACAAAAATATGTTCACTAATTTCACTAGTGATAATCATAAGCAATAAAGTGCTATTTAATACCATCTTAGGCATTTTCCTGACATTTTTTGTCAGCTTTTATAATTACTACCATAAAAAATGTGTCATAAAATAAATTGATAGGTTTTATTTAATTTATAGTTTATTTTTCTCTTTTTAGGTATTTTAAAAATGCTTGCTTTTTAAATGTTTTTTTAGGTTTAATTTATTTTATATTTTTTAGTTATTACTGGACATGTTGCTAGGCTTGTTCATTTCATTTAATACGTCAATGTTGCATGGTCATTATTGCCAGTTGATTTAGTTCATTGTGTGTCCTTCAATATGTAACCCGATTTGATTTTTTAAGAGTACCTACTGTATTCTACATGTCAATCCCTTTTACTTGATACGTACCAATATTGGGGTGTTATACAAAAAAAATAAGTTATCCGTCATTTTGTTGCAGCCGCCATCTTGGATTATTTTTTTTAATATACTGTATTCTACAATTCAAGCCTTTACATTTGATACCCATTGGGAGGTTGTACTAGTATATTATGTAAACTGCCATTTTGGTGCAGCGGCCATTTTGGATTTATAACATTGCTGGTTATGTATAATTACATTGTCATTAGAACTAAAGGTGTGTTTTAAAATTCAGCTCGATCGGAAACCGGCAAATGGGTCAAATTTAACTCGGTAGATTTGACCCAAACCAAAATACACACATGCATAAATATTTTGCAAATAAAAGCTTATAAAAAGATAGCGAGCAAAGTTCGCCTTAGTTTATGTGATTTTACCATAGCCTAGGAAAATTAACGGTTGCGACCAAGTTACGTGCTCTTTGTATAATTATATGTTGTATTCTTCAGAAAGCCACGGTGTTGTGAATTAAATAATTGAGCAAAAACTGCTTCGCAAAATCACTCACTTGAAAATAGCCTTACTAGTTTAATTTGTCGAAGCAAAAGTACAAAATCAAGCTAACCCAATCAGCCAAGAAAATGCTCAGCTATTTAATTTCAACAAATAAATGAGTGAACATCTCAAAGTTTCCAACTGGGCCAAACAAAGTAGAACGACTCAGCAGTTCCATTCTAACTCAATTAGTAACGTATCAGATTACTAGTGAATAATGTTGTGTATTTTTCAAATTAATAAAGCAACCAGAAACAAAAAGTCAGTTATTGGAAAAAAACTTTAGGAAATTAGTAAATTATCCACAAAGTCACAACTTTTTATGAAAATTAGAAGAGAATTGATTAAAAATGTACATCACAAAATAGCACATCACATCACAATAATTTTTTTTGACATACAATAGGGAAGGATACAATAGGTTTTTGTGCTCGGTTTGGTTGATAGTAGGGCTTCTGCGCCCGACTGGCAAGCTACCACCATCTTACCTAAGTTTGTCGCCACAATAACAATGTTAATAGCACTGTTGTGTTCCGACAATTAGTGGTAAGAAAGCCAGTTCCTCAGCCGTCGAAGAGTCCAGGTGAAATTCACACCTTTGGCTTTATCTTCACTTACCATCGGGTGAGATGAGGCCAAGAGCTTCCCTTCGTATGTAAAAAAGATTATGATTGAAATAGCTATGTATAAACATGATATCAGAAACTTCTGCACGTACTAAAGCATTTTGAAAACATGCAGTTCTACGATACTGTGATCCAATGGCTTTCCGAGATTTTTACTATATTGTCCATCTAACCTATTTAAAGCAGTCACCAATAAGCAACATTATATACATCCTTATGGGGGAACACCGACGCTGCGTGTTCCTTACAAGGCCGTCTTGAAAAAATTTCGTTTTAAGGTCCGAAATAATGTCTTCGTTCTAAATCATAATACTAACAGCTACTTAATGCTGGCAATTCTTTGTTTGTCGGTATAAAAAAATAACTTTTACGCGTGGTTCTCCTATTTCTGATTGAGAATAGCCCATCTATAAGTTAGGTTTGGTTTGGACCTATCACAGATTGGTAGATATGGCCCTGACCTGGTCACGCGTCTGTGTGTCACAAACGAGTTGTGAGACACCTCCTTAGGTGAAGTCCTAGCTTGTTCAGTGAATAGGGCCTTATGGTCTTTAAGGGCCCAGCCAAAGTGAACGGAAAGCTCTAGGAGAGAGTTTTAGCCGGGTATGAGGTCAGGGTATAGCCACTGGTAGACTGGAGTACGATGGCATCCCCAAATGAACGATCTAATTAACTAAGCCACTTGGTATCATAATAGATAAGCACGCCTAAAAAATAAAAAAGTTTACAGTAGTATCGCGTTAATACAATAACTTGAACGTTGACCTCCAAACTTTAAATCGCTCCATAGAGCACGCAGAAAGCCTAATTAACACTGAAAGTGGTACAATGGCGTCAGAAGGCACCAATAAATTTATCGGCTCGTTCAACAGCAGCTATTGTTGTCACCTCGGTTAATATCCGTTTCTTTCAACGGAACTTGCTGCGGGAAATTACGACGACCATTCGACACGAAATACTGAATGAGATTGTAATCGCGCAATGCAGTATAACGGCTTTTTATGTAGAAGGATTATTGAGGTTCGATATAAGTGCGTCATCATCATCACAGATGAGACTGTTGTCTAGTTAATAATAGGCCTCTCCCATTATCCTCATCCCGAGAGATCTTGCGGTGCATCTAGCGACTTCCCGCGACCATTATTGTTCTATCAGTCAGAAGCCTAACATAGAGCTAAGAGTTTCAGTAAGTAGCCGTTACTCGAGGATCTTTGCATCCCAGCAGCCATTAATCCGCAGAAATTACCGTTAGAGAGGTCACTTAATCGTTGATGGCCTAAACATTGTTTCATGTGAATTTAAACATCCAACCTATGACAATGAAGCTATAAAACACTCCACCTTTAAACTGACATTTTAACTCCCAACTTTATTGTACACCATTTTGTATCATAAAAGCTTCAATAAAAGCACTACTGGTAAAGGTTAGAATTAAAATGCCAACATCATTTTATGGAGTTTTAGATTACAAAGCAAATTCTTTTACAATATTTTGAGAATAACAAGCAAGCGTTCTACATATATAGAACTTTACATTTTTTTTAATGCTAAATAAATTGAAATATGTGTTTTGACATTAGTAGGCATATTTTATGATCAGTGTAAGTTATGTAGATATCGCTAAGCAATAATGTATAAGTGTCATTTGTTAGGAAGAATAAAGCATTTGTCGCTTAAGCAGAAGTACGACTAAAAAAATACTTCCACTTAGAAAAAGATCATAGTCAAAGAACATTATGCTAGTGAACGTGCTTCTGCACGAAAAAGTTGATAACCAGGGCATGACGTGGCACTGGAACAATCTATAATAAAATTGGTTTCATCCAAAACTGCATTAGATTGTGTAGCTCATATCAAACGGGAACGTAATGAATTAAACGTAATAAATTCTCTTAAATCTGATGTAATAGATGAATTACACAAAAAATATTCTGATTGGCATATGATTTTTACTGACGGTTCAAAGAGTGGTGAATTGCGGGGTGCTGCTTTTTTCGACCCAACCACAAAAAAGTCGGAAATGTTTATGATAAAGAGTACTGTATCTATTATGACGCTGGAACTCATTGCAATTTCCGAAGCCTTAAAATATGCTGAAAGCTGTGACAATAACAATCTTGTTATCTGCTCTGATAGCAAGAGCGCACTTGAACACCTGGCTCGATGCGCCTCTGGATACAGAGGTGTTTCGATAGCCTTCACTATTCTTAATCAGATAAACAACTTAGCTCTACAAAATGTCACAGTGAGATTGCAATGGGTACCTGCGCATATTGGGTTAAGGTGTAACGAAGAAGCAGACAGACTAGCCAAAGATGCTGCCCTAATTGGTAATATTTGCAACATTAAACCTAATTACATGGAAATGCTCACTAAACTTAAAGATATTTGTTATCGTAATTGGAGTGAATATTTTGATGAACGTTCGAAGACAAAAGGAATATGGTACAAAACCATTCAAAGTGAACCACTCCGCACACCTTGGCTGGTAGATACAAATTTAAGTCGACACAAAATAAAATTGTTATTTAGAATAAGATCCGGTCACTTTCCATCCAAGAAATTCGCATACCTTATGGGAAAAGAAGTTTCACCGAATTGTGCTGTATGTGAAAAAATTGATGATGTTCAACATATACTCATGGAATGTAACGTAAATCAAGGACAGAGAGAATTATTTTTGAGAAAATATAATATAAATTTGTTGGACGTAGGAATTATTCAGACGATTTTATATACACCTGTCTCGAAAATATCACACTTGGCCAATTTTCGAGTGTAATAAATAATTATTTCTGTTATTTCTAACTCGTTGTGTTAATTGTTCAGAATTAGATACGATGGGATTGTCATATCTTTAAGATAAAAATCCCTAAATAAATAAAGATTAAAAAAAAATGAATTTTTATGACTCATTTTGTAGAAATAAAATCGAAAGTAACTTAATGCTTTCATTTAAAGAAAATACCTATTTCTTTCAATCTAAATTCGATAAAAATCCAATGTCTGTCCGACTTAGCTACTACTACTCTACCCTAAGATAGTTGGAGAACGCTTGCGAAGACACGCTTTCTGACAGCTCGCCGCGCCGCCTGCAGATGACGATAGTCTCCTGACATGTTTCCCACCAGAGTGATATTAATTAGTCTACATTCCATCATACCATGTTGTTTATAATTTTTGAAAAAATCTCTCATTAACGATTTTATTTAAGACATTATGAATTTAATAAACTCAGCATTGTGATAATTCTTAGTCCAAATTATTTGTAATACTTGACCCCATAGTAAACAAGCACATAAAACTACGGATCCTATATTACTCGATGGCAGTCTTCCTCAGCCTTCAGGTCGAGGTCACAAATAAATCGCAAAGATTTATCGCGATCACAAAGTTTTTTTATTCACGAAACTTTTGTTATCGTTAAGTACTAAATTATGATAAAACGAATGTTAATTTTGTACAACTACAGAAATAGAATACATTTAGTGTGCTTATAACCAGAAAGCCTATTACTCCTTTAAAGTGATTCCAGTCTTATAAATATTTAATTTTATCTTTCACCTCCAATATCCTATGCATAAATGGTATTCTATGAGGTTAAAATTTTTGGGATGACATGTCTCACATCTACTTGTTACTTAAATCTACTTGTAACGGTGGTCTTCGACATAGAAGTGCTATTCTTGTAAGTCTGTAATGAAATTTGCGAATTTCAATATCACCGTTAAATTATCTTCAGGACTTAGATAGTAGCCCTTCAGGCCTTCGGCGTTCGTGAAGAATATTCTCGACCTTGTTGCTGTAATCGTTTCCGATAGTTATCGTGAATAGCAATCACTGACCTTCCTCGTGCCGGCTCATGGTAACTGTGGGTCGATTCAGTAGAACAAAACAGTAGGTATAGGTTCTTTTGGTTTTTCACTATTTTTCATGATAAGTACCTACATAGTTGCTGAAGTTGTACAAAAGCGGATGATTAATTGGATCTCTTTACATTAACAATACAAAACAACCACAGAACAGAATATTCGGATGCTGGTTGTATCTAAATTGCAAATAATGCCGCATTTATAAACGGGTGGTACCTCTGTCCAGTGAGCACGACGTTTTGACAGCTCCGAAGTAACGGGTTAATCCGAACTTCTGCTTGATAAGGTGGCTTTGTGCGCGCGTCAATTTGTTTTTATGACGGACCTACAAAGTAAATTAATTCGTTGTGGTTGGAACCAGTAACGTTATAGCATATAGGCTTTTAGGTTCATACCTCAGGTAAATCCATGAATGCCATTTGATAAATTCAGAAATGAGTAAGCACTCATAAATGAATGTTGAATTAGCTTTTATTAAGAATGTTGCATAGCTTAAGCTTGGGTTTATGTTGAATTTATCTAAATCAATAATCAATTTTACAACTAAAGCTCCATCACTCACCTTCTCGCGTGTTGTTCTTTAGTATCCACCTATAACCAGCAAAGACTATCATCATAATTATTAACCCAAGTTCGTACTCCACTGGACATGGCTTCTCTTAAGCCACACCTCTCACCTTAATCTCCGGTCATCCTGGACCATCTGCCACCAGCCATTAAAGTTAAGTCGTCGCTCCATCTTGCTGAAGGGCGTCTCACACTGCATTTGACAAGACGCGGTTTCCACTCTAGAATACCTTCTTACTTACTTCAACGGTCACCGGATCCACGACAAACGTGATCAGCCCACATATACTTCAAACCACATAATGTCTTACTACTGGGCACTTATCTCTTCTTACTATTGGTTTCAATATCCTTTAACAATAACAATATACGCTCTATTCGTATAATTTTAGAGTAAATACCTTATCAAGAACTCTATCTTGAAGGCGATATGAAAATCTTGCACAGTCATTCTTAATACCTGTCCAAATTATAAATGCTCCGCTGAAAATTACAAATTTCTCCAATAATATCCTTTCAGCTGACATCGTCATAATGTAGGGATATGATCAATGGATCTCATATTAGGGATTTCTATAATGGTAGACCCTTTTTGGCAAGAATTTTGAATATACCCAACCTACCCATGGATGTAGTCAGATTAGAAACTTTACGTTCAATCTTAAATTGTGCCAAATATAATTTTGATAACTGTAGTGGAAAATGGACAATTACTAATTTACAATTGTCAGTTACATGTCACAAGGATTTCAAATGCGGTATAACATAATACTTAGTTAGGCACATTCACTTTTTCTAAAGATTCGAACCTCACAAGGCAAAAACAAAACCCTTATAGGATCACTGTTGTCCGTCCGTCCGTCTGTCTGTCAAGACCCTTTATCTCGGGTATGCGTGGAGGTATCGAGTTGAAATTAAAACCATATACTCAGATCTACCAGTCCCTTGAAACTGTGAAAACTTCTTAGTTAACGTAAAAAAAGATACGGCCGTTTGTTCCGTAAAAAAACGTATATTTCGACACTCTCAAGAAAATCAAAATTTATAGGGTACTTGCTGTTGACCTAGAATCATGAAATTTGTCTAGAAGGAAGGTTTTTATAGCACATATTAAAGAAAAAATCTGAAAACCGGAAAAATGCATATAGTTAGTAAGTTATACAAGTTTCTACGGAACCCTCGGTGGGCGAGTCCAACTCGCACGTAGCCGGTTTTTTTAACTATAACCCTAATAGAAGAGGAACTCGACACTATTTAAAAAAAACTAATTATACAGGATGGCTGTAATATCATATTTTCAATTGGCAACTGTCATACAGATAGAGGCTAATGCCATAAGAATAACTAATAATACGATATTATTAGTTATTCTTATGGTAATGCGTTAATTAGTTAGATTCAAATCTGTTGATAAGAGCCTTACTTTTTTATGCTTGAAGCTTTTGGGTCGAATATTGCTCCAAATTCACATATTGCTTTTCAACTCATAAACAATCACGCTATAATTAATTCGTCACAAAACCGTACTGTAGCAACGTCAGGAATATATTATAAAACAAATTATAAGCTGTCTCCATTGTGAAATATTATGCCCGCGTAATCCTCGCATTATGAAAACAATTATAACAGTATTAACATACATGTGGCAATTTAATGTTTCCGATGTGTATTGTGGTGGCGTGCAAAGCGTTTTATGAGATTACGAGTAGGTATTACCAGTATTACGTTGGTCAGATAATCAAAATGCGTAACTCAAAAATTGCTACAATTCGAATTGCACAGTTCAAACATGTTTGTCCCGTCTTTGTTATAGCAATAACAAAAGCGGGAAAAGCGAGACGGGAACATCACAAAACACATTTCTGTATTGGGGAGTGACTGTCTCATTGTGTATCAATGACAATTTCGAGTTGACAATCGAAACCAACGTATAGGGGGTAGGGGGAGACCAGAGGGTCTCAGGCAGCTTTAGGCTATTAACAACCGCTTAAAATAGAGGGTTATGGAGTTTTGTATGTGATTGAAATAAGCGCACATGTTGTTTGAAATAAGCGACAGAAAACCTTGTGAGAAGAGAACGTGCGATTGGTGTACGGTGGTGTGGGAATGATTATAAAAAAATGCCAATTAAATAAAATAATAAAATAAAACTCGGGACAGATATTTTGTATGGCCTACAGAAATTTGTTCCGGTCTGGGCGTATGTGCATGTGATATTCTATGTTTGTAACTGCACCCACGACACAGGAGAAAATCCTAGTGTGGGGCGACGTTTTTTTTTAAATAAATAAAAAAATAAAAAATAAAAATGCCCGTGTTACTACCAGTTGGACTACGTAGTAGGACCACGGGTAAAAAAATGCAAAATTTACTAATCTTCTATTTATGTACGTATACACACATTTGTTCGTACTTATGTAATATGAAATAAGATAATATAAAATATAGAGGAATATCGTCAAACATTCGGCAAGATGTTATTGAATCCGAATCTATTACTTGCTTTGCCGTCAATTAGAGGAAATCAATAGATATCAGTTCTATGAATAGAATTCTGAGGAAACAGAGGTCCTTTTGTGGATATAGGATTAAGTTTATATAAAACCGTTTTTGCTAAACAAAATACACTAACCCCCAGTTTCTGAAAGGCTGATCAAAATAATGTTCAACTAACATCCATGTCATCTTAACAGCAGTGTCAAATCAATTTGAGTTTCCGAAACGTTGATTAACCAAAATTTACTTATCTCTAAAAATTTTATTTCTCGTGAGAAATATTTTTAGACACGGTCACATTGCTGAAATCATATATCTTGTTTTATTCATATGTATTTTGGAAACCCACAATGGCCCTTTCCTTAATAATTTTGCAATAAATTTGACAGCTGTGTCAACTAACACAGTGATAAGTTGATTTAGCTTTCAGCAACTCAATTCATAGTTAGCATTAGATTGACAGCTTGTTAGTTAATTTTAACGCTGAACAGCCTTTCAGAAACTGGGTGTAAATCAGTGATTTTTAGCTACTTCTCGATTAACCAGCAATAACTGTCTCAAAGAGCAATGTTATTGACATGCCATAAATGCATCAACGCAACGCTGAATAAGGCCCAAGGGACCATAGCATTATCGCTTAGCAAGGTTAAAAAAATACTGAAACAACGCCTCTGTCAGTGCGCTTTTCATACTGTTTCAAACGGTACCTAACGGTTATACTGTTTTACGCTATCATGATGAGGGTAATTCTGTTTAAAGCGATCATGGTACGGGTAAAACTGTTTTAAGCGATTATGATAAAAGTAAGCTAATATTACCATTTTATGCAATCATGGTGAGGGTAGTACTGTTTTAAGCGATCATGATAAAGCTAAGTTACTATTATTGTTTTAAGCAATCCTGGTGAGGGTAATATTCTTTTAAGTGATCATGATAGATAAATCTAAGTTACTATTACTGTTTAAGCAATCGTGATGAGAATACTGTTTTAAGCGAACATGGTAAGGGTGAGTTTTAAGCGATCATGTTAGGGGTAATACGGTTTTAAAAGGTCCTAGGTCGCCAATACAACTATTCTGCCAACGTCCCCCTCATTGAATTCTCTAGCAACCTCAATCATGTGCAGGATCACAAGATAGCGTCAGTTTGGCTGTAATGTGCGTAAACTGTTGACTTATTAGTTACTAGCTGTGCCCGCGACTTCGTCCGCGTGGAATAGTAACTTTTAGCAGCATTTTGATTTTTGTAGGCAATTTTTTTTATGATCTTTATAAAAATTAGCCTATGTTATACCTTATATAATTAGCTATCTATTAGTGATAGTCCTGTCAAAATCGGTCCAGCTGTTCCCGAGATTAGCGGGAACAAACAAAAAGACAGACAATTTTTTTTAAATTGTGTTTTTGTTATATTGGTACCCGATACCCATTTAGTAAAAACTTTTTATTTTGACATTACAAACAGTCACTTAAATTTTATTTATTTGTATAGATATAGATGTATAGATTAGTCAATATCGTCAGAAACGAGAATTATTGAAGTCGAAAACTATCAAATTCATAACGTGAGGATACATAGCGAAGCATCGCATGCCGATCACAGCCGTCGCGTGATGTCGGCCCCGGTTGGTCGTCCGTATACACGTTTGATAACGACTGCACTGTAAACGCACAGGCCCGTATTCAGACTTAAAGGGGTATGGGTAATTTTGTATGGAGACTGACATCGTTTTTTTATTTGCGCGGCCACTAATAAAAAATACCAGGTTTTTTGGGCATTGAATATACAAAATCATTTTTTTAATTACAATAGTCCTACGGTGTAACAAAGCAGATTTATAAAATATTTAATTATATTTTTTAAACGTCTACAGTTGTTAGTAGAAACTTCAAGGCTGAATATTTTTGTTCGGTTACATATTAGACCGTCATCATCACAATATTACATAATAGGTTTTCTTCCAAGTAATATGCTCTTACGAAAAAAAAATACTATGGTTGATGGCAGCGGCATATTTTCAAAAAGATGCCACTTTTACCCATACTCCTTTAAGGTTACCGGTACGGCAACTTATTTATAATGTTTTATGTTAGACAGCTCCGTCTTCACAACAATATTCTATATTTTCCCAGAGTAAAAACACGTTAAAATATAAAGAATTAATGGACTACATATAAAATGGTGAAAGGGCATATAGATATGATAGATATGGCACATTCGATTGATTAAATATAAAATTTCGTAATATTTTATGTCGTTATACTTTTTCATATAAAACGCTTGTTTTATATGTAAGGACCAAATAATTAATTGACCAGTAATGGGGCGTATATGGACCAAAATCCATATACGCCCCATTACTGGACACTTTTAGGTCTCTTCTTAAATAGAGTTCCTGTTTCTAGTATAGTTTTCTAAATCTTCGCAGAAGTGTAATTGAAGTAAGTAATAAGTCGGCTCTTACAACAAGCATGGGAAGAAACGGACGCGACAGTACGTGTGTTCTTAATATGTTACCGCACGGAATTTATTCTATTTTATTTATTGAAATAAAAAGTTTTATTTCGTAGGTATGAAGCATATGCTTGTGTCCAAATTAATTCGTAAAAAATTGACATACCACTCGCTAATAATGCTGACCTCTCCGAGAACATCGAGCTAAAAACTCGATAGTATTTTGATTTACGGCAGGGCAAGGTATGGCATTGCCCCACAACACCCTTTCTTCATTACGGCCCTGGAACCGCTACGGGGCGTTAACAAACAATATTCAGGACAAAGCGCTACGAACACTCATCTATTTCGACAACGTATATAGCTTTGTAATTTCGAGGGTTTGATTTTATTTTCAGGGTTTCGTACCTCAAAGGGATAAAACGAAACCCTAATAGGATCACTTAGTTGTCTGTCGCCCTGTCAATATTATTTTTCTCAGGAACGCGTTGTAACGAGGTGCTATATCTCTTAGATATAGCAACTCGTTGCATTCCCACCTAACCTGGCTGCAATTTATTTTTTTATGTTTGGCATGTGTTTTCCCGTCACTCAATTGCGGTCATCAAGATGAAAAGAAGCCTTGATGCAACAATTCTATAAGCGAACATAAAATAATATACCTATTTTACTACGAATAAATTAATGCATTTAAGAATACTGTAGTCGACATGTCCGTGTAAATACGGCACTTAAGTAGTGCATTTAACTATGAATAATTGTAACGCTGGAAAATCTTTTTGGTGCTTCATTTATTCGACCCTTGACCCACCCCACTGCACTGCTCCACCTCACTACGTTAAACTGGCGCCCAACGTGGGGCGCCAGTGTAACGTGGTGAACGTGCCCATATACAGCGTAAGGATATCAAACTGAAATTAATATCAAATACTCGGGTCTACGGTCTGTTTTAGCTGTGAAAAAAATCATCCATGCATGTCAACGCGGTCACATCTATTGATAGATGTGACCAGTAGGTGTATATTGGGCATTCTAAAACAGTTTTCATCAAAACACCGCAAACGAACGGAGTGAGATTTGAGCTACGCTTCGCTGCGCTCTAGCTCCGCTACGCTCCGCAAATCTCACTGCGTTCGTTTACGCTGATTTGATGAAAACAGTTTGAGATTGCCCAATATACATTATACAGGGTTAAATTATTCATACCATTAAATTGTAATTTTTGATAAATAAAGAGTTATGCGAGTATATTGAATCACCATATTTGTTTTCATTAATAAAACGCAGAAATTTTTGTTAAATTTTTTTTTATTATTATAAAGCAAGTAACAAATATCATCATAGCTAAACTAGAACAATATTTTTAATATAAATTTTCATTCAAGTACAATTTACTGAAGTCATAAATTACATGTGCTTAAGTACCACTTTTTTATGAATAAAACATTCCTTAGAGCGCACTCTTTTTTATGAGTTATACAATTGAAGTTAGCTCCACCTTTAGCATAACTATTGCGCAATGTTGCAAAATTAGGACAACCTTTGCCTTCAACATTTATCAAAAAGCAGTCAGAACACAAATCTTTAATCCATTTTTGCTTTTCAACACCTTTCATTATTATGGTTTGGTCCTTTAAAATTGGAATAATTAATCTCTTAAATTCTCTGAAATCTATATTGCCTTGACTCCAGTATATTCCTCTGTTGCGTTCAATCCAATTGACTGCTCTTTTTTCTTCGGCAGATAATTTTAGATACGAATATGGAGGTTTTATTAAAAAGACTTGCGTAAACTCTTTTGTGGCTAACGCAAATTCCTTAATAATAAAATTATTTTTGCAGTCTTTGAATCCTTGCACATCAACAAAAAGTATCGAACTCTTATCAGCACTCATTGTTTCGTTGTATTCCACTGTTTAACATAAAGTTGAAGTTTGTTCTTTCAAATACCTTTTGATTGCACTTTATTTAGTTAAGATATTTTCTTCACAATATTGCTCAGAGGTTTGTACTCAAAAATGCAGTCATTTAAAATCAAGCAATATGCTGCTGTCTGATCCGGGATTTCTTGGTCTGTTTCAATCTCCACTCTGACATCGATTGATCCCTTTATCATTTCTTGTTGGTGAGAACAATCAATAACAAATAATGGGGCAACGTCTCTGAATTCCTTCAAGCTCATCAACGGCTCTGGTCGCCGTCCATGATAAGACTGTTGGAATCTTGCATATTGTTCGTATAATAAATTAAATTTATCCTCTGAGAAACTGACATTCAATCCTTCATAAGGGTAATACGATGAATTTAAATATACTTTTACATCTCGTACATTGCAGTGATCGAACTCTGCCATTGACATTTCCGCATTGTGCTTGCGATTGGTTTGCAAGGCTATAATAACGAATCTTGGTTTCTCTATCTGTGACGAAGTTTTGATAGACCAAGTGTGTTTACGTGTCTTCGGTAATAATGGATATTCATACAAATCCCAATTTCGAAATGCTAGTGTAATAGGCCTGTCCTTTTCTAGATGTTTCAACAAATTGATTCTTTCACGATCTGATACTTTAACGTGCGGAACTCGCCAAACAACTTTGCTAATAGTTATATCTTCGACCACCTCTCCGACATTTAATTTCAAAGCATTGAGATTCGTATTGCTTCTTAATAGCACCAATTCATGTTTGGAGTTAATTATAACTTTTTCATAATCTTCTGCAAAACCTAAAATTTTCTTCAACGGCACAGAAGCCGAAAAAATTCCTCCGTTAAGATTGTTTGTACCAGAAGTTGACCATCCCCATACACGTGAGCATTTAGATTCATTATCATTTAACGAGAGGTACGATTTTATTGTTGTAGTTATGCCAGCATTTTTTATTTTGTCTATTTCTATTCCGTTTAACTCATATCGAATATCTTGAAATAAATATAGTATTGGATTGTTGATAAAATACACATTTGATATTTTTTCTTTAGTCGAACTATTATAAACATTGGCTTTACCCTCAATATACAAAGTGCTGAGTGAGGGTAACAGACATAGATCTTGTTGATTAATAGGTATTCTTATTTCATCATTCTTGTTGAAACTTGTTACGTACGGTTTATAAGAATGATATTCGAAACTTTCAATACTATTGTCGTATGATGTTGATTGAGATATATTTAAAATATTCATTTTAACAAGCCAATCAACTTCAAAAATTCCTTATTGTTTTTGGTGAGCTTCTTTTTTATGTGAAGCGGTGTGCTTTTATGAGGTGATCTTCTAGTACTAACTTGAATGCAAGCTGTGTTATGATTTTTATTGAAATTTATCATTTTTACGAAAATGTAGATACAGTTGTACTTCTTCGTCTCGTAAATTGATTTGTTTATTCTCGGCGTCTAATAATTGTATAGTTATTGCACTTATAGAACTTTTATTTACAGGAAAATATATTAGATTTTTCGGCACTTCAATGATCCGATAACCAGGTGGTACGTTAGGAACAAACTCGTGAATAATATGACTTGCAGATCCGTTCACGAATGACCCACTAACTACGTCGCATTCGATGCGCACAATGGTTGTTGGCAATATACTGACAGGATACAGAGATTCGGTCCTTTTTAATGCCTTTATTGTTTCTCCACCAAAACCTAAAATCCTTCCAAGTGAGTCACTTTTGTTAAAATGAACATCTTTAGTACAAAAAATTGTAGTTTTTAAGGTATTATTATTACAAGTTAATTTTAACATTGCATTTCTAATGTATGTCTTTAAATAATCACAGATATCTTGAAGTTCATAAGCTCCTTCAGGTATTTCGATTACTTCGTTATCGTCATAGTAGAATTTATTATTTCTTTTATCTATGTTGGGTATAGAATTAAATGTTGAAAAATACAACAATCCACACTCATAGTATCCACTTAATTCCAAAGTAGGTGAGTAGTTTGTTATCAGAGAGGATCCTTTTCCAGTTATAGACACAGTGAAAGACATTTTACTACTGATAAAGAATTTTATTTCAAGCTTTATATAAATGTGTTTTCCAATACTCCTTTAAAAATTTTATACAAAGGTGGCCGCAATTAACAGAGTCAAATGTTTGATATTGCTCATAGTTATAATTTAAAGAAACATTTCTTAAGTAATCAAGTAGTTCTAACGGAGGTTTCAGATTACCAAAACTATCAAAATATTCAGCATACTTATTTTCTTTCACGTAGGCTACCCAATGTGTTCCAATGTTATTTGAAGTATCTAAATTTATAATACCGCATTCTATCTTCCTAGGTTTTGAGGGCAACGTATCCCTCATGAAAACACCACGAAAAAATGGAATATCACTAGCATGTTCTAATATATCCCAATTAGTTAATGCCCGCCTAGGTAGCCGCTTTATTAGTTTTTTGAGGGTTTCAAATATAGACCTGCACCCTTTTTATAAGGTCTAATATATAATCCTTTTCCGAGAGCAACCGCCTCCATCATCTTATTATGTCGTTCCGATTCTTGAAGAGCTTTTTGAGCTGCTTTTGAATCATTAACCGCTTTTGCTATGCCAGCTGCTCCACCAGCCAGTGAACCTAAAGCTGATAATCCCGCGAAAATAGGAATTAACGGTAACAGTCCTCCACATTTTGGAATAGGAATACAACGAGGTAAACTCATTTTATTTTTATTTCTAAATAGTTTTTTTGCAGCGGCGACCGCATATTTAATAGTAGAATTTGTGTCTTTAGATTTTATTTTTTTTAATTTAGATTTGAGTTTTTTCACAGCTGTCATAAACGACCGAGCACCTGCACCTGCTCTTAATTTGGCCTTCATAGCATTTTTTACTATCCATGAAGCAATTTTTTCTTTCTTTCCAGCGTCTTTTGATTTCAATCTTCTTTGAGCCATATTTAATAGATCTAGATCAGCTTTGTACCTTACGTTAGCGTCGTTGTTTATGTAAGCAATATCGTGGTGCATACAAGCGTTATCCAATTTATTAATTCCTCGCTGACCCTTAAGTAATCGTTTCTGAAGCTTTGTGCCGGGTCCGCAATATTGGTAGCCCGGTAAATGTAACTCAAACGGAATCTTATTTATTAAGCTGTTTATGATACCACTTCCTTTCTTCATTGATAAACAAAAAGTGAATCAATAAAGATATCTTGAGCTATTTTATATCATAAAACCAATTTATTCTTATCAACCCAACTATTTTCGCTATTACTTAATCCTAACCATTTTACAAACAATTTGTTTCCTTTTCTTTTTATAACCTTTTCAATGAGGTATAGGTCTGGAAACTTAGTTTTTTGTAACTCGTATGCATAAAATGAGCCGAGGATTCTTTGATTGCGTCTGTCCTCTATTTGATAAGTTGTTGGGTTAGTGTGATTAACTTTTACTATACGAAATATTTCGGTGGACCAGTTTGGCGTATAGCCTTTGTAAAAATCTGCTTTATATCTACTTATGCGAACATAGTCACCAACACGAAATGTATATCCCCGACTTGTTTTATTCTTTTGAGAATTCATAATATAACCTTTGACTATAAGCTCATTTACTTTGTTAACTTCCACAGGCTTAAATTTTGTTATTCTATGCAAAGTGTTATTGTAGTGTTCTACAACGTCCTTTAAAATATTTTTATACCATTGGTAATTTCCGTTCAAACTAAATAGTTTGTAAAGGTGAGATTTAATTGTTCTTATGACTCTTTCTACTATAGATGCTTTTTTAATAGAATATGTTGAATAATGATTAATATTATACTTTTTCATTAATTGTTTAAAATTATCATTGTAGAATTCTGTGCCTAAATCAGTTTGTAAATTTTTAGGTTTTCGTAATGATGTAGTTAAAATACTTTGCATTGCATCTGTAACATAATTTTTCGCTTTTGATTTTAAAGGTCTGATCCATACATATTTTGATAAAGTGTCAATTACGATAAGAATATATTTATACCCTTTATTATACTGTGAATATTTTTGCAAATCTATGAGGTCGGCTTGCCATAAATCATCTATTCCTTTTATGATCGTACATCGCCGGGAAAAATTCCTTCTTGCTGCTTTGTGAAGCTCATTCACTATGTCTTGTTTGCTCATTATTATCTGGTTTCTCTTGAAGCATGTGATCAATTTCTGTCCTTGTGTAAAACAAGGTGGTTAGCTTATTAAGTATTGAACTTTCAAAATCATTTAAATGAATATTTACATCACTTAAAATATTAGTTCTTAGTTCGTGTGTCTTTTCATCCACGTAAGCTTTATTTGCGGCTTCGTCATCATTGCCTGGCGATATAAGTCCTTTTAATCTTGATGATTTTAAATCATATTCACCTGTTTCTGACTTCACTAATGTATCGTTGAGATTTCCAATATATTCCTCTAATCGTAAACGTTTATGAACGTGATGACCAAATTTATCTACATTCATTTCCGTATCTATGCGGTGTTTGCTGTATAACTACTGATCAGTTTTTTAAAATTAGGTTCCTTATATTTGGTGTTTTTAATGATGCCTGCTTCGTACAGCTCTTCTATAATCGCAATAATTTCATTATCTAAGCCGGTATTGCCAGCATCACGAGATGCAAACAGTAATTTCAATCGATCTACTAATTCATTTGGATCATCCCAATAAACGTAATCTATATCTTTCTTTACACTTTTTAAAAGATTTATTCCTTTTCCTACCGTAAGACTTTCTGTGCTGTCATACTTATTTCTAGAGAACTTAAACAGTGGTTTAATAATATGCATGTACTTAAACCCTTTGTTACTATTAATTGGCTTGCGTGGATCACAATTACGCCTATGTGCATTCGTTTCTATTAGAAGCTCTTTATAATTTTGCAAATCTTCATCTGTGATAACATCCAAATTTGGTGTCTTTTCAAATAGTAATTCTTTTAATCCAAGAGTTTTGTTTAAACTTCGATTTCCAATTTTTATAATTTTTCCGTCGTCGAAAACACGTGTTTGGCCGAGCATAAGTTTTCCTCGTTCATTTTTTATTCCAAAAGGGATATTTGCGTCGGGTGAAGCACACCACGATAAACTATTAAGTGAAACATTTGGTGATGATTGAAAGGACTTAAAGGAAGCATCACTCATATTATTGTTGTCAGAAGGTGATACGACAAGGGTTTTTTCGGAATTAAATTTTTTATAGAACTGTTGTTCCTCTTCTTCATTAAAATCGTCATCAGAAAAATTTGTTGCCTCACTGTCATTATGTTTATTTTTTTTTATTGTATAATGTTCAAACTCATCCTCATCTTCATGAGAAATTTCATTGTTCTTAATGGCTATTTGTTTCAATGGATCGGTTATAGGTTTGAATATGGATTCCAGAGTGGCATCATTTGTATTTTTCATATCCTTTATCATTTCAACCTTTCTTTTTACAGCAGCTGCAGCTTTTACAATTTGTTTTTTAAGTTGCTTTTCCATTTTGACAAGGATTCCGTTCAATGCAAAATCCAGAGTAATAGTGATTGTGTATTGATGAAACAATAACTTATGTATATTAATCTACTACTACAAAAGTATCGAATGCCATCCTATAACATCCTTTATTTCTTTCGCAGTCTTTATTGATCACAACATAATTAAATGGTTTATTCCAAATAGTTGAGCACATTTCACGGAACTGAGACCACGACATATCTGAACCTACATGCTCATCGTAAACGTGTTTTAAATTTACATCGTCTTGTTTAAATAAAATAATGAGGTTAGAATTGTCCCTTATAAGTTGTTTAGGTACTTTACTGTATGTTTGGTTAATGTAAAAACAATCAATATTCTTATGTCGACCCATAGCAAAATAATCCCGAATGCTATTTTGGTTTTCACAAGCTACGTCGTCGAATATTATAATGGAGTTTGGCAAAGCTTCGTGTGGGCTTATGATATCATTATTATGGTTATATTTACTATAAGATATATCTGCAACTAAATCTAATACTTTTTCTAAGAACACATATTTTGGTTGGTATAATGATTTAGAATAACCATATAAGTTACGAAAACGAGCACCATTCTCATGTAATAACAAACCTATTACTAAGTTTGTCTTGCCGCAATTTGATGGTCCACAAACAATACATCGTATAGTGCTCGGCAATAAGTTGCCATGTCGCTTTGCTTCACATAATGATGCAGGACAGATATTATAATCTAATTTTAACGTTTCCTTTTGTTTGAGGAACTTCATAGCAACTTGTCCGTTTTGATTCGTGGCTTTTAACAAAATGGATATAACACTTTGCGTTCGTAATAATAAGAGAACTAGCAGTATATTTACTTGTAAGTGCACTCACTCCACCATATAGACTAAGCATTCGACGGCGGTAACAATAGCAAGGAGTAGAAGAATTTGGATACTGTTACCACTCATTATATTAAGTTATTGGACGTGTCTAGAACACACAATGTTAAAGCATCGAGAAGAATGGAGAGAGAAGAAAGAGCTCTCACCCCTCTCGAATCGTGCAATAAAAAATGATATGAGTAAGGAATCGATGCTTAAAAATAAACATTGTTTAATTACTTGCATCCCTACTTTAACAAAGTAATACACTGCGTTCTTTAATAAATAAAACTATATTTTTAATTTTATTACCATTATTTTAAACTATGTATTTGAATTCTAATAAATTTTATCTTAGATTTATTTATAGAGGTAATTCTGAATGAATGTTTTTCAAAATATTTGATTACATTATAGAGGTGTTAAAATAAAAACAAATATTTTCATACAAGTCTTTTTATTTTTAAATAATATTTATTGAAAACAATACAAGACTTAAACTAACATAACTATTTAAAATAACATAAGTCTTAGTTAGTAAAATTTATAAGCATTACTATAATTTTTCAGAAGAATAATGTTGTTGAAATAATGTATCTCCGTGAGTGTACACGTAACTAAAGATAGTAGGTACGCATCTAGCACATTAGAGAATTTTAATATACATCTACAAATGTTTTAGGTCAGCAATAGTTACTTAAAAACTATAACTGTAACCACATATTTTCTTAGAGATATTAGTTATAATATTTTCTGCTTGATCCATTATTGGATCAATATGCTCGGTTACCACATATTGTGTTTTTATTAATGGATCATTGCTGGTTGATTCCAGATCTAATATTTCTAATTTAATTAATCGCCGCCCTTTAGTAGGTATTGTTTTAATTAAATAAGAAGGTTCGTTCCCCTTCGTATTCTGCAGTAACTTGCTTCTCCTCTTCATGGGCTTCTTTTTATTAAAAAGACTTTTAACCACCTTGGCATGCAGCGGTGAATCTTTAGCATTCCAATGTGGAAATTCTTCAGAGAAGCCCTCCAACATATCTTGCGCATTTTGCTCAAAGCAAGGAGCATAATCTTCTGTTGCCTCCTTGCTTATGAGTAGCGACTGCGAGATTTCTTGGGTATTCTGAAATTTAATTTATTATGCAACAAAAATAATTTCACATCGAAGAAATGATTGATATAGTGGCGGAGGTAGAAGAGTATCTAGGATCCACAAGGAGGCTGACTATCTTATACGGAACCGATAGAATATGAGAATCACGATAACAGCATCACAACCATAAGGTTTTAACAACAACATTATCTTCCAACTAAATCAAATATACAAATAAACATTAACTAGTGATCTAACCACTACACAAGAAAAGAGTTTGAAGAAAAATAATTTATACGACTTACCATGATGTATTTGGGTGACCGTAGTTGTCACTTGATTAATTATGTGTGAAACAAATTTTAAAAACATTCGACTTTAATAGCTATTTATAGTGTAAATATAATGCTGACATAACAACAAAGCATTCGCACGGAATCGCAAATTACTAATGAACTATAAGTTGGAATACCTAAATCAGCAATAACATGTCCCAACCAGTTTCGAATTGTTCATTGCGTGTGCTATTTTATTAATAGTTTTATATTTTATGGATTATGAAATAAAAAAAACATGGTAGCTGGTTTATAGCGTTATATATTTTCATCGTTACAATACAACATTAAGTATTTGATTAAAACTAGGTAATTAATTTACCTATTTACCATTAAAAAACAATGTATAATACTATTAAACAAATAACTGATGGATAACAATATTAAAATTAAATAACTTTACAATATAAAGTGCCGTGTCGGTACATACTATACAATTTCATGTATGTTTTTATTCTATTAACTTATTCATTACTTAAGTCATATAATAAATAAATAGATGATGGGGTAACATATTTCTCAACTTACAATTTGATTCATGATTACCATTAAAATAATAATAAACTATACAATACGGTGCTTCTAAAGAAAAACTAATGATATTAAACTAAACTATCCCAGTGACCCCATGATAAAGTAGACATTTTGTTTTTTAATATGATACGTTTATCGTCATTACCTGACAAAGCTATTTTGTTCTGTTCTTGAGTAAATATTTCGTGCTTAAGAGATTTAAATATGATATTTTTTTTCTTCAAAAATGTATTTTCATTTAATACCTTGTAATAATCTTTATATTGTACATCTTTTAATACTTGCTTCTGTATGCCTTTTGCTTTTTTTAATTCATCTTCTGCCGTTTTAATACAGTATAACTTGGACCTTAATCCTACAAACTTCGAAATCAAACTTCCTCCTAGCTCATCTTTAAAGAGACCTGGCACCTTTTTGTTCCAACTAGGAATGTCGTATACGTTATTTACAGAATAATTACTAGTGTCGAAATAGGGAAGAAAATTTGATTTTAAATCAGCATAAAAATCTTTACTTTCTATTGAATACAAAAAACTATCAGTATCCGTATAACAAAGTTTTAACTTTTCCTTATAAAAAGGCTTCATAATAGAATAATGAAAATCAAACATGTGACTCTTAGATATTTCCAAAACGGAAAAACCAATGTATATAGGTTTATCCAAAGTGATTGTTTCAGGCTTCATTTGAATGGCTACCAAGTTTTCAGTGAAAATTGTAACACTGTGAAAATTTGGTCGAGCTATCATTTGCTCTGCACAGAAACTTTTCTTTGTTTTGTTACTATCATCATTCCACTTATTGACTAATTTCACATTAACCCTCTTTTCTGTGTCTTCTAACGTCTTGCCAAATATACTGTTGTTAAGAAGTTTGAAGAAATCTTGTTCAAATGTAGATTTAGCTTTTTTTCGTAATTCAGTATTCATGTCAATATACTGCTTTAAATAAGGACTCTGATTAAATTGAATAACTCTATGTATTTTTTTTAACAACAAACCATGTTTTATACATGTTTGCAGATGAGCAAAATGTATGACATAGAAATATTTATCGTATAAATTTGGAATCAATTTTGAAGTTTTAGACCCTGGCGGAGTAAATTTTTGAGCACAGAATGGAAAATCGTTATGATCATTATGCAAATGTTCGGGGTATTCTAAATCTACTTCTAGTATATAACCAATGTCTCCGTTAGTTGGCACATTTATAAAATCTATTCCAGCGATTTCCAAGTCATTCAATAACTTAAAATTGGAATGAGGCAAATAAGCACACATTGCATATCCATAGAGATTATTACAATCGATATAAATTAGAAAGTTATTACTTTTTCTTGGATCGTAAGTTTTTAAATACTTGTTATTGGCTTTTGAATACCTTGTCGAACATAAACATATTCCACCGCGAATACCTTTTTGAATCATTCTTATTATTTCCAGGTCGTGTATTAATTCTAATTTAACATCTGTTTTTAATAGCATGGCATCAAAACTGAGACTCGGTGCTGTAACATAAAAGGCTGGGTCTAATTTATAATTTATCTTACATGTCTGGCGAAAACTTTCAAAAACGTCAGCTAATAAAAGAACATCTGACTTAAGATACAAGTCTGTGTATTCACCGAGATTCGATAATTCAAACGTTTGCCAGACTTTTTTTGCATGATCATAATCTACTTTAGATATATTACTATTGCGTAATTTGCTGAAAAAGAACTCCTGAGGCGGAAGTACTTTTTCTTCGTATGAACTCCAAGTAGTCATGTATTCATATGGATACACCCCTTTTTGTTTTATTAAAGCAAAATGCTCATGAGAAGGAAAATAACGCCGCAGATGATTAAAGTCGTCATTTTTTAAGTTTGCGACAAGTTTCTCTAGACTTGTGCCTAAAAATTTAAAAGAATCAACAAATCGAACAGGTATGATATCTTTATCATTAATTTGAAAAAATTTTGTAAAAGATATGTAGTTTTCCTTATTTTTTGCTATTACTTGTATTTTTCCTGATAGTTTTCCCAACTGTCGTATAAAAAGATGACTGTCATAACCCGCTAAATTATGAAAAAATATAGGAACAAACTTAGGCAAACAATATCTAATATTGCAATAAGAATGAGCTGCACCACGATACCGTCCTGTAAGATGGCAATGATCTTTAACTTTATCGTCAAACAATATTTTATCACAAAGAAAACAATTTGTAGCCCGAGCAAAGTTCGCTTTGTCTTCATTTGTTAAACAAATAGCCACTGGCGACTGCAAAACGTTATAAATATCGGTTATATCCAATAATAGACTTTCTAAAAACTTTTCTACACAGGCTGGACCTCGATAAGATACATATTTATTACGCGACTTATCATAAGAACACACAACGTAATAAGCAAATGCTGATGGTACGTGTTTTTGCAATATCTTTGTACAGCCTGATCCAGAATCGAGTTCAGTTGGTTTTAATAATGATTCAAAATCTGCGTATAAGACGAAGGGCATGTCATGCATTCGCTCGTAATGATTAAATTGAATTCGTGTTCCATCACTGGGTAATATTGTCGATACACCACCACAAACATGAGCTTTCAGTTTATCATTACTATCAAAGAATATCATACAATCCTCGCATAAATATATTTTAGAATGATGTTTAGTTAATTGAAGACGAAGTAATTTAGATAAATCTTTAATAAGACAGTAATGGGTGCGTTTTCTGTTTTCCAGGAAAAGCATATTAATGTGATGATCTTTGCGAATCTCGCTTTTGTATAAAGGTCCGACAATGTTACCATTCTTTTGAATGCCGTAAATATTAATACTTATACGAGGATTATTCTTTTCAAAAACTTTGATGTCCGCAAACCCAACTGGAAAAATCATATTTTTGATATTGAGTACATTTTTAAAGTGTGGGTAAGCTGACGTTCGATGTGCGTTTCTGTTTATAGGAAATAGTGCTGCCATGACACACCATAAAAAACAATAATTATCAGAATTTTGAATGTTGATACATGCTCGTTTACATTTTATGGACTTTGGTAATTCTATAAAACTGGAGCCTCTTAACGGGTTATATTTGTTTATATTTACTTCTAGATATAGGCTTTGTAAATAGGCCCACCCACTATCTCTTTCTTCAAATTCTTCAATTTTTTTACAAATTAAGTGAATAATTTTTGAAAACATATCTTCAAAATTGAAGTTTTGATGCAAGATGAAGTTTTCCGTTGCAAATGACTTGATTGAAATCGAATCATACTTACTAAGCAGAAAGAATTCACAGAAAAGTTCAAAATTAGCTTTAACATTAGTGTGAGCTTGAATTTTCGCTATGAGCAATAGGCGTACGCGAGAGCGCAAGTGCCATAAAAACTCGGCGGGCGGGCGAACACGCGCACTATCATGACCCTCATCTTGATATCGAACACGGTACGATGCTATACGATTACGAAAAGCGCTATGAACTTTTTCAACCCCCTCACTATCAACGACCGAACTGTTGTTCTTATGTAAAATACTTTTCAAATGTGCAGAGAAAACTTTGTTATTTACGGATACGTCACAAACTGAACAGAAAGTAGACCTCGACATTATGATTTGGACAGTACAAATTCTCAAAGTTAAAGTAATAAAGGCTTAAGTATGTAAGTACCTAATCTTTGAGTTTGCTAACGATAAACAATAAGTAAACCAGCTAAAACATAATTTACGCAGAGAGAAACAAAAGAGAACCTATTTTTTAACTTTATCTTTATAAAATATCCCCTCTGTGGTAAACTTTGCCTTAGCTAATTTTACAAATTTTTTTAATGCGTCAAATTCTGGAGATTCTGCTTCGCCTTGCAAGCGTACCCAAACGATAGCGCGCTCGCACCGGTCAAGGCCGCTGAGATTAGATACCTCCTTCTGGTTGTAGAGGCGTAGCTCCACTAGCAAGTCGCCGTCGAGCTGTGCAGTCCGACGCGTTACACCACCAGGTACTCGGCGTGTCAGGATACTGGTGGTCTTGTTTGGCAGGTTTGGCGGCCGCGAAACCTCGCTGTCCGACTCTGAGTCGAACAACCACTCAGAAGTATTGGACGACGATGTATTCTTCACTTCTGCACTCTTCGCCTTCGATAGGCACTTTATCGCCTTGCTTCTCTTCTTTGGACTAGGGAGATAGAAAAAGGATACACGATTATTGTACACATTAAACACTTGAAATTTAGATATATGTAAATATAGCAATAAAAGTACCTGATGTCTTCGTCGTCGGTATCAAAGAAAAGGTCAGATTCACAGCTCTTCTTGGCTGACCTTTTGTTTTGCTTGCTATCCGACCTGAAAATAGTAAATGTTGTAACGGATGCGGCTGATGAAAAAAAAACTGCGGTGGCGAATGAGATTAGAGGTTTAATACGTCGAGACACAAATAGCACAGTCGGTAGAATCGAAGTGGTTTACAAATTTTTGTGCTCCTATTTATAAGATTTCAATAATTTAATTTATATAATACCGTCTAACATAATTAAATACATTTTTTAAATAATTAATATACCTTAACACGAATAAACAAAAAACTTACAACTACACACATACATTTAATAATGGTTCTATCCCCAACAAATGTCATATTAGTATTAAGAGTGGTTACAAGAAAACGAGTTGAAGATTCACATCTTCAATTCATAAGATAAAAAAAATATCATCATCATCAGTCAATCAGCATGCCACTGCTGGGCTTGATGGTCCCTCGTGAAGACAGCACTTGGAGAGGTCACGTCATATACAGCCTGGTCCAACGGCTCAATTTGTTGAAGCATGAAGATGATCAACCACTTATAGACAATTAAAGAATAGATATAAAGTATAGCAATAAAGTATAAAAACTTACGAACATTTTTCAGCTGTCTTGGTCTTGAGATTTTTTGATGAGGAGGTACTGAAGCACTGTTAGTGGTCAGAGATAGCACTGGAGTGTACTGTGACTACAGTTTTTCCGGATTTTATACAAGAAAAGTGCAATGCAAGTAATAATTTTACTGAGGTTCTCAACCTATACCTTATCTTTATAATCATTTTTATTTAACATGACTAATCTAAAAAAGAATGCTCATTAATTTTTATATTGTTAAATAAGTAAGTAATATTATAAAATATTATATATATAATCACAAAATTATTATTTTCCGTCCAAATCATATCCACACAAAATATTTATAAGAAAACAAATATGCATTCACGGATATGATGTCTATACGTTATCGAGAATCCTAATGCATTCACTTCCACTTCCATGGTCAGTGTTCGTTTTTCAAACACTAAAGAACTGACACTTTATTTAGAGAAAATATTTTTTTTTTCGTGATTTTTTTATCACACCGCGCGTTTTAGGCAAAGGAGACGCGAAGCGCTCTGGGTACTATGGTACCCGGGACGTGTGAGTGGAGCAGTTCTCAGGTCTGCAACAAAATTTTTGATCCGCAGTTGCGTATGATCCAAAAACGGTCCGATCATCGGCTGAACTTCGTCAGCTATATAAAAAAAAAAGTACTTACGTAGCAAGAAAAAAACAAAACGACGAACTGACGCAATTACGTGTATTGGATTTTTATTTTCGAGGTAGTAGTAGATCGTTATTCAGCATCACAACATCTAAAAGAAGATTATAGTTTGGTAGTTTACTTTCAAAAAGTCGGTTGCATACTCAAAATATAAAACTTAATAACGTTTTGCACCTCTGACTTTCATGATATTTAGCAAAATTTGATATTTACCCATAATTCTACCAATGTGCAATATGACGCGGAAATAATCAGCAAATTAATTGTTTGTCGTTTATTTCCACAAACTTGCAATACAATACTGTGCATATACAGCAAAATAATTGTTTACCGTTTAATTCTGCTGATGCAGAAATCTCGTGTAAGGCTGCATGCTCCAATTTTTTTTTCATTTCGGGTTTATTATATTTATTTAAATTATACATGTACATACATATTTACAATTACTAAGGAATATTATCTCCAAATTAAAAAGTCTTCTTTATAATAACGGATGCGATTTCTAATTTTCATTTTTCGATACTACTATTTAAAACAGATAAACAATAGGTATATCGTTCTATTAGGCGAACCGAATGTATCTATAGCATAACGATATTGATACGACATGACGACAGAACCATAGAAGTTTAAGAAAATTATTGTAATAATACATAGGTGGTATTCATCGGTAGCATCTCATACACGTTCCCACCGCACTACCCTATTTAATTAGGATGTTAAGACCTTAGTCAGCCAAGGTAGGTAGTTAAAATGTTCTTAATATTTTTTATATTTTCATTTTTTAAATTATTGGAATATTTATTTTCTATTTTTTATTCGTGTGATGACTGGAACACATCTTTCAGGGATTAGCCCGCCCTTTTAAATATTTTGTAAAAATCAACAATTTTATACTTTGTTTTATAATAAAGAATATATTTAATTGAAGTAATTTAATAAACAAATAAAAGTATTAACGTGTGAAAGAAGCCTTATTATTTGAGTAAGCACTCGTAACTGGATATATGAATAATGTGCAATAAATTTATTGCTGATAAATGAATTTCGTGGGAATGCTTTGAAACTGTATGGCAGGCAGAGTGTCGAACGGTACAGATACTTATCCGAGAGTTGAGTCCTGAAGCTACGAAACCTCAACCTGTTTAATTTCTGTTGTTATTGCACTGCTACCTAGTTGAATGCCTTAATATTCTGAGATAGAAAACCTTGAAAATGTGTCTAGTAAATCGCAATCAATCAAAAGTATACTGTTTACAGTCAAACAACACAACACAATAGAAACATTATGAAATGAAATGAAATAAAAAATCTTCTTTTCCATTTAACCCTATATAATGTATATTGGGCAATCTTAAACTGTTTTCATCAAATCACCGTAAACGAACGCAGTGAGATTTGCGGAGCTAGAGCGCAGCGAAGCGTAGCTCAAATCTCACTGCGTTCGTTTGCGGTGTTTTGATGAAAACTGTTTTAGAATGCCCAATATACACCTACTGTGACCGTTTATGTTTTTCGAATTCACAAGGGAATCAAAACCAATAGGTTACTTCCCGTTGACCAGGAATCATGAAATTTTGCAAGAAGAGAGGTGTGATGAGGAAAAAAGAAAAAAACTGTAAATATGTATATAATTAGGAACTTACATACCTACTTAAATAGGTTTGTACGGCACCCTCGGTACGTGAGGCCAACTCGCACTTGGCCGGCTATTTTGAACAACTTACCTGTAAATAAAGGATTTTATTATTAGCAAATATATTTAAAGTTAAGTAAATTATGCGATATCGAGATTGTCATCTCCCATGGCTTCCTCTTCGTCAGTGAGGCCTACAACCGCACGCTGGTCAAACAGACTTATATACAGGGTTACTTATACTACAGGATGTAACGGAACACCGAAATAATATTAAAGGATATCGTTCAGAAGTGAAGTTTCTTAAGGAATTGGTCTAATTAAACTACCTATTCTTTCCATACAAAGTAAATAACTTATTTTTTGTTATTGTTTGACCCTTAGTTCTAGACAGGTCTAATTCAGCGTATCATGTTTCTTTATTTAGTTGTGTTTACATTTATTTTGTGTTAATTTCATAGTTAACTGGACTATGGTTTTCACTTGAAAGTGTTTGCATTCAGTTTAGAGTCGATGAACTCGGAAATTTTTAGATTTACCGATCTAAAACAAGCACCTAGACTCCATCTTATATCTAAGCTATATACCTACCCCTTAAATATTATTTCGGCTTTCAAATACACCCAGTATAGGGAATGACCAACAACTACTCGTATTAATCATATAATCCACGTTTAAGGTACCAATACAGTCGACACGTCCCTTTAGTGGCAGTAGTTCGGTTGTTAAGTTTTGTCAAGTTTTGATTTAACGAGCTGCCGCCTTACTACGATTGCTTTAAATAGTATTAACTCAGTGGAAGTAGGGCTACAATAGCGCGATGTCTCCGTTTCAATACTGTCTCAACTTACTCTAAACCAGTGATTCTCTGGAAGCATCCGAAGTGGTCCTCGAAACCATCCGAAAAATAATATAAATGTTTGTTCATATACTGTATGTTGGTTGTTATAGAGTACACACATGCATATGACATTCGAAAAACGAAAAACATATTGGTACATGGCAGAATCGAACCCCGGACCTCCCGGTTAAAAGGCCAGTGCCGAGTCCACAGCGCCATCGACGCACCGATATTTTTTTTTTGTTTTGTACATTACAAATATATTATTGCAAATCAAACTTGAGATTTGTCTCGACTTTTCGCCGAGGAAATATAAATTCAATATCAGGCATTACAGGACTTCCTTTGACGTCATTAGTTCCGTTCCGAGTGAAATCCCCGCTCAGCGTCTTTTGCCGATAACGGATTTTTATAATGTGCCTGATCAATCTTACGGATTCCATCTCAGCAAATTTTACTTTATATTAAAATATTTCATCATGTTGTCATATTTCTACTTAACCACATTTTTCAATGCGACATTTTAATTTTTAAAAAAGGTTTAATTTTGAAGAGATATTTGAATACTTCCCAATTTTTTGGTTTATTGTATACTGAGAATGTCAGCCTCTTTTCAGAAATTAATACTCGATTTTTGTTATTAATTACTTTACAAACACTCACACAGTTCACCAAAGCTTAATTCACAAACAATAGACTGCCCTCATTTTAACACAAGGGCGGCACTCAAATTAATTTTAATGACTTTATTTATAGTGACTACAGCGCGTTCTATGCAAAATGGGGCATCAATCCAGTGGGCGGGGAAGTGAGGTGAGCAATGACGTCATAGACACAACCTTAACCCCAGTAAAAGTGAAGTCAAAGAGACAAATTGTTATTGAAGTCAAAGACTATCCGTTGCTACCTTTGATACAAACAACAACAACGAACTATACGGCACATTCCTTCCTGCAAACTTTTGTTACCAACTCATACCTGTCATTTCAAAAGCTCATAAATAATTTAATGATTAGTTGGGTTGATTTTACGTGGCACCTTATAGATGCTTGCGATCAGCGTTAGTTGTGTGTTACCGAACCAATAATCTACCTTCGCTTACCACTAGAATAGGTAGAAAACCTGGCAGGAGAAGGCGGGCATTCGCGCAAGCAATCATAATGCCCGTCTGATGACCCTGCCGTGGAGGCCTGCGCCGTAAGGCTTCTCCGTCTGACAATCCCCCCCTTGGCGATAGCCTGACCAACAGGTCGGGTTGCCCGGGTGCGTGAATAGTGGTATCGCATTGTGGACCCTACCATACGCGCCTAAAAGGGCAGGGAGAACACGGGGGGTTTTAGTGGGTATGCCCGACTCTCTGGCGGGAGAGCCCTACACACGTTTGCTGTCTAGCCAACGGCGGGTACAGTGTGGTTACGCATTTCCCCCCGGAAAAAGAAAGATGGGAAACCTATAATTTTACTATGATGATATTTACTGGTTTCTATCACTATGCGGACTCAGATCCCTTTGCATCTCTTTCTATAAAATATAAAATCTCGCTCGCAACATTTAACTGTGCAAACCGTAGGTGCAAACACATACATGAGTGAACCACCGCGGCGCCACATTTTTTATTATACGAAGCGCCCCGGGTACTTTTTGACTCGACAAAGCGAATTGCGAGGGTAAACGACTGTAATTTATTTGAAATATTCTATTCTATATGATGAATAATATTAACTTTCATCAGATCCTAACTTTGGTAACTTTGGAACTACCATAGGAGTATACTCTATTGAATACAAAAAGAATTTTGAAAATCGGTCCACAATTAGCGGAGTAATCACGTAAGATATACACAAAACACGTTGAAAACTAGAAAATTTAAGGGATTCCCTCGATTTTAGTGGGATTATATCATCACTTTGGTAATCTTGGGGCCACCCCATGGATATACTCTATCGAATACAGAAATAATTTTGAAAATCGATCCACAATTGGCGGCGTAATCGCTAACATATACACAAAACACGTTAAAAATACTTATAAAATTTAAGGATTTCCCTCGATTTTTATAGGATCCCATCATCAGATCCTGAATTTAGTGACCTTGGGACCACCCCAGGAGTAGGTATGCGCTATCGAAAAAACGAGCCAATTGGCCTAGGTTTCACACAGTGTCGAGGTTCAACAGGTTCCTAATGGTATTAATTTCAACTCGATACCTCCACGCGTTCCTGAGATAAAGGGTCTTCCTTTCCTATAAGGGTTCCATTTTTTCCTTAAAGTACGGAACCCTAAAAACCATAACACACATGATAAGGTTCTGTTTTTTCCTTTGAAGTACCCAACCCTAATAAGTTCCTCATTGTTCAGGGCTTTGTGACTCAAAAGGCAAACATAGAATCCTTATAGAATAACTTCGTTGTGGGACTCACCGTCATGTGAAGACCCTTTTTCTCAAGAACGCGTAGATGTATCAAACTGAAATTTATCAAATACTCAGGTCTCTTGTAGCCGTGACCTACAAATACTCAGGTCTCTTGTAGCCGTGACCTACAAATAAGATACTTGTAAGTCAACGCGATCGAAAGATATGACCGTTTATGTCGCACATTTTCGCAAATTTTGCGACTTCACAAGGCAGTCAAAATCTATTACTTCCCGCTTACTCAGAATCATGAAATTTGGCAGGTCTTTCTTTAGCAAGGAAAAGAAGTTGTTTGTACCCTTGGTGCGAGAGTCCAACTGGCGCTTAGCCGGTTTTTTGTTCTTAATGCCACCAGAAGCCTCAGATAACAATAAAACAAGTGCGAGCAAGTACAGTTACAATATTCATTGTTGTGGAATAATAACCACGTGGCAGATTCTCAGGGCACTAACTTTCCACAAGGTCAATGGATATAAATATAGAATGCTCGTTCCGAGAACATTGTTACCTAATCTCGATTTATGTTTTATTTGTTGACCTTGTTTTCTATTCTTAAATACTATCAAAGTTTAGTTGACCTTTGTGCTTATTACTTATATAAGGCTTCAACCATATTTACTTGTTAGCTAATTTATTATTACAATGTATCGCACTCTTAGTAACATAACGACCGAATTCAAAATTTTGTCAAAACGTTTTACAGTGAGATATCGACCTAAAAAGCAAGCTCTACAAAATGGCGAAAGAAAAACAACCGTTTTCGTGACGAAATAAAGTTTTTTCGTCACGAAAACGGTTGTTTTTCTTTCGCTATGTTGTAGAGCTGGGTTTTTGAGGACGATATCACAGTAACTCGTTTTGACAAAATTTTGAGTTCGGTCGTTATCTTACGTAGGTACACTGTAAACTAAACATGAATAATTGCTTCAGCTTATTTTTATGGCATGAAATACAAAGGGGCAAACAGATATAAAAGGTACAGATATAAAACAGGTTAATTGTTTCTTATAATTATTTGTTACTAACTGACTCAGTAAACTTAATTCGTATCTAATTGACAGATGTCAGATCTAAACAAACAATTGCGACGTTTAATTTTTAACATTAAGATTTGTTAAAAATTAAACTTGTTAAAAAATTAAGGTACCTTATTTTTTACCTATTTTAGATTTTCGCTATTATTTTTCTTTTTAAAGTGAAGAAAACAAAGAATAAAAATTAAAATTGGTCAAGCCAAAAGTTTTTGAGTTTAAGCGAGACTAACAATTATTTTTATATATAAGAAAGATTATTAATTTAAATTAAATTAAATATTTCAGAAAATTTTAAAAGGTTTTTGTTACCAATCCGTTTTCATTAGGTATCTCAGTGTATTTTTAATGTTCATACATCATGATGTGATTAATTTTGAAAAAAAAATTATGATGATATTTTAATTATATCACAAAATAATAGTGTTGAAATAGACAGGGCATTTTAGGCATATTTCAATGTAATATTTCACTAATAGGTAACTTAAATACTACACTGAAATATGCTATGAAAATAATTGTGTTTTCTTCTATCAAAGAAGAAATCTCTACTTTCATTATATCGTTCAATTTCTGTTTAAGAGCTTAAGGGCACAATAACAACTGCTATTATATTAAGATAGAGTAGTCGTGCGTTCCTATGAGGCTATTTTCACCATCTCTACCGCTCCGAAACTCCACTCCGACAATATTGAAATAATAATAGAGCTAATTAATTTTACATCATATAGGGTACTGTTATGATAAATCAAGCTGTGACGTTACTAAGACTTTTGTAACATAAGGCGCCAGAAATTAGCGTTTAAGTAATTTTTCTCATAGATCGCTTAAGGTCACTTAGATCGCCATGTGGTACGGTTATCGGATATTCAGTGCGATTTGATGATATCTTTTTTTCTTAATACTGTATTATACCGTTCTGCTTAGAATATTGTAATTGTGAACATTTAAATGAATTTATGTTTAAATGTCTTATTAGGATCTGTGCCTCTGAAGAAAAATACGGAACCCTTCGTTGTCCGTCTGTTGGTCAACACCATATCACGTTTACGATCAAAGTTTATCGAAAGATGTGATATCACAAGCGAATTAAAGTCCATAGGTTACTTCCTGTTGACCTAGAAACTTGAAACTTGGCAAGAAGTAATGTAAAGCAAAAAAAATCTGAAAAGAAGTTTGAGTTTGAGTTTAAGTTTGAAATGATTTTTAAACAATAGTTACTAGAGACATGCACTTATTACAAATTTTAATGTTTACTACATTTTTAACCTAATTGTCTGACAATTTTTTTTTAAACAGCAACTACAATACTTTACTTAGGTTCATAAATATCTGTCGCGTTGGCACCCGACACAGTTCACTTACAGCGCTTTCAACTGGCTAAAGGTCAAGTTTGTTGAAAAGATCAAGCGACCTTATATTGAAAGGACCTGAAACTTTAACATTTGAACACTTTCTATAGTACTAACAAAAAACATTGAAGTTCACAGCCTGAGGGTTGATTCAACCAATACCGGGTTAACGTACGGAAGAGAGTTCATAGATTGATAGAAAATCATTAGTATTCGTCGAAAGTAGAATTTATTTATTCCGTTCCTAGACTCCTGTGGCCCGATCCTGTTAATGATACGCATTTATGGCTGTCAATAACAATAACAATTTGACATTATAATTATTGTATTACTTATCAGTCTTATCTTCACAAAATAATTTGCATTCTGTAATTAATGGCTGAATAAGCAGTACCTTTATAATTGTTATGACCATCTCCAGTGTACATTATTCAAACGCAAAATATATATTATTATTATTACTATAACGCTTCAGCAACATTGCTTTTCGGAGAGCGTGGCTACAAAATTATGTTTCCTAAGGGAAAGTATATAATTCCCACGGGAAAACAAAAATAATACGCGCGAAGCTTCGAGCGGCAAACTAGTTATTTATATATGACGATAAACTAAATAACATACAATGTGCACAAAAGCAATAGACAACGCGATTATATTTATCAGCTAGTAATCTGGGCATCCTTTTGATGCGAATAATTATTGAAATTTTGTCTTGATGCGGGCGATTGTACGCTGGTTCAAGTTAATGACTAGAAAGACTAGCTATCATTAAAATTAAACTAGAGAGGGCTGCTACATTAGCATCGTTTACTTGACTAGCCAAGACATAGACAATCACATAAATCAAAAACATTGTCAATTTTAAATATTTGAAATTATATATAAAAAGTACAAACTTCGAAAAAAGGTTGTTATGTACACGCGTAGGTTGTACGCAACAAGTCTCATGTCAAATAAGCAAACAGAGGGATGCCCTGTACCAGTGTTGTCTATCTCATCTATTTCTGCCGCCAAGCAGCAAGTCCATGGGTTTGAAGGGTAAGATAGGCAGTGAAATTACTGGGTACTGTGACTGACATCTTACGTCACAAGTTAGCAACGTACATTTTCGTGTAGATTTCCTAGTATTATGGGAACCGCATGGACTATAGGTGACTGTAGCCACCTTCCGTCGAGTGGGCAGCCTGCTTGTTTGCAACAGTTTGTAAAAAAATCACAGAAGACAAAGTGTACAAAGGTTAGCTGCTTATTTTCATAAACGAAATTTCTTCCAACAGACCGGACCAGATTATATTTATACTATCGACCGGCTGTGCTGTAATTGGAGTCTATTTTATCGAATGTATATAGAACGAATGTAGTCCAATCTACATTCCGAAGATAGAATGTGAATATTTTATCAACTTTGTGTTGGAGCTAACGAGAAAGTGATGTTACGAGGCCAATTGATTTAAATGTCAATGCTTGAAGTCAAAAAGTTCACACGAACCTTTTCGACGCATAAAAGCAGTTACGTGAATTACCACCTTTACGGAAAACACTAACTCGGAAAAAGTAAATTACGCAAAATACGAACGATCTCGGCGCTAAACAAAGAAAAAAGATAATCATAATAAGGAGCAAAGAGATAACCATAATAATAATAGATTTTACAACAAGTGCACAAAACGAACCATTTTTATCTACTGTAAGAAAGTGCACCCGGCCGGCAATATACCGGGTATAACGGAATACCGCAATAATATTTAAGGTTGTTGATTAACAAAAAAAATGTTTTATGACTATTCTTTGTATTTTTATTATATGCCTACTTTCGATTTAATACGCTGAACTGTTAAGCGTATTAAATCGAAAGTAGGCATTTATTAAAAATACAAAGAATAGTAATACAATTTTTTTTTGTTAATCAACAACCTTAAATATTATTGCGGTATTCAGTTACACCCGGTATAACAAACACAGACACAAAAGTCGATTATCGACGATAAAATAAGGCCATAGTTTTCCTCGAGAGAGCACAAGATCGATTGAGGGTTGATGCTTACGTATTGGCGGAAGGTGTTGAATAAATTGATTGTTACGATAACGCGCGAACGTTACCTTCGGATTCGTGAACGTACCTACTCGAATATTTTCTGTTCATTTTACACATCGAGATGATTGAGATGACATTCTTGCGTTCAACGAGACAGGTGGAGCTTGAGAATGTGAAGTACTTTATGTATGTTTTATTTTTGTTTCATACAAATCGGAATGTTTTTGTTTTAAACATAATTTTTTGTATATTAAAAATGGTTTTATACCATTTTAATTATTTAGCCCGACTATTAAACGCTCTTCAGCATTCGTCTAAAGTGCTAGTGGATGTCATAGAGTAACATTAGATTTATTAAGTATTTTATGACCGTCATGTATTTATGAGGTCCATTTCATGTCAACGGATGTCACGGTATCTATAATTAGAACTGGTAGGTATTATTATATACCGTGAACTCCGTTTGAATTGAACATAGAAAATCTGGATTATTTTTTTGTTTAAATTCACTTAATATGCCCACTTTTTAAATACTGGCGAAAAATCTCTAGCGTGTACAAATACGTCACATTGATAGATAATGCAGCGATCTTGCGCTGGGCGCCATGCGCAATAAATAAACAAATGACCATGAGATTAGTTTACGTACGAAAAATTCAAAACAAAAAATAAAGTATTTTTTTATATTTCAAAAATTTGATGATTGTATTACTGCTATTACTTTATAAATTGACACTGTTTTTATTATTATTGACGGGAAACAATTGGCGAGGGAACAATATTAACCGTATAGTTTCTTGAATTTTTGTTTTTAAGATTATTATTTCTAAATAAATTCATTTTTATTGTTCATATAATTATGTGTAATTTCACAAATGAAATATTCGATATTATATAATTCGCAAGGTTTCCTAAAAATATAATGTTTTGCGGACATGTCCCTGCGCAGAGACAAAATGAAATCTTTTTCCTAACGAGACAATTGGCGCCTTGGTCATACCCTAATTGATATTAATTGGAACTAAAGAAATCCTTATTACCCATTACATGGCCACGCGGCCTAATGGCAGGCGGTCAGGTGAAACACGAGGTTATTGACAGCCATAAATTATTCAGCAAGGTGTGGAAAGGCTCTGTTAGTTACGTCGGCTGATTAAAACAGATTACTGGCGTAGCATCGATAAGGTTAAACCAATTTATAGACAGACAGAGGCAGCGTCAATGTTGATAAATTATTTTTTAATAAGCAAGGAGGCGAATACCAATTCAAAGGTTCAAAATTCAGGTTGAAAATCCTAAAGCTTGTATTGGATGTTATAACCGCCTGGTCTAGTGATTGAGACAATCTGGTATTAAACTAGAGATTCATGTATAGGCAGCAGAACATTTTCTGCTTGGTTTGGTTGGTGAAAGGGCTTCTGAACCCGCTAGCTAATAACCAACGTCTGACCTAAAGGTCATGTTCCAGTCTGGCCCATGTAGCTGTACAGTACTTAAAAAAAATGGAGAAAAAATAACTGATTCTAGTACACCCAGTAACAAAATATAATTAAGCAAAGTTTTTTGGCTCTTCAATTAAATATACAATTGAATTTTAAAATTCTTTTTGATTAGGTATGTCAATAATAAATAAATTAATAACGAGTGACAAAAAATCATTGTGTGGTTTTATAAAACCACTGTAACGAAACCAAATCTAGCTCAATGGTCGAAGCGTCTCCATTGATTTTATCTCCATGTTTTCGTCCCGTCAATTATTTGATCAAAGAAGTATTGTTGTAGAAATATGACAATTAAGAATAATATTTTAAACTGGGAAGGATTTGATTTTGACAGGAATGTCACAGGCATTTATTGAAGGGGGAACATTACGGAATTTCGTGCAAGCCGGTTGGTCTTCGTCGCGCTCTTTGATTTTTCATATTAATTTTAAATTAATTTGTGTTTGCAAAGATTTGTGAATTTTAAGATATTAGTGTTTCGAGTTCGAATATCGAATTGTGAAGACCAAAAACATCGACATGGTTCGATGGACCACGGTCGGGTCACCTGATGGAGATTACGACAGACTGTGGTTTTAACTCCCTTCGGGGAGGGCGTTGTTTGGAACATATCAGCGCAGTCACTCTTTACCGACATAGTGACTCAAGTTCCCTGGTTTCTTTGGGAAGTGTTTAGCGGCGGGGGGACTGTCGAAGTGGACCCATGCCTTAATTGCACCCGTTTAGCTACGCATGGACTAAAGAAGCTGGTCCTCTATTTATATATGTATATTTACACCACGTATATAGGGTTCGTGAGCACACGGCGATCCCAATCCACCTGCCCGTGCTCGCGCATACACGAGTATAGGGAAATAGGCACACAGAGGCCTTTCTCACCTCGCTTTCTTATTCTTTTGATGTTAGTTAGGTGTCTTACATTGCACTTCGTAAGACAGCGCAACACACCATACGTTTAAATAACTAAAATGGGGTTAGTTTGTTCTTATTGAACTACACAAATAGAAGCTTTTAGATTCGGTTAGACACGATACATCAGGTAGACCAAAAAATCCGCACTTAGAGTTAGTTTTTTGGTGTTTTTATTTTTCTAGGGTTAGTTTTCGGGTGTTTTTACGTGGATACATAGGTTAAGTTTAGTGTAGATTAAGTATTTCGTGTTGTGTTTTTAAAAAATATTTTGACGATCCACTTGTTTGTACTTGCCGGTGAGTGAGCTCCAATTAGTAAAAAGTTGTCGAAGAATTTTGTAGGTTAGGTTAGGTTTTGAATTTTTTCTTTCTTAATTTTTTTTGTGTTTTTTAAGTTGTATATTGTATTTCTGTTGTTTTTTTTATATTTTTATTTATTGTATTCGGTGGAGACATATAATTCTGATCTCGCCGACACAATCTTTGGTGGACAGGGTCCACGTTTGGAGCATGTCCGACTCGGACACTATGTCCGAGACGGATGGAGCCAATGAGGGGGGGGCCGCTAAGGGGGTCACCCTGGAGAATGGAGACGCGGGGGTGGTATCCCCCGTGTTATCAATTAGGAGTGTCGGTGGGGGTGCGCCCCACCAAAACGTCGGCAGTACGCCTACAACTCGCCCTGCATATAGGGAAATAGAGCGCCTGAAGAAGGTTGTTGCGAGGAAGCGGTCGAATCTAGGCCGCTTCTTCCAGGATCCATTGGTCACGGACCTGGACGCAACAACCGAGGCGGAGGAGGTAACCGCGCCTTATGCCCCGAAGGTTCCCCGAACCCGTAGGGGTAGAGGAGGCTTATCGCACGGTGTAGGGCTCTCCCAAGCCAGGCGGGAACTCCAGCAGCCAGAGGTCGACACTGACTTCGAGTCGGACTGCGAAACGGAAATGGAGAATGTAGCGGCCCCCTCTAAAAAGGGGAAGGGCAAGGGGAAGCGCTCCCCTGAGCCCACTGCCGATCTCTTGTGCGGCAGAGCGGAAGAAAGTGCAAAGGCGCTCGTAGAGGTAGCACGCAAGTCCCGGAATCTAAAAAGAACTTGCGTGAAGGAAATCAAGGACGCCTCTGACTCGCTCGTCGAAATCGTCCGGACACTGGCGTCCAGAAGTACCTCGGAGGAGATGCGTCGGCTTCAAGCCGACAACAAACGCCTTCGGGGTCAACTGGACCTCCTAATGAGCGAAATGAAGGCCCTTCGTCGGGCCTTCTCGGAGCGGGGAACCGAACGCCCGAGGGGCCGTAGAGCGGTGGCCGCTGCCACTGTTGTGGAGAATGTCGAGTCGGATGATATTGCCTCCGACGACGAAATGGAGGTGGAGCTCCCAGAGGTGGTGCTGCCGGAAACTCAGCCGGCTGAAGTCGCATCTGCCACACCCGCTGTAGGAATCTCCAGGGGGGAGTTCCTGGAGAGCATGGAGTTCATGCAGCGAGAACTCCTGGCCCAGGTGGGTTTTATGCTTTCGGCCCGCCTTGAGGGCCTAGAGGTGGATGGACGGCTTATGCCGGCCCAGGTTCGGAGACCACCTCTGGCAGCAGACCGCGCAAGTCAGCCGCAGCCGCAACCATTGCAGCAGCGATCGGGGACAGCCGCAACAGGCAATACCACTCTTGCCGCGCCGGCTAATATGCCAAAAGCGGCAAGAGTGATCAAGAGGAGGACTGAGCTCCCAACACCTGCGGCGGTCCCCTCTTCGTTAGAGGTCACGGCACCGGCCGAGGGCTCTTGGTCCGTGGTTGTGCGGCGCGGCCGCAAGAAGCCGGCAAACGACGATACGTTGCCCAAGAAGGCCGGGACCTCCGGGGCCACCGCGGTGCAAGGGGCGCCGAAGCTGCCTAAGGCGCCGCGCTCCCTGGCGGTGGTGGTAGCCCTTAAACCAGAGGCGGTGGCCAAGGGTCTCACTTATGGTGAGGCCATTGCTAAGGCTAAAGCTTCCGTCAGCCTTGGCGCCCTTGGGATCGGGCCCGCCAAATTTCGAACGGGGATAACTGGGGCTCGCATTATCGAGCTCCCGAAAGAGACATCCCCGTCCCAAGCTGATTCGCTGGCGGAGAAGCTGGGTGAGGCCCTAGGGGACGCGGCGAAGGTAACGCGTCCCGTCAAAACGGCGGACATCCGGGTCATCGGCCTCGACAACTCGGTGTCCGCCGAAGAGCTAGGCCAGGTCTTGGCACAGGCCGGTGGCTGCTCGGCCCATCACATAAAGGTGGGTCGTGTGCATACGGGGATGCGGGGTGTCGGGGCGGCCTTCGCTTCGGTGCCCGTCGAGGCAGCGAAGCGCTTGGCTGAGGCCGGGCGGCTGGAGGTTGGATGGAGTTCTGCCTCCATCCAACTTCTGGAGCAAAAGCCCATGCGGTGCTTCCGCTGCATGGGCATGGGGCACCCCTTACAGCGGTGCCCCTCCGCCAAGGACCGCAGTGGACTCTGTTTTCGCTGCGGTTCCGAGGGGCACAAAGCAGTGGACTGCACAGCGGCGCTAAATTGCGCTGTTTGTGCAGACGCGAAACGGCCGGCCACCCACCGCATGGGGGGTATAAATTGTAACCCCCCGCAGGTCAGAGGTCGTTTGGCCCCAGTAAAGGTGACCGTGGCCCCACGAAGCCTGGCACCACCGACGCCGCCGGAACCGGCCGCCGCTGTGGCCCAGGAGGAGCAAATGGAAACCACCAATGCCTAGTGGTCCCATAAAGCTCCTCCAGGCGAATATTAACCACTGCGCCGCGGCACAGGACCTCTTGTGTCAGACCGCGGCGCAGTGGGGTGTGGAGTTGGCGATTGTGTCGGAACCGTATTACGTTCCGCCGCAGTCGCCAAACTGGTTGGTGGCGGCGGATGGTTCCGCCGCCTTAATGCGGGTGGCGCGTGGCACAGCCCCCTCTCTCATTTTAAGAGAGAGGGGTACTGGCTACGTGGCCACCATGTGGGGGGGAATGTTGGTCGTGTCGACCTACTTCTCTTCCAATCGCAGCCGGGCGGACTTCGCGGTCTTCCTGGCTGCGTTAGAAGGGGTCGTCCGGAGGACGGCCCCGGTACCGGTACTGATCGCGGGGAACCTCAACGCATGGTCTACTGCGTGGGGGTCCTCCAGAACCAGTCCGAGGGGTGGAGACTTGGAGTCCTGGGTTCTGTCCCTGGGGCTCCAGGTTTTGAATAGGGGCTCCACCCCTACCTGCGTCCGGGTGCAGGGCACGTCCGTGGTGGACGTGACCTTCGCTACCCCCTCCCTCGCCTGTCGAATCAACGACTGGCGAGTGGAGGAAGATGTGGAGACTCTATCGGACCACCTGTACGTCCGATACGAGGTCTCCGCGGCATCTCAAGGGGCCCCGAACCGCAGGGGCTCCGCGGTGAGCACCTTCCCTCACTTCCCTCCGGGCGCTCACCAAGCTCCGCCCGGACGTGGCGGAGGAGGCGGTGATGGTGCGGGCGTGGGCAGAAGTGCCGCCCCACCTCGCCGGGGATGTCGATGGCATGGCGGAGCTCTTTGCAGACGACATGAAAGTCGTCTGCCAAGCCGCCATGCCTAGGGCGCAGGCTTGCCCCGAAAGGGGGCAGGTGTACTGGTGGACGCAGGTGATTGCGGACCTGCGTACCACCAGCATGAGGGCCAGGCGCGCCTACGTGCGGTGTCGTAGGCGTGCTAGAACTACACCCGACGAGGAAGCTGAACTTCGTCGGGTGTATGCGGCAGCCAAGAAGGCCCTGCGGAACGAAATCTGCAGGGCCAAAGAGGAGTCCAGGGAGTCGTTTATACGGCTCCTGGACGACGATCCGTGGGGTCGTCCATACCAGGTGGTGAGGGGGAAATTCAAATGTTCCGCTCCCCCTACCTCTGCTATGGACAGGGGGCTGCTAGATCGGGTGTTGAGGACTCTGTTCCCCGATCCCGGTCCGTTCCAGCCCCCCAGAATGGTCCCCCCGGATACTCTTCCGGTGGAGGTGGCTGCCGCCATCCCTCCCGTGTCGAACGTGGAATTCGACACGGCGAGGGATCGGTTACGGCGCAAAAAGAAGGCGCCGGGACTGGACGGTGTCCCAAGTAGGGTTCTGGCCCTCGCCCTGGGACACCTCGAGGAGCGATTCCGAGCGGTGCTTAACCTATGCATCGCCTCGGGCCGCTTCCCCAGTCGGTGGAAAGTAGGCAGGCTCTGCCTGTTAAGGAAGGAGAGCCGCCCCGCGGATTCCCCGACTGGGTATCGGCCGGTGGTGCTGCTCGATGAAGCCGGGAAGTTTTTCGAGAAGATTCTCGCTTCCCGCATCATCGAGCACCTAGAGGACCGGGGGCCGGACTTGGCTAACAACCAGTTCGGCTTCCGCACCGGCCGGTCCACGATGGACGCAGTAGCCCTCCTCAAGAGGTGGACTGAGGGGGCCACAGCTCGTGGGGAGACTGTTGTTGCGGTGTCTCTTGACATTCGCAACGCCTTCAACAGCCTTCCCCACGATTGCATAAAGGAGGCACTCCGTTTCCATCGGGTGCCTCCGTACCTCCGCGCTCTCGTGGAGAGCTACCTGAAAGGCAGGTCAGTTCTCTACGAGGGACCGGACGGTCGCGTCCATACGTGGGCAATGGCGGCAGGTGTACCCCAGGGATCCGTACTAGGTCCTCTACTGTGGAACCTGGGGTACAATTGGGTCCTGCGAGGCGGCCTTCTGCCACGAACGGAGGTCGTCTGCTTCGCCGACGACACACTCGTCGCGGCAAGAGCCAAAACGGGGGAGGAGGCAGCCCACCTTGCGTCGGTCTGCACCTCTTTGGTGGTCCGACGCATCCGCCTCCTGGGCCTGGACGTGGCCCTCGATAAACCGGGGCTCCGAGTCCGAGTGGAGGGGGTCCGTATACTGGTTGAGGCGCACCTCAAGTACCTCGGCCTGGTTCTGGACCCCCGATGGAGTTTCGAGGAGCATTTCAAGCTCCTCACTCCACGGCTGTGTGCCGCCGCAGCCGCACTCGGACGGGTCCTCCCTAATGTGGGAGGGCCAGGATCGGCGTGCCGTCGACTGTATCACGGGGTGATACGGTCGATGGCACTCTACGGAGCCCCGGTATGGGCGGAGTGCCTCTCCCCCCGTGCGGTGGCCCTCTTGCGACGTCCGCAGAGGGTCATAGCAACCCGGGCCGTGCGAGCTTATCGCACGGTAAGCCACGGCGCGGCCTGCGTTCTTGCGGGCCAAACGCCGTGGGATGTCGATGCACGCGTCCATGCGGAGGTGTATCGACATCGGGTTTCCGTCAGAGAACGGGGGGGACGATCCGCTCCTGAAGAAGTGGAGCGGGTTCGTACCCAGGCGCAGAGGGAGGCTCTGCGTCGATGGGGTGAGGCGCTCGCCTTCCCAGCTGCCGGCCACCGGACGATAGAAGCGATACGTCCGGTGTTGGAGGAGTGGGTAGGGCGCCGGCAGGGCAGTCTCTCGTTCCGCATGGTGCAGGTACTGACCGGACATGGTTGTTTTGGTCACTACCTGCACCGGGTCGCGCGTCGGGAGGAAAGGCCGCAGTGTCATCACTGCGACGCTCCCGACGACACTGCCGAGCACACCCTGTTGGTGTGCCCGGCCTGGCGACGCCAGCGCAGCGAACTCATCGCTGCGCTAGGAGGCGGCGACCTCTCGCTGCCGAGCATTGTCGTGGCCATGCTCCGCGGCGAGGCGGAATGGGGGGCTGTCGCCTCCTTCTGCGAGGACGTCATCTTGCAGAAGGAGGCCGCGGAGAGGGAGCGGGAGAATGATCCTCAAGCCGCTCCCATCCGCCGCAGACGGACAGGCAGGCGAAGGCGGGTATTCGCACAAGCGATGCCCGTCTAATGACCCTGCCGTGGAGGCCTGCGTGCACGGCTGGCCCCGTGCACGTCGCCGTAAGGCCCTCCGTCTGGGGATTGCCCTGGTGTTCTCGGGCAATCCCCCCTTGGCGATAGCCCGACCAGTGAGGTCGGGCTAGCCCGGGCGCGTCGATAGTGGTAGTCGCAGTGTGGACCCTATCACGCGCGCCCATAAGGGCAGGGAGAACACCGGGGGGTTTAGTGGGTAGGCCCGGCACTCTGCCGGGAGAGCCCCACACACGCTCGTCGTCTAGCCAACGGCGAGTACGGTGCGGTCACGCATTCCCCTCGAAAAAAAAAAAAAAAAAAAAAGGATCCTTAAGCTAAAATCATTATTATCATCATCTCCATCAATGAATTTACTGAATTTAATCAGGTTACTCCGAAGGAAACCTGCACCGCTATTCAGATCCCTCTGTAAGAGGTCTGCACCGTTATTCAGGTCCCTCTATAATAAACCTGCACCGTTTTATCAGGTCACTCCAGAAGGAAACCTGCTACGCTATTTATTCAGGTCCCTCTATAAGAAACCTGAACTACACAAATAGAAGCTTTTAGATTCGGTTAGACACGATACATCAAGTAGGGACCCTCAAGCTAAAATCATTATTATCATCATCTCCATCAATGAATTTACTGAATTTAATCAGGTCACTCCGAAAGGAAGCCTGCAACGCTATATTCAGGTCCCTCTATAAGAAACCTGCACCGATTATTCAGGTCACTCGAAGGAAACCTGCAACGATTGTATTTATTCCTAGTTTCTCGAAGAGATTCTAGTGGCTTATGCCAATATCTGAGAATATTGAGTGGATTTTGGATCATATTTTCCATTGGGCTCGACTATGAAGTCCGCTCTAATAAGAGCTTGTGTTTGAAGCATAATTTGTCTCGTGAGTGAATTATTTTGGCACTGTGAAGTGGTTGTGCTTACATATAAAAAACTGAAGAGATGTGGAGGGATAATATTATATTGGGAACATTATCTGCAACGGCAACGTGTCAGAAGGTAAAGCACGTTAGTCGACTATTACAAAAAAAATATTTGCTTCAGTGTCAGAAGGTTAGGCACTGGAGTTGTTCCCTTCGACGACATTTCCGACACATCTTCTTTATCTACGAATCGGCGAATTATTCACACTATGGATCGGTGCCGAAATCTTGAACTCTTCACTAAAACTAAAGTGATATGTGCTATTTGAAGTGATTACTTTGTGTTGTGCAAAATGGAAATTGTGATAAAGATCTCATGTAAGTTTCATCATCATTATTTCAACGTAAAGCAAATTTTGCTAAGACATTAAATGTCTTAGAGATTAATCTCAAATGTATTGAGAATATAAACTGGTAGAGTTTCTTTCGCTCCTTTCTTCTCTACAAAACTAAAGTTCTGAAAGGATGTAATTCTCAAGCGTAGAGAATTTTAGTAGTTTATAAAGTATGTTGGTAGGGCGAAGTAAGGTTCATTTGGAATCTTATGGAGCCCGAGGGTTAAGGGGCTACCTTCCTGAAGGTATCAAAATCCCAATGTTAGCTTCAGAAAGTAAAGACAGCGGCGGTAACATACTTAAAAATCAAAACATTTGTTTTCTCATTACTGAGATCGTAAAATTCACTCAAAAGAACAGATTGTTATTTCGTTACTATGGTAGCAAGTTTAATAAGCGTCTGATAAAATGAATTAAGTACAGGAATAGTTTAGGCAATAGGATTTCTTTTATCTATCCACTTGGAAAAGATCTTGGGTTACATCAACGGATGCAACGTAGATCCTAATAAAACCACTAGTCGATCATTGGCCAAACTTCGTACAAATCAAAGCAATTTTGTGCGTTTCTTTTAGAAGGCGTAAATTGTTAGTAAAACTACGAATAGAACTGTGTAAAGGGGTTTTCTATTTAGGGTTCCGTTTGACGTTAGGTTGGATCGTTACACCACGATGCAAGTTAAACCTTTTTTTGGATCGTAGGCAACTGAAAATTTTCGGAAAATTATTCAATTTAGGGTATTAAAATCGCGTTTTTATACTCAACTTAAATCTTTTTCTGAAAAGAAAATTATAAATATGAAACTAATTTAAAAATAAAACAATAAAAAGTAATTAATAAAAATAAAGAAGTGTCTCTCAAGTAAAATTCCTACATACATGACCCGTTACAAGAACTGTGTCACTTGTAGTTCTCAGTTATAATAAAGCAATATCTGGAGTGACTGCAGTGTGCTCTATTCAAAATAAACAAATCGAACTCATAAACGCAACTGTACTAAATAGTAAAACTCGGATAATTTTTTGGTAACGTCAAATACAATAAGTGAGTGATAATTGGCATTTTCCGCCATTATGCTAATCTGTTGGGTGGCAATAATTTGCAATCCATAAACCACATGGGCCAAAAAACGAGGCTAATAATTATGAATTTAACACCGAGAAACTGTTTGTTATATTAATGTTAATAACATTTTTGTGTTCCAAATCCAATCCAAAACAATTAAAGGTAAGATAGCCAGTTCCTCAGTTGTCGAGGAGTCCAGGTGAAACTCAATTCTATTTTCGGCCTCATCATCATTTAATTACATGATGTGCTTAACAAAAGTACTTGTTCCAATCCTACGCAAATTGTAACTACAAAGACTAATGTAACAAGATAATTTAACGAAATTTATTGGCCTTGTAAATATGTACAAATGCTTGTAATAAGTACTTATGCCACATACGGATCCGGTCCCTACCCTGCTCCCCAACATGACCACTGAAACACGATATGATAAAAAGATATACCGATAAAGTTAACACGACATAATAAAAAGATATATCGATGTCAACTGTTTAAAATGTTGGATTATTTAGATATCATCAAGTTTTGTATGTTTTGGATATTGGTGTTTTTATTTTGGACATTGTGAATATATAGTGTCGATAAAATTTCAAGGTAGCCATTATATATATATCCAATATATTTTGACAGTTCCATATCGTTTTACCATTATCGTGTTTCGGTGTTCGTGCTACGGGGGCGGGGCAGGCTAGACTATTTCTAAATAGTTATTAGTCAGTAGAGCCCTAGAGTGAAGTTAGTTAAAGTAGTGGTCGTCTCCTTGTAATTTTGGTAAAATATTAATTTTTATTCCTATAACATATTTTTCTTACAAATACCTACTCTTCTGATTTATTCTGAGCCTCCCGTTACGCGATAATATCTATATTAAATCTGTATCTCCGCTACTCCATTTCATATTGTAAATATTGAGAAATTCTTTTTTTATCGAGAGGAAAATCTTTGTTGTCTCACCCATTGGAAAAGCGCTGATTTGTTCGCACATAAGTGCTGGCAAAGTGGCTCTTTTCCCTATAAGATTATATTATTGTAGCAGGCTCTAATAATTTTTGAATTTGAATCATATTCGTGTTTGAATTAAAAACAACAATATTAGTTCAGTGGTCCGCGGCCAAAGAGATCGAATGAAAATTTTGTATAAACAAGAGACCTTTTTATTTTTAATACAGAAGGCGCGCGGCCGCTGTATTAAAAATAAAAAAACGCGGGACTACGTTTCATATTGGATAGTATGAAAGATCAAGTAGCAAAATGAAAAACAAATATATTTTATGAGTGGTATAATAATAACACCTCAGCTTTTCTCATCTATTGGGTGAAAACCAAATTGATGAAATATCCGCCTCTCTGTAGTAGTAGCTTGTTGCTCTAGTAACGAAAGGAACCTATTTAGCGCCCGAGATGGCAATATTCGAGGGTCAGGCCCTCGAATATTGCCATCTCGGGCGCTAGATCTTCCGCCTGAGGGAAACGCTCTGCATTTCATTTCGAAGGCATATAAAAACCTGATAAATTTAACAGAATCTGATGATTTCATTTTATACATAAATAATTAGCTCTCCCTAAAACAAGTGAATATCGAATTGCCGTTTTCCCGCCTTTTACATGTTTTTTTTTGTGGAAATTTACCACCCAATATTTTTATCATTGAAGATGGTGAATGAATATTTAGCTTAACTATATACAATTATTATTGTGGCCACACTGAAGACGGTGGTAGCTAGCCAGACGGGCTCAGAAGTCCTACTACCAACCAAAGAATATCGATGTGTGATGTATAGAAAATTTCAACATAGCTATATAGAAATGTCAAAATATTTTTTTTTTATAATTTGACTAGCTGTGCCCGCGAACCCGCGAACTACGTTTCGCCTTCAAACACTTCAATGCGTTCTAAGTTTCGTATCTTCTATATTTTTCCCGTTTTAGCAACACTTTTCATTGATTCTCCTCTCCTATTGGTCGTAGCGTGATATTATGACGTATATGAGCTGTGATGATGATGATGATGGGACACAGCAATACAAGAACCTTTTACGGCACAAATAGATAAGATATAGGTATCGACGCAAACAACTCCGGTAGAATATAATCTTCAACGTCTAATGACGAATAAACGACAGAAATAGTGGACAATGGAGAAAAACAATAGTGGCATATCAAGTTATTCCCACCGCCGCCAATGCCTCAGCTCTGCAGATAATTTACTAAAACGCCCGTGACTGGCAGTTTTCTGCTCAATTTATTGGGGCATTTACGCGAAACATTCCTTTTAGGGCAATTTCTCAGCACAATGACGTACACTGACGAGCAGGAATAAATCAGACGCAAGTTCCTCTGTTGCTCGGAAGGAACAAGATATAGAGTTTTATATACACAGCAGGGAAGCTCTCGGCCATCATCTCACCTGTTGGTGAGAGACAACGACGTGTACCAAAAATCTATCGTGATCATTTTTAATTTTGACAGTCAAAGTGCATTCCATTACTCTTTTTTATCAGACAGTCGACACAGAGTCCTGTATTGACGCCGCAATGACCAGTCATTTCAAGGCAATCGTGATAGATTTTTTCTTAGGCATTAACCCCCCTGCAGGCGTAGTGTACGGGCTGCCAAGACTGGACTCGAGTCACGCATTATCTCAAAATTTCAGTGACACAATCTCTATGTGATAAAACTCAGTCACACGTGTTCCTTGACGAGCGTCAAGAAAATTTATCATGTCAGTCACACTAAATACGCGCCACCGTGCTACTCTTTAAGACATAGAGATCATGTCACTGAGATTGTGCGATAATGCGTGACTCGAGTCTAGTCTTGGCAGCCCCTGCTACGCCTGCTGGTCTTCTTAAAGACCGAGTGTTAGTTATTACGCCCGAGTCGCGAGGCAGCGCTGGATTGCGACACCACTCGGGCACGGTAATGTGACTCGGGCGGCCGCCGCGTGTGCGGTGAAGGACGAGTAGTCGGGATTGAGCGCCCGTGCTGTGACCGTGGTTGTGATCGCTGATAAGTGACACGGTATCTGTGTGTAATTATTTATTGTGTGTCTTGGAGGTCTATTCAGGGCCCCTTGTTTAGTTGAGATTCACAAGTGTGTGTATGTGTTGTACCTACTCCCAAGAACAGTCCAGCCACGTCCAACTCGTGGATCGTCAGTGGCTCCCATTGATGTACTACCAATGGTGGCTCCTCATCACGGGCACCTATTTTGTACGCCACAGTGCCTAATGAGAAGAAGCTGGACTGTGAATACGTACGTCATACTTAACAAGTTAGGTATTGTTAGGCAACTCTCACGTGCCTCCTAACATAGCCGCGAAACGCGGTCGTAGTACTCCCAGTGGTGGTAGATTGTAGGCTTAAGCAAAGTGTTCCTGCTTAACACAACCACGGCCTAGTACTGAACACCGAGTGACTGGCTTGCATTATTCATCAACACAATAACATTATTAATATTATTTTATTTGGAGGGATTAATAGGTACTGTATTTATGGCGACATACTTCAGTAAGATGGTGGTAGCTAGCCAGAGGGACAATCGCACTATTTACGTTTCGACCAATCAGAAACGTTTTCGTTCCCATACACTTTGACAACACCTTGCCAGCTGTCAAATATGAGAATGATAGCGAGTAGGTTTTAGTTTAAATGTTTGTAAATACTGCGTGTATAAACATCATACCAGTTCTTCTATTTTCAATTTTTTTCCAAATTGTTTCCCATCCGCTCGTTCAAATTTCGCGCCACGATGGGCTGTCATTTAATATGTCAGCGACGCTACTCCTGCGCCACTGTAGAAGAACTATATTTGATATGGCCGCCTGAGCTATGTCGTGTTACCGCGCGTAATAAGAAAAATCTGTTATTAACAGCTAAAAGGTTGCTAGAAGTTTACGGACTGAATAATAGTAATCGATCAAGTTTGTCTGATTTGTGGTGTAGAAAATTCAGGTGCAATCTGGTGTATTTTGTGAGATTCGCTAGCCGGCCGGCACGCAGCCCCGTCGTTGGTGGACCCCATCTCTCCTACATAATCCAGGTTAGTGTTTGTACCTTTTTCTACCGTTGAAAGTCACAGGATCTCGAAACATAGTATTCGGTCATTAAGTAGCTTCTCCAGCAAAGCCTATACAGTGCGATTGCTTCTCAGATGGGCAAACAGCCCTAGCACCAACGCTTTGAGTTAGGCGGTACGGCCGCAGTTTTCAAATAAATATACATTTGGTAGAATGTTTTATTTTACAATAGGAAAGTCGTTTGCTTAGAGGCGTCGACTGAAAAATTACAACACAAAAACAAAAACGTGATTTTTTAATATTAAAATTTTGTTTGACGAACTGAACACGTTTTAATGCTGTAACTTTTTATTTTTCTAGAGGGTTCGATTGTAAATCCTATAAATCACAATGATTCCTCCAAGATGCATCTTATCTGCTTTAAATTTTTGCTCCACAGTGTAGCTGGTGGCGAACTGGCCTCGGGCACCTTTGATCTGCTCGGGTCACTTCCTCATCCGCAGCGAGGATTGTAACAATAGGACGTTCTTTGTTTCATTTCTTTGCACGCAACGGCACAGGAATCAAAACAGTACTGCCGTGGCTTTACTTAAATTTTCCGATTCATTCAAATGTTTAGCGTATACTTACTTTTTTGTTTTTCAAAATATGGATTCGTTATAATACAGAATAATTTGTGAAATTTAATTTATAAATATACCAAAACTCTTGCCACAGTGTTTGTCACAGTTTTTTCGGAGGAGTTTGTAACCGAACTCCTCCGAAATGGCTTGACCAATTTTTATGTTTTTTTTGTGTACATTCGGTAGGTCTGAGAATAGATCGTAAACTATTTTTTGTATCCCTAGGTATTATTATGGCGAAACGTAGTTCGCGGGCATAGCTAGTTTTAGAATTATATGATTACGATCAGCTGTTGGACACTCTAATTTTCTACATAGTGAATGCCGCGATCAGTGATATCAATAAATGTATTTATGTTTGTTGTCAATATGCGCCTTTCTATGTTAAATAAAGGTTATTTTGGAGATTGAAAATAAATGTGTTGCTAGTTCGTCGCGCATTAAAATTAAAGAATAAAATCTAAGTATTTCAGAAATTGCATTGTAGGCAGTGGCACTATCTCTTGGCGTAAACGATGATGGGATAATTCATAGATATATTTGCTTCAGCTCCCTAAACTCCACGTGTGGATATCTTTTGTCGTTTAATATGGCGAATGTAATCCATAAACGAAACAAATTTAATCCTCTGCCGTAGAGAAATGTGTCGCTATATTGCCGCATCATTGAAATTTATTAACCCCGAGTCACCTAACCCCGTGTGCATCGTAAAATAGACTCGGTTGCCCTTTTATGAAGCTGGGGGTAAACATTGATCGCTCTGTCCTATATAACGGTTGACGATGAATGAAATATAATATGTGGGCTTTGAAGAGTTGCATAGACGATAAGTGTAAAAACTAAGGAAGACAGATTAATCCGTGATTGTAGTACATACATTTACTATACTATATACACTTTTAAACTTTCGCATTGCATTTTAAATTACTAAAACTTTTACGGGATTAAAACGCGTTTGGTACCTTATTTTGGCTCCGACGTTTCGGCCAGGTTTCGTCAAAATAAGGCACCAAACGCGTTTTAATCCCGTAAAAGTTATAGTAATTTACTATACTACTCGTATAATCACGAAGTTCTATTTTTGTCAGGATAATGGTGATAATGGTGATATAAAAGTATATTTCTTAAGGTCAAGCGTAAATTTTCGAAACATTATTTTTTATCTCTAGTAACATTTGAAAAATGTTATTTTCTTTATTTGACAATTCAATTCTGATTCCGAGAAAATTTTTTAATTTTCTCATTTAGCTTTTATTCAAGTACGGTTATTTTTTTTTGATAAAAACGTCGCCCCATACTAGGATTTTTGCCCCACACGACAGTAAATGAAATAATGTTAATGATAATGATATACCTAATAGTTAAGTAAATAATTCGATAAAGCTTCGTTACATATGAAAATAGTCATATATTTTCAATGGGGAATAACAACCTTTTTCCCGAAGGTATTGCGAAGGGGTATTCATAATCCCGTCGCAATCGCCAAAATAATAATACGATCATTGTTCTGTTGTTTCTGCTAATAATTGGATAGCCAAGAGTCTTAAACGTAAAAACATTTAAGTACTTATTAGTATTTTTTAAATATATTACAAGCTTTTAGTATGCTCGTTATACGAATGAAACGAGCCCAAACTCGATGGGGTTGTGTCATTTTATCGCGAAGTTCCTATGTCCACCTTCCAACTGCAGCATCAGATCAGCTTCATGTCAACAATTGTCACGCGATATACATATGCATGCAAAATTTCAGCTCAATCGGAAACCGGGAAGTGGGTGAAATTTAATTTGCAAGATTTCATTACAGACACCGGACAGGTGAAAGTAAATAAAAGCTTGTAACAAAAAATTTAACTGCTCCATGACGTCTTTAATGTCTGGTCGTAAGGATTGTCAAGCTGGCGTGATAGCACGGCTTGTTGATCGATCCACCTCCGCCGTGGAATTAATAATTGATGATCGTATGTTCGCTGTGCGAGGTGAGCGCCGCTTGTGAGTCGAAATCACGATTTTGTTTGATATGGTTCGAAGGAGCTTCAGTCATTATAAGTGATTCATGAATACTTTATTGCGAAAAAAGCAAAACACCAACAACACGTTACTGAAAGACAAAAGCATTGGTACATACCACTGAGCTCGGTGGCATGCTCCTCTTTAGAATTGTTTAAGCACCATACTTTTCTATCACCTGTCGCTAACGCGTTGGCAAAATACCTTCCCTGTAGAAGTCTTTAGGTTTTTGATTGAAGATAGGAGAGTTCGGCTTTCAGATGTTCTTCGTCCATAAATTTTTTGTCTTGTAAATAATGAGCCAGAGAACAAATGCTTAATTCAGAAGACTTAAGCTCTGGTGAATATAGTAGATGGAGAAGAACAGTCCATCCAAGTGAATTAGATTTTTCACGAGTCACTTTAGACATGGGGTCGGGCGTTGTCATGTAAGAAGTACACTTTACTTTGATTCTTCGGTAATCTAGCTGCAACACGATCCAGTTATTCACAGTAAATCTCGGCTGTGATTATCCTATTAGTTGGCAAAAGCTCCCCGTAAATTATCCCAATCATCCCACACCACCCACTCAAAATAACCTTTTTCTTGTGAGAGCCTTTGGGGTCGGTATACCTGCTTCCTCAGCTCTCAGCCACTGGCGCTTACAAGAATAATTGACATACAGGACCCACTCTTTATCGCCTATGATAACACCACACAGCCACGCATTGGTGCGAAGAAAACTTAGCAACTTTACACGTGTGACCTGTCTCTTCTAAAGTAGGTGAATCCCAAAGCATGGAGATGATTTTCTATTACAGTATAAGAGTACTGAAGTTGTTCTGCCAAGCAGCGTGAACTGAATCAAGGATCCATTTCATATTCTTTCAAGTGTGTTGCAGGAGGTCGTCCTGGATGAGATTAAATACAAAGATCGAAATTCCCATCCTTGAATCGCCTGACCAATGTTGAGCAGTATCATAAGAGAGCCCTCCCTCACCTATCCTTGTACATATATTGGATGTTAGTTCAGTCATTTTTCGACCTAAACGAAGTTCATGAAGTAAAAGCAGCCAAAGTTCCTTTCGACAAATGTCCGTATTTTTTGTAAGCTTCAATTTGCGCTCTATTTCTATACTGCAGTGGATTATTCTAGAAGCTTCTATAGATATTCGAAAAGAAATGGTGGGTTTTTATGTTGCCAACCTATATTTATGATAAGGATATGGCAGTAAGGGCGGTTAGCGGGAAATCATTGGAGTGTATATTAAAGATTTAAGATCTATGTTGTATTAAAAAATTATAAACGTCATTAAAAATTCGAAATATGAAAAGTACGAGCTTCAAACACCTAGAGGCTTCAAACATTTTGCAATTTTACTAAGTATTACTGATTTGGCTTTTCAGAATATAAAAACACTCTAGTGTATTAACGGTGTTGGCTAAGTGTTAGTTATTCTCTATATCGTACTGAGGGCACTACTAAAAAGACATAATTAAAAAAACAAGTTAAAAATATTCAATTTATACGAACCTCGATCAATGAATAATTATAGGAACGAAAATATCTATACGTGACGCGTCCCAACGAAGTTATTTTAGGAATTAATCAACCTAAAAGCTTTTAATTTAAAGTTGACGCTGAAATTACGCGAGTAAATTCTTGATTGAATTTTAATTTACTTAAAATACCATTGAACGTTCGTATAAATACTATTGATTTATTTGTTGGCTTCAAAAGCTTTAAATTTTTTGGAAGTACTTATAACAGAACTTTGTGCGTCTCTACAATGGTTCAGAGATTTCTCTCCGTTCTCTACATTGAGATTTGAAAATTCTGTTCTCGATTCTCTGTGGTATAAATGCTTTCTGAGTGCTTTGATTGTTGGTAAACCTTAGTTCCAATTACACTAATAATTTACATGATTACTAAACCTATGTAGTTACAAAAATATTACTATCAGTAATCTGTGACAAAACGTTTGTAATTTGGGATTTATATGGCCTTTGACCCTATCCCCTGGTCAAGTCACAATGCGTGGATTTACTTATTAAAAGTATAACAACAATGAATTGAAATGCACAAAATGCACGCAACTAAAATATCTATGGCAAACGGTGTCAAAGCCAGTAAAATAAATATTTTATTAATGTACATAACTCTAATGGTGTTTTCATGCGATAACGGATTTTGAATACATGAGTGGGTGATCCGTTTCTTTCCATGGATATCGTAATAATCGACTATGAGAGTTTACCGCAATCACTACTGCGGGTATAGAAAACTCGGAACAAGACCCAACACTGTTTGTCTGGCCATGGTGATGTGATGTGAGTCGACTAGTTTCTCCTCGTTTGATGATCCGTTTCGTTGAGGAGATCCGTTCAGAGATCAGTTGTCAGTGGATATTGTTAATCGGTTGAAGTGAGTGATGATGATAAAATGTGAATGTAATTTTAATTGATACTCCTAGAAATATATCTTTGAACAAAGTATTATATTGAAAGTGGATTATGTAACTGTTTTGTCACTGAATCAAGAAAAACGGAACAGGTATTTTGTTATTAAGCGAATCCTAGCTAGTATCATTCAACGCGACAGCTGTAAAAGGCAGACAAGTCAACATCTTGATTGATTTTCACAACAAATCAGGTCACCCGTCGTGTTAGGTCGGTCATTTTATGGTAGGAAAGATGTTATTTTATTGGCGCATTTATCGATAAATTCAAGGTTATTTGGGGATATGTGAATTGAATAAATATATAAATGTTTATTACCTAGTTTTTAAGGAAAGTGAGTAAATTGAACGAATATTGCAATGTTCTATTTGGGTTTACCAGAGATGACATGAAGTATACTATGTTCTTCGAGAAAAATCCATTTACCCAAATTTTAATAGAGATAGATAAATAAGTTATTAATGTCCTAATGTCTATTATTACAATAAGTATTAATATCTATTATTACTGTCACAAAGGCTTTCTAAAAAACTTATATATCTTAATTTGTTTTGACGTCAATAAGTGCCTTTTTTTTTTTTTTACCCAGTAAAAAAGAATTTAAATCTACCGTAGACGGAGTGGGGTCCGCCTGCGGTTATGTGAGACTCGCCCCGCCAATCGAGACATACTCACTAAAAAATACTGGGGGGTTCCGCCTAATCGCATTCTCGGCACACAAAGGGTACTTTTCGCAATCGCTTTGTGTGTCGAGTGCGATGCTGCCCGGCTACACCGGGTCCCTCTTCAGGGTTGGGAGTGTCTATGGAACGCCTTTAGACACCCTCAGCGTAGGGTCATTAGTGTGAGTGACGGGGGCCCCACTCCGTCACTGCGACCCCTGCGGCAGTTGGTGGAGGGCGTAAGTTCGTCTTCTTCTGCCCAACCGCCGCCTGCGGGACGGGTCCGCGTTCGGATCATTCTCGCGGTCCCGTTCTGCGCTTTCCTTCTCCACTAGGACTTCCTCACAGAAAGCGGTTATAGACTCCCAATACCTCTCACTGCTGACCATTTTTTCGATAACGGCTGGCAGTGAGAGGTCACCTCCGATATTGGCGACGAGGGTGGACCGCTGCGCAGCCCACGCCGGGCAATGCTCAAGCGTGTGCTGCGCGTCGTCCTCGTCCGCCCCACACTCGTGGCATCGCGGTGTGCTCTCCCTTCGAGCAATGTTGTGCAGATATTTGCCGAAGCACCCGTGCCCCGACAGGATCTGCGTGAGCCGGAAGGTCAGCACCCCGTGCTGTCTTTCTGTCCAACGCCTAAAAATAGGCCGGATTGCCTCCACGGTCCTATGACCGGAGACCGGCTCTGCTAGGCACCCACGCCATCGCCGACGAATACGGCACTGCGCAGAATTGCGCCAGCGCTCAATAATATCGGGCGGTACTCTTACAAAGCCTTCCGACTGACGGAAAGCGGTTTTCTCCTTGTATACCTCGGAAAGGACCGAGGCATCCAAGTCCCAAGGTGGGGTGCCCGCCAACACGCACGCTGCCTTATGGGAGACGGTGCGGTATCCTCGAATCATCCTGACGGCCAGGACCCGCTGTGGTCGTCGTAGCAGGGCCTTGTTGGTTGCCGACATAGCATTGACCCACACAGGTGCACCATATAAGGCCATGGACCGCACCACTCCTGTAAATAAGCGTCTGCACGTATCACCTGGACCGCCTAGGTTTGGCAATAAGCGCCCAAGGGACGCAGTTGCCCTCAAAAGTTTGGGAGCTAGTTGGCGAAAATGGGCCGAGAACTTCCATCTCGAATCCAACACGAGCCCAAGGACCCGACACCCAGCCAAATCAAGAGTCGCATCCGCAGGAGGTCCTCGCCTCGGGCCATGAAATAGGATGGCCTCGGTTTTCTCAAGAGCCACTCGAAGTTCAAGTCTTTGGATACGGCGGATCACTTGCATATTTCCAACTTCAGCCAAGCGAACTGCGTCGGAAAATGTAGCTGCGCGAGTGGTGACCAAAGTATCGTCTGCGTAACATGTTACATTGACGCCAGGTAACAGAACCCCTCTAAGAGCCCAGTTGTAACCTATGTTCCACAGTAGTGGGCCCAAGACCGACCCCTGTGGAACACCGCAAGCCATCCGCCTTTCGAAAAGGCTGCCGTCGGCTGCCGTCACCCATCTGACAGATCACGGTCCGGTTTTGCAGATAGTCTGCGATGACCTGTCTTAGATACAGGGGCACTCCGTGATATCGGAGTGCCTCGGCGATGCACTCGAACGGCAGGGTATTGAATGCATTGGCGATGTCGAGTGACACCGCCAGCAGAACTTCACCGTGAGTGATCGCGTCATCGGAGAGGGACTTGATGCGTAAGATCGCGTCGATCGTCGATCGACCCACCCGGAACCCGTATTGCGTATCCGCAAGATCCGGACCGTTCGTCGAAAGGTGGCCTGATATCCGGCTCGCGATAATCCGCTCAAAAAGTTTGCCGGCTTCATCCAAGAGGACAATGGGCCGGTACGCGGAAGGCGAGTCTGCTGGGCGGCCGTCCTTCCGAAGGAGCACCAACCTGCCCTGTTTCCAGACTTGGGGGAAGCGACCTGCGGATAGGCACGCGTCAAAAAGCCTGCGGAGGCGTGGCTCCAACTCCACTAACGAAAGTGCCAGGACTCTGCCATGAACCCCATCTGGACCCGGGGCAGTCCGCTTGGCTCGCAGCTTACGAAGCGCAACGTCAAACTCTGCGTTTGAGACCTCTGAAGGCGGAGACTCAGGGCCATTCGTCAAGTCACCATTTGGTGGAGCCATTGGTGGAGGATTATGCTCAGATCTATCAGGAAACAAGGTCTCAATAACGCTACAAAGTAGCGGTGGTGAAAGAGTTTCCGCAACGGGGGGGCCTTGACCACGCAGCTTGTTACGCGCTGCGCGATATGGACGACCCCAGGGGTCGTTGTTGAGGCTATCAAGGAGCTCTTGACGCGCTTCGGCCTTGGCTTTAAAAATAGCCGACCTCATTAACTTGCGTGCCTCTGTATATTGGTCGTGCAAAAAAGTCTCTAATTCGGAGTTTCTGCTCCCGAATCTGGTCCGACGACGATAGCGAGCCAACTCGCGGCGTTTCCCATTGCACTTAGCACGAAGACTGGCAATTTCCGCCGACCACCAATAAACAGCCTTCCTGTCAGGTGGGTAACGGCCGATCCTGGGCATTGCCGCATCAGAAATCCTTTGCAGCGACCTTCGGAACAGAACTGCCTCCTCATCTACGTTCGCCGGCCGAACAGTGGAGCGCGTAGTCCAGTCCTCTACCAATACAGCCTCTTCCAAGCGTTCCTTATCAAGTTTGGTCAGAGCCCACTTGAGAAATGGTTGGACCTAGGGCGGAGGTGTAGATGGATTATGAGTGCGGGGCAGGACCAAGTCAAACCTGATGTAAACATGGTCCGACAAGGTCTCTGCGTCCGTGACCCGCCAGTCCCGGATATGTGCTGCTAAAGCAGGGGTGGTAAACGTTAGGTCCACGACTGACCCAATGACGTCAATAAGTGCCTGTAAAGGACTATGTTGAATAAAGATTTTTAAATTTGAATTTGTGACAATATTCGTAGCATTCATACTGGTCACAATATTCAAAAGGTTAGGTAGATAGTAATGTAAGATAAGTAGGCACAGTTATAAGAGAAGCGAAAAATCATAGGTAATGCAATGAAGGAAAATAAAAACAACTATCACATATACTAGAGTATAGACCAACTGACGGTGCAAGAGAATGTTGAAGTTTTAGAGAGTTTGAAAGCGACAGTGCATTACAGTGCATTAGCTACTTTGTAACCGAGTTTGAATGACAAATCAGCACAATTCAAAACGCGTAAAGTGACCTTTACATAATGACCTCAATTATAATTAAAATACAATGTTTCTTTTTGATTTATTCTACAAAATACTGCATTTTGACTCAATGGTGTCATATTTTATGAGTGGACGTGGTGTAAATCATCAAAATAATCCGAACAATTTCTCATTGCATAGGTAAGTCGACACCGACCCCATAAAAATACATTGCATAATAATATTCCCATTAAATGGTATTTTGCATTTAATATGCTATTGTATTACTATTGAAAACACATTAAAGAGGAAATAGTAAAGCAAATAAAATTAAGTGTTCTAACAATCCATGATTAAACCTGTTTCATACGAGGTAAAGGTTAATGGGCATGGAACACGCGTAACGTAATATGACACACCATTAACAGCAAGATATCAGAACAATAAATTATGGACGATAGGTAAAAGTTTATCGATCCGTGACACAGGTGTCATAGTGACATCGATTCCCATCACTATTCCTCGAGAAATCGCTTTAATTCTTGTCTTATTCAATCGTTTTGTATGTTAGATTTAACCATAGACGAAGAATAATATTATCCTTGATTTAACACACCACAAACACAAACTTACACACACACACAAACACACACTTCAACTCATGTGCAACCCAAGAAGCAGGAATTGGCTTCTACACATCTGGCCAGATGGGTTTATATCGGGCTTTGTTTTTTTTGTTTACTATCTTTTATCGGAGGTATTATTGTGGTAAACTCATGTGGTTACCCTCACAACATCCACGGGAAGAAATACACATCTATACAAATAAATAAAATTGAACTGTCTGTTTGTAATGTCAAAATAAAAAGTTTTTACTAAATGGTTATGAATGTATATCGGGTACCAATAAAAAAAACACAATTAAAAAAATTGTCTGTCTGTTTGCTCCCGCTAATCTTCGGAACGGCTGGACCGATTTCGACGAGACTTTCACTAATAGATAGCTAATTATATAAGGTATAACATAAGCTACTTTTTATCAAGATCAGTCCAGCTGTTACTATTCCACGCGGACGATGTCGCGGGCATAGCTAGTATATTCTAAATCCTTGCAAAGTCACCGCACGGATGAAATTTACCCATCATCAATTTACCCAGATAACAATCCGCGACATTCCATGTCGCGGATTGTTATCTGGGTAAATTGAAATCTTTATAAATATTATATAAGGCAGTTCTGAAAAGGCATTATTTATTATTATATACGAGCGAGCTAACCGATACCTGTGTTTTGTATGGCCTACAGAAATTTGTTCCGGTCTGGGCGTATGTGCATGTGATATTTTATGTTTGTAACTGCACCCACGACACAGGAGAAAATCCTAGTGTGGGCGACGTTTTTTTTATTATAACAGTGGCCAACGAGGACTATTGTTATGTGAACTTATATACATGTATTTGTCATTTTATTGGTCATTAAATGCTTTCTATTCCATCCTATTTTATCTACGGCAACCCTAATCGTCTTTTAGGCCTAAAATCTAAAATTTGTGACCCTGACGTCATCTAGCTAAAGCTGATTCACTCCAGATACGAGGCTGCACCTACACCGCTCCCATTTCCTGCTCCGCGACCTTATCCAACATTAGGGTACATTATAGACATAAGGTACCGGAAGCTTCACCATTTTAGAAGGCTTTCTTGTGCGATTGACAGGTAGAACCTTGACCTTTCTAGAATTGTAGAGTCACGGAAAAAAATCAGCTGTCACCATACCATACAAATGTTCATCATCCACTGAACCTTAATGTAAAACGCTGATTTTCTCGCGTATGTAAGATTGGTTCAATACTCAAAGTTGTTGAGTTTGCTTATCTGGATAACCCGATGCTTACCCGTGGCACTACCGTTGGTACTAATGGTAGTACTACGCGTAATTTTTTTCGGTTAATAATAATCCAAATCGGTTAATATAATAAACAGAGTTATGAGGTAACATAAATGAGGGTTTCCCATGATTTTCCTGGAATACCATCACCTGATCCCGACTTTGGTGACAATGAGACTAATCGGGAAGTATATTCTCTCAAACAAAATGAGAATTTTCCAAATCGGTTAATAAATGATAGAGTTATGATTATGAGGTAGCAAAAAATATACAATCGAAATTATAAAGTCCCCCTTTTTGTAAAGTCGGTTCAAAAATGGAATTACACCATAACTCACAATTGAAATTTTGCGTGACGACATGGTTAGCGCAGAGGTCGAGTGATCGCCTACTGTGCAACGGGTCGCGGGTTCGATTCCCGCACGGGACAGATATTTTGTATGGCCTACAGAAATTTGTTCCGGTCTGGGCGTATGTGCATGTGATGTTCTATGTTTGTAACTGCACCCACGACACAAGAGAAAATCCTAGTGTGGGGCGACGTTTTAAAAAAAATGATAAAGTTATGATTATGAGGTAGCAAAAAATATACAATCGAAATTATAAAGTCCCCCTTTTTGTAAAGTCGGTTCAAAAATGGAATTACACCATAACTCGCAATTGAAATTTTGCGTTAAAGTTGTTTTTAAACATAGTTTTATTAAAGCGTTTCTTAATTTCTTTAAATTATATAAATATTTAAACTGCTAGTTACCCACATGGTGATCTTTAAATACCGAATACATGAGAAGTACCACGGGCAAAAAAAAACAGTAGTACCAACGGTAGTTCCACGGGTAAGCACTGGAGAAACAACATAAAATTTCGCTCCTACTTAAAAAGCAATCCTGTATAACAGTACTATAATGCGGGTTTACCCCAATAAAATCAGTCAGTTGGTGATTCACCCTTGAGTTATCGGTTGAGTGGATTGTAACTTATTTCCTGTATCAGTACAGCGAAGCCTCTCGGGGGTTAATTTGATCATCCTCGCTTTCGGATTGGCGCAATCTTGTTCCGCCTCGGGATATGAGACAAAAAGTGTTTTATTTATTTAATTAGTATCTATGCAATCTGTAATGTCATTTCGGAATTACGATGAAAGAGATTTTTGGAGAGAATAGAATTTTGGCGAGAGTAACACTTTCTGTAAAAGAAACACATACAATAGAATCATTAGATTATATTTTTTAATGTTAAGATATTCTTATTAAGTATCTATCTTTACTATTATTTTTATCAGCACGAATTTTCTTTGCAATTTGCATTTTATGACGCTATTAATTTACTTACGTGCAAGTCAATCGACCCACCTCATAGGTTTCGATTTGGAACTATCGGTATATAAAAAATAGGATTAGACAAACAAAAACTGTAAATACAATTTAAAAGTATATTTCATAAGCTTTATTTGTAATAAACTCTAAACATAGATAAAAGTAATGAGAATAATTATACAATTTTTTGTAGTAAACTAAAACAGCACCTAGTTCTAAAATGCTATTACACGGTTAAGGAGTACTTAAGTGACAAAAAGTGTAAATAAATATGACCAAATGACATAATTACCACAAAGTGACAATTAATACGCCTGATAATATGACCGCAAACAATTGACAAAGATTAAAGTATTTAAATCTAATTAAATTAATCATATAATTAAATATCGACATACCTTATTGTAATTGACTAGTAATTTGTAGTAATGGATTTATAATTGCGTTATTTTATTTTTATTACTTATTTGTATTAATGGATTGATAATTGCGTTGTTTAATTTATATTTCACTATTGAATGTTGCATGATATGTTGGAATGATTGACCAATTTTAATTTAATTTAATTTAATTTAGTTGTAAAAACAGTAATTAATAATGATATAATAAATAACAAATAAGAGTTGATACAATTAATGGCAAAGTAATAATTATAATTTGTAACTCCGTTCGCGATCTGCTAATAATGTTGCAGTGCCCTTGCTGGGTGCATGTACTGATACTGTTTAATGTAACTTACATCTTTACACGTACATGTAGGCAATTAATAAATAAATAATAAATAAATAGTGCTGCTGACAATAGACTTATTTCTTCGGAAAACCCTGTTTCTCGTGTTTACGTTATACGCAATCTCTGTGACCGTGCAGAGTGCTAAAATTTAATTGATTCAATGTTTATTCAAAATTTGATTATTACTACAGAAATTGAGCTGATTTTCCCAAAAAATTTAGGTAATGTAAAAATTTTGGTTTTACCTAGTGAAATCAATAAACCTAAATCCGTCAGAATAAACACTGGTCTAATATAAGCTTAGGCTTCTGTTTAACAAACAGGGTTAAAAGATATTATTTATTAACGATAAATTTTGATTTTTCGAGTTCTAAACCAAAGCGTACAGGTGGGTTGCTTTCATTGAACGTAAGTGTATGGTTAAGACTTTTTAAATGTTGTCTGGGAGACACTTGTATGAAATAATACATCTGTACCTATTAAGTTGCTCGTTCCCTATACAGTTGGTTAATTACTCATCTCCACACTGCTCCCACACGACAACGCTCGTCCTTGCTTTATTCGCAGAATACCAGATTCTCAAAACACTAGATTCTCAAAATACCAGATTCTCATTTCACCATAAGTACAGTTGAAAACAATAACTAAAATATATTTATTATTTGTTTTATTTGGGTGTTTGGATTCAACAAAACTGACAGTTTCTAAACTACAGGAACTAGGGTTGGAAGTTGGTTTAAAGTGGAACCTTGCGCCGATAGACTTCTACTTTTTACAAAATTTTATCAAATTTTTGGCCAGAAAAATATTCAATACCCTAGTGGCAGCACAATCTTCCAATTTCGGGCCTCTCTTACAAAACTTCTTCCAACAATCCCGGTGTTAGAGACGTTAATCAAACCTTATTATGTCAAATGCTAGCTTGTTTCAATAGTTATTTTGTTTTGATTTGACATTGTCGCTCCGCAATTCATGATTGAGCACATTAAACGTTTTCTCATTTTTATACCGTAAAATGTATTAAAATAATATAGCCTCTTCGTCCAAAACGCGCGCTGCGAGCGGACGTGTCGCCGCGTATTTCCTAATAAAACGGTGAAAGTGCAACCAATAATAGTTACTACTACCTGAGTTATAAAGTGCGAATATAGTGATTAGACAAATTAAATTGAGAATCTAACGTGGGGCGACCTGTCCACGCGACTACGAAGCTACTGTTACGATTGCGTCGTAGTAAGTGCTACATTTTATGTGTACAAACAAATACCTAACAAATAGATTGAGAAACACGCATAGTGGCTACGACGAACGACGGTGCTTACTACCGTATCTCAAGTTATTATCATAACAAGTAAGGCATCAAACCAAATATCCGTGCAATATTATTCAAATTTTACCTGCATTACCACTATAATTATATTGTACACATAACAAAAATAATACGAAAATGTCAACGCAGCGCACCCCACCACAGACGCCTATTACAAGTGATATTAATGGGAATGCCGCAACACTGCTTCATTGTGAATCGGAGTCGAATGTGTCAACGGCAAGTGAGGGCACTCGTAAAACTAAACGTAATGTAAACAAGCGCCTGCGACGCGAAAGTAATGAGCGAGTAGAGAAATCGCCAGCGACAGATGAAGTTATACAATCTCTTTTTACGACGCAAAACACAAAACTAGATACGATCATGGGTTTTATGCAAGACATGAAATCCCAAATGAGCAGTGTACAGACTTCGCTAGAATTTATGTCATGTAAATATGATGAGCTTCTACAGCGTTATAACTGTTTAGAGGAGGAGCGCAAAATTGAGAAAAAACATATACAATCCTTAGAAAATAAAATTGAATTTCTTGAGCAAACAACACGTACAACATGTGTTGAAATAAAAAACGTTCCCACTAAAATAGGTGAAACGAAGCTTGATTTATTAAATCTTTTAAAGGCGGTAGGCGGAATCATGAAAATACCTATAGAACAACATGACGTTAAAAATGTTTACCGAATTTCGACGTCAGTGCCGGAAAATAAGCCAATAATTGCAGAGATGAGCTCGATTTTCAAAAAACACGATATTATATCGGCAGTCAAGCAATTTAATAAGACCCATAAAGAAAACAAGCTTAATACGGCCCATCTGTCCATAAATGGACCTCCTAAGCCAATATACATAACAGATAGCTTGACTTTTAAAAATAAAAAACTACATGCCATGGCTAGGGAGTTTGCTAAATCTCACGCTTACAAATACTGCTGGACATCGCGTGGAACGGTTTATCTGCGTAAGGACGACGACAGCCCGGCCCACCGTATTGTCTCGGAGTCTGTCTTCAAACAACTACAAAAGTGACTATGCTTGCGGCACTCCATAATTCATTTATATTATTGTTACCCTGAGATTTTAGTAGTAAGCCATTTCCTATTGGTTTTATTAGTTTTAAAAATGTATTCAATATATAAAAACTTTAATAAATTTCTATCTGGCCCGTATGTAATGGCCAAACTTTACTCATTAGTTTTAGATAACACAATAACATTTGTCATAAAAATTTTGTCCAAATATCAATACATAAAGCAATATATTGTAATACACAATTTTACACATTACACACATACACATACACATAACTTAACTATACACACTTTACCAATCGCTACTCATATTTCACACTCTAATCTCCAGTCAAATCAACACTTAAGAATACACACTGGTATGTTACTAAGCACACAAAATACACAATCATACCGGCACTCGGAGTCTAGTAAACACTACGATCTAATTATCTGCACCAATAATTCAATCACACAAACAATGGAATCTTTCTTTAGACATAGTTTATTATAAAATTCGATTTAGTCAATAACGCAATTACAAAAAACGTAGATCTGTTGGGCAAAATACCTTGCACGTATGTAGACACGACTACAGCCGCCAAAACTATTCTTAATTATAAAGACAACGATTCACTATGTATTGTATCACTTAATATCCGAAGTATTTATTGCAATTTGAATAGATTTTTATTGTTTTTAACCGAACTTGATCATGAAGTGGATGTCATTGTTTTATCAGAATGTTGGACAAACGTAAATATGGCAGTGCCATCCATAGATGGATACAACCTACGCTAGTCAACAACATTTCAATAAAAATGATGGGGTCGTTGTATATGTAATGTCACATCTCCCTGGAGTCTCCTGTTCTGAGGTAAAAGTGGATGATGGTAACTGTATGTTGCTAAAAATATCAAATGGTGTCTCAGTGGTCTGTACTTATCGTCCTCCAAGTTTTAGAAACCCCACTAAATACATACATTCGTTGAATAACCTACTCGAAACGATTACATCTACAACTATTGTCCTTACGGGGGATGTCAATATTAATATTTTACCTGGAGATATAAACGATACAGCTGGGCTTTATCTAAATACTATGGCATTTCATGGTCTTTGGCAAGGCATTGATATACCAACTAGGCAGAAAACATTACTCGATCACTTCATGGTTAAAACACAACACCATTGTCAAACGCTTGTGTTCGATGAGTTTACAGATCATTCGCCAATCCTACTTAGCATCAACCAATCAGTAAATAGAAAGCAAATATTACCTATTTTGAAATCTTCTACAGATTACGATGCGGTTAGGAAAGATCTGTTAGAAATAGACTGGACCAACTTTTATAACTTATCAGACGTTAATATAGCAACGGATTTTCTAATTACTCAATTACAAAATACTATAAACAAGAATACAACAATATCTTTCCTACCTTCAAAACTCAAGCCATTAAAGCCATGGATCACTATTGGCATAGTTAGATCAATCAGGACAAGAGATAAGCTATTCAAAAAAGTTACATCATCGCCTAACAACATACATTTACAGCTAGAATACACAAAATATAGAAATACTTGTAATAGATTGATCAAACATGCTAAAAAAGAATATTATAAAAACGAACTTAAAAAATCAGCAGGCAACAATAAGAACACTTGGAAGATAGTTAAGGAACTGTGCAATTTAACCAAGACGAAAGACCCTAATGGCGACCTATTAACGATAAAAGAAACCCCAACAGAGTCACTAAACGAAATAAATAGATATTTCACGTCAGTAGGGAAAGACCTAGCGGAATGCACCCTTAATAAGTTAGGCTTAAGTGAAAGAGATTTGGTTAACAGAGCCAAAAGTACTAATGTCCCATTACATTCAATGACACTGGCACCTACTGATCCGTTTGAGGTCAGTAAATTAATTCATAAACTCGATTCAAAAAACTCGATGCATCTGGAGGAGATAAAATCACCACAACTTTTCTAAAACAGTTTAGTAAAATATTGACAGAACCTATTGCTTTCATATGTAATCTGAGCTTCGAAAATGGAGAATTCCCACGATCCTTCAAAACTGCCATAGTTTGCCCTATTTATAAAATGGGTGAACGCGACAAACCTACAAATTATAGGCCAATATCACTTTTATCTACATTGTCCAAGATATTAGAAAAAATCATGCATAGAAGACTAGTCAATTATTTGGACAAAATAAATAGTATAGCCATTAATCAGTACGGGTTTCGGGCTGGGAAATGCACAGAGGATGCTGTGCTTAAACTTACTTCCTTGATAACCTCTTATATAGACAAGGGTGAGTGCTGTGTGGGAGTATTTTTGGACCTTCAGAAAGCCCTCGACACAGTATCAATACCTATACTGCTTGCTCGTCTCGAAAATCTTGGCATCAGGGGAGTAGTTAACAAGTGGTTTGAAGACTATTTGACTAATAGAAGGCAGAGTGTAAAAGTCAATGACCATCTAAGTACACATGCCCAATGCATATATGGAGTGCCGCAAGGCAGCACGTTAGGGCCAACATTATTCCTTGTGTATATTAATAGCCTGTGCGAAATAAATATCTCTAGCGCCGATACTTTAATGTTTGCCGATGATACCGTAGTCTTATTCCATGGTAAAAACTGGAATCAGGTTAGGGAAAAGACTGAAGAGGGATTACGTGAGGTAACAACATGGCTCGAAGACAGTCTATTAACTATAAATGCGAAAAAAACTAAGTGTATGTGTTTCAGTAAATCTAAGGCCAGTTCACCAAAAACAGAGTTCAATATTATTCTCCACTCTTTCCCCTGTAACTGGAATGGCAACTCGCTCTGCAACTGTCAATGTATATCTTGTGTCCCCACAATCAAATATCTTGGCGTCATAGTCGATGATACACTCCAGTGGGCAAAACATATATCGGACGTATAGGCTAGGGCACGAAAACTTATCTTCGCATTCAAAATGTTACGATCAGTTGCTGACCATAAATTACTGATAACTACCTATAAATCTCTCTGTCAATGTGTTTTAACCTATTGTATCTGTGTCTGGGGTAATACCGCTAAATCGCACTTGATAGGACTCGAAAGAGCACAAAGAGCAGTACTTAAAGTAGCACTAAGTCTTCCTCTTCGCTACCCAACAACTCTTCTATACCAGCAAGCTAAAGTGCTTCCAGTTCGAAAATTATTTATTTTTCAAACACTGCATAGATTTCATAGAAAAATAGTACCATATGCACCTAAATCCCAAAAGAGAGTACCTAAGTATAGCATACTAGCTGCAAGTTCAGTTTTTACTAACCGTCATTTCGACTACATAGCTCCACGTCTCTACAACAAAATCCTTATTATGGAAAAAAATCATAGATTTCAACATTCTAAGTTTTAAGAAATTTATACTAAAATGGCTAGAACAGTTTGATTATAATAACACTGAAAAATTACTGCAATCGACGATTTAGAATTTCGTCATTTTTTTTTTAGATACAGTACTTAGACATGCACAGCATACACTCATGTGAAAGCACACACACGCACACACACACACACACCCACACACACACAAGCATACACACGCACACACACGCACGAAACATTTAATTTATAATGTAAATGATAAAGTATAACTATTGTAATAAAAAATAAGTTAAGCCGTGTAAAATGTAAATTGAGTTATTAAGCAGAGGAGCCTGCTTCCCATATCACAGGGAAACCTTCTATGGGAGCAGTTGTACTTTGCACTAATTAATATGGTACTGAATAAAGATTTTAATGTTTAATTTAACACCCGGGTCCTTTAAAAGAGGCGCGAAGAAGAAGGTCAGCAAAGTCAGGATGGTTAGAGCGGCGTGCATTCTATCTCCCGCACTACCTATTTTCGCATTTGGAGTCTACTTCAACTTACCACCAGGTGGAATGGAATCATTTGATAGGCCCACTATAAAAAATGCCTTTCATGAATATGTTACCTCTCGTACATCTAATTTCGTCAAGAAGGGCATTGCCAAATTATCACTACGCTGACAGAAATGCGTCGATAGCATACACTTACATCAATAAAAATAAAAAATGATTATCTTTTTGTATAACAAACGGTAATTGGTCAGGTGGAATAGAGTCATTTGTTCGGCTTTCTATAAAAAAAAATCGTAAGTAAAGACCTAACATAATGTAGGTAATGTTGTATTAGTACACAGTAAGCGAGTAGGCCCCTTTTGTCGATAGAGTTCTTGTTATTATTTGTGATTACGCAAAAAGATGAATGTGAATGACAATTCCGCCTTCATTTCGCATTTCACCAAACCACTTGCTTGTATTATTTCATCAGAATTCAATCATATTACTAATGTACATACACAAACCCTTCCAAACCGGTGTCATGTTCCAGAGTGTACCTACCGGATATGAACCGGATGCCGTTGGGATAGCATACAGTGTCTAGGGTTGGAATATTTCGAACCTGTGTTTGTGAATATGTGCCTTATCGAACACTATTTAGAGTCTAAAACGCTTCGTTTGACGTCACTAAGTGATTTCATTTTACAGTTTTAATATTTTACAATAGGTAGTACCTAAATATAAATCATTGATCCTTAATGGAGTCGCTAGAGCAAAGGAGGAACTTAGATTATTGCTTCGTGCTATATCAGCTCTTTAACGAAGAGTGCCCGGAACTGTTTGGAATGGTGCCTTCGCCATCTATTCACACCACCCGCCACCGCAGCAGAGCTCACCCGTATGACCTGAAACCGATATAGTCTAGCACAGTTCGGTTTCAGCGTTTATTTCGACCACGTAATCGTACGTGCGGATTCTGGGGTGTTTCCTGAGTGCTACGATATATCCAACTTCAAACGCGGCTTAAAAAGAGCACTTCTCTCCAGGTAGGCAGTAACTGAGCTATGCTCCTGGCATTACAGATATCATTCGGTGGTGCAATGACCACTTACAATCAGATGGGCTGGCTCGTCTGCCATCCATGGCAATAAAAAATACTGTGACATAAGTGTCAAAGGACATTAATAAGTAAAATTTAGTAGTGTTAGAAATCGGAAGCAATCCTGCTCCTGGGGGCCTAGACAAAGTGACAATTCAAAAACGATAACGAAGTTAGAAACGTACAAAATGTACGGGATTGACACATGCCATCTCTAAATCACGTGGCAAATCGATCAAAGTCAACGATATGTAAATTGGTCGACAATGTTTTAATTCGCAACGAATCGATAAAGAGGCGAATTGTTTTTTCGTTACATTCATATACTACTCAAAATAACTCATTTTTCATTAAAAATTAAATGATAATATTAAATTTAATCATTTATTTTTCCGTTTATTAGAATACTTATATCATTATGATGGCTGTTATTTTGTTTTGAGCAATAGTAGATAACCAATATTGTGTTTTCTTTTAAAAAAAAACAATATTCGACACAGCGATTGCTAAAATCCTGTTACGTTGGCTACGAATTAGTGTTCGTGACGAATTTAGTTGTCGTTTCGCTATGAAACAATTGCCATTTGTCGAGGCCCCCTGAATTTCTATTTCCTCTCCAATTTCCTTTCTGATAGCCGGCTTTATTCTAACAGCAGTAATTCTAACGACTCTGTACATTTTCACTTGCACTTCTCTCAAATTCTGAACAGGTGATGCGCTTTCTTTTGACGTTTTGTTTGACGACAATAATGTTTGGTCTGTGATGAATGAATTAAGATTTTTCAATTTGAATTTGAATTTAAATACACTATTTTACTTTGCTTTACCTAGCGACAAAGACAGGTGTTAAATTTACCCGTATTCCACAATCACAGAGTAATACTACTTTGTAGAGTTTGCTTATACAGGTAGAGGGTACCATTTGTTTGCTTAAATATGCGTGAGCAATAAAATTATGTTGTGATTATTTGTGACTATTTATGGTGTTCAACAAACTTGTGATATTTAAAGAGATCGTCGGACTGTCAAACTGAACAACTTATGTTTTAGGACTGGCTCTGAAATCGTGAGAAAAATCCGCTGTTCTATACATTTCTGTCGAAAAGTCAAGAACTTTTGTATGACCTTTTTTCAGATTATTTGATCAATTTCGGAAAAAAAAAATGTTTGATAGTCTAGACAATCTTCATAAATATCATTATAATCCTACTTACTTATATTACTTACTACCTGTGCCCGCGAACTAAGTTTCGCTTTAATAAAAAGATGTTAATATTATGGTTACTTTGTAATACTGTCAATGAGTTGCATTGCAAAGCTATATTGTTCTAGGAAATAATAATTTATGGGTAATCGATGGACCTCTTTGGAAACGTAAATATCCAGAAGAAGCATATGAACATCATACTTTAATTCCGTAAAATCTACTATACTCATAATATTATAATAAATATAAAGTAAAAGAGTTTGTTTGTTTGGTTGGTTGAACGCTTGATATACTTAGTATAAATAATTATAAAACCGTGTCGACACAGCTATTGCTGGAAAAACAATTCAGTTGGAATGCATGTACGGCTACGGACTATTAAAATACACTGCCGCTTATACACTGGGCGTAGACAAAACACGGAGAGGTAGCTAAGCCCTAATTGGATGACATGGCGAGCTCGTTCAGCGATGGGCCGATTTGGGTAGGCACGTCGCTGGCAACACAACGCGAAATGTAAATTTATGCTGCATTATCGATGAGAGGAAATAGTTTATGAAGTATAGAAGTTGCAGAAGTTTATGTACAGTCAAAATTTTTAATGTTTCACAGATTTACGATTATTTATATTTAGTCCTATCATCATCATCAGCAGCTCTACACATCCCCGCCGAGAGGCACTAGCCTACCCTCACTAAATTAGGGAGTTTTAGGCCTTAGTCCACCACGCTGGCCCAGTGTTCGACTTCATATACATCGTAATTTTTTTTTATCGCCGATGTATGCAAGTTTCCTCACGATGATTTCCTTTACCGTAAGAGCGTCGGATAATGTACTCGTACACATGAAATTCGAAAATCGAAAACCAAATTGGTACATAGTTTGAGATCGAACCAAGAACCTCCCGATTGGAAGGCGTGTGCCAACACCATTAAGCCACCGATGCTTGTATTTAGTCGTATAATAATCACGAACTACCAATACCTAATAGTTTGTTGTCCTCCTTAGAGCTCATTTGTTTAAATAATACGACAAAATTAAAAAATGTTTAACCTGCTAATATAAACATTTAACATGACACGGCATACAATTAATGTCCTCCTAACCGATATTCGGTCACGGCGGCCAATCTCAACAGAGACTAGCCATCTGCGCAGGAGATATTATAGTGCACAAGTGACTGCGCAAACGCAAGTGCACTCTCTGTTCCTTCACTCGCCTAGTCCGATGGGACGGTTAGCTGACACGACCGGGGCGAGATCAGGCGCAGGACCTACTGTTTAACGTGCCTTCCGAAGCACGGAGGAGCTTGAGATGTTTCTTATTTTAGTCACCCATCCTAGGACTAACCACAGCGAACGTTGCTTAACCTTAGCAATCGTTCGCTGAGCGCACGCGCCAATGCGCCACCAAGCTCCTCATACAATTACAACGGGACCCATATATTGAAACCTTTGCATCCAAACTTAGTTCTGCGGCATATGCAGTGAAGAAAATGAGGCTTTTATTTTAACTAATGTTGAAACGGCAAGATTTTTTTTTCAGTTATTTTCACAGTATTATGTGATATGGATTACTGTTATGCTCGGCGGCTCATATTGAAAGTATTTTTCTATTACAGAAAAGAGCAATTCGTGCCATTTATTTTGCGAGCTAGAGACTCGCTCAGACGATTATTCAATGAAATTAATATCATTACATTATTTAGGTAGCCAGTATAGTTATGCGTGTTTGTAAAGACCTATGTTGAATAAAGATTTTAGTATTTTTTGAATTTTTGAAAACTAAGTCACAGATAATATAATACTACAGTATAGCAGGGGTGGCCAAGTCGTCGTTTGCGGTTATTAATCCTGTCGATCGTGCAGGGCTAACTCATAAAAGGTTTTAAGAGGATTGTGAGGCTGTAAATTTTCATACAAAAAGCGATAACGCTTTTCTCCCACTAAACATAGTCCAATTTTCATAATTTTTGGAAATGTTGTAGATATAATGAAGATCTAGGTTTGTACGTTTTGATTTTGAAGAAATATTGCTCAGAATATAAATTATTAGCATCTAAATATCTATATTTTAGACTTAAAAACTACCTTGAGCATTTTTATCTTTTTTTGACTAAATTTTACTGAATTACGAAAAAAGCAAAACGTACAAACATCGTTTAAGGTATACTGAATAGAATGAGACCAAAAGTGTCTAATTTCGTAAAGGTTTAGGGGGGTAAAACAGTTATCGCCCGAAACAATATTTCAAACAGGAATTGTAGGCATTTTCGACCAGTTCTTGCAACTCTCTCTATCGCACGATACGGGTCGGGGGTATAATGGGGCATAATCTACTAGTGATGTGACATAATGTTATCGTAGTTATTGTCGACTAGGGAGGAGAAAGTAATATCGATATATCGATCAATACTGAAAGGTATTACTCAAGTCTACACAAATACCTTCTACATCAAAAAGTAAATGTCTTTTCGAATACGTTTATTGATTTTAGTGTTTTATTTTAAGGATCTTATTTCAATACAAACCTTATTTAAGGGTAAGCAGCCTGTAGCCTGTTAACTAACTGTAAATTCCCAAAATCAAATAAGAAAATAAATTGTAACTAAGTATGTAGTTGTTTGATAACCGACTTCGAAAAAAGGAGGTTACTCAATTCGACCGTATACCTATATGCTTTTTTTTATGTTTGTTCGCGGATAACTTCGTCGTTTATGAACCGATTTTGATGATTCTTTTTGTATTCGATAGGATACTCCAAGGCTGGTCCCATGGTCATCAAAGTTAGGATCTGATAATGGGATCCCATAAAAATCGAGAAAAACCATTAAATTTTTAAGTGTGTCCAACGTGTTTTGTGTATATGTTACGCGATTACTCCGCCAATTGTTGACCGATTTTCAAAATTATTTTTGTATTCGATAGAGTATGGTGATGATGGGATCCCATGAAAATCGAGGGAAACCCTAATTTAATACTAGGGTATTATATTAGGGTTTCTTTCACTAAAAAGACTTCATTCACTAAAAAGTTAAAAGTAAAAAATATTTTCCAAAAAATAAAAACCGACTTCAAAAACACTGAAAAGTTACCGGCACCGACTTCAATATAAAAGTGTGATGTTGTCTGTACCTATTCTTATAATTATTTTTAACTTTTCAGTGTTTTTGAAGTCGGTTTTTATTTTTTATAATAGATATGTGCCACAAAGACACAGTCAAAAGAAATTCGTTTTTTGTTTCTTGTGATAGATATTTGTTATGCATTGTAGGTTCGTTATCGTATTCTAAGTTGCTCACAAACTATTTTTCGTATAACCAAGTTGGAGCAGCTAAAAAACGTGTAACAAACTATATGCAAGTAGCGTTATTTTCAATATTATTTTATTTGTACTCGCGTTATGGAATCTACGAATGTATAACAAATACAAACGACAAAGTAAATAATATAAGTAGGTTAGGCAGGGTAGGCATATATTTGGAGAAGGCACCCTTCGTACGGTTTTGCCGTTTTTTTTTTTCATTTTAACAATATAATTTAAAGCACCTGATTACATATAATCCTACTAATAGGTATTTTTTTTCATACGACAGGGAAGCTCTTGGCCTTATATCGGAACACAGCGCTTCGCGGTTCGTGGCAGTGAACGCTGGTGTTCCGCAAGGCTCCGTTCTATCCCCCACATTGTTTCTTCTGCATATCAATGATATGCTTTCCTTGGGAGCTATACATTGCTATGCAGACCAACAAAAATCTGCACCTGCAAAAAGTGAACGAAAGCTTAGAAGAGAGAATTACACAATTAGAGATAAAAGAAGTTGAGAAAGAAATCAAGATCGTCGGCCTTTATCAACTCGAAAAAGAAGATACTAAAGAAACTATTTTGAAAATTGCAGAAAAAATTAATTTAAATCCTACAGACATAGAAAGTGCAAAGAGGGTAGGCCGAGAAAAACCGGAGGGAGCAGACGGTCGCTCGCGACCGCGCCCTATCGTGGTAACGCTAACCTCCATGAGTGCTAAGAATGACTGGCTTAAGCAAAGAAAATCAAAGTTAACCAATAAATACCTACTTTCGATTGAAAATGAACAATATGTCTACATTAACGAAAACCTCACTAAACAGATGCGTAAACTTTTCTGGAATGCCAAAAGTAGTCTGAAAGATGTATATAAATATGTTTGGGTTCAAAATAATAGAATCCTAGCGAAAAAAGATGAAGAAGCAAAAATACAGAATATAAAATCGGACTCAGACATAGGAAAACTACTGTACATACAAAATGTAAACACATAAAAACGTCTTATAGTGGCGGGCGTGGATACACAACATGAATTTTTAACATATAACATTCGACGATTTACTAAACCAAATCAAAGAAAATACTATTAGATATAAAAAATTTGATGATCTGAATACATGGACTGCCTATTTGAGTGATGCGAAAGAAGTATTCCAAATAATACATCTAAATATAAGATCGATAAGAAAAATTTTTGATGAATTTAGATGTATAATAGATACCTGTATGGACTTCATAGATATTATAATACTGAGCGAAATTAATATACAAAAGGATGAAATATTTATGTACAGCTTGGACAGATATAATATACATTCACTTACAAGAGAAAATAAAAGAGGCGGTGGACTGTTAGTGTATTCCAAAAAAGGACTAGAAATTGAAGAATTGAAGACAAGAGGTCAAGCATTCGAATTACTACATATGAAAATAAAGAATTACAAAAATCCACTTCATATCATTGCTATATACAGACCGCCGAGGTACAGTAAAAATACTTTTATACAGGAACTCGACAACATATTGCGAAATATACCCCGTACCGATAATATGGTAATTGCAGGAGACATAAATATCGATATCTTAGTAAATAATAATATTACCGAAAACTACAAAAACAGCCTGTGTGTCCGCGCTTTAGAGAGCGTTATCAATGAATGCACGCGTGAGGAGATACTCGACGGCCAGCTAGTGACATCGTGCCTTGACCATGTGTGGGTGCGCGCGGCCGGCGAGATGCGCGCCGTGCGCGCACACATGCTCGCCTGTAAGGTGTCGGATCACTACCTGGTAGGCGTGAGCCTATCTACTGCGCCACTGTCGGCAGCGGATACTCCGAAACGTAACGTACAAATAATTAATGATAATGTAGTTAAAACGAAATTAGAAAATATTGATTGGTCTGAAGTGTACAATATTGACTGTCCTAAACATATGTATGATAGACTTTATTACATTTTTAACACAGTATATAATGAATCAACAACTAAAAAATCGTTTACGAATAAAAGAAAAACACAACCATGGGTAACTAGCAGCTTGCGTAATATGTTATTGCGTAGGGATGAACTGTTTCGTAAATGTAAAGCTAGCCCGAAAAATATTATATATAAATTAGATTATACGAGATTCAGAAATGTTACAAATAAATGTATATATATGGCTAAACAAAAATATAAGGAAAACGAACTTAAGAATTGTGAGAATGATTTGAGAAAAATATGGGCTACAATTAATAACTGGCTGGGAAATGTTAAACCAAATCTCGATGATGTAATAATCAAGTACCTGGGTAAAAATAATTCCATTGAGACAGTGTGTACAAACTTTGCCAAAACTTTTACTTTAGAAATTCAAAAAATTAAGCATAGCTGTAAAGAAAAATTTTTATTGAGAAATGATTACGTGAAAGACTGCGATGTATCATTTCGGTATCAAAAAGTGACCCATAAGGATATTGAGAAAATTATAGATAAATTAAGCTGTCGAAAAGCTGCAGGTATAGACGGTATAAGGGCTAAAGATCTAAAGGCCATAAAGAAAAACATAAGTCCTATTTTGGCAAAGTTTGTAAACTCCTGTGTGATGTCTGGTAAGTATCCGGATAGATTAAAAAAGTCAATAATTCGACCTATATATAAACAAGGTAGTCATTTGGACTACTCAAACTACAGACCTATCGCTATATTATCGGTGGTCAATAAAATAATGGAAATTGTTATGATGACTCAGTTAAGTAAATATTTAGAAAAAAATAACATAATATCGGATACTCAGCATGGCTTCCGACGAATGCGGAGCACCTCGACAGCTCTGTCTCAGTTCACAGACGAGGTTAATGAGCATCTTAATAATAAAAAGTATGTTGTTACCTTATATATTGATTTTAAAAAAAACATTTGACACGCTGGACCACGAGCAGCTTGTTATTGCCATGCAGGAATGTGGCGTTCGTGGTCCAGTGATCGAATGGTTCAAAAATTATTTGCGTAATAGAATCCTGACAACTGTGGTCAGCGGAAGGAGCGGAGAGGAAGCTGACGTAATATACGGTGTGCCAACCGGCTCTGTGTACGGACCCGTAGGCTATATTATGCACGTAAACAGCATGTGTAACGTGATTCAAAATTGTTCAATTTATATGTACGCTGACGACACATGTATAATATACGCGGATAAAGATATTAAAACTGTGGAAAGAAATATACAAGCCGATTTCATCAATATAATCAAGTGGTCCCATGATAATGGCATAATTCTTAACATGGAAAAAACGAAGTGCATGTTAATTAAGTCACCTTATCTGAGAGAGCCGAATGAAAGTATAAATATTATAGGCCACACGTTTGACTGCTTACATAAACAAAGAAAAGTTTGTACATGCTCAAAAATTCAATTTGTAGAACAATATAGATATCTGGGTTTAACAATAGATACTAAATTTAGTTGGAATGCACATATAAATATAGTTTGTAATAAACTTCGAGCAATCATGGCTAAGTTGACAAGCTTAAAAAATGTGGTAAGTAAAAAAATATTATACACTTATATCACTGCTTATTTGAATCAGTAATAAGTTATGGTATAAATGCGTACGGGCGTACCTTTAAAACATATCTTGATAAAATTGAAAATATCCAGACTAGAATAATTAAAAACATCTTAGTGGACAAAAAAACTAAAATGAGTTGCAATAAAAATTATAAATTGTTGTATAAAAAATTAAAAATATTACCCGTACATGAAAAAGTTCAATATTCTATGTGTATTGACGAATTTGGCAATGACAAATTTAAAAAAGATAAAATTTACTTACGTCATTTTAGAGAAAAAACACAGAAAAGATATGAAGAAATTAATAGCAATAATTATTTTGGCCAACGTACTCGTAAATATATGATTCCAAAATTTTTCAATCGGTTAAATCCAGATATTGGTAGCAATAAAAATAAAATAATTTTTAAAAAACGATTAAAAGCTGTACTTTTGGAAGAAATTGATATTACCTAATTACATTTTTGTTTAAAATTATTATTTAACATTATATTAAAATCGAGCTTTATATAGTAAGCATAGATAGATTTCTCTAGAATCTAGAATATTAATTTTTGTTTAAGAGCGTCATATTCGCCAATAAACTGTACTCAGTTTGGCGATACTGCATGAATTATGTAATGTGCTAAAAATGGTTGAGAATAAAATGAAAAAAAAAAAAAAAAAAAAAAAAAGACGACAGTACAGTGCATGGGGGATATCACGGAGCCTCGGGGGCTGCTCGTGGTGATATTGGTAGGGAAAGGCAGAATCTTATCATTGAGCTCAACAGGACGCTGGACCTCGTCTCCGAATGGGGCTCCAACAATCTTGTTGAGTTCAATGCTAAGAAAACACAGGTGTGCGTGTTCTCGGCGAAAAGGTCACCTTTCCTCCCCCTTCCTTCTCTTCAGGGCACAACCCTTCACACACAGAGCAACATCACCTTGCTCGGAATGAACATTCGCTGCGATCTGAACCCCAGAGACTACATCGAATCCGTCATAACTACTGCCTCACGGAAACTCGGTGTCCTGAACAAGGTGCGTAGGTATTTTGCGCCGGACCAACTATGCTTGTTGTATAAAACTCAGGTTAGGTCTTGCGTGGAATATTGCTCGCACCTTTGGGACGGCTCCGCTCAGTACCTCCTCGATGCTCTGGACAGATTGCAGCGTCGCGCTATTCGCATAATTGGCGATGTAGAGGCAACTAACACCCTCGAGCCTCTACAACTTCGTCGTGACATCGCCTCTCTTAGCGCCTTTTACCGAATGTTCCATGGGGAATGCTCTGAGGAGCTCTTTAACCTTATCCCTCCCTCTCCATTCCTTAACAGAAACACGCGTAAGGGCCTTCGGAGTCATCCGTACACTGTGTCCTCCTTTTCACACCGTACCAAGAAATTCCAAGATTCCTTCTTCTGTCGTTCATCCCACACTTGGAATTCTCTACCTGCGCACGTGTTTCCTCCATCCTAAAACATGGGTTCCTTCAAAAGAGGCGTGAAAAAGCATCTTTTGGGCCGGCAAGGGGCGGGCAGGTAGGAGAGTGGATGTCGTCCCTACTCTATCTGTCAACTCATTTGGGCCTCTTTCACCGCTTAACATCAGGCGGGAGGAGGTCATTTGCCGGGCCATCCATAAAAAAAAAAAAAAACAGCAATGCTATTAACATGTTATTATGGCGACAAACTTAGGTAAGACGGTGGTAGCTAGCCAGGTGGGCTTAGAAGCCCTACCACCAACCAAACCGATCAAAAAAGCTTCTGTCCCCGATGGGAATCGAACCCGGACCTCCCGATCAATACCCGGTGGCCTCAACCACTAGACCACGGAGGTGGAAAAAAATAAATTCTAAAACTATTAGTATAACTAGTTATTTACTTAATAAAACGCCTGCGTTTTTTAATTGTGGATGTCAGTCCAGTCTACTTTTTTAATGTCATCTAGCCACCTTTTCCTTTGGTATTCCGGGCTTTTCGAGGAATCTTGGGTTTGAGGATCAATTATGGAAACTCATAGAGGGATCAGTCACAGAGCCTGATTCCACCGACGCACATTATTTTTGTTTTGCTGCTGACTAATTTCAAAGATGGATGGAGATGGAGCTAGTTGCAGATGATGTTACGTTTGGCTTATTAATAAAGAAATTGAGGTGAACATCACCAACAAAAATAATCATATAATTATTAAAAAATATTATTCATCATCTAAGCCTTTTCTTCTACCATGGCGGTATAGGCCTCCTTCAACTTTCTCCATTCCGTTCTATTTTGGGCTACTCTAATCCAGTTTGTGCCCACCATCTTGACGATGTCGTCCTTCTACCGCATCTGTGGTCTCCCGTTGGGTCTTTTACGGTTCCATGGCCTCCACTCCAAGATAGTTCTGCACCACGAGTCCGGCTTTCTGGCTATATGTCCAGCCCATTGCCACTTGAGCTTTGCTACGTGGTGTGTAATGTCCGAGACCTGACGCCGTTTTCGGAACCAACTATTCGTTTTCGTGTCCCGGAGTGTTACTCCTACCAATTTTCTTACCATTGCTCTTTGTGCCACCTCTAGTTTGTGGACGATGGCCTTAGTTGTTATCCATATCTCGGCTCCATAAGTAAGCACTGGTAGGACACACTAGTTGAAGATCCGCGCTTTCTGTTTTATGCTAATGCTCATATTAAAAGCAAAGCCAAGTTCTGCAAAAGCTGCCCAGCCCAATCAAAAAAATATTATTATTATTTATTATTACTTTTTATTTTTGTATCCCTGTTCCTATTTAGTTTGTATGTAAAAGTATTATTATATGTTTAATGTTTTTTTTTTTCAGAAAAGATTCACATCTCAAATGCACGTTATTTTAATTCAGTATAACACTCATCTTAAAAAATGGCATTTTCCTTAGACAGGTAAATATAGGATACATACTTTCCTAACAAAAAGTCCTCACCCTCAATCCTATAAGGTACCTATAGGGATACCAAATAAGTGCCTTCACAATAAATTTCAATACAGAAATAATTTACGAAATGTAAATAAATTCTGTATTCCGAACCTCATCTACTAAAATATTATGAAGAAAGAAGATTAAGTACGTTTGTATTTTTGTTTGTAATGAATAAACTCAAACACTACCAGACTGATTTTAAAAATTCTTTGGCTAATAGAATGCTACATTATCACTGAGTAATATAGGCTATAAAATTATTTTTCTGTGTGAAAACATAAAATTCCCACACGAAAAATGAAAGTAACGATGGCGAAGTTGCGAGCGGAAAGGGAGTCAGAAATATAAGCAACGCAAAACATTACATACGAACGATAGAATAATAATTTCGAGCTCTCGCGCCAGCCGCAACCGCCGAGTATCGTGGCCGAGTCGCACGCTGCTGTGTCGTAGTGTGCGTGAAAATTTGCGCATGTTGTATTTGTGGTGTAAACGCCAGACCGGAGGCCCAGCGATGTGAAACAGATAGCATTTTAGAAAATACCTACTCGCGCCGCGCACGATTACTTCACAATCCTCTTAATGAGTCTCACTTGGTGAGTGAGATATATCAACGTGAGCCGTTACTACTGGAGCTGTAGCGTGAAATTCGGTACAGATGTTTGTTTGCTTCTGTAGACGTCCAATAAGGAAGGATTTTTCAAAATTTTCATAGGAAGCTGAGCAATTCCCATCTTTAGAAGCTGAGTATCGCCAACGACTATGTGAGACATGATTTGTACTGGATTACGGGCGCGTTGCATTATTGAAATTGAGAGAAAAAATATTTTTTTTATAAGAAACGTAACTTATTTGAAGATATGAAACATCAATATTATCAAATTAAGTGCAAAGAGTTAATTCCCTGAAAATCATTAAGTAACCTTTGTTAAATAACTCGGATTTTCTTCTGGAAGATATTTTTGATGCGTGGCTTTGGATTTTTTTTAACGAGAAATTTTGATTAAAATTTATTTTGGGGACATGGATCATCACCACCACAGCTCATATACGTCCCCACCGAGGGGTTCGAGCCTACCCTATGTTAGGGTGATTAGGCCTTAGTCAACCACGCTGGCCCAGTGCGGATTGGTCGACTTCACATAGGTACATCATTGAATTTCTTCGCAGATGTATGCAGGTTGCCTCACGATGTTTTCCTTCACCGTAGGAGCGTCGGAAAAATGTACATATGAAATTCGAAACGAAAAACACATTGGTACATGGCGGGTCTCGAACCCTGACCCCCCGATTGGAAGGCAAGTGCCGAGTCCACAGCGCCACCGACGTGGGACATGGATATTCCCAAAAATATTTTCCAGAGTAACATACATTTTTAGTATATCTAATAATATTTAAAAATGGAATCGAAATGGCTTGACCGATTATTTCTGACATTTTTGTGTATATTTGGTACATAGGTATGAGAAAAGGTCGTTGGCTATTTTTTACCCCTAGGTCATAAGAGTGACCCTCTCCAGAGTCTAATAATAATACTCACATGTAAAAGTACGTAGAACAGATTGCGTAATTATTTTCAATAAATGTTGTTTTAATAATAGTATTATATAAATGTTTACAACAAGTATTACATACCCACCTAAATACTGACATATTAATTCATTTAAAATTTGAAGAAATATATGTATTCGTAGATCACACAGGGTTTCGTTAGTAAACAGAAGACTTTGGGTCTAATCAATTTGGCCTCCCCTGTACCAGAGTAAAAGTGAACGTTCCCATAAAATCACTTCATCGTGCAAACAATGATACTGTTATAAAAAAGATTAAAACAACATTTTTTACAAGTCCAGTTACAATTTTCCCTTCCCCTGTTTACTCGAACAGCGTAATTTTAAATAAAACTAATGTCGCCCGCATTACCACGACATAATCTGATAATGTGGTTAGCGCAGCCGGCTCACCTTTCCACCCGCAGGATTGAAATTGGATCACATGATTACGGTAATAAGGTCGAAAACCGCCATGCGGGCATTCAGATCGCATCTTTTGCGGATTTTCTATAAAACACATAGGTGCTTTACCTTTGAACGGCTTTATAAATGTTTTCATTAGGAAATATTCATTTAATACGATTTACTTACCAAAAATCTAGCTCGAAGGACCAAACGGTGCCCGCTCAGTTATTGGTTATAATTCATTCTATAGTCAAATAGAATTAGGTTCTTTACAAAATATACTAAATTCAAGGGAATAAATAAACATGAATAAAAATTATTTTAAAATTTAGATACGCTTTCACTAAATTATTACCCATAATCGGACTGCAAATTTGGGACCGCTGGTTGTGTGGGTGACAAAAGATAACCTTCTTTTGTTGAGCCGGTAACAAAAGATTTTAAGTCTACCCAAGAGATTGTGGCTATCTCTTACGGCTATGTAAGACTCATGATCTAATCGAGCGAGCTAACCCATCCACCAAAAATTTTCGAGGTTTTCTGTCACTCCAGTCGTGGGGTGACCTGGGATCTGGGTGGCCCATGTCACCGAATCACGGCCAGTTAGCTGTACCGGCTGAGTCATGACTGACATAACCTAACTACAAACTCAGGGAACCATCATATTGCAGTGGTTCGTAGGAAACATATATCATCAGATATTTATTTATTTACTAGCTGTGCCCACGAACTATGTTTAGCCTTTAAAGTTCAAAGAAAAAATTCTTAATCTACTTTCCCGCAGGAACTACCTACTTTTCCGGGATAATAAGTAGCCTATATGTGAATCGCTGTCGTAATCCGTTGACCTACAAAATTTCATCCAAATCCATTCAATAGTTTTGCGTGAAAAAGTAACAAACATCCATCCATACTTACAAACTTTCGCGTTTACTAAGAATTTAATATAGGTACATTGACAGAATCCAATCATAACTAATTGTATATAGGCATATAACTTATTAACTAGGCCAGCATCGTAATCCTAGATAAATCTACACAGTATGACAATGATGTTGTGATGACATGTTCAATGTTCATAGGCATTACGAGTTTTTATCTCGACTAGTCTATACTAATACTTATTATAAAGAGGAAAGATTTGATTGTTTGTTTGTTTGTATTGAATAGGCTTCGAAACTACTGAACCGATTTTGATGAAAGTTGGTATAGGGATAGTTTGAGACTAGGAGAAGGCCATAGGGTAATTTTCCTATGGTAAAAATCTGACGGGAACAGTTTTCCTACGGGAAAAATTAGTTATATAATGCAAACAAAGTTGCATACGGTCAGCTATGTAGTATAAAACTTTAAATTACTAATCAATCAACATCTATAGTATACACACATTAATATTAATTTTGTTATGTTAAACTCAACGTAAATCTAAACTACATAATTATATTATGTCGAGGACCATAGAATTAAGGACACCTGCCTTCCAAGAGATACACTGACCGTCTTATTGTACCGGGCGAACCTCTAAGTTACTGCACATTCTTACAAGAGAAGATAAGAAGGTAGTTATCAAAAGTTGAAGAGTGAAACAATCTTCATCGATACTAATACAAATGGAAATGTTACTCTGCGTGTCAACGTGTCTGTTGCATTTTCACGCCTAAGCTGCTGCACCAATTTTAATGGACAAATCATTCACACAACGTAGTGACGTCTTTCATATCGCGTGGATTTGAATCACAGTAGATTTAGATAGTTATTTATTTCATTGTTCTGTTGGACGTATGTAAACTTACAAAAGAGTAAAATAATCGACACGAATTCCATAAAAACAATCATTAATAGTTAAGTCCTGGTAGGAAAACCTGCTTATCCTGTTTGTATTAAGAGATTTTATCGACACACTCGAAAAATATGTAGAGCGTAATAAGTCACAAAAATAAATCTCAACGTTTTGTTGGAACAACCCGAATAAGGGATGTGCTTAGGGCTGCCACCCGGAGTCTACGGGTTTGCAGCCTGTATATCCGGGTACGGGCTTGACTTAGATATCTCCGAGTCAAACAGGGCGACAGCAAAACAACATTTTTAGGGGTATGTTTGGAAGGAAAAATTAAGTTGGAAGGGAATTTGATGATAAAACCAAACTAAAATGGAAAAAGTTAAAACACCGTTTTAGTCTTGAAAACTGTGATTATTTTCTGATTTTGAGTCTGCATTAACTGATAAACTAATTAGATAGTGTAAACTTTATGTATACAACATTAAAAAGGTGTTTTATATTTTTTTCCTTTTGCGCCGGTTTCATTTTGTTGTAAAGAAAAGCAACAATTTCGGAAAAATGCCATTTCATATTCTCTCTTTTTTACTCCCAAGCAACTATTTATTCCATCCTGCTCTCGCGCATCTTTCAAACTCATCAAAAAATATATTTCATTAACAAAACGATATTTCTAACATCTCCGGGCCTACTTTTTCTTGAAAGGTGGCAGCCCTATGTGCTTGTGAGCAAAGTTTTGGGTCCATCCGTTCCACTCAACAGTCAATGCGACATATTAACTAAATATAACCAAATTGGACCGACCGAACTCAATTTGCGTGTATTTCCCCAGCAATCCCTGCTGAACACGACTGAGTTGGTCATGAAACGGGTAATAATTAATAAGGGAGAAATGGTGAAATGTTTAGACACAAAAATAATTGAATACGAGGCTTTATGCATGCAACATGTCAGGAATAAGATATAACAGACTGCTACGATACTTGATCTTTATCTATTAAACAGCTACCCGTATTACTCGATAATACGGACCATGAAAAAAAGACGGAGCGTTGTTGAATCAAGAGTGAAGCACGCAAATGACAGCACATTTGTATGTGTGCGTGTCTTGTTCGTTGAAAAATAAAAGCTGTTTGTCTTACCTGGTACATCTGTGTGAGTGTAGGTCGTGTACAAACACATGAAATTGTCTTACCTTGTATGCTTCACATTTGTTTAATGCCACACTACGTCCGTATATTTTTGTAGGTCCAAGCTCGATACCATGTCATGAACGGAGGGAACATTACTTTGACTTTATTGTATTAAAAGTGAAGTCCCTATCCTATCTCGTGTGAATAACGGTATAATTGTAAAGACGTCTTTACAATCGCGCAGCAATTAGTGATTACGCTGCACAGTTTGTTTCTATATAGATAGATAAACACTTTATTATCTACTTCAACATCACACACGTAGATACTAACACTAAGTTTAAATATAAAAAAAACAACTAAAACAATAAGTAACCTTTGGAAACAAAAAAATATAAATATCACACAGTTCATGTGTGCTGCCGAAGTGCAAAAGGCAGTTTTTGTTACATCGCAGAACATAAACAAAACGCTGATGACATTATTATTAGGGTTCTTGAACTTATAAGTTTTTGCATTGCCACGATCGACTGGACCAATAGCTAGGTTAAAAGATTTCACATCTACCGCAGTGGGAGTGGGGTCCGACTGTGGTTATGTGTAACTCTCAAATGAGACATACCCATTTAAAAAAATTGGGGGTTTCCATCAAATCGCCTTCCCGAAATACAAAAAGAACTTTCGCAATCGCTTTGTGCGTCGAAACTTCGAGAGTGATGCTGTCCGGACACACTGGGCCCCCCTTCCGGTTGGCCACCGCTCGCTGGCCGAATCTAATTGATTACATAAATCATAACAACCCGAAAGATTTAGATGAACTCCATGTATAATTGTATAAGCATTGCGAAGCTTATATAACTAGTATACATTTGCGTTAATAAGGGTCTATAAAGGAGTCCAATATATAGTTATTTCGGAGGAGGGGAACTTTTTCAATGTCGAGTCTGTTGCGAAGAATATAAAACGTGACTTTGATTCCAGGGAGTTCCTTTCGGTATTATAAAGGTTTTTAACAACCAATAACTGGAATATCTTCGTAGTATGATTACCTCGAGAGAAAGATTTCTCGAATGTTCCATTTTCATTTAGTATACCTAAGTGGTTTTTGTTCACAATCTGCCTTTATTTGAGCATCTCTCCGACAATTCGGAGAATCTTCGGAATCGGATTTCCATTGCCTGGTCAGAAAATGAAACCCATAGAGCTTCATGATTAAATTACAGTATAAATATTGATATTATATGTAATAAATTTATGATTGGAAACCGGGTTGTATTTTAAATTCATCTTATTGCGTTCTTCATATAATATAACATTATTAGACAACCTTAACTATTCTTTAGCCCTCGCCTTAAACGATTTTTAAGTTGTTTTGTGAACAAAAGTGTAGAGCAATTTTGTAAAATTGTATACTTTTGTGTTTTTGATACAGTGAGGGCTATTGTATTTTTTTATCTGCTTATTTACAATCGATTGAGTACAATATGGAAATAATATGAGCCATCTAACTGATATGAACTTTTGGGGCAGAAATTATTATTCTGCGAATTACACATGCATGTGGATATACCGTAGTTGAAATTCTCTATAACTACTTTAACAGAGTATTGAATAAATTGCCTGAATATAACAGTCAATCTATAGAGTGGATTCACTATTTTAAACACCTATTCATACAGTTTACCAATAACAATACATTGAGATTCAAGTGATTTATTATTATAATTTAATAATTTATTTACACACACACAAAAACAGCAACAAAAACATAGATACATGGAGATACTATACAAAGGTACTGCTCATTTGTTATCGTAATGTCTTGCAGCAGCCCTGTCACTCACTACAATATGGTAGTTGAGTGTGTAAACACAAACAAACAAGACAAAACATATTTAAATAGATCACATAAGAATACTTTAATGAATGAAATAAATATACCAATACATATGCATCTACAATAAACTAATTAATAACTACATTGTCAATAGATCATAAGCTTTCACCCGCCTCTTAAACAGTTGCAAAGTTTAACACCCAGTTTCTGAAAGGCTGTTTAGCGATAAAATTAACTAACAAGCTGTCAATCTAATGTTAACTATGAATTGAGTTGCTGAAAGCTAAATCAACTTATCACTGTGTTAGTTGACACAGTTGTCAAATTTATTTTAAAATTATTATGGAAAGACCCATTTTGGGTTTCCACAATACATATGAATAAAACAAAATATATGATTTCAGCAATGTGACCGTGTCTAAAAATATTTCTCACGAGAAATCAAATTATGAAACATAAGTATTTTGGCTAACCAACGTTTCGGAAACTCAAATTGATTTGACACGGCTGTTAAGATGACATGGATGTTAGTTGAACAATATTTTGATCAACCTTTCAGAAACTGGGGGTAACAGTCGCGTATGTGATGTTAGCTAACTTCGACATTTTGTTGTGCAGCGTTGTCTTAACAATCGATCTAGCATTAGCTGATGGCATTGGGTCTACTTGATACCACTGGTCGATATCGTTGCACGCCAATGCCATATGACACGACCTCCAACGGTAAATTACATATGAGCTTTATTGTTCGACATTATGCCCCAGTAGTGCAGCAGGGTTGAGTACTTAATGATGGTGGACGATGGAAATTTTAAGCAACTAACTCCTGTTTGAGTAACGTCGTCACCAAACGAACCAAGAAAAACTTATGTTCCCATGGGATATCAAACCACGGACTGGACGTTCTCAACTGCTTTAACTTTTTTTTTATACAACAAAGCTGGCAACCAAGCATACTGCCTACCTGATGGTTAGTGGTAACATTCACCTATAATACATGTGGCTCTTGTGAGATTCGCAGCAAATCTGAAACCCCCACAATAACCACGGTGTACGTTGCCAACTTGTGACATAGATATAAAGTCACGGTACCCAGTAATTTCACTGCCATATCTTACCATTCAAACCGGAACACAGCAATGCAAACACTGCTGCTTTGCGGCAGAAATAGGTAAAACGAAGGTACCCAATCAGGCGACCCTGGATGAGTTCACGTGGATCTCCCAAAGGAACGGGCTAGGGGATCTTGGCGGACGAAGTAGACCACGTAGGCGGTTAAGGCACATTTAAATTTAGTAATATAAAATTGTTGAAGTATATTAAATGTTTTACTTTTTATTATATTATCCTAGTAATATATTAATAAGGCCATGTCCCACCACACTGGCACCGTGCAGCCTGGTGAGGAGCACCAGAACCTTGCGAACTTGAACTGTTGATCGACAGGGGTTAACCGCGAGCAGGTGAAGTTAGCTCGGATCCTGTAAGGTGTTATTCACAGCTCCTTACCCTTATCATGAATTCATGATATATTCACGGTTACACTCAACGGTCACATATCACACGTAAGCACCTTAAGTCTTAAGTGGAAGCGTTGAGACAGGAACATAAATTTAATGGTCTAACGCACTGTAAACATGGTTAGTAAAATTGTGAGATATGAGCTTGAGTAAGCTCGTAGATGCTTAAAAGAATTTCCATAAATAAAACATGGGCGTGTAAGCAAAAACGCGATGCACGTTAGAAAAATCGGTAAACGAACGTTGTAAAGAGTTGAATCTTTTTATTAAATATTAAACTTTTCCCAACATTCGCTCACCGATTTTTCTTCCATGCTCTTCTTGGCATTATCGATAAACATGTCTCTGATAAATTTCTATGAAGCAAAAACTATGCTTGGTATTTTCAAAGCTAACCAATGCAACTATTTATTTCTTTTTCTACATTTAACATCATTTCATAAATTTTTGTTTATTTAATTGACCATTTCATCATAAAAAGTCGCTTGTTGCTTCTTGCTTGATAGAAATTTATCAGAGACATGTACGTCGATAATGCCAATAAGAGCCTGAAACATTTTTATTTTGAATAAATATTGTTTATACTATTACATTATTTGAAATAACCCACTCAGAAGAGTAACCTTAATCAGTTTTAGACACAATTTCATATACTTATCATGCATTCATATAAAAGAGAAGAGTAACTCAATATCGCATCTCGCACTCCTCGAGCACAAAGCACCCGTATTTGCATATCATAAGTTTACACCGGCCTAAATGTAAACGAATTCTCGCGAAAATAGGTCACCGGCGGCGCTTAAATTCAACCCTTGCAACATTTCATATTTTAGGTAACAAGCAATTAAGATAGCCGGTCAAACATCAGCCAGGTGGCGGTGAAATATAACCGGCGGTATGTTTTCTGTATGAAGGAGAGTTTAATTGCAATGCACTTAAATTATTCCATATGTATACAGAACTGCTTATAATGGTTGATATACTTTATGTGCAAGCTTTTATTAAGGGTAAGCTTAAAAAACTAATAACAGTTCGCGTCAAACGTCTTGTCATACTAAGCTTATTCTTATCATGTTAAAACTTACTTAGTTATGTGACATTCATCCTTCACTTATGTAGACAGACAATATAATTTAATTTAATTATACCTATATTATAACAGTGCAACGCGAATCGTGCTGTGTTCAGAGCGGACTAGACGTTTGGCGCAATCTGTACTTAATCGATTTTCGGTCAAACAAGACGGTAGTCAATTTCAACACACAGCTAACTGTGGGGGAGATATGATTGTTATTGTTCTTTATTACAGAAGTCTTTCTCAGGTGAACTTAGATACTACGTTTTAACACCAGGCTTAGTGTGTATCATGGGAATAAAAAACGATGGACGCATCTTCGTCAGACATAATAAATTCACAAACACCGCTCGAAGAAAGATAATGTATGGATATCATAACATAAAGATGCAACCCGCATTTTTCGAATACACCTATGATGTTCTCCTCCCAGGCCCCGCAGAGTTATTTTGTCATAAAATGTGAGATTATTTAAATCTATAAGTCAGTGTTTTATTCTTTTCTACTTGCTTGCGTATTTTTCAACGTGCGTGTTTTTGCTTGTTTACTTTTTGCAGAAGAATCTTGTAATTAAATTAAAGCCTCTCCACTCTGTTTCTAAGTCTTCTTTGGAGTATCACATTCATCACAAGAAAAATAGAAAAAAAATCTATGCTATAAACCACATATTTGTTGCGTTTATTTCTTAAGAAATTGTTTCAAATCTTGGAGACACATGTCCAAAATGGTAGCGCGGTCTGCCTTTGTAGTGCTGGAAATGGAAGGAAAATACGTTGTCGTCGGGTTCTGGGCTTTCCTGAAGTACGCAGACTGACAAAAAAGTTAATAATAAATTAATAGTATTTTTTTAAACAAGCTTTTATTATTGCATTGTCACGCAATATACATACGATACAATGTATGTATGCAAAATTTCAGCTCAATCAGAAACCACTCAAGATTTCATTACAGACACGGGACAGGTGAAAGTAAATAAAAGCTTGTAAAAACGACACCTTTTACTATTAGATAATGGATCAAAATGTAGAGTAACGCAAATGTAGAGTAAAGATCTTTTTTTAACGCAAAAAAAAACGAAAAAGGCACTGTTATTTTTGTAATAAATCCATTTTGTAATTTTTTTAAATATTTTTTTATACAATTTTCTGTTGAATTTATTTACATAAATTGATTGCCTAATGTTTCAGCTATAAATAAGATCTTTTCTGTCTTATTGGGACTTTAACATGAGCTGATATTGCGAAATTAGCACACACGTCCATAATTGGGCAATCTTAAATTATAATTTATATTGGTGAGAGAAAAATTACAAATTTGTCGATCGTATATAATTCATCGTAATATAGGCTCCGCCGCCGCCAACCAAACACATTATATTCTCTGCATCCCCCGAAGGTTGACTGGCAGATGACTTAGTACTGGGAATATTAAGTACGTCTTTATTCACAAAATGCACAGTAAGGTCATTTGCAGCAGTTTTGCTAAATCTAGTTTTTAACTAAAATTAGATTTAGCCCATACAAGAATGGTCATTTTGGCGTAAGCTTCCGCAAGGACGGATTTTTTGGAAATTCAACCGTTAAGGTGTTAAATTGGGGTTTTACTTTTTTGTCACTTCGTTTATTTGAAGATGGAAGCATGAAAGTTTGTATTTATTATTTGGACCAATACTTATAAACGAGTCAATGCATATTTTAGCCTTTTTGAAAATTCCACCCTAAAATTGGTGACATAGATATTGAAAGTTTGTTTTTTCCTTAAATATTACACTTACATTATTCAACATTTTTAACGGAGCTATCATTATCGCATTTGTTTTCAGATAAAGTTAATTAATATCGTAAATTTTTACTGTTTATCGAAAACAGAAACGCAGTCGAAGCACGCTAGTGAATTAATAATTGTTTTAATAACAATACTTTCCTTAAACTACGCCCCAACTCAGCAAAGCTTTAGAAGTCGCAACGAATTAAAACAAAGTTCTATTTAAGTGTCTCATCGTGAAGTAACTTTCCACTTTTCTATCCACGTACCCTCTTCAATTTAAGGCGATTTGTTGGCAGTTTTGTAATAGAAGTTTTATTGTATAGAGCTCTAACACTTATTTTTTGATGTAAAAGTGCACTGATCAAACTACTTTTATATATTATATATTTCCAATTTGTACAATAATAAACAAAATATACTTTAAAAATAAAGTAATACATATTATAGGCATTAAACTAACAACTTGAAATACTAATAAGGCCAACAAATTTTATCACAGGGTTAATTTTCAATCAGGATCAAATTTTTAATTATAATCTAGAGATCAAATGTATGAAACTGTCTCAATCAATATTGTTTTAATCGCTATATTTATCTTCGGAATCGGATTTCCATTGCCTGGTCAGAAAATGAAACCCATAGAGCTTCATGATTAAATTACAGTATAAATATTGATATTATATGTAATAAATTTATGATTGGAAACCGGGTTGTATTTTAAATTCATCTTATTGCGTTCTTCATATAATATAACATTATTAGACAACCTTAACTATTCTTTAGCCCTCGCCTTAAACGATTTTTAAGTTGTTTTGTGAACAAAAGTGTAGAGCAATTTTGTAAAATTGTATACTTTTGTGTTTTTGATACAGTGAGGGCTATTGTATTTTTTTTATCTGATTATTTACAATCGATTGAGTACAATATGGAAATAATATGAGCCATCTAACTGATATGAACTTTTGGGGCAGAAATTATTATTCTGCGAATTACACATGCATGTGGATATACCGTAGTTGAAATTCTCTATAACTACTTTAACAGAGTATTGAATAAATTGCCTGAATATAACAGTCAATCTATAGAGTGGATTCACTATTTTAAACACCTATTCATACAGTTTACCAATAACAATACATTGAGATTCAAGTGATTTATTATTATAATTTAATAATTTATTTACACACACACAAAAACAGCAACAAAAACATAGATACATGGAGATACTATACAAAGGTACTGCTCATTTGTTATCGTAATGTCTTGCAGCAGCCCTGTCACTCACTACAATATGGTAGTTGAGTGTGTAAACACAAACAAACAAGACAAAACATATTTAAATAGATCACATAAGAATACTTTAATGAATGAAATAAATATACCAATACATATGCATCTACAATAAACTAATTAATAACTACATTGTCAATAGATCATAAGCTTTCACCCGCCTCTTAAACAGTTGCAAAGTTTAACACCCAGTTTCTGAAAGGCTGTTTAGCGATAAAATTAACTAACAAGCTGTCAATCTAATGTTAACTATGAATTGAGTTGCTGAAAGCTAAATCAACTTATCACTGTGTTAGTTGACACAGTTGTCAAATTTATTTTAAAATTATTATGGAAAGACCCATTTTGGGTTTCCACAATACATATGAATAAAACAAAATATATGGTTTCAGCAATGTGACCGTGTCTAAAAATATTTCTCACGAGAAATCAAATTATGAAACATAAGTATTTTGGCTAACCAACGTTTCGGAAACTCAAATTGATTTGACACGGCTGTTAAGATGACATGGATGTTAGTTGAACAATATTTTGATCAACCTTTCAGAAACTGGGGGTAACAGTCGCGTATGTGATGTTAGCTAACTTCGACATTTTGTTGTGCAGCGTTGTCTTAACAATCGATCTAGCATTAGCTGATGGCATTGGGTCTACTTGATACCACTGGTCGATATCGTTGCACGCCAATGCCATATGACACGACCTCCAACGGTAAATTACATATGAGCTTTATTGTTCGACATTATGCCTCAGTAGTGCAGCAGGGTTGAGTACTTAATGATGGTGGACGATGGAAATTTTAAGCAACTAACTCCTGTTTGAGTAACGTCGTCACCAAACGAACCAAGAAAAACTTATGTTCCCATGGGATATCAAACCACGGACTGGACGTTCTCAACTGCTTTAACTTTTTTTTTATACAACAAAGCTGGCAACCAAGCATACTGCCTACCTGATGGTTAGTGGTAACATTCACCTATAATACATGTGGCTCTTGTGAGATTCGCAGCAAATCTGAAACCCCCACAATAACCACGGTGTACGTTGCCAACTTGTGACATAGATATAAAGTCACGGTACCCAGTAATTTCACTGCCATATCTTACCATTCAAACCGGAACACAGCAATGCAAACACTGCTGCTTTGCGGCAGAAATAGGTAAAACGAAGGTACCCAATCAGGCGACCCTGGATGAGTTCACGTGGATCTCCCAAAGGAACGGGCTAGGGGATCTTGGCGGACGAAGTAGACCACGTAGGCGGTTAAGGCACATTTAAATTTAGTAATATAAAATTGTTGAAGTATATTAAATGTTTTACTTTTTATTATATTATCCTAGTAATATATTAATAAGGCCATGTCCCACCACACTGGCACCGTGCAGCCTGGTGAGGAGCACCAGAACCTTGCGAACTTGAACTGTTGATCGACAGGGGTTAACCGCGAGCAGGTGAAGTTAGCTCGGATCCTGTAAGGTGTTATTCACAGCTCCTTACCCTTATCATGAATTCATGATATATTCACGGTTACACTCAACGGTCACATATCACACGTAAGCACCTTAAGTCTTAAGTGGAAGCGTTGAGACAGGAACATAAATTTAATGGTCTAACGCACTGTAAACATGGTTAGTAAAATTGTGAGATATGAGCTTGAGTAAGCTCGTAGATGCTTAAAAGAATTTTCATAAATAAAACATGGGCGTGTAAGCAAAAACGCGATGCACGTTAGAAAAATCGGTAAACGAACGTTGTAAAGAGTTGAATCTTTTTATTAAATATTAAACTTTTCCCAACATTCGCTCACCGATTTTTCTTCCATGCTCTTCTTGGCATTATCGATAAACATGTCTCTGATAAATTTCTATGAAGCAAAAACTATGCTTGGTATTTTCAAAGCTAACCAATGCAACTATTTATTTCTTTTTCTACATTTAACATCATTTCATAAATTTTTGTTTATTTAATTGACCATTTCATCATAAAAAGTCGCTTGTTGCTTCTTGCTTGATAGAAATTTATCAGAGACATGTACGTCGATAATGCCAATAAGAGCCTGAAACATTTTTATTTTGAATAAATATTGTTTACATACATTATTTGAAATAACCCACTCAGAAGAGTAACCTTAATCAGTTTTAGACACAATTTCATATACTTATCATGCATTCATATAAAAGAGAAGAGTAACTCAATATCGCATCTCGCACTCCTCGAGCACAAAGCACCCGTATTTGCATATCATAAGTTTACACCGGCCTAAATGTAAACGAATTCTCGCGAAAATAGGTCACCGGCGGCGCTTAAATTCAACCCTTGCAACATTTCATATTTTAGGTAACAAGCAATTAAGATAGCCGGTTAAACATCAGCCAGGTGGCGGTGAAATATAACCGGCGGTATGTTTTCTGTATGAAGGAGAGTTTAATTGCAATGCACTTAAATTATTCCATATGTATACAGAACTGCTTATAATGGTTGATATACTTTATGTGCAAGCTTTTATTAAGGGTAAGCTTAAAAAACTAATAACAGTTCGCGTCAAACGTCTTGTCATACTAAGCTTATTTTTATCATGTTAAAACTTACTTAGTTATGTGACATTCATCCTTCACTTATGTAGACAGACAATATAATTTAATTTAATTATACCTATATTATAACAGTGCAACGCGAATCGTGCTGTGTTCAGAGCGGACTAGACGTTTGGCGCAATCTGTACTTAATCGATTTTCGGTCAAACAAGACGGTAGTCAATTTCAACACACAGCTAACTGTGGGGGAGATATGATTGTTATTGTTCTTTATTACAGAAGTCTTTCTCAGGTGAACTTAGATACTACGTTTTAACACCAGGCTTAGTGTGTATCATGGGAATAAAAAACGATGGACGCATCTTCGTCAGACATAATAAATTCACAAACACCGCTCGAAGAAAGATAATGTATGGATATCATAACATAAAGATGCAACCCGCATTTTTCGAATACACCTATGATGTTCTCCTCCCAGGCCCCGCAGAGTTATTTTGTCATAAAATGTGAGATTATTTAAATCTATAAGTCAGTGTTTTATTCTTTTCTACTTGCTTGCGTATTTTTCAACGTGCGTGTTTTTGCTTGTTTACTTTTTGCAGAAGAATCTTGTAATTAAATTAAAGCCTCTCCACTCTGTTTCTAAGTCTTCTTTGGAGTATCACATTCATCACAAGAAAAATAGAAAAAAAATCAATGCTATAAACCACATATTTGTTGCGTTTATTTCTTAAGAAATTGTTTCAAATCTTGGAGACACATGTCCAAAATGGTAGCGCGGTCTGCCTTTGTAGTGCTGGAAATGGAAGGAAAATACGTTGTCGTCGGGTTCTGGGCTTTCCTGAAGTACGCAGACTGACAAAAAAGTTAATAATAAATTAATAGTATTTTTTTAAACAAGCTTTTATTATTGCATTGTCACGCAATATACATACGATACAATGTATGTATGCAAAATTTCAGCTCAATCAGAAACCACTCAAGATTTCATTACAGACACGGGACAGGTGAAAGTAAATAAAAGCTTGTAAAAACGACACCTTTTACTATTAGATAATGGATCAAAATGTAGAGTAACGCAAATGTAGAGTAAAGATCTTTTTTTAACGCAAAAAAAAACGAAAAAGGCACTGTTATTTTTGTAATAAATCCATTTTGTAATTTTTTTAAATATTTTTTTATACAATTTTCTGTTGAATTTATTTACATAAATTGATTGCCTAATGTTTCAGCTATAAATAAGATCTTTTCTGTCTTATTGGGACTTTAACATGAGCTGATATTGCGAAATTAGCACACACGTCCATAATTGGGCAATCTTAAATTATAATTTATATTGGTGAGAGAAAAATTACAAATTTGTCGATCGTATATAATTCATCGTAATATAGGCTCCGCCGCCGCCAACCAAACACATTATATTCTCTGCATCCCCCGAAGGTTGACTGGCAGATGACTTAGTACTGGGAATATTAAGTACGTCTTTATTCACAAAATGCACAGTAAGGTCATTTGCAGCAGTTTTGCTAAATCTAGTTTTTAACTAAAATTAGATTTAGCCCATACAAGAATGGTCATTTTGGCGTAAGCTTCCGCAAGGACGGATTTTTTGGAAATTCAACCGTTAAGGTGTTAAATTGGGGTTTTACTTTTTTGTCACTTCGTTTATTTGAAGATGGAAGCATGAAAGTTTGTATTTATTATTTGGACCAATACTTATAAACGAGTCAATGCATATTTTAGCCTTTTTGAAAATTCCACCCTAAAATTGGTGACATAGATATTGAAAGTTTGTTTTTTCCTTAAATATTACACTTACATTATTCAACATTTTTAACGGAGCTATCATTATCGCATTTGTTTTCAGATAAAGTTAATTAATATCGTAAATTTTTACTGTTTATCGAAAACAGAAACGCAGTCGAAGCACGCTAGTGAATTAATAATTGTTTTAATAACAATACTTTCCTTAAACTACGCCCCAACTCAGCAAAGCTTTAGAAGTCGCAACGAATTAAAACAAAGTTCTATTTAAGTGTCTCATCGTGAAGTAACTTTCCACTTTTCTATCCACGTACCCTCTTCAATTTAAGGCGATTTGTTGGCAGTTTTGTAATAGAAGTTTTATTGTATAGAGCTCTAACACTTATTTTTTGATGTAAAAGTGCACTGATCAAACTACTTTTATATATTATATATTTCCAATTTGTACAATAATAAACAAAATATACTTTAAAAATAAAGTAATACATATTATAGGCATTAAACTAACAACTTGAAATACTAATAAGGCCAACAAATTTTATCACAGGGTTAATTTTCAATCAGGATCAAATTTTTAATTATAATCTAGAGATCAAATGTATGAAACTGTCTCAATCAATATTGTTTTAATCGCTATATTTAAAAATTTTAGGGTGACTGTGTGACACAAACCGGCGAAGTGCGAGGTGGCCTGGCACACCGAGTTTTCTGTACAAACTTATCTCAGTATATTATACGAGTAAGTTCCTGACTACATATTTACAGTTTTTAGATACTTCCTTCATAATATGTGCCATAAAACAGTGCTTCCTGACAAATTTCATGAATACTTAGATCAACGGGAAACACCCCATGCGTCTTATTACAAAACATGGTCTAAACTTAGACCTGGTTTAAACCAGGTCTAAGTTGACGCTGTCTCTATCTATCTATATTGACACAAGTGAAAGCGCACTAGGTTTAAACCAAGAATAACTTTAGACCAGCAGCAGCCAATTATGGATCTTTCATCGTATGACATAGTATAAGTTTGAGAAAAAGATGTCATGAAATGCTGCATTTTGTATTACCGATCTCTAATGATATCATCACTATGGCATAATTTCAATGATGTCATCATTAAATAATGAAAAAATGTTCAAAAATCTGACCGGAAATCGTATTTTTCGTTTTGCACTATAATATCATATGATATCATTTGCAAAACCATTAGATCGGTAAAAGGCCCTCAGGTTTAGACCAGGTTTTGTAATAAGACCGTATAGGTTTTGATTTCCTTGTCAAATCGCTAAATATGTGAAAAAATGTGACATAAATGGTCATATCTTTTATCGAGTTGACTTACAAGTTTGAATCTTCCCAGCTGACTAAATTTCAGTTTGATATCCGTTTCTGAGAAAAGGGGTCTTGACGGACACTTGACAGACCAAAGCTGAACCGTTACATTCGACCAATCGGAGTGCACGGATTATCTTTTAAGAGTTATATGAAGTGATAACTTCGCTTTCTGATTGGTCGAGCTCAACAGTTCAGCTATAGCTGTGGTTAATAGGCAGAACTAGCCCCTTGATAATAAGTGATTACAAGCACAATACAAGTGGTTCTTGTGTGTTTCTCAAGTCTGCAACCCTTACAAGAAACCTTGGAGAACGATGCCCACTTGAATTAGGGAAAAATTTATTGCACACAAAACAAACGTAAACAGGACGAACCACAGTAGCAATAGGAAGCCTTATTACTAAGGTAGCAATATCCAGCATGCACCTTTAAAGCTAAGAAAAGTTATAGATAAAAGACGAAAACAGTGCTATACAGCTTCCAAAGATATGTTATATCCAAAAATAAAATAAAAAGGATAACGGACATCCATTCCACAACGGATTCCAGCTTGAAGAAATTGCTCTTAATTTTTGCTTTGAATGAATCCCGTGTAGACGTTCGTCTGATAATTTCTGGCAGTGAGTTCTATAGACGCATAGGATTCAATAGCTTGCTTAGTGAAGGATTTGGATAAAATGTGATATGAGATATCTAGTCAAAGTTCCCAGTAATTTCACTACATAACCTTTGTAATTGAAACACCGCAATGCAAGTAGCACCTCTTTGCGGCAGAAATGTAACTCAGAGGGTCTGAACAAACAACTCATTAACAAGTCGCCCTCTCTACCAAAATAAGTAAGTTTTAAGCTAAAACTTTCAAGAGTTAAGTTCATGGAATTTTCCATACATAAATTTCCGAAGTTAGCTGAAACTTAGAATCGTTGTTGTTAACAGCTATCTGCTATAGATAGATAGTCAGTTATTTTAATCACGACCAATAAGTAAGCTGCTTTACCAAACAAATTATGTGAAACAAAACAATTTTTCCTTTCTCATATTCTGAATGTAGGTCAGTCTTTAGCCTAAGTATATTCAGCCCTATACTTAGGCTAAAACCCAGGATTCTGGCTACCGTTTCAAAATTCTATGATGGACGATGATGGACTTTAAACAAAAATCAAGGGCAGGCCCACCGCAGAAGAAAACTCTAGGTACGCCAATGGGGCTGAAAATTATACTTCGCGATCCTAGGGCTGACAAGTAATTCACAAAAAGAATTTCACTATTTGTCATACGCGGCCATAGGCAAAGTACTAAATTTTGTCCAATACAGTCACTAGTGTAAAAAAAACATACTCTTTTGGGCAATCAAAAAAAACCCTTACAACCACACATCGATACTAATAAATAAATAAGTTTGGTGAAACTATATGAAAAATCAAATTTGCTTTTAGGTTATTATTTATTTCAAATTTCTGGAAGTTTAGCTTTTGCCCGTGACTTCGTCCCTTTACAAATTCCCCCCCACCCCCTTTTACACCCTTAAGGAATGATTTCGGGGATAAAAACTATTCTTTATCTTTCCCCACGACTCAAACTATCTCCATACCACATTTAATCTAATTCGGTTCAGCGGTTATTGATTCCCCATACAAACTTCCACCCCCTTTTCTCCCCCTTAAGGGGTGATTTCTGCAATAAAAGCTATCCTATGTCCTTTCCTGGGACTCAAACTATGTCTTGACCTTTCACCTACATACACACACAAACAGACAGAGTTACTTTCGCATTTATAATAAGTAATTAGTAAGGATTTTATTTAAAAGTGATTTAACCGTCACAAATATAATAGCTAAGAAATCAATAAATGCCATGCCAGCACTTAAGTACTGTGCTTGAAGAAAGGTTATCGAACACAAACATATTTTTGGAATATTACTTATTATTATTATGTATTATTTTCCTCATATTTGAAATTAAATGAAATCTTTCGGTCAAATGCCTACCTACTTTCGTAGATGGAAACTAATGCAAAACAATCACAAACAAAAGTGTTTTACCAACCTCTTGTATCAAACTACAAGGGGCGGCTTTACAATCTGAACGAAGTGTTACGAACTACTGAGACGAAAAAAATCCCATCAATTCCGTCAACCGGACTAAGAACTGAACTACTGAACCATAACGTTTTAAATCACACGTGTTTTTTTCTTTCATCACATGTATAATAATTAATAATAATTGTTTATTTCCAATTTAGTACATACAAACATAATTGGATTGATCTAACTTCCACACTAGGCTTTGCCTGTCCTGTGGAAGAAGAAATGGATATTTCTCAAACAAAACTATGACCAAACGGAAAAATGTTTTTCAAGTAACCTGTCATTTAATAGCAATCAGGCAAACTATTGCCCAGTTTCCTATCCAAATGATTTAAATATGTAAAAATACTTGGAACTTAATAATGATGATCGTTCAACTTATATGGACTTACTTGAAACGCCTACCTTTATATACTGGTGTACAGTTCCTACCATTTCAAAGGGCCATTAGGTTGATTACTTTTACCCTTTGCTGCGAAGTAAAAAAGAAAGTAGTGGTTGTAGGTATCATGTTATACTGAGAACTCTGAATAATATGTTACATTACAAAAAATACACTCGTAGGTGGAGAATTGACGCATCAAATAATTTGATTTCTAGACGCCGAGTGAGTTGCATTAAATTTCACGTTTTCATTAAAGTTGCATTTAAAAATTTGTAAAAAGTTACCTACGAGTGACTAATAAATAAAAGTGTAGTTACGTGACACTTTCATTCACATTTTTCAGTTATACCTTCCTCTTCTATGAAGCATAGAAGAGGAAGGTAAATAGGCAATGAGGATAGGCGATGAGTTTGAAACTGCCTTACACATCCTTACCAACTTTACATACGATAGGAAAGCTCTTTGTCTTCATCTCATCTGATGATAAGTGAAGCTTTACCTGGATTCCTCAACAGCTGGGGAACTGGCCAAGTTACCCTTAATTGTTGAAACAAAACAATGCTATTAACATTGTTATTGTGGCGACAAACTCAGGTAAGACGGTGGTAGCTAGCCAGGCGGACTCAAAAGCCTTAAGGCAAAGGCCACACCGGAGGTGGCAGGCTTAAAGATTGGCTAGGGGGCAGGCTTAGCAGTCAAAATGCTTCGATAGATAGTGGCCACACTGGCAGCGCGCGCCTGGTGATCTAAAGTGTATTTAAAGACATATATTTTGTTATATAGTAAAATATCACTCTTTTACATTTTTCTAGGCTTCTTAATTTGGACTACTACTAAATGAGGATTTGAAATTTTATACAAAAAAAAGTAAAAAATAATAATAACATCATTGTAAAATATCGGTTACTTCTTGCCACAATTTTTAAAACACATAAATTGTTTACGTAACGTGTGGGAACGAGTTCACAATGGCTCGTTTTATAAACAGAGGGCTATTATCAATCAATTTCTCCACAATGCATCCTAGTAATCTAAACAAATAACCAACGCGTCCGTTCGCCTCGCTAACCGCTAAGCCGCTATCGAGGCGCCAAGCGTCCCACCAAGCGAGCGGTGGGGCCGCGCGCATAGCGTGCAGGGTGTTGGTTCACTGGGATAAGTCATCGACCCGATCAAGATCCGGTGGTCTCAACCACTATATCACGGAGGCAGTTCCTTTGATAATACATGACTTTCTTCCATATGTTTGTAAAGTAATGTAGGTATGTGTTTGGTGAATAACTTGTGTTTCATAAACAATATCGAATACGTCTAGAAGTCTACGTCCAACAATGGCTCCATTACCATATTGGTTTATGAATGATAATGAAAGAAATGAAAACTCCTGTAGGTTTGCCAATTCTCATGGATCGCAGGTTCAACCGTGTAGATAGTTTCTCTATTGAATTTTGTTTTTTTTTTATCTTGCACGGCGCTTGCAGTTGCCCCTGCTAGGCAATTGTTTCCATTTTTAACCGACTTCAAAAAAGGAGGAGGTTATCCATTCGGTTGTATTTTTTTTTATGTTTGTTACCTCATAACTCCGTCATTTTTTAAGCGATTTCCAAAATTCTTTTTGTATTTGATAGAGTATACTGCAAGGGTGGTCCCATGGTCACCAAAGTCAGGATCGGAAAACACTAATTTAATACCAGCTCACCGAAGGTGAGCTGGTATTAAATTTGGGTTTCTTTCACTAAAAAGATTTCATTCACTAAAAAGTTAAAAATAATTTTTTTTTTACAAAAAATAGAACCGACTTCAAAAACACTGAAAACTTAAAAATAATCTTCTTCTATATTGAAGTCGGTGACAGATTTTAACACTTTCTAGGAGATCATCGTTTGGCGCCGACTTCAATATAGAAGAAGATTATTTTTAAGTTTTCAGTGTTTTTGAAGTCGGTTCTATTTTTTGTAAAAAAATTTGTTGTATGCATCTTAAGTTTATAAATATTTGTTTATACAGGACTATCTTTTTATCACCCCGGAAAATTTAAGGGACGCTTCAGGACATCCATTATTATATAAAAAAAATAAGTTAACGAAATATAAAATCCCTAAAAATACTGCTCTCAACTAGTGCAGTATTTTTTGGATATTTTAGAAAATTCATATAAAATTAAGTGGGTGAGTTATTTTTTTATTTATATTTAAATAATTCTACTACCATGTCGTGAAGCGTCCCTTAAATTTTCCTGGTTGATAAAAAAGTAATCCTGTATAGGTACGTCACGTACCCCAGGCCCTCCCATATTAACAGCGCTTCTGTGACAACTTTATGTGTCGCAGAAGATTTTTGCTGAGATAGGGTCCTTTTTCACTACACTAAAATAAATTGTTTGTTTTTCTCTTTTTACTATATTTATATTATAGATAACTATATTTGTTAATAATTTTTTTCTTTCTTTCTTTCTTCTTTCTAAACGGATTGGCAAACTTTATCCTACAAGTTGAATCGTTTATAGGGTGCGTTCAAGGTGCTTAAAATTCTATTCGGTCATCTATCTTATACGTTGTCATATACATACCTACTTACGAAACTTATAAAATTGCACTTCGTTAACCTAAAGCTAAATAAAAAGCCTACATTATGCAGATAAAGAAACTGTAAACTATATAACATTTGGATGCAGCGGGTTAGTATTGTCACATATATTTTCACAGACAACTGGATAGTGGATAGCACCTTTCGTAGACAAATTAATATTCGCAACAAACGAATTCAATCCATGTCGTTGCAAAATACCTAAATACAATACTGTGTTTGGTTAATTTTGTTTAGTATTTTTATATAAACTTATCTTTATTTTTAAATCTTGTGTAACTTTACAGCAGTTGACATAACAAGTATTTTGTTAAGACAATTTAGCGAAGAGGACTTGTTTTTATACGCCCGTCGGGCCGATTACAGGAAAAATATTGCGCACGTACCTATTTTTTATTTTTTTAAGTAACTAGCTGACCCGATCTTATTCCCGCCTAACAGTCAATGAATGTCATGTTAACTTTTATTAGATTCGCAATGTTTAGAAGCCTCATTGCATTACGGCTTTGTTGGCAAAGATTAGATTTTCTGGATCTCGGCATTGTTGATAATAATACTCGCACAATAAGATTTATTAATAAGATACACAAAAGAAACAATCGACCGGTAACTTTTATATGCTTTTTTCAAAATAAATGACAGACATATTCGTAGTGAAGTGAGCTGTCAATTGCGGAAGACCGCGGAGTTCTAAAGATAATCGGTAAAAACTCAATTTTCTGTGTATTTTTTTCGTGAAATTTTCCGATATTTGAATAGTTATTCTAACTGCTATTCGGGGCGAAGAAGAATTCAACAAATCATAGATCATTAAAATCGGTCTAACCATTCTTGAGTTATAAATGGTGTAACTAAACCGACTTGGTTTTTTGTATACCTATAGAGAAAAGATAACAAATTGTGAAAAAACATATCAAATATTTTTTATTATCCAATTGACGAGCCAATTAGCCTATTCTAGACGATAGGTGGTGGAATTTCTAGATATCATATTTATTCATGAAGTATTTGGTGAAATTCTCCGCTTTCTCAGTGCCTTTTGCATTCGTAATATATTTTTATTTCATTGGTATTTTACTCATCAATCTGCACCAACTTAAGGTCATAATCATCACAGCTCATATACGTCCCCATCGAGGGGCACGAGCCTACTCTAACTAGTAAGGGCGATTAGGCCTTAGTCAAACCACGCTGGCCCAGTGCCGATTGGTTGACTTCACATACACCTTTGAATTACTTCGCAGGTGTATGCAGGTTTCCTCACGATGTTTTCCTTCACCGTAGGAGCGTCGAAAACGAAAAACATATTGGTACATGGCAGGATCGATCGTGGGCCTCCCGATTCTACTCGGAGCACAGTCCAGTGCCGAGGCCATAGCGCCACCGACGCTCCACTTAAGGTCAATATGTTGTTATACGAGTATGTATCAAAGGTCACATTTTTATGAATTTACCCCTTTATCTTTTGTGATTTTAACCCCTATATACTGCTTAGCACGCCCTTTCCTAAAACGCGGAGGGTTTGTCAACTACTGATGACTGATTGCACTAACTTTGTCTTAGCAAGATAATCTTTAGTGGCATGCTGTCACATTATTCATTTATGACAAGAAGTGACAGCATACTACACTGACAAGCAAAAATTCCGGGTCACTTGCAAAATCTTCGATATCCCTAAGCTATGAAACATATGGGTACTAAATAAGTTATATGTGAAATAGTAATTATAATAAAAAAGCACTTAATGCTCAAGAAAGAAAACGGTTCATATATTTTGTCTTTAAAATCTATTCCTTATAGATGTATACTCTATGAGAAATCGAAGTAATTCCAAGTGACCCGGAATTTTTGCTCGTCAGTGTATGTAGTATTGTCCTAAGCTAAGACGAGGATGGTACAATTGACCGTAATACTCGTAGCTATATCGTGCATCTCGAAGTTAATAAAACTGAAGATGCAGTTTCACTTGACGTTCAATGTATGGAACATCTGTCAAATCTGTCTTAAGATCAATCCCATTCTTGAGATGCAATTATTGATACGAGCCTAAGCTAGCCAGACGGGTTTGTGTACGGTTTTATTTCAGTTTCTCCATTTCTCCGAAGAGGTATGGAGGTAGGACCGATTACTGAGGTTCCCTTAGTCGGCCTTTACGACATTAATGCGAAGAAAAGGAGCGGCGAAGCGTGTGATCCATTATCATCGATCGGACAAAGGTAGATGAATTATTTTTTTTGACATTACCTTCTACTTTCCAACTTACTCCAATACATCAATATTCTCTTATTCTTAATTTCGTTTTTTATTCTCGTATTTTTATTGGTATGTACTTAGTTTTATTCGTCTATTTCAACAACTAAACTGAAAATTTGGCTTTTAAAATTTTTTCAATTAGTTAATGTTGTCAATTTGACTCCAATGACCTTGTTTCTTTAAAAAATATCTCACGATTGATTTTTTAATCGTCCAATTACTCTCACTTGTAAAATAAAATTTGCATTTGTATAATGGATTGCTATAAAAAAGTTGTACTTATTTCATGCTGATTGCTCTAATAAAATTTATCTTTCGACTAAACAGTCGATTTGTATGGCGGAAATATTAACTGTTTGATGCTTTATATCTATAAAGTCATCACATTAGTTGTTCTATTATCAACTCATAAACAGGTAACATACCCTTGTGTCAAGAATAGCCGTCACCGCTCAGGCGTATTTATATAAACTGAGAAACCCTCCCCTGCTAATTACTTCTAACCTAATTAGCCTAGCCTTTAAACCTTGCATATTTTTACACAATTAAAACGCGTCACCTTAACAAAACCATTTGGAACAACTGAAAGATAAACAAAATTTAAATGTAGAGCATTTTAAAAAAATATTATTTTATTCGCACTCACCTAAGATGGCGACTGTGAGCTGTCAAAATCCACGCGCTCCAAATTTGAATTACCGGACGAGATTCGGAACAAATGAAAACTTGTCTATTTTTTTTTAAACCGGTCGAGCGGATCGAGGGTATGCCCGAGGAGTGACGTGCGCTCCGAATGGCGACCGAAGCGACTGTGAGAGGCGGTTGCGCGGCAAAGAAGCTTGATTCAACCACCATAGCCCACGGAAAGCGATGTTTTCCACAAAGCAAACTTGATTAATGTTGTCCTTTATGTTCCGAATGTTCTATAAGTGATGGGCGAAAATATTTTTTGCGTACACCAAAAATGATGAATAGTTTTCCCGTGTGTTCTGGCCAATTTATTTTGTGTTGAGGTGCTTTGCAATATAAATTTCGATTCTAGGGCTTTCTATTATAGGTTTCCCTTAGTATCTTCATTTTAAAGGGCCGTGTTGCTTGATCTTGAAATAGCAATATCCCTTGATGAGGAAAACTAGTTTTATGCAAACTCTACAATTTTACAATATTAACATGATTTAAGACAACGATAATATTAAAATACACACTCTGTGGTGCGGGCTATTTGGATAGTTGTAAACCTCTTTTCAAGACCTTAAACATTTTGCCCTTGCCATACCTCTACATTCACGAAAAAAAATATAACTCAAATAATACCGGTAGTATGGCGATAAACTGTCCCAGCCAGAAATTGATTGTGCATTCTGAAAACTCTTTTTGTATAGCAAGTGTTCAATAAATTACCAAGTCGTATTCTGGGGCTTCCTATAAATAAGTTTAAGGTAGAATTGTACTATTAGATAAGACTATTGTGTCAATGACTTTTTGAATGAAAAATAATTTGATACTTACTAATGTGTGCAAAATGATTAATACATGTTCTTATTATTTTATTTATGTTTGATTATTGTAATGTAATGTTTAACATATTTTTTTTGTTTTTATGTTTTTAGTATGACATCATATAATAAAACATTTTGATACTAATTTAATTTTTGTGCACTTGACATTCAAGAAAAATAATATTTGTACGTCGAAATATTTGATAGCGTATGGACGTTGGAGAAATTTTTGTAAATAACAATTTGTGTGTACTATATTTTGCAAATAAATGAATTATTATTATTATTATTAAAAACAAAAAATAGTATCGTTCGAGTTGTGACTTGTTGAAGGACTCAATATATTAATGGAATATGATTTTTACTGAAAAATAAAAACTAGCCGAATGCGATTTGGTCTCGCGCACCAAGGGTTCCGTTCAAACTTGTCTAAATATAAGTTCCTGAAAATGTACATTTTACTAATTTTTCCCTAATACGTGCTATATACCCTTGTTTCTTGCCAAATTTCACGATTCTAGGTCAAAGGGAAGTAGCCTATAGGTTATTATTCCCTTGTGAAATCGCCAAACATGGGAACGTATGCGACATAAACGGTTATATCTTTTGATTGCGTTGACATATAAGTTAGATTTTTTCACAGCTGAAAGAGACCGCAGACCCGAGTATTCGATATTTCTACGCGTTCCCGCCAAAAAGGGGTCTTGACAGACCGACGGACAACGAAGTGATGCTATAATGGTTCCGTTTTTTTAATTTAAGGTACGGACCCCTAAAAAATAATAACAATGCTGTTAAGTCATCCTAACAGCTATTTCATTTGCGAATTTAATGCCGATGTTTGTCCCCCCTTCACCCAAAAACTACGAACCCATTCATCATAACAGCTCATATACGTCCCCACGGAGAGGCTCGATCTTACCCTAAGTTAGGGTGTTTGGGCTTTAGTCAACTACGCTGGCCCAATGCGGATTGGTCGACTTCACATACACCTTTGAATTTGTTTGCAGGTGTCTGCAGGTTGCCTCCGATATTTTCCTTCACCGTAGGAGCGTGAGACAAATGTAAATAATGAAATTCTAAAAACGAAATCACATTTGTACAAGGCTGCCTCGAACCCCGCACCTCCCGGTTGGAAGGCAAGTGCCGAGTCCAACTGAGTTAGTGTGTAGTAAGTGTGATTCGTGTTAATGATCAGGAAATCGCTTTAATGTTGTTTTACATACATGTTCGAATTAATGTCGTTTTACATAAGAACATGGGTCGCCAGTAGATTTTCTTGCAAGATATCGAAAATGTATGTCATCGTAACACCGGGTTAAATGGCACAAGGCTGTGTATAAATTAGCACATTCAACCACAGTACAGAAGGGTTAACCGTTCCGTCAGTAAATATACGGAGTTTTTTTTTTTTTTATTTAGGTAACCCAACAGCGTCAATGATAGACAGTTATTACTCAAAGCTATAGTATTGCGGTAAATTATTAAAATTTTGTTAGGTAATGTAATACTAGAACAAATTACTAGGGGAAGAGTCGGTACAACAGGTAGTGACATTAATACTGCATTCGAAATTGCTCATTAGGGAGTTTTCACCGGGGTCGCATGGCAAAACCTCCAACTAAGCAGGGGCCAATTAAGGGTGCTCACTAGAGCCCTAACTGGTCACTGCAAACTCAACAAACATCTGCACAGAATGGGCCTGAGCAATGTTCCCACTCGTAGATACTGTGGTGAGGATGATGAGACACCATTTCACATCCTTTATGAATGGCATGCTCTCATCCACACAAGGAGCTCTGGGTGGACCTAGGCTGCCACCATACGATGCGAAGGCTCTGTCTCCAAAAAAGGTCACTGACTATTTCAACGCCGCAGGCCTATATGGGGACCTTTGAAATAGAGGGGTCGGCCACAATAGATCTGATCAGGTCGCAGTGGCCCGCTGGGGAACTCCCCAGATTTATTAAGTGATAACCTAATAATAAGTTTGGCGAGCAGTATATTACAAGAAACATTTTTCAAAAAATAAAAACCGACTTCAAAAACACTCAAAAGTTAAAAATATTATAAGAAAACAGACAACATTGCGTTTCTATATTTTATTCAATGAATAAAAAAATTTTGTTCAGCAATGTTGTCTATGCACACAAAACCTGGGACCTGATTTAGCTAACATTAATGTATTTATGGCGAGCCAATAATTCGTCAATATCATCTCTTTTTGACTCTATATATCTAGTCGGTTGAGCAACAACTAACAACTATCATTCTTTTTATTCACTTGTCAAGAAACTGTAGTCTGAATAAATTGGGTTTCAGAAAGTGTGTAACAATGACAAAAGCAGTACTATCGAGACACAATTAGAACGCTACGGATTGCAGAATTGAGGCCCAGGTTATGTGCAACAGCAAGTTGCACACACGCAAAAAGTCGCACGACAGTTGCCAACTTTATGCAACTTAAAGTAATGTTTCCCAAAATGCCGATAATCCTGTCAATTGTTGTCGTGTGAATTAGAAGGCTTAAAGTTTCTTCCGAAGTCCGAAAAGTAAGAGATATTTTATCGGCCATCACCTGAATATAAAAAAATGTTGCTTCGATATTAAACTTGGCGACTTTTAGGCTGCCGTGTATATTACAATGATAGACTATTAAAAATGTTTCTAGAATCTGTAATCCTTCCAAGAACTCACACAATGGGTGTCAGTTGCTGTTGTGCTATAAGTAACTTACAACACAGTTATAAAAAGTGTTGTTTTATAAGTAACTTATAACGCAGTTATACAATATTTTAAATCTTATATTTACACCTCTTCAACAGGAAAAACAGCTTCACTCCACAATTTTAATGATGGTAATATTTTATCTCTTTCCTTTTTTATTCGTCACGTACCACGGCTAAGCCGATTACCGCGTAATGCATTGGTACATAGAGGCGGATTACGACCGAGTAAGTACGAAATGGAACGTTAAATTTCTCTAAAAATGCACCCTATTATTTGAAGCGTTAGGTTCATATTATGTCACGTGGAATGTATCTATTCAAATAGCAACATTGAGTGGAAACAAAGCACTGGCAATGCGCTCAAAATACGTAATGAGAAAACTATCGTTGATTCTTTTTCGTAGCACTCGAGACTACGTGGTAGCATTTGTAGTTCGTATGCTACGTCGCCGTCGTACGTCGTAGCTACGTTTTGATATTAAATGCGTCTACGGTTGAATCTATTCTACGTCTGCTACGAAATAACTTCGACCACAGATAATAATAATACTACAGCACTTTGATCCAGTGAACATTGATTCGACTATTTAAATAATTAAGTATTTTAAACATTTAATCATTTGCCTTACGCAGCTTAATGGTTTTCCTCAAGTCTAACTTTTTGTTACACTTAAGGCTCAGTTACACAAGGAGAGTTTCTCGCACGCGAGCGGCAAACAATCGTAAGCGATTATCGCATGGCAAAACTTGTCATTCGATTATCGCCTGCAGTTGTTTACTTTTTGACAAAAACTAGTATTAATCAAGCGACAAAGGCTCGCGACCTAGGAGAGTTTAAGTAGCAATAATTGTATTCGAGAGGCAAAACTCGTATAGTTTGTTTACACTATAGGCGAGCATATCATTGCCTAGAAGAAATCTCCGCTCGCGTGCGAGAAACTCTCCTTGTGTAACTGAGTCTTTAAGGCCTTATCGCCCAAAATCGTCACTGCTAGCGGGCAACATCGTGTGATAGGGTTCCGTGAAAAGGGTTGGAAAGGGTTGAAAAACTCCCATCTACCTCGAACACGAATTCCTATCCTACGGATAAAGCGGTGTTATTCTTGCATTATTGAAACGCGTAAACATACGCATGATAAATAATTTTGAGAACCCTGCTTATGGCTTAATTGTCCGTACCTATCTATTGATATTAAAAAAATATTCTAAAAACCTCACCTCTAGATAATCACTTACATATATGTGTTACTCTTCTTAAGGACCAATTTTATAGTCGGTAGTCCTCATTTTATCCTGCAAAGACTGCACTTACCACCTGCGTAGTCTGTAAGGTGTTACAATATAGTAAGCAATGCATTCCACTCAGCAAAGAGGGGGCTGATTGTCGGTTAACTTTTAAGAGGTTAAAAATATATTCTGACAGAATTTCTGACATACTCTTATATTTATTACCCATGCAAAAAAATTGTATAATCTAAAAAACATAATAATTAAAGTTGCAACGACTACGGGAGTTGAACTCTACAAATTAAAATTTGAAGAACTTGTTGGTTAAAAATATTTTACAAAAAATAAAAACCGACTTCAAAAACACTGAAAAGTTAAAAATAATAAGGTACAGACAATATCACACTTCTATATTGAAGTCGGTGCCGAACGATGATCTCCTAGAAAGTCTTAAAATTTGGCACCGACTTCAATATAGAAGTGTGATATTGTCTGTACCTTATTATTTTTAACTTTTCAGTGTTTTTGAAGTCGGTTTTTATTTTTTGTAAAATATTTTTTATTGTTAACTTTTTAGTGAATGCAATCTTTCTAGTGAAACAAACCCTAATTTAATACTCGGTATAATACCCTTCGGTGAGCTGGTATTAAATTAGCGTTACCTTCGATTTTCATGGGATCCCATAATCAGATCCTGACTTTGGTGACCTTGGGACCAAATTCAAATTCAAATGTTTTATTGCATACCATAATATTTACATGGGTTCTTAAGTAGTTATAGTATAGGCACAATTATGGACCCTGATGGGCACAGCAATATAAATGATGAGCTGAGGAGAGGGTAGATTTTTTTCATAATCTAAACAAAATGTTCTTGTATTTTTACCCTTTCAGTGTGATTTAGGTACAAGTCACGTAGGCTATCTTTAATTAATTTCTTAGTTTTAGTGTTAGTAATTTATTATATCATAAGAATGTATTTGTTATGTCTATATGTTACCACCCCAAGAGTATACTCTACCGAATACAAAAAGAATTTTGAAAATCGATCCACAATTGGGGAAGTAATCGCGTAACATACATACAAAACACGTTGGACACACCTTAAGATTTAAAGGTTTTCCTCGATTTTCATGGGATTCCATCATCAGATCCTAACTTTGGTGACCATGGGACCACCCTTGGAGTTTAACGAATACAAAAAAAATTGAAAATCGGTCCATAATTGGCGGCGTAATCGCGTAACATACACACAAAAAACAACATACGCATTGAATTGAGAACCTCCTCCTTTTTTGAAGTCGGTTAGTAAAACTAAAAAGCCTGAAATGAAATTATTATTATTAAAAAAGCAAAAAACCCAACTAATAAAAAAAGAACCGAAAAGAAAAATACAAGTATCACAATACTTTGTTACATAAAGCAAAAGAAAGATTTATCAAAAGTACGTTTGTCACTGTATGCGGCACCATAATAGTACATTATGGTACAAGTGTGTAATGTTGGTGATTACCGCTGAGGCGCATTGAGGCCCGAGCCGTCAGGCGAGGGTCTTAAGAAGCCGAACGAACCGAACGATGATCTCCTAGAAAGTCTTAAAATTTGGCACCGACTTCAATATAGAAGTGTGATATTGTCTGTACCTTATTATTTTTAACTTTTCAGTGTTTTTGAAGTCGGTTTTTATTTTTTGTAAAATATTTTTTATTGTTAACTTTTTAGTGAATGCAATCTTTCTAGTGAAACAAACCCTAATTTAATACTCGGTATAATACCCTTCGGTGAGCTGGTATTAAATTAGCGTTACCTTCGATTTTCATGGGATCCCATAATCAGATCCTGACTTTGGTGACCTTGGGACCAAATTCAAATTCAAATGTTTTATTGCATACCATAATATTTACATGGGTTCTTAAGTAGTTATAGTATAGGCACAATTATGGACCCTGATGGGCACAGCAATATAAATGATGAGCTGAGGAGAGGGTAGATTTTTTTCATAATCTAAACAAAATGTTCTTGTATTTTTACCCTTTCAGTGTGATTTAGGTACAAGTCACGTAGGCTATCTTTAATTAATTTCTTAGTTTTAGTGTTAGTAATTTATTATATCATAAGAATGTATTTGTTATGTCTATATGTTACCACCCCAAGAGTATACTCTACCGAATACAAAAAGAATTTTGAAAATCGATCCACAATTGGGGAAGTAATCGCGTAACATACATACAAAACACGTTGGACACACCTTAAGATTTAAAGGTTTTCCTCGATTTTCATGGGATTCCATCATCAGATCCTAACTTTGGTGACCATGGGACCACCCTTGGAGTTTAACGAATACAAAAAAAATTGAAAATCGGTCCATAATTGGCGGCGTAATCGCGTAACATACACACAAAAAACAACATACGCATTGAATTGAGAACCTCCTCCTTTTTTGAAGTCGGTTAATAAAACTAAAAAGCCTGAAATGAAATTATTATTATTAAAAAAGCAAAAAACCCAACTAATAAAAAAAGAACCGAAAAGAAAAATACAAGTATCACAATACTTTGTTACATAAAGCAAAAGAAAGATTTATCAAAAGTACGTTTGTCACTGTATGCGGCACCATAATAGTACATTATGGTACAAGTGTGTAATGTTGGTGATTACCGCTGAGGCGCATTGAGGCCCGAGCCGTCAGGCGAGGGTCTTAAGAAGCCGAGGACGGTAACCATCAATACACACGTGTATCATACAACGTTTTTCAACACACTTCTGAATAAAACAATACTTAAATAAAAAACCATTTTACATAGTAGATAAAAAGTTTACTAAGAGAAACAATTAGTAAATGTGCAGTTAGTAAAATTATAATTAACTATTTTTGATGACAGCGGTCTCATCAGATAAATTATTTATTGAAATACTTTCATGTTCTATTGTTATTTGTGATGGTTCATTATTCGTGTAGGTAGGTGAAATCCAATCATTGGACGTACTTGGTATTTCGCCAGTAGGATGCGTCTCAGAATCAAGTTTAATTCTTTTTGTGATTTTTGCACAAATTTCCTTCTTGTTTTGTATGGAATCTTCTACATATGATTCTGCTACATTGCTAGATCGCCACCCGCCATGTCGCTTCAAAGTCATTATATCAGCTCCTGAATTTGCCAGCAATGTAGCTGAAGTTCTTCTGGAACTATGTCCAGTGTAGCTCTCAGCATCTACTAAACCCAAAAACTTAGCGATTTCTTTAGGCATAGAACCAAATTTGTTTATACCTATAGGCTGACAGGTACATTTACCATTCTGGTAATTTAGAAAGAAACGGTCATTTTTTGTTTTTGGCGAACGCAAACTTTCATACTTCTTAACAATATCATAGAATGGACCGTGTATGGTGAATGACCTAGGTATTTTATTTTTCGTGATAAGTATCTTCACTAAAAGCATCTGGCCATGGTTCTCTATATCTTTTACAGTTATATTTGTTAATTCTTGTATCCTACAGGCACCAGTTACACCAAATATTAAAGCAACCTGAAACAAAAGAAACAATAATTAAGGTCAACACACAACACAAGCTGCTATTAAATATTTAATTAAAATTAATTTAACTAACCTTTGTAGCCAAATATTGGTTATCTGGAGCATCTTTAATAAATTTTTCAATATCATCAGATGATAAAACCTTTGATTTTTTGCTTCTAAATCCATCAGATAGTCTCTTTAGATAAGCTGACAAATTCGAGTATGTTTTTAAGTCCACTCCATTCTTTGTTCGGACTGTACTTTTTAACATTGAGTAAATACACCACAAAGAGCTAGGTTTGTACTTAGAAGATAATTCTTTAAAGTACGCCATGAACACATTTTCTGAAAAAGACTGCGTATTCTTGTTGTTCTGCCATTGTATGAAATTTTGGTACGCTAATAGATATTTTTCCTTTGAGTTTTCTGGTAGTAAACTTTCCATAGCGTTCTGGGCTTCACATCTTATATCGGGCGGTGTACAACATAAATCATTTTCTTCATAAATTGTATTTGCAGACATCTTAATTAATAACTAACTAAATAACTTCAAAAGAGAAAACGAGACGAGTTGTGAAAAATGTTTCGTAATGGCGGGAAAAATTAATCAGTTTTCCTATGCGCGCGCATCGGCCATAGACTAATAAATTTCGTAATGGCGGGAAAAATTAATCAGTTTTCCTATGCGCGCGCATCGGCCATAGACTAAAAAATGAGGTTTCTTTTTTTTGGGCTTTTCGCGGATAGCATTTTAGCGCAAGTGTAAGCGTAACTCAACCAATAATATTAAAAAAAAACTATTACTCACTCGTGAATAATAGTAATGAAAAAGTCACAGTTTGATTATAGGTGTCATTATGTGCCTAATTGCCATGGGATTAGAGCCACTTTATGAGGAAGTGTGTTGAAAAGTATTTTGTTTGACTAATTAGAATATACATTATGTAGTTTTTTTATTATTTGATAAAAAAATTGTTAAAGTAAGCTTACAAAACAATGCAGTCGAATTTTGTACAGATATTTTAATACGTGTTTTTTCCTTTCAGTTCTTTTTTTTATTAAGCAGTCGGGTTTTTTCTTTAGATATTTAGGTGTTTGCATCTGGAAGTCATCATGTCATGTTACTGAACTTATGATGAAAGGTTTATGGTAAATTAAGAGCTCGAGAATAATTCTTTCAATACTGTGAAGAGCGAAAGATGTTTTATTTTAAGTTATTAGGGTGTTTGGCCTTGGCTCAAATTCTATAATACGCACGCATGTATTTAATTTACTAAAAAGTAATACTTTTTTTTACATAAAATAAAACCGACCCAAAAATCGCACAATTTACACGCCAATAGTACATTGTTACCCCAGGGTTGAAAGTAACTTATTTGAGACGGGGTTTGCTGCCCGAACGCGTAGCGAGAGCACCAATAATAATAGTTCGAAGGACTAAATAAGTCTTTAAACCAAGGTAAACACTGTCTTATCATTACGAAGGAAAGTAAAAATAAAAACATACCTAAATTAGAATTTTATTTTACAAAAATCAAGAATTTCAGCTTTAGCCGCTTGTCTTATGAAATCATGCGTTAAATCCATATCTGAATTAGATGAGCTCATTGTATTGATACAAATCTCTTCTATCGAAATATAAACAAAACTCTTTACACTCGAAAAAACAATTGATTATTCAGCCATTATTTTTCTTTTTCATTACTGAAAAATGGTAAATATTTTACCCAAATCTATGTTATTTTAAAGATACGAGTTGAGTACTCGTATAGTTGAAAGTAAATTATAATGAACTCTTTCTTTAAAAATAAATTCTTTAATAATTACTTAACTTTATGTTATTTAAATTTTACATCATGCTGTAATTGAGTGGCTGTATAGTAAGTTAGAACATGGTTCAATAAAAATGTAAAAATACAACTAGTTTTTTTAAAAATAATTTTACAGCTATCTGCTGTCAGTTGAAAACGATTCTCCCTAGGGCTGAAAAGTATTACTTTCAAACCGCTCCTTAGGCAACTTAAGACCTACTTTTCGAGTATGAGTAATGAAAATATATTTTCATAGACCCGAGTATTTTATATAAATTTCAGTTTGATTACATATGAAATTCGTGAAATGAAAAACACATTGGTAGTTGGCAGGATCGCATGGCTATCTGACGCTCCTACGATGAAGGAAAACATCGTGAGGAAACTTGCATACACCTGCGAAGTTATTCAAACGTGTATGTGAAGTCAACTAATCCGCACTGGGCCTAAGGTTTGAGCCTGGGCCTGGGTTTGACTAAGTCTAATCACCCTAATCACCCTAACTAGTTAGGGTAGGCTCGTGCCCCTCGGTGGGGACGTATGAGCTGTAATGATTCAGTTTGATATCTGAGACCCAGTTCTACTAATAAGTTACAGCCGAATCGAAATTGATCCGTTGCGGTCGGCCAATCGGAGCGCTTATATTTATTGCCATTCAACTGTTCGATGACGTGATAATGTGGCGTTCTGATTGGTCGATCGCAACGGTTCAGTTTCGATTCGACTGTAACTTATTAGTAGAATTGGGCCTCTGTACGCGTTCCTGAGAAAAGGGATCTTAACAGAAAAACAGACGGCCAATGAAGTTGTAACGAGGTGCTATACTCTACATATAGCAACTCGTTGATATTATGTCTCAATGACATTATGTTTCTCCTGTCACTGCTTTACGGACATCGAGACGCAAAATAGTAGCGATGGCTAATTAATTAATATTTTTATTAGCACCTTTCTATTAATTTGAGGAAATAACGTAACGAATTCAATAAAATCTTTAAGGCACTTATGTGTAAGGTTATATCTTGGTAATTTTTTATATTATTATGTTTATTTGCCATAGTTTTAAAATAGTCCAAATTATCTGCTTCAGAGTGCCTTTTCCCCAACCACTGCACCACTACGCCACCTGCTGCTCACCCCGTTACACTGTTACAACGTGATCCTATAAGGCTTCCTTCTTTCCTTTTAAGGTACGTTACCATAAAAATGGTGGGATCTGAAATTGAACAAATTCGGATCTATATCGCGGTAAACAAGAACTATATTACAGTACCCCTAGCACGAACCAATCTCGTTATAGACATATTAAATGGACAGCTAGAAACACTATCGTGAGAATATCGTGAGTTCGGAACGTAACGATAGTTCTCTCACTGTAAAATACTCGATGAGAGATGTTACGATAGCTAGCTGTCGAATAAAACCTTTATTTTTGGAACCTTCGGTATTAGGATACTTTCGTGTCAGTGGTGTAGGTTCGTACTGTGCTAATGCTTGACATTTCCACCTGCACGTCGGAAAAACGAATCTTCACCAAGAATTATTGTTGCAGAAATATGCAGCGATAAAGATCGGCTTCGTTAATGCTTAGTATACACTAATAATATTGACTTCCTTTATAATATTAAATCTGTATTAACAAAAGAAATCAAGTGTTAAAAATATAACTTTTAATAGCGGAGTTTTTGCATTCATGTGCAAAAATACCACGAATGTAGGATAGTTTTGTAAGTTTTCTATTTTTTAGAAAAGTTACCGTTGGTTTATTTCGACAATAACTTCACTTTAATTAGAGCCAGATATAGCCAGAGTATATGGCAGTATACATAAATAATATTCATTTATAACTGTTTTCTTATAATCCTTGAAGAAAAAGAACTCTACCAGCTCCCTTCTACAGCTTACTGAATCAAAAGTAAAAAATAACTCAGAGATTACCCTCCTAATATTATAAACTTAATTTTTTATTATTTTAAATAATAAATTTTCTTTTGAAAACTTCCTATTGTTTTTATTACTATCTGCCGAAAAGCATTGTGTGCTTTTCTAAGTGTCGCGTCTTATAAAATGACGGATGAGTCGTTGAAAAAAGGCTATTCCGGAGCCAAATAAGATGTCAACCCGTGCAAAGCGCTGAATTATTCAGGGGAAGGTAATTTATGAGATTCCGCCAACCTTGGGCCACTATACCGCAAACGGAAATCATAACAAAGTCCTTGGAGACTCAGAAACTAATAATATAAGATTTTAGTTCATCACAATAATACGAAACACTCTATTCAAGGCAACTTAAATTAATTTTATATTCTTTCATAGGGCTCCGGTCGTCTATGTCCAGAGTGTTAAACAGAATACAGCATCAAAAGGACTCAACTGTCTGACTCAGTCTGACTATTAAGATTTCACATGAAAAAACCAAATAGCAGATATCGAAATCTAAGCAGAGAATAATAATTACGACAACTAAAGATTACAATATAGGTAGAGCAACTATTTATTGCATACTAGCTGACCGGGCGAACTTCGTTCTGCCATATTTTTTTATTATGAACATTTTGGAAATTCCTGAAAAACTTGTTTTATTATTTATGCCCAACTCGACTTCACACGGGTATGTACGTCAATCTGTCAATGTTTGTCAATATATTGAAGATTTTTCACAGTCTTCTGTTTCATTCACTCACTTTTCATTTTGTGAAAAATCTGTTAGATATTTAAATTTTTCTTTTACACAAACCTTGTCCTGATAATAACGAATTAAGTAAGCAATTCATTCTTGCATTGGGTAAAATTTTAATATATTATGATAAGAATAATAAAGAATTTGCCGAAACAGCAACAAATCCATTTTTTTTAAATAAGTAATTATCTATCTATCTATTATCTATTCTGTGACCATGTTTCCTAAAAAATAATCTGTCAGGCAATAAGAGTAACATACCATACTGCGTAATGTCTCCTAAGACCTGTCAAGAGCGAAGCGGTGGGTCCACGAGTAAAGTTAAAATTACTCGTGGGCCCACCAGTGGGTCATCGCAGTGGGGCCACGAGTCCGGTGGGTTTATTTCTATTATTATCTATAATGCATTGCACTGACTGTTACTAACAGCGCCATCTTGTGTTGACTTGAAATACTAATGTAACTTTAATGATACAGCGCCATCTATGAATACACTTCCAAAATACCTTTCAGTTGCGGACATGAGAAGCATGCTTTCATGTTGAACATGGCACCACAAATTATTTGAAGATGTCACTGTTTAGATATTTTTGACAAACATATTAACTATTTTGCACAGTGCCCGTTTATTTATGAAATAAAGCTTATTATTATTTTGTTTCTGAAGACAATAGTTATTTGTTCTATTCTACTGCTTAATAATATAATATTTGACATGCCTTATTATATCCTGTACTTAATTTTTATGGGCCCGTGCCTCAAAAGAAAAAAAATGGAACCCTTATAAGATCACTTAATTGTCCGTCTGTCTGTCAATACCCCTTTCTCAGGAACGCGTAGAGATATCAAAGCAAAATTTATATCAAATTGGTACTCTGGTCTATAGTGTCTTTCAGTTAGCCGCGAGCAAAGGATATGACCGTTTATGTCACATATTTTGCATATTCTGTGATTTCACAAGGGAATCAAAACCTATAGACCCGTTGACCTACAATCATGAAATATGGCAAAAAACAAGGTTAATGTTACCAAAACCCTTAACAAACATGTTAAGGGAAAAATCTGAAATATAATTTGTAAATATGTAAGTAAAATTTAGTTAGGAACTTGCTTTGATAACTTCGTATAGAACCCTCAGTGCTCGAGTCCAACTCGTATTTTTACCGGAGGGAGACTCTGAACCAGGGACCGGACCCGGTTACCGTTATAGCCGGTAACCTTAGGGTTTTGATCGGGTATTTTATAACGCTGGGTTTTTAAACCCTTTGCCTTACGGTAAGCTTTCAAACAGCTTACCGGTATACACATTAATCGCTTCGATTGAATTAATTCGGGTTACCGCTTACCGATATCAAAAACCCCAAATGGGTTACCGTTCTAAGCGCTGATTAATTTGTGCAAGTTATTTTAGACCTTACGTATATCGCGTGTAGATTGCTTTTGCACCGCATATATGCCCTAGGTCGCCACCGAACACCGGCGTTATTTCGCCCGCAGTGCTATTTCAATCGCTCGGTGTGCGTGAGGGAAAGGGTTACCCTAACCCGAACAGTAAGCGGTTAAGCACATAAACACTGAAAACCTTTAAGATTAGGTAAGCGGTAAATTATTGTTGTGGGTGGTAACCCCTATTTTACGGGTTATCGTTATCGTTGGGAAACCTGTTGAACGGCTTACCGAGCCCACTGGGTTACCATACGAATGGGTTACCCTTTCGAACGGCTTAAGCAAATAAACGGGTTTTCCGGTCCCTGCTCTGAACCAGGGTCGTGTGCATGGGTACCTCCGTCTTACCTATTTCTGCCGCAAAGCAGTAGTGCTTGCATGGCTGTGTTCCGGTTTGAAGTGTAAGATATGGCATTGAAATTACTGGGTACCGTGACTTTACATCTTAAGTCACAAGTTGGCAACGTACACCACCGCGTGGTTCTTGTGGTGGTTACAGTTTTGTTGCGAATCTCACAGGAACCACATATATTATAGGTGACTCAAAATTGTAAATGGCGATTTAAAAGAGGAGATAAAAAAATTTGACCTTTCGAGTTTCTTGCCTGTTCTTCTCGAGAAGGCTCTCCCAATTTCCGAACAGACGTAGATTCAACTTTTTTTTTATTGCTACTTGTATATGCAGACATCTTGAGTAGGTATATTCAGGATGTATGCACATACAAGGTTAAATATGTTTCCTTTAAATTACAATGTTTTGCTTTATTTGTATAAAGATTTTTGAATTTGACTGTTACCACTTATCATCAGGTGGGCAGTTTGATTGTTTGCCAAACTAATTGCAATAAAAAAAGCTTGGTCAATTTTATAAGCTTAAATATAATCTTACCTGTTTCATTTTGAGTGTTATTCTCCTCTGCATTTACATTATTCTCTTTATTTTCTTTGGGTTCAGACTTCGCTTCCGCCTTGGCCTCTGAACTTGTGTTGCACCCCATTCTTAGGCTTAACAAACTAATTTGACACTAATAGGAAAGAGCTATCACAAAGACACTACAGTTTCTCACTAGACACTAGTCCGTACTATAACATATTTTTTGCTGTTGTGTCGTTACCTGAAACAAAAATACCATGTTTTATATACGAGTAATTAAGGTCAGTCGGGGCAAGTGCGCCAACGGGGTAAGCGCGCCACCCATAAAAATATCGAAAAATACAGATATTACACAACTAACGACATCTTATATCCATGCAACACACTAAAACACAGTTCCACTTCACACTCACAGATGGCTCTGTTCACCTTAACTTGAAATATCCGCCATTTAAGTTTTAGTGTCATTTAGACCTGTTACCAGAGATGACTTAATATTACTAATCCACATTATTCTTTAATTATTTAATGAATTGCGGCAAACCAAAGAGGTGAGTACAAAGGTTAGATGTTTTTCTTCAAATCTGTATTAGTATTTTACTCCTAATTAGTGAAATTAATGTTTTTTTATACAGTTTAAAATCTTGACCTCAAAATAATCGAGTGGGGTAAGTGCGCCCAAATTGTTGGTAGTATGGCGCACTTGCCCCGAGTCAGAAGTCGCCAACTTTTATGATGCAGATGATGTTTTTTGAAAAGTGCTTAGGGTCACATGATGGAGACGGTGAATGAGTGCCATTGGGTAGTGATAAATACCTCTTATTTAGGTCCGTCCATCCGTCCGTCCGCAGCTTAACTAAGAGATTCAAGTTTTAGATAACTGTTATTTGGTATGGATACACACTGACAAAGTGGTCAAGTAAAATCATATTTTTTTTAGGGTACGTAATGTGATGATGATTTTTTTACTTGCTTAGGTCATTATGTGAGGTGTAGTTAGATAGGTTTTAACTCTGAAACTAGGTTGGCCACTGACCACTCGATAAGAAGCTGGACAACTCTCGTAAGGTCCACACACAGATGACTACTTACCATAATTAGCCCTAAAATGATTACCTATGTCCATTTTTCAGATGGCTCGTAATTACTAAAGAAAAACTCATAATAACCCTTCATGGTCTAGCTAGAGAGACTTCATGTCAGGCAGTTGACGCTGTCCGATCAGGCTTATTTGGACATGAAGCATCAAAATTATTACCTACCTATTTTTGTATTTTTTTTTATAAATGAAAGTAACAAAAAAATGCTAATTTGGTTTATTATTAAAAATAGGTACTATTATTCCAGCGAAACTGTCCGCAAACATTTTTATTTATATAGAGCAGTTTGAATTAATATAATAAGAAAAATAACTTTAAAATGTTTAGCGCCCCTAATGACAAATCTATGGCGCACTTGCCCCAAATTTATTAAGCAAGCTGTTGTTGCTTATGGGACTAGATTATTAAAAAAGAAACAAGATTAATGCGTTTAGTTGGCAATGATCAATAGAGTACACCAATTGTTTTTCTTGTAACGTAATTCTTTAGCACTTTTATTCATACAGGCGCACTTGCCCCATTTCCAGGGGCAAGTGCGCCTATACCCATGTTTTCCAATTTTCCATAAAATATTGTAAAATTATTGATAGATTTGATTGAATCGACATTTGTTGCAATTTCAAAATACCTAATTTTGTCAACATGCTAAATTTTCACTCATAAGTCATCATTTAAATATTTTATTGTGGATCAAACTCATCTATGAAAAAATTATGGCGCACTTGCCCCGACTGACTATATCCATCTACATTTTAACGGCTATAAAAAAATAATTCAATGTTTATATGTGGTCTGTTTGTTGTTTTTATGAGAAATCAATGAACGCACATGCGGATACTGTGGGATTAAGTAATATTTTACTGACTTTCAAATTATTTTATTTCTCTACTTAAAATATGGGTGCTTTTCACACTTGCTCGCAAAGTGGATCTAGTTTCACTGGTTTTAGATACACAAAACACGCGTGTATTATAACGCAAATAAAACACAGTTATAGATCTATAGCCGCACATTTGCGTTACAGTGTTATTATTTTAAAAGCTAGTGGTAATTCTAATACCATTATTTAGTTTCGTCTGCAAATTAACAATGATTTGTGATATTTAATCCAAAAGTTCAGTTTATTAAGTATTTTTCCTTACGAGTGTGTTGAAAAACATCGTACGTATATTGGTTATACGTGCGTATATTGGTTATACACACTCGGCTCTATTACGCCCCACGCCCTCGGCTCGGTCTGAAATTCCGCCTCGCGAGTTATAACCACCACAACGTACTCGTAAATTTTCTATTTGCATATTCAAAGTTAAAGAATTTATTGCAATTACAATATGATTTTAATGCTCTAATATCTAAATAAACTCGAACATATAACGTGCATCAGGGCATATTTTGGTAGGTATACCTACATTTCAGTCCTATAACGAGACTTACAAAACGAAATTAATGATTTAAGGATCTTAATATGCAAGTTTATTTCGCAGTTAGTCGATCTGAGTCACTTTGGCCATTACTCTCAAAGCTCTCATTTACACTGTTCATTAATCCTACTTTACTCCGGTCCTAGCGTCCAGCGCTCCACATGCACAGCCAGTCCTACCATTCTTCTTTCAATGTCAGACTCATATCATATTCTGAAATAGAATCCAAATATACTTTTGTACTCATATTAGTGTTTTGTCTATAATGTTTGATTTCTAATGTTCATGTGTGCAATAATTATATCTATCTATCTATCTATATACAAACGCTTTCACGTGCCCTAAACATTCTGATCCAATCATAACATTCAGTTCATGATCTATTCACTTTCGTTTCGTTCACATTTACTTTGACCTTGAATTCTTTTCTTTTAATGCATCATTAACCGTGTGTTCAACTCCATCTCCGAGACGCCAATATTTTCTAATCGTCAATGTCGTATTGCCAGTTAACTTATTCATTCCTAAATCCATTTCACAATCCAGCATAATTTTCACACAAATATGAGGAAAGTTATGAAGAACAAAAAACTTTTAGCGTTAGCGCGCACAGAGTTGCGGTGAGTTGCGGTGCGTTTTTATAATCATTAGGGAAAAAACGGTGATTGTATAGTACGCGCACAGCGGTGAAATATCCGCACTTTTGGCCATTCTAATCCCAACTCTAGCGGAAGACCCACTTCGCAAATGGACTACCAGATCAAAATCTGCGTCTGTGTTTATTTATTATCACGCAAAAAAAGTAAAGAACCAGTATTGGGTACATCCGCTCGTAGCATTGTGACCTATAAAAGGTTTTTTTTTCATTAGATTCAGTGACTTGCGTTTATATCCAAAATTCTGTCTGCATATTCACGGCAACTTTTATCCTTAATAGGCGGTTTGTTGTGAACTTCATCAATTAAATGTTCAATATTTAAAGCCGGGATCGCCTCTTGCGCCGCGTTAGGTAGCGACGATGACGACATGACCGCGTAGAACCGTGTCGCGACAACAACTGACTGCGGCGACCGCACGGATTTTCTTCCATAATGCGCGGGGTTTCATACATGTCCATAGGATGCAAAAAAACGTCCGGCGACGCTCCGCAACAAATCTGCAGCAAACCACAGATTTTTATCCGCATGCGGATTATTTACCGGAGTGCGTGCACGTCTAAGAGATCCCACACTTCACAATTTTTGCGGAAATAAAACGTACGGCAGAAAGTGGCAGTGCGCGGTAGTCCTTATTGTTACATTGTACTTTTATAGTTAGCCTCGTAGCATGCCGGATTAATTTGATCACGCTCGGGTTATTGGGTAGTGATTAAAGCCGGATAGTTTAGATACGCTGCAATAGCTTGATCTATGACATATTGATGTATCCAATATTCCCGCTTTTAGAGCACGCGGTATAAAGCAATTAGAGTAAAGTTTATTATTCTGTTGCTAACACGTATATTGTACAATTATGCATTTTACGATGACGAAAAAGTTTATAAAAAATTCAAAGAAGATCGTTTTGTTGCATAATACATTTTACTGTATTGATTGATAGACGAAAAAAGTTAAGAAAAATTCAAAGAAGTTCGCCTTGCAATGCAAGATTTGTATGAATGAATGAATGAATGAACCGTTTATTGAGCCAAGCACAAAATTAATTGAGTAATCAACTGCATACATTTTAAAAATTAGGTGCGAGGCCCAAAAACGCTCTGCCTCAGCGTGTGCTCTTGCGGAGATTTCCGCAAGGGCGCTGTTATTATGACAGGCCTCTGGACCGCGTACGATACGACAAACAACAAACAGTTACAAAACACGTACTCATAAAATAGTAACATCAAAAGAGGTAAGATAACACTAACATAACAAACATAACAAAATGAGAGAGAAAAAAAAACTGAACACAGAGAACTTGAACTACATTAACAATCAATTTATACCTAATAAACTAACACTACCCTGACACATAATGACACTAACACTACCCTGACACATAACTACACAACTACACAGAGCACTTCAACTACACTTAAATATTTTTATACACAATACACTAGCACTACCCCTGTGCACTACCCTTACAAATAGTCCATATATTGCGAGTCCATTGGTTTCCTTGGTCCGAACTATAAATAAATTCGGGCGTCTATAGTCTCTGCCACGCCAAAATGGGTGATACCAGAGCCGTAAAAAAAAAGAAAAAAAAAGAAAAATAATCTGTGCACGCCACCACGTGATGTGACAAGACGTATACATACATACATCACTATCTATCCTAACATCCTAACTATAGACTTACATGTACATAATATATCGCTACACTAAATATAGGTGTTAGTATACCTACATTCTCCTAGCCACGTGTAGTGATACGTCATGAATTAAACTGAACTGTGATTTGATTTGGTTATTATCTAAAGTGTGTTCATTAACGCGATTACTTATAAGGACATTATGATATATGGAAAGGAAAGCGGGAGAGGTCGAAATTCAAAAGATTGACACGCTTATAATTAGGACGCTCAGATAACGGCCGGTCTCAATATCCTATCTATCTGCGGATGAATGTTTGTGGCTAGACAGAAATAAAGAAATACGATATTTTGATATTACTTCGTAGCAATCTAATAGTGCCATAGAGCAAAATCATTGAATCACGTTGAAATACTTAAGCAATCACGCCACTGCTATAAAAAAGAATTGAATCATATGTTTTTATGGGAACCCTTCATCGCACCTGTTAGCATGTGTCAGTATAATACTGAAGAACCGAACTGTATGAAGTTGTTCTTACAGTACCAGTGAACAACAATGAATACTTTAAGACACAGCCCATTATGAGAAAGGCCTTTTTTGAGGCGGAGGAATCTGTTAAGATGCAAAGGTAAGGTAAGGTAAGGTAAGGTAAGATAAGGTACGGTAAGGTACGGTAAATTAAGGTAAGGGGCGAAGTTGACCAGACCACCTAATTGAGTATGCCGTAAGACTCTGTTCACCAGCGGCTATCAGGCTGGTGTCCCCATACCCTTAACCACCCACCGAAGCTCGTACGTTCGGAGTGGGAACACCAATTTACCATAATATCATCGGCGGGCTGTGAAAACCTCGCATGTGCATAATCCAAATTTTACAGGAGATGAAAAAATCGTATAGTGAACATTTTTATAGGAATAGAAGTTAAACATTCGGTGGATTTTCATTTCTATCGAATCCGAGTTTTGTTTAACGTAGACATATATTATAAGGTTTTCTCGAGAAAAACAACTAAATGATTTTTTTTTGCGACTTACGAGCTTTTAACAGCCGACGATATGCACCTCTGGAGACAGGCTCAGCAGTATACGCAAGCTGGAACTTCGCCAAGAGAGGGGTCACCAGGTTTACTTGTTTATGACCCCCTATATTGGTGACCAGGTCAGGACCATAATGTCTCCCAATGAAATGTCGGGATTTGGATATAACCTCTTCGCAGAAGAAGGCGACTGGTCGCTATCTTTCCAACGATGTCGGACAGTGCGTTAACTCCGTTGTAATTGCCTAGATGTGATGACAACTGTAGATGTGTAACTGGAGGGAGACTCTGTACCAGGGTCGTCTGCTTAGGTACCTCCGTCTTACCCATTTCTGCCGCAAAGCAGCAGTGCTTGCATCGCTGTGTTCCGGTTTGAAGGGTAAGATATGGCAGTGAAATTACTGGGTACTGTGACTTTACATCTTGTGTCACAAGTTGGCAACGTACACTGTGGTTCTTGTGGGGGTTGCAGTTTTGCTGCGAATCTCACAAGAGCTACATGTATTATAGGTGACTGTTACCACTTACCATCAGGTGGGCAGTTTGCTTGTTTCCCAACTGTCTGCAACAAAAAAAAACAAGCAGTCTAAAAGACTGGAAGGAGGCAACTTGCTGGATAAAAACTCTCTAAGTTGAGTAAGTCTCAATGTCTGACACTTTGAGACCACACCAGTTATCAGACTGCATATTGAATGCTTGCTTGCATGCTTGGAAAAAAGAAAATACCTTTCTTATTAATTTATCGCCACCCTAAATGCTTAGTTGTTAAATTTAATTATTTTCAAAATAAGGCTGTCTAACGTTTGCGCTATTTTATCACGATCTATTGCGAGTTTAAGAAGCCATATACAAGTTTATTTTTTAGTTATGACAAAAATTTTGTGTGCTTGTTCAGACAAGCATACTGAACAACTTTCACTATGGGACCAACTTCGAAATCGCAAAAAAAAAATCAGCTGTTCCATACAAATGTTCAACATTCACTGAACCTAAATGTATGAAACAGCTGACTTTTTTTGCGATTTCGAAGTTGGTCCCATAGTGAAAGTTGTTCAGTTTGCTTGTCTGAACAAGCACACAAAATTTTTGTCATAACTTAAAAATAGCGGTGTATTATTTATTATTATATTTCACTCATAGAACATTAGTTTGTGTACAGGACTCTACATAAAAAGTAAAAATTCTCGACATCCAAAACCCTACGTGAGTAATGCTAAATTAAACTATACCTATAGAACGCTGCACATCAGACTCCCCCGACGAAACGGAAGGGAGCATTAATCTAATTTTCATCACTAATTTGTATAGCGGGGTACATTTCAAAACACCTATTACGCAAAGGGATCGAACGCAGCGTTCGCCTCCCCACTGTAGGCTTGAGGGTAGGCGGAACTTTTAATCTGTACTTACTCGTTTATGAGATTCCAAAGTTTACCCCGCATAATGCGACGGCTTCGGCCGAATAGGACAATATTTGAAAACTGTTTTAATTTTATATCGCTCGGTGCCTGAGTTTGCGTCCCTTGGCGTGTGAAGGGTAAGCGAAGGCATTCGAGCTATTTTTTTCAAATATTTTGCAAAAGGGTTATGTATTTTTGTTGTTTGTACATTTTATTGCAGATGAATTATCTTGTTAGATACACATTTTACAGTATATAATACTTGTAAATATATAAGTAATTCATATTATACAGCATGAGAGAAAGACTTAAAGGGAATTTATCAGCAAACAGGTAAAGAAATCCCAAGTCAGATATTGAGTTAATCGTGTTTACATTCTGTAACATCGCCGAAGGAGAGTCCTAGATCAAAACAAGGTCATTTTACTGCTTGAAAGTTCACAACGCATTGTTGTGTACCGTTGGGCCGTTGGAATAATTAATTAGAATTGTTTGCCTATGTGATGCTTATAGAAGTACTATTTTAATCACTTACATACGTGGTCTGACTGCTTCGTACGAATTTTATCAAGTTTTACTCGACCACATGCATCGAGCGCGTAAATAAGATTTTTAATCGGATGGAGCAGGAGCAGTGCCATCTAGTAGCTACTATACCGGGTGTAACTGAACACCCCAATAACATTTAAGGGGCATATAACTTAGATACTAAATGGACCTTCGGTGCTTGTCTGAGACCTGGAACCCCAATACTTTCAGAGTTATTTGATTTTAAACTGCAAGAAAAATCTTTCAAGTGACAACCATAATCAACTCTTAATACAAAAGAAATTTAAACACAAAATGACACGTGACAGAGGTGAACGTAGTATTCCTCATACGCTTACGTAGGGCTGTCGGCACTTAATACCAAAAAATAATTTATTTAGTTTGTATGGGGAAAAAAAGTAAGTTTGTTAGCCCTAATATTTTTCCTACATAATCTCTACTTCTGATGGATACATACCCTTAAATGTTATTGGGGTGTTCAGTTACACCCTGTAGAATGAGGCTGCGTCATCTAGTAAAGGGCTTCCATTCCGAGATTTCCGAATCTCGAAATTCCGGAATCTCAGACTATGCTTAGCGACATTTCAATTCCGAAACTGGCCATTGACCATCTAATTAATTCCCGTCTTAATAACCAATATACTTAATTCATTATTTTTTAATATATATATATACGTATATAGTAAAAGTAAAAAATACGAAACAAAAAAAATTATTATTATATTTCCTGAACTGGTACCGTAATTCCAATATTCAACAAATACTGGCAGTTACGGAAATAATTCTGGAATTACAAGACCTTCCGAGACTGGATGCCCTATTTTAGCAGCTACTGGATGGCGCTACGTCAATCCCATACAAATTCGCGTTTACGCGATCTGTTGTGTGTGATCGAGTAAAACTCGTAATAGACGCTTTGGTGGTTAAGATCACCCGGTGTTTATCTGAGAGTCCAACGTTCGATTCCAAATGGGAGCAGAAGCTTTTCTGCTTGGTTTGGTCAATGGACTTCTGGGTGTGCCTGACAATAGCTACCACCGTCTTACATCATTATGTTTGTTCTAATAATGTTGATAGCATTAATGTGTTCCAAAAATAAGAGGTAAGATAGGCGTTTCTCAATTCTCAAAGACTAATAAAAGATTCCCTGTTATGTGTTAAAAAAACTGAATAAAATTAACCCACCCTGGTTTAAGCCTTTGTTCCGAGAAATTAGGTAAGGTCTCACTAATGTAATGATTACACCAGCCTAGATCTTTTACGAGGTCATTATGCTACTGTCTGCAAATGGCCGCCACGGTATTTCTGAAGAGTAAAAAATGGCGCCCAACGTGGGACTTTACCTACTTTAACGTCAATCTGTCTCTGTGTTATGTAATATGCTATTAAAGAACATTTTTATTGATTTTCAGCTTCATGAAAGATATTTAAGTTGTAATCATCTCATCTATCTTTATGAGGTACTAATTATATATACGTCAATAGAAGTCTAAAAAAATATTGACTATGGGTTCATCACGTGGGTTTTGGCTTCGCGTTTTAATACATTATATATTATGATAAAATCCGTGATTCCCGTTACCTGGAATTTAATTTTGTCATTGCGTATTAAAATTATGTCCTGTTTTTACCTTAGTCTTAAATCATTTTTACTCCGTGTTGTTATTTTAACGTAATATTTTTTTAAATAAATACCGTCTTCGTGGTCTAATGATAGAGACCACCGGGTCCGGGTTTAGTGGGAGGTCAAGGGTTCAATTTCCCATTTGAGCAGTTTTCTGCTCGGTTTGGTTGGTGGTAGGGCTTCTGAGCTCGACTGGCTAGCTACCACCGTCTTAGCTAAGTTTGTCGCCACAATAACAATATTAGTAGCATTGTTGTGTTCCGACAATTAGAGGTACGATAGCCAGTTCCTCAGCTGCTAAGGAGTCCAGGTTAAGCTCGCTTCCACCTTCGGCCTTATCTTCACTTACCATCAGGTGACGTGAATTATGTAAAAAAATTAATTATGTAATAAAATACAATTCAATTTCAAATGTTTATATTTTCAAATGATCATATTGGCATTGACATAATATGTGAGAATATTTTTATTGGATTTTGTATAAGATCCGATGACCTGTTTATTCGAAGGCAACGCCCTTACCGTTATTTTTTTTATTTGATTAGATTCTGCCGAGTTCGCTTCGAGGAAAAAGTGTATGAATTTACGCAGCAACTTTGCCGGAGTCTGAATCATTAGATCAAATTGTGAAAAGAGGTTTTCCCTTTTCCGCTCCAGCCCGGCGCTTATTTGATTTATGAAAGGGTTCGTTAAGTGCTACTGTAACTACCGTATTATAGTTTTCAACTACTGACTGATGACTGACTCAAATTCAAAGCCGCACATTCTCCAACCCGAAAGAAATAAATCTCCACAGGTAGCCTAGACAAAGTGACAATTATTCAAAAATGATACCGAAGTTCGATACGAACAAAATGAATGGGACTGACGTATAATAATAATTAATTATTTATTTTCAGATGACAACGATCCAATATTTGTTAGCAACAATGGAACTAACAAGCTGTATTAATAGTTATTACTCGTTATAAAATTACCAAATTTTACATCTTTTCATTATATTATAATACTATCCAAATTTAATTGTATCTATTAATAAAATAGTTTTATAATAATATAACATTTTTCTATTTAATACAAAAATACTAATCAGTTACGCCAATTATAGTTTTAATTATACAAATTTGTATCGGACAGTCAATTTTGTTTGATATTGCCTTTAGAATGCTGTTAACACTATCGCGTAACCTGCACAGCAGAGAGAAGGCAACCTTCCGCCTTAATGCGTAAAAGCCATCTGTTTGTGCGTCGGCGAACATGCCGGACGCGCTGCAGAACCGCGGCAGCCGCAACAACATTATATTGTACTCGCAGCGCGTTGTGTGCCCGTTGAGTGAAACTGACCCACAGACTGCTCGTGTAGAAAGTCTGGCAGTAAGCCTTAAATAACGTAATTTTAACATGAGTCGAATAGTGAGCAAACCTGCGAGCCAACATGTTCCCCCGAACAGCCAAGCTAAATATCGTGGAGAATCGATCACAGTCATCGATATGTAAGTTGATAGACAAATTAATTTGCAACGAATTGATGATATGGGTGAATTTCAACAAATGCCATTTTTTTATCATATCAGTGAACTTCTTTTTCATTTATATTTTGTTTGTATATATTTCAGGTTTGATGTAATCTTTAGGATATTAAATATCCACAAAAATATTATCAACGTATCATTTAAGACTAAGGAGTAAATTTAGTTTGAATTCTGGTTTCCAGCGATGTGACAAACCGGCACCGAATATTTTTTCTGTACACCGATATGATAAGTTTATCCACCGAAATGATATACATATCTAGCGATATGATAATCTATCCACCTTTGAACATCAAAAAGGAAATAGTTAGTAGGTATAGGTATCAATATATTTTTACAAGGATGACTTAGAACTGAAGACCTGGACTGAGGGCCTTATGTAAATAGATCACATCCAACAAGAACTGAGTTCTTAGAAAACCAATTAAAATATATTTTATTATATTTACTTTCTTCTTTTATTATATTTACTATAGGTACCTACTTAGAATTAAAAGTGTGGAAGTAACAGCAGTGGGAACATATAAGGCTGATAATGATGATGATAAATGTTTTCTTTTTATCTATTTATTATTTTGTTATTTATTATTATGTACTTGCTATTTTTTTAACTAATGCTCCACCTCACCATCATCATCTCAGCCTAAAGACGTACATTACTGAATACAGACCTCCCCTAATGATACATTTATACATCTACTACCCAGTGGTATCGTGGTAATGATTTTGGCAGTCTATGTAGATAAGTATGTATACAATGTATGTATGTATTAATGTTTGTACCTATGTATGTATATAATGTATTGTTTGTATGTATGTTCCATTGTTTCTTTGTATACTTAACGAAATGACACGGGATCCACCGATATGATAAAACGACTCACCGAGATGATAAAATGATCTACCGATGTGATAAAGCAATCCACCGATGTGACAAAACTATGCGTTGATCATGAATCAAAACACCGATATTAGAAATAAGACACCGATTGATTTTTTCTTATCATTTCGGTGTAAATTATCACATCGGTGGTAACAAAGACCACCGATTACAGCGATATGAGAACAGCGACATAAGAAATAACACACTTTTTAGAAAATTAGAAAAAATGCATAATATCTAGGATAAATTCAATAACAGTCAATGAAGCTAATTCACTTACTACCTTTGTTAGAACCAAACAACAATAATAAAACTACTCATTACACCAGAAAAAAGCAACCACCGATAATATAAAATAATTGTCCGGAAGCCATCTGGGAGCAACTAAAATGGAGTACCTTACGTTATTGACGGGGATATGCAGCTATTTGACACATCCTGACTGCGCACTAGCACACATAACGAGGCAAATAAAATTGGGGTGGGGACGCTGTCGGACTCGTCAGGTTTAAATTTCTGTAGTCCAGCGATATGAGAACATTTTGCAGGACAAGTACGTTTGTGCCTCTCAGTAATAATAATCTTTTATTATGTAATAAAATATGATACATATTAATAATAAACCTAATATTCTATGAAATTGAATAAGTTATATACTTAACTTACTTATTTTTATTAGTATATAAGCTTTTTTGTTTGTAAAAAAAGTAGAGGGACAGCACCGATTTGAAAAAAATAGAGGTTTATGTATTTATTTCTACCTTTATATAGTCCTAGGCAAATTATATTTTTGCCACAACCCAATAACTACCTATTGAATACTAAAAAAAATAATTCAGAACATAATAATAATTCCATTTTTCAAATACTAATTTCACTGAAGACAAAAAAAAGTCATTTGGGAAATTCACCCATATAGCAAATTGTTTTTTCGTAACTTTCATATACTACTAAAAATAACTCTTTTTTCTTTAAAATGAAATGAAAATATTTATTTTAATAAATTATTTTACCATTGCTTTTCCATTTCTCGGGTTTGAGTAGGTTCATAGATAACCAATATGTTGTTTTCTTACAGAAAGAACAATGCGACACAGCGATTGCTAAAGCTTACGATGGCTAGAATTTTGTTTTCGTTATCTCGGTGACGATGACGAATTTAGTTATCGTTTCGCTATGAAGCGATTGCCACCTGTCTAAGCCCCCTGAACTAGCACACAAACAAATATCAGGGTCAGCTGCTTGGGTACCTCCGTCTTGCCTATTTCTGCCGCAAAGCAGCAGTACTTGCATTGCTGTGTTCCGGTTTGAAGGGTAAGATATGGCAGTGAAACTACTAGGTACCGTGACTTTACATCTTATGTCACAAGTTGGTAACGTACACCGTGGTTCTTCGGGGGGTTGCAGGTTTGCTGCGAATCTCACAAGAACCACATGTACTTATATTATAGGTGACGTTACCACTTACCATCAGGTGGGCAGTTTGCTTGTTTGCTGACTTTGTTGTATAAAAAAATAATTTAAAACTACATGCACATGCTCTCTTTACATGTTCAGATTTGCTAATTTCTTTCTTTTTTTTAGCCCTGCCCAAGTTGGAAATTTTGTAGAATCCTCACTTGTCTTCCTAACCTGGTGCTGGGAGATGTAAAGTTGCTGTCATCATCGGGAACTAGTTTTTAGTCTCATTAGCCATTAATTAATTATTTTACCATTCCTACTCTAAGTTCCCATTAGTGCAAGGGTACAGAAGGTATGGCTCTTTACCCTTGGGTGAACTGGCCAGCGCCAGCGTATCAACCTACTGACGAAGGTTTTTATAAATAAAATTGTTTTAAAAATATTTTAAAATATCAACCTTCACCCACGACCCGAGGTCTATGATAAAAAAAGTATTCAGAATTCTCCATTAGTTTATGGTCACAAGTGCGATTACTGATTACAAAGTCGACAACACGACGATTACTGATCACGTTCCTTAGGGTCAGTAAACGTATGTTAAGTTTTTTTACTCTGATAAGATTTAAGATTCCTACTTATATATTTCTTTTTTCATTACAAACAATACCACAAATATTATTCACTTTATTTCTTTACAAAAGTACATGGTTGTACTCAAAATTCATCGAAGCGATCTGGTAACGAGTTTAAAATCAACGCATTTTTGGGACATGAAGTTGAAATAATTTAAAGGGAAAATTATACAAAAACAACCTCAAGCATGTGTTGTATAATTATATATTGATTATTTTAAATTTTCTTGTTTAATACTTTTAAAGAAAAATGATGCGTTATGTATGCGATTTTATGAGATTGGAGGCTAGTAGGCACCTTAAAAAACTGTCACAAACTTTTAGTGGCCAAACACGAATATTGACCACCGACTCCAATGTCTATCAGACTATGTCAAATACCCGCGCTATTTGCACATTGTGGAGCCTCTGTTACTTCATATGAATAAAAATCGGAAATAAAACCTACCTACGTTTATACCACATGGCAAACAAGCAGCTTGTCTGATGCTAAAAGGGTTTGGCAATTTATAGCCCTTTGCGCATTGTCGACCGAAAGTCACCATTCTACAAGACCAGGGTGACGATTCTCGTAGCATTCGTAAAAAAGTTCGTATTCGAATTTTTGACTTCGAATTGAATTTGAGTTTGACACGTCCAGTGCTCTGATTGGCTGAGCTGTGACTACCACTACAGAATAAATAATAGTACTAAAGTACAGGAGGATCACTCTCGAAGAAAAGCCAAGTTTAGGTAGGATGAAAATTTACCTACTCTTACGACCTTCATCTGACTGCACGGGAAATTGAAATTTATTGCATGATACGAGTGTTCCGATTCCGTTACGCGTTGCTGACCCGATACCAATTTAGCGATAAGAGCGCAGGGTTCCCACTAACCGATAAGCAGTTATCGTTACAGAAATTACCGAGGAAAATCTAAATTATTACGTGCGACGCAGCCAGCGTGCGAGCCGAGCGGCAACCTTTGCCATACACCGGCCCGGCCGGTGCGCCGGCCAAACGTACCTAAACTGCGGAGTGAAACCGAATTCGAACTTTTTGAAGTGAAACTTCTTTAGGCACGCTTGATTTGGGGAGTAAGCTGGCGAACGCGTTACGAAAAGTGTGATCGGGCAAGGCGAACGGAAGTTAAGTGGGGGATATAAGCAAGAGACAGCAGTGCGCGCGCACATTTTCTTTCTCTCTTCCTCTCATAGAAGTTTCACTTCAGTCGTGTGGTCATAAGCACACTCGTTTTTTTCGGTTGTATGAGAATCAACCCCCAGGGAGCTTATCGCACTACTTACGAACGTTTATCGTTACCGTCCCCATACGATTTCACATCTGGCATCTTTCAAGGCGTTGTCAAAATGTGTTGAAACGGTAACGTTTCTGAATTGGTTGAAACGTTGTAAATAGTACGATAACACCTTCGGAGTTTCAACAGTCCGCTCGCTAAGCCTGAGTGATCTCACTCATCTGTAAGATTTAAGAAAACGTTTTTGACTGCGCCTCTATTAGGTGGTGGTACTACCTCGATCGAACTTTTATACAAACGAAAATGAAATAAGCCCACCTATATCGGTAGATGTAATAATTGCGATTGCGTGGAGATAATAGTTCACGTATTCGAAGTGATTAAGCGAGATGATTTAATTCCGCGTGCTTTCCACGCTGTCGACGCCGCTGAAATTGAAATTGGAATCGAAATAAGAACTCATTTAATTCCGAATGAAGAGAAGTGCGGCCTTAAATGAAAATTTTGAATTAAGAACAGCTAATAAGTAATTTGTTTCAGAACGTAGAACTTACAAAAAACTTAAAGTTATGTGTTACTGAACGTCGAAATAATATTGAACGGGCATATAGGTTAGATATAAAATGGACTCTAGGTGCTTGTCTTAGATCTGGGAACCTTATACTTTCCGAGTTAATCGACTTTAAACTGAAAGCAAAAACTTTCAAGTGACAACCATAGTCTAGCTGACTATGAAATTAACACAAAATACATGTAAACATGAAATGAAGAGACAGGGTACGCCAATGTAGGGCTGTCAACACTTAGGATCCAAAATATTTTATTAAGTGTAAATAGAAAAAAAGTAACTTGATTGGGCCCAATATTTTTCCTACAGAATCTCCACTTCCGGTGGTTACATACCCTTAAATATTATTTTGGTGTTCCGTTCCGTTCGGTGTCCTGTAAAGCATTATTTGTTCATGATACAAATATTTCCCCGCCCAGGATGCTAGCCTAGAACCTTTAGTTATTCCGTACAGGTAGGTATTATATATTAGCTGCCCGACCTTGCTTCATACGGGTATACAAAAAAGAATTGAGACCTTTTGACAATAAATAATGATTGTCAATCTCTCAATTTTGTCAGTTGCTCACTTTTATATAACCATTTTCAAAATCATTTTTTTTTAATTTTTACATTAAGTTTTTCAAACATCTTATTTATACAAACCTTGATCTGATAGTAACGAACACGATAAAAAAAGAATTACCAATTTGGTGCAGTCGTTCTGAAGTTATGCGCGTACCATAGATCCTTACTAATATTATAAACGCGAAAGTTTGTGAATGGATGGATGAATATATTTGTTACTCTTTCACGCAATAACTACTAAATGGATTTGGATGAAATTTTGTAGGTAGACGGATTATGACAGGGATTAACATATAGGCTACTTATTATCCCGGAAAAGATAGTAGTTCCCCCGAGAAAGTAGATTTATAGTTTCTTTTTTGAACTTTTAAGGTGAAACATAGCTCGCGGGTACAGCTAGTAATAATATAATAAGTACAACGTGCGTGCATACATTTTGGTGATTCATTATAATTTATATTGATTTACTCTGGTCTGTGGGCGGGTTTTTCTAAATATAGATTAGACAGATTACACATTCAGTAGCTCCTTGTTACTTCAAGGGTCACCTGAACATTTGAAATTAATTTCAAATTAACGCCTCTTTGTCGTTTGGATTGCCTTTAAAACTAATTTAAAAGCAGTCCAAAAGACAAAAACAATCTCTTTCAATAGTCTCTAAATGTTATTTCAAAATTAACCAAATTAACCGTGGGAATGGTAATTAATTTGACAATTACGTAATTAACTAATTAATAAAACAAGAGCCACCAATGTCTAGCAGAATAAGCTATGAGGATCCTCCGTTACTCCATCAGTGGGTAGAGCCAAGGTGGAAGTTATATCGACCAAACAACCCGCGGGTCTAGGCCAGAGCAATAGGAATAGGTGAGCATTATGATAACGAAACTTAAATGCTATTATAACTAACCTATGGCTAATATTAATCTACTTTCATTTTATATCATTATTATAAACAGGAAGGATTTGTATGTGTGTAACGAATAAACTCAAAAACTACCGGAACGGTTTCAAAAATTCTTTTACCATTAGAATTCTACATTATCCCTGATTAACATAGGTTACAAAACTATTTTTCCTACGAGAAAATATAAAATTCTCATCTGAAAACAAAAACAACGCGGGCGAAGCTGCGTAAAGTAAAGCTAGTATAATTATAGGCTTATAGACTAGGCTTTGGTGACTGACTGAGTGAACATACTGGAGCTATTAGTAGAAGTTTATAAAATTTGGTACAGCAGGGGTTCGTTGGCGTATGTAGGTGCCCACTTAGTAAGGATTTTTCACTTGGGTAAGCCATAGGACTCAGGCAGGGGCTTATGACCGATTCACCAACCATAACTTAGGAAGCCCCTAAAATTCGGTACAGCAGGGGTTCGATGGCGTATGTAGGTGCCCACTTAGTAAGGATTTTTCACTTGGGTAAGCCATAGGACTCAGGCAGGGGGCTTATGACCGATTTCACCAACCATAACTTAGGAAGCCCCTAAAATTCGGTACAGCAGGGGTTCGTTGGCGTATGTAGGTGCCCACTTAGTAAGGATTTTTCACTTGGGTAAGCCATAGGACTCAGGCAGGGGGCTTATGACCGATTTCACCAACCATAACTTAGGAAGCCCCTAAAATTCGGTACAGCAGGGGTTCGTTGGCGTATGTAGGTGCCCACTTAGTAAGGATTTTTCACTTGGGTAAGCCATAGGACTCAGGCAGGGGGCTTATGACCGATTTCACCAACCATAACTTAGGAAGCCCCTAAAATTCGGTACAGCAGGGGTTCGTTAGCGTATGTAGGTGCCCACTAAGTAAGGATTTTTTACTTGGGTAAGCCATAGGACTCAGGAGCCCCTAAGATGTATGACAGCACGCCACCTAAGTGTACCCTAAGCTAAGAAGAGGTTGGTGAAAATGGCCATTTGACACGTGGCAAACATTTTATAGCGAAACGATACCTAAATTCGTCATCGTCTCTGAGATAACGAAAACAAATTCCTAGCCAACGGAAGGATTAGCGATCGCTATGTCGTATTGTTTTTTCTGTAAGAAAACAACATATGGTTATCTAAGTACTCAAAACTAAGAAATCGAAAAGAAATGGTGAAATAAATGATTAAAATTAATATCTTCATTTCATTTTAATGAAAAATGAGTTGTTTTGTGTAGAAATTATATGATAGTTACGAAAAAACAATTCGCTACTCTCATCTATTCGTTGCGAACCAATTTGTCTACCAACTTACATAACGATGACTTTTTGATGTCGATTTCAATCCCATACACTTTGTTCTTATCGAACTTCGTTATCGTTTTTGAATTGTCACTTTGTCTAGGCCTTATATAGGCTTATCCTCCCTCCGGAACCTCTCCGCCCCTTATGGTAGGTTCAGGGTCCATTCGGGTTCAGGAAGGCCAATTCACCCAACGTACACCCGACTCAAAATAACCTTTTTGACCCGGTAACACAAGATTTTAGATCTATCACAAGTATCATCATCATGATGATGATGATGATGACAAGAAATGAGTGCTATCTCTTGTGGATGTTGGTAAGTCTCCCGCTAATCGGGGCCTACTCACTAAAAAACCAATCGTGGGGTTACCTGTGGTCTGGGTGACCTAAAACATTAAACCACGCCCTAGACAGCCCGCTGGTTGGCAGTACTGGCCGGGCCAACGCCAATGAAGGCGTACCCCGGATACCAGGTGATCCTTAGACGGGGTGAACCAAGGCCCCTGTCCTCCTCACGACTCAAAACAACTCATACCAACCCTTACCAGTGTGGTTAAGTTCTTCTCGTCGAAGGAGAGACATGCCCAGCAGTAGGAGTATTCGGAGTGGCAAATAAAGGTTAGGTCGGCTCCATAGGTTGGTCCCAACGCTGATACCAACTACCAATGCTCGCCCCAACGTTGGAGCCGATGCCATTTTCTAGATCCACACGTTGGACTAGTTGGAGTAAGGGTCAACGTGTGGAGTAGGCGTAAAGGTTATATAAATAAAACAAATAAGAAATCAGTTTATCCTAATGTTATTTAATCTACGGACACGTACACGAGTAATAATGTTAATTGCTGCGCGCCGTCAGAGCGAGACGCTGCTGACTGACGTGCTCATTAGCAGAAACGTCATTAATATTGTTCAGAATCCATACATACAGACAAGTATGTAACTGTATCAGCGAATTATTAATGTTCGATTAAAATAATAGGTGACAAGTCTAATTGATTGAATTTTACATTATTAAAATTACATAACAGTAAATCGTTGTTTGCTATTATTTGAAAAAATTGCCTTAGTTTAACTTGAACAATTAAATAAAAGCGTCGGTGGCGCTGTGGACTCTGCATTGGTCTTCTAATCAGGAGGTCCGGGGTTCTATGCTACCATGGACACTTATCCGACACTTCTACGGTGAAGGAAAACATCGTAAGGCAACCTTCATACATCTGCGAAAAAATTCAAAGGTGTATGTGAAGTCGACCAGTGTGGTTGACTAAGGCCTAAACACTCTAACTTAGGGTAGGCTCGAGCCCCTCAGTGGGGGCGTATATTAGCGATGATGATGAATTAAGTAAAATATTATTCTATTTAACTACTAGTGAGCCCAGCAGACATCGTCCTGTCAAATTACAGTGCCACCTACCGGATCCAATTGCACGTACGATAAACCTACCCTGGACCTATTCAAACATACACAGGAAATTTCGTAAGCCGAGCCGTTCGAGCCGTTTTTGAATCTTAATGAGACTAACGAACGGCGATTCATTTTTAATAATGGTCCTAGTGTTTTATTACATTTATGGAAACACGTACGTGACAATATCAAGGACACGCGAGTTCTCCGGGACGGTCCCTGGGTTGGACAGAAAGTTTTGAAAGTTTTGCTAGCGGATTATGTACAAAATCTATGTGTTTGTATACCTCTGCCTAACTTTATGAGAGAAAGGACGTGATATTATTTATTTACTTTTTATTATTTTTATTTTATGGTGTTTATTTTTTTATAATATTTATGAAAAAAAATACCTAATGTACGTACAAATTTACGAGATATATTTTAGGCTTAGAGATTTTGGGTTAATTTTGGAACTATAAAACATGAAGCAAATACAATAAAACCTACATCTGTCACAAACTGTCAAGGTGAGAACAACGTATAAGTATAGCGCAACAGCATACGAGTATAATGACATATCTATACTTATACTTACTAATATTTTGTTTGGTTGAACGCGCTAATCTCAGGAACTACTGATTCAAATTAAAAAATATTTTTGTGTTGGATAGTCCATTTATCGAGGTAGGCTATCTAACATCACGCTACGACTAATAGGAGCTGAGCATAAAAAAAAATGTTGCTTAAACGAGAAAAGTATATATGGCGAAAAGTAGTTCGCGGGCACGGCTAGTTTTCAAATAATTTGTTCATTCACTTGACCTGCTTTTGAACAGTGAAATGCTATAACGCCACAAAATTCATCTTCGTCTGTAACATCCACACGAATTTAATCTATAACTACCATTAAGTTTGAAGAGTTGTCGCCAGGATTATCAATGTTATTACAAAACAAATAAAGGCTATTATCACGTCCCGCTTCGTTGCAAATGAAAAGTTACCGCCAATTACTTTGGGCTGGAGAGGTCGCGTGCGCCTAACGGCCAGGGCGCGACCGTAGACTAAATTAGATTTTACGAATAACTTTATTGTTATTTGCAGTTCGAATAGCTTCGATTATTAGCCAATGATATTTTAGTAGATACTGCTAGCTTCTTCCAAAAGTTTTGTTTAAGTAAAATTTAGGATAATACCTTTGGGATAAAATGTTCATTCATTCATTAAATTCCTTATGTAATTTAAGTTAACTGATGATTGTGATTCATATTTCACTCAAAGCCATTTTTAACCCTAGAATACTAATATATTTTTTTTGTTGCTTATTACTTTTCATCGCTTCGGAGGCTACTTTTTAAATAATTCGAAATTTTTTTTGAATATCTTATTAAAATATGAAAAATATAATCTCTATAGGTCAACCTCTGCCTTTTTCAAAACAATAATAAAAATCTTTCAATGAATAACATTTTTTGAATAAACCTTTTAACTTTACATACTTAAACGTATTTTTTTGCCAACTGAGATACTTTGTAGGTATTAGGAAAAAAAATGTTTTAAACAAACATCTATCACACGAAATTTATAATCAAAAAGTACACAAATTGTTGTATGAGATTAATATAAAGAAAAACCACCTAAGTCTATAGTTTTTATGCCATATACTCGTAACTTCAAAGACAGTCTTTTTATCACAGAAGAAACAATTAGGTGATCAATGCTCCGGTCAATAAGTTTTATTGCATTTGACACAATAATAAACACTCATCCGTCTTTTTTCTACGGGACGAAAGTTGCACATGCTTCGGTTCCCTTTTTTTATGTTACTTTCATCGCTTTTTGGCGTATTATCGGTATCCAAAACATCTTCAATGGCCTCTCTAACTCTCTTTCTCATTGTTGGTGTTTCTTCATCACGTATTACACACCATGGTCGAATTTAACGTTTATATTCATCTACAAACAAAACATTTATATTTTTACAAATAAAATTATAGTAATTTCGTCTAAAACCGCAATAGTAATACACAAGGCTAAGAAAAAAAATTTACTTCCAATACTAAGGATCGCCTCTCAGGCGATTCAATGTTTTATAACTCCGCAACGGCAAACGTCCGCGAGACAAGCGACTGCTATCCTTTGTGTCGCAGGGGGTAATGAGTTGGCGCGAATGCATAAGTCGTAACGGCGAAGAAATTTTAAATTACAACGGAAAACTGAGAGTGCGTGGCCTCCCAGGCGATGATTAGTACTCTAGGGAATACTAATCATTAATCGTAATCGAAAATGGTATGAATGTGACTTTTGCTGCTTCGGAGTGAATTTACGAGTACTAAAACGATTGGGCGATGGGACGAAAAACTTTATATTTACGCTCAAAATACATACATGGTCTAACGATGAAATTCGTTCGGAATACGTGTATTTAACTAAATAGTGCCATCCTCTTTAAACTTTCAAGTTATGTATGTCTACTATACAAAAAGTAAACTGTAATAATGATGACTCATTAGTCTGAAAATGTTCATGATTCTAATTTTTAATCGTGGTATTTTGTGAATCGTGTTCTTTTTTAATATCCATATTAAAAGCAATTTCAGTTTAAATCTGTGTACGTTACTGAATTATGTCTTCCTCCAGCATGTCTTATTTTCACGAGTCCTATTTTTAACGGTAGGTACTACGTCAATAAAATATATTCTTAATACTTAATTTTTTATAATGAAACTGTTTTACGGCGTCATTCACAAAATCTTCGACTTAGAACGCGAAAACGTATGTATTTACGCGTCCGTCGTAACAATATGTTACTAAAAATGTGGCTCGTCTGTAACTTTTGCGTCTTATTTTATTTCAACCATTATAACTTCCCAACAGATCACACAAGCGCGAGCAATAAACAGTAGAAATAAATCTAGATAGAAAGAGGTCATAGGCTTAACATAGCTCAAGGCTCAAAGTTACACAGCACATGGCAGTAGCGAATAAAAGTTCGCTAACTAATCTTAAGTTTGTTCAATAATCCGGATCCGCTGGAGTAAGCTGACCTACTTAACAACATAAGCCGTCGCTATAAATAGACCTCGTGTTGATATTGAAACGCTATCAAAAGGTTATGTCAGGGTAAGTGAGAAAAGCGTAGATATATTAAAAGGTATATTGATCCTGGTAATCAAACTAATCAATTCAAACTCAAACGGATGAGGATGTGAGACGCAGCCTGTGTTGACACACTGGTTGCGTCCTCTATCTATAAGGTAGAAGACCTTCCAATATGCTGGAGCAGCTGCCGCCGCTGCAGAACGTTTCAAACGCCGCAAGTACGAAACTGTTAGACAAGGTAACGTATTTGTGCCGTTTTAGAGTCGAAACGTTAGGGCTATGGGGACCTGAAGCCAGTTTTTTTTTTGAGACCTGGTGGCCCGCCTGATCGCTGTATCGAGTCACCTGAGGGGTCGCGCGTTTTGCGGCTAACGGCTGAGTTTGAGCAATCTAACGAAGTAATGCCGCCAGCCTTCTAGGCACCCTTCCGAATGGGCACCATTTAGAAGAAATTTTTTATTTGTAATGTTTGATTTGAAAAAAAACAATTAAAATCTTTGTTCAATATAGACATTGAAACAAAACGCAACAAAAATTAATTAACTAAGATATTTAACAACTAATTACTAAATCCTTGTGTGACACACCTAACCATAATGAAGATGTACGCAAATACAAACAAAATGAAAGAAAGTTGACTCTCCACCTTGACTTTATAATATTGACTCTACAATTCAATATCAACTAAGTTTTATAGCCGCAGCTTCTCCCGTGTGGAGGACAACATGATTTTTTCTGAAAAATATAGACCCCTTTACTACTTATCAGACGTTTAAACTACCTCCGCGAATTTCATAATCCATAATCAAAGGTCAAGTAGTTTTCCAGATTTCTTGAATAATCTTTAACTTGTATGTGCTTGTATTGTATATAGTTTTGAGCCACTCATACAGGGAATATCTATAATATATTGAATATATGTAGTAAATGTATTTTATTATCAAAGTTTATATTTGGTTTAATAAAAATAGGTTTCAGTAAAAATTTTAATATCTTAACCGTCATTACTTTCTACAATTCAAAAAGGCTTTGGCAATAAGGCTGCCGTTTGTTTTTACATCACTTCTCTTTTTAGGGTTCCGTAGTAAACAAGGAACCGTTATAGTTTCGCCATATCTGTCTGTCTGTATGTCTGTGTCTGTCTGTCTGTCCGCGCTTTTACTCAGAGACTATTAGTACTAGAAAGCTGTAATTTGGTATGGGTATGTATATTAATCATGCCAGAAAAGTGGTGGAAAAAAATTTTTCAAAAAAAAATTTTTTAGTGTAGCTCCCATACAAGTAAAGTGGGAGTAATTTTTTTTTCTCAACTAACCCATCGTGTGGGGTATTGTTGAATAGGTCTTTGAAAAATAATGTAAAGTTTAGAACACCATTTTTCGATTTAAGGATCCGTTTCTGAAATATTTGGTTTTAAAGTGCACATTTTTGTTAGAAGTAAGTGGTAAAGTTTAGTATCTGGTAAACGGTTATATATGGACACGTGAAAAAAATTACAGCAGTAGTATATATAACGAAGCTTAAAGGAAAACTATCAGAGTTGAGTACTAAGTACAAACTAAAAAGTTATACACGACTAACTTATAAAATGTACTCGGAAAAGTAAAATTTCAATGAAAATTAGTTCTGAATATAAATTTACGAACCACGTGAAGTTAAGGAAATATAAAATCATTGCAGCTTAAATCATAATAATAATGCGTAATTTAATAGCAACGTATTTAGTAATCTGTGGCAACGTGTTGTGAGGTGTGAGTGTGAACTCAGAGTTGGCATTTGCAACTACGGAACCCTACACTGCGCGTGGCCCGACACGCACTTGGCCGGTTTTTTTGTATTTTTTTATACAACTAAGTGGGAAAACAAGCATACTGCCCACCTGATGGTAAGGGTAACAGTAAATCTGCAATCGCCGCAAGATTTTAATATAATTATATTGATTGAAATTTAATTATATTGAAATATTGCCTTATCCTATGGTGAAACCCGAAAATGTTGCGTTAACATAGAAGAAATTAAAATCTTACCTCTAACTGTTGGAACGCAACAATATTAATGTAGTTTATTAGTTTATTGTATATCCTTATCTGGGGGCACGGCAGTCGAGCCCTTGAACATTCTTTATACGTTAGTGGGTACAAGTCAACGGCCAAGTCACACAACATTAACTATAATAATAAAGAAATCGCAGTAAGGAACCTTAGACTTGGCACGACTTTGTCTAGATTTCATTGCTTTTTAGAGATAAACAAGCAGCTCCATCGAGACTTGGCTAGTTTTTTACAGAATGTTTTTGGGGGATATATAGTAGTATATCATTAAGTTTTTTGTTAAGTATATCTTGTGTGATCTATTTAATTCTTTTTTTTTTCGACTTGTTTGTTTGTTTACACACCGAACTACCATTTTGTAGCAAAATCTTTTAGTGACAGGGCTGCTGGAAGACATTTCGATAAGAAATAACCAGTACCTTTGTACAGTGTACAGTGTATATATCTATGCTTTTGTTGCTGTTTTTGTGTGTGTGGACATAAATTGTAAAATAAAAATAAATGAATAAATATTATATTAACATTGTTGTTATGAAAACTGACTTATGTAAGACTGATTCAGAAGCCCTACCGCCAACTTAAGCAATCGAAAAATTTTCAACCCTCATAGGAATCCTTTCCAACTCTTAATATAAAAGCAAAAAACCGTTGTACGAAAAATGTTACGTCCTTTTCCGTATCCATGGGAAACGCATGATCGATTAAGCCATTTTTCCTTATAAAAGACCCTAAAAGACATTTCAAATGTACCGCTTCAAACGTTTCCCGTATAATCTTTAAGGGCTTTGATGTGTCATTCATGAAATCTAATTGGGCTTGAACTCGAAACATCAAGTAACTTCTTTTGTACGCGCGAGATACATTCGTTGAGCTTCGCGAATTATTGCCTCACTTTTTAAGGTGGCGTCTACTGTACAAATCAGTGTCACGTTGTCTTATTAGCGTGATTGTTCCACGTTTAAATAGAATAATAAAATTCTAAGTCCACGAACTGCTTAAAATCCTTGTGTACAAGACCATGCTAAATATTTTTATTTTATTTTACAATTCAATTCAATTGTTTATTGCACTTCCATAAGTATACAAGTTGTTACATTGTTTTTCGATCTTTATGGACCCGGATTGGGCATGACAATTTGATGAGGGGTATAAACATAGCTTATTACAATATAGGTAGCACATTATAAAAGTACATATTCTATCATAACAATTTACAATTTTGATATAATGCATGTATCCGCTGAAAGAAAAAAAAGTTGCTTTTTTCATCATCACAAACAACCTAAATTTTTATTAATTTCTTATAATTTAATATAATTTATTTCAATCTAATTTAATTTAACTTAAATTAATTTAAACTGATCCTATTAAATTTAAATTGTGACACATTTTAAATTATAATTTTTCAAAGTGTTTCACCAAGATACTCAGTAATGTATCATATGCCTTTAGGTATAATTAGTAGAAATTACTTTAATCTGTTATTAAATTCTCTTTCTTTGCCTGTGTCTTTTATATGTTCTGGCAGTTTGTTATAAATCATTACAGCCATAACTAGTGTACTTAATGATTGTTGTACATACAAACAGGCGCAAATATGTGAGATGATAGTTATGAAAGAATACAGTCAATTTCATTTTCATGTTATGATATTACTAGTCGTTCCGTGACCACGAAGGCTGCGTAAAGCATTAGAAACGTCGCCAAAATAATTAAAACTATCGTTGGAAATCAAAATTTTCGAATTTAATTCATAAGTTAGCCCCATTTAATGATCAAGCATTTTCTAGGGTTCAGTAGGTACCTTAAAAAAACTGAATCATTATTGGATCACTTCTGTCCGTCTGTCGAAACCCCTTTTCTCAGAAACACATAGAGACACGAAGCTGAAATTTATATCAAATACTCGGGTCTATGGTCTCTTTCATCAGTGAAATAAATCAAACTTGTCACTCAACGCGATCAAAAGACTCGGCACTTGCCTTCCAATCGCGAGGTCGGGGTTCGAGACCCGCCATGTACCAATGTGTTTTTCGTTTCGAATTTCATAATGTACATTTGTCTGACGCTATTACGGTGAAGGAAAACATCGTGAGGCAACCTGCATACACCTGCGAAGAAATTCAATGGTGTATGTGAAGTCGACCAATCCGCATTGGGCCAGCGTGGTTGCCTAAGGCCTAATCACCCTAACATAGGGTATAGGCTCGAACCCCTCGGTGGGGACGTATATGAGCTGTGATGATGATGATGATGATGGTGTTGCTTAATTTCTCAAATTTTACGATTTTGCAAGGAAATCAAAACCTATACTTTGAAATCAAAACCATAAAATTTGGCATGAAGCAAGGACTTATAGCACATGTAAAATAAAAATCTGAAAAAGAATTTACGTACTTCGATAAGTTTGTACGGAATCCTTACTGCGCGAGTCAATTCGCACGTGACCCATTTATTAAAGAATGAAACATATCATTACAATAATATGAAATCCTATTTTTTAGGTTCACCGCCCTCCGAGGACGGGAGTGGTCACAGCGCGACAACACGCTACCCGGGCGTGGTAACTAGACCTAATAATTATGACTTGCATGACTTCACCGCCATAATTTGAGTATCCTCGTTAGCAATAAAGCTATTTTTACTGGTGTAACGAATAAGCGTAAGGTCCATCTGAAGGTGAAGATTAGAAGCTGAGTAGGTTTGATGGTGGGTTCCCGCAGTCTAAGGACGCATGCGAAATCGCCAACATTCGCGCGTTGACCACCCTTTGTAAACTTCAAAACTCTGTTGTGCGTGCAGTTAATTTAATTTATTTAGAAACACAGCGTACATATCAAATATATATATTTTTTTTATCTATATTGTTGCTGTCGTATACAACATGTCATGTACATTACAAAATTTAAAAAAAACATAGAAGAATGGGTGTGAGCAACATTGATAAATTGAAATTATATTACATTTTTTTAAAAATCTACACATTCACTTTCATTCATTCACATTGATTTACTACCAAACGTAGATAACGCATGAACGTTCGAAAAGTGGGCCGGTGAAGAACTGCTCAATCGGGCCTCGTGCAGTTCTTTTCCATGCGTTGGATAAGCAATTTTGAGCATTATGTTTGAGAGCATAAAGTTGATATTTTCTTGTAGCAATTACTAAAACGTCAAATTTAATGTGGCTAGGTATGAAATGATGTAACTGCACACGGTTGTACTTCAAATAGTTGCCGTAATAATAAAGAATAAGGTTGAATTCGATAAATACGGTACATTCTTTATGGTAATTTTAATTCGGGTGTGCATATTCAACTACCTATTTAACAGCGTACAAATGTATAGTCGATTAGGTGACAGATTTCAAGCGCGTTTTTGTATGAAGTGCTCTATCTACGTTTGGTAGTAAATCAATGTTCATTCACAATCATGTCAAAATTTAAATTAATCATAAATAAATAAAATTTTAACAGTTTGAAGGACGCATAACGGATATATTAGGCGTTTTTCTAAAGCATTCGCAAAAAAAATTGACACGCTGTTAATAATAGATGTTAAATGTTCGCTTATGAATCTTACAAAATGTATGTCACGCTGATTTTTATAGTATTAAATTTAAGAATAAAAAATCGGTCGAATTGATTAAATTAATCATTGAATTAAATCACTGCCATCAAAGTTATGTTCTTGATTAATATACATACAATAAAGAGGAAAAGAAAGAAATAAAAAGCTATGCAATTGATTTCAGTACTTTGCTCAGAATTGTGATGCTTTATTATTACAGTTTTTCGTCAGAGAGTTTATTGCACAACTTTTTAATACAACTTGCCAGATAAGCAGACTGACCTGATGGTAAGTGGCCACAGTCACCTTAGATAGTTCATAGATTTGCGAATAGTATTACCAAAACTACTAGTTTTGGTAATACTATTCGCAAATCTATGACCCCGGCAATGACCCCATTGCACTTTGTCTTATTAATTATGAACTCGTTCCACAAGCCTATGGCCAATTCGGACTACTTGACCGACTTGTGACAACAGATGTTTAGTATCTTACCCTTCAAACCAAAACCCGGCAATGCAAGCTCCGTTGCTTTGTGGCGAAAATAGGAAAAATAGAAGTGGGAAACTCTATGGTCTCCATCACAGACGCTACAGTACAAAGACTCCGTCGTAATCGTATTTGCTAACTCCTTGCCTTCTCCTGCCTCACTGGTCTGTGTACTGTTCGCCACCGTACATTTTACGGAATTAGCATTTCTATAATATTGTATCATTCACTTACTTAGATATCATCGTAAGCAAGTTGTCGTACGGCCAAGCGTAGGTACACATCAAGTTCACATACATTGCTGTTACCGCGTGCCATCAATATGTGATTTTCAAATACTTTCGCTTTAAGACTTGTACTAGTTTAATACGTTGGTTTAGTTTGGTGGCGTTAAATATAGCAGTAATATCTAAAGTGTGTTTCAAATTTAAAAATCCGTCAGCTAATCATACGCAAAAAGATATACTGCATTAAAATAAGGCAAAAATACAGGGTGGCCCTGTAAATCGTGGATCAATCCTAACAGGGCATTAAGTCCGCCTTTGTACACAGTACATAAAGATAAATAAGTAAATAACAGCGTGATAGTGGGGGTCATCCCCAACAATTAATCTCTCTACAATATGCCTGGAAGTCGACGGCATAAAATTTTATTACAGTTTTTTTTATTTCCATAAAAAATACAGTTTTTAGTCATTAATTAGCATAATGATCAAAGCGGATTGTTAAACCTGGTTCTTTTTTGTATTTTCTTATTGCCAGAGAATTGATCTTCACAAAAAAAGCAATTTAACATTTTGTGGGTACCTTCACCAACTAGTTAGTAAAGGCAGTTTTAGTAAGAAAAAGTTGGGGTCATACGAAAAAAATTAATACCATACTGTGAAAAAATGCACTACTGAATAGTAACCGTTTATTGGAAAAGAATGCCTGTTTAATTAGGATTCCAATGAGGCATAAACATAATAGCTATTTGTAGCTAATTCATTGTACAAAATTATTCAGAAGTCTGTTAAAGATCCGCCAAAATGTAACAGATATTATGGGCACGAATAACCGCGGATACAATCATGTCAAAGGCTTCTTAGAATACGAGTATCCCCGTTATACGAGCGGCAAGAAGGCGAACTATCTTTAATTATATTTAATTTAATACTTTTATATAATATTTGTGCCCTTAATTTATTACTTTACCAAAATCGCCTAAATCAAGTTGAGGCGTAGAAGTTATCATTATTATATTTTCGTCGTGCAACCATCGTTAGATAAATCAATACGCAGACAAATTTTATTGCGTGTATGAAATAACGCATTGTTCGCAGTGTTGTTGTAACGTATTGTTCATAAACATCGAATATTTATGTTTATGTTATTCTTTAAAGGCTTCAGTGGGTAGATGTTGGTAAATTTCATATTTATATGAAAATGGATTTTGGATACAATCTCATGAAAAATGGAGCTTGCCCATATCAGTTGAAAATGCCTGTATAGTTTCTACTACCGCTCATTTACATTTATTTATTTACTGTCTGTTCCGGGGTTACGCGGGAAGCAATAAAGCTATTTTCGTTATTGAATATGTTTCGATCGATATATTTTTTACCCTAGCTACCGTTTTCAAAGAGATCTATTAATTTTAACTCTTCATTAAAGTTTGCCTATCTCTGTTTTTAATAATAATAGTATTCCAGACAACTTGTCAATTAATCATCATCATTTTCTATCGACGTCCACTGCTGAACGTAAATCTCCCCCAAAGAAAGCCAACCATTCCGGTCTTGGGCAGCCTACATCCAACCGCTGCCAGCTACCGTCTTTATGTCGGTAGCACACCTCCGCCTCGGAACTGTTGTAGCGAAACCGCTGAACGATTCGCTACAGTTGTCGTTTGTAAGGCGCGCGAGCCCCAAGCTTGTCTGCTAACGCTGATATGGCGCTCTCTCTGTCGCGCGCGGATCTGTCCGATTTGCTCAAACGCCATCTACACCTACGCGCTCGATTCGCCGTTTTGTTTGCTCCTGACTATACGTCGCGGTTTCGCATTGTTAGTTTCGCGGCGGAGGTGTGCTAGTGGCATTAATGCCCGGTTTCTATTTTCAAAAACGATTTGTTTTTGCTACGAACAGTTAAATTTTGACATTTATTCTATGGAAAATATGTCAAAATATAACTGCCCGTAGCAGAAACGAATCGTTTTTAAATATAGAAACGGGCATAAATCGTCAGTTCATCGTGCCGCAGGGTGTACCACATTACGTTTGCCTAGTCTTGGTCTCCACTCTAACACGTGCCTCCCCCATCGATCATCCGTCTGTCTGCAGACGTGGCCGGTCCACTTCCTCTTCAGCGTGCTGATTCCGCAAGTAATGTCAGTGACTAGGTCGCTGGCGGATGCCCGAGCATAGCTCTCTCCATCGCACGCTGAGCGACTTTGAATTTGTGGAGCAAGCAAACAGTAAGTGTCCTAGTTTCGACTCCAAAAGTCATTACAGGTAGGACGTACTGATCGAAGACTCTGGTTTTTGGGGATTGTGGGATTAAAATAATTTTATTTCAAAACTTTTGGTGAATTTAACACGAGTACATACAGTATATTGGAATTTAACCCGAGGCTATAGCTTCAAAATAAAATAATAAAACCAACTTTGATAACACAAATAAATTTAAAAAATTATAAGAATACCAACATCTCATTTTTATTTTGAAATCAGTACCAAATTTTAACTCACGATCATCTATTATCTAATGCTGCTGCAAAGCACAATGCTTAACCTAAGATTCACTGTATCACCTCCGTGTATGTTGACTTTCACTGGTGTATATTCGATTCAAGTATAAATTAAGAACAATTTTTGAGTTACACAATCGAAACTGAAGACTGTCGACATACGCCGGTGTATCTTAACATTCACTATATCGGACATTCACAGTAACATATATTATACTGATATAGGTGTGATACTAACACGAACCGTTATACAAACATAAATGAGATACTCCTCGGTTGTGTAAGTATCGCAATGTACGATGAGCCTAACCATCATACCGACGATTTGTTCGCTCCTTAAGTTAGTACGTCTGATAGCAACAGATAATATGATAGTCATAGATGATGATTCATTCACCTCGCGTGATAGATTCTCGGGCGGGTCTAAGAGCAGCCGCGCACGAACGCAATAACTCAAGAGTCTGAATTGTGGCGGCCTAATTAGCTGATTGATGGCACGGACTTAAACGCAATGGCGGGGTGGAATTTTACTCATTTTCTGGACTTAGCTGACTGGATTTGACTTGGATTTATTGAATGTTAACACTCATAACTGCTGAATATTCGACATAAGATTTAATTTAATGCATTAAAATTTTTTCTAAAAGCAGGTTTACCATTATTATTAAGATGCTTCTAATGGATTGCAGAAAGTTTGGTCCACGTAATACCAGGGACAACATAATACCACGAATTACAGGGATTATTAACTCAGTTATCTAGTTAACACCAACGAAATGAGAATATTTATTAATAATTTTTAAGAAGACATTTTTTGAAATATTTTATGAACAATCATAGTTAAGTAATAAAATATATTGATCGAGTACTGACGCAGTTAATTAATTTTATCCAAATACATTAGTAATTTTTTGAGCAAAATATTAAGAATTTAACATTGCATTTTTAAATTATGAAAATAATCATATCCGGCTTTTGGCGATTTACTGGATTTGCATCTCTGTCGCTTAGCTTATGAATATATCTAGAAGACCCCAAGAGGGGAATTTTGATTGTGTGTGCTAAATTACTCGTCGCGCGTGACTATGCGGATCGCCGTTCATTTAAATGTGTTTACAAAGGGTGCTAGGAGGGTAGTACACAATGTATAAACGGAAGCTATGTCGACCTAGCTACTTGCAGGAAATGCTGTAAAAGTAATAAGACAGTAAATAATAGTGAGTAGGAAAATCTAATTATATACCAACTAGACCTACTTCGCCCACGGCTTTTTCTGCGTGGAATTAAATTTTGGTAGTTAATATATACACTTATTAACGACTCTTTCTCATTGGGTTAGGCAGAGATTACAATTGTCCGCTTGCTATCGATCTAAGCATAGCTTTCTCAACTTTCGGTTTTTGCAATTTGATCCAGACACCTTATGAACTTCTTTCATCCATCGCTTCTACATACCCAAACCATGTAGGCATTTTTCTGGACTTTGTCACTTCATTTTATTTCAGTCCACATTCATTCCTATCACACTTTAGTAATGATAGTTTAGAAAAATTTAGATTTTCCTACACAAAATATAAGGATTTCTTGATTTCTCAGTGCAAGGTAGGGCTGCCATCCGTCCCGGTATACCGGGTTATGTCACCAGTTTGAAATTTATGTCCCGATCGTCCCAGCTAATCTAGAAAATGTCTCAGTATTGCAATTACATGGATCATAACGCCAATGTGGAAAAAATATAAGTAGCTGAACAGTGGACTAAAGAACGTATAATCGTACCCTGATAACGCAAAAAAATTGAATGTTTTGATATGTAGGTAAGTCTAGCTTTCCGCTCGCGACTTTGCCCGCGTTATTTTTTTTCCGTGGGAATATTTTTCCCATAAGAAAATTACCCTATGTCCTTCCCCTGGTTTCGAACTATCCCTATACCAACTTTCATCAAAATCGGTTTATTAGTTTCGAAGCCTATTCAATACAAACAAACAAACAATCAAATCTTTCCTCTACACACTGCAACTTTTTGTTTATCGAACAGTCGCAAACAGTGGTTCATATTTATGCTGTATCGCAATTGCATCGATGCACACGAACATTTGCATCGCGACCTTCGCGGCTGTATCACGTTTGTACAACTTATCGCATTTGCATCAAGATTGTATCGCTGTAAAAGTTCGCATTGTGTAAATCTATTCCATTTGGATGTTTTATGTTGGAAACATCAATAGTTCTGACACAGCGCACGCGATGTCAGTAAATTTATAGGCAATTTATTACACACTATACTCGTATATGTCATATTTGTGAAGATTTTCAAGCATTCCTATAATTTTCAGATTCAGATTCATTTATTAATTCCATTTTCAAATGTAGCCTACGTCAGTCTCTAAAATGTAGCATTCTACTGAGGAAGAAATTTGAAAAATCGGTCCAGTAGTTTTTAAGTCTAGTCATTGCGAACATACAAGCACACAAACTCACAAACAAACGCATCTCTCTTTGTAATGTTCGTGTAGAGTCCTTTTACATACAACGTAAATTGTTAATAATGCGTTTAATTGATACCACTATGGAATCACAATTTGTCACAATTCCATTCCACTATGGAATTGTGACGAATCACTATTCCATAGTGGTATGACAGCACTACTGTAGTATTTTATTATCTGTGACAGCACCGAGTTCTCGCGTCTTGGGGTGGGATCTCACATACACTCCACCTGCCTTTCTGTACAACACGCATCACAAATTCATTCCCCCAAAAGACTACAAATATTAATCTGTAGGTATCTTAAGTTGCGTTTCAATAGCGTCATTGCTAAAGCCGCAAATCTCCGCCAAAAACTAAGCCACGTAGGTAATTGAACGCAGAAATCCCTTTATCCTGTTGCGAAGCCAGCTCAGATCCGTCGAAAGCTAAACAGCACTTTCCGGGGAAAATCTAGATGTACGCTAACGTCTCCCAAGCGCTATCGCCGAGCTTATTACCGGGTAATAGCATTACAGCGTCCCTTGTGAGTGGGTCGCAGTCGAACTGGAAAATAAGGAATCGAAAAATTTGGCAAGTGAAGGATTTTCCGGGGCGAGTTTTACGTTAAGAGAATGCGTAAAACAACAAAATTATTATAAATATACCTAATATCAAGCCGAAAACTATCCACGATAATATTGTCATATAAAAGTTATGGCGTCATTGAAAATTTGAATATTTATACACCAACAAAAACAAACATACAACAATCAATTTTAAAAACAATAAAATCAATCACAATAGAACATTTATTCCTATTACTTACACTTTAATATGTTATCCTATTGCTTAAACTGTAATATATTGTTGTACAGATGATTAATTTTGTACAGCTGATTGCCTGTTGGCCAGTACATATACATTTGTATAGGCTCTCACGGAATACCAGCGTTGCAGGTGTTGTGCATTCTGCAACATAATGCTGAGTGGCGGCCTTTTTTGTTTCACTGTATTTGGTGTATTTGTATTACGTGTATTTTTATAATGTTTATTTGTGAAACTAAATAAATTTATTTCATTTCATTTAACTTGAATTTTTCCAATTCCCCATATAAGTAGTATAGTATTTATTTCACAGACCTAACTATTTGTATGGCGGATTGTAAAAAACTGTAAATATATTGTATTGTGTAAAATGAAAAGATATTTGTAATTGTTAAGTTCTTTCATCAGCTAGATAATAACTAGATTTACAGGATGTAAAATAACTAAACATTGTTATTAGGCATGCTAAATCTATATTTGGATAATCAAAAAGTAACATTCGTATTAAGCACCATTTCCATTACCGATAGCACAGATTAGAGAATCAGTTTCACAGATATACATATAGATTTTTACTAAACCATAGAATATCTTAACAATAATTTAATGATATTGTATGTGATTGTAATTTAGGAATGTTTTTTAATTCATCTATAACTTGAATTATGTAACTTGTCATACAGCCAATTGCTACCACATTATAAAAAATGCATCTATGTATGAATATGACAACAATATTATTAAAATGTTGGTATAAAATCGCACGAAAATATGCTTAATTTTCCTTGTGAGAGAAAAGAGCTATAATCGATAGTATTACATTTTTTGCGAATAATAATATACGACTGGTCTGTATGGGCTTTGGGGCTCTGCTCGTCCGACAATCCCTTCCGACAATAACTTCCCGGCCTCTGCAGTAATGTACTAATGTCATAGACAAGATTACGAAGTTAATTTTATAATTGTGATTTTTTAATAACACGAGATACACAACAAGTTTTTTATGACTACGTTAGCATGGATAGGTTGCGGCTTGATAGGATGTGTACCAAGCACATGGTTTTTTTGGATAAGTATTTAAAATTACATGTCCTGATTAACTGACTGATTATTCATCGCCGTGCTTAAACTATTGAAGTTTACAAACTAAACATATGAAATTTGGCCAGCAGGTTTTTTTATAACTAATAAAGGTTTCTTGGAATTTCCACCCCTAATGAGCTAAAATATGCGTTAAAATTTTGTATGGAACTTCGTTGTTTTTGAACCTAAATGAATGATCCTTTGCAATTGGGCTAATAAGCCGAAATAAGTCAGACTAGTCTGACCATCATCAGTCTGACCACTGGGAAAAACTGCAGGTTTGAGCTTTTTTGAGAATTCTACTCCAAAAATTCTACTATCATCAAAGGGGTGAAATAGGGGTTGGAAGTTTATTATATATTTGCTTATTACACTAAAACTACTTAACCTATTTCAACTGGACTTTTTCGAATACTTCTGTGTTTTGTGGTTTGTACTACGGAAAAATGTTCTCACAAGGAAAACGGTAATAATGCAGGCGAAACTGAGGGCGAAAAGCTAAGATAAAATATAATAAAGAAAATCTAACACAAGACTAAGTAATCTATGATTAATTATAAACATTATTCCCTTGGATGTCGTTAACGAGAGATTCAATCACGCCTCTGCAAAGAGATGGAAAGTTTGAAACAAAACCCTACATCAACCCTTCTGGCCAGCGTGATATAGTAGGCCAATTCCTCCTCGTCTAAGGAGAGACCAGTGCCCAACAGTGTAGGGCGTATATGCGTTGGATGGATAAACAAATTATTGGACAAAGACCCCGTTCGTCAAGTCTTAAACAACAAAAAAAAATAGAAAAACGCAGTAAGTATCTAGAATTTGTCAAACAGTTTCCAGTTTCAAATACACAACATCAAAGTCATACATGCGTGACTCTGTCGATAAATAAAAGTTATGGTGGTAACCATGAACTGACTAACAGAGTGAAGTAGTAATTTTACACTGGCCATGCCACTTTGTTGCTTTGTTCGTCCGTCATTTCTCGTTGTCTTTAAAAGTAAACTTTCAACTTACCTTGACAAAAAACCATAAAATGAAGGCTACACTACTCACACACGATTACACAAATTACTACCTATTAATTGATATTCAAGTTAAGACAACGTGAATTAGCTTATAACAAATATTGATTTACAATGTAAATAAGATTTGTAACTTAAGTAAAGGTGCTTACTTCTATTAAATTGCAAAAAGTTATGTAAGTCGTGGATAGGTATTACGAGTTTAAAGGTGACAGTTTGTAAGCATGTTTTGATACTTTGCTAGCAAATGATTGGATTGATGAAATTTTACTCACAGATATTAATTCTTAAGTTGTTATGTTTCGGATTCTCTTATTCTTAAACGTACTAAGTACGAATATGCTAAAACGAATTAGACATTTAAATGAACCTCAATTGCTTCTCATCTTTCTGAATTCACTGCAACGCCGCGGCTTAAACAAATAATTCGTTGGGTGTATTTCACTGTTTATTTTGTCTCCATTCCTTTAGCGACTACTAAAGCTTGCGTACATTATGATATTATTTTTATCTTGTTGTTGTTGATGCAATAAAATTTTAATATTTCAGTGTTTCTTTATCATAAAAAACAGTAAAGATATTAAGAAAACAAGAGTAGGTACGTTTAAGAAATTGGTCTACATGGTTGGAAAACATCGTCCTGGAATGGTTGAATGTTCACTGGTTTCTTGAGTAAACATAGATTTCCCATCTAATATATAAAAATCTCGGGTTAGGGGCATTTGGTCATGGTTTCGTTTCGTCATAGTTTTTAACTTTCATAGATGTAGTGTCGTTTCGTCATTAATGATTTAATTTAAAAATATTTGGTGGTTTTTCGTCATTTGTACATCTGCTCTTAAAATATTGTACAGTCAACAAACTATGTAAATAAATGAAACCAATATGAACAGGTCTGAAAATCATATGTATTTTTTAGAACAATTCTTTAATTAAGCAAAATTTAATAATATAACAATATTTGACACTACTCCTTAAAATTTACTATAAAAAATCACAGAATCAATCACAGATCTTATATCTATCTAATACAGTAGTGTGATTCTGTAAAACCTCACTTTAAACTTCGAATCTGATTCCGCAGTGAGTTCTTAGATTGGCATTCTCAAAATTCGAATGTAGATTCGAAGTTACTAGAAACTATATTAAGTAATCTGTACTACAGCGCTACACTTGCGAGCGTGGCAGCGAGTGGAACTAGAGGGACCGTGAGATTTTGACATTATAAGTATGGGATGACGTGTGAAGTGGCATTCCGTAAAGAGAATTCCTTTATCACTTCGAAGCTCACTTCGCACACGAACTCGAAACAAAGTGTCAAATAAAACGTTGCTATTTTGTGAGTGAAAACAGGCAAAGTTTATTATCATAGTTTAAAAATACATTTAAAATTATTTCTGAAGGTGATAAAAAATAGTTCTGAGGTATTTATTAGAATTTTATCGCTACTAACTCGTGATAATGACTATGTAAGGGTATCTTGTATCTTATGCGAAGTGAGCGTGAATATCGAAGTGAGATGGGAGCTATTGTTCGAATTTTACAGAATCGACATCCAGGGCTAAAATTTAAAATACAAAATTTTTTTACACTCTTTAAAATTAATTAAAAATCACAGATATATCTATCTAATGTTCATCAAACGAACTTTGCTTTCCGCGCTGTGTCTAAGTTACGTTCGTATGCGCAAACATACCGCGACCAGGGGCCTAATTCAGCTAATAAGTTACAGCTGAATCGAAACTAAAACGTTGCGATCGACCAATCGTAGCACGTATATTGCCATGCAACTGTTCGATGACGTGATAAGGTGGCGCTCTGATTGGTCGATCGCAACGGTTTAGTTTCGATTCAGCTGTAACTTATTAGCTGAATTGGGCCCCTGTACGTATAACAACGATAGAGAGTCAATCGAGTCATTTAATTTATTTTTATGGTGTGTAACTAAATTAATGCATTTTTGATAATAAAACTGCAATGCGGACTGTACTTAAAGCGAATGACCAAACGCCCCTAAAAATAATTAATTTTAAATAGTAATGACGAAACGCCACCAGTTTTCTTAATGACGAAACGAAACTATGACCAAACGCCCCTAACCCAAAATCTCCTGTCACAGTGTTTGTTATCGAACTCCTCCGAAACGGCTTGACCGATTTTTATTATTTTTTTCGTATATTTTACCCTAGGTGATAAGGGTGGCCATCTTCAGATTTTCTTTGGACAATTATTATGGCGAAACGTAGTTCGCGAGCACAGCTAGTAATAATAATCCATAGTAATATTATAAATGCGAAAGTAACTCTGTCTGTCTGTCGCGCTTTCACGCCAAAACTACTGAACCGATTTAGATGAAATTCCGTATAAGTAGACATAGTTTGAATCCCAGGAAAGGACATAGGATAGCTTTTATCGCAGAAATCACCCCTTCAGGGGGAGAAAACGGGGTGGAAGTTTGTATGGGGAATCAATAACCGCTGAACCGATTTCGATGAAATTTGGTATAGAGAGAGTTTGAGTTGTGGGGAAGGAAGGAAAGAACAGTTTTTATCACCGAAATCATTATTTTATGGTGTAAAAGGGTGGGGGAGGGGAATTGGGATGATGACTGAATTCTAATTTTTACATCTCGTCATTAAATATTAAAAAACAGTGGAAAAAGATGCAGTCCTGTGAAATAAGAATTAAAATCGGCTTAGAAATACATTAGATACAAGCATTTTAAGTTGTTAATTTGAAGGCGATTAGACAGTGAGTTCCGACATCAACCGTGACGTCATTGTTGAGTAGTTTTTATAATGTGTTTTTTTTTAATATTATGACGAATTTATGTATTTTTCAATATTATGACATTAAAGATTTTATATAAAATAGAATTGTATATTAAAAAAGAATTTAATTTGACATTTAATTGTATATTTTTGACATTAAACAGAAAGATGTAATTATGAAATGTAATAATGTAATTTTCTCATATATTTAATAACTGTCATTAAAACTAATTTGTAAATAATTTGCACGTCGTTCAGCGACAGAGTATGTTGAAAATATTAATGTATTTAACACCTATTGTACCATATTCTGGCAAATAAATAATGATTGATTGATTGATTACGGCCATATAAACTCCTTGTAAATTGCCGTTTTGCTAGAAAGAGATGGAGAAAAATATTTAATACCTCATAACTTGGTTGTTTTTATAGTTATCCTAAAACCGATTTTTTTCTCTCTGTTTATTATATGAATGAGCTTCTAATAAAGCAAAAAAATTTTTTTAGTCATATAGCCTATTGTTAAGGGAATCAATAAAAAAGGACTTCCACGCGGACGAAGTCGCGGGCAAAAGCTAGTATTTTAATATCTTAGGCAACCAGAGTGCGCGCTCTGGCGACGTAACGTAAACGACGGCACGCAAAATGAATAATAATAATAATAAACCCTTTATTGCACAAATATTGCATTACAATGGGAAACAAATATAGAAAAGAGAAGATAATATGCACAAATAGGCAGCCTTATTGCTAAAAAGTATAATCTCATCCAGGCAACCTTAGGACAGGGAAACGGGAAAAAGATAATCAAGGGGAAGGGTGCAGAAATAGAAATAAATCGACGGGTCCCAAGAACAAAATCGCATCTAATAAGCATCTAATTGCCAGGACGTGGCTTTTTAGTTGAGTGCAATTTGAATTAATTACTACTTAATAAAGAAAAGAAATCGTAAGGAACATTATAGTAAAGGCAATTCGTTTACTTTATGTACATTAGTTCCACGATGTAATAATTAACTTTATTAATTATTTTTTGAAAATGGACTCTTATAATATAATCCGATTTTGTTTTTCGGAATACACTAGTACCTAACTGTAAATGTGACTTTGTTTTATGAAATCATTATCGATTTGTTATGTATATATGCAACGCTGTACTTCGTAATTTTTGAATTTATTTACATCGTATATTTATTTATTACTTACAACACTGACACAGACACTCAGTACGAGTGTCTGTGTCAGTGTTGTAAGTAATAAATAAATAAAACCAATGGGCACCTTAATACTTTGTCTTAATTTAAAATTTAAGTTGAGACAATAAACGGTGAAATCAGTTTATTTTATTATAACAGACTTTATTTTATTATAAATAAAATAAAAGGCTTATTAGATGCGATTTTGTTCTTGGGACCAAGAACAAAATCGCATCTAATAAGCATCTAATTGCCAGGACGTGGCTTTTTAGTTGAGTGCAATTTGAATTAATTACTACTTAATAAAGAAAAGAAATCGTAAGGAACATTATAGTAAAGGCAATTCGTTTACTTTATGTACATTAGTTCCACGATGTAATAATTAACTTTATTAATTATTTTTTGAAAATGGACTCTTATAATATAATCCGATTTTGTTTTTCGGAATACACTAGTACCTAACTGTAAATGTGACTTTGTTTTATGAAATCATTATCGATTTGTTATGTATATATGCAACGCTGTACTTCGTAATTTTTGAATTTATTTACATCGTATATTTATTTATTACTTACAACACTGACACAGACACTCAGTACGAGTGTCTGTGTCAGTGTTGTAAGTAATAAATAAATAAAACCAATGGGCACCTTAATACTTTGTCTTAATTTAAAATTTAAGTTGAGACAATAAACGGTGAAATCAGTTTATTTTATTATAACAGACTTTATTTTATTATAAATAAAATAAAAGGCTTGGATATACGAAAACTATCTGCCGCTTACTTGGTCTTTCCTTATATACGAATTTCATAAAATCCTCCCTAAGATCGATGCCAATATCATTAAGATATTGAAGTCTTGGCTAGGTCTAGCGCATTCGGCTGATCCCTCAACACTATTTAGTGATCACAACAATATCGGCTTGAAACTTAAAGGACCATCATAGCTCTATAAACACCTTAGGGTCATTAAAACACATATCTTAAGCAAATCCAAAGACGATACTGTTAAATCTCTCCCGAATGACAATAACAGTTCCGAACTAGAGTCTATGCTTCAATTCCATAAAAAATCATGATAGGCGCGCAATCAAATCGATTAGGGTTAGGTTTGATCAAAAAACCGGAAGACAAAGTAATACTGAAATCCTTCTTCACCAATATGAAAATGACAAATATAGGGTACATACAATGAACTTGAAGATGCAAAATGACTGGATGACTATCGGTGAATTCTGCATTCTGCCGGCTCTGAAGTGGCAAACGCTACTTTACGATTGGTCGCCTGCAATTCTGAAATTCTATCTTAACGCCTTCTAGATGACTCTCCCAGACCAATGTAATCTAACAAAAAGCGGAATAGCCACAGAAAAAACATGCTATATGTATGTGTGGCGAAGCACCTGGAACAGCTAGGCACATACTGGTGGGATGCAGAATTTCTTTTAGAATAGGGTCTTTACTCGCGACGTCATGATAAGGTTTTAGGAATCGCGGTCGCAAGAGCCCAGAAAAGGATGACAACAACCACAGGCCTCATCCAATTCACCAAAGAGGGCTCTAAAACAAAACCAATAAATAAGCCCTATTCGATCATAGGCCCGCACCGGATTGAACTCTTGTGATGGATACGTATGATAAACAATACAAGTTTCCGTCTGATGTAGCGATTACTACATCCAGGCCGGACATTTTGCTTCACTCTCGGAGACTAAAGCGCGTTCTACACATCGAACTCACCGTGCCGTGTGAAAATAACATTTCTAAAGACCATATTTAAATTTAATAGTTACTAAGATCTAACCAATGATATCACAAAAACCGGCTATTATGTTCACTTATATGCGATAGAAGTAGGCGCGAAAGGTATCCCGGCAAAATCCTTATACACATTGCTGAAAGATCTAGGCTTATTGAGAATGTCCGTGATAAACGCGGCACTTACGGAATCGTATCAAATATGGTTAGGTAGAAAGAGGAGCCGAGGTGGCGAAAGTAAATATTGATGCATTGTAAAGCTGGACATTGACGATCAGTTTTTCGCGTCAGTCTAGATGTAAAACTGTGGCGTCACTCCAATGGTTTTATGCCAACTAGATTTGCCCATTCACTGGCGTCACTCCGGCTCTTCAGTTTTCGACCGGTCGGGCTGTTTAAAGAACGTGTACTACCTATTTGTGTCGAGAAAAAGTGGATTCTGATCCTGAAGAAACATTATTTCTTACTGCGGTTACTCTTTGTTGCCAAATACTTACCAACAAGCAAAAAAGAAAGCAATGGATGAAGAAATGACTTAAAAAAAGAAATCAATTAACTCACGTCAATTAAAATAGGAAGCAATTCATCTAGAGCTTTTTGTCGATGCTGTTTTGTTTTATAGTTTTTTGTCCGATACTTTCCACAAACATTCAGAATTTTTATATTTTTCAACAAATTCTGTCATTATGACACGTCTAGAGGACAGCGACGCCGTCATTGTATCAACAAAATACCATACACAGCAGCACAGCACACTAAATCACCGCGCGGCGCGGGCGCTGCGCACGAACTGACGCGATTGGCATGACGATCACACACTCACGTTCAGTTTGGCGCGACGCGCCGGGTTGGATTTATGGTAGCCCCGGAAATTTCGTGGAGCGTCGTCAGTTAAAACTCTAGAGTGATGATTCGACACTCACTATCAAATTTTGGATGGACATCAGTTCAACTGACGCGCAAAACTGATCGTCAATGTCCAGCTAAAGCTGGACATTGACGATCAGTTTTGCGCGTCAGTTGAACTGACGTAAATCCAAAATTTGATCGTGAGTGTCGAATCATCACTCCGGAGTTTTAACTGACGACGCTGCACGAAATTTCCGGGGCTACCATAAATCCAACCCGGCGCGACGCGCCAAACTGAACGTGAATGTGTGATCGTGATGCCAATCGCGTCAGTTCGTGCGCAGCGCCCGCGCCGCGCGGTGGTTTAGCGTGCTGTGCTGCTGTGTATGGTATTTTGTTGATACAATGACGGCGTCGCTGTCCTCTAGACGTGTCATAATGACAGAATTTATTGAAAAATATAAAAATTCTGAATGTTTGTGGAAAGTATCGGACAAAAATTATAAAACAAAACAGCATCGACAAAAAGCTCTAGATGAATTGCTTCCTATTTTAATTGACGTGAGTTAATTGATTTTTTTTTAAGTCATTCCTTCATCCATTGCTTTCTTTTTTGCTTTTAGGTAAGTATTTGGCAACAAAGAGTAACCGCAGTAAGAATTTATGTTTCTTCAGAATCAGAATCCACTTTTTTCTCGACACAAATAGGTAGTACACGTTCTTTAAACAGCCCGGCCGGTCGAAAACTGAAGAGCCGGAGTGACGCCCATGAATGGGCAAATCTAGTTGGCATAAAACCATTGGAGTGACGCCACAGTTTTACATCTAGACTGACGCGAAAAACTGATCGTCAATGTCCAGCTTTAAAGTAGCTACTTAAACCTGCACCTGGGTCGTAAGCCCCAGGCACTGCTCTTGGCTCTTTGCTCTGCAATGTGATGGACCCGGCACTCGCACGGTGAATCCATGGAATGCTAAGTTATCGTCCTTTTCTCTCTCTCTCCCTCTGAACACCAAACTTTCTTAGACTTTTTGCTTTACTTGCGTCGATTTAGAGCCTAGTTCATTATTACCTAAGGGTTGAGCAGAATCTGGCCATGAACAATGAACAGGACAAAACTCATCACAATATTTCTTGTGTGCATTTAGTGGAGATGGCATGGGCGTAGCTAAAATCATATGTAAAGATGACGGAGTGGAAACATGAGGTTCTTCCAATTACGCTAAATAAATCGCTGGAGAATTATTAAAACTAGAGGGTACCTCAATATTCAATGGAGTAGGAGGCGTCGCCAAAAACAAAATGAAAATAAGTAGAAATCAAACACTCGATGCCAGAAGAATGATTAAAAAAAAACGTTAAAAAAAACTTTTAAAAAACATGCTTTTACCAAAAAGACTAAAAACCAAAAAGTTGAAAATAAAATAAGATCACACTTTTAGCAAATCAGGATTTAAAAAATTTTCTTGAGACAACTAGAAATGTAACACAAAAATTTTCTCAAAATTTTAGCGATCTATTACAAGAACACAATGACTAAAAGCGTGGGGCTTTTAGATTTTACACTTCTCTTGCTTACAAACTTAGTTGAACTAAGGAATACATCCTTTAAATTACGCCCCACGCTTTTAGAGTCATTGTGTTCTTGTACTACATCGCTAAAATTTTAAGAAAATTTTTGTGTTACATTTCTAGTTGTCTCAAGAATTTTTTTTAAATCCTGATTTGTCTTATTTTATTTTCAACTTTTTGGTTTTTAGTCTTTTTGATAAAAGCGTGTTTTTTAAAAAGTTTTTTTTAACGTTTTTTTATTTACTACTTTTTAGTCTAACTAATTATTAAATATTGTATTGTCACCGGGAATACATATGTAGAAAAAATTTGAGCTCAATTGGAGCAATAGAAGTGGTCGAAAAATCGATTGCAAGATTTGATCATGACAAAGAAACCAACAGACAGAGCAACTCAATAAAAAGCGTGTAAAAAAAAGCGTGTAAAAATACGACGATAACCCTAGCGCGCGAGCGCGCGTTACATTGCGTAGTACTTTTTGCAGTTGTTTTTCAAAACCCATAAAATAAAGTTTGTTTCCCATCAATATTTTTTATATAAGTTTATTTTAATGGTCTGAATACGTAGACGCGGGCTTCGTTATGAGTCTTTTTACATCCTAGCCTGTAATGTGTGCGTACTCCAAAGGCGTAAAGAGATTTGACGATAGTATCCGAAACGTACCCTCGTCTCAGAATCTTGGCTCGACGACAGGCCAGCGACGTGACATATAAGGGTAATAATGAGGACATTTATTACAGGACCCTTTTGCTTAACGCATGCCTCCATTGTAGTATTCAAGTACTACAGTTGAATAGCTTATCAGTCAAAATATGTAGTTGAAACTATTTGCGACGATTAAGTTTTCTTTAGGAGGTCTGATTCTGACGTACGAGTATCTGATGTTTTTGATCAAAACGATACTCTAAACTACGGGTAATGCTACTACCCATGGTCCTACTGATAGAACCACGGACAAAATAAAATGACCAGTAGGACTAGGTACGCAGTAGGACCACGGGCAACGAACGATTTATTCATTAATAATAATTATACATGTTAACTTTTATATTGTACAGGATATGCAGTCCTTTATTAGACTATTGCATTCCTTTCAGTATATTGGATTGCGAATATAATTCAATTGCACGACTTAGAATGCTAAATGTGAACATGGAAAAGTCCGACACTTGCGTTGGCTGGTGGCATTAATTGAAAACGAAGTTATTGTGCGCGTCACAATGGCGGCATCCACGCGAGCAGACTACGTGACGGAACTTTCAAAGCCGCGGTGTCATTCATTACCAACTTGGCCCATAACTCTCCATTAGATGGCGATAGGAAAGGTTTGCATTTCTTTGACACACCAGCAGGCGTAGCACGGGCTGCCAAGACTGGACTCGAGTCACGCATTATCTCACAATTTCAGTGACATAATCTCTACGTCTTAAAGAGTAGCAGGGTGGCGCGTATTTAGTCTGACTGAGGTGATAAATTTTCTTGACGCTCATCAAGGAACACGTGTAACCGAGTTTTATCACAAATTTCTTGGCGTGCGTGTGCGCCGACTGCTGTGGTTGCGCCACCGCGCTACTCTTTAAGACATAGAGATTATGTCACTGAAATTGTGAGATAATGCGTGACTTGAGTCCAATCTTGGCAGTCCGTGCTACGCCTGCTGATGCCTTAGAAAAACTCTTTAAGCGGCTGATGTTAACAGAAGCTGTATCTTACCAGCTTTGAAGGCCAGACTCGCACTTTTCTGCAGTCGAGCCGGACTATGAAACTATGAAATGAACTATGAAAAAGGCTGAACGATTTGAAGTTGAACGAAAGGAATGTATGCCTTCAACTGATGGCGTTGCATTGGGAAGCCCAGAGTGTCTTGCCAACATCTGGGTGGAGCATTTTAGAAGAGAAGGCGTTGACTTAAGGGCCGACGACCATCCAACTTTGGAAATGATACGTCGATGACGTTTTCAGTATTATTCTAGTCTCCGTTCATCCAAATATGCAGTTTATAAACGAAAGGGAAGCGGAAAGAACGTTGTCTTTCCTAGATGTCAAACGTAAAGGATAATCTAACCTAATATACAAAAAAAAGCTCTTGTTATCCAACTCCTCCGAAACGGCTTAACTGAGTTTATGTTCTTTTTGTGATTATTTGGTAGGTCTAAGAATAGGTCGTATGCTTTTTTTATACCCCTAGGCGTTTTTTTATACCTTTTAGGTTCGCGGTCACAGCGAGTAAAAATATTAAAATCACATATTATAAATGTTTTTATCAAATACATGATATTGTTTGTAAACATATATTATGATTGTCATAAATAATATTACCAGCAAATGTTGAAATATTTATAATAATAATTATAGGTGGCGCAAATTGCTTTCTTCTGTAACAGAAAAATACTTCCAACAACTACTTTCTAATTTTGAAACGCGTGTGTTAACTGATATATCGGAAAATTTTTCAAATCTTAGAAATTCACAGTTTAGTGATAGTTTCCTTTGTACACTGCCATTATTTTGAACTTTCTAGATCATTTTAAAAAAAGTTAGATTTCTGATCTACTTATATGTCAATCATGAAAATTACGATTTTTGGACGATATTTACAATATCTATTTAACCGTTTAAGCTGTGTTTATGAAATTTAGGGTAAAAGTTTGTCTAGAGGGTCTCAATATATAAACCAAATTTGATGTGTTTAAATAATTATCTGTTTGGCAGTTTACAATGCAATTAAAATGTTTAAATTGTTAGTTGACACACAATTTAGACGATTATGTAAAATCTAGTATTGTAGTGCCCTAACAGGGTTCATGCTAAGAATAGAAAATGAAAATACTATCATACTATAACCAGATGAGGCAATGAGACTATGACTATAATTTCAATTATAAAGGGATCAAAAATGGCTCCAAATAGTACGTCTAATATTACCCAAGGTCATTGTTAAACTTGTCTTCACACGCTACCACGTGCCGAGATACGTTTTATTTTCTTGAATTTGAAGAATAAAAAATATTGATTGTATAAACCAGTACAGAACATTAGAGAGAGCACAATTAACACCGACAGAACATTATTTCTATATATAATAAGTAGTACATTCTTCTTTCATCTTTTTACGTCACTCGCGCATGGAAAAATAAAACGGCATAAACAAAATGGCTAACAACATGTTCCCCACAAAATAAGAAAAAATAAAGCACGTGCAAAAAACCCCAGGGATTATTGAGCAGGACGCGACGATTTTTCACGGCCGGGCGGTTACCAGTGCCATGAGTAGGTTCGCGTAGAAAATCTCTCACATCCCCTCTGTATTGTGCAGCATCGATCGTTCTTGCTGTATGTAAATACTTATACGTTTATTTAATGATGGTCTACAAAGCTCGAACGCTTTTGTAACTTAAGGCTGGGGCAGCTCACTAAATTCTTCTTACGCTGTGGTTCCTTTTGGCAATGTCGTTGATAATAATTGCTAAAAATAATTAAAATATTACTACACTCAATTGCAATGAGTCCGGATCACGTAAATATATCCAAAAAAGAGTTCCATACAAACTTATCCAAGTTTATAAGCCCTTAACAATGAGTGGTTTTCATTTTTTTTCTTAAAATGTGCTATAAGAACTTGCTTTTTGCCAAATTTCATGGTTCTAGGTCAGCGGAAAGTAATACCCTATAAGATAAAATTCCCTTGTGAAATCGCAAAACCAGCGAAAATATGCGACATAAACGGTCATATCTTTTAATTGTGTTGACTTATAAATACGATTCTTTAAAACTTAAAAAGACAATAAACTCAAGTATTTGATATTTTTATCCAAGTTGACAAAAGGAGAAGGTTATTAATTCGATGCGTATGTATTTTTTTTGTGTGTATGTTACGCGATTACGCCGCCAATTGTAGACCGATTTTCAAAATTCTTTTGTATTCGATAGAGTATTTATACTCCTGCGGTGGTTTCATTGTCACCAAAGTCAGGATCTGATGATGGGATCTTAGGAAAATCGAGGGAAACCCTTCCGAAGCTTTTTAGGTGTTTACGTCTGTTAGTCATGAAGCGAGCCGATGATGGAAGAATCCTTTAGAAGTTAGAGGTTTTTTTAAATACAACAGGCACGTGTTGACCCTTTTTTAAATAGATGATAGGCACATATTGATACTCTGTCGTGTGCTTCAATTATCTTTTTTGTGAATTTAATACAAGCTCACCAAAGGTGAGCTGAAAAAACCGACAAAAAATAAAAACACTGAAAAGTAAAAAATAATATAAGAATAGGTACAGACAACATCACACTTCTATATTGAAGTCGATGACAAACGATGATTTCCTAGAAAGTCTTAAAATTTGGCACCGACTTGTAAAAAATTTTGTAAAAAATTACGAAATCGTGGATTTGAAAGTTTATTTTTATAGTTATTCTAGCTGTGCCCGCGAACTACGTTTCGCCGTACATTTTTTCCCGTTTTTGCAACATTTTTCATTGATGCTCAGCTCGTATTAGTCGTAGCGTGATGTTATATAGCCTATAGTCTTCCTCGATAAATGGACTATCCAACACAATATTTTTGTGTTGGATAGTCCATTTATCGAGGAAGGCTATAGGCTATATTTCCATTTGAATCAGTAGTTCCTGAGATTAGCGCGTTCAACTAAACAAACAAACAAACTCTTCAGCTTTATAATATTAAGTATAGAAATAAGTATAGATTTATGATTGCTTTTCAAAGCTACCAAGCAATTTTACAATATTGAATTCGCTAATTGTGATCCTTTTTCATTCAGCAGTAATTTTGAATTCATCACACTGAAAGCTTAAATATCGATATTTCCGTCATATTGTGGACTGGCATGGCCTTAACCCGAGTTGACAATGGATCGGCTGTTAAAATTTTATGTTCTGTCGTAACTACTGATTGACGAATATGATGCTGTTACGGTGGAAATTGTTTAGGTAAAAGGTTCCATAAAATTTTAGTGCCATTCGATACGCTTATTTAGCAAATCTTAAGTTTTAGATGTTAACTTTTATAATTTTGACGGTCTCCTAATGACGTAACAGTGCTATTTACGGAATTAATTCAACGCTATTGTGTGCATTTATATGTGGTAGAAGTAGACGCGATAGATTTATTGCAAAATCCTTATACATGTCGCTTAAAGTTCTAGTTTTAAAGAGAACTTCCATTAGTCCTAAATTCTTGTAAAGTTTTAATATTAACTAAAGCGCGTAACAAAAGTCACTTGCAGAATTGTATCAAATATAGGTTATTAGGCAGAGGGAATTCTGGGTCGTAAGTCCTAAGCACTGCTTCTTTCTCTGCAACGTGATGGACCCGATCCGACGTAGTAATTGAGTTGAGACCACCCACTATTAATCTGAAACCTATTTCTGCCGCAAAGCAGCCGTGCTTGCATTGCTGTGGTTTGAAGGTTAAGATATGCCAGTGAAATTACTGGGTACCGTGACTCTACATCCTATGTCACAAGTTGACAAAGTACACCGTGGTTCTTGTGGGGTTTGCAGATTTGCTGCGAATCTCACAAGAACCACACGTACTTCAGGTGACTGTTACCATCAGGTGGGCAGTTTGCTTGTTTGCCAACTTAGTTGTATAGAGAGAAAAATTGAGGTAAAAGTTTTACTACTAGATTTGTTTGGTGGCTTCTGAACTCGCCTGGCTAGCCACCACCTTAGTTTCTTACCATAACAACATGTTACTAGTATTGTTGTGTTCCGATGAAACAGGTGAGATAACCAGGGGGCTTAGACAAGTGGCAATCGTTTCATAGCGAAACGATAACTAAATTCGTCATATTCAATCCGAGATAACGAAAACAAATTCCTAGCCAACGTACCTAAGGATTAGCGATAGCTGTGTCGAATCGTTATTTCTGTAAGAAAACAAAATACATATTTGGTTGTACTCAAACCCGAGAAATGAAAAAGAAATGGTAAAATAAATTATTAACATAGAGATAGAGAATATTATTCTCATTTCATTTTAATGAAAAATTAGTTGTTTTGAATAGTATTTAAAAATTACGAAAAAACAATTCGTTTTATCATCGATTCGTTGCGAATCAATTTGTCTACCGACTTACATATCGATGACTGTGATCGATTCGCCATGTTATTAGCGATGGCATATATTATATCAATCCCATACATTTTGTTCTTTTTGAACTTCGTTATCGTTTTTGAATTGTCACTTTGTCAGGCCCCCAGTTCCTGAATGGTTGACGGCGCGAATCCAGCTCGGTCCAAAACGGCCAAGTACTCGTTTTGGACCGAGCTGGGGACCAAGCTGCTGGAGTATGAACTCGCTCATGATCGATGTAAATTCCAATCAAGGAAATGCTTACAAAACATATGACGCCCTAAAAAAGATTTTTTTTTCATTAATCATTGGATATAATATCATCAGCCTATCGATCATTGCCGGATTTAGGGGAGGGCAACCGGGGTTACAGCCACGGGGCCCCCACAATAGAGTCTTCGGAAAAAAAATCAAATTCAGACTAGTAAACACTAGTAAACAACTTTTCCTTTCATTTTTTTTCTTCGCGTTTATTTATTGGAAATCAATTATTTATTGGAAAACTCGACTGAAAACAATTGTTCATTTTATTTGGAAAATAATTTGGGGCCAAGGGGCCTCCACTCCTTTGTTGCCCCGAGGCCTCCAGACCTTTAAATCGGGTCCTGCTATCGATCTGAATAGAACGTGAAAGTGTGACATCAAAAGTCTATTAGGGTTGTAGGCATGTCCATCGTGCCCACAACGGTGGATCCGAGCTTGGTTATGAGAAGTCTAGGTGAAGCTCGATTCCATCTCCCGCCTTGTCGTCCCTTATCATCAGATGAAGTGAGCCAACAGCTCCCCTATTGTGTGTAAAATACCGCGCGCTGCGAAAAGTCGCAGTGTGTAATCTTCCTAACGTAGTTCGGTATTACTGTTCAGCCCTCATGTCATGTGCCTCCTGGGAGCTGCCGCTGCGTTTTGGGCTTTCGCGTGATGCTTTGCAAACCCTTTGTTACAAAATTGGGTAAATCGTTTTGATGGAGTATGACCGATGGCGTTTTCCGTGTTTGCGCAAGCTGTATTTTAAAAGGCGCCGTAGGAGATATACTGTTGGCGAAGTCATAAAATAAACCGGGTTCCGTAGAAATGTATACAAGTTTCTAACTAACTACTTACATTTTACAGTTGGCAGATTTTTTCATTGATATGTTCTGTAAGACATTGCTTCTTGCCTAATTTCGTTATTCTAGGTCAGGGTCTCCAAACTATGGCCCGCGGGCCAGATCCGGCCCGCCCCAGTGCCATAAATCCGTTTTGTTTGCTTAGATCGCACACTCCGCGACTAGTCTAAAAATATAGTGAAGGGCAGGAAAATTAAAAGTGTTTTGGCCCTTGGAACATATTTGAAGTAAACATTTGGAGGTTCCTGTTCTAGGTCAACAGGAAGCACCATATAGATTTTGATTCCTTTATGAAGTCGCAAAATATGCAACAATAACTGTACAAAGTTCATTACGCATCTATTTTTATTATTAGGTGCGTCAATATTGCACTTTTTATTATTACGGTGCAACGAACTACGGTCCGTTGTCGTGGTACATAATCATGCATATTTTAAGATCAGTGGTCAATTAGTCTTGACAACAACTCTCGCTTTGCATTTTATTTTTCTTCTTTTTGGCACTCACCGCATTAACATTATTCACATTTAGGTTTAAGTTGCATCTCTTGCATAGTTTTTTGGTCCTTCGAGCCGGATGGATATCTTTTGATCGCGTCGACCTACAAGTTTGATATTTTCACAGCTGCAAGAAGCAGTTGAAATTTGATACAAATTTCTCCTGATGCGAAATGGGTCTTGACATACAGATATAGGGACAACGAAGTGGTCCTATAAGAGTTACGTTTTTCCCTTTCGAAGTATGAAACCCTAAAAATAATAGCTCTATTGTCCCTTGTCATCATTTACCGCCATACAGTTTGTGATTTAATACATTTTGATTCTAAGTCAATATGAATAATATCTGCCTTTCAAATTTCCTCTACCGCCTAAAGAATTTAATTCCGACTGACTTAAAAAAATGTTTGTACAGACTTTAATCTTCCGAATCATAGACTATGGTGATTTTTTTTTTTTTTTTTTTTTTTTTTTTTATGGATGGCCCGGCAAATGACCTCCTCCCGCCTGATGTTAAGCGGTGAAAGAGGCCCAAATGAGTTGACAGATAGAGTAGGGACGACATCCACTCTCCTACCTGCCCGCCCCTTGCCGGCCCAAAAGATGCTTTTTCACGCCTCTTTTGAAGGAACCCATGTTGTAGGATGGAGGAAACACGTGCGCAGGTAGAGAATTCCAAGTGTGGGATGAACGACAGAAGAAGGAATCTTGGAATTTCTTGGTACGGTGTGAAAAGGAGGACACAGTGTACGGATGACTCCGAAGGCCCTTACGCGTGTTTCTGTTAAGGAATGGAGAGGGAGGGATAAGGTTAAAGAGCTCCTCAGAGCATTCCCCATGGAACATTCGGTAAAAGGCGCTAAGAGAGGCGATGTCACGACGAAGTTGTAGAGGCTCGAGGGTGTTAGTTGCCTCTACATCGCCAATTATGCGAATAGCGCGACGCTGCAATCTGTCCAGAGCATCGAGGAGGTACTGAGCGGAGCCGTCCCAAAGGTGCGAGCAATATTCCACGCAAGACCTAACCTGAGTTTTATACAACAAGCATAGTTGGTCCGGCGCAAAATACCTACGCACCTTGTTCAGGACACCGAGTTTCCGTGAGGCAGTAGTTATGACGGATTCGATGTAGTCTCTGGGGTTCAGATCGCAGCGAATGTTCATTCCGAGCAAGGTGATGTTGCTCTGTGTGTGAAGGGTTGTGCCCTGAAGAGAAGGAAGGGGGAGGAAAGGTGACCTTTTCGCCGAGAACACGCACACCTGTGTTTTCTTAGCATTGAACTCAACAAGATTGTTGGAGCCCCATTCGGAGACGAGGTCCAGCGTCCTGTTGAGCTCAATGATAAGATTCTGCCTTTCCCTACCAATATCACCACGAGCAGCCCCCGAGGCTCCGTGATATCCCCCATGCACTGTACTGCCGTCTGCATAGCAATGTATAGCTCCCAAGGAAAGCATATCATTGATATGCAGAAGAAACAATGTGGGGGATAGAACGGAGCCTTGCGGAACACCAGCGTTCACTGCCACGAACCGCGAAGCGCAGCCGTCAACGACAACGCGAATTCTACGCTCGTGGAGGAAGCTGGCAATCCACGTACAGAACTGCGCGGGTAATCCGTATGCCGGAAGCTTGGAAAGAAGAGCCTTGTGCCAGACTCTATCAAAAGCTTTGGCGATGTCGAGACTAATAGCCACCGATTCGCCGCGCTTATCGATAGATTCACCCCATTTGTGCAAAAGGAACGCTAGAAGGTCACCTGTTGACCGTTTAGGACGAAACCCATACTGTCGGTCATTAAGTAACGAGTGACTTTACACAAAATGGAAGTGACGGCTATAGGGCTATGTGTGCTATTTCGTGCTGATGTGTGCTATTTCGATCTGAATGCAGATCTACTCAATAAACTAGACCGACTTCTAAATAGCTGCATTCGATTCGTCTTCAATTTAAGGAAATTCGATCATGTGTCCGCATTCCGACAGCACTTAAAATGGTTACCTACCTATACGACAGCGTAGGGATATTAGAGCCTTATTGACTCTTACTTAATAAACCCGTTACACCGAGTAAATCTCAGTACCCATTTTCATTACTTATGTACCTCCCATAGTAAGACCCTCCGTTCTGCCTCTAATGGTCTCCTTAAAATGTTCCCTCACCATTCTGATACTGTTCATTCTTCCTTTTTTGTTCAGTCTATTCTTTTATGGAATGACCTTTCTCAAGAAGTGAGAAACTCACCAAGCAAGGTTAGCTTTAAGAACAAATTGCGCTAGCTATTCTGAGAGCAAAGTTTTAAGCAATAAAACTTAGGCTTTTAAGCAAATAAGTAGACTATTGTTTGTAATATAGTTATTGGCAAATATATATTAGTATATTTTATATATTTTGTACATAAAGTATTAATAAATAACTAAATCTGTGTCTATGTCTAGCTAGCCAGCCTATCCATCAGAAAATCCATAACAGACGCTTCGAAATAAAAGTCCCTTTAGAGGCTATGTTAGAGTCCAATTTTAAGTTTTTTTTATATCACTAAGATGACAAACAAGCGAACGGCCCACCTAGTTATGCGGTTACCGTAGCCTTGCAACACTGGGGGTATCGCTTGCGAGTTGCCGACTCTGTATAAACTTTTTTATACTCTTCTTGAAGAACCCCATGCAAAACCTAACTATAGGGTGGCAGGGCTGGCACAATGCTACGGGCCCCCGACCCGAGAGAGCCCCGGCCCAAGAGGCCGCGAGCTCAGAAATAACCTAACATTATTAACAAAATTTTGTAAATTCAAACTAATCATTAAGATTTCAGTACATTCAAAAGAAAAAGATGTCGATCAATTTTTCTGGAAGGGGGCCACCCAAAGAATTTACTACGGGCCTTAGATGGTATGGTTACGCCACTGTGCGAGTTAACATCGACACGAAAACAGTACGACCATTGCGACAACTCGTAACAAAATAAATTAAGTAAACAGCAAGAAAACAAAGTAAATTGACATTTATAAGGATGCTGAAGCCATTAAAATAAAACTTGGTGCGGTAACTTAACTACAAATCTATGCATTGATTTGCTTACATTTGAAACTTGGAGCGAAGTTGGAGCGAAGCAATCTAAGTTACCTGTTTAATCTTCGCCTTAAGTCGACAAACAAGTTAAAAATAGGAATAAACTTATACCTTCTGATGCATCTCTTGGGCGGAATTGATTTCTCTTCGTTACAAAACAAAATTTAACGCTTGTTAAAAATCTTGCCACACTTCTATTGTTGTGAGAAACTTTAAACGAACAGTAACAGTGATAACAACCCAAGAACGGCAAGATCGATGATAGTCAACTTTGGGGTGAAGCGTGTTGACGTCTTCCCACTAAACGGACTTCAAAGAAAAAACGAAATAAAACATTTATTGACCGCTAACGCAATAGTATACAAGAAAAAAACAGATACACATAATGGCCAGTTAGGACTTGACCTCAGCATATGCTGCAACTATAAACTATTAATAAATACATGGCTGCAACTGACAAATCTGGTATACTCACATCACACCGAAATAATTTGTAAACAGGTTATTAATATACAGACCACATAGATTATCCGGCTCGAGGGACCATTTGTTAAGGTTATTTTGCGAGATGGAATGCGTATCACTGGCCACAACCTATAACACAGGGAATGCCCATAAACCACTCCGTGTCTGTAATGTCAAACACAGAGGAATACTGACACACATATGTTCAGCTGTATGGATCACTGAGCCAAAGTAGACTTTACTCACTGTTACTTTGTTGATATGTAGCTGTTGGATCGTCACTCGTATTCCCACTACTTTGTCCCACTGGTGGGACCTCGAGGAAATGCGGTTCCTCGTGCCCCCACTCACCAGTGGGAGCACACGGAAGTCCCTTTATCATGCGGAATCACATGTCCTCGTGGTCCCACCAGTGGGATAAAGTAGTGGGACCGGGAGTGACGAACCTAGCTTTTAATAGTGAGTAAAGTGTACTTTAGCTCAGCAAAGTGAAAAGAGATCAACATTAAGTTTATGTTTCGTTCGAGTTGCAAAGTCCTCTAAGATGGTGATGCTGTGGTCATGAGGTCAACACAGTATACGTTCCGTTCGAGTTGGATAATTCCTGGGTGATGGTCATAAGGTCAACACAGTTTATTAAAGATGCAGGTTAGAGTAATTTTTTTTTCCTTATTAATTTATTCCTCATTTTTCAATTTATTTAGCATTTTTAAAGAAAATGCAAAGACACATAATAGAAATTGTAAGTTTGATTTAGTCATATTTCAATTTAAGCATTTTTAAATAAATAAATAAATAAAAATAAAATGTATTTAATTCGGATGCAAAGGTTTTAAAGAACAAGTTACAAAAATAACATTTTGTAACTTTTTCTGGCTTTTTCTTCATGGTCCTACTAATTTGTCCTACTAGTGGGACCACGAGGAAGCCTAGTTCCTCGTAGTTTTACTGCAGAGAATAATGTCCTACAAGTGGATCCACGAGGATGCCGAGTTCCCCGTAGTCCTACTGCGAAGTTAAATTATTAAATGATAAATTTTTATGTTACTTTATGTCAAGTTCGAAGTATGATATAAAAAACGAATAGTATTTTATTCGCCATGTACTTAATGATAAATTTAGAAAATAATGTTTCAATCTTAACTTTCCTAGAAAATGACCAATGCTTTCCGAAAGCGTGCATACGACCCGACCCTATCGGCTAACTCATAGCGATGTGCGATGGCGGTAGCGAGGTACTCGCTATCGTTTTAATTTCACAGAATTTGCTATTATAGGCGGTACGAAATCACAAGATGACGCCATAAAGGCGAGCTAAAAGCATAGCGAGTATGCCAACATAATGTTTGCGCATCTCGGACCACGGGGAGAGCAACAGACCCGCGGTTCTACCGCTTAACTCATGGCAATGCACTTGCTATCATTCTAATGTCTCAAGCGGTATGAAATCACAAGATAACGTCATAAACGAGAGCTAAAACGATAACGAGTGAGTTTCATCAGTTTTATCCTATACTATAACTTACTGGCTATCGTTTATGTGTCATCTTGAATTCGTACCGCTTGTGACATTAGAACGATAGCGTGCAAATTCCTTGAAATTAAAACGATAGCGAGTAGCGAGTACCTCGCTACTGTTGTCGCTATGAGTTAGGCGGTAGGACCGCGGGCAGGCCTCCGTCACTTCGCACTTAGGTACAAGATAAGTGCCTACAGTTCCGCGCAGTCTGAGTGTAGAAAAGCAGCGGGGCTGCCGCGCTCTTGGGATTAATGCACTCACAATTTATAGCGACGTTTCGCGCGCTTTCTTGAGCGCGCTTGATTCATTTCCATCAGCAACAACCCTAGCGCTCGCGCTCGTACGACGTGAGGTTGCAGCGTACTAATAACATACTCTAGGCGTGAATGCTCAAAGTTGAGGTACCTATTTAAAATGTCGGCTTTTTTAAGATCAAAGGATTGCAATTTCTGTTCGTAGTACTATTATCTATTCTGTGCCGCGGGTCGTATGCACGCTTTCGGTAAGCATTGGTCATTTTCTAGAAAAGTTATACGGCGAATAAAATACTATTTGTTTTTTTATCATATTTCGAACTTGACATAAAGGAACATGAAAATTTATCATTTAATAATTTAACTTCGCAGTAGGATAACGAGGAACTAGGCATCATCGTGGACCCACTAGTAGAACATTGTTATCTGCAGTAGGACTACGAGGAACTAGGCTTCCTCGTGGTCCCACTAGTATAGGAGAAATCAGTAGGACCACGAGGAAACAGCCCTTTTTGGCTCTCTTAAAGTCGAGTTGACTTTGAAGCTCTATCTCTTTCCCTACAACTGCGTATATTAGACGTCATAAGAGGTACAATAACGACACGCAATAAAATACAGAATTAATCTTTATAAATAATACAGATGAAGCACAGATGAAAAACTAAAAATTGCTGAAACAATTAAATGAGAAGTGTCACAAACCTATACTTACTAATATTATAAAGCTGAAGAGTTTGTTTGTCTGTTTCTTTGAACGCGCTAATCTCAGGAACTACTGATTAAAGTTGAAAAATTATTTTTGTGTTGGATAGTCCATTTATCGAGGAAGGTTCTAGGCTATATAACATCACGCTATGACTTAGGTATAGGAGCTGAGCATCAATGAAAAATGTAGCAAAAACGGGAAAAAAATATATGGCGAAACGTAGTTCGCGGGCACAGCTAGTAGCTTATATTACGCATTAATAATGTAGAGGTTACAATCATATTTATATAATTATCGTTTTGTGTAACATCCCCAACCAACACGTTTCAAATTGTAGACTAGACTCTGTACCCGGGTTGTCTGCATGGGTACCTCCGTCTTACCAATTTTTTTCTGCCGCAAAGCAGCAGTGCTTGCATTGCTGTGTTCCGGCTTAAAAGGTAAGATATGGCAGTGAAATTAACGGGTATCGTGACTTTACATCTCATGTCACAAGTTGGCAACGTACTCTGTGGTTCTTGTCGGGGTTGCAGATTGGCTGCGAATCTCACAAGAGCCACGTGTATTATGGGTGACTGTCACCACTTACCATCAGGTGGGCAGTTTACTTTTTTGCCAACGTAGCAGCAATAAAAAAATGTGCAAGCAATGCACGCACACAATGTTCAATGTTGATTGGAAAATCTTCTTTTATGCGATACTAGCTTTCCGCTCGCAGCTTCGCCCGCGTTGTGTTCGTTTTCCCCGTGGGAATTCAATATTTTCCCGTAGGAAAATATTCTATATGCCCGCGTTATGTTCGTTTTCCCCGTGGGAATTCCATATTTTCCCGTAGGAAAATATTCTATAGCCTATGCTACTCAGTGATATTGTAGTATTCTATTAGTGAAAGAATTTTTCAAATTGGTCCAGTAGTTTCGGAGCCTATTCCATACTAACATACAAAAATACAAATCGTTCCTCTTTATAATATTATAGTATACAGGGCGTCCCAAGACTATGGGACATGAAGGCAAAGTACCTTAAATATCGTAGATAGGATATTTTGCTGAAAGAAGACTTTATGTTATACTCAAAATTGAGTATAATTAATTAATTAAATGCTCAAAATATGATCCTTCTTGTCTTATGCAAATCGTCAATTCTTTTAACAAGTTCACTGCCTATTGATTTTCGAAACCGCCGAAGTCAATTTTGACTTCGGCGGTTTCAAGTATGTTTTTAATTTGATTAAAATGATTAATAAAACGTTATTCCTTTCTTTTAAGATACTATGTTACTTAAGAGGACTTATTATTTTTTGTCCATTCTTTCGATTGGCATCATAAAAATACGGGTGATTTTTTTCTTCACGTTTAAGTCGGTTCGATTCCCAGATGAAGCAAGTAATTTTTAGAAAATCTTTAAATACAGTATTACTAACTTTTAAAAATAACATAAAGTCTTCTTTCAGCAAAATATCCTAACAACGATATTTAAGGTACTTTCCCTTCATGACCCATAGTCTTGGGACGCCCTGTAGATATGGATAAACCAGCCGGTTTGACAAAAAACGGATTTGCAATTCAAACCCTCATTCGTGATTGACACTTTTTCCTCTTGACGCGGCGCGACGTGTCCCAAACAATATTTTATTCATTATCGAATGTCTGTTTTGAACAGGCGTAAGGGTTGCTACACACATAAGCGGGCCGACATTGTCGGTTCAGCAGTATTTGTCGAACAGCAAAGCCGACTCGAAGCAATTACTGCACTTGTTCGGCTTTATTCGGCTTGTGCCGATCTGGTAGTTCATTTGGGTCGCCACATCATCCGATACGGCAGTATTTGTTGAACAACAAAGCTCGACCGGGCTTACCCTAGTATGTTCTGTGCGACTAGCCAAAGCCTGGTTTTTCCGGAACATTTAGCTACATATATTCGTTTTACCACCCGGCTGCCCGGCCTAGTGTGTAGGTGCAGCAAAGCGGATAGACATTTTCTCGAACATTCATCTACATAATATTCGATTTTAATGCCCCGCTGTGCTGATTAATGCCGGCCCGCTTATGTGTGTAGCAACCCTTAATTTTGGTTTTTCTCTCATTCACACTTAATGTGACTACTGATTTTAGCAGAGTTTTGCCATCTTATGTTAAAATAGACAATGATTTATTCCTAACCATACAATTGGTGTTCTCAATAAGGGTGAGGCCAAACGGACGTAATTTTTTGAGTTGTGAGTCATGTAATTTCGGTCGCGCAATATGCGTTGCATTCGGTTTCATACATAAGTGCAATTTGTGCCACACGACGACGCAAACTGAGTTGTCTGCCGACTCGTGCGCCTAAACTGGACCGATTTTCGGTCGGGTTGAGGGAGGAGTGAGGGAGGGGGGCGCTGGAGAGCAGCGAAGCAACAATTCGTTACCGGATTGTTATTATTCTTTCAGTCAGTCTTTCCTCTGGACTGATGGCTAGTCTCATGTTCGTGTCTGATTTAGTAATAAAAGGTTTTACGAGGTGTAAAATTTCTCGAAAAATATGTAATGGCATATGGTAGTACTTTTCAAATATATGTGGATTTGCACATGAACCTTCATAGCATAGAACTGTTCACATATCAATCTTTCACTATTAAGTGGATTTACCCAGGTTCGTTTTTGACATAATTTTCTGAATGCTTCGTAATACACAATATTTTTATGGATCCATCGCACTCGATGACACCAACCTCATTGTTCTGAGACACAAACAGCCTATTCTACCTCTCCAAAGCAACTGAATAAAATACGTCCATCTGGTAAACAGAATTTCAGTTGAACCTAAATTGAGCGACCGAAAATACGCGACTCACAACTTACAAAAATATGCTCGTTTGGCCTCACCCTAATAGGTAAACAATATTTGAACCTAACAAGAAATACACTCTCTATCAATCAAGTCTCTGTGAAATATTATTTCTAATTATGTAAGAATATCATTTACGTGACTCATAATTAATAATAATCTTATTAGATTTTTTGCATACCTACCTGCATATTATAATTTTTGAAAGTTATAGTACCGTGGTTATAGTATTGCAAACGTTGTTAAAGTTAAAATAGTACAGAGTATCAATGTTGAGTCGTGAGCTTTTTACGCCACACACTTTTAGCCGCCTCCGTAGTCTAGTGGTTGAGACCACCGGGTGTTGATCGGGAGGTCCGGGGTTCGATTCCCCATGGGGGCGGAAGTTTTTCTGCTCGGTTTGGTTCGTGGGGGGGCTTCTGAGTCCACCTGGCTAGCTACCACCGCCTTACCTAAGTTTGTCGCCATTACAACAATGTTTATAGCATTGTTGTGCTCCTACAATTAGAGATAAGATAACCAGTTCCTCAGTTTTTAAAGAGTACGCGAGAAGCGAGGAGCGTCAGTGGCGCTGTGGCTTCGGCACTGTACTTGTGCCCTGAGTAGAATTGGGAGGCCCGCGATCGATCCCGCCATGTACCAATGTGTTTTTCCTTTCACGAATTTCATACGTACATTTATCTGACGTTCCTACGGTGAAGGAAAACATCGCGAGGAAACCTGCATACACCTGCGAAGTAATTCAAAGGTGTATGTGAAGTCAACCAATCCGCACTGGGCCAGCGTGGTTTGACTAAGGCCTAATCGCCCTAACATGTTAGGGTAGGCTCGTGCCGCTCGGTGGGGAGGTATATGAGCTGTGGTGATGATGATGACGGGTGAAGCTCGCTTCCACCATCGGGCTTATCGTCACTTACCATCAGGTGAAATGAAGGCCAAGAGCTTTCCTGTAGTAAGTAAATAAAACGTAATTTTATTGTTACAAAATTAGTTAATTGAGGGCAATCGTTCACAAATTTAAATTCAAAAGTACTTTATTTCATAGGCCCTTGCGGGTACTTAAAATCGTCAATTTTACAAAATTTATGAAACATGAAAAATATTCTACTTAAATCAAGAACCCGTGCGCTAGTGGCAAGTAAATCCGCGGAGTTGATGCCGCGCATGTAATCGCCACGAGCGACCCGATTCCGAATGTAGGGGCTAACATGAGAAGAACCGGGCAAATTGTGAATATTACAAAACTATTCAGAGAACGAGCAATTCATTTCTTTTCACCGCCACGCTACTTATCATTCACTCGCCGCATATTCACGCTGCGCGAACTCATTTCATTAAAGTTGAATTTATTATATCAATACACTATAAACTCGTTATTGGTAACTTTCCTTTTCCTCTAGCTCATTATCGTAAACGGTTATGCGAGCCGTACAAACATTAAGATAATACGTCCCAATGAAATTTATTGAACAAAAGCTTCATGACGGGCACTTTTCCACTTTTCTTTTGTCTCCGAATACTTTTACCTTGAAATTATGCGAATTTCTAATTACTGATGCTGACAAGCGGGTCGTAAAATTTGCGCGTGGGAAGACATTTTGATCGCACAACCAATCAAAGAAGAAGCTACTCTGGGTAATTGGTCGAACTCCCGCTCTTCCTGTTATTCGTGAGTCGAACCGTGAAAAATCCTCTTTTGATTAGCTCTAAGGCTATTAGAAATATCTTCCAAAAATAAACTACGCCCAATTTATTAATTGGGGACAATATTCAATATGTATATCAAATATGTATATCATTCAATATGTATTATAAAACGAGAAATCTTAAAAGTGATTTATATCCATAGAAAGTTCTTATCAGTTGTTACATAGTAATTCCGGAATATAACTGTTCATTATGTGTTATATTTAAGAAATAATTCATTTTCTGAAAATTAAAGTATCTAGTTACAACAAAACTTCGTCAAAATTCAAATAGGAATAACATGTTTTTTATATATTTATTGACTACTCTTGGCCTTCATCTAACGTGATGGTATTTGACGATGAGGCAGCTTCAACCTATCTAAATTGTAATCGCTTTTTTGGAAACATAAATGACATTACAACGACAAACTTAGGTAGCGACGATAGTGTACCCGACGAGTCCGGAAGCTTAGACATTTTATCATTCAACATCTATTTATCAATAGTAACGTCATCATTCAATAACGACCCAAACTACGTATAAACATGCAAATGATTTTCTACACCAGTACCAGCATTCAGAAACAAAAAACTAATAATTTTTTTCCAACGACTCTACAATTTGATTCTACCCGAAGATACTATTGTTTTACTTAACACAAAACCTCTATCTACTGAAGTGCAGTTCATTAAAAAAATAGTTCCATTAAATAGGGAGCTCTGAAGCCACAGCTCTGGATTGATCCCCATTGTTTCACGAGATGGCGGCCGTTACCACCATCGCCAGATTAATGATCCACTCGTTGGCGTTGTGGGCCAAAAACGTTATAAATGCGATGCTCGAGACTGAGTAAACAAATTCCGGGCGAGCAATAAATAATATTATGTTGTTCGCTAAGTATATCGCCTTTGGATTGTCATTAATTCTTGTGCTATCGGCGTGTTGGTGACGATATGAATGGAATATGGCCGTCATTGTGTGGGTGGGACAATAAACTATACCGTATTAATCTAGTATGTAAACAAACTATATAATGGGTGTTTTAAAGGTAACGACTAAAACGTGAAAATATTTTAAAAAATGCATGCCAACCACATGCCAACGACTTTGCAATTAGGTATATACAGCCTATATATTCGCTAGATTTATAATTTGAAATGCCTGCTGCTATTTTCTTTCTATAAAAACAAATAATAAATAGTTGACATGTAACAAACCTAAAAAGTCGTGTTTATCAAACGATGGCTATATCTCTAATTGTAAATCTCGATTTATAGTTTTAATTTGATCATCACAGAATCCTGCGACTATTTTGCTTCTTTTAAAAAATTACATAATAAATAGTTAATATGTAAAAAACCTGAAATAGTCGTGTATTTCAAACTGTGAGAGCAATGTTATACGTTACAAAATGGCAAGATTTTACTTTGATCGATGGCGTTTTGAAATCCGTCGAGTCACACCCGCCATCTTGAATCTTTAAAAATAGAAATAAAAGTGAAACCTTGTTTTTCTTATGCCCAATTGAATATCATTAGTTTAAAACGTTGATGTTTGTACATCAAATAATATCTTATTTTTAAATTCCAGTGCTTTTCAAGAGTTTAATCAAGTTCAAACTTAATATTTACTTTATACTAATGGGCCCCACAGACGTTATCCTGTCAGACTTATCGGGTCCAATTGTACGTAGCTTGATCAATTCTTACGAAAATTTCGTAAGAATCGGTCAAGCCGTTTTTGAGTTTAAGCGAAACTTACGAACGGCGATTCATTTTTATATATAAGAAAAAGAAGAAGAAGACTAGTGGGCCCAACAGTCGTTATCCTGCCCAATAACAGCACCACCTATCGGGTCCAACTGTACATATAACTTTCCCTGGACCTATTCAAACACATGAAAAACTTCGTAAAAATCGTTCGCGCCATTTTAGAGTTTTTGGGAGACTAACAAACAACGATTCATTTTTTAAGGAGTACGGGATAAGAAGATTTACCTTTACAGGCACACATATTGACGTCAAATAATTATAATTATAATTATTTATTTATTTTCTCCACAATCTTAAAAATAGTAAATATAAAAGACGCAAGTTTAAACTTTCATTCTTCTTTACCATTTTTTTTCGTCAATACGTGGCTATAAAAGTGAGTAATCAGAACAATTTTGGTGGTTAAAATTTAATATTCAAAATTTTGTAGTAGTTTAGGCTACGAATTGCTACACTGCTACGCTTATGCTACGAGCTACACCGTTGCTACGCCCGTAACGCTCGAATGCAAACATTGTTTCTTTTGTCTACGAATGGATCTTTCATCGTATGACGTCATGAAATGCTTCATTTGGTATTACCGATCTCTAATGATATCATCACTATAGCATAATTTCAACGATGTCATCAAGATGTAATGAACGAATGATCAAAACTCTGTCTGAAAATCTTATTTTTCTTTTTGCACTATGATTTCATAATGATATCATTAGAAAACCATGAGATCGGTAATAAGCCTGCTGATTATTATTATACATACCTGTTATTTCTTTGCCGCAGTATTGTCTAAGTAGCATGATTGAATTCTTATCGATTTTTAGTTAATAACATAGGATTCGCGTATTGCAAAATGGATGGTTGAGGCGTATTTCACATTTTTTTTGCTGGCAAGAATAACAAAAAGATAAAATGTTATATTGCTATTTGTCAATTGTCTTATTTTCTTAAATTTACTTTATTTTTCTAACTACAATACAAGCTGAGTCAATCTCCAATGCTCCATGAAGGGCAAGTATCCTACATATTAAATTTACCAGATTTTTGCCCAAATGAAACAGACATTTATTTTTAAAATTGGAAAAATAAAAACCTTATTCCAGAACTTAGAATCCAAACCTATGAAATTTATAAAAATAAGCTTTCTATATTTTAGTGATACCGATCTATAAAGTCGATCAAAGGGAACACATCTTTCTAATGAAATTGTTAAGTTATTCAAAGGCTTTATTAATTTTAGTTAGCTATGAAAATCAAATCGCATGATATTATTCCAACCAATTCTTTATCTTCTGTGATTACAATCTATGTTCATCAGAGATTAATGAAACTGATATTCAAATGTTAGCAATCGAAATATCATTTCTTTCTTTTTTCTCGCAATCTAACCCAAAATAAATAACCCATGAGTATCCACTAGCGTGAAGTACTTTGCCTGTTTCCATTTATTTCATATGTTTAGAAACTGTAATTTTTTGGTGGTCTTCCTCAAACTTAAGAAGTAATGTTTATCAGAAAGCTTTAATTCGCATTGGGAGCAAACCTGTAAAAAACAACTTTTTATAGGAATAAATTAATTAAAAGCTAGTTTATAAGAAGCTTATTTTTTATATTTCACAGGTTCGATTCCCAGGAGTTATTTTATAGCAGTTATTTTTGAGTACATCACCATACTTCTATCCAGTCGGGTTTCTTAGTTACTTGTAACTTTTTAGTCGGTACTTCTAGTCTCTTGTGTACGTTCTTTGATACAGTTAATAGGAGGTCTATAATAATAATTATTATTATTCAAATCAAGAACATACAAAACATTGTTAGTATACAATATAACTTAAATACCTATGTTATTATACCGGGTGTAACGGAATACCGCAATAATATTTAAGGTTGTTGATTAACAAAAAAAAATTTATGACTATTCTTTGTATTTTTATTATATGCTTACTTTCGATTTAATACGCTTAACAGTTCAGCGTTCAACAGTTCAAATATATTGAGCAAAGACTGTATTGAGATCAAATAGAGACGCGACTCTACCATTTTAATTGAGATTTCAATTAGTGATAGAGCTGCTAGATACATTTTCTCAGAAACAAGCAATGCATTCGCACAGCATTCTGTACGTCTTTTTTTTTTGTTAATAATTCTTCTTAACAAAAATGAAGAAAAATATTTAAATTAGGCACTAACATAACAAATGACAATGAAAGAAATACACAGTCTAACAAAATAATTTAAATAAATAAATAAAATTTGTAATTATTTACAAAAAAGCGAGCAAAAGCGACTCCACTCAACTCTTAAGTCCCAGAGAGCACAGCTCTCTAGGACTCGCTCATTTTCAGTGGAGCCGTAAGAAATAGAGGATGACCCACCCTTAATTAATGTAATACCCTGATCTATTTGCTACGAACTACAACAGTAACTGTCACTGTTCAGTCGACAGCAAATATTGAGTGTTAGTGTTCAGTCGACAGCACATACTAAGTATTACTGTTCAGCAGTTCGACACATATTATGATTATGACCAAATGGAAAAATGAGTAGTTGCGAGTAAACTACTCAATTAAAACATATTTTTTAATATCTTTTATGTATGCTAAGACACGACTCTGCCATTTTTATTAACATCAATTTTAGAGATAGAGTCGCAAAGACAATTGTAAAGCAGCTCATTTGTAAAGTTTTCTATATGTCAGCATTTTTGTTATTGTCACTATATGCATGTAAAGTACACTCGACATCACATCAAGCTTTACACTTGCACTAGGGAAGTTTCCGCTATTACGAGCTACATAAAGGCGGTCTGTAGCTACATAAATGTCAAATTGTCAAGATTGGCTAGTTGTTGCGTATTTAGCAGGCCGACAGTTATATAAGAAAATAAAAATCAGACATATTTTTTGGTTCAACGAAATAAATAAAAAATACTGTCAGAAAACGATTTAAAGTTCAGGATTATGAGCTCTTTACATCAAAACTTACAAAACATACACATGCGCTTCGTCACTAATGACGTTACGTATGATACGTATCATCATTAGTGATCATCATCAGACATTAGTTTGGTTCAACGAAAAAAAAAATTTACTGTCAGAAAACGATTTAAAGTTCAGGATTATGAGCTCTTTACATCAAAACTTACAAAACATACACATGCGCGTCGTCACTAATGACGTTACGTATCATCTCAAGTTTTTCATTAGGTACAAAAAGAATAAATATGTGTCAAATATTATTTGTTAATCTACATTACATGACTGATAATTCAAGAAAATTTTGTCATCGTCCCAATTGGACTTTTAAGTTTTCAAATTGTATTTTTTAAACACACACTCTACCACAAATATTAGTACTTAGTATTACAAATCTGTGTACTCTATATTTTTACTTAAGTAGATATATATAACGTAACGTTTGAGAGTAAGTATATGATACAACGTTTAAGCCGGCTTTTGACTATAGGATGTAATATATATTACATTTTCAGCTATATATTACATCCCGGGTTTGCTGTTCTCACTATCAGATATATTTTTTAGAATAGTTCAGCTTCTATGATCCTTACATCATAACGTCTTTTATCGAAACGGTTGACCTCTCGTTATTAAATGGATAATATGGAAATTGTTTTGCTAGATACTTTCGATAGTTCATCAGACAAAGATGATGCAGTATTCGATTAACATTCTCATTATTTAGAAAAAATACAATAAACGTCGATTCTGGATATCGAATCACATTAGACCAAGAAAAGATTACGGTGAATTTCTTATTAGGTACGTTTCTCCATGCAGCATCCTTAATGTCATTGATTTTATACTCTTCACGATTAGTCGCCCGTAAACAAGGATATTTCCTAACACTTTCTATAAAATGTTCCATTATAGGGATAAATACGTAAATAGGTAAATACGTAAAGAAAAGATTGCGAACCAAAATACCCAAAAATCATAACACGCGGACAGCTATGTAAGTACGTGCGCATGACCGTCACGATTCGAAATGAAGGTGAGGCAGGGGCAGAGGTGCGGTGTGCGGGAATGTGAGGTAAAAAAAAACCGCCAATATAGCCTTCAAATATAGCTCGGTCGGGCGAAAAAATATTTACAGTTTGGGGTGTAATATTATATTATAGCACAGTGAGAATGGTCTCGTAAAAAAGTATGGCAAGCGATAAAATATTATATCTCAAAATGTAATATATATTACATTATATCCCATAGTCAAAAGCCGGCTTTATTAATAAATCAACTGCTTGAATCTGCTCCAAGAACGCAACGGCTACAATATATTTCAAGCGAGTTTTACCAAGCTTTTCTTTTCTCATCATATTCCGCTTAGGGTGGCATCTTTTTCCAATTTGTAAGAAAGCGCATAACGCGCAAAGCACCTTATGAAGTTTCTTCACACAAGCTACATAAGGAGAAAAATACCAAATAAATGAGCAGATTTTTCTAAACTTCAATAGTATTGCATCGCAGGATCGTTCGGTTTGCGGAGATCCTTGGAGAATGTCTATTTCAACAATATTGGTTGAGTGTAATTTTTATAATTACTGAAATATTTTTTATTATTCAAAACACTTTAATATGCAGAAAATACGTACAATTGTCATAATGTTTATGCAAAAGCTGAAATAAAAAATAAAAATATCACTCATTGATTTAATATATAAATAAGCTATTTCAATACACAAATGAACAAAGAAATTTGCTTTGTTTGCAACGGATAACCTTACCATCTACCGAATCAATTTTATGTTCATAAGTACAGTCTTTCATATTAATCAAAATATCCATGACACCATACCGACTACAAAGCTAGAATATAATAAATATTTAACACTAATTATTCAATAAGATAGATGAACACGTGATCGAGTTGATGTAGTTGAAACTTGAAAGCGACGAATTTCAATTAATAATAATTACTTTATTGATCAGCCCTGCCTTCAAATCAACAGGTCGTCAATTCAGCAAGGCAAAAATGCAAATCCAACGGTTTCTCCAGACAGCCGATCAACAACCGGTGTCGACGTTGAAAGATCGATTATCATATATAAAAAATAAATACTCACTAGTTACGATCAGATCCAAATGTCTATCCAATTGCACTGAACCACTGTCACGACACCGCACGCATACACGGACGTGATTGGTTGATTTGAACGATCACTGAATTTAGTTGTTTGTGATTCGCGGTGCATATACAGGAGCGCGACACGTGCACCCTGCTCGGCTGCTGCGACGCGACTGAGCGAAGGATGAGCCAGGAGCAGGACAGGACCCCACCTCGTCCTCTGTAATGACATTTTCAGTACGAGCCCTATCTATAAGTATTTGTGAAATTTACCAGTCACCTCTTTAACAATAGGGAGAGATTTATTGTGTGCTTTTGCTAGGAGCTGTTTACTAACAATGGTGTTCATCGTAGGATGAATACTTATGTATTGCTATAATTTGAAAATCACGAATGTGCATGACTCATGTTTTGACTAGTCTAATAGTATAATATAGTCTATTATTTTTTACTTTTTATAGATAAAACTGATATATCGTTAAACTATTGAATAATACAAATATTCAGTAGTTAAAGTTATACAAATTAAGGACGTCTGTAGTTTCTGTTCTTGTTTATTTGTTTGATAATTTAAAGATACTTGCATCCATGTACTTATAGCAGATAATAAATTGCAATTCCTTCATGTGAATCTACGATCGGAGAATTGGTAAAATTAATAAAGATGTTCGAGTAAAGATATACGAGTTTATATAAAAAGTGACATGTCCTGACTAACTCTTCGAAGTCGAATCTTCTCGCTTGACATGTGTATTCATAACAAGTAAATATTTTCAATTGATATCAAACAATTTCTAAACTAGTCAAAGCAAAAGTCTCAAAGTCATGACAAGAATGGAGAGCAGAATCCGTAAAAAAACAAAGCATGTAGTCATTGAAAAAAAAAATGGAAAATCAACCAAAACTCATCGGGAAACATGTAATCAGTAACTTAAAAAAAAGCGTTTTTAAAAAAACTGTCAAGTGTCAATGTCATGCCAGTTGAAACAGACTAATTACGGGACTAATTCTATGGTATATCTATCTTTAAATCTATAATATATAAAGTATGTATGTACGCCCATAACTTTCGAACAACTGCACCAAATTGCATGATTCTTGATTTGATGTATTCGTTATTGTTAGGACAAGGTTTGCGTAATATAAAAATTACAATAATTTTAACAAACATTTCAGTAATTTAGTGAAAAAACATGGCGATATAAAGTACGCCGAGTCAGCTAGTTTAGGATAAGACTGTGACCTGTTAAATGAAAGAAAATAATATCAGTAAAAATGTGGCACCTACATAAAGAATGAGATAGTTATTAATGTAAACTTTTTTGGTATTTTTTTTGTCGATTATTATTTTTTATAATTGTCAAAAAGCGTTTGGTACAATTTTATTCGTTTTGAGTTTATTTATTTTTTTATGTGTTAATGAACACGAATGAGTTATTCTGTAACTTTACAATTATCCACATTTTGGAGCACAAGATTTAAAAGTTCGTTTTCGACCATAAAGAGCCGCGAAAGAATAAATCTTTTCGCAGAAACTCTACATGTATCAATGTAGAGTTTGTGCGAACATCGAAATTCAATTATATTTTTCAATGGCATTTTTCCTACCCCCTCCCATTATAAAATCTATTATCGCTAAAGAAAATGAATACACGATGTTATAATTTTGCGTCGATTTTTCCCTTAAACCTCGCTTTATTCGTCAAAACGTCAAACTTCCGTAGTCGAATCGAATAAATCCTCTCAATATGACAACTCTGACACATATTGATGGAGGGTCGCGATATACATACGAAAAATCATTATTCGGCATTCAAATATAACTCTTACGAGTATATCGTTCAACTTAAAACTCAAAATACTACTAGAGGAGTTAAATAGCTAAACGTAGTATAAGTAAACTATTCTGCTATGTTATTGTTGGTAAACAATTTAAAATTTATTGATTTCTATTACATAAACATTTAATATGTTTTGGAGTTTAACAGTTTAAAAAAAAGAATTTCGACAATCCAGTAAATGATGTTCCTGCCTTATGAAAAAAGTTCTTTTTCATCCCCCCATCTCGGAAAGAGTGTTTTTGCTATTCGATATCTGACCGCCAAAGCCGTTTTTATCCGCTTGAGGTTAAAGTAAATTTTTAATTTAGAACATCGCGTGCACTAGGTATGTGATTATAAAACATCATTAAATCTATTTACTTCCATCTCCATGGTACCGAATTTATAATACAACTTTTTTTAAATCTTAGCATAAAGCGACATAATGTGGTAACATTATAAAAAATGCACTCTTCGAGCATATATTATGAATAAAATATAACAACAATATTATTAAAATGTTGGTATAAAATCAAATAAAATCACGAAAATATGCTTAATTTTCGTTGCGAGAGAAAAAAGCCATAATCCTACAGTATTACATTTTTTGCGTAAAATATGACTTGGGCTGTATAAGATGTCTCATATTTCCCCATACCTATATAGAAATTATAATATTTTATTTTATTTCAACTATCAAAAGTGCCAACCTAAAACTATTCTAAAATTGAAATTTTATAAAGTTGACAATTAAATTTGACTCTTTCTTTTCTTTAAATAAATGTAATAATTTTTATGGGGAGTTATGAGACACGTTGTATACGAGTAAAAAAATCTATCAAACATTACATTTAACATTAATAAATTGATTTATTCGTTTTTTTATTCATATTATACTCATTTGTTTCCAGTATTACGTCTTTCATTATTTCCTCACATTTATTGAGAAAACCACTATACATACCTCGGCGGGAATGGGATTGCCGGAGTCGTAATTATTGTGAAGGCCTCGCTGGCGCTCGGCCTTGAAAGCTTACTCGTCCAGCGATCCCTAACTTCCCGGCCTCTACAGTAATGTCCTATTTTAATAGCAATATAGATGTTAGATGGAGAAAGACCGTACGTGAGAAAGTGATGCAGAAGGGAGGTCACGACCCTCAACACTGAGGAATACGACTCAAGGAGGAGGAGGATAGATGTTATATACTAAGAAGATGTTGAAATGAAAAATTGGTATAGATGTAATGTCACTCATTGATTCACTAACCAATCACGAAATCTATAAAACTGATGTTGAGGCTGGAGGTAAATTAGTAAAGGCCGTCAGTTAGGAAAGGAATTTTGGCAACTAAAATAACTAGATGTAATTTCACTCACTGATTTACAGACTAATCACGAAATCTTAATAACTATTAGCTCTATCTAAATTGATGTTGAGCCCGGAAGTAAGTCAGTCAAAGAGAGGCCGTCAATTAAGAAAGGAATATCGTTAAGTAAATTAACTTTTCAACACACTTGCTCGTAAAGTGGGTCTTATTACCTTGCATTTAGAGCCGTTATTCAGTATATTAAGCACGAGTGCTTTTCACTTTACATAATCGCACAAGTGCGGTAATCTTAACACGACAAATTCTAATTTGTTCAAGATTGCAAAGTAAATGTATGTCCAGTACGCATTCTTAAATTAGTCGCTTAATACTTTTTTTTAACACGACTTTATGCGGCTGCCAATTGGAAACAAATGAACAGCCTACTACTGGTTACTTAAATATTAAATTAACAACGACATTTAAACACAAACATTTAATAATATACATAACAATATACATAATACACATAACTAAAATAAATTATTAAAAATTCACACAAACTTGTTTTTTAAAAACTAAAATATTCGGTTTATTTAGTTTTGAATTTTGGCTGTTTGGCCCTTTATTGTTGGCTGTATGAAGAGTTTAGCCATGCCCGGGCAACGCGTGAAAAAAAAGGCGAGCGGCATTTTCCCGCTATTGAAATTTTTTGCCTTTTTGTTGTAATTAATTGTTAATTGATTATCTACAAATATGTCGAGTCCAAGTGAAAAAGAATCCATATTATTAACTCCGCCGGAAATAATTATGGAGGCACAAAGCGCGAGTAATAGTTTGTTACCGCCAAAGTCAAAGGATACTTGGCGGCATACGATACTTTCATGCAGTGGAAGATTGATAAAAAAGCGCAGTCATTTTCAGAAAAATATTAATACTACAAGATCTTTTATTTTCCTCACAAGTGTGTTGAAAAACTTCGTATGATACACGCGCGCATTGGTCATTATATACTCTGCTTTCTTGTCGCGCTCGCCTGCGGCTCGCGCACAATATCGCCTCGCACGCAATGACCGCCATAGCGCGCTCGTATCATAATGTACTATTTAAGGTTAAATTTATATTATGAGACATCGTACTGGACTTTGATGTATAAGAATTGGTGGGTATGTATTATTAATCATATTTAACAATGATCTGTTCCAATATTTTTAGATTTATTTTTTGAGGGGTTAAGTACGTGTTTTTCACAAAAAAATATTTATACTAGTTTAATCGTGAACCGTGCGAAGCCGAAACGAGTGCCCAGTTAAGTTCTGAAAACGTTTTGTTTGTTACAGTAAATCTTTTGTAGTGCACTTTGCACTTTTATAAATATTTTTGTATCGTGACCCATAGTCGTTAAATCGCGCTGCAGTTGCACCAAATCTGATAACAGATTATTTAAATAGCTGGTCTAGAATTTTGCGATACTTATACACGAGAAATATTTGTTTATTTTGTATCCATTTTTTCTTCCAAAAACTTTGCTTCCATTTAACTACGAGTGCTTTCTCAGTCTGATTTATTATAAAATTACGAAAATATAAGGCTTGACTTGAAATCACTTAAAACTTTTTGGACAAAACGGGGCGACACTGAAGTTACTCGCTTCCGCATTTATAAAATTAGTTTCCAAAAACTGTATAAATTTTATAAAAGCTGATTCATAACTCTAACATTAATGATGTAAAATCAAAAGTGATTAAAAAAGGCACCGTTGTGTGTGATCTGGTGTGCTGACTGTTCACGAATATAAGAATATTGTAATATGTAAATCGTGATAGTGTCTCGACCTTTAACATTATCTTACGCAGACAAAACAAGAACTTTGCCAAATCTTTTTCGTCTTCGATTTTCTATGTACAGTTGGCATATAAAGTGTAATCAATTGTAATAACAAAACTTCTCCTATAACAAAAACTTACTTGGGTTACGAAAGAAGACGAACTACAACAAATTTCAAAGTTTGTAAATAAAGAAAGGCTGGATCAAAACAATATTATAGTTTGAATCGTATATAAATGGTTTTCTATGGAGACATCGTGCATTAAGGGCACGGTTTACATATGGCGGGGAATTTTTTTTTCTAGCCGCAGCCAGATAACTTTATGCTATGAGTTATTTATAGTTTCATTAATAGACATTAAACAATAAAGCCACACTATGAGCTCTGTATTTGTTTGAAAATACTGGAACTAGCTACTGGCTGTAGGACTAGGCTATTAGAAGCCTAGGCGTATCTTCTCTTCCAGCTTTATAGCCTAGCTGTTTCTTAGACTAAATAGTGTCAGACGTTATTTTTCGGAAGTCCATTACTAATTGTCAAGGAGCGAAGGTGACAACATCCTGAGGATGCCACGTGGAGTTGCGAAACGCGTCAAATCTAAGTATTTGCATGTTGGTGTGGTACTAATTATTGATATTCCTTTATCGCATGCGATTGAGGGAACGGCGGGCGGTGCACCATTGGCCTGCGTAGTTATTACCAACTACCCACATATTTTGTCGGAAGTTTTGCTATATACCTACTCCTTAACAATTGGTTTTTAGACTCTTTTCTCAGCTCACTAGTCGAGCCGTGGCATAGAGATGCAATAATTTTTCTAGCGCAGCTGGAATCTCTTTTTCGGCAATAACCAGAAAACTAGTCAGCTAATGTTGTTATATCACTCTTTATCAATTATCAAACTACCACTTAAGTAAGTCTGTTATAACTTTTCATCTGACTGCGCCTTTGAACCAATTCTAATGAAGGCAAACAATTTGTTTGTCAATCAAACCTTGACGATAAAGACTCTAAGTCGGATTGGATAAAACAAAGTTAACAGCCTTCTTTTCTATTGCCAGGCATAGGCAATCCCCAAGAAAATGGGGTAAGGAGAGGAAAAGGGAAATTGGGCTTTGAGTTATCTTCCACCAAGCGTTGGTTGGGAGCGTCACAGACTCATCCCTTAATCGGCAATAATTTGGAACTTACATGTTTGTAAGTATTACATGTTTGTTAAATGTCAAAGTCTAATATGCTGGCTGTACATTCAAAATAAGGACAAAGGGACATCTCAGGTCACTGATCTCTGCGGTCAGCTGCTAAATGAGAGGACTTGCCAAAGTTTAGGGTTAGTGCTAATTAAAGGTTGCAAGAAGACGTTTACTTGACGTGACTTTTGAGTGAAGATTAGGGACCCTTACATGAATGAATTATGGCAATTAGTATCGGAAAAACCAGGTAGTGTGAACTACCCACAAAGAAACTTCAGGGGTATGAACTTAATTTATTATTAAAATTGCTAGTTTTCGAAAACCAGTGGCATGATTCATTTATCTTTATATCACAAAAGAAAAGAGATGGCGAATTTTATGAATGTTTTAAAACTTCTTATAACGTACCTCTGACAGCCCGAACACAAGAATGCTGTTAACACTGTAATGCCGGCAGGCTTTATATAAAATACTAGCTTTCCGCTCGCGACTTCGCCCGCGTTATTTTTGTTTTCCCGTGGGAAAATTACCCTATGTCCTTCCCCTGGTCTCGAACTATCCCTATACCAACTTACATCAAAATCGGTTCAGCAGTTTCGAAGCCTATTCAATACAAACAAACATACAAACAAACAATCAAATCTTTCCTCTTTATAATATTAGTATAGATATACTAGCTGTGCCCGTGAACTTCGTGTCGGAACAGAGCGTATTTTTTCCCGTTTTTTCAATATTGTTCATTGATACTCATCTATTGGTCGTAGCGTGATGTTATATAGCCTAAAGCTTTACTCGATAAATGGACTATCCAACACATAGATAATTTTTCAATTTTAATCAGTAGCTCCTGAGATTAGCGCGTTCAACCAAACAAACAATCGAACAAACCCTTGAGCTTTATAATATTAGTATATATACGATGCAAGAACCACTCGTGCTTTTGAAGGGGATTAAAAATGCATGCTATAATAAAAACAACAGCAAAGAACCATGAAAACGCCTGATCTTCCACAGATAAGATGAAGCGTTAAGATATAAAATATTCAGGAGACCGCCGCAATCTCCAGAGGAGTTCTGGCCTATTTATTCTTCTGATAAATAAGAGAGGGCATGCGATAGGACCTCAGGACTAAGTTTGGTTAAACCTTAATGTATATGATATCCCATCAAAAACATAAATATCAAATGAAAGCCAAGTTCAATATATAGAATATGCGTTGTTGACTTCGCTAAACAAAATGATATCTATTGGGGTGATACGTTCAGATTAATAATAAATTTACCGACAATTATTAACACAACACATTTATTTCACCTGGGATGTTATTCAAGGTCAGAATTTGAATTGGCTAGTTTTTATCAATAAACCAAATTGAGGATATTGTAGTAAACTAGCCAATTTAAATCCCAATGAATCCTTGAATTACGTTCTAGATAAGCTAAGGAGTAATTTTTTAATTGTACCAAATTTCATGTCCTGTTTAACCCACAGTTAAATAGGTTTCGAGTTGTGACAGAGTCAAAAGTGGTGGTGGCACAATCGGGGAATGGCCAACGCCGATCCCGATTGTGTCTCCACGGAGGTATAAGTATCTAGAGAGTTTTTAGCCGGTAGTGGGTCTTCTACCCGAGTCCTGCATATCCAAGGGGTGGCCTAGTCAGCTCAATTCCCTTGTCGAATACCGTAAAGACTGTATTTTCTCACTTGTAAAAAAAAAAAAAAAAAAGGGTCAAAAGTGGCGCGAAATGGTTCGTGTAATATTACACACGGCTGCTACGTCGCCAGTTCCTTTTTCATTGAACATGGCTGGACACGCTGCCGCGTGTCTAGGATATAAATGTGAAGATTTTAATAAATGTAACTGCAATTGAAAAAAGGAAACGGAGAGCGGTTACTGACTCTATCAAAGTCTGTCAGTGGAATTATGTCTATGATTTTTCACTGATAGATCTTTTTTTACTGATCTGGAAAATTATCATGATAATTCTTATGGAATGGAAAAAGTCTTTTTCCATTCAGATCTATCTGTAGAAATAAATACCTGGTCCGTAATGCACTGAATAAAAATAAATAATAATAAATAGTTTACTCCGTAATACCTTCACTTCAGAGAACATCTCAGCCAAATAACGCCACGTTGCATTTCTGCGTGTGAATGCAGTTACTCATTAAGGCGCATAGTGCTCCCAATGACCTTGTGTCGATCGTCCCGCACTGATTACATAGGAGTGAGCGAGTGAGAGTGAGGGGAATATTCAAGCAAACCTTTACGCGTAAGATGAATTATTTCAATAAAAAATTAATAAAGGCGAATAAGAAAAATCTAAAAAGACCATCCCCTAGAATATTGTTCACTTTATTTATTGAAATCGAAAGTATGTGATTTAACCTAATATTTACGAAGCGATTAGGTTTCTAGTTTAAAAATCGAGGCATGTTTGGGTCACATTTTAACCAAGTTTTAATAAATTTATAAAAAAATTAAAAAGACCATCCTCTAAAGAATGCGTTGAATAATAACATATCTTTTTTAAAGATTTTTTTATTCAATATTTATGAAGAGAACCGGTTTTTTCTGCAGTGATTTTTTATGTTTGACCTTACTATGCGCCTTAAAGGGTGTTGTCATTACTTCGTTGTGGACGTTGTGGTGTGCTGTTTTTGATCGGCAGCCTATAAGTGACTATGATCGAAAGCGTCCTTAGTGTAGTTGTCAGAACACATTGAGATGATGCTATCAGTACTTTTGTGGTGACAACGTGTTGTATAGAATCAACGACACATAAGTGGCTTTGAACGCGGGCGTCTAGCATGATCACCAGAGGTCATAGACTTATTTTATTATCAACAGTTCAAATACGTCCCCACCGAGAGGCTTGAGCCTACACTATACTAGGGCGATGAGGCCTTAGGCAACCACGCTGACCAAGTGCGGGTTGGTCGACTTCACACACAACTTGTAAAGAATTTTTCATCCCCCCATCTCGGAAAGAGAATTTTTGCTATTCGATATCTGACCGCCAAAGCCGTTTTTATCCGCTTGAGGTTAAAGTAAATTTGAATTAAGAACATCGCGTGCAACTAGTTATGTGATTTCAAAACATCATTAAACCTATTTACTTCCATCTCCATGGTGCCGAATTTATCTAGTATATAATCTATCTATCTATGAAATGCTAGCTGATATCCTAACAACATTAACTTCTCATATAAAGACAGAAGAATGCTCCAAGGCTTATGTTTGCGCTTAATTAAAGGGAGGATGTTAAAAAAGTAATCGAAAATAAGGCTGTATGTGTTCAGTCTCTTTTGTCAATGTATTTATATAAGAAATGCGGTGAGTAAAAAATCCCTTGTTTCGTCATCTGCAATAATTGGTCGTTTTAATTTGTCTCATAAAATTAATTATTCCATCTTTAATTTCCGTCTCTTGCTACAATCTAACAATTAAAGTTCATGAACATTCTATGGTTTACGGTCAACGTACAAGTGGCTATGAGCGGATTTGAGTCAGCAATGCACAAGTGACTGATCGCTGGTATCTATAGCGTGGTCATTGATGGCGGCGTGGTTTCGTAGCGTGGTTGCCATTCGTCAGACAAAAAGTAAGTTTTTGTAAAAATATATTGATTTGGACATTACAACAACTTAGAACTAGAGCGCCGGTGGCGCTATGGCTTTGGTGACGCTACTCAACACTAGCCTTCTAATCGAGGGATCCGTATTCGATCCTGCGAAGTACCAATGTGTTTTTCGTTTTTCGAATTTCATATGTAATTTGCCGATCCTTCAACGGTGTGAAGGAAAATATCGTGAGGCAATCTGCATACATCTACGAAGAAATTCAAAGGTGTATGTGAAGTCGACCAATCCGCACTGGGACACCATGGTTGACACTTTAACTTAGGGCCTAAACACTTTAACTTAGGGTAGGCTTAAGCTTCTCGGTGTGGACGTAAATATGAGCTATGATGATGAATAACATCGAAACAAGATAGACAGATAGACTGTCGGAAAACAATTGAAACACGGAATATCTTTACCTGTCACTTTCTATTGGAGCATTTGCAGCGCATTCAAGCGAGACGGGACGTATCTTTCCGAATCGACTTCGCAATCCGACATATACCCATCTTCAAAGGCATATTAGGCACATTTAATCAAAAAATGAAAGTTTTGCTTTGTCTTTACACATTATATTTGTCTTAACATGACCAACGGATGATGTATCAGCCAGATTAATAATGCCATTTTCACATCATGACGCCTTTTTGCATGTCAGACCGTCTGCAAAAACGCCATGTCCTTACAAATAAACACTCATTGACTCAATTCTACAGCAGCAAAGATGCTCAAAATATTATATATTCTTTATTGCACACAAATTTTTATACATTTTTTATATACGTGAGTTAAGTACAAGGGCGAGCTTATCTCTTAAAGAGATCTCTACCAGCCAACCCTAGCAGGTGTAAGAGAGGTTTAAAATTGCGGGAAGTAAAACTATTTATAATTATAAACGTATACACTATAGATATAATAATAAACTAATATATACTGCTATAAACTAAGAAGAATATATATACTAATAAATATAGTCACTTTTATAAGGAGTTCGAAAGGCGATGGTCTTTTACTTTTGATTTGAAAGATTTGATAGTTCGACTTTCACGTATATCAACTGGCAGTCTGTTCCACAGTTGGGCGGCACGGACGGTGAAGGAGTTATGGAAAAATTTGCTGTTTGAGGGTGGAAGCGCAAGTGTACTTAAGACACATGCTCGCTTGGGGCGACAACTAGGTAGATGGTGGAAACGGGATCGTAGATATTCAGGAAAATTGGGATAATGAAGGATTTTATACAAAAGGGAAAGGATGTGCATATCTCTGCGAAGTCTAATAGGAAGCCATTTGAGCTGTTGACGATATAGAGAAACGTGATCATATTTTCTGAGACCAAAAATAAAACGAATAGCCAAATTTTGAAGACGCTCCAGCTTATTCCATAATTCTTCAGTTGCATCTAAATAACATACGTCAGCGTAGTCGAGAATAGGGAGAAGTAGGGACTGTGCAAGCATAATTTTAGTTTTATATGGTAAGAAATACTGTAGTCGCTTAAGAGAGTGAAAAGAGTAATGCATGCGACGACTGATCTCATTGATATGAGGCGTCCAAGACATTGTACAGTCAAGGATTAGTCCTAGGTCCTTACTTTTGTTTAGATACGGCAAAGCCACTCCATCAAAGCAGACTTGCGGAAGCAGATTGAAATCAAGTTTAGAGCGCAATCCCTGGCTACCCACGATCATAACTTGTGATTTGTTTGGGTTTACCATAAGTGCAAACGAATGGGCCCAAGATTTTATTGCAACGAGGTCATTATTAATGGTTTCAATAGTAGATGAAACTTCAGATAATGAGGAGTGTCTATAAATCTGCAAATCATCTGCATACAGGTGGTAAGGAGAAGATATCTTTTTTGTGAGTTTATTGATAAAAATTGAAAAAAGCAATGGAAATAATACGCCGCCTTGAGGGACACCAGCAGTGATCTGACACCAATCAGAGGTCAGATTATCAGACTTAACGCACTGCTGGCGGTCCAGAAGATAGTTAGAGAACCAAGGTATAACTGAAGGTGGTACATTAATAGAGCGTAGGATGGACAGGAGTATATCATAATCAACTGTATTAAATGCGTTACTAAAGTCAAGCAGAACGATAATGGTGAGAAGTTTATTATCCATAGCAAAGCAAATATCATCTGTGACATTCAGCAACGCAGTAACAGTACTGTGACAAGTACGGAAACCGGATTGATAAGGGCTTAAAAGGTTATTTCTAAATAGGAAAGAGGAAAGTTGTTTATGCACTGCATTTTCAAGGATTTTCGAAAGGTAGGGGAGGATTGAGATTAGGACGGAAGTGGGAGCAAAAAGTCGGATTGGGTAGTTTTGGAATAGGAATGACGTGTGCAGATTTCCACGCACTTGGAAAGACATTGTTCATTAGGGAGAAATTAATTATATGGGTAATAATAGGCACAATGTCATCCAGTAGAGGTACAATCATATTCCTACCTATGCCGTCATCTCCTATAGCCTTGGAAGTAATGGAAAGGACACTTTTTTTAACTTCCCCTTCAGTGACAACCTGAAATGAGAATATTTCACAGTCAGGTGTGGTATCATGTGCAAGAAGATCTATTGTAGATGATTTGGTAGCTTCGTCCATAGAAACATAAGTATTGGAGAAATACTCATTGAGAAAGTTAAGATTCGGAAGTGTATAGGGACTGTCAGATTTTTGCCCCACACCAATTGACCTCAAAAATTTCCAAATACGTGGCGTAGGTATATTATCGATAGATGCATGAATAAAGCGACGTTTTGCGTCCCTACAAAGCCTGTTGCAGAGATTGCGCAATGTTTTGTAAGCTTGCAGATTTTCCTCACTGTAATGCATTTTCAATTTTCGCTTAGCCCTGTCTCTTCTAGTCATATTAGCTTTAATTAAAGGTGTAAGCCACGGTGCAGGTGAACGCTTTATTCGTACTGGTCTAATCGGAGCATGACAGTCATATAGTTTCATGAGTAAGCTATTCAGTATCGCTACCTTCTCGTCAATTGTGTATGCAGCAAATATTGACGACCAATCCATACAAGAGAAGTCATCCCTCAAGCGATCAGTATTAATACCACCAAAATTACGCTGACATGTTATTTTTGTTGTATGTTTGGGAGGGCGAACCTTATAAGAAAGGTATAGGAGATCATGGTAAGAAAAAGGAGAAGTCAACTGACCGTGATGAGAAACAAGGTTAGGTTTTAAAACAATTTGCACATCTAAGAGCGAAGATTTAGTGTTAGGCGAATGATGGGTGGGAGAAAGCAGAAGTAGTTCAAAATTTACAGAAGAGACTAAGGTTTTAAGTTTTTCAGACCTGCTATCTGATTTTAACAGACAAGTGTTAAGGTCACCCATCAGAATCACATGCTCATACGTGGAACTGAAGGATTCAAGAATGGATTCAAATGCATCAAAATAATTCACCTTGTCATTTGGGCTATAAACTACTCCCACCAGGATTTTCGCATGATGGATATGGACTTCGAGAAACAGGTATTCTAGAGAACCGGTATATTCGCTTGGAGATTTACTCACGATTGTGCATGGAATATTATCACGAATGTAGAAACAAACACCGCCACCACCCGCACCTATCCTGTCATTACGGAACAGTTTATAGCCGTACAGAGCACAAGTAGAGGAGGGCAATGAAGGCTTGAGCCAGGACTCGGAAACCAAAATTCCGTCGACTACGTTGCAACTAAAGGAAGAGATCATATCGTTCATATGGGCGGGAATACTTTGAGCATTGATATGCACAAGGTTAAGCAATGATTTGGTACTGTGGAAAACAGACTGCAGTTCAACATCCAGTGAAGGAAAGTCAGTTGCTGAAGTAAAAGATAAATCACTAGTGGCACTTTCAAAATCACACGAAGAACTACTATCTGTTAAATTAATATCATCAATTATTGACATGATATATAAATATATATATACACAAAAAAAAACAAACAAATAAGGAAGAAAAATAACAAAAGCTTAGCAATAAGCCCACTTAGAATTGAAGCTTTCTACAAATAAATCACCGGCAAGAGTTGGTATCACAGCAGTTACAAAGCATAATGGTACTCTTATATACAGTGACATTTATCAAATATCAGTACCTAACTATACACAACAAAAAAGAGAAGAAAAGAAAAACAGTATATAACATTATTTTAAAATAATGACAGAATTGCTGTATGAGTTATAAACAAAACAAACAAACTTTTGTCCACACAATGCAAACTGTAACGATATTAACTGTAGTCTGTAATATTTGTTATCTAAACCTCAGAATAACAACTAAAGCATAGAAGGAACATTAAAATAAGAATGCATTATGTGTTATTTGTCTCTTTCTATCATACGGCACAAAACTGTGTAAGTGTAAGAGATGAGTAATATTTGTCTTTTGGCATATCACAAGGTGGTCAGTATATGAATTGATTGAATTGTCATTTTGGTTAAAAATTGAAATTGGTTAAAAATATATAACACGGCTAAATTCTATAGTACCTTGTATCGAAGATAGACCATCCGAGTTTGAACTATTTGAATTGTTCGTATAATATTTGTTTGTGCGTCCCGTGGCTAGTAATGTTTTGATGATATTTTATTAATATTTAAGTGATTAGAAAGCAAGAATTCTTTAGGTATTTACAAATAGTGTGTGTTTGTGCACTCCGTAACACAATGTCTTGTGTAGTTTGGGGCTGCAAGTCTCATTTGTCGCGAAAGGAAAATAATCAAAATTTATTGACCTTAAATTGGCATGTTTTCTCATATTGTTACTTGAATGTGAGCTAATAAGTACACTTATATACATATGAAATATCGCTGAATCATTTTGTAGAAAAACAATACGTAATATTAACTTCACTTTTATGTTTTAGCGATTTTTAGAAAATTACTTTGATGTTTTCTTGATCATGCGTAGTGTTGTCAAATTTTGTCGATATTTTTATTTTACAGATTTCCTAAAAACAATGTATAAAAAACATATGGATAAAGTGTATTGTCAGATGAAATTGGAGTCCAAGAAAGCATAGTCAAATTTGCTCCAGATATTTTCCATCAGATTAATTTTGTATGTACTTAGTAGTAAAACTATGAAATGGAGACGTCATGACGTAAGTCAAGTTATTTAATGAAAGGAAATCTTTAAACTAAACTACCTATTATTTATGAAAATAAAAACGTATTTAATTTCTTAACTATTTCTTTAAGGAATCCTTGACACGGATGCCAAGAACAAAAAGTTCAGATGATTTTTTTCTAAGAATTAAAATAGGTATTAGATCAAGAAAAGAACTTGAAAGAGTCAAAAAGGTAAAATATCAAAACGCCGCCTTCGGAAAATTTACATTCTAAGCCCGGCCGCACATCAATAAATCTATCGAAAAATGTCTTAACAATAAATTATGGTCAAATGTTAATGTTTTTAGTTTAATTTCCAAGCATATGTACAAATAGTAGTTTTAGCATTCACGAATTTATCCAAGGTTCAAAATCCATGAGGGTTAAATTTTCGGGTAAGTAAATTAAATATGAGATCAACCTCAAGTACCTCTAAGCAATGCGATAAAAAATGAATTAAATCTAAGCGATGAAATAAAAGCAGTGTGTCTTCGATTTCCTTCCCATAGAATTTGTGAATCTCTGCAATAGAAAAATTCCAACATTTTAGATAACGGGAAATAACCGTCACTTAAATAGTCTAAATTTTAGGGTTCCGTGCCTCAAAAGAAACACTGAACCATTATAGGATCACTTTATTGTCCGTTTGTCTGTCAAGACTATCTTGGAAACGCGTGAAGGTATCGAGTTGAAATTAAAACCACTAAAATTTACTCAGTTCTACACTAACCTTAATTATTTATGTTATATTTTTCATAATAAAGACATTTTAGTATTAGGGATCTATTAAATACCTACATAATATAATTATCGACGTTGAAACTAGGTGAGTGATGAGCACGACATCACTGGGAGAAGAACTGACAAGCGAAAATTAGTGACGACCTACAAAATTTCGAAACATCTTGCATATACGTGTCTCTGTCTAACTTCTATTAGCAGCGCCTAATGTCAAAGTGAGTCAAATATATTAAGTTCAGTAGCTATTTTTGCTAGGTTTCTATGCTTTAGTTGTTATTCTGAGATCTAAACATAATTAGTGTATGCGGCTTGTTAGGTTATCAAATTATTAGCGGCTGAAACCTATGTAGCCACGGCCGTTAAAACATAAAAAATCTATCTAATCTACTACTACCAAACATAGTAGTCTGAGCTTAATAGTCTGTATGTGAATGCATTGTGGAATTTTGGTAGAATCTTTAGGAGATCTTTGGTATATGTGTTCTGTGTGTAGAATACTATGGGTGCAGGTAGCTAAGTAGGTATCACTGATAAGTCTGTCTAGTAATCACAATGTTTACGTCTTACGTTACTACTACTATTGCAAGAATTTGATAAAGAAAACAAAATACAACGCAAGAATAAGTAAAAGTGCAGTACCTAATATGTATTTAAGTCTAATTATGACTTCATTATTTCGATTCCGTTGGATGAACCAGCTGTATCTTCTTTAGTTCCTGGATAGTAGTGATCTTTACCTTACTTTTGTCGGGCAACACTACGACTATAACACCGTCAGACGTCCAACAATTCCGCATGCCGAAATGTTTACGCGCCGCAGCAAACAAGCTGTCGAGACTTGGTCAGAAATTCAGACACTGAGATTTTACTTCCCTTAAGGAGCGTTTTGGTACTCCAAACAGCTGATCGGTGCTTCAAGGTGGTAAAACGAACCAAAACAGGCCTGCAGTGACCATCTTTAGCTGTACCAAGCCGGTGACAAAGTTCAATGTTGTCTGGTCCAACAGTGTTCAGTTTCATGTGCTTGCCGATTATATTCAGGATCGTGCTGTTAATAGTCTCATTTGGTTCCTCCGGTATTCCATGAAACAGGAGAGCATCACGCCGAGAATATGTTTCTACCTTATCTAAACCGGTGTTAAGAAGATCCATTTGTGATTTTATAGCTTGAAATGCTTTGATGACAAATGTCTTAAACTGTAAATATTCTGAGGATAGTGCTTTCACCGTCTGAAGTTGGGTAACGGAAGGTGATCCTGAAGCATGGTTTTCAAGTGCCTGCTCAAATTCAGCCATCCTTGAGTCAAATATGTTTGCCAAGTCTTGCAAATTCATGTCATTGACTTTCGTTGCGTCCATTATGATGTATGCGTGTCACAAATATTATTGCCAACAATCGCAGGTGATTAACGAATTGATTTATTCGATAATTGTAACTTTTAGCCAATAGAAATATTAAATATTCAATTAAATTATTAGAGCAAAAATTTTAACGTCTTTGATTTACAAGGTACCCGCGAAAAAAAAAATATAAGCAATATGTAAAAAATACCTAAATTGGATGTTCTCTCAACAGCAAAACAAAAGTGAGTCATGTACTGCCGAGTCCTCTCCAGTCCAAAAGCTTAAATACATCCTCAAATGTAGCTATGACAAATTTCAGCAATATAACGTTACCCTGTCTCACTCCTCACTAAAGTCTATTGGTTTCGAGTTTTGATAAGGTTTTTTGAAGTTTTGGTCCTACGTCTCCCGCATCCAGTAGCTTCCCGCGAACTTCACCAGATCCGCATCCAGCAGCTTACTACGACCTTCACAAGGTCGTCGATCAACCTTGTAGGCGCCTACCAACGCTACGTCTCTTGGTACGCCATAAGGGTCAATTTTCACTTTTTGGAAAGATTAAAAAAGAGAGATTTAGATGATTTTTTTTAAGTCATTAATATTTATAACGTTCAAAAATGACACTAAGGAATACTTTCGGATATTGTTTACCTACGTTATTCCTATTCGTGTCTGCAATTGAGTCATTAAAAGTTTAACAAGCGTCTTTACAAACTTAGTTTGGATAATTTGTTTAGCAACAAGTTCGCCAAAATAGAATCAATTTTGCTAATTAAGCCTTACTCATTTAAATCCTGAGCCATTTTATTGGACTACGAGTGTATATTTTTATCTTTAAATATCATTGTTAGTTGTGCAATCGTAAAATACATGAAATTACACATGGAAATGTGTGTCTTCTTGTTCCGCCCAAGTGGAGCACCTAGGGAGAGCGCTCAGGAGGAGCACCCAGGTGAAGTACTTAGGAGGAGTACCCAGGTTCAGCACCCAGGTGGAGCTCGAGTAGACCCATCAAAATGGCTTGTGTTGGCAACCGAAGTTCTGTTCCGGAACGTATTAAGGAAGCCATCGAGCGGAACAAGGACTCCAAAGTGTTCGCAAGAGTTCTGTCACTCGGTCAGAGTCTGCTGACGAAGCTGAAGACAGAAGACGGCAGAGTCGTTACGTCTCGACCTGAGCTTATGGCTGAGATCGAACACTTCTATGAACAGCTTTACACAACATCGCAGGCACCTGTCATTCAGGCTACAGATCCTAGAGCCAAATTGATCCGGCATTACATCGAAGACATCCCGGACGTCAGCCTGTACGAGATTAGTAATAATAATAAAATTTTATTTATTTGACCAACTAGGATCATGACATTATTAAATAATCATAAAAAAATCATTATTATTTCATTCATTTTAAACAAACTATTTCATTATACAAACTACACATTATAATTTCAAATTACACAAAACAAACAAAAAAAATTAAATTATCATGTCAAGTCAGGCATTCAATAATAAAATAATAATAATAACATTAAATAATAATAAAATTTATTATAAAATTAAAAATCTAGTCTGACTTTAGTCAGTAGATGAACCATATTACAACGATTCAAGTACTGACAGTCAAAACGTTCGGCAAATGTCCTCAGGATGCTATTGGTGATTAATGTGGCTCTCAATCAGCTAAAAAACAACAAGGCACTAGGTGATGATGGAGTTACAGCTGAGCTTTTGAAAGCGGGTGGACTACCAGTCCGGTAAGCGCTGCAGAGGCTATTTAACTCCATCATACTCGAAGGCAATACGCCTAAAGCATGGCACAGGGGTGTGGTGGCACTTTTCTTCTAAAAGGGCAATAGGGTCCAGTTGAAGAACTACAGACCCATCACGCTCCTGAGTCATTTATACAAGCTGTCTTGTGCGTCTTGCGCGCAGGTTTGACGACTTCCAGCCTCCCGAACAAGCCGGATTCCGTAAAGGCTATAGTACCATAGACCACATTCATACGCTGCGGCAGGTTATACAGAAGACCGAGGAGTATAATCTGCCACTATGCTTAGCGTTTGTGGACTATGAGAAAGTCTTCGATTCTATCGAGACCTGGGCCGTGCTTAGGTCACTCCAGAGGTGCCAAATAGACTACCGGTACATCCAAGTGATAAATAGACTAAGTCATTAAACGAAAATGCCACTATGACAGTCCGCCTTCAGAACCAGAACTCGAAACCAATACGACTTTAACGAGGTGTGAGACAGGGTGACGTTATATCACCGAAGCTGTTCACAGCTGCGCTGGAAGTTGTATTAAAGCTTTTGGACTGGAGAGAACTCGGCATCAACATAAACGGCGAGTACATAACTCACCTTCGTTTTGCCGATGATATCGTGGTCATGGCTAAGACCGTGGAAGATCTAGGCACAATGCTCGAAGACCACTGTAGAGTTTCCCAACAAGTGAGTCTTAAAATGAGCATGGACAGACCAAAATCATGGTGAATTTCCATGTAGTGCCCACTCCTGTGAAGGTTGGCGGCTGTACACTGGAAGTTGTTAACGAATATGTTTACCTGGGACAAATAGTCCAGCTCGGTAAGTCCAACTTCCAGAAAGAGGTAAATCGACGAATCCAACTCGGCTGGGCAGCGTTCGGGAAGCTACGCAGCATATTCTCCGCCAATCTACCGCAGTGTCTTAAGACGAAAGTCTTGTCTTCGTGCGTGTTGCCAGTGATGAAGTACGGAACTGAGACGTTTACAATGGATCTCATCAGAAGACTCAATGTCACTCAAAGGGCAATAGAGAGGGCTATGCTCGGGGTTTCTCTACGCGATCCGTAGAAATTGCGAGATCCGTAGAAGAACTAGAGTCGCCGACATAGCCCAAAGAATTGCAAACCTAAAGATTTTCCCGTGGGAGAGCCCTGCTTCGGCACGAATGGGCCGGCTCGACCGGAGTGATACCACGGCCTCACAGAAGACCGGCGTGAAATAACGCTTGCGTTGTGTTTCGTCGAGTGAGTGAGGGTACCGGAGGCCCAACCCCCCTACCCCCCCTATGATGGCTCAGTCAAACAGATTGTTACCCCAGGAGGGTACCAACTGCGCTAGCGTTGGAGAATCCCTCTCTGGACGTCCACTTTCAGGACGCAATATACCTGAGCGTGGACGCCTAGGCCGCCCCTCGTTCTGGCTTCCCGCATCGTCGAGCACCTGGAGGACCGGGGGCCGGACTTGGCAGTCAACCAATTCGGCTTCCGCACCGGTCGGTCCACGATGGACGCGGTGGCCCTCCTCAAGAGGTGGACTGAGGAGGCCACAGCTCGCGGGGAGACTGTTGTTGCGGTGTCTCTTGACATCCGCAACGCCTTTAACAGCCTGCCCCACGAGTGCATAAAGGAGGCACTCCGTTTCCACCGGGTGCCTCCGTACCTCCGCGCCCTCGTGGAGGACTACCACGTGAAGGCAGGTCAGTTCTCTACGAGGGCCCGGACGGTCGCGTCCATACGTGGGCAATGGCGGCAGGTGTACCCCAGGGTTCCGTACTGGGTCCTCTACTATGGAACCTGGGGTACAACTGGGTCCTGCGTGGCAACCTCCTTCCACGATTGGAGGTCGTCTGCTTCGCCGATGACACGCTGGTCGCGGCGAAAGCGAAAACGGGAGAGGAAGCGGCCCACCTTGCGTCGGTCGGCACCTCCTTGGTTGTCTGACGCATCCGCCTCCTGGGTCTGGATGTGGCCCTCGAAAAAACGAGGGCTATGATATTCCATGCCCCCCGTCGCAGGATCCCATCGGGGCTCCGCGTCCGAGTGGAGGGGGTCCGTATACCGGTTGAGGCGCATTTTAAGTACCTCGGCTTGGTTTTGGATTCCCGATGGAGCTTCGAGGAGCATTTTAAGCTCCTCGCTCCACGGCTGTGCGCCGCCGGAGCCGCACTCGGGCGGGTCCTCCCCAACGTAGGAGGACCAGGATCGGCTTGCCGTCGGCTGTATCACGGGGTAATACGGTCGATGGCACTCTATGGAGCCCCGATATGGGCGGAGTGCCTCTCCCCCCGTACGGTGGCCCTTCTGAGACGTCCACAGAGGGTCATAGCAACCCGGGCCGTGCGAGCCTATCGCACGGTCAGCCACGGCGCGGCCTGCGTTCCTGCGGGCCAAACGCCGTGGGATGTCGATGCACGCGTCCATTCGGAGGTGTATCGGCATCGGGTTGCTGTACGAGAACGGGGGGGACGATCTGCTCCACAGGAGGTGGAGCGAGTTCGTACCCTGGCGCAGAGGGAGGCTCTGCGCCAGTGGGGTGAGGCACTCGGCTCCCCAGCTGCCGGCCACCGGACGATCGAGGCGATTCGTCCGGTTTTGGAGGAGTGGGTTGGGCGCCGGCAGGGCAGCCTAACATTCCGCATGGTGCAGGTACTTACCGGGCATGGCTGCTTCGGTCACTACCTGCACCGGGTCGCCCGTCGGGAGGAAACGCCGCAGTGTCACCACTGCGACGCTCCCGACGACACTGCCGAGCACACACTATTGGTGTGCCCGGCTTGGCGACGCCAGCGCAGTGAACTCAACGCTGCGCTGGGAGGCGGAAATCTCTCGCTGCCGAGCATGGTCGTGGCCATGCTCCGTGGTGAGGCGGAATGGGAGGCTGTCGCCTCCTTCTGCGAGGACGTAATCTCGCAGAAGGAGGCCGCGGAGAGGGAGCGGGAGGCAGATCCTCAAGCCGCTCCCATCCGCCGCAGACGGATAGGCAGGCGAAGACGGGCATTCGCACAAGCGATGCCCGTCTAATGACCCTGCCGTGGAGGCCTGCGTGCACGGTTGGCCCCGTGCACGCCGCCGTAAGGCCCTCCGTCTGGGGATTGCCCTGGTGTTCTCGGGCAATCCCCCCTTGGCGATAGCCCGACCAGTTGGTCGGGCTTGCCCGGGCGCGTGGGTAGTGGAGTCGCAGTGTGGACCTTACCTAGCGCGCCCATAAGGGCAGGGAGAACACCGGGGGGTTTTAGTGGGTAGGCCTGGTATTCTGCCAGGAGAGCCCCACACACGCCCGCCGTCTAGCCCACGGCAGGTACGGTGCGGTTACGCATTTCCCCCCGAGAAAAAAAAAAAAAAAAAAGGCCGCCCCTCGTATTCTGGGGGGGGGGCAAAACCGCGCTCAAACATACCTGGGGCAAGAGCAAACCCACGGCACCCCCTGCCACACTGACTGTGAACTTTTGCAACATCAGGGGACTTCACTCCAACCTTTTTTTTTTTTTATGAATGCTGGATAAGCGTTTGGCCTCCATCTCACCTGATGGAAAGTGATGATGAGGCCGAAGATGGGACACGCCTAGCCAGAAGGTGCCTATTCACTCTCATCTTGAATAACTCCAAGTTATATTGCTCAGGGAACAAATCCGCGGGCAAAGAGTTCCACTCCCTTGCCGTTCGCCATATGAATGAGGAAGCGCATCGCTTCGTGCGTTTAATTGGAATATCAATGACAAAAGGGTGGAACCCCAGCCGCCGTCTGGTTCCCCTGAGATGGAAAGGAGAAGCCGGAATTATTTCATGTAATTCCAAAGCACACTCTCCGTGATATATCCTATAAAATACCGATAAACATGCCACCTTACGACGATGTTCGAGGCTCTGAAGCTTGGCCCCCGTTAATTTGGTGTCACCAATGAGGGTCTTAGCACGCTTATCAATAGAATCAAGGGCCGCTAGTTGATATTTGGCAGACCCATCCCACAAGTGGCAGCAGTACTCCATACAAGATCGAACTTGTGCTTGATATAGTTGGAGCAACTGTTCCGGTGTGAAGTACCGCCTGACCTTGGAGAGAATGCCGAGCTTCATAGCCGCAATTTTGGCAACGGTTTCTATGTAACTACCAAAGTTGAGATTGTTAGTTACTTGCATACCAAGTAGGTGGAGATGATCAGTTACCGGTATGGACATACCACGGAAAGTCGGAGTCAGATAGAAAGGACTCCGTTTAGTGGAGAACAAACACGCCTGCGTTTTGCTAGTATTAAACTGGACCAAATTAGCGTCACCCCATTCAGAGACCGCCCGGAGTGTAGAATTCAAACGGTCCATCATCGACTCCCGACAAGACCGGATCTCCTCTTTATTGGCCTTTGCATTGGAGACATATCTATCAACGACTGTGGTGTCATCGGCATACCCGAAGGTTCCAGGCACCAACAAGTCGTTGACGTGCAGAAGAAAGAGTGTTGCCGAAAGTACGGAACCTTGAGGAACTCCAGCATCAATAGTCAGTTGTTCGGAGCAGCAGCCATCTAATACTACTTGCATGGAACGTTCACTCAAAAAGTTCGAGATCCAATTGCAGAGGTTCTGGGGTAGACCATACGATGGAAGCTTGCCTAACAGGCTAGAATGCCAGACCCTGTCAAAAGCTTTGGATATGTCTAAAGAGACTGCGAGAGCCTCGCCGTGCCCATCAATAGCTTCTCCCCATATATGTGTGGCATACACGAGAAGATCTCCCGTTGACCGGCCCTTTCGAAAACCGTACTGACGGTCGCTGAGGAGGTCATTATCTTCAAGGTATGCGAGGAGACGGTTCTTTAGAACACGCTCCATACATTTACACAGCATGGACGTGATTGAGATAGGTCGATAGTTAACTGGATCGGCTCTACTACCCTTCTTAGGTACTGGTTGTACATTTGCTAGCTTCCAAGACTTGGGAACCACTCCAGTCGCAAGTGAGAGTCTGTACAGGCGGGTCAATACGGGAGCCAACTCGGGCGCACAGTTGCGCAGCACAATAGCCGGTATGCCATCAGGTCCGCTGGCTTTATTCACGTCTAGATTTCTTAGAACCTTAAGTACCTCTTTTTGGTGAATGTGAACTGCTGACATGGAGCAGTCAGCTTGAGGTAGAGTTGGAGGAGGTTTTCCTGCAGAGTCCAAACGTGAATTCTCAGCAAAAAGAGAGGCAAAAAGATTTGCTTTCTCTTCTGCCGTATGGGCCAGTGAGCCGTCAGGTTTCAACAACGGTGGTAAGTTCAGTCGACAGAAGTTAGCTTCGGTTGCTTTGGCCAGGGACCAGAAAGCTTTGCTGCCCGTTGGGTATGAGGCCAGCTTTGATCCAATGCGGCCGATATGAGCAAACCTTGCCCGGCATAACTGCTTCTTGCATGCCTTAGCAACTTTATTATAGGCTTTCTTCAGGTCATGGGTATTTGGAGCTTTGCATCGTCGGGCTTCAGCCCAAGCCTGGTATGCCGCCCGCTTCTGGACTTCGGCGTGGCGGCACTCATTATTGAACCAGGGACGTGCTTCGGTGCCATTTGGGACGTCAGAGTAAGGAATGAAATATTCCATACCCAGACGAACAATCTCCACGATAGCATCGGCGCAGCTCGAAGAATCCCCAGAAGAAAAGCAAGTACGCCAAGGATACGATGCATAAAACTGGCGCATTCCGTCCCAATCCGCTAGCTTGTATCTCCACACCCGTCTCTTACCTCGAAGGCCATGATCGGGTGGAGAGTATACTGACACAGCTTTCACCAGACAGTGGTCGGAAGTACCTAGAGGGGCTTCAACCGTCACGGTATAACGGTCTGGATCAGAAGTCAGCAATAAGTCGAGACAGTTGGCCGTGTGTGAATCAACGTCGGGAACCCTAGTAGCGCAGTTGACAAGTTGGGTAAGATTAAGTACTATAAAATGCTGACCTGAATGCTGTCCACCACCACCTCGAGACAGTAAAGCCGGCCTTGCTCTTTTTGACCGAGACACAGATATCGTCTCCGGCGGACACTTCTTACCTTTCCTACCCAGGGTACGGACTGGAACACCTCTTCGCACCGCCGGTGTGTGCGTGTACGTCAGAGACGATATATGTTCTCGGCGCCTCGGTCACCTTGAAAGTAGGGGCCTCTCCACCTTATGGCTCCGTGTAGACAGCGACGACCATCCCCGCGTCTATTCGTGCCTCTATAGGTCCCATAGCGGTGATACCGAAACCAACCGACTCATCGAGCACGTTAAAATGGCTGCAGACTTTGTGCAGCAGCAGATCCCACTCGCAGAGATCGTGATACTTGGCGATTTTAACGCTCACCACACCGAATGGCTCGGTTCAAGCAAGACCGATCATGCGGGGAGATCTGTTCACGCCTTCGCTCTTGCATATGGCTTGACACAATTGGTTACTAAGCCCACGCGAATTCCTGATGTGGAGTGCCATGAACCTTCACTGTTGGATCTTCTGCTGACTTCTCATCCCGACGGCTACCTCATATCTGTCGGCGCCCCTCTTGGCTCCTCAGATCACTGCCTCATTAGGAGTTCGGTGCCACTCACGTGCTTGCAACGACCTCGAGTTGCACGTAGTCGCCGTGTGTGGCACTACAAGTCAGCAGACTGGGATGGGATGCGGTCCTTTTTTGCGTCCTACCCTTGGAGGCAGGTTTGCTTTATGCCGGATGATCCCAACTCCGCCGCTGAGTCTGTTGCTGATATGGTGTTGCAAGGTATGGAAATTTTCATTCCATCCTCAGTTATCCCCATTGGTGGCAGATTCCAACCTTGGTTTGGTCAATCCTCCAAAAAGGCTTCTCGCTGGAAGCAGGAAACCTACCAAGCCTGGGTAAACGCGGTGACGTCTCGGGATGGAAATACCAGCGCTTTGAAAAAGCAGTATAACTATGCCTCCAGATCCTTCAAAAGGGACATTGCAAGAGCGAAGTCGGAGCACATCAGTAGAATTGGCGAGAGGCTAGAGCGTCTTCCTTCGGGGTCTCGTGCGTTCTGGTCTCTCGCCAAAGCTATTCAGGGAAATTTCTGCATGCCATCTTTTCCACCACTGCACAAGGATAACACTTCGTTAGCCCATGATGCTAAAGAGAAAGCCGATCTTTTAGGGAAACTCTTTGCATCCAACTCGACCTTGGATGACGGGGGACAGGAACCACCGACCATACCACGGTGCACGAGCTTAATGCCGGATATTCGGTTCCACCAAAGCTCAGTGCGTCAAGCACTAATCACCCTAGATATCCACAAGTCGAGTGGGCCTGATGGTATTCCTCCTATCGTGCTAAAGACGTGTGCTCCAGAGTTGGCACCGGTTTTAACGCGACTATTTCGGCTCTCTTATGCATCTGGCGTAGTCCCAACCTCATGGAAGACAGCTTTAGTGCATCCGATCCCTAAGAAAGGTGACCGCTCGAATCCGTCCAACTACAGGCCGATAGCTATAACCCCTTTGTTTTCAAAGATAATGGAATCACTAATCAACCGCCAGCTTCTCCGGTACCTAGAGGATCACCAGCTGCTCAGTGACCAACAATACGGCTTTCGTAGGGGTCGCTCTGCTGGTGATCTTCTAGTTTACTTGACACATCATTGGGCAGAGGCAATTGAAGCGAAGGGGGAGGCACTGGCAGTTAGTTTGGACATCGCGAAGGCCTTCGATCGGGTATGGCACAAAGCGCTCCTCTCAAAACTCTTCATATGGGCTTCCCGAGAAATTATGTGGATGGGTCACTAGCTTTCTAGCAGACAGAAGCATTAAGGTCTTGATTGACGGTGAATGCTCAGACCCAATGTCTGTAAATGCTGGTGTCCCCCAAGGATGTGTGCTTTCACCTACACTATTCCTTCTGCATATCAATGATATGCTGCAAATCAGCAGCATTCATTGCTATGCAGACGACAGCACGAAAGACACCTTCTATAACGGCCGTGCGAACTCTTCTCGGAAAAACGTCATTGAGTGTCTGAAATCGAAACTTCATTAGAGAAAGTCTCTAACTGGGGTCGACTTAATTTAGTCCATTTCAACCCATCAAAGACACAGGTTTGCGCGTTCACGGCAAAGTAAATGCCATTTGTCGTATCTCCTCGCTTTCAGGGCATTCCCCTAACTGCATCAGCCAATATTGGGATCCTTGGTGTCGACATATGGAGCGAAGTCCAGTTCCGTGGCCACTTAGAGGGTAAAGCTAAATTAGCTTCTAAGAAACTTGGTGTGCTCAATAGATCGAGACAGTATTTCACTCCGGCGCACCGCCTTCAGCTTTACAAGGCGCAGGTTCGGCTCCATATGGAATACTGTTCTCATCTTTGGGCTGGGGCACCCCAATACCAACTTCTCCCACTGGACCGCATTCAACGGAGAGCGACTCGAATCGTCGACTGCCAGGAAATTTCAAATCGGCTTGATACCTTGGCGCTGCGTAGAGATATCGCTTCGCTATGCATCTTCTATCGTATTTATTACGGGGAATGCTCCGAGGAATTGTTCGGACTTATACCTGCCGCCTCTTTCCGCCATCGTTCCACGCGGCAAAAAATCCATGCCCATCACTTAGATGGTTGGCAGTCCACAACTGTGCGTTTCTCTCGAAGTTTCCTGCCTCGCACAGTCAAACTTTGGAACGAATTGTCGCCTGCGGTACTTCCGGACCGATACGACCTTCAAACTTTCAAAAAAAGAGCGTATTCCCACCTCAAAGGCCGGCAACGCACTTGTAACTCCTCTGGTGTTGCGGGTGTCCATGGGCGACGGTAATTACTTACCATCAGGTGATACGTCTGCTCGCTTGCCCCCTATCCCATAAAAAAAAAAAAAAAGTGGCAGTGGGCAGGACACATAGCTCGCAGGACTGACGGCTGTTGGGGCGGAAAGGTCCTTGAGTGGCGGCCACGTACCGGGAGATGTAGCGTTGAAGATCACGGGAAGCCGCTGGATGTGGGAGGCGCAGGACCGATCGGTTTGGAGATCCCTGGGGGAGGCCTATGTCCAGCAGTGGGCGTCGCTTGGCTGAAATGATGATGATGATCCCTATGAAAATTAAGAGGTTTCTGTTTCGGTAGGTGACGTTGAGATGAAGGATTGCAGTATGTTGCTGCAACAGTCAAGATTAATGTTGTTGTTGTCCTATGGTATTCCAGTAGTACAGAGGGCCTTCGTGAGACGTCTCCATCCGCTCCTGTCGTGTGCCTCTCACTCCGCGTCCCTCCAACTCAACCCGGCTACTCGCAGCTCGGCGTCGATGGTGTGCTGCCACGTGTGCACCCGCCGGCCCTGTCGCCTGCTTCCACGCGGCCTCCACGTGAACGCGACTCTGGCGGTGCTGTCCTGGTCTCCGGAGGGTGTGCCCTATCCACTTCCACTTCCGCTGCGCAATATCCTGCTTAATCGGGATTTGGTGGCATCGATTCCATAGATCCTCGTTGCTGATAGTGTTCGGCCAGAATCTGCCCAGGATGGATCTTAGGCATTTGTTGACTAACTTCATTTGGAGATCGGGTAGTGAAGACGAGACCAACACTATGTCGTCTGCTTAGTCGAGGTCCTCCAGGTGTGAGCCTTTGTTCCATACGATGTCTCTAGGTGTTTCCGTTACTTTCCGCATGACGTCGTCGAGCAGGACGACAAAGAGCAGTGGCGACAGGAGGCAGCCCTGTTTGACGCCTGCAGTCATTGGAATTGGTTCCCCCAGGACTTGGTCGTGCACTACTTTGCAAGTACTGCCATTATATAGGGACTGGATGATACCTATATACTTGCTAGGTATTCCTCTTCGCCTGAGACTGGACCACAGTGCCCACCACTTCACGGAGTCGAAGGCTTTCTCGAAGTCGACGAATGCCAGGAAAAGTTCGGCTAGCCACTCTACGCACGACTCGACGAGTATACGCAAGGTGTTCGTGTGGTCAGTGCATGAACGTCCAGAGCGGAACCCGGCCTGCTTCGGGTTTAATGTTAGATTAATGTTACACAGCCTTAATTCGAGTATCTAAGCCATTAAACATAAACCTGACTGGTCAAAGTGGTATAGACCAGAAGGCCTATTTTTACTTATCCAAGGAGAAAATCACCCCCAGTGGGTCATACATTGGTCAGGAAACAAACAACTTAAGCCTAGCCTCGTTACGATAATGGATTATTTGACCTTCAGATCCTTGTATCTCGAAACCAAAGGGTCGCTTAGACTTGCGCGTAATTTAATTGTGGGCTTAGCCACTTCAAATCATAGAGTTTCAGATGATACAGAGAAACTAGTAAAGCGCTTGACGGCCTTGATGCAATAAAATGCAAAAAAGCTCCCCAAGAAGAACCTATGTTAATTACTCAAATGATAAGGCATCATTACAATGCCGGCTAAATAAGAATTGCACTTCATTCCATGAATAAATAAAAAAAACTTCTGGCAATCATTGCACTACAAATTAATGACAAAAAAAGTAGGCAAAATGTCTGCAAAAAACGGCAACTTTATATTTTAAAAAAACTAAAATAAATTGTCAAATAAATTAAAAAAAACTTCTGGCAATCATTGTACTGCAAATTAATGACAAAAAAGTAGAAAATGTCAGCAAAAAAAGTCAACTGTATTTTTTTAAAATTGCTCCTAAATTATCGAATTACATGTTCTTCTGTCGGTGGCGCTGTGGACTCGGCACTGGCCATCTAATGAAGGTCCGTGGTTCGATCCTGCCGTGTACCAATGTGTTTTTCGTTTAGTTTTCGAATTTCATAATTATGTACATTTGTCACCATTTCATGAAACCACACAATGAAACTTTTTTAAAGATTTGAAGGTTGAAATCTCTTTAAATAATTAACTTAACAAAATTAAGAAAAACATGCTTGTAGTGGCCAAAGATTTTTTGGAAAAAAATAGAGCAACTATTGGCATTATCCAGGAAGAGAAAAGAGGATTACGGAAAAACCGCCCGTATGATTTCCTTTTAAAAAACTACTCCTTAATCTCCATTTCTCTAAGCATCGAACAGTTTCAATGTCAGCACTGTCACCGGATGGGATGTTGATTGATAGTGGTTCTCGATTACTCCAAATGATCGATTATACGACTTGACACAGGGAGTAAAATATTCCATGAACATAAGGAAAAAGTGGTGACTACTCTACAATTTGCTCCCTGTTTTTTCCTGTTACAGATTTGTTGCCATGGAGCTTTACGCCAATAGCTGTTTTGTTTGAAATATTATATTTTTCTGATTATAAAATAACAAGAATGTTATTATGTTTAATGTATTATGTTCCTTTATTAATGAACTAGCTTTCCGCTCGCGGCTTCGCCCGCGTTATTATTGTTGTCCCGTGGGAATTTTATATTTTCCCGTAGGAAAAATAATTTTGTAGCCTATTAAAGCCCGGATAATAAATTTCAAAGAAATTGGAGCAGATTTTAAATATTTTCCATAGAAACTTTCTACCCCCTATTTTGCACCTTAAGGGGGTGAATTCCAATAAACCATGAAACACGTGTTCAATGTAATATTTTTAAGAAGATGAATCTTAAGTTTTATTAAAATCGTTGCCAATATAAAGATTTTTCCATACAAACTTGCAACCGCAACTTTTTCGAATTTCATATGTACATTTGTCCGACGCTCCTACGGCGGAGGAAAACATCGTGAGGCAACCTGCATATATACAGCTGCGAAGAAATAGTGTAGTATGTGAAGTCGACCAATCCTCACTGGGCCCAGGGACGGATTTGCCTAAAGGCTCACTAGGCACGTGCCTAGGGGATACCGCCGCAACGCCTTTTTGTAACGTACAGTTTTTGGCCGCTAACACCCCCCCCCCCCCTCCCCCCCAACATCAGCCAATATATGTCACATGCAGTGTTTTAAGAGGGCATCAATTAGAATTGTGCCTAGGGGCGAAAAATGTATAAATCGGTCCCTGACTGGACCAGCGATGGTTGACTAAGGCCTAAACACACACTCTAACTTATGGTAGGCTCGAACCCCTCTGCGGGGACGTATGTGAGCTGTGGGTGAACCAGTCAGACCTCATAGGTCTAATACAGCCCTGGAAGAAGTGGAATTATAGAAATTCTTCTATTCTTCATACAGGCCTCGAATCCTGAATCATTTACGCGGGGCATAAATAGGCACATTACAAGAAAGTCTGAAATTGTTTTTGTGTTATGCGACATGCGATAGATGGACGTAAAAATTTGAGATGTAAGAAAAGATTCACTTTAAAAAAATTTGGACTTTCCATAACAATTTTCATAGTTAAAATATAATTTTGTATGGATAGTGCGGAAATTTTTATCGTTTTTAGACACAATAATTATGTGCCTCGGGGAAAGTTGTTCAGTTTCATGACTAGAATTGAGTTCTCTTTTTTTCGGAAGCGGTTGCATTACATCTTGTATAATTACGGTTTTTGAAAATGCGTCTGCGTTTTGGATAATTCAAAAATGCCCTTTATTCCCTGCATAATGATATAACGGGACCTGTCAAAAACGCATCCTCACAGCGGCTGAACTGCAGGCGGAGTACTTACTGCATTTATCAGTCTCATATCTTAACCTCTTGCAACCACTATGCATGAGGTGGAAAATAGCAACTTTGAGTTTATAAATTACAGCTTAGATTCGATTTTTTTTCATTTCTGATTGATATTTAACCTAGTGTGACTCCGAATCACATTCGACCTCTATTCAACTCACCTCCGTAACTTAACTTAGCACCACTTTATCATAGAATCTTTTGGGAAACGCAACCTATGAAATTATAACGTAGGATTTGTAAGTCCGAAAATTCCAGCCGGGTATTATGATATTGCGATAGTCAAACAACAGAACTCGTATTCGGTAGTTTTCAGTCTGTGGTAGACGGCGCCCGGGGGTGAAATCACTATCTGGCGTCGTGATGTCTGATTAAAATGCAGACCAACTAAAGATATAGAGGACTCTTATTACAAATGCATATTTTTTTTATTATCACGTATTCCGAGAACAAAATATCTAAAGAAACAACGAAAAATTTATAAGTAAATAGGTAGAAATATTAGACACACTGTTCTTTAAAAAACATAACTGTATTTTAAACGTCATTATTGGAGATAACTGTATTTTATTTTTTGCGACGAGATATCCGATTATAGGTACTAGGCAAGATGTGTGTGTGGGTTCGTCTAGTTAGTGCACTCGTGGATCTAGCTCGTGGAATTTATTAAGGAATATCCTCTAAGACTTGCCGCTGGCCATCTTGCACAACACCCGAACGATCCGAGGTGGAACTTTTAATCGACCAAATCATTCAGGTAGCTCGGCATTTTCTTTTACTTGAAAAAGCATCCTTTATCCTAATTAAGGTTAGATGTCTGCTTTGCTAGGAGAATGTTAGAATTTAATATCATAGACACTATGTTCTAAAACAAGAATACCTAGTCTATAATTTGTTTGTGTGTTTGTTGTCAAGAAGTGCTTCTAAAGGTTTATCTAGATTTTTTAACAGAGATCGCATCATGGAAGATCTAGGCAGAATGTTCGAAGAACTCTTTAGAGTTTCCTAATAAGTGGACCTGAAAATTAACATGGACAAGACTAAAATTATGTCTAATTCCTACATATTACCCAATCTTGTGAAGGTTGGAGGCAATTACAATGGAAGCTGTCAAAATCTGTCTGTCTGCGGAAGTCTGACAAATATCAGAATCTGGGACAAATAGTCCAGCTCGGTAAGTCCAACTTCAAAAAAAGAGGTAAATCAACCAGCTCGGCGCGTCAGCATTTGGAAAGCTACGCCACATACTCTCGGGCTTTCTATAGCAGTGTTTCAAGACAAAAAATTTCAATTCGTGCGTGTTACCAGTAATGACGTACGGAACTGAGACGTGGCCGCTTATAATGGGTCTCATAAGAAGGCTCATAGTCACTCAAAAGGAGAGGGCGATCGCATCAGAAATGATGAGATCCGTAGAAGAACTACAGTCACTAATTTGGCCCAAAGTGCAAACCTTAGGTGGCAGTAGGCAGGACACATAGCTCGCAAGATGAACGCCGTTGAGGCGTAAAGATCCTTAAGTGACGGCTGCGTAACGGGAAATGCAGCGTTGGAAGGTCCCCAGGAGGTGGACCGAGGATCTGGTGAAAGTCACGTGAAGCCGCTGGATCCGGTAGGCGCAGGACCGATCGGTTTGGAGATCCCTGGGGAGGACTGTGCCCGACAGTGGGCGTCACTTGACTAAAATAATGATGAGGATTAAGAGAGATAAGAAAAAGAGATTTGGGACCTCCAGACTAATTAAGGACTAAAATTAATGTCAAAGTAGATAAGTGTTGCATAATATTAAAAATTTTGCATGCAGGACATTACTTGGGTACCTACTTGTTTGATTTTTTTTTAATACAACAAAGTGGCAAACAAGCATACGGCCCACCTGATGGTAAGTGCTAACAGTCACCTATAATACATGTGGCTCCTGTGAGATTCGCGGCAAATCTGCAACCTCCACAAGAATCACGGTGTACAAGCAGTAAGCACTGCCGCTTTGCGACAGAAATTAATATGGCGGGGGTACCCGACCAGGTGACCCTGGTACAGAGTCTTCTTCTTCCCGTAAAATAAATTCAGTACTTATTGCTAGTTCTGTACTAGCCAGCTGTAGAGTAATCTTTACTACCTAAAAACCGAGTATAATATAAAATTTAAACATTAAAACCGAACATTAAGGTTCTCTTTAACCGTGTCATAACACAACCGCCTGCGTATAAATTCGGAAAAGGACCTTGTCAAATTCAATACTATCAAAAACACTGGAGCAATTCAAGCTAATCCTTTGTTGTTGAACCGTTTGATCTCGGAATCAGTTGATTACGCCCATTGTCAATTTAATTAACGTTGACGTACGTACGATTGAAATCGAAATTAATATCGAGCAGTTCCGACTTGCATTCCGAATTTAAATCAATTATTGCTGTCGATCAATTATTCTGTCACGCGGGTACTCTATGGTGAGTGGAGAGCGTTGCTAGGTAACGAGTCTTTCGACGCTGCTCTGAGAGGCAACTGTCATAATAATCGATATTTTAAGTCTGCCGTTTGGTGTACAGTACATCGCCTGCGAAATGCGAGCGCTGTTGCCAATTTCTGCGTGACATTAAGAACGCGATTCACAGCAATGTACAGTGCATAACTGTTTCCAGAATTCATTTATCGGTTATAAGAATAGCCCCTTTGACGAAGCGTTCTTAATTCAAATAACATTTCTATAAGCAACAGGGTAACAACGACGTTTGAATCAAACTGATCACTATTAATAAACCTATACAATCATAACTAACCATGTGTTGATTTTATTATATGTAAGTAAATATTAGGTCCTTACATATGAAATTGGCGTTTTGCCGTACTGGCCACTTTGATCTCAAATATCTCCTCTATGGTTAGGAATTCCAAGTTCAAATTTATACTCATGTATTTGTGATTCGAAAATTATAATTCACTTGTTTTTTCCTCAATTGTTTTTTTTTATTTGCAACTTTTATTCAGTTTACAAAATGGAAAACTTGAAATATCGCGTTATTTACGAGTACGAGTTCCACCGTGGCACCAGTGCTGCAGAAACGGCTCGAAGGATTAATGATGTGTATGGCGATGGTGCCGCAAAAGAAAACACAATGTGTTTTTGGTTCCAACGTTTTCGTTCTGGAAATTTCGACCTGCAGAACAAGCCCCGTGGACGGCCGGAGACCAAAGTTCATAATGAAGAATTGAAGGCTATTGTGGAAGCAGATCCATCGCAAACCACGTCCGAGTTAGCTGCAGGCTGCGATGTTAGTGATAAAACTGTTTTAATTTTAATTCACTTGAAGCAAATTGGGAAGGTGAAAAAGCTTGAAAGGTGGGTACCTCACGAATTGAGTGAAGCAAATCAACAAACGCGCGTTGACCATTAGGTACATCTCAACTCATACCTACACCCTCCTTTAACTTCTCACCTACAACCCTTAATTTTAGCCGCTACTAACAATATTTTAATGTTCGCTTTGCATTGTCCACAGGTAGCCCAACCGGCTAAGTAGCTATCATACCGCTAAACTTCCTAATTTATATCCGTGTTTTCGCATCCCACTCGAAATTGTCAAATCTGACAGAAGCCACTTTACCTAAAAATTGAATTGAATTGACTGCTGCGTTGCGTTACTCAACCGGCACAATAATGAAGGGATTTTAAATCGATTCATTACTTATGATGAAAAGTGGGTCCTGTAAGATAATCGGAAGCGCTCATCGCAATGGCTGAACCCTGCCGAACCAGTCAAACCATGCCCCAAGCGAAAATTGACTCCAAAAAAGTTACTTGTGAGCGTTTGGTGGACTAGTGCTGGTGTCGTTCACTACAGCTTTCTTAAATCTGGCCAGAAGATTACGGCAGATGTCTATTGTCAGCAACTACAAACCATGATGGAAAAGCTAGCTGCTAAACAACCGAAGCTGGTCAATCGCTCTAGGCCACTGCTGCTTCATGATAACGCTAGACCACACACTGCACAACAGACGGCTACCAAATTAGAGGAGCTTCAATTGGTATGTCTAAGACATCCACCGTACTCTCCGGACCTTGCTCCAAGAAATTACCATTTTTTTTCGAAATTTGGATAACTTCTTGAATGGGAAAAAATTCAACTCCGATGGGGCAGTCCAAACCGCCTTCTAAGAATTTATTGATTCCCGTCCGAATGGTTTTTTTAGTAAAGGGATCAATGAACTACCTATTCGATGGCAAAAGTGCATAGATAGCAATTGTACATACTTTGATTGAATAAATATATTATATTTAAAAAATCGACTTTATGTTCCTCCCATACAAAACGCCAATTTCATATCTAAGGACCTAATATATAAGCTTTATTATATACAATATATAATATTAGCTGACCGATATTGCAGCTGACCCCACGAGAATCTTTCTGTCAAAAGCTCTTGTTTTTGTTTGTCAATAATTGATTGAATTTGCATGGTAATTTTTCCATTTTTTTTATAAGAAAATTCTCCAGAATTCACCAAATACGACTTGAAAACCCTCCTGCTAAGATCCTCGAGATATTTTACGAGAATCCAATTTACTTGACCAACTCGGTCAATTAAGTCAGGTCAACCAGGTTGTCAAAACGCCATGGACAGCGTGGGTAATCCTCAAATGGGGGAAGGGTATGCATTAGTGCAATAGCGAACGTGGGTAGTAGTTCCAACGTGCGGCTCCACTCACTCACGGAAGACCACTCAAAAAGAGCCTTCCTTCCTTCTTAAAAGGCCCACCTCCTACCGCTCTAAGGTCATATTTGGAAAAGAACGGTATAAGGTATCTCTTCCCGATCCGGCCCCGCAACATCCTTCTGACTCCTTAGCAGGAGGCGACAGCACACGTACCATCACGCTAATCGACATTTTTAAGTCGATGTCAGCCGGTGCGATGGTTCCATCAATATCAAGGCCGTGTTTAAGGCGGGAAGGCGCGATAACCTATTGCGATATTAAGAGGCTAACTTGAGAAGACCTACTTACTTTAGGTACCTATAATATATTATTATGGATACGTGGATTAAATTGTAATAAACACAATTTAATTCATGTATCCATGGATACATGGAACTAATTGTATTTGGAGAAATGATGGGATCAAATATTTTAAATTAAATAAAGGACATTGCTCTGCGTCCATACATTATTCGCCCCAATACCAAAAGCAGTGAAAAAATGTTTTTCGTATAATTAGACGTTAGTAAATACTGTACATCCACATCAATTACTACGGACAAGCTTCGAAAAAATAATGATATATGAAAATGAAGCAGATTTTGAGGTTAGTTGAAATAACACTTTATTTCGTTAGAGCAATACATGTGTATTAGTACATGTCTATACAATTATTAAAATAATAATTATTACAATCAATCAAATAACGTTATTATAGCCACGTAGTAAAGAACAAGAAATCTCGAAATTATAAAGAAAGTCAAAAACACAACGAAGCAACAAGCGACTGCGCGTGAGTAGTCAATTGACGTATATTTTAATTTAATTTACGTTGAAAATTGTGAAAGAAGTTATGAAAAACATAATTTATTTATACAAATAAATATTATACAAATACAAACAAATACATAAAATCGACTCAATTCTATTCAGTCGAGCTAAAGTAACAATAACCATTCGTATATTTTACTTCATTTGGTTTTGTTTCTGAAAGTACTTTTTTATATTTTGATTTGTCCGTCGAATACATATATTTGTTATGAGTGTCATAAATTATGCATGCATATAATTCTGACGTAAATCAGATTCTTGTTGGTCATAGGGCGATTTTCGACATTGTCCTTTAAATTATTATATGCTTGGATTGCTTTAGTTTAAGCTGGATTGATTGAATTAATTACATAAAAATCACAAATTAAAGCTGATGCGACACCTTATAATCGATACGTCATTGATTTAATGAATCTGCATGCTGATGTTGATATCTGCTAACATTGACGTAGGTAAGGGGGGGGGGGCTCGAGGGCTGGAAATTTATTTTCGATTGTGTAGCAATAAAATTATGATCATGAACAAAACGACGATACATGCACAAAATTTTCCGGCTGATTACCCCACCGACTCAGTAATTAACATCGATTAGCCACGGCTGCCGCCGTGTGTTCAAATACATGGCGCTCGGGCTTTTAATTTTGTTGCTGTGAAAATGAAGGTCCTGTTTGCGTTCGTTTTCTGTCTCGCGGTTGCTCTTGCTGTTCCTGTTGTGAGTGTTATATATACTACTTAGGCTTATTCACTTCAATACTTGGTCACGGAAATAGTTCAGTGTCAATAACCCAGAGGCCTTATTCTGCTAACGTTAACGCATGCATGGCGTGTCACTGACGCTTCAATAGCATTGCTTTTTGAGACAGTTATTGTTGGTTTACCGATAACTAATCAAAACCTTTCATTTGTCACTATTTAATTATCGACAATTGTAGTACGAATAAATTGTATCATAAAAAACGTACCTAAGAAGGAATAAAAAACCTTAAAATGGACCTAAAAAGGCCGCATTGGCTGAATCATTATATGATCATAATATGATTCGTATTTTGAATTGAGTGCAATTCATCATAAGAAAAGTATAGTTGACAGCTTTGTATAAATATTCGTATAATGGTGTTAATTGACACTTAAACAATGCCTATTTTGTAAACCATTTTATGAATATTCATACAAAGCTGTAAAATAGAATAATTGCTTATGATAAATTGCACTTATGATAAATACGAATCATATTATGATCATAATTATTATGATTCTGCCAATGCGGCCTTTTTAGTTCCGCTGCATGTAAAAGTAATTAAAGCAGTTTTACGAAAACGCTGTCAAGACTCGATAAAAATGTTAAAATTAGCAGAATTAGACCCCTGTTAGCACGGCAAGTTGAAAAGAGGAGAAGGTTAAACTCTTATCAACTTAAATGAGTCCTCGCTAAGCCTGAAACGAGGTAACTGTGAGACGTAGATTTTTCAGATGCTCGATGTGCAGTGATATTTACCTTCAGTGTCACGATTGCTAAAGTTAAGTTTCGTTTGCGTAAACGGACTGTGATGGGTGACCAAAAATGTGAAACCTCTTGACTTTTTTTTACACGCAACTTTGAAGTTCTTGGAGTCCACCTCACCTGATGATAAGTTACGATGAAGTCAAAAATGGAAGCGACCTCATCTGGACTCCTTGACTGCTGAGGAACTGGCTATCTTACATCTTATTGTCGAAACAACAATATTGTTTTATGGCGACAAACTTAGGTAGAGGATAATAACTAGCCAGAATATCTCAGAAGCCCTATTACCAACAATAATTTTGCGCCGATAGGGATTAAAACTCTGGACCTCCAGATAAATAGCGGGCGATCTCGGTCACTAAACCACGAAGGCGTTAAAAGCTTCAGAGCGGCTAGTGCGAGTTTTATCGAGTTTTACTCGATCACATGCGTCGAACGCGTAAACGCGAATTTGTATGGGATCGGGGCAGCGCCATCTAGTAGCTACTATGGAATGAGGCAGTACCATCTAGTAGCTACTATGGAATGAGACAGTACCATCTAGTAGCTACTATGGAATGAGACAGTACCATCTAGTAGCTACTGTGGAATGAGACAGTACCATCTAGTAGCTACTATGGAATGAGACAGTACCATCTAGTAGCTACTGTGGAATGAGACAGTACCATCTAGTAGCTACTGTGGAATGAGACAGTACCATCTAGTAACTACTGTGGAATGAGACAGTGCCATCTAGTAGCTACTGTGGAATGAGACAGTACCATCTAGTAGCTACTGTGGAATGAGACAGTACCATCTAGTAGCTACTGTGGAATGAGACAGTACCATCTAGTTACTACTGTGGAATGAGACAGTACCATCTAGTAGCTACTGTGGAATGATGCAGTACCATCTAGTAGCTACTGTGGAATGAGACAGTACCATCTAGTAGCTACTATGGAATGAGACAGTACCATCTAGTAGCTACTGTGGAATGAGACAGTACCATCTAGTGGCTACTGTAGAATGAGACAGTACCATCTAGTAGCTACTGTGGAATGATGCAGTACCATCTAGTAGCTACTATGGAATGAGACAGTACCATCTAGTAGCTACTGTGGAATGAGACAGTACCATCTAGTAGCTACTATGGAATGAGGCAGTACCATCTAGTAACTACTGTGGAATGAGACAGTACCATCTAGTAGCTACTATGGAATGAGACAGTACCATCTAGTAGCTACTGTGGAATGAGACTGTACCATCTAGTAGCTACTGTGGAATGAGACAGTACCATCTAGTAGCTACTGTGGAATGAGACAGTACCATCTAGTAGCTACTGTGGAATGAGACAGTACCATCTAGTAGCTACTGTGGAATGAGACAGTACCATCTAGTAGCTACTATGGAATGAGACAGTACCATCTAGTAGCTACTGTGGAATGAGACAGTACCATCTAGTAGCTACTGTGGAATGAGCAGTACCATCTAGTAGCTACTGTGGAATGAGACAGTACCATCTAGTAACTACTGTGGAATGAGACAGTGCCATCTAGTAGCTACTGTGGAATGAGACAGTACCATCTAGTAGCTACTGTGGAATGATGCAGTACCATCTAGTAGCTACTATGGAATGAGGCAGTACCATCTAGTAACTACTGTGGAATGAGACAGTACCATCTAGTAGCTACTATGGAATGAGACAGTACCATCTAGTAACTACTGTGGAATGAGACAGTACCATCTAGTAGCTACTGTGGAATGATGCAGTACCATCTAGTAGCTACTATGGAATGAGGCAGTACCATCTAGTAACTACTGTGGAATGAGACAGTACCATCTAGTAGCTACTATGGAATGAGACAGTACCATCTAGTAGCTACTGTGGAATGAGACAGTACCATCTAGTAGCTACTGTGGAATGAGACAGTACCATCTAGTAGCTACTATGGAATGAGACAGTACCATCTAGTAGCTACTATGGAATGAGGCAGTACCATCTAGTAACTACTGTGGAATGAGACAGTGCCATCAAGTAGCTACTGTGGAATGAGACAGTACCATCTAGTAGCTACTATGGAATGAGACAGTACCATCTAGTAGCTACTGTGGAATAAGACAGTACCATCTAGTAGCTACTATGGAATGAGACAGTGCCATCTAGTAGCTACTGTGGAATGAGACAGTACCATCTAGTAGCTACTGTGGAATGATGCAGTACCATCTAGTAGCTACTATGGAATGAGGCAGTACCATCTAGTAACTACTGTGGAATGAGACAGTACCATCTAGTAGCTACTATGGAATGAGACAGTACCATCTAGTAACTACTGTGGAATGAGACAGTACCATCTAGTAGCTACTGTGGAATGATGCAGTACCATCTAGTAGCTACTATGGAATGAGGCAGTACCATCTAGTAACTACTGTGGAATGAGACAGTACCATCTAGTAGCTACTATGGAATGAGACAGTACCATCTAGTAGCTACTGTGGAATGAGACAGTACCATCTAGTAGCTACTGTGGAATGAGACAGTACCATCTAGTAGCTACTGTGGAATGAGACAGTACCATCTAGTAGCTACTATGGAATGAGACAGTACCATCTAGTAGCTACTATGGAATGAGGCAGTACCATCTAGTAACTACTGTGGAATGAGACAGTGCCATCAAGTAGCTACTGTGGAATGAGACAGTACCATCTAGTAGCTACTATGGAATGAGACAGTACCATCTAGTAGCTACTATGGAATGAGACAGTACCATCTAGTAGCTACTGTGGAATGAGACAGTACCATCTAGTAGCTACTATGGAATGAGACAGTACCATCTAGTAGCTACTGTGGAATGAGACAGTACCATCTAGTAGCTACTGTGGAATGAGACAGTACCATCTAGTAACTACTGTGGAATGAGACAGTGCCATCTAGTAGCTACTGTGGAATGAGACAGTACCATCTAGTAGCTACTGTGGAATGAGACAGTACCATCTAGTAGCTACTGTGGAATGAGACAGTACCATCTAGTTACTACTGTGGAATGAGACAGTACCATCTAGTAGCTACTGTGGAATGATGCAGTACCATCTAGTAGCTACTGTGGAATGAGACAGTACCATCTAGTAGCTACTATGGAATGAGACAGTACCATCTAGTAGCTACTGTGGAATGAGACAGTACCATCTAGTGGCTACTGTAGAATGAGACAGTACCATCTAGTAGCTACTGTGGAATGATGCAGTACCATCTAGTAGCTACTATGGAATGAGACAGTACCATCTAGTAGCTACTGTGGAATGAGACAGTACCATCTAGTAGCTACTATGGAATGAGGCAGTACCATCTAGTAGCTACTGTGGAATGATGCAGTACCATCTAGTAGCTACTATGGAATGAGGCAGTACCATCTAGTAACTACTGTGGAATGAGACAGTACCATCTAGTAGCTACTATGGAATGAGACAGTACCATCTAGTAACTACTGTGGAATGAGACAGTACCATCTAGTAGCTACTGTGGAATGATGCAGTACCATCTAGTAGCTACTATGGAATGAGGCAGTACCATCTAGTAACTACTGTGGAATGAGACAGTACCATCTAGTAGCTACTATGGAATGAGACAGTACCATCTAGTAGCTACTGTGGAATGAGACAGTACCATCTAGTAGCTACTGTGGAATGAGACAGTACCATCTAGTAGCTACTGTGGAATGAGACAGTACCATCTAGTAGCTACTGTGGAATGAGACAGTACCATCTAGTAGCTACTATGGAATGAGACAGTACCATCTAGTAGCTACTATGGAATGAGGCAGTACCATCTAGTAACTACTGTGGAATGAGACAGTGCCATCAAGTAGCTACTGTGGAATGAGACAGTACCATCTAGTAGCTACTATGGAATGAGACAGTACCATCTAGTAGCTACTATGGAATGAGACAGTACCATCTAGTAGCTACTGTGGAATGAGACAGTACCATCTAGTAGCTACTATGGAATGAGACAGTACCATCTAGTAGCTACTGTGGAATGAGACAGTACCATCTAGTAGCTACTGTGGAATGAGACAGTACCATCTAGTAACTACTGTGGAATGAGACAGTGCCATCTAGTAGCTACTGTGGAATGAGACAGTACCATCTAGTAGCTACTGTGGAATGAGACAGTACCATCTAGTAGCTACTGTGGAATGAGACAGTACCATCTAGTTACTACTGTGGAATGAGACAGTACCATCTAGTAGCTACTGTGGAATGATGCAGTACCATCTAGTAGCTACTGTGGAATGAGACAGTACCATCTAGTAGCTACTATGGAATGAGACAGTACCATCTAGTAGCTACTGTGGAATGAGGCAGTACCATCTAGTAACTACTGTGGAATGAGACAGTGCCATCAAGTAGCTACTGTGGAATGAGACAGTACCATCTAGTAGCTACTATGGAATGAGACAGTACCATCTAGTAGCTACTGTGGAATAAGACAGTACCATCTAGTAGCTACTATGGAATGAGACAGTACCATCTAGTAGCTACTGTGGAATGAGACAGTACCATCTAGTAGCTACTGTGGAATGAGACAGTACCATCTAGTAGCTACTGTGGAATGAGACAGTACCATCTAGTAGCTACTGTGGAATGAGACAGTACCATCTAGTAGCTACTGTGGAATGATGCAGTACCATCTAGTAGCTACTATGGAATGAGGCAGTACCATCTAGTAGCTACTATGGAATGAGACAGTACCATCTAGTAGCTACTGTGGAATGATGCAGTACCATCTAGTAGCTACTATGGAATGAGGCAGTACCATCTAGTAACTACTGTGGAATGAGACAGTGCCATCTAGTAGCTACTGTGGAATGAGACAGTACCATCTAGTAGCTACTATGGAATGAAACAGTACCATCTAGTAGCTACTGTGGAATGAGACAGTACCATCTAGTAGCTACTGTGGAATGAGACAGTACCATCTAGTAGCTGCTGTGGAATGAGACAGTACCATCTAGTAGCTACTGTGGAATGAGACAGTACCATCTAGTAGCTACTATGGAATGAGACAGTACCATCTAGTAGCTACTGTGAATGATGCAGTACCATCTAGTAGCTACTATGGAATGAGGCAGTACCATCTAGTAACTACTGTGGAATGAGACAGTGCCATCTAGTAGCTACTGTGGAATGAGACAGTACCATCTAGTAGCTACTGTGGAATGATGCAATACCATCTAGTAGCTACTATGGAATGAGGCAGTACCATCTAGTAACTACTGTGGAATGAGACAGTACCATCTAGTAGCTACTATGGAATGAGACAGTACCATCTAGTAGCTACTGTGGAATGAGACAGTACCATCTAGTAGCTACTGTGGAATGAGACAGTACCATCTAGTAGCTACTGTGGAATGAGACAGTACCATCTAGTAGCTACTATGGAATGAGACAGTACCATCTAGTAGCTACTATGGAATGAGGCAGTACCATCTAGTAACTACTGTGGAATGAGACAGTGCCATCTAGTAGCTACTGTGGAATGAGACAGTACCATCTAGTAGCTACTGTGGAATGATGCAGTACCATCTAGTAGCTACTATGGAATGAGGCAGTACCATCTAGTAACTACTGTGGAATGAGACAGTGCCATCTAGTAGCTACTGTGGAATGAAGCAATACCATCTAGTAGCTACTGTGGAATGAGGCAGTACCATCTAGTAACTACTATGGAATTGGCCAGTACCATCTAGTAGCTACTACATGGCACCGTCTTAATCCCATAGAAAGATCCTTTCCACTAGAATCAACCAGTCCCTCAGGGGACTATACATACAGCACTCACTATTCCACCTCGAACCCCTATGCCGGGGACTTGATAAGGGTCTATACCAGTAGTCCCGTTGAGTTGTTCCATCACGGGACTTCTACCAATATTTCGTTCCAATAGTCTCGCGGGAAACATAAATTTTTATTTTATGTTACTAACGTCTCATCTGTCCCGTTTAAAGTTATATTCCCCTATTACTCCTGTCTATACCAATAGTGGGGTCTAAATGTCGAAAAAACAAGTGAACGTCGGACATTTAGGTCTGACATCAAAAACTTTTACCTTTATAATAAGTGACGCGCGTGGAACTACCCGATGGTTGGACCATTGCTTAGGATAGTCACAAATTCACATTTATGCGATGCGTCTAATCGAGTTAAACTCGATGATAATAGCATTAGGCACTCTGCTCCAGAAGTGTCGCGCCAGTCTAATTGAACTATGCGAGTAATAAGAACTAATATGTGACAGGTTGAAATTGGGATGATGACTGAATTCTAATTTTTACGTCTCGTCATTAAATATTAAAATACCGTGGAAAAAGATGCAGTCCTGTAAAATTAGAATTAAAATCGGCTTAGAAATACACTAGATACAAGCATTTTAAGTTGTTAATTTGAAGGCGGTTAGACAGAGAGATCCGACATCAACCGTGACGTCATTGTTGAGTACGGCCATATAAACTCCTTGTAAATTGCCGTTTTGAAAGAAAGAAAGAAAAATTGTTTTGTCATCGAGCCTATTATCCGTTTCATGCATACCTACTTGTTTCCGTGATTAAAAATATTGATTTAAAAATATGACTTATCTCATTAACTTATTTTTATCTAAAATGCAATAATTAATTTCACATTAAAGAAAAACAAGAATATCAGTCCAGTTAAATAAAAATATGATTCTGAAAAAATATTTGTTTAAATTTCACATATAAAATATTTGTGTAACGTAATTGTTCCGATTCACGATTCAAATACATACATAATTAAACACATATTTTTTCATAATTATAAATTGGTAATTACCTATATTTAACTGAACTGATATTCTTGTTTCTGTTTAATGTGGAATTAATTATTGTATTTCTGATAAAAATAATCTAAAGAGATGTTATATTTTTAAAACAATATTTTAATCATGGAAACTAGTGTGCATGGAACGGAAAACTTCGACCTGTCCCGGGAACCTTCTTATCTTAAAGACTATAATATAGTTTTATTTGAGCAGACATATTCCACAATCCCATACTACCTACATAATCTCTTGCGAGATCGGCCACCATGACTGATTGGTTGACTGATTGGCTTTACCCTCAAAGGAAAAAAACAGCCAAGTGCGATTTGTACGCGCTCACCAAGGGTCCGTACAAACATACCTAAGTATATAAGTTCCTAAGTACATAATAACGCTTTTCCTATAAAACATTGTTTCTTGCCAAATTTCACAATTCTTAGGTCAACGGGAAGTACTTAAACGTTCGACATAAACGGTCACATCTTTTGATCGCGAAAACTTGGAAGTTTGATTTTTTTTCACAGCTGAAAGAGATGGTATATCCGAGTAGTAGTAGTAGTTCAGTTTAATATCTCAACACGGTGTTGAGAAAAAGGGTATTGACAATTGGGTACAGACAGAGGGACAACGAAATAATCCTTCCGTTTTTTACTTTTAAGGTTTACCCTTAAAAAGTTTAGCATAACGTACTTTCATCAATGAATAATTCCTCATTTCGAATTCTAGCCACAACCACCCGAAGATGAGGAACAAAAACCAAAGGAGGTCTGTATTTAGAACTTTTAAATAAAAACACACAATTGAAACCATTTAAAATATATTCTGTACTACGAAATTATCTGATTTGATCATCCTAAATACTTATACATTTTTTACAGAATTTATTGCTCGCTAAATCAAATATTTTTCAAAAAATCCCCATACGGACAGCATAGGATTATGACAGTAATTATCTTTGCCAATCAATTTTTAAAACATTTTGTTGACATTTATTTTTTTAATTTCTGTAAAGGCAATGAGTGGAATTAAAGAGTACGCAAATTCTACAGTTGAACGTTTACGACGGCGACGTTTTAGATCCCTTCGGCCACTTTCTCAAGCAATGATTTCGAATCATTAGTATTAAAGTTCTAAAAGTTCACTTTTTTAAAAAAATCCTGAATCATGGATTAATGTGAGCATAAATACTTTTTAATGTATCTTAGTAGACATCACCGAAATTTCGAAAGAAGATGCAATATTCTTTATTAGAAACCAGCTTCGAAAACAGAATTATTTATCTTTATTGGAAACCGGGTTTCGGTAGGGAGACTCTGTACCAGGGTCGTCTGCTTGGGTACCTCCGTCTTACCTATTTCTGCCGCAAAGCAGCAGTGCTTACATTGCTGTGTTCCGGTGTGAAGGTGAAGATATGGCAGTGAAATTATCGGGTATCAAGAGCGTGACGTACGTTGCCAATTTGTGACATCAGGGTTAAACCCTGATGTCACAAATTGGCAACGTACACTGTGGTTCTTGTGGGGGTTGCAGTTTTGCTGCGCATCTCACAAGAGCCACATGTAGGTATTATAGGTGGCTGTTGCCACTTACCATCAGGTGGGCTGGGCAGTTTGCTTATTTGCCAACTTGGCTGTATATAAAAAAAGGAAAATAATTCTATTTTCGAAGCTGGTTTCGAATCACTAGTTTCGAAAATAACTGAAGGGTTTATGTGTCAATTCAGACACTTTGTCCGAATATATTTTGTCCGAATCGTCAGCAACTCTTTAGATTGTGTGTCTTTTAATATTTAAAATTAAAATTATGGAAAATCACATTATACGGGTTGACTATTTTTATGCTATGTCTATTTTATATGTACAGATAATAAAAACACCATAAATTCAATGTAATGATGTAAATTGGCAACAACTTTGAACATTTCTTAATTAAAAGATGGAACAGAACTACAACTTTCTATTTTCTCATAAGCTTATCATAATAATTTACCACTGCACACTTTATTTTTACAGCTTCAAAATTACAGACGACAACATACTCTGAAACTTCAAGTAAGTGATTATCAGATATTTCCAACGGATAAAAATCGTACAGCAATTTGCAATGCACTTAGAAAGATATGAATTTGTATATTTTTATGTAATATGTACAGGAAGCTCCCATTCAAGCTATACATTTACACTACGAAAACCGCCACTATTACGAGCGACATAAGAACGGTCTGAAGGTCAAACAGTGTAGCTTGATAAGGAACTTTCTCTACAGTATGTAATATGCAAAGACATTATAAGAGATAGACCGACAATACGCGCGGCCTCTAAGAAACCCCCTTCAACCACAACAGCGGTCAGGCGGCCGCTACTCATACTGTATTTGTACTGCATTCGACTGTCGAGCGCGCGTCAAGTTATAAAAATACTAAAACATGCCCAAATAACTTCGTTTTGTAGTGTAAAAAACGAACAGTAATAAGAACTAAATCACATTGTAACATTATTTATTACCGATGAGTCTTAATTATGCTTATTTATTTAGCTATTATTATATCAAAATTGGTTGAAGGGGACTTCATACATTTCGTTTGCATTGTTGGTCTACTCTTATAATGTCTTTGGTAATATGTATCAATCCGCACTGGGCCAGCCAGGTTTGACTAAGGCCTAATCGCCCTAACATAACTTGTTAGGGTAGGCTCGTGCCCCTCGGTGGGGACCTAAGTGAGCTGTGATGATGATGGCCAATAAGCTCCTTATCAAGCTGTACTGTTTGATCTTTGGACCGTTCTTATGTCGCACGTAATAGTGGCGGTTTTAGTAGTGTAAATTTATAGCTTGAATGGGAGCTTACTGTACTTAGAGAAGATCCTTTGAATTAGAATGTAATAAATTTAGTTTTTGCAATCTCGATTTGTAAATTGAACATTTACGGAAGTAAAGTGATCAAGTGGCATAGATAATTTTATTTTGGGAATAATTCACTAAATGGTGTTTAATGGTACCTACTGCTGAATTACGCCGCTTTTATAAAATAATTTCAGATGATGAATCACAGAGACGGCAACGATGATAGTGATGACGTAAGTTTGTAACCTCTTATAAAAAAAAACATTTCATCGAAGTTCGACTGGGAACGTAAATCCGCTCACAAAAGTGACTGAATCCAAATGACGTCACATGCCACATTTATTTAAAAAAACATCACAGCTAATTGTGTTAAACGCTTTCAAAATTGAGTTTTTTAAAGAGTATGCCGGTACCTAGTAAAATAATGTTGCTGAAATAAGTTCACGAGGTTCATTCGTGTCCCCCAAACATTACTGTGTACAACTATAATAGCCGCGCAACTTCACGACGGTAAAAAAGTCAATTTTGCTGCCTAAAACTAGCAGCTTAGGCAATTTATTATGCGAATTTGCAAAAAATTTTTTAACAAAAAATTGAACCGCCGAAAAAACTCAAAAGCAAAAACACTGAAAAGTTAAAAATAATATAAGAATAGGTACAGACAACATCACACTTCTATATTGAAGTCGGTGACAAATTTAAACACTTCCTAGGAGATCATCATTTGGCACCGACTTTAATATAGAAGTGTCATGTTGTCTGTACCTATTCTTAGATTATTTTTAACTTTTCAGTGTTTTTGCTTTTTATTATTTTCGGCGGTTCAATTTTTTGTTAAAAAGTTTTTTTTTGTGACTCATCTATTAATTTTACAATCAGTGAGTGAATCATCAATTATCCCCCGTTTTTGTACCTTTAGGGTTGGAATTGTTTTTTCAAATTTAAATGGGACCACCCTTGGGGTACCCTTTCCAATAAAAAAAGAATCATCAAAATCGGAGTTCTCTGTAAAAAGTTATGCGTGATCATACATTAAAAAATTGTTATTTTCACTACAAGTGCGGGAAGCCTGTCATTGCAACGAGTTCCGAGAAATGTCGTCCCGAGCCGAAGGCGAGGGTTGACAGTCGGAACGAGTGGAAATGACAGTCCCGCACGTGTATTAAACAACTATTTTTAATACAGTTGCGAAAAAATGAAACAATATATACGTAGCAACCATATGTAGCAATCTGCTTTTGGACTTTCCAGGTAAAATACTCACACTCGCATTTTCAGCAATTAAACATAATTCCGGTGGTGTTAAATCAATTAATATGTTATCAGAGTCACTCATTTTATAGAATTATTAAACTTTTAAGCAAATAACAACAATCAATAATCACGCAGAGAAAATTTTAGAAAAATGGCGCCAAATATGTCGTCGTACATACACAGCAGTGACAAAGCAAATGCGTGCTATGCTTTGCTTGTCGTGTTTTTAAAAGCAAGGTCCGGCCGTGCTTTTTGTTATGCTTTGCTTTTAGGCATGCTTTTACAATACAAAATCTGGTAGACCAGTCAGATTATTTAGCGCAATCTTAACTTAGCATGCTAGAAAAAAGCAGGAACAAAGCAAAATGTGTGTCGGATTCTAGACATTTGACATTTGGTAAAGAAAAAGCACTAGTGCGTAATGGTGGTCATCCCGCATCCTAAACAGCCCTGCAATATACTACTTTTTGAGCAACTGTATTAAAATATATATACGCGTCGAATTGAGTACCTCCTCCGTTTTTTCGTCGGTAAATAAAATTGATTCAAATATCGATTTGTAATTTCACTGAAAAAATATGCTAACTATTTTCACCTCTGTCTGCGTTCTGTAATTTTCCCAGTTGTATGTTTCACACAAAAGCAATGTTTTTTATTAACTCTGCCCTAAATTCGTATTTGTGTCATTATATGTATGTCGTTATAATAACTTCGCCCTCTTGTTGACTAAATAACTTATTACAGCAACCAGACTACAATATGCAACAGCAACCAAGGCAAGACGGGGAAAGTGACGAAGGCGGGGATGAACATGACGACAGTTGGAGGGTAAATATTTTATAACAGTTCCATTTGAATCGGAACAAGTAGATGGCAATCGTCCTAAGAAAATTCAAAAGAAGAGGAAGCCAACAGTACCACTCGAAAGGCGAATACGTGAGAAAGTCCTTCTCAAGATGTAAAGATGACTCTTTACATCTAGGGACAGAAGAGACATTATTAATGTAACTTGTAGGAAGTCATTTAAATAATGTTTTTCTTCATACCACAAAGGTGGCAAACAAGCATGTAGGTCACCTGATGCTAAGTGATCATCACCGCCTATGAACGCTTTCAACACCAGTGACATCACTCACGCATTGCCAACCTCTTCACTAGGGCATGAATACTTAATACTTCTCCATTAGGGCATGAATAAATATCTCTTCTTTCACACAGTTTTCTTCTCGAGAACCATACGTGATCATTTTGGTTCTAAGATATGAGGGTGAACTCCTTTCCGATGGCGAACAGTGCAATGGTAAAACGTGACCGATGATATTATGTCGAACAATTCATCGGAACACTTCCCATTGTATTGTACAGACAGTGAAACAAGTACAATAAGGCAAGTCTCTCCTCAGACCAAAGGGTGCGACACCGTCTGTAATACTGATATCGCCGACAATCTGTACCGCACGTCTCACAGGTAACAGTAGAACTCGATATGTGGCGGTAATTGGGACTTATAGATTTTTTTTTTATTAAAAACGTCGCCCCACTCTAGGATTTTCTCCTGTATCGTGGGTGCAGTTACAAACATAGAATATCACATGCACATACGCCCAGACCGGAACAAATTTCTGTAGGCCATACAAAACATTTGTCCCGTACGGGAATCGAACCCGCGACCCGTTGTGCAGTAGGTGATCACTCGACCTCTGCGCTAAACGTGTCGTCAGATACGAGTATAATAGTCTTTGGGCCGGTGTAAAGTACTGCTTTGATTTGTTGAGTACACCAAGCTTTTGGAAGCCAGTTGGACCTTATTTTCTAGATAACCGCGGAACTGGACGTCACTGGTGATGTCAACACCAAAGATCCCAATAATGTTCGATATTTTGACGGGTGTGAAGGAACTGTGGAGCTACAGCGAATGGTTTTTGCGGTGAAAACTTGTTTCTTGGTCGGATTAAATTTGACTAAATTTAGTCTTCCCCACTCAACGACTAGCGAAACTGCTCTTGATCTTCGATGCAAGCTGTTAACGATTTCCCTCCAGTAAAAACCGACAGATTTTTACATGGCCCGAATAATAGGCGTCCCCAGTGCTGTCATCATCATAACAATGAATTTCTTCAATTATTAGTAAGTCACTGAAACGCAGCAGAAACAGTGTTGGAGACAACACCGAGCCTTGCGGAACTCCAACATCAATGGACCTGCTATCAGAATGTATGCCATCAACAACAACTCTGATACGCTTGCCGGATAGGAAGCTAGCGATTTATTTGTACAATCCCTCAGATAGTCCTTATGCTGGCAGTTCCGTAAGTGGTCCCCTGTGCCAGCCGATCGAACGCCTTCGCTATAACTAGACTTACAGCCAATACCTCCCCTTGTCCTTCAATTATTATTGTAAGCGCCCAGTGTATCTCACTCATGAGATACACTAGAAGATCACCAGTCGAGTGTATAGAGCGTAACCGCATTGACGGTTTCCGCTATGTCGAGACCATATTCAGCCACGACGATATGAAACCCATTATTAAGAGCTTCGTCAAAATAGTCTCACTCAGGTGATTGACAGATCCTATTGTTGCAGTGAACGTTTGTCCGCATTCACTACAAGACAGAACTCAAATATTAACCGGAGCTAAACCTTTTTAGTGAAATCCTTAAAACACTGCCGTACAGTAGAAGTAAGTAAATTGGATGGATTTAGTAGCCAACTTGACGAACTATCGCTGTGTTTTGACTTTGGAATATTTTATCGATAGAAAACTGCCCAGATGCATTTTTTCTTGTAAAAACTTTGGAATAGGTACAATTTAACTGATCTTTTTCTTCGTGTATTTACAATTAGTTAGTAAATCGTAATAGACACGTTTTTACTTACAGATTAACACTCCCCTCCTCACCCTAGTCAACAAACTACATGTATACTAACTGTTGTCTAATAAATCGTATATCTTTACAGTCATCCAAGGTGAACTATTTGTCGTCGCAGCTCGATCAGCTATCATCAGTAAGGAGTTTTTATAAAGCTGACATTGATCCTTTTTGTCTGATTCACTTTCATATTATTAAACATTTTTTTTCAATCTAGAAATACCAAGGACGTGGAGTAAGTACCTACTTAGTTTCTATTAAAATCACGTTGTTCTCAATCATTTTTTAGGTTAACGCAACCGATCTTGCGATTTCAAATGGATGAAGTGAATTTGTTAATTATGTTTTATTTACATTAACTTACATAACAATTAATCATTGTTTTTTTGCAGGCTCTCAAAGTATCATACGTAAGCTAATTTCACATTTTATGCTGAAAAACATAAAACTATCCAAATATACAACTTAAAATATGTATCATAACAAGATTTTTGTGCAGTGCAGTAATCAGTGGTTGCCAACAATCACTATGATTTTGTAAAATTAGAACACGATTCAAAGAACCCAAACCCATCATTTTCTTAATATCCAGATTGAATGGCAGAAAACATTAAAGTTATTGTTTCAACAAATATTTTTTTTTTTCTCTTGCCAGCAACAAGTGAAATGGTTACGTGATTAGGTGATCATGTTGCATTGTGATTTTTTTTGTAAATTATCCTAAAATTAAGCTTTCAATTTCAGATTCCACCCAAGCACAAAGCTGTCAGTGTAAGTAAATCTTTATACCTCCATGGTCAAGCGACTAAAGCCACATGCTTCAAAACTGAATTTCCTGGGTTCGATTCTTCATAGAGGCATAAGTTTTTGATCTGTGTTTGGTGGGTAGTAGTACTCCTGAGCCCGCCTGACCAGCCACCATTATCCTTCCTAAGGCTGCCGCACTGTTATATTTATTTTTATTCCTCAAACAAAAATTGAAGCATTGAAAAATCAGTCCTAAGACCTATAAAATTTTGAATATTGAAACCTATAATACCCGTAATGGACATGCTAATTAACGTGTCCTCGAATCAATGTTAACTATATAATTTAAATAACTGTTCATTCATAATTTCAGCGTCACTCGAAAGGCCACGATCTCGGGGTGAGTCTGATAATAAATCATTTATATCCAAAAAAAAGTTTACAACTTCGATACCGATAGTCCCCAAACTAGGTAATCCTGTCTCTTGGGGACTAGAGCTGATGATTACCTTATAAGAAGTAATAATAATAATGTACTTAGTTATAACATCTGGCACAGTAAATTTTACATAATATTTTAGGTTATATTGCGCGTGTGTGTGTTTGTGTGTCTCTGTGTGTATATATGTGTGTGTACATGTGTGTGTTTTGTTTTATGTTGTGTATGTATCTAATCTGCCATTGCCTAAACAAATCTATCTAATCTGCTGATCATACAGGATTTTTCAACAGAAGTTCCGTTTTTTCATAGCTTATTTGTAGACGCTGATGGATCTACTAAATATAAATCACATTAAAATAAATACAATTACGGATAGATAGACATCGCAAATAACAAAGAAAACCTAAATGAATATGACGTGTATATTAATCAAGTGTGTTAGTGAATTAAACACCTTACTTAATCTTTGAGTTCATTGTGAATAATATCATGTTTTAGACATATTTTTTCAGACTCTTATCTTTGGTTTTTTATAACCTTACTCCCACCATGTTAAAGGAATTTCCTAGTTTGCCGGTGATACACGCCACTCGCCTACTATAATCGCTAAGATTAGAGCTTGGGTTGGTATAAACATTATTAAAACAGAGACACCGTGCTTGCAACAGCCATCTCAATCTCGCTGCTGTTCTAAGCAGCTTAACACAAATAAATTGTATTTGCTTTCTGACTGCCGTTTTCTCTGTATATATTCTTAAATTTGGTATAACTTATACCAAACATAACGAGATAATCTATAAGATTATACATAATCAAAACTTTTCCAGGCTCTCACTTTTTCATACGTGAGTACCTAAGTTTCCCTATAGAATAAAATATCGTTCTATGATACCGTGTATGAAATTTTCTGGCTTTGAAAAGTCCCCATAGGCTTTGAAATGCACTATTATATAGGGTTCTGTAAAGGATATTAGACCTATAAGCTTCTTATATTCCTAATGTTTCCTACTGGAATTTCGATATAATTGCATTAATCATTTACTCAAATCCATATATTTCATTCTATGCTCCTTTTTCTCCTTTCATTTTAGATTTTCTTTAATGAATATTAAGAAGACTGTGAAGTGCCAATTCATGTGTCGAGAATGCACTTTCTAAAATGCAGTTTGTTGCACACCGCTTAGAGTTGAAACTCCGAGGCAAGTGCCTACATTTCTTATTGAAATATTGTTTCGGGCTGTAACTGTTTTACCCCCCTAAACCTTTACGAAATTAGACACTTTTGCTCTCATTAGATTCAGTATACCTCAATCTATGTTTGTACGTTTTGCTTTTTTTGTAATTCAGTATAATTTAGTGAAAAAAGATAAAAAATGCTCGAGGTAGTTTTTAAGTCTAAAATATGGATATTTAAATGCTAATAATTTATATTCTGAGCAATATTACTTCAAAATCAAAACATACAAACCCAGATCTTCATTATATCTACAACATTTCCAAAAATTATGAAAATTGGACTATGTAAAGAGGGAGAAAAGCGTTATCGCTTTTTGTATGAAAATTTACAGCTTCACAATCCTCTTAAACGTTCCAAAAATCAAAGGATTGATTAATCGAACCTACCCAAGAACAAAGAAAAATCCTAACAATATATTTTTAAATTTTTCTTTGCCCTTTTCTACGACCTAGTTAACTTACTTCTACTAATGAACTCATATTAAATATTCCTAATTCTAAACATAATTTTTGTTGCAAAGAAATTTTTATCTAAAGACTGGCGTAAATAGCACACGAGTCCTAGAAAAAGAAGTGAACTGATTTTTGTAACTTAATTAACTTTCAGATACCACCAAAGAATAGTAACAGATGGGTAATAAATTCAATTATTACTTAATTAATTATAAAACATTACCTTAAATATGAACTAATTATTTTACTGTTCATTTCAAAAGGATCCTGATCAATTTTATTTTAAATTTGGAGACATGTGAGTCGACTTGTTAGGTATTTTGAAGTTGTATGATATTTTATAATCCATTTATATTTTTTCAGATGGCAGCATACTCATCGCAACCAATGTACCAACATTATAACAATGTGATTATAATTTTATTTACTCTTCAAATATATAATACGTAAAGTCACATCTTTCAACTCCTTAGGTGTATCGACAAGTATATCGGGTGTTTCAAAATGAATAGCGCGGCTTTAACGCTTTATAACATTTATTTAACGTAATAAATGTTATAAAGCGTTAAACCCGCGCTATTTAATTTACAGGTATAAATAATACATCAAATAAAACTAATGAAAGAGCAACTCAAATAGTTTTGTTTGTTATTACCAGTGCCACAGTAATACCACGGTAATGTATCGTTCTCTATATTGTGGCTAGGGTTGCCACCCGTACTTTATTATAAAGTATTGTACGTTATTTCGGGTAATTGTACTCTATACTTTATGCCAACGATAAAGTATGCGAAAATACTTTATTTTGCGTGATTTGATTTTTCTAGAATTCATTTAAATTAAAGATACAAAAAAGTTTATATTTGCGTAATACGGATCGACAGATTAAGTAGATGTAGCCAGAAGCTCATTCCTAAACGCTTCTTAACCGTAAATGCCAAAATTGTCATGTTGTCTTCATAAAAAAATATCGATTTTGTTTGATTTATTGAGTGCAATAAAAGTAATATAAAGTGCAATAAATTTACTGGTAGCAACGAAAAATATTTTTTTAAGCATAATTATTAATAGTACTTTATTCTGACTCAAAATACTTTTTTTCAACCTTTAAAATCCACAATATACGTTATTTGGTTAAAAAAAGGTGGCAACCCTAATTGTGGCACAGCAATCTCGGCCGGCGCGCGGCCTGACACTGCGTTGCTATGCCGTTCAGGGGCTCTATTTTTGAATCATTCTTCCGGCATCGAGCGCGAGTCAGTGTTTGATTTCTATTTATTTTCGTTTTGTTTTCGACGAAAATCAAAACAATATTGATCTTCGTCGTAATGTTCTATTGATTTTCATCGCACGAGAAACGAAAATCAATAGGAGTCGAGCACAGATGACGTTTGAAAAGCGTTCGATGCCGGACGAATGATCCAAAAATAGAGCCCCAGAGCAAGCTTGGCGGCCGTGTAAACGACGCTTGTATGCGTGCGTGCGCCGATTCGTCTCTTTATATGGAGTCAACTTAGACCATTTAGTACGGAGTCAACGTACTGTCTGTATCGTTCTCCATATTGTGTTTATATGGAGTCAAAGTAGGTACTGTATCATTCTCTATATTTTGTTTCTACTGTCCAATCGACCAATGCAAACGTTACACAGTGGCGGTGCAAATACACGTGTGCATGATCGCTCAAGACAATATTGAAACCGCATTGAGAGCGGGATGGCACTATACGCAGCAAGAGCGATGTCTCTGTTTCAATATTGTTTTAATCTTGCTATAAGCGGTCAGAATAGGACCCCTGTATCGCGACAGCAACACTATAGAAAGTCGCAGTGATTGTGGAGCCTTAATAATTCCAAACCCTAAAATAATGTAAGGTTTAAGTTGCTGCAGCGGTGTAAGCATTGTTATCCTAGAACGATAGTAAAAACTTCTCAACTTTGCAAAAAGCAACATACTTACTTACATTTTTTATTTTGTTACAGTATGTAAACTACCCAGCGGGCTATGAGTATAGTTATAACTCTAGGCAGTACGTAAGTATCAAGGTGTATTTTTTATACGCTGTTCACACAAAATTCCTATTCTTAAATAAGAGAGGTGAACTTTAAAATGAATTTTGTTATGGATAATTAATTAATTATGTTTTCATTTTTTACAAAGTCTTATTTCAAGGTTTATCAATTTCTAACAACTTTAGTATTGTTATGTATTTTTGTAATCATTATACACGGTTATTTTTTTATCACCCTGGAAAATTTTAGGGACGCTTCAGGACACTTCCAATATTATATAAAAAATAAAAAAAATTAAATAAAAAATAATAAAAAAATATAAAAAAAAATAAAAAATCTCTAAAAATGCTGCTCTCAGCTAGTGCAGCATTTTTTGTATTTTTTAAAAAAAATATATAAAATTAAGGTTATTTTTTTTATTTATATTTAAATCATTCTAATACCATGACGCCAAGCGTCCCTTAAATTTTCCAGGGTGATAAAAAAATAACCGTGTATAACGAAATATTCGAAAAAATCCTTGAGATATGAAGGATTTCCAACCAGTTTACCTTTGCGTTGCTTATAAAAAAAACACGTTTACAGCAGCTTGGGAACTTCTCACTTAAGATCAGGCTGTATGGCGTAGTTCCATTGCCTTTCCTTCATGGAAGAAAATCCGATAATAAACTTCAATATTAGGTACATTTTTTAACTCATTTTGTCAAAAGAGGTCAAAAGCATAACCGCCATCAATCCTTGAAACAGCGCAAAAACTCTATTAGAATGACCAACTTAACAAATTAGTTTTACGACCTCGATTAATAGTACATTATGGTACAAGTGTGTAATGTTGGTGATTACCGCTGAGGCGCATAGAGGCCCGAGCCGTCAGGCGAGGGTCTTAAGAAGCCGAGGACGGTAACCATCAATACACACGTGTATCATACAACGTTTTTCAACACACTTCTGAATAAAACAATACTTAAATAAAAAACCATTTTACATAGTAGATAAAAAGTTTACTTAGAGAAACAATTAGTAAATGTGCAGTTAGTAAAATTATAATTAACTATTTTTGATGACATAGCGGTCTCATCAGATAGATTATTTATTGAAATACTTTCATGTTCTATTGTTATTTGTGATGGTTCATTATTCGTGTAGGTAGGTGAAATCCAATCATTGGACGTACTTGGTATTTCGCCAGTAGGATGCGTCTCAGAATCAAGTTTAATTCTTTTTGTGATTTTTGCACAAATTTCCTTCTTGTTTTGTATGGAATCTTCTACGTATGATTCTGCTACATTGCTAGATCGCCACCCGCCATGTCGCTTCAAAGTCATTATATCAGCTCCTGAATTTGCCAGCAATGTAGCTGAAGTTCTTCTGAAACTATGTCCAGTGTAGCTCTCAGCATCTACTAAACCCAAAAACTTAGCGATTTCTTTAGGCATAGAACTAAATTTGTTTATACCTATAGGCTGACAGGTACATTTACCATTCTGGTAATTTAGAAAGAAACGGTCATTTTTTGTTTTTGGCGAACGCAAACTTTCATACTTCTTAACAATATCATAGAATGGACCGTGTATGGTGAATGACCTAGGTATTTTATTTTTCGTGATAGGTATCTTCACTTAAAGCATCTGGCCATGGTTCTCTATATCTTTTACAGTTATATTTGTTAATTCTTGTATCCTACAGGCACCAGTTACACCAAATATTAAAGCAATCTGAAACAAAAGAAACAATAATTAAGGTCAACACACAACACAAGCTGCTATTAAATATTTAATTAAAATTAATTTAACTAACCTTTGTAGCCAAAAATTGGTTATCTGGAGCATCTTTAATAAATTTTTCAATATCATCAGATGATAAAACCTTTGATTTTTTGCTTCTAAATCCATCAGATAGTCTCTTTAGATAAGCTGACAAATTCGAGTATGTTTTTAAGTCCACTCCATTCTTTGTTCGGACTGTACTTTTTAACATTGAGTAAATACACCACAAAGAGCTAGGTTTGTACTTAGAAGATAATTCTTTAAAGTACGCCATGAACACATTTTCTGAAAAAGACGGCGTATTCTTGTTGTTCTGCCATTGTATGAAATTTTGGTACGCTAATAGATATTCCTTTGAGTTTTCTGGTAGTAAACTTTCCATAACGTTCTGGGCTTCACATCTTATATCGGGCGGTGTACAACATAAATCATTTTCTTCATAAATTGTATTTGCAGACATCTTAATTAATAACTAACTAAATAACTTCAAAAGAGAAAACGAGACGAGTTGTGAAAAATGTTTCGTAATGGCGGGAAAAATTAATCAGTTTTCCTATGCGCGCGCATCGGCCATAGACTAATAAATTTCGTAATGGCGGGAAAAATTAATCAGTTTTCCTATGCGCGCGCATCGGCCATAGACTAAAAAATGAGGTTTCTTTTTTTTGGGCTTTTCGCGGATAGCATTTTAACGCAAGTGTAAGCGTAACTCAACCAATAATATTAAAAAAAAAACTGTTACTCACTCGTGAATAATAGTAATGAAAAAGTCACAGTCTGATTATAGGTGTCATTATGTGCCTAATTGCCATGGGATTAGAGCCACTTTATGAGGAAGTGTGTGAAAAAATTATTTTAAAAAAACTAGCTTTTGCTCGCGGGTTCGCTCGCGTTAAATTCAGGGTAGCGTAGTTCACTCTATAGAACTTAAAGAAGAATAATAGGTAAGCGTATAATCGCAACCTAACCGCACCCAAAAAAAAACAAAAGAGATGAAGAAGAAGAACTCAATAAAGTTTCGAATAAAAAGGTCTATATAATCCTTTTCCATGCACAAAATCCTTTCTTAGTGGATGCCTACATCATAGTGCCTACGGCAAATTTCAGCGCAATCCTTTCAATGGTTTGAGCTCTGTGTTGATAGACCCACAAAACAAAGAAAGAGGTTTCCGTATTCTGTGTAATTGTTGTTGCTTATTTTATATCTTATTTCAAATAAAAAAAAATATACGACAATAATTATGAAAATCTCTTCAATTATAAAAAAATAAGATATGACCCTAGATGGTATATTCTTGGTGCAGGACCATAAAAATTGTAAAATACCCTATCATCAAATGAAAACCCGAAGACTCTAGGTGTTCCAGAGGCCCAGATTTCGAGGGATCAGACCAACAGACAGACATATGAACGGAGAGTTAAGCACACAAGCGTTACCAAACAAAGTTTGCATAATGCTAAAAATATCCAGGCTACGATCCTAAGCGCTACGATATGTCCAACTTCAAACTTGCCTTTTTGTTATAAGCTTTTATTTAACTTGCAATGTAAGTATGAAAGTATATAAGTATGTAAGTATGTTCGGGTGAAATCTTGCAACTCAATTTTGAAGCAGATATCTCTATAACCGATTAAGCTGAAATTTTGTATACACGTTCAGTTTGGATGACAATGCATGGTTGACTGTGCGACGTCATTCTAAATCCAAGATGGCGGCATACCCAAGATGGCGGACCAATTATTTTTAATGCACTCCTACAATATGGGTATCAAATGAAAGGTCTTGCTAAGAGTAACTCGAAAAATAATGTGACGTCACTAATTAATCCAATAGGTAATGGATTGTTTGGAAAACTCCTATGTTAGATGCATTTAGGTGCAAATGTTGCATCAAAAGTTGTGTCTCTCTACGATTTTTAGCACGATCCGTTAGTGTTGATATGGTCAACTACGCTACGATATGGCCAACTTTAAACGGGGGTTGAAAAGAGCACTTCTCTCCAGGTAGGCAATAACTGAGCTACGCTCTTGGCATTGCAGGTATCCATAAGGTGGTTACTACTTAATCACTTAATCATAGCTACCAGGTGAGCCACTGGCTCATCTGCCACCGATGGCAATACGAAAAAGTTCATTATACTTCCGATATGCTATTGCGCCATTTTGCTATAATACTCATGATGTCAAATTTCTTTCAGGCAAATCCATCAGCATATTCTTCAGGCGTAAGTTTTTACAATAACTATTTTCCTGACCCGACACAAGTAATAAATTACCTACACGTTCTCAAACCTTTCTCAATCTAGTCTGGGCTTAATTTTTTACCTTGTTGAATGCCTTTTTGGTTTAATTGGTCACAAGCGCGACTGCTAATGGCTAGTCACGATTCTGTCATTCAATCCTCGGGTAATCCTCGGGTCGGACGAAATGTTTTCTGATTATTAAATCCTCGTCACAGTTCGGAGTCTGAAATTAATGGGATATAACATAGAACCTAAAATATTTAGCGAAGTGTGGGTGTTTGTAATGCCTAAACTTTCGGGAAGAAGAGGTTTTTTAACATCAGCCTGACGTTGGCTAAAACTACCACCAGCATACCCGATAACAACGCCACAGTAAAGTTTAAAAACATTGTGATTACTGTCACAAAGGTTATCGTCGGTACGACGATAACCTTTGTGACAGTCCATGATGTTTTCAATCCATCGTGTTTTCTCGAGAGTTAACGTTAGGTGGTGAAATAACGCTATAATGTCTTTCAACTACACGGACCTTCAAAAGAAATTACTACACTTTTAAAATTAATTTTTTCCCTAAACTACAAAAGGTAAAGGATTCAAACAAAAAACATTTCAGCTTGTTTCGTCAGGTTTCTCGGAAGTTATAGTTTTTTATACATTAGTCTTTTTAATACTTTTTATTTTGATAATATTTTTTGCATACTTTAAAAGTTATTGCAATTTTAAAAGTGTAGTACCTACTTACTTTTGAAAATCAGTGTAGTTTTTTGGAATAATATTTGTCTTCATACGCAACTTAACTTTTAATTGGAAGAGTAAAAATATCCAAATGAGAATATTTTAACTTTGTGCGTTTGAATAAAATAATCATACACATGAAAATGTCAATTTTTTTTATTAAAACCCAGCGGCAGCGGCTACCGCCTAGTCGCGATGCGCGATGGCGATTCCGAGGTACTCGAAATCACAAAGTGACGTCATAAACGGAAGTACTGTGCGAGCATCCTCCTCCCCAGCCTAGTTGTCAACAGATTTGGCGATATATCGACGCCCTGTCTCATCTGTAGCTGACGTATTGGTTTCGAGTTTCTTCCTTTTTGGTTCAGTTTCTGTAGATGACTGTCAAAATGTGTCCAATCAAGATTTGTCATAAAAGCAATCTGCCGTATCCAGAATCTATCCTAAATCAGAATCTGTCCTTAACCGAATAATCGTGTCAATCGACAAAAGCATCTGTCCCTTTCACTGCTTAAGAATATGGATTTTTGTCGAGTATGTCGATCTTAGCTGTCAAAATTTGTTTATCGAGGGTTCCATGTTTGCACCCCTGCATCGATAGCGAACATAGATTTTAGAATATACAGCCCCTAAAAATCTATTACGATACCTAGCTTTTAATATTGACAGGCAAAGTGCACCCATTGCTATTTTTTATCAGACAGTCGACACAGAGTCTTGTATTGATGTCGCAATGACTAGTAATTTTGAGGAGATCGTGATAGATTTTTTCTTTGACAAACCCCCCCCTGGCGTATAGACAGCTCATAGCTCATTAAAGTGTGACCAATTTCGATTTGTCAATTCCAATATGTGGCTGAATACAAATATCCATTGTCTCTTTCAAAACTTCATAAGACTACATTCTCGCTCGCACCACAGAATAGATAATAGTACCACGGTAATAGTATATACTATTACCGTTATAGTATACTATTACCGTGTCAAGTGAGGCGATAGGACCGCAGTTCGCAAAAAGAACTTGGTGGAAATCGTTGTTGACTTGACAGAGAGGCTAATGCTTTTTGTTTTTGATTCTCAGTACCATGGATACATGGTAAGTTAATAATTAAATACCGTACCCTATCGAATATCTTGGTCATATTGTATCTCTTTTCACAACCAACGAATCATACATATCAAGTACTAATGAGTGAAAATGTAATTTCTTTACTTGTAACGTCGGCGATATTACCACAACCAATTATAATACAATAAACTTACAAATAAAACATAAAAACACCTGATATGTATTTGTAGGCATGTCCTCGTATTTCATTACGATTAATATAGTCGAACACAGTGTTACTTGTTGGTAGACTAATAAAAAAATACCCGTATCGCAGCACTGAGCTTCTACAACTTGAGGTCATAAAATCATCACCTCCCGAGTTCTGACATCATTAGCGTAAAACAGTGGTTCATAGAGACCATTTTGCAAATATATGTCTAGCCATGAACCACCAACTCTAGACCAATATACAGGGTAAATTTTGAGGTACCGGCAACCTCGCAAGATTAGATAGCAAGCATCATTAACTACAACATTTGTTCTACGACTTTTGATAATTCGTTAGATTTTATTTTCATACAAAAATAAATATTCATTTAATATACCTCTAGAATGTTTGTAACTCTACGCGCACAGCCCGCGAGCGTAGCGTTGTCTTCCGTCGTCGTTTATAAATGAAACATAGACTTATCAATGTCACGACAGTGCAATAAAAAGTTAAAAATTGATTTTAGTTCAATGTATTGAGTTATCTTAAAACTCGTAAAACAAACGTTGTAGTTAATGATGTTAGCTATCTAATCCTGCTAGGTTGCCGGTTATACCTCAAAATTTACCCTGTATACAATATGGAGTAGTATATGAATAAAGGGTTGTTTGCTATATCTATAATATTATTTTTCGGATGGCTTCGCGGACTACTTCGCGGACTGCTTCCAGGGACCGCCAGTGGTCCGCGGAGCACCAGTAAAGAACCACTGGCGTAAAATATGTGCCATGCGTATAGCGTAGACATTGCTAAGGCTCCCCTCTATATCTTTTTTCTGCTCTATGATAAACTAGCTTTTGCCCGCGACTTCGTATGCGTGGAAATCCTTTTTTATTGATTCCCTTTAAAATCCTGTGCCTGTAGGGTACTTCCCGTTAACCTAGAAACATGAAATTTGCCACGAAGCAAGGCCTTATATACACATGTTTGGAAAAAAACAGAAAACCTTAAATATGTGGTACATACATAGTTAGGAACTTAATATAGGTAAATTTAAAGTAAATTTGTAACGACCAAATTTTGAGTAACAGTTCAGTTAGTCAATCAATTTTATTATCAATCATTTTCGCTTTCATAGGCGTAGGTGTAACTTCTCGATGGGGGATGTCCAGATGGACGACTTTAATTTGCCTAGTGTATATAGGTACACCGAAAACTTTATTATATGTACAATGTTGATTTACAATAGGGGGTGTCCGGACTCCAAGCTCCTCCTTACCTACGCCAATGGTCGCTTTTAATACTACTACAATGTCTCTCGATTGTTCATTTATATTTTTTTTTGCAGAAACAAAACGACGGCGGAAGCGACGATATAAATGACTTTTAATAGTGCTAATTATCATCTAATTACTCACTTGCCACTAATTCGCGTCTCTAAATGTTGAACCATGAACTATTTTTAAACATCTTAATCGTTTATTGCTTGACGGTTGGTCGTATGATGTTGGCAGAACATTAGGCGAGTCACAAGCGAGTTGTTATAGCTATCACTAAAGTTAATTTGTAATTTGATTTTCTGTAAGTATGTGGTTTGTGAACGAAAACACCCTTAATCGTTAATCCATTGCCGTATCAACCTGATTGTTTGCTTATAGCTCCAAAGATGGCACATAACGATAGCCTTACGTGAAGAGGTGCTCAATTAAGTAATACTATGTATCATAAAATATGTATTTCTAAAAAATTACTCTGTATGTAATTGTTAGGTTACATAAATAAATTCTCAATAAAACAACTAATGTCAATTTTGTTTTTGTCTTTCTTACCTGGATCATAATACTTTGAAACCAACCCATCTGGCTAGCACTGCACTAATGAGTCTACCGAACAAGATATAAATTACCCGTGGTTCCTCTGGAACTGTTAAATTAAATTAGGCTCATTTCCTCTGTCTACGAGAAAAAAAATTACTGTGGACCCACCAGTAGAGCCAAGCGGTGGGTCCACTCACAGTTAAATGCTCGATGGTATTTAGTAGGGCAATCTAAGGGTACTCCCCTCGAGAACCGTAGAGACATTGCTCCCCGTGCTGAAGCCATGGGCGGAAAGAAGGCACGGGTCGCTCACGTACCATCTGGTGCAAATCATAAGCGGTCACGGCTGCTTTGGCCATTACCTGCATTGGATTGGGCGTGAGCCGACTACTCAGTGCCACCATTGTGGTGCTACCGAAGACTCAGCACGGCACACCCTTGAGGAGTGCGCTGCCTTTTCCTTGCAACGTAACACGCTGGCCTTGTGTGTTGGCCCAGACCTCTCTCTCCCTTCTTTGATCACAAGGATGGTCGAGATCGAAGAGGCCTGGGACGCAGCAAACTCCTTCTGTGTAGAGGTCATCGCACAGAAGGAGGCAGCAGAGCGGGTCCTGGAAGACAACCCATTAGCAGCCGACATAGGAGGCCAGGATGAAGGAGGCGACGGTTCGCTCGCCTTCTTCCTCCTGACGGTGTCCAGCGGGACGCGGGCCCGGGAAACCCGAGTCCTGCATTGCACAGGTCACCGCCATTCGTCGATGCTCCTAATGCCCAGGAGCATCGCCGAACTCCCCGTTCTGGGGAGGCGAGAGGGGCTCGCCATAGGCGAGCAGACGCTGACGAGGTCATGGATGTGTCCGAAAGGGTTCCCATAGCCTTGTCTGGTCACGGGGCGTCCCTCCCCGGCGTATCCTCTTCGTCTCATGACATGGAGGATGCGGCGGCGATGGGCGTGCTCGCGCCAAGGCGTATTTGAGGGGGCATCGTTAGGTTTTAATCGGTAGGCCGCGGTCTCTGGCTGGCACTTTGCCCCCAGTAGCTGTGTAGAGTCCGACATAGCCTCGCGTCTTCCCAAGCGCGAGGCATGCGTAAAGGATTTCTCAACGTAAAAAAAAAGTGTACCTACTCCCCTCAGATGGGAAGAAGTTGGCAGTTGGATTAAATGAATAAGTTGACTGAAACTATTTCCCGATATCGCCCCCATGGACAAAATGGATGTCGAGGTTGGTCAAGTAGGTATGAGTAATTGATTTAGTGTGTATACTAGGACTTTCATCCCGGGAGTCTCGGTCTCGAAAATTTCGGGAACGTCGACGATATTTTCATATTTTCGAGACTGCTACCTTCAGTCTCGGGATTAATGAGACTTTCGAGGCATACGTAAAAAATCTACTAAATTACTAGAATTTTCTAATCTGGCAATACTACAATGTAAGAAAAAGTCTCAGAATAACAACTAAAGCCTCAGAACAATCATGCTTTAGTTATTCTTCTGAGACTAAAGCATTATTCTTCTGCATTGAGATAGACATATGGAGATGCCCCGTTAAACTGTTCTTTGATATCTTGACACGAATCTATCAAATATCGTTTTGTTTCTTTCTTACAAAAGTGAAAATACATTTGTAGAAAGAGATGCATACTGTTTCGTCTGTGGCATGTATTTTCTGTGACGTCACAAAAATTGCCTAACGTGACCAGTCCGCCATTTTAAGTGCCGAACGAACGTGTGAATTTTGCTACTATTAATGGGCGATAGTGAAGATACCTAAAGAGAAAATTTAATTAGTCTATCGATATATAATATTAAACAGACAGACTTACGTGCCTAAGCCTAGCTCACATGCAGTGACTAAAGTAATAGGAAATTATTATTAATTAAAATTGGAAAGCTTAATAATTGATGAATTATTATCATTGTCAATTTATTTTAGTTTTTTAAAACCTCCATTTTTCATAATAATTAAACATATAAGGTTCCTACGACAAAGTTTGTCATAAACTTTGATTAGTAACTTACCGTACAAAACTAAAAAAAATATTTAAATTACACCCAAATTATCCTACCTACTTGAAAGTAAGTACTTATCGCCTCCTTAAAATAATTTTTTACAAAAAAAAACTATTCCTATTTATTTTACAATAACATTTTCTCGCACTTATTTATACAAAGAAAATACACGTCTATTGGTGTAATATACTTCTATCGTCTATTGGTGTTATAACTTTATAGTCATTCTAGCTGACTCGGCGAACTTTGTACCGCTTAAGTTAAATAGTGATCTTTAATAAGTTTTTCTTAGAATTTGCGTAGTTCCACAATTTGAAACTGCCTAAATATTTCTGAAACACGACTTTTCGATCAAATTATTACAATTTAGGTCCGTAATGTGCAGCCCCCCTAGACAAGATGTCTTTCGATAATCGCTAACGCAATCGCTAAATGGACAATGTATGAGATTTAACAATTGCGCTCGAAAGCTAAGCGAGGGCTTATTTCAAATCCCATATATTTTCCTACTAGCGATTGCGTTAGCGATTATCGAAATGCATCTTGTCTAGGAGGGCTGTTCAGCTAAGATCTATGTCGTAGATAAGTGGATTGATGAATTTGTTTAAACTTAAAGAACAATGGCCAAATTGGACCTGACTATGGGCATTAATCAAATGTATGTTAAAAGATATGCTTTTATGAGTTCATTTTAAAAATGTAACTATTAAACCTCAAGAACTTCGAGTTTCAGAGAAAATAATGAATTTGTAAAATCAATTTTCTCGCATATGAAATCGTAATATAGTTTTTGAACGGTTTTCACCATAGATGATAGATCTTGAAAATGACGTCAAGTTCCGTTTCACATTCTCGTATAAACATTACATCTTCGCGCTTAATTGAAAAAAAGATATTTTTTCCAAAAATAACACTTAACAACATTAAAAATGTGTTTATTCTTTGAGAATAGTATTTTAACTTGCTGAAACGTATAATACTAAGCAAACGATGCATAATTCAAAGTATTGGTTCTTTTTTGGTGATTTGCGTGTAAAGGATCGTCACTGTCGAAATTGAATGACATATCGTCGGCGTAGGTGGAGAACTAAATAATTCAAATTTTATAGTTTCGAGAAAATCGCGATTTACTGTATTTTTTGTTCAATTTTGGTCGTAATTCTCAAATGGAGAAAAATTTTACTGTCGGAAATTTTATATGTTTTGGGTGTCCTTGTCTTTTATTTTATGCTCAGAGAAACTAATTTCTATCATAAAGTATAAAAAAAATAAAACAAAAAATAAGTTATTTAATTTTGCCACAACTAAATATTGTACGTCTATTGTAATTAGCTAGTTATTCAGCCTAGTTGTTTAGTTTTCCTACGCGTTAGATGCATATGGTAGAATAAAATAAGGTTAAATAAGTACAGTTATTGAATTTGTCAACTTCGAGATATTCATAAAGATAGAAGTAGCTACTTTGGACATAAATAAATTCATATAATTTAGTAATGATTAGTGGTATCACATAAAATAAAAAGCTTTATTTGACTCATTAACATGTTTTATTTTTAGAAAATACATATTTATTCAAAGGATAATAAATTAGTTACATCGCAGGTACGAGCATTATTCCAGATAAGTAATTATTTGACAACAAAGTAACAGAAATAACCCAATTACAACATACAAAACATTAAATAACAAACATAAAAACTGAAACTAATTGAAAATAAACATTTTGTTCGCATCAAAACAAACCAGACATTAGTTAAAAATTAAACATAACCTTATAAAATCAATTTCACAATGTAATTACAAATCACAGTCAACATTATAATTATAATCATTTTGTACCATGTTATTTAGGTATTTAAAAATCACAGTACTCGTAAGTACCTAGGAACTTATTTATCAACATCAGATGAATCAGTGCAAGGTGGTCTAACCTGGCCGTCGTTTGAAGATGCAGAGTAGTGTATTATTGTTCCTTCTATATCTCGTTCAATCGCAGACACGATTTCACTCCATCTATAAGGAACAATAAAACACGTGGTAGCAGATTTTTACAGTTACAAAAGTAAATTTTCAGTTTAGAAGTTTACGCTCGTATTATTCCGTGTTTAAGTACAAAATCACCTAATGATTCGAACCAGCGATTGCTGGTTATGTTTTGATAAATTATCATTCAAAATAATTTACTTCAAATCTAACCATTTCAGTAGTTAAGTATTTTCTGTCAGCAAATGTTTAGCGTCATATGGCTCGTTGCGCCATTAAGTAGTTAAGTATTTACTGTCAGCAAATTCTTAGTGTCGTATGGCTCGCCGCGTCCGGTGTGACCGCGGCGTCCGCGACCTAATTACACTTGTTTTGTCTTCAAAAATAATTATTTTAAATTGAATTGAATATTGCAGCTAGAAATACGGTTTTGTTTGACTGACCACAGCAACGTTCGCTGTGGTCAGTCCTAGGATGGGTGACCAAAATAAGAAACATCTCAAGCTCCTCCGTGCTTCGGAAGGCACGTTAAACAGTGGGTCCTGCGCCTGATCTCACCCCGATCGTGTCGGTTAACCGTCCCATCGGACTAGGCGAGTGAAGGAACAGAGAGTGCACTTGCGTTTGCGCAGTCACTTGTGCCCTATAATATCTCCTGCGCAGATGGCTAGTCTCTGTGGAGATTGTCCGCCGTGACCGAATATCGGTTAGGAGGACATTATTATTATTATATCCAAAGAAAGTTGGCGTCAGACAGATCGGCTGTAAAAACCTCAGTCAAAACTATGTTTTGGAGTGATTGTCATTCCAAGCAAATCAGACCCTGGGCTACGAAGTGATGATAGAAAGATACTCTTTATTACTCACCACGAAAGTAGTACAGTTACAGAAGTTTTACAAAGCTAAAATGTACAATTTCGACAGTCTTATCGCTAAGAGTGATATCTTCCGGAGAACCTTTGGACAGAGGACACTTTGTTTAAATGATTTTGCGACATTCCTAAATGTGAAAAATGTTATACTAGCGGTTTTTCTAGTATTAGCGTACAAACAGAAAGCGTTATGATGAAATATATATTATGCTTGCACTAAAAATAGATAAAAAGATGTACTCCATATGACGTAGGATTTTTATTTTATGTTTATAATCCTTGTCAGTTTTGTTTGATATAAGTGTAAAGAAACGGACCCAAATGATAGCAAAAATACTTAATTTTATATGTAAGTATATATCAAAATGTAAATTATTCGTTTGAAAACCTATATAGAAATAATGGTTAAACCCAATTATTTATTTATTACAATTATTAACGCCCAAGGTTAATATATATGTACGACTTACTGAATTTGGTTTTATTTATTAGCATTCACTAGATATTAATATATGTAAGTTAAATAAGTGGATATGGACTAGCGATTAGAATCAAATATCAACATCATCATCAGCCATTAGGTCTTCTGCTCAGAAGACATAGGCCTCCCTATGAATCTCCTTCAACCCTAACCAGGTCACTTATCCACCGGGTAGGAGGCATGCCTACTTACTGTCTGAATTAAATATGTATAAGGTTTAACATAATAAAGCATATAAATAAATAGCAGCATAATGAGCGTATGCACATTTTAACTACGTGGTAGTCGCAGTGTGGACCCTATCACGCGCGCCTATAAGGGCAGGGAGAATACCGGGGTGGTTTAGTGGTTAGGCCGGCACTCTGCTGGGAGCCCCATACACGCTCGTCGTCTAGCCAACGGCGAGTACGGTTCCCCTCGACAAAAAAATGGTAAAGGCAGTTCGACATATCCAAAAACTTAAAGGTCATAACAACTGATTTTCAATCAATGAAACTATTATTATATTAATTAACAAAGACCCAATTAAATATTTATCGTAGGTTGATGTGCTGTTGATTGTACTTTAATTAAAATTGCAATAAGTTTTCGTGTTTAATAATGTTTCATTCTTATTTTTTGGTTTGTTTTAATAACACTGAAACATAAATCTAATATATAAAATTCTCGTGTCACAGTGTTTGTTATCAAACACCTCCGAAACGGCTTGACCGATCTTTATGAAATTTTTTGAATATTTTCAGTAGGTCTGAGAATAGGTCGTAAACTATTTTTTATTATGGCGAAACGTAGTTCGCGCGGCACAGCTAGTAATATATAAAAAATTCAAATACATTGAAAGTTATAAAAATGCATTTACAAGGTCTTTACTGCATTTTTTAAAACTTTTTAGTAACAAATGTCGTCTTAGTTAAAAACGTGGGTATATATGTATCTTATTTACATTAATTTTAAAATCTAATAATGAATTTCTTTCGTTTAAAACACAATTATGTCAATAAACTACCCTAATAAATATATTTTATGTATAAAATTTAATTGATGTTTTGTTTAATTTGTGTTTAAATAATAAATCTTTGAAATTGAATTATTTCAATAATGAATGGAAAGTTTTTAACGAGCAAATTAAAGGTCAATACGTAAAGTCATTTAAATAGGTTATTGCACACGGCACCACGGCGAAAAATGTCTAGCGCGCAACTCTCGATAGGGTTGTCACGAGTGACGAGAGAGAGTCAGTCGTAGTGGGACGTCGACAACAAGATTTTGCTGTAAGATTTTACTTTAGTAGTAATAGTATTCAATTAGTTTTAGGACAATCCTAGTGTACTGACCTGTTAAACATATAGGTATTGATTGTTTGCTTAATGTTACAATAGTCAAAATCTGTAATAACAATGTATAAATATTATACATTGTATTGTTTTTTTCTATTTAATAACAAATATTTTTAATTATTGATGACATAATAATGACGTCACAGAAATGTCTTACTAAAACTAGTATACAAAGAAAAAAGGAATAACTAGAAACAAAATACTTATAAACTACTTTACTTAAAAAAAATACAAATTGTTTTTTCTAATGAAAGTTGATTACGTTTTTCACTAACGTAGATTTACTGAAACAACATTCAGGATAATTTTTTCACGTACAGTCAACAGCTCATCAACCTTCATCAACTTTTGCACCAGCACAGTGCATCGACTATCACTTCGTATTGATCTCTTTGTGTTAGACTTAAAGTTAAAACCAGTTGACCGACCTTTCGATTTTTAGATACATTGATTCGTATAATTTGGATATAAATAAGTATATATTTTAATACTATTTTTCGTTGTAGTTTTTCTTATTCAGGTTTCAAAAACAGATACATTTGTGACAACCCTAGTAAAAATTGATGAATTTTCAATAAGTTCCTATATAATGCGAAATTTTCGAGTAGTGGTTCATTCTGTTCTTCAAAGTGCTTCGAGCCAAGGAACTAGCTGCAACAGTGTCGTCAGTCGTCGTCGAGGAGTCTCCCCAGCACCCAGATCTTCAGCCACAGTACTTTATTTGTGAGTGTTCATTATGTAAGTACTTTGAAAGGTTTACTGATAGTTGGTTGTAATTACTATTTCCTCCAAGTTTCGTACGGAGAAAATAACAATGAGATAGTTTTAAAGATCGTCACACTTACAATGAAGGATCAGTGTAAGTATGCATTGTCTTTTTCCGATACTCAATTTTGCGTTACTTTTTCAGGTCTGACTCCGAGTTTGAAGTCTTCCAACCAGTGCAGAAGACCAAACCTAAGACAAAACCAACATCTCGAGATAACATCAGGTAAGGTTTAATTTATGCTGTCGTCATAGTATTTATTAAATCTTCGAATCGTTAGTGAAGATTTTATGTGATAATACCACAATATTTATTTATTAGGGTATGCCAACAGTACACATATTAATGAATTAGATTGAAGTGGATAACAATTGAACACTAAAATGATTATGAATGAGTGAACGGTGTTAGTATGCTGTTGCTGATCAGTATTAGCTAGGAGACTAACAATATTATTAAATTTATCTTTTCAGGTCTGACTCCGAGCAAGAACTGTTCGAGCCAGCGCAGAAGCCTAAGCCTAAGAGAAAACCAATCTCTCGCGATACTATCAGGTAAGATATGAGTTATTTATGCAAGTGAAGTGGTAATTTCGTTTTAGGTTCATCACTGATAGAGTGGGTTTTTTTTGTATTGAAGTGTTGTTTTCTTTATCGATCATAGTGGGTTAGATAAATTCGAAGATTGCAGGTGTCAATCGTAGGATAGGAACATTGCGTTCTACAACAACATAGTAATATCAATTATTGTTGAGTTGTTTCACGTTCTTGCTGATTGTCCTAACATAGGATATAATACAATCTCTTTTGTCTTTTACAGGTCTGGTTCATCGAAAAAGGCTAAGTCGAGCTCAAAGGAGTCGTTGAATTTGTTCGGGTTGGTGTCGGACGACGAAGAAGTTACAGCCGAGCGTGCGTCACGCGTCAGGCAGGGCAAACGACTCGACAGCAGCCTCGCCAACAAGACCGCGCACGGCACGCTCCTGCGGCGTACTCCGCTCGACGGTCGCTACTACGTGGAGACGCGCGTATACAGCACGGACGAGGCGTTGGCCGTAGCGCCCGACCAGCGGTACACCAAGGCGCTTGTCACACTCAAGGTGCAGCTAGAGCCAGACCAGCCTGAGTGGGACTACTTGCAGCAGTTTTTAAAGCGGTCAAAGTCGTTGTTTAAAGATAAGCCTGTATTTTATAGTAATAAAACAAATATTAAATAAATAAATTAACTAAGCAAGTAAAATATTTTTTACAATAGGTTTTTATATTTAATCCGGTTTTTTTGAGCCCACGTCCAGGTAAAGTTACAGTCGTAACTTAGGTATTAATGAGGTACGGTAATCATTCATTTAGTTAAGTGGATAAGTAATTAACTAAAAAGACTATAGATTAGCGTTAGGTAACAAGTTGTATACTTTATTTTTCTGAATTGCTACGATGCCTTTTTGCTCAGAGTGTTCGATGCAAGTAGGCAGCAGACAATGGGTAGGACACCTGCGCAGCAGCGCGCACAAGCGCAGGTGCGCAGTGTCGCGGGCGCACGACGACGCCGGTGTTGTCGAACTCGCGAGTGCGTTTAGAGGTCGCATCGTTACATACAGAATTACTCCTACAGATGAGTACCGATGCTCTTTACCCGATTCATTCTTGCATAGTATATTTTCTAAAATTTATAATCTTTTGCAAATGTCTCTAAATAAGCATATATGTTTAAAAGTAAATTTTGAATATTTTGCCGATTTTCTTTTATTTAAGAACGAGGTAAATAACATTAAGTCGTTTGTTACAAAAAATTTAACGATTCATCGCAATTTTGATTTTAACGAGTTGTTTGAAACACTCGTAAATACTATTAAGAACAAAGTTGAAGAATTTGAGGATCGTGACAGTGGTTGGACTTTTTTAAGTAATGTTTCCTTAGAAGTTAACATTAATAGATATGATCCTCTAAGAGGGTCTGGTTCAACTTATGTAGATTTACCACTAGCGATAAAAAAGAAAAAGGCGTGTATTAACATCAGGAATAAAGATGAATATTGTTTTTTGTGGAGCGTCGTTGCCGCTTTGTACCCGGCTAAAAAGAACGGTGACCGTACGTCGTCGTATCCGCACTTTGAACAGGTCCTAAACACCGACGATATATCTTTCCCAGTAACGTTTACGGATATCGCGAAATTCGAACAAAACAATCCACATTTAAGTGTAAACGTATATTCATTAAAGAATAATCAGATAGTTGTAGGTCCCATTTATAAGTCTGGATATAAATCCAAAACCAGAACTAAAATTAACTTGCTTCTACTTGAAAATAATGTTCTATGTCACTTTGTTTTGATAAAAAACCTTTCTCGACTTGTAAGAAGTCAAATTACGAAAAATCATAAGAAACTATATTTTTGTGATGATTGCTTGCTATTTTTTACTTCTGAAGTTAATCTTGATAATCATACATGCAGCGGCGTTTGTACAGTACTGCCTGAGAAAGGAACTTATCTACAATTCAAAAATTTCGAACGGAAGCAAGACGTTCCTTTTGTGGTCTATGCTGACTTTGAAACTCTTCTTATACCGTTCGATGGCTGTGAGCCTGACCCTTCATTAAGTTTTACTTCTCAGCGTCAACAGCACATTCCATCAGCTTTTGCTTATCACATAGTGTGCTCGTACGATACCAGTCTGAATTCTTTTGTACAGTATCGAGGAAAAGACTGTGTCCAAAAATTTCTTGATAAACTGTATTTTGACGTTAAAAAGATTTATGACATCTTAGATAAAGAAATTGCGATGGAATTCGATGAATATGACGCAGAGGCCTATGCGCGTACCGATGTTTGTCATATTTGTAAGCAATTATTATTTTTTGACAAAGTGAGAGATCATTGTCACCTCACTGGAAGTTATCGAGGTGCTGCGCATCAATACTGTAACTTACGGTTTAGCGTTCCTAAATTAGTTCCCGTTTTTTTCCATAACCTATCCGGCTATGACTGTCATCTGTTCATCAAAGAATTAGCCGATAGTTTAGGACCTGTTAAAGTCATACCTAAAAATAAGGAAAAATACGTATCATTTACAAAATTTTTACAGTTAAAGAATGAAAAATATGCTCAAATACGATTTGTCGATTCGTTTCAATTCTTAGGAACCAGTTTGGAAAAATTAGCGAGTGGGTTAGATAAAACAGATTTTAAGCATTTAAAAAAATATTTTCCAAACGCAACTGAATTTAAATTATTAACACGCAAAGGAGTATATCCGTATGATCATATGAGACATTGGAAATCATTTTCCGAGAAACAACTTCCACACAAAAAAGGTTTCTATAATTCTTTAACTGATGAAGATATAAGTGATAAAGATTACGCTCATGCTCAGGAAGTTTGGTCTACATTTAGAATACAAGATATGGGTGGGTACACAGACCTTTATCTAAAAACCGATGTATTGCTATTGACTGATGTATTTGAAAATTTCCGTGAAATTTGTAAATTGAACTATCAATTAGATCCTGCTTTTTACTTAACAGCTCCAAGTCTTTCATTCGATGCTATGTTACTTAAGACCGGCATTCAGTTAGAATTATTAACTGACTTAGAAATTATACGTTTTATACAGAAAGGGATACGGGGAGGTATCTGTATGTGCTCAACGCGATATGCTCGTGCAAACAATAAATATATGCCACAATATGATTTTACAGAACCAGATTCTTTTCTAGTTTACATCGATTGCAATAACTTGTATGGTTATAGTATGTGTCAGTACTTACCTGTTTCAGATTTTAGACTTTTAAGCGAATGCGAAGTAGATTTGTTAAATATCATGAACGTAGCAGATGATGCTGAGTTCGGATATATTCTTGAAGTGGACTTAACATATCCCGAGGAGCTACATAATGACCATAACGATTATCCTTTTTGTCCCGAAAAATTTGTACCACTCGGAGGTAAAACTTCTAAACTCTGTCCTAATCTGTATTCTAAATATCAGTATGTAATCCATTATGTTTATTTGAAAACATGCATTAATAATGGTCTTGTTTTAAATAAAATTCATCGCGCCTTAATTTTTAAACAAAGCCCTTTTTTGGCTAAATATATCAATTTAAACACAGAACTGAGAAAACAAGCTGTAACTACTTTTCAGCAAGACCTTTTTAAGTTGATGAATAATTCAGTGTTTGGAAAAACATTGGAAGACAGTGAAAAAAGAGTCGATGTTCGCTTGGTTAATAAGTGGTGTGATAAATCTAACAAGACAAAAAAGTTCATTTCAGCGGACAAATTAATAGCGAGACCTAATTTTCACAGCGCTACTATTTTTTCCAATAATTTAGTTGCAGTTCAAATGAAACCTGAAAGGGTTATCTTGGATAAGCCAATTTATATTGGTTTTACTGTTTTAGAACTATCTAAAAGTCATATGTATCAATTCCATTATTCTGTCATAAAACCTTACTATGGAAATAAAATACAACTTTGCTATACCGATACTGATAGCTTTGTTTATAAGATTGAAACGAAAGATTTTTATCATGATTTGAAAGATAACTTTTTAAGCTTCTTTGACACCAGTAACTATAGTTGTGACAATATATTTGGTCTGCCTTTAAAAAACAAAAAGATACCGGGCTTATTTAAAGATGAATTAGGAGGTGAAATTATGACAGAATTCGTAGGTCTCCGGTCTAAGTTGTACTGTATAAAAACGGAATCAGCATTTATTAAAAAAGCAAAAGGTGTGAAAAAAAATGTAGTAAGAGACTTAACATTAGATGATTATAAATCAGTTCTGCTTCACGACAAAATAATACGGAAAAAAAATATTTTGTTTAGATGCATTAAGCATGAGATTTTTACTCAGAGTGTTAACAAAGTAGCTTTATCTAATCAAGATGATAAACGTTTTATTTTATCCGATAAAATTAGAACCTGGGCTTGGGGACATGAAAATCTAATCTAAGATAGTGTTAAATTAGTTAATATAATTGTTTTTGACCTGTTCATATTTTTTATAGTTAATAAATGCAATTAAAATAGTATTATGTGTTTTATTTATTATTGCATCTATATTAATATTATAAAGAGGAAAGATTTGATTGTTTGTTTGTTTGTATTGTATAGGATTCGAAACTACTGAACCAATTTAGATAAAAGTTGGTATAGGGATAGTTCGAGACCAGGAAACAAAAATAACTCGGGCGAAGTCGCGAGCGGAAAGCTAGTATGCTATAAATTACTGCACTTACACATGCTACATATTTCCGCGTGTTATATTAAGGCTAAAAAATATGATGCAATGCCAAATAAGCATTAAAATAGTATTGTGTTTTTTTATTGCATACCTACACTATAAATTACTGCACTTACACATGTCATATATTTCCACGTGTTGTATTGAGGTCAAGTGTGATGCAATGCTAGATAAGCAAATTTAGTCTAAGCCTCAACTTTATTTGATATTATATTCATTCATAACTCGTTGTTCGTGACAAGCAGTCCATATTGTAATATTATTGTAAGTATCATTCTCTTTTCATATCATTTTTTAATCATTATTGATTATTGAGGTAATTATGGATATCAACTTATTCATTATTATTATTCACTTGTTACAGATAATGTCAAACTCGTCGGATATCTTGTTTTCCCAATATGCACAAGATCCATTGGAAGGCTTCACGCAAGAATATCAAAACATGATACGTCGGGAAGAACAAACTAATGAATCAAGACAGGGAGAGAGAAAAATAAGACAAAGAAAGGACATCACAAGAAAAAGAGCTCGTAAATCTACAAAATCATTTGTGATCACTAAGGAGCAGAAAGGCGTGAAATTAATTAAAATACTGGTCTTGGACTTAGTGAACGATTCTTCAAGTGCATCAAATAGCTGCTTTGACATTGCTGATGCGGAAGAAAACGTAGTGCTGAGTGCTCAATATGTGGTGCAGGAACCGGTGGATGAAATCATGGACCTTACGGAAACCGTTATAAGAAAAATATCCAAAAAACTTTGTGGTGATAACTTATAGATAACTTTTTAATTTTGTTAAAACGTTTTCCTAATAAAAAAATATTTTCAAGTACTAAGTTTTTTTCTTTTTGGGTATCAAACATAATAAAAACAACTTTTATTACACATGACATTTTATTTGAAAAATTCTTAATATAGTTGTATATTAATTTTTAAACAAGATTGTTTCTCTAAATTTAGATTCAAAAATCATATAATGTGTATCCATTGAGAAAACACCATTTTTTAATACACAATGAATTTCTTAACGCACATCTTTTTTTATGAGTTAAACAATGGAACATATTATTACTATACAAATCATTTAACGTATTTAAATTTGGTATACCTGTATAACTTATGTCTATGATATTATTATGACCACATAAATCCTCTACCCATTTAACTTTTTCTTCACCTTTTACAATTATTTTCCTGTCTTTCAAGAAAGGTTTAATAATTCTGTTAAATTCTCTGTAGTCTATATATCCTTCACTCCATTGGTAACCTCTGTTTCTTTCTATCCAACAAACTTGTTTTTTTTCTTCATCAGTTAGTGTAGAAAACGGATAAGGAGGTTTAATTAAAAATATATGGGTAAACTCGAGAGTTGCTATAACAAATTCTTTTACTAAAAACTCATTTTTATTATTTTTAAATCCTTGCAAATCTACAATTATCGTATCGTTGTTCATGATATTTTCCTTACAATATTGCTTAAAGGTTTATATTCAAATATGCAATCGTTCAGAATCAAACAATATGCAGCTGTTTGGTCAGGTATTTCTTGATCTGTTTCAATTTCAACTCTAACGTCAATAGATCCTTTTAACGTTTCATGCTGACGTGAACAATCAATGATGAATAAAGGAGCGACGTCTCTGAATTCTTTTAGACTCATCAACGGCTCTGGTCGACGTCCGTGATAAGACTGTTGAAATCTAATGTACTGTTCGTATAATAAAGTAAATTTATCATCTGAAAAATTTACATTCAGTCCTTCATAGGGATAATATGACGAATTTAAAAAGACTCGTATGTCACGTACATGACAATGATCGAACTCTGCCATTGATAATTCAGCGTTATGTTTCCGATTAGTTTGTAAGGCAATTATAACAAATCGAGGTTTCTCTATTTGTGAAGATGTTTTGATAGACCAAGTATGTTTACGAGTTTTCGGTAATAATGGATATTCATATAAGTCCCAATTACGAAAAGCTAAAGTGATTGCTCGATCTCTCTCTAAATGTTTTAGTAAGTTAATTCTTTCACGGTCTGATACTTTAATGTGCGGAACTCGCCAAGCAATTTTAGTAATTATTATATCATCCACTATTTCACCTTTATTTAATATCAAAGCATTCAGATTTGTGTTGCTTCTCAACAATACTAACTCATGTTTGCAGTTTATTATAACTTTTTCATAGTCTTCTGCAAAACCCAATATTTTGTTCATTGGTATAGAAGCAGAGAATCCGCCATCACCAACACTAGTTGTACCTGTAGTCGACCAGCCCCAAGCTCTTGCGCTTTTGGATTCATTTTCATTTAATGATAAATAAGATTTTATAGTTGTGCTAATTCCTGCATTTTTTATTTTGTCTATTTCCACTCCGTTTAGTTCATATCGAATGTCTTGAAATAGAAATAACACCGGATTATTTACGAAATGCACACTTGACACCTTTTCTTTTTTGCTGTTATAAACATTAATTGTGCCCTCAATATACAAAGTGCTGAGTGAGGGCAGCACATACAAATCTTGCTGATTGATAGGTATTCGTATTTCATCATTCTTGTTGAAACTTGTTACATATGGTTTGTACGAGTGATATTCAAAACTTTCAATGCTGTTATCTATTGACGTCGGTTGAGTTATATTTAATATATTCATTTTAACAAGCCCACTAACTTCAAAAAATCCTTATTGCTTTTAGTCAACTTCTTTCTAAGCCGAAGCGGTGCGTCTTTTTGAGGTGATCTTTTCAAACTGACTCGAGTACACGATGCCTCTTGCTTTTTATTGAAATCAATCATTTTTTTTTCGGAAATGCAAATATAGTTGTACTTCTTCACCTCGTAAATTTACCTGTTTGTTTTCAGCGTCTAGTAACCGTATGCTAATCGCACTTATAGAACTTTGGTTTACTGGAAAATATATTAAATTTTTAGGTATTTCAATGATCCGATATCCTGGTGGTACATTAGGCACAAATTCATAAATTATATGACTAGCTTTTCCGTTCACAAATGAACCGCTGACTACGTCGCATTCAATCCTCACGATGGTTGTTGATAAAATGCTGACCGGATTCTGAGATTCAGTACTTATATTTGCATGTATTGTTTCAGTTCGAAACCCTAAAATTTGACCTAGTGAATCACTTTTGTTAAAGTGAACATTTTTGGAACAAAATATATTTGTCTTTAGAGTATTGTTGTTACAAGTCAATTTTAATACGGTGTTTTTAATATTACTTTTTATGTAATCACAAATATCTTGAAGTTCATAAGACCCTTCAGGAATTTCGATGACTTCATTTTCGCCATAATAAAATTTATTGTTTCGTTTATCAATATTAGGAATAGAATTAAAAGTAGAAAAATATAAAAGACCACATTCATAGTCGCCATGTAACTCCAATGTTGGCGAATAGTTCGTTGTCAAGGAGGCTCCTCTCCCAGTTATAGACACAGTGAAAGACATTTTTATACTGACAATTTCATTTATTTTACACGTTATATAAATGATTTTTCCAATAACATCTTAAAAATTTTAAACATAGATGACCACAGTTAGTAGTACCAAATTTTTGGTGTTGTACGTAATTATAGTTTATTGGTAAGTTGTGTAAATATTGAATTAATTCTAATGGAGGTTTCAAATTACCAAAACTATCAAAATATTCAGCGTAATTGTTTTGCTTGACGAAGGCTACCCAATATGTTCCAGGATTTTTGGAGCTATCCAAATTCAATATCGCACATTCTATCTTTTTAGGTTTCGTAGGTAACGTATCTCTCATGAAAACACCGCGAAAAAATGGAATGTCACTTGCGTGTTCTAATATATCAATATTGGTAAGTGCACGTCTGGGTAGCCCCTTATTTAGTTTTTTGATGGATTAAAATACAGTCCAGCTCCTTTTTTGTGAGGTTTTATATACAGCCCTTTTCCAAGAGCCACAGCTTCCATCATCCTGTTGTGTCGTTCAGATTCCTGAAGACTTTTTTGTGCAGCTTTAGAATCATTAACAGCCTTTGCTATACCTGCTGCTCCTCCGGCTAATGAACCTAAAGCCGACAATCCCGCAAAAATCGGAATAAGTGGTAAAAGTCCTCCACATTTTGGAATAGGAATGCGACGCGGCAAACGTATTCCCTTTTTATTTGTAAATATCTTTTTTGCAGCAGCGTGGGCATATTTAATTGCAGAGTGACTGTCTTTAGATTTAAGTTTTTTTAATTGTAAGCGTATTTTTTTTACACCGGTCATAAATGATTTGAGCCCACTCCCTGCTTTGAGTTTAGCTTTCATTGCATTTTTAACTATCCAAGAGGCAAACTTTTCTCCTCTTCCAGCATCCTTGGATTTTAACCTTCTTTTCGCCATATTTAAAAGTCCTAAATCAGCTTTATGTCGAACGTCTAAATTTCTATTTGTATAAGCTATATCGTGGTACATACAAGCATTATCTAATTTGTTTATGCCTCGTTCACCTTTAAGCAACCGTTTATGAAGTTTTGTTCCAGGGCCACAAAATTGATATCCAGGTAAATGTAACTCAATCGGTAAATTGTCTATTATTGTGTTAAGTATACCACCACCTTCCTTCATTGATAATTCTAAAGTGAATAGAAGATACAGAATTGCGTAGCAATATTTATATTATTGAACCAATTCACTCTTGTCAATCCAACTGTTCTCTTCATTATTTAGACCTAACCATTTTACATATAGTGTGTTTCCTTTTCTTTTTAAAACTTTCTCAATAAGGTAAAGATCAGGAACTTTAGTTTTTTGTAATTCATACCCGTAAAAAGATCCCAAAATAATTTGTTTGTGTTTATCTTCTATTTGATATGTTTGAGGATTGGTTTCATTAACTTTTACTATGCGGAAAATTTCTGTAGACCAATTTGGAGTATAACCCTTACGAAAATCTCCTTTGTATTTACTTATACGAACATAATCACCTATTCGAAACGCAAATCTCTTTTTTGTTTTAGGTTGTTGCGTTTTAACAATGTTTGACTTAACAAAAATTTCGTTTGACTTAGTAACATCAACAGGCTTAAATTTAGTAATTCGATGTTTAGTGTTGTTATAGTTTTGTATCACGTCATCCAAATTATGTTCAAGCCATTGATATCGTCCATGAAGACTAAATAATTTGAAAAGATGAGACTTGATTGTTCTAATGACACGTTCGACAATGGATGCTTTTTTTGCAGAATATGTAGAATAATGATTTATTTTATACGTTTCCATCAATTTTTTAAAACTCGTATTATAAAACTCAGTTCCTAAATCGGTTTGTAAATTTTTAGGATTACGCGAAGAAGTGGTTAATATACTTTGCATAGCATTCATAACACAGTTTGCTGTTTTTGATTTTAAAGGTTTAGCCCAAACGTATTTTGATAAGCCATCAATCACTACTAGAACGTATTTATGGCCTTTATTGAATTGTGAATATTTTTGTAAATCCATAAGGTCTGCTTGCCATAGATCATCAATTCCTTTTATGAATGTACATCGACGAGAAAAATTTCTTCGTGCTGCTTTGTGAAGTTCGTTAACTACGTCTCGCTTACTCATCCTTAGTTGAATTTGCTTGAATCATAAAATCTATTTCTTTTTTTGTGTAAAATAAGGCACTCAAACTAACAATTGTCGCCTTTTCTAAACTACTTAAATATCTTTTAACATCACTATTATTATTTTTTATTTCTTGTCTTAGTTCTTCAATACATTTATCCACGTATTCTTTATTTACTGCTTCGTCGTTATTTTCAGGAAATTGCAAACCCTTCAACTTTGTTGATTTTAAATCAAAGTCACCTGTTTCAGATTTTACTAAAGTATCATTGAGAGTGTTAATGAATTCTGATAATCTTAAACGCTTGTGTACATGATGTCCAAATCTGTCTACATTCATTGTCGTCTTGATGCAGTCTTCATTGAAACGAGACTGAATAATTTTCCTGATGGATGCTTTTTATATTCTACATTTATGATGCCAGCTTCATATAGTTCTTCAATTATTGCATATATTTCATTTATCACTCCGGTATTACCAGCTTCTTTTGATGCTAGTAGTAATTTTAATCGTTCCACTAACTCATTTGGATCGTCCCAGTAAACCAAATCAGTATCTGTTTTAACCCTTTTTAAAAGGTTTATACCTTCTCCTCGAGGAATACTTTCCACACTACTTGTAATATTTCTTGTGTATTTAAACAGTGGTTTAATAATACGTATATATTTAAATCCTTTATTACTGTTCACTGGTTTTAAAGGATCGTAATTACGTTTATGAGCATTAGTATCTATTAGTATCTGTTTATAATTTTGTAAGTCGTCGTCAGTGACAAGGTCTCAATTTGGTATCTTTTTAAACAATAATTCCTTTAAACCGGGTGTTTTTTCCAGATCATGATTTCCAATCCTCAGTCTACAACCTTCATCGTAAACGCGAGTTTTGCCAAGCAAAAGTTTACCTCGCTCGTTTCTGACTCCATAAGGTATATCTTTTATTAGATCACACGACGTAGGCCATGAGAAAGATTCTTTTGCAATACTCGGAGATGATTGAATGGATTTAAACGAGTTTTCATGCTCATCGTGATCTTCAGAGGGTATTATCGTAAGAGTTTTGTTAGATAATTTATAAGCCTCATCACCATAAGAGTTTTCATCTTCTTCGTTCATAGCTTCCTCGAAATCTTCACTTACAGAATTTGATGACTCACTTTCGCTGTACTTATTTTTTTTTACTGGGTGGTTTTGGTCAATATCCAAATTTTTATGAAGACTTTCGTTATTTTTGCTTGTTAACACATTAAGTGGTTCTACAATAGGCTTAAATATTGTTTCTAATGCCATATTGCTAGCGTCTTTTGCATCTTTTATCATATTAACCTTCCTTTTCACAGCTGCGGCAGATTTTATAATTTGTTCTTTCAAATTTTGTTCCATTTTGTTTATATTTCCTCTCGGTATGAAATCACAAATGAAACTGATTCCATATTTATGTAACACCTTTTTATGAATGCTAGTCCACCATAATAAATGTGTCAAATGCCTTTCTATAGCATCCCTTATTCCGTTCGCAGTCTTTATTGATAACAATGTAGCTGAATGGTTGATTCCAAACAGTTGAGCACATTTCTCGAAATTGAGCCCAAGACATGTCAGACCCTACATGTTCCTCATAGACATGTCTTAAGTTAATGTCGTCTAGTTTAAATAAAATAATCAAGTTAGAATTATCTCGTACTAATTGTTTCGGTATTTTAGTATAAGTTTGATTAATATAAAAACAATCAATGTTTTTATGACGTCCCATAGCAAAATAGTCTCGGATGCTATTTTGATTCTCACAAGCAACATCGTCAAATATAATGATCGAGTTCGGCAAAGCTTCGTGAGGGCTTAAAATTTCACTATTATGATTATATTTATTATAAGTCGTGTTCGTAACCATACTCATAACTTTTTCTAAGAATGTATATTTAGGCTGATACAAAGACTTTGAATAAACATACAGATTTTGAAATCGTGGACCATCTTCATGTAATAATAAACTTATTACTAAGTTGGTCTTTCCACAATTCGATGGGCCACAAACAACACAGCGAATGGTATTTGGTAGTAAGTTGCCATGACGCTTTGGTTCATTCATTGACGTAGGACAAATACATTCTAATTTTAGTGATTGTTTTTGTTTGATAAATTTCATATCTGCACTTAAATGTGACCGATGTGATGCGTGTACTTCAACAAAATGATGACTGCATTGTCGCGTTAAAACGTTATAAATAGCGGAATATTTTACAACCAATTACAGACCTGAATTGAATCTTATCTGATAATTTACTTACTAGACGCTGCTACCACGTGTTTTATTGTTCCTTCTAGATGGAGTGAAATCGTGTCTGCGATTGAACGAGATATAGAAGGAACAATAATACACTACTAGCTTTCGTACCAAACATGGAGCTCTTTGGGAAATATATTTTTTTTACAAAGCTGTAAAAGATCCTTCTTTTTGTTTTGTTATAGGAAGACACTGATTGTATGCTCTGGGAATATTATCTTCGGGATCTATTGTAGGCATTTGAGAGGTTGGTATTCTTCTAGTCGATCTTCCTGGTTTACAAAGCGTATGTAGTAAATTATAAGGTCCATCGTAATCGTATCGGTATTTAATAAGACCAGGCGAAGTCTTATCAAATCTTAGACATTTTATTTTCAACCAGCAGACTGTCTCTCCACCCTCCGATATACTTTTGTTTTTCATTATCTTTGAAGCAAGTGTTATTACGTCGATCATGACTTCATACGACAATTTTGGATAGTTTTGCTTAATTACTTTGATTTTATCATGCATTTGCACTAAGTGCAGTAAAAACACTGCTATATATTGGTTATAACCTCAGGAAGTTTCATGATCCATAAGTAAATAGCAGAAGCTATTTCGATGCTGCCCCTGATCATCTGCAGATTCTGCAATCAGGAGCGTGAAACTTCTAAACACCTTCTGTGTGACTGCAGCCCACTGATTCATCGGCGTAGCCTTCATCTGGGAAGACACACCATGAGACCAGATGAAATACAAACTCTTCTAACCCAAAAAATCCTCAGTTTCATAAAGGGTTTGGGCTTGAAGGAGATACTCTAACGGTGCTATAATTCACAATAGATTTTTTAGGTCGAGGTGAAAAGGCCTACAAGGCGAAAGCCCGTACAATAACAATAATAATAATCATGCATTTGCACTAGGTGCAGTAAAAATGCTGCTATATATTGGTAATAACCTCAGGAAGTTTCATGATCCATAAGTAAATAGCAGAAGCTATTTCGATGCTGTCCCTTTTGCTGTTTATTTCTGTCCATATCATACAATGAACATTATTCTGTGTGGGTGTGAAAACTCGTAAATAGACAAATTATATAATTTTAACTTTCTGGAATAGTGCATTAGACTATCTGCAGTTGATGGAATCTGTAAAAGATTTTGCAAGTCCATGGTTACACATTAAAATGACCCATCCTCTTCTGAATTTTTTTATCAAGCTCTATAGACCTGTACTAAGCCTCTTTTCGCTGTATATGTGGACTGTACTCATTTTGGATAGACGTATTAGTTTTGTCTTTTTGGCATCTATTTCATAAGCTTTTGCAGACAGGCTCAAAAGACGTTTGATTCTTAAAAAATCGTATTCCTACTAGAGCTTCTTTGTTTTTATAAAGGTAGACATTTATTTGTGGTAGTAGCCGGCCAGTAAGCCGAAGCTGCGGTGGTAAGCGAAAACCATCTGCGACAATAAGCTCGCGTGGAACCGCCCGGAGCCCCGCAGCGCCGGAGCCGTGACAGAAATCATGCATGTACTTGCTTGCATGGTGCATGCTTGCTTGCAAAGCTCATGCTAGCCTGGTGAATGTTTACTTGCTAAGCGCATGCTAGCATGGTGCATGCCTGCTTGCATGTTACATGCTTGCTTACGTGGAGCATGCTTGCTTGCATGTTGCATGCTTGCTTACATGCTGCATGCTTACGTGCAAGTTTATCCTTGAGAAATTCTGCGTAAACATATTATCCGTTATGATAAATATGCTAAGCATTAATTATGCTTTAAAAATAATGCGTCGCGTTGTTCTGTGTTTCAAGTTTATGGATTTTAATACTTTATGACAAAAGATTTTCTGCCACACAATATTATGCTTATTTACATTCTGCTTCCTGTGTATTATTATGCGTCTTCTCGATTATTTCAATCGAAATTATGGAATATGATTTTATGATAATAAATTTTATGCCTCTAAATAGAGAGCCTTGTTTTTTACATAAACGTAAAGATAATAATGTAATTACTCAGACGTCAACACAAATGAAGGGCATAACAATACAGTGATCTGATGAGTGCATCCCTGCTGCATGGCCTGCATGCGCTTTACCCTCTCCACAAACCGCGCACTCCAACTTACTACCATTCCCGATCATTCATTGGCTATTTAAATAATTTCGCACAAGTTTATCCTAATGGTAGGATAATAACTTTACCTACGTTTATGTTGTTATATACCAGAAATAAATAACTTTAGTTATTGAATTATATTTGCCAAGCAGGCAGTTTTTAATTCATATTTTGCTGAAGAAGAAATAGACAATTAGTGGTTAAACAAACTTACCTTTGTGATGTTTGACCATAATTATACGAGACGTTGCACCCGAAGAGATTTATACACGGTTATTTTTTTATCACCCTGGAAATTTTAAGGGACGCTTCACGGCATGGTATTAGAATGATTTAAATATAAATAAAAAAAATAACCCCCATCCTTAATTTTATATTAATTTTTTAAAAAATACAAAAAATGTTGCACTAGTCGAGAACAGCATTTTTAGAGATTTTTTTTTTTTTTTTTTTTTTTTTTTTTAATATAATATTGGATGTGTCCTGAAGCGTCCCTAAAATTTTCCAGGGTGATAAAAAAATAACCGTGTATATTAACCAAGTAGTCCACTTTCCAATGTACCGGGCACCAAGCACAATTTTAGAGCGAAGACATAAAAATAAAAAGATAGGTAGGTAGTTTTAGTATTATTCACCCGCTTGCGCGATGTTACGTCGTTTGACTCATTCCTTTAGAGCAAAATTTCTCAAAAACATTGGGTATTTATTTGCAACACAGCAAATAATGGGTAGGGAGGGAGTATAAATCTCTTCGGATGCAACGTCTCGTATAATTATGGTCAAACATCACAAAGGTAAGTTTGTTTAACCACTAATTATACCACGACGTTGCATCCTCGAGATTTATATATTAACCAAGTAGGATGTTTAGAGTATTTTGAGAAATTTTTGATTAGGAGAGAGAGAAAAAAGAAAGTTTGTCGTTAATTCGGTATATGGTGACTTTTTTTTTTTGTTATAATTTATAACAAAATCTAAATCAGTGAATAAGAGTTTTATTACGCATGATAGGCACTTGATAGAATCTTGATAAGAATTTCCAAGGCACAGAAAATCACCTAAATAATTTATAATAGTAAACTAGACTTCTAAGATAAGATAATATGGGTTTCAAAAGCTTAGTGAAAATGTATGAAGCTGAAGCAAGTGCAAAGGGAAGACATTGAAATTCTTAAGGGCCCACCATCCGCGCGAGCCCGAGCTAGTTTAGGTAAATTTCTCTAGTCTCTGTTTGTGTGCGTCGCTCACGCACACAAGCGCACTCGGTCGCGCAACTAGCAAAATATCGTAGATGTTAATTTTGAATTTAATAGGTGTTTATTATTTACTGTGTTATACTATAGTAAATACAGGGATGTGTTTGATCAACTTTTATTTTTACAAGCCTTTATTTAGCTTGCACTGTATGTATGTATGTAGATTTGACCACTTCTCGGTTTTCGATTGGGCTGAAATTTTGCACATAATAATATGTATATCGTGACAATGCAATGTTATGATAACATGGAGCTGATATGCCCCCCTAGCACGTCCACCAAAACACGATATGATAAAGCGGTTTATCGCGGTGAACTGTTAAAATACAATAGGATTTCGTCGTATTTTGACAGTTCACCGCGATATATCGCTTTATCATATCGTGTTTTGGTGGACGTGCTACGGGGGCTGATGAAGGAACTGGACGGTGGCCATAGGAACTCCGTAATAAAACGACGCAACCCCATCGAGTTTAGGCTTGTTTGATTCATATTGACGAGTACTTTGGTCCTATATAGTAACCAGGGTCTGATGCTGGAGCTGGAAGGTGGCCATAGGACCTCCGCAATAAAACTACATAATCCTATCGAGTTTGGGCTCGTTTGATTCGTAATGACGAGTACTTTGGTCCTATATGGTAATCAGGGTCTGATGCTGGAGCTGGAAGGTGGCCATAGGAGCTCCGCAATAAAACTACATAATCCTATCGAGTTTGGGCTCGTTTGATTCGTAATGACGAGGATTTTGGTTCTATATGGTAACCAGGGTCTGATACTGGAGCTGGAAGGTGGCCATAGGAACTCCGCAATAAAACGACACAACCCCATTGAGTTTGTGCTCATTTAATTCGTATTGACGAGTACTTTGGTCCTATATGGTAACCAGGGTCTGATGCTGGAGCTGGAATGTGGCCATAGGACCTCCGCAATAAAACGACAAAACCCTATCGAGTTTGGGCTCGTTTGATTCGTAATGACGAGTACTTTGGTCGAGTTTCGTAATGGCGGCCATGCGGTTACAAAATGATAAAATATAAAATAATAGTAAAAAGAATTAAAAAAAGTCGTCCCACACTAGGATTTTATTTTAAAGCCCTAACAAGACGAAAATAAATTTTAATTTATTACATGATACATCTAATATATAAAATTCTCGTGTCACAGTGTTTGTTACCGACCTCCTCCGAAACGGCTTGACCGATCGTTATGAATTTTTTTGTGTATATTCAGTGGGTCTGAGAATAGGTCGTAAACTATTTTTTATACAATTATTATGGTGAAACGTAGTTCGCCGGCACAGCTAGTCTTATATATAAAATTCTCGTGTCACAGTGTTTGTTACCGAACTCCTCCGAAACGGTTTGACTGATCTTTATTAATTTTTTTGTGCACATTCGGTAGATCTGAGAATAGGTCGTACTCGTAAACTATTTTTTATATTATGGCGAAACGTAGTTCGCCGGTACAGCTAGTTTTTAATAAAATATAAAAGCTTGTCGCAAGATTTACCCATTTTATAAAAAACAAATATATTTTTTTTTTATTATCAATATTTATTTATTTAAGGCTTACCAAGTAAATACATACGGGCAAGGTACTTAAACCGTTTCTTTTATGGAGGGCCTGGCAAATGACCTCCTCCCGCCTGATGTTAAGCGGTGAAAGAGGCCCAAATGAGTTGACAGATAGAGGAGGGAGGACATCCACTATCCAACCTGCCCGCCCCTTGCCGGCCTAAAAGATGTTTTTCACACCTCTTTTGAAGGAACCCGTGTTGTAGGATGGAGGAAACACGTGCGCAGGTAGAGAATTCCAAGTGTGGGATGAACGACAGAAGACTTACCGGAGGGAGACTCTGTACCAAGGTCGTGTGCTTGGGTACCTCCGTCTTACCTATTTCTGCCGCAAAGCAGCAGTGCTTGCGTTGCTGTGTTCCGGTTTGAAGGGTAAGATATGGTACTGAAATTACTGGGTACCGTGACTTTACATCTTAAGTCACAAGTTGGCAACGTACACTGTGGCCCTTGTGGGGGTTGCAGTTTTACTGCGAATGTCACACGAGACACATGTATTATAGGTGACTGTTACCACTTACCATCAGGTGGGCAGTTTGCTTTTTTGCCAACTTCGTTAGCGTTAGCAATAACAAAGAAGAAGAAGGAATCTTGGAATTTCTTGGTACGGTGTGAAAAGGAGGATACAGTGCTTCGGTAAAAGGCGCTAAGAGAGGCGATGTCACATCGAAGTTGTAGAGGCTCGAGGGTGTTAGTTGCCTCTACATCGCCAATTATTCGAATAGCGCGACGCTGCAATCTGTCCAGATCCAGAGCATCGAGGAGGTACTGAGCGGAGCCGGAGTGCGAGCAATATTCCACGCAAGACCTAACCTGAGTTTTATACAACAGGCATAGTTGGTCCGGCGCAAAATACCTACGCACCTTGTTCAGGACACCGAGTGTCCGTGAGGCAGCAGTTATAACGAAATCGAGTTTTTCAAAAAAGGGATCATATATGCATTTAAATTTCAGAACTGCACAGCATTGTCATGTGTGTATGACAATGCTGTATAAAACGTTATTTAATACAAAAAAATAAAGATAATAATCAAGTTAAATTGTTTTATTGTTTATCCTAATTCTCGGGACAAGCTTTTATATTTTTATAAGAAAATATATCTTGTAATAAATTAAAGTTTATTTTCCTCTTTTAAGGCATTATAATATAAAATTGTTTTTAAAAAAACTTTTTTAACATTAATTACTCAAATAATACGAAATATTTTAATGACTACCGAGTTCTTTATTGTTAGTTGTATCTACAAATTAATTTATATAATATACATATAATAATTTAGTAATAAACAAATATGAAATGAATATTTTCTTGTGCTCAACGCACTTTTTAGTGCAATGAAGCCATTCGCTAGATTGTAATAAAAAATAAATTAGTTTATTTTCTTTTTTTAGGACATTAAAATAAAAGCTTGTTTTTAAAAATCTTTTGTGATAGCGGCCATCTTGTTTTAGTTTTTTTCATGGTGTACTGTATTTTACGAACTTTCATTTGATACCCCATATACAGACCAATATTGTGGGGATTGTTCATAAAAATAATCTGTCAATTTGTGACGGCGGCCATCTTGTATTAGATTGTCTTTCAGAATATACTATATTCTACAATTCATTCTACAATTCAAGCTCTTTCATTTGACACCTAAATTGGGGAAGGTCGCACAAAAGGAATTGATGAGGCAACCTCATCAATTCCTTTTGTGCGACCTTCCCCAATTTATCTAGGCTAGGCTCAAAGTACTCATCAAGAAAAATCATATAGGACCAAAGTACTCGTAAATACGAATCAAACAAGCCCAAACTCGATGGGGTTGCGTCGTTTTATTTCGGAGTTCCTTTGGCCACCTTCCAACTCCAGCATCAGACCCTGGTTACCATATAGGACCAAAGTACTCGTCAATACGAATCAAACGAGCCCAAACTCGATGGGATTGTGTCGTTTTATTGCGGAGTTCCTATGGCTACCTTCCAGCTCCAGCATCAGACCCTGGTTACCATGTAGGACCAAAGTACTCGTCAATACGAATCAAACAAACCCAAACTTGATGGGGTTGTGTCGTTTTATTGCGGAGTTCCTATGGCCAGCTTCCAGTTCCAGTATCAGACCCTGGTTACCACATAGGACCAAAGTACTCGTCAATACGAATCGAACGAGCCCAAACTCGATGGGATTGTGTCGTTTTATTGCGGAGTTCCTATGGATACCTTCCAGCTCCAGCATCAGACCCTGGTTACCATGTAGGACCAAAATACTCGTCAATACGAATCAAACGAGCCCAAACTCGATGGGATTGTGTCGTTTTATTGCGGAGTTCCTTTGGCTATCTTCCAGCTCCAGCATCAGACCCTGGTTACCATGTAAGACCAAAGTACTCGTCAATACGAATCAAACGAGCCCAAACTTGATGGGGTTGTGTCGTTTTATTGCAGAGTTCCTATGGCCACCTTCCAGTTCCAGCATCAGACCCTGGTTACCATATAGGACCAAAGTGCTCGTCAATACAATTCAAACGAGCCCAAACTCGATGGGGTTGCGTTGTTTGATTGCGGAGTTCCTATGGCCACCTTCCAGTTCCAGGATCAGACCCTGGTTACCATATAGGACCAAAGTGCTCGTCAATACAATTCAAACGAGCCCAAACTTGATGGGATTGTGTCGTGTTATTGCGGAGTTCCTATGGATACCTTCCAGCTCCAGCATCAGACCCTGGTTACCATGTAGGACCAAAGTACTCGTCAATACGAATCAAACAAATCCAAACTTGACGGGGTTGTGTCGTTTTATTGCGGAGTTCCTATGGCTACCTTCCAGTTCCAGCATCAGACCCTAGTTACCATATAGGACCAAAGTACTCGTCAATACGAATCAAACGAGCCCAAACTCGATGGGGTTGCGTTGTTTGATTGCGGAGTTCCTATGGCCACCTTCCAGTTCCAGGATCAGACCCTGGTTACCATGTAGGACCAAAGTACTCGTCAATACGAATCAAACAAATCCAAACTTGACGGGGTTGTGTCGTTTTATTGCGGAGTTCCCATGGCTACCTTCCAGTTCCAGCATCAGACCCTAGTTACCATATAGGACCAAAGTACTCGTCAATACGAATCAAACGAGCCCAAACTCGATGGGGTTGAATTGTTTGATTGCGGAGTTCCTATGGCTACCTTCCAGTTCCAGCATCAGACCCTGGTTACCATATAGGATCAAAGTATTCGTCAATACGAATCAAACAAGCCCAAACTCGATGGGGTTGCGTTGTTTGATTGCGGAGTTCCTATGGCCACCTTCCAGATCCAGCATCAGACCCTGGTTACCATATAGGATCAAAGTACTCGTCAATACGAATCAAACGAGCCTAAACTCGATGGGGTTGCATTGTTTGATTGCGGAGTTCCTATGGCAACCTTCCAGATCCAGCATCAGACCCTGGTTACCATATAGGATCAAAGTTCTCGTCAATACGAATCAAACGAGCTCAAACTCGATGGGACTATGTCGTTTTATTGCGGAGTTCTTATGGCCACCTTTCAGCTCCAACATCAGATCAGCTCCATGTCGTCATCATAATATATTTATACATATGCATGCAAAATTTCAGCTTAATCGGAAACCGGGAAGTGAGTCAAATTTAACTCGCAAGATTAGACCCGAACATGCAAAAGATAAATAAAAGCTTGTAAAAAGGTTGAAGGTTTTTCGTACGGCAGCCACAAATAATAAAATTGTTAGTTATCAACTTTTCCGATTACTCCGTAGGACTTCGCGTCGTATACATACACAAATAATTACGTAACCGGGAGCTAGCTCAAAGCGACGTGCTCTCACTTCGAGTCTTGATTGCACACTGAATTTCGACGCGCCCGAGCCAAGTATTTGTAAGAAAATCGATAAATGTATGTAAAAAAATTCATATAAAAATCAATGTACGATAATTTAAAAAAATACCATGGTGTCAGTGTTATGCTCACCTTTGTTCTATATATTTGTTAAACTAAAATATAATAGGGTTAATTAATGAAGCTAAAAATCACGAACGGTATGTGGGTGTAACGTAAATTTTAAGTAAAATGGACGCTATTTTTTAACGAAATGGTATGTAAATTTGAAAAATGGTGACGGTGATTGTGTAAACATATAATTTAAGAATTTAAATTTATTTTTTCCCGGTCAGTTAACTGGAACGTTAACGTAAAATATCAAAAACGCCAACGGCCTTTTTGCTATTTTTCGCGCCATGGGCCCTTAAGTTATTTGCTCAAATTTAAATCTAAGATAATGTTTCGACGATTAATGCATAGTGGCTAAAAAATAGACATCTAAATTGATAGTTCATAACAAGAGTTTCATAGGTGGTGTAACTGGTTGGGGTATTATGGGTGTGATTCCTTTACCAATACCTTGACCTTAGAAAAATCAATCCCTAGTTATAATCGAAGTATATCATTTCTCCTGCTTTTCATTTTATTCAAGAAAAATTACGAAATAGTTTCGTTGGAACATATCAAGTGCACGCGACCTTCGAGGTTCCGTTTCCAGCTCGAGATCAAGGCTCAGGACACGCAATACATATTTAGCTATAAATAATAAGGATTCTCCGAACGATTCATCAATTTGTTATAATAATTTAAGTACTTACGCTAATTACCAAGGTACCTTAGGTATATCTTAACTACTTGAATTTTCTTTTTGATTTAGAACAGATTTTATTAAGTTTTTTGGTAGGTAGGATTTTTTTTTTTTTTTCAAACACATTATATTCCCAAAATCCGTCTTTTACATCCCCTATTTCATAAAAACACCTGATAGTAAGCGGCATCTTGGTGGATTAATGAACAATATTTACAGATTTCATGTTATAAATATTCTAGATTTTCACCATAGAAAGTTTCAGATCACTCCTTGGCAAATAACTCACAAAGGCTATTTTCTTTGAATTAATGGTAGTAGTTGTACACAAAATAGGTGCTCTCTCCTCCATATATTATTTTTATAATCCAACAAATAACAAAATATAACAATTTATTAAAAAATATGTTTGTAAAACCCAGCGTGAGAGCCCCGGGCCATATGATCATAGACATGTTACATATATTTAACCCAACACTGTACTATGAATCTCCAGGGCAGTTCCCTTATGGCTTGGCTGTCTGGTTTTTCAGTGGAGGAACTAAGAAACAACTAGTATAACAAGGAAGAATTCTGTGGAATTACATATCTAAAACATATAAAATCTAAGGAATTGGAGTACAGTATCATTGACCCGTGATCGCAAGAACTTAAAGTCGAAGGTACGACCCACTAACCACCGTTACGGGGAAGGCTAATCTTAAAAAAAGAAACAAAACATTTTCATTTGGTGTATTCCATTACCCAGATTTGTACCCAATTTTTAGCTATATTAGTTTGATACCGAGATTGATAAAAAATCCCGAACCATTCTGCCCTTTGATTGTATAGATTTCTGTATCTATTATAATATAGGTACCTGATTCTCTTTAATTTAACTTACAACTCTAAGGATATGATTGTATCTGGCTATTATTATGATGGCTGGCTTATGATTGTATTGTTCTCTTATGCTTATGCATAAGGAAACTGTATGTAAACATATAAAGCTTATTATTTCAATAAGTCAAGGATTAAATTTGTTTTCTTTTCCCAAATTTTGACAATTAGCAAGAAAAGAGCATTACAGGTGGGAAATATTATGTTAGTTAGTTTATATATAAATTGATCTAATTCATCATTGCATCATCTTACTGCTCTCATTTAGTATAACTTCTTAATTTCATAACGTAATGTCACAATATTTGACTGTGAAAAACGTGAACTTATTGGTAAACATCTTTGAGATTCGGTTTCTTAAAAAGAAATTTGTAATCCGTTTTACCCGTTACAACTCATAAGAGAACTGGATCGATTGTATTTTTTTTTCAGGTGTGAATAAAATATTTTCATTTAAGTACCAAAATAATTTTTTTTTTTATTATTATGTTTTGATCGGCGCCTGTGGTCGAGACTTCGTTGTCTGATATCGATCTACTACAGGTGCTTTCCTCGCAGACTAATGGTACGAGTGACTCCTCGCCTAACCACGTCTCTGCGTGCGTGGCATTTGACGCGGTGGAGCTTTGCAGTTTCCCTGCTGGCTGACTGAAGGCCTATTAGAAGAAGAAGTACTCGCCGCTGGAACTTTCTTGATTTGGAGTCGATATTTCTGCCAACTTCGATGCTTTAATTTTATTAGTGAGATTCCCGCCAAAGAGAAATGAATCACTTCGTACACGTGCAATATCTTTTTAAACTTATAATCTAATGAATACATTATTAATTTCCTTCGATTAAGCGTGTTTTTATAATGAAGGTCCAATATAAGCTGATTTCTTTGAGTAACACAGCAGTGATTTCAGGATTCGATTTGGGTGTTTTAACTAATTGAAATTTTTCAGGTATGAAGATGTTGCCCTCTAACTCTTTCTTTTAATCCTTATTTAAGCCTCCGCACAATGTATGACCCCAACGTTCAGAGATTTCATCCTGGATTTTTGTTCCGAAAAGCTCGTGTTTCCCTTTTGAGGTCCCTAAGACCTCTAAAATATTCTCAAATAAATTGGTTGCTGGAGGGTTAACATCATTTACAAGTACCTGAGAGCTAGTGGATGGTATGGGACACTCGGCTGATGCTTCTGATGTCATCACCTGTACATTACTAGGTTGTCACTCATTACAAGTTTCAGTCACATGAACCACTGACTGAACATATGGGATGTATGTGAACACACTGAAGCCAATTCATCCTCTCCATAGATTTTTATTTTATTTTATTTAACAAAATGTACTATTATAAACATAAACACAAAACTACGAAGTAGTTTGTCGGCGAGTAACATTAGTAATATTCTGCGAGGTGAGTCATATTCTGCGAGGCTATCCTCAGCCTGTGTACTAATATATATGACCAAAAAACATGACTACAATCGCATCGTAGTACCATTCTCTATATTGTGGTAGTACTGTGCGCGACTATGATCGCATCATAGTACAAAGGCACACTGTTCTATTAAAAAATAAAGAAATAATAACATTCCGTTGAATAAATAAGCTAGGTCATGCTCACACCATGACAGGAAGTGCTGTGGTCGAGACCGTAATCGCGTCACGGTACTAATAAATATGACCAAAAAACATGACTACAATCGCGTCGTAGTACTGTGCGTGACTATAATCGCGTCATAGTTCCAAGGCACACTGTTCTATAAAATATAAAGAAATAATAACATTCTTTCAAAAAATAAGCTTTGTCATGATCGCATCATGACAGGAAGTGCTGTGATCGAGACCGTAATCGCGTCACGGTACTAATAAATATGACCAAAAACCATGACTACAATCGCATTGTAGTACTGTGTGTGTCTATAATCGCATCATAGTTCCAAGGCACACAGTTCTATAAAATATAAAGAAATAATAACATTCTGTTGAAAAAATAAGCTAGGTCATTATCGCATCATGACACGAAGTGTTGTGATCGAGACCGTGATCGCGTCACGGTACCAATAAATCTGACCAAAAAACATGACTACAATCGCATCGTAGTACTGTGCGTGACTATAATCGCATCATAGTTCCAAGGCACACTGTTCTATAAATATAAAGAAATAATAACACTTAAACACGTGTACAAGGCGTGTTTCAAAGTGCCGATTCACGGTTCTTTAGTAATTATGAATTATTGCTTGAATAGACGTTTATTTGGTACAAAAAATACAACACACAATGTAACAAAAAAATATAAATATATATTCAGATAGATTTTAGGCCAAATAGGCCCCGCATGCAGAGGCACAGAGTGCTTTGACGCTGGTATTCTGCGGATACCATTTTATTTAACACTGTATACAGAATATTTTCTAATTAAACAGTAACGTTAGGCAATGCGCAAATAGCAAGGCTCTTTTGTTGCTCAATAAATTTCAAAATGAAATTAATTAGTGAGCTAAATATAATCTACTGATTCGAACAAACACGAAATAAAGTTTTGCTTTAAACGAACGAAATGCAAAGATGAGAACGTGTCGAAAAAATAGTACAATATAATAAACAATAAACACTTATAATTTAAACTTACATAGGTACTTCCAACACCATCAAAATGCTCGCAGCGGCGGCGGCGGTGACGCAAACGTTTCTCTAGTTTACGAATCTTTTCCTTAATATATTGCTTAGAATACTTACGTTTTCATTTACACATATTGATATCTATAACAACTACACAACACACTAAAAATAAAATTATAAAAAAAAAAAACTTTGATCTTTAATATTCCGATGCTGTGATGCCCGCACAAAGAAAGCGAATGAGTCAAACGGCGTAACATCGCTCGAGCGGGTGAATAATACTAAAACTACCTACCTATCTTTTTATTTTTATGTCTTCGCTCTAAAATTGTGCTTGGTGCCCGGTACATTGGAAAGTGGACTACTTGGTTAATATATAAATCTCGAGGATGCAACGTCGTGGTATAATAGCACTTATTCATGAATCGCAGTACTTCACGTTAGAATTAAAATATGTATGAATTGAACAGCTCAAATTATTTAGTTTTCCTTGAATAGGATTATTTTATTACAGCATTTTGAGCGGAAGGAAAATTAAACAACTAATTTTATTTAACTCTTTCGACACGCATCTATTCACAAATAATAGTTATTGATTTTTTTATCGAGTTAGTTATTTTTTCTTCTACAATTTAGTGTTGGTTTGAACATGTTTATTTTTCCATTTGTAATACAAAAATAGCTATATTTTTGAAATGGAACAAGATATGAAAATGCTTGTTAGACCAAAATATGCGGAATGTTTTGGGTGTTACAAAACTGGTGAAAAGTCTATTTAGCTAAAATCGCAATTATTTAGTTCTCCACCTACGCCAACGATATTATGTCTTTCATTGATTTAATTTACACTTTACAGTCAATCTTAAAATCTTTGCGTTTGCTTCTCTATGTAGGTACTGTGTGATTTTTGATTCTCCTTTGTGCTGTGTTTTGACCCCTATTTTGTTTCACGAACTCTGATATCATCTGCTTCTTACGACCATCTTATATAAGTATTGATAGAAAATATTGTGTCTGGAAAGGAAGCTATCACAGAATATTGTTGTAGTTGTTTGGTAGACTGGAAAACAATTGTATGCTGTGCCCGTGTTATAACTATGACTGTGGTCTAAGATACCTTGGGCAGGCCAGGTACCAAGATAATACAATAGCAGTACCAGCAGGTTTTTTAGTCAGTGTTATAAATATAAGAGACTACATTGAATAAATCTTTAGAGAATCAGTGTTTTATTTCTAAACATCCTTATTATTACATAGTCGTATATTAATGAAATCCTATCAAATATTATATGTTCACGTAACGTTTCTTATTATTTTAACATAACATAGTTCTAAGTTTACTAGGATTAAAAAATAATATATATTGCTCCTACTCCACACCCCGGACACTCCATACAACGTTCGCAAATCAATTACCTATTACTACTACTTAAACAAATGACGTTCATACACGCGCAAATGTGTGCGTGGAATCTAGTAGGGCTGAGTGAGCGGTTATCAATCGCAATGACGCGGGAAGTGTAGCGACTGCCTTCTCTTTCACCCGCATAGCGCTGTCTCTGTTATCGCCCGGCGCTCGCGTCTACTCTTAGATAAAGAATGAATAGATAGGACGTGACCGTATACCCGTAAGGGACAGACATAGATGACGTCATACCTGCCTAAAGTAGATGGGTATACCAGTGTTGCTTTAAGTTTTACCCTACTTTATGTTTATAGTGGCTTTTACCACTATAAACATAAGGTAGGGTTGATTGATCTACGTATTTTTTTTGAGACATTTTAATGAGCGCCCCTCGCTCAATAATATGTCTCAAAAAATAAAAGTGGGAGGAAGTTGCGATTTTTTTAATTGAATTCTTCATTCAACCTTCGCCGCAGTCTAAAGTTATTTACACTTTTAAATAAAACTACACTTTTCGGATTTACTCGAGTATATTTCGTTTTAAAACATTTTACTATTTTTTACTACTTTTTTTCCCAATCGTCTAAGCGATTGACGCACTGGCCGTAGTTTCTTATTTGATGACCTCGCTGATTGTTTCAAACCCAGCATTTGAAGCCGCATTTTTCTCTTTCGGGGCGTATTCAAATTTGAACCGAAATCCAACACCGATGCGTCCTGAAACAATATGTATACAGGTTAAAAATAAAAGGAGGTTCCCCGAAGGAAATCTGTTAAATACAGACAAACAAGCAAATGGAAAGTCTCACTTCAAAAGAATTACCTTTGTTATCTAAAATGCTCAAAATTTTATACTTAAATATGTCAATATTAATGTAACACAGAAACTAATATGTGAGTTCCCTTTTACGTAACAAATTACCTACGAATCAAGGAAAAATAGTCGTAGCGTAACTGGTATCATTATAACCCGGCAAAATGTTATACGCGTTGGCTGTATACGTGGCCATATTGTATGGCGACATTCCTAGCTTGTTAGGTTAACAATAACCTTACTACTTAGTTTGAAATTTCATGTTTAATCCCATAATATGATTGAGAACCATAGTAGAAGGATAAAATATTGCAATATAACTTGTATTTATAATTTAAAAAATAGTTTTGGCGCTTTTTATTGACACAATTTAGGTCTTACCTGTAAAAGGTTATATTTTCCTGTTTTCTAGCACTATCACTATTACAAACTAAAACGGAGCAGTGCACCATGATTTAAATGTTCAAATAGTTCACAATTACACTAATTAAAGTGTTAAATAATTACACAGTAAGCTATAATTCACAGAACAAATTTCTTCCACGTATTTGCTTAGCACCAGACGCTGGTGATAAACAATCCCCACTACCAGTTTCACCTATATACGGTAACAAGGACAAAAAAAAATGATGCCATCTTCTTCTTTCCTTTTGCAATGTGTATAAGTTTATCTCTTTTCCTCATGTTTGACGGCTTTTATAGCCCATCTATTTCATTCTATATCTATGCGTCTACTCGTCCGAGCGATCGCGCGCGCCCTTGTTTACTTGTCAGTGATGTCTACAGGGAAGTGCCGGGTAGGACGAGGTATTTGAAATGAGTGCGAGGAGGTGAGTGGCCGTTCTGTACGTAGTACTATTATCTATTCTGTGCCTACTCCTAACCTAAAACGGAGTGGCTATTCAGACCCCGGGTCCCTATCCTTAGACTATAGAAGTTGATTACTATTCGGACCCGATAGATATTAATCGAAAAATAACTAGGATAAAATTGAAAACTGTCGGTTAGGTAAGGTAGAAATTGTGACCACACACAGAATCTTTAATGAAACTGCATATTTCATGCTCTGGGTCCAAATAGCAATCGACTTCTATAGGGTTCCGGGTCCGAATAGACACAGCCAACCTAAAAAAAGGAAAAAGAGAATATCTCCCATTCCTGAAGTTTTTAATGAATTATTGAGCTATGGGACTAATTCAAATAATGTTAGGTCTATAACGAATACAAAAGTAATGATGCCCATGTTATTTAATATCAGGTCCAGCTACTATGGGATTTTGGCCGATGTTCTTTATCGATATTGCATAACTAATACTAAGTACATCACTAGTAAAAGTAGCCATTTTATGTGCCAAAGTTTTGTAGGTAGTCACGCTGATTCTGTAGGTAGGGCCGGTCCATATATTTGTTTAGTCATTGTTCTTCTGAGGAAAAAGTAGGCTAATAGGACTTGTATCCAGTGGCCAATAAATTTATTTAAAAAAAAAGAATTTTAAGTTAAGCACCGATTACACTTCACGATCCATCGGGAGTTAGGGCCCTAGCTAGTGTGCAGGGGCGGTCGACTTTTCTATTGGCGCAATGAGACATACCTACTAGGGATACATCGAGTGTTACCTCAAAAAACATGTTTCTAAAAATCCTAAAATGGTAGTAAATAATAACAAAAGATTCATAGATGTTAATCATATTTTCTGATGATAAACATCTTTTAAAACATAAATTTGCGTTATTTAACTAAAGTTAATATTTTTAAGTATATTTTGTTTAAAATTATCCAGAAAGACTTGAGTTTGAAGATTATTTATTAAATGGATAATGGATGTAAAGTCAATGTTAGAACTGGCAACATACATTCACAACAAATATGGCCGAATTTATATTTCTGGCGCATGAATTATTTTCCTTTTGTTTTTCCATTCCGAATTTACGCAATAATATCGAAGTGTGCTTGCTTTTGAGATAACGACTTTTCTTGATAGTGTCTTTTTGTGTTTTTACATGAGAAATAGACTCGTTTTTAGACAGTGACTTATTTTGATTTATGTGTTAAACTTTAGTTATTTTTCGTGTTGTTACTTAGATTTAATTGCTTTTCCTGAGACAGTGACTCTAAAACGTGTCAATTTGAACAATAGTTTGTCAGGGAACATGCCTGATAACCTGAAGAGAAAATGTCTCAAGTGTGAAATCTCACCACAAGATGATGCAATTGCAAACATTATACTATATCGCTTTCCAAAGCCAGGAACAACAAATATTCGACGGTAAGTGTTGAAATTGACCAGTTTAAATACTTCTGACATTGCCACGTCCTTTTTTTGTTATTCAACAAGCCTTCATCGCAGTTGTCAAACAACGATGTTGAAAACTTCTCTCAAATATCCGAGAAATTATTTTATGAAACTGTCTATCCTGGCACTTGACACTAGCAGTAATGGTTGTTATCCTCTCTAACGACTAAATGCTACAATAAAAAAAAAAGACAGAAAAGACCCCTGTTAAAGCGGTAGCGGTTATGTTCACAATAAAAAAGATAACACTTCTTTGAGTTCTATTAGCGTTACTGCAAGAACAAAATTATAATAGTCTCTAAATTCCGTAGATTAAATATCATAATGATAAATGAACTTTCGCTCATAATATTTTCTTTTTCAGATGTGAAATGTGGGCCAAGTATTGTTTTCCAAATGACAGTTGGTCATCAGTGGACTTCCAACGTAAATTATATGCTGAGCTGAGCTTATGTGCTGACTATTGACTTTATTAATGTTGAAGAGAAGAGATTATCCAAACATGCTGTTCCAGATATGATTGGTTTTGACAAGGTGAATAAAAATAGCTTTTGTATATATCCTACCTGTTTATATCTGTGTTAAAATAAATATTTCTAGCATTTTATGCATTCAATGTGTGGATGCTGAGTCCTGAGAGTGGACTCCATCCTAAGACTTGTGATAGTTATTGATGCTCTTGTTGCATATTAATAATGATTATTTAGACAGTTCAGTGGTGTGACTATGGTTCATTTATTGATTGATAATGCCAAATTTTTTACATTTCAAATTGAGACAGCATACTTTATCAATAGTGCTTGCACTCCATCCAAATGTCCGAGTCTGAGCACTATGGATAAAGTCTGTATTATCAATTTCAATTGCTATGCAAGCTGTACTATAAACTACAACTTCTTACAATCATCATCATCATCACAGCTCATAATATATGTCCCCACTGAGGGGCTCGAGGCTACCCAAGGGTTAGGGTAGTAAGGCCTAAGTCAGCCATGCCGGCCTCGTGCGGATTGGTTGACTTCATATACACCTTTGAATTTCTTTATAGATGAATGCAGGTTGCCTCATGATGTTTTCCTTCACCATAGGAGCATCGACAAATGTACATATGAAATTCGAAAAACGAAAGACACATTGGTACATGGCAGGATCGAACTACGGACCTCCCGATAAGAAGGACAGTGCCGAGTCCACAGCACCACCAATGCATCCATACTCTACTTCTTACTGTCCTATAAATTAAAAATTTGGAACTCCAGTTAGATATGAATAAGCCAGTTAGATATTATTTAAACAATATACAATAAAAACTTGTCTAGAAGATATCAATTAATAGAAAATTGCGGGTCTGCTGGAAGAAATTTCATTTATGAAATAAGCAGATCCTTTGTACATTGTGTCTTATGTGTTGTTTGTGCTGTCTAATTTTATGTGTACAAAAATTGTTAAATAAATAAATAGGTAATACAAGAAAAAAATCCTTGGTTTCTAAAAATAGTTCTATTTCTTTACAGGCATTGCCAAGACGTGGAGTCACATTCAAGACTTTTATGACTGAGATAATGTAAATCCAAATTTCGTGTTTGCTCCATCACTGAGGAAGGATCACCTTAACCCTAATTGCAAAGAAAAGATGAAAGTTAGTCAGCTCAGGCAGCTCAGGTTTTGAGTCATTCGGTGGCTGCAGGCATGTTTGCAAAAATATCCCAAGGTAAACTTACCTACGTAATAATTTATATTGTTATATCAATTAATCTGAACCTGAAAATTAATAAAGATTTGATATGAATACCGAAAAATGTCTAAACTAAAATTTATAGCTCAGAGCAAAGAGTTCTGTTCTAAGAAAAGCCGTGGGTTCGATTCCCACCCCAGCCCCCATAGCATGAACACTGAAACACAATAATTATGATAAAACAATAAATCAATATGAATGATAAAGCACTAAACTGTTTGATCATAGTGTGTTTTGTTGATCATGCTATGGGGCAGGCCTGATTGACATACTTATACATTTCCTACAAAGTTCATAAAAAATTAACAAACAGCAGCTGATTTTAACTGAATGTATTATTTATAAAAATATTTCATCCAGATGTTGGAATGTAAGATTTGTCATTGTGAGGGTGAATAACAATGCAAAATAAGGAAAACAGCTAGAAGAAATAAGTCGATTGAGTTGTAGTGTTGGACTGTCGGATGGCTCCTAGGAAAATATTGCCTGAATTCCTAGTTTATATATTTCTATAGTTTTGACAATTTTCATTATTTAGTTTTTATTACATTTTCAGGGGAACTGCCTGCAGGTGCAATTACAACGGCGGAAATTGTCGCCGTAAATAGCGACTCTGCTGTTTTGAGGAGAGGCAAACCACACTCAACAAACATAACCACGAACTCGCCGCATTTCAAACATTTTGAACTAATGAAAAATTTTGTGAGGAAGTAGTTTGTTGGATGCCGGAGCCCACCAACCACCACCTTCGAAAGATGGGTGGGTCTGGACTTTAAGAGGTATTTTGCAAATATTTAAAAATCTTAAAGAAAAACAGGATTAAATATCTGTCAACCCGTCGGGTACAGCAGGATGCAGTGGAAAATTTATTTGGCTCAATCCAGGCAAATTGTACAAATTGCCTGGATTGAAATCCTACTGCCTCACAATTTTATAGGTGGATTGAAAACATCTATAATTTCTAACCCACATAGAGTCAGGAAACTGTGAAACAGACATTTATTATACAATAATAAATAATTTCAAGGACATGTTTTCTACACCACACACAAGCCAACAAGTAAAACCCATAGAAGCCCCTGATATTGTGATCAATATGCTAGCTTCAGTGGACCACACTTTTGAAGCAAGCATGACTGACTCAGCTGAAATGCAAGCTTGTGCTTATTATGTGGGTTTATTATAAAGAAAACCTGAATGTGACTTGTGGTGTGTTTGAGAAGATATTAAAGTTGACAGAAAATGTACATTCATTCATAGAATGTAAAGAGTATGTCGACATTAAGAAGAAATTAATTTATGCATCAAGAAATTTAATTAAATGTGTTGAAGATTGTGCTACTCTATGCGATAATTTCTCTTTAATGTCATCATCAATATTGGATTTAAAAACATTGTTATTAAAGAACCTCTGTGAGGATATAAATTTCACCTTTTAGAAACAGTGTGAGAAATAAGTATGTCTCAATAAATGTAAAAATTATTATAAATAGTGTTTTTCACATAACTATTAAAAGGTATTGTACATTAAACAACCGAGAATATGTAGAATCTGCTTCAAAACTAGCAATAAAAAAGAAGATGAACACAATAAAACATAAATAAAATTATCATACTTTTATTTAATTTTTACCTTTACTATTCTACGAATTCTGACGTGATTTATGGAAACTAGAAAATAATATGCAATGATTTATAATTAAAATCATTGCATATTATCTAGTTTCCATAAATTACGATTACAATAAAAAATTAATATTACACTGCTTTTGAATTTTACCGCGTAGATAGTGCGTGGGGCCACAGTAAGATGGCAGTACAGTCAAAATTTGTCCAACGTGTTTTTCTATGTAGTTGTCATTCTTCCCTTGGGTATATGTGTTCTGTGCGCTGAACGCGCCTCAGTACTATTTGCAGATGATACTTCTTTAATATTTAAGGTTGACAGAGGTAATGAAAATACTGACGTTGTAAATAGTACTCTTTCTAATGTATTGCATTGGTTCACAATTAATAACTTATCATTAAATTCAAATAAAACTAAATGTATAAAATTTTCATTGCCAAATGTAAGGAAAGTGGATACTATTGTGGAAATGTGGAATTGTGGATCAATTCTATTGTGGAATCAAATTATTAAATTCATTGATTGTACCAAATTTTTGGGCATTACATTAGATTCACGTTTGCAGTGGGATCCACATATTGAGTCCTTGGCAAACAGACTTAGTTCTGCGGCATATGCAGTTAAAAAAATAAGACAACTTACTAATGTTGAAACGGCAAGATTGATTTACTTTAGTTATTTTCACAGTGTTATGTCGTATGGACTACTACTGTGGGGATCGGCTGCTAGTATAGAAAGTATTTTCGTACTTCAAAAAAGAGCAGTTCGCGCTATTTATAATTTACGAACAAGGGATTCTCTAAGAGATTTATTTAGAGAAATTAATATATTGACCTTAGCAGGACAATACATTTATGAAAATTTGATTTATGTCTATAAGAATTATAATACATTTGAAACCAATTTCCACGTTCACCAGTTAAACACAAGAAATAAAAATAAACTTGCCGTTCCAACGTACAGACTCCAAAAAACTAGAGGCTCATTTATGGGGAAATGTATAACGTTTTACAATAAAGTTCCACATAGTGTAACTGACTTGCCTTTTCATAAGTTTAAAGCGCATGTAAAAAAGACTAATGAGTAAAGGATATTATAAAGTCAACGATTATTTAAATGATGCCAATGCCTGGTGTTAATATGAAGTTATTATTCGTTATAATGTCAATAATCGTGTTGTTGTGT